>BSBN01000550.1:0-2400000 GCA_027924645.1 Cunninghamia lanceolata
TTTCTTAAAATTTATATATTAATTTTATTTTTTAGTTAAATTTAAAAAATTAAAAAAATCATAGATTGTTTTGCTACTATACCTAGGTTAGGCACCTAGGAGCCACAAAAAGGGGCATTAAAATCTCAAATTACTGGTAACCAAGGGGTTCACTAGATCTATCAAAGTTCTAGAGTATTTCAATACATGGGTACGTGCATGGAAATGGGGACCAAAGGGGGTCAAAAGTGGCCACTATTTTCCTAAAATCAGTAAAAATTGATCATGGACAAGAAAATTTAAGATGGCCATGCTCAAAATTTGAAGATGTGATAAGAACAAGATTAGTAGTGGTTAGAATCTAGTTTCTAAACTACTATTTTTTTTAAATGGTGGAGATTAAGAGGGTCAAATAGGGGGGAGCACACAAAGTCCTCCTATTTTTGTTAGAAAAATATAACATAACATCTAATGTTCTCTCCCTAAAATGTTGAATTTTGTTAAGTATTTTAAAAATCCCTTCAGTGGAAAATAGCTAACATCACGTAGTTTATTCCTAATGTTTTACTAATTTTAATGAACACATGATTTTTTACTAATTTTCAAAGTAGACACATCCTTAAAAATAAAAAATTAAGCATGCTGCCCCCTTAATTTTGACAAAACTAATCAAAAATTAGGAAAAACAATGTGTATATAATAGAGTCTAGAATGGAAAAAAAAAAAATTTGATGAGCAGATTAAAATGACACCAAAAACATTGTAGCAAAAAGTTAAAACACTAGCAAAAAAAATTAAAGATGGAAATCTTAATGTTTTTGAATTTTAGAATAATTACATGGTTAGAAAGGTAATAGAGAGCTTGAAGTCATCATGGATTTTTTCATATTAACATAAAAAATGTGCAAACCTAGTGGAGAGCATCCTCAACATTTACTTGTTTTTTGTAAGTTTTCTACAAAACACATATTTGGGCATGTGACATATAGAACTCCAACCTTTGGGTTGGATGTCTAAAGCAAATCCAACCCTAAGAGTTGGAATTTCCCAAAGCAAGTTATAACATGTACTTGTTATAAGATGCTTATATAACACATACGTGTTTTGGTTTACATAAAAAATAGAGAAATGATCTACAAAAAGGTGAAACTCATGATTCTAGACCCATGTGCTCTATTTTTTTCTTGTGAACTACCTATTCTATGACATACAATCAAACTTTTCATACTTTTGAGGAATTACAATCATTGTTTAACTAAACTAACTCGCTTTTCTTCTTGTATTAGCGTAAAAGATTCTAATTGCATGTTTTTAAATTAAATTTGAAATTATCAATCAATGTTTTTATATTTTGAAGAATTTGAATTATTATTTGATAAAACTAACTAATTTTTTCTCTTGCATTGACATAAAACATTCTAATTGCATGTTTTTATTTAAATTTAATAAATTGACAATTATTATTTTGACAAATTATGTTAGATTGATGTAGAATTCAACATCATACCAAGAAAATGAACAAAAACTCAAACACTGAAGGAGCGTGAAGACGAGAATGTGAAGAAAAGAGAATGAATGAGACAATTTCATGAAAATAAGAAGTTGAATTCCATAGATGAAGATATATCATCTTTCCCAATTCAATTAGATCCTAAAGCATCCATTGGAGTCATGAAAAAAAAAAGAATTTGGAGAAACAAAAGAAAAAAATGAAAAAACTTACATGCAGTTAAGAAATTGAATCCCGAAGTTGAAGGTACGTCATCTTTGCCATCTCAATTTGATATTATAGAAAATCCTTAAACACCAGTTGAATTAATAAATAATGGAACAATCAATGATGATGCAATTTTAAATATAGATTTAGATGTTACACCAATTATCAACCTATTGAAAACACACAAATTTTACCAAATTTTGAAGATGAAAAAAATTATGTAATGAATAAAATTTATCTAATAAATCAAGTCTACCATTGAGAACACCTCCTAGAGTTTTGCATAAAAAACTTAAGTTTTTAATTGAAATTGATAAGAATATTCTAAAACTAATGAGTGATAAGATTCTTGAACGTACTTGAAGAAATGTTCAATAAAATATGGACAGTGTTTTCTGAAAACTTAAATGAAATAAGATGTCAATTGTTTATTGAATGATTAGAAATATTAAGTTTAGACCCATCATGAAGATTCTTGGTCTAAGAACATTTATACTGATAGTAAAAAATCTAATCAATGCATATCAAACAGTGGGTTTAATCTCATGCAACAAAGATAGTAATTCTACACGACATGTAATTGCATCAACTATAGTAAGTAATTGTTGTTCTCAAAATCAGCTACGCTCATTTTTGTAGACAACCCCCACGAAACTTGTCTGTTTCGTGAATCTGCACTCTAATCTCGCGGATCGAGACAAGATTCCCTTGATCTCGCGCGAAGTCATTTGACATTCTAGACCGATTTGTGACATCCCTTTGAATCGGTTTCTCGTTATGCGTGAAGATCGTTTAAGTTGTAAATTGGTTAAAATGTCAATTTAGGTCATTTTTAGGAGTTAGTAAAATTTTTAGTGTTCACATGCAGTAGCGGCGTTTTTTGCCGCTCCTGCATATCTTTTTGACTTGTTTTTAATACATGTGTAATGATGGCAAATTTGCCGCTCTTACATGTGTTTTTCATGTAATATGTAAAGGCGGCAAAATTTGCCGCCGTTACATGTTATTCCAGTTTTGTGCATTGTTGGCAAATTTTGCCGCTTTGACATACATGTTGTCCTTCGTGCGGGGTCGGCCAAAATACCCGCCCGAACAAGATTTTCAAAATCTTCAGACGTCGAGTGCCATTAATGGCCACTCGTGCCATTCATTAAAGTTGGTTTTCGAAGTTTTAAATATGTCTTTTTGATTGTTTTTATTATTTCATTTCTCCTAGCACTTCCTCCGGACCCCTCGCATCACTCGATCGCGCCGGATTAGGGTTTCATTCAAATTCATCCTTGGCATTAGGGTTTTCTGCCGGCATCACAGGTAAGCCTCTATTTTGAACACATTCCTCTTGCCAGAAGTTTTTTTTTAACACAACTATCGGCATATCTTCAGGTTTGTTTTGATAAAAAAATTTTAGGTTTTTATCCTTTTTTTTGTTTTGTTATTTTCGTAATTGTGTTTTGTTGTTGTGTGAGTCAGTTTGTATGTGTTCTATTTGTTTCCTCCCATACATCAGATATGCCCTAGGTCTTGTTTTGGAGAGACGCTGCATTTTCGCAGCGTAGACCCTTGCAACCTTTGTCATATACCATTGCGTGTTGTCGACCGTTTTCGCCGACCTAATACTATGAAGGTCAATCCCTTCCATCATGTATCATCGGCGAAATTCTCTGATCAAATGCGGGACTTAAGCCTTTGCAACTTCCAATGTGCAAAGTCGGCATTGTTTGCCGCTCGGACAGATGCTATCAATTTCTCTGAACTAGCCCATGTAATGTCAGTGAAATCTGCCGATCTAACATTACGAGGATGATCCCTTCCATTATGCATCGTCGGTGAAATTCGCCACAGGTGCATGACTTCATAAATTTTTGTATGGTGCAGTGGTGGCAAATTTTGCCGCCCTTACACGGGAAAGTTCATACCCCATGCGATAGCGGGCATTTTCACCGCTTTAACATCAAAACCACAATTATTGACCCTGCATTAGCGGCAAAATCCGCCGCTCATACTAAAAACTCCTACCCATATGCAGTGGTGGTGAATTTTGCCACCAATGCACATACAACAAAATACTCATATGTAAGGGCAGCAAATTTTGCCACCCATGCAAAAACTGTCTCAAATTTCTTTAACTCTAAAAATTCCCAGTTTTGATTTTCTGAGCCCGCTTCTCCTCTGATTTTTGGCCAACTCGCACTATAGCCCTTTTTCAAGCGTGTTCCCATAGTCGTGATCATCAACATGCAATTTTCCCAGATTGCCAGTTATTTCCCTAATTGCATGATCATGACTTTTTGCTGTAGTTTCTTTTGTGGAGCTTCGTTCAACATCAAACTTCTTCTCGGTGAAAGTTCATCCAAATGACTGACTTGTCCCTGAAGAAATCAAAAGTAATGAAGTACAAATATCAAGGTGTTTTCCCCAATCACCTCAGTCCATTCTAATGTCGAGGACATTAGAGATACGGAGATTGGCCATGTGATATGGCTGAGTTTGTAGAGAGAACCAAGTCAAGCAACCCCAGTGCTATGATGAAGAAGATAGTGGGAGAGTAATATTCATCTAGTGTCATCCTTCCAGTGGCGGCTCACAATATAGAATTTGTTCTTCAATGTGCCCATTTCTATAACAAAGATATTAGAGCTGTGGTGGACGCCAGTGGTAATGTGATAATTAGGTTGGATCATGAGTTCATTGACAAGGTGTTCATGTGTCCTCCTGCGACAGAGGTATTGAAGCTTAACTTTGTTGAAGCTCAGAAGGAATATGACAAGAATCCAGATAAAGCAAAGAAAGTGATCAACAACAAATGGTTGAAGACTGCAAGGCTAAGTTTGTCAAGGTGGCCACGTAGTTTCCCTTGAAGTGATTTTGTAGAGGAAGTTGGTGACTTGATTACTCTCCTCAGTAGGATAAGAGGTTTGTCTTCCTCTTCACAGTTTCATGAATGGATGTATCCTTTCATTAAGGTCATACTCCAGGGCAAGCAAGTTATTTTCTGGGGAGAACAAATCAGTAACGCTTTGCATGACCAGCTGACGAAGGCATCCACTAACTCCAAGTTCTATATGACTTCCTATCTGGTATACATTGCAGCCTCCATGAGGATTTTTCTAGGATTATCATCAGAAGGGGATAGGAGAGTAGTCCCAGTATACCAATGTTATTCTCAGCTGACATTGAAAGGTTCAATCCATCATTTCAGAAGAGTGAATGAAGCATCTTTGCTGTATTCTTGTGTCTTTTTGATTCTCAACTGGAACAGAGAAGAATTTCAGATGAGGCATGGACAATGGTAAATGAATTTGGTTGTATGTTTTTGCAATTTCCATCTTTTTCATACTTGAGGGTTGGCTTTTTCCAAGGTTACCCTTATATGCTTCCAAGATTTCCCTCCGATAAACTGATCTTGATGGAGTTGTGCAGACAAATGATTGTCATGCATAACAAACAGATGGAACTCAAGAAGCTTGGTTTCAGATTCCTAGTGGAAATCGACAGATTTTCAGTAATGACTACCGCAAAGGCAAGGGCCATGGAGACAGAGATGCAGTTGGTCACCATGAAGCAATTCAAGAGGAGACCAAAGTTTGACTACAGGGGTGTAAAGGATAAAATCAGATGAAAAACTCAATTTCATGAACCCATGGTAGAAGATGTCTGGGGGTGGGACTTGAGGACAGAGGAAGATATCAGGAAACTGGACTATAACAGATTGTCCCTGGAACAGATTGAATATCTGGGACTTGCTGATATTCCAGAAGATCTTGTAGATGATGGGGAATTGGTTGACGCCAGATATGATGTAGAACAGATTGCTAGTACTCCTCTCCCTCCAATCTAATGGTCCCAAAAGGAGTTTACTTCACTAAGGAAGAGATTTGAGCCCATATTGGCTAACACCAATAACTGGCTGGCAGATAAAGGAATTACTCTGAAAGAATTCCTCACTGGGTCAGAAACTAAAGTTCATGAGCAAACTGGTAAAAAGGTAGAAAATAGAACGAAGAATAAGAGTGATGTTCCCTCATCCTCTAAAACACACAAGCCTAAGATCAGATTTGTGACAAAGAAAGCAAAAGCTGTTGAGGAAGAACCTGAGATAAAAGATATGGAAGTTGAGGAGCCAGCTACTGAAGAGCCAGCCATAGAAGAGATGGATGTTGAAGATAGGAATTCAGATCAACAAGACGAGGAGGCTTTGTCTCCATAGGAAAATACACAACAAGAAACGGGAGTATCATCCCCATTGCTTAATACACCTGTTGCAGCTCCTGTGTCTATTTCTCCTATTAATATTCCCTCTTCTGAATCTCCCTCTCCTCCTAAAATAATTTTTGATAATCCCCAAAACACTTTTGAAAATGTTCTCTGTTCTTCTGAGTCAATTCCTAGTTTGTCTTCTTCGTCTTTTGATATTGGGGATACATCCATGTTTGATCATTTTGTGATGAATATTGAACAAGTCTCTAGTGCAAATGTAACAGGTGCGGTTTTTACTAACACCCTGCCTATTGTTTCTACTACCAGTACAAACATAGTTCCGGGAACACCAGTAGTAGGAATGGATCCCAATGTGAGTACTTCTCTACTCCCACCTTGGTTATCAGCTTACACGCCAAAGAGGAAAAAGCAAGTTATCTCCCCAGATGACTTTGATTTCACCAAGTTGGCACCTGCAAAGCCTAAGGCCCTGAAGAAACTGAAGATTCTTTCCAGGGTACTTGAAGACAAGGGACACAAATTTTGGAGATAGCAAAACCTCCACAGGATGCAACTGTTGAAAATTTTGATATGAATGACTACTCTATTTCTAGAGTTGAATTGGGCAAAATAACCCATGAAAGCGCTAAAAATGATATGTAGTCTGCCATGGACATCCTAATCCAGAAGTTTGACAGGGAAAAGGAAATGAAGATCACTACAAGGCAATGGTAGAACAGCTAACTGCAGTGGTAAGGAAGATCACTTTGAATTCATAAGCTGTTACTCCAGAGGCCGTATCTGTAGAAGACCACATCATTCTGAAAGCAAAAAGACACACCTCAAAGGAAAAGTACTTGAAGAGTACTTAGACAAGATGCGAGCGCAAGGAATCTCTTTGCTCACGGATGTATCTGAGAAGACAGATAAAATGAGGAAAGTAAGGGGCAGAACTTAATGATCTCATTGATGCTATCTCTTAAGATATTGAATGCACAGAGGATACTCATGATAAATGGGTAGAAATGAGGAAGTTAAAAATAAGTACCCTAATATCAATTGGCGCTATTTCTAACAGGGATTCATATACAAAAACAAAGGAGGCTTTGATGTACAGGATTAGTATGCTAAGAAATTTGATCAAGGATCTTGAAGCCGCAAAGGAAATCAGTGAAGAAAATGATGTCAACCTTTTGCATAAGTTGGAGGAGTTACCTTGTAAGTTGGTATCACAGGATAACCAATTTCTTTCAGCAGAAGAAATGGCTCAGGAATTTGAAGACATGTTCCAGAAAGAATTCGAAGATAAAGCATTTTCAATGACTTCTGTGGACAGCATTTTAGACAACCAGTTAACTTTGGATAATCTGAAAACCAGGTTAACTGGTCATACCAAATCAATCACTACAGTGAGGGATGCCATAGTGAGAGCAGGATGATCTTCAGGAATGCATTCAACCCAGATAGCGTTGAAATGCAAGCGGCCTTCACTATGTATGATCACCACATTAGAAAAAGTGGCGACACAAATTGAAGCGGTCATTTTTCCCTTAGTTTATTTTCTATTTTTCATATGTACTTTCAAAACAATTTTGGACATTTTTACATGTACATTTTTCATATGTAATTACATGTAAAAATATAGGAAGTCCCAAGTCAATAAGGACTCCTATTTTTGAATAAGTCAAAGTAGTTGTAGATTTCCTAAATTTTCTCAAGGCCTTTCCCTATAAATAAAGGGGGCCTCTTTTGTAAATATTATCTTTTGTCTATTGCAAGAAAACTCTGGCGAATTGAGAAGCAAATCAAGACTTGTGCTTTTTGTGAAAATCAATATTCAAATATTTATCAATACAAGAAAGCAAGTTCAATTCCAATCTTTGTCTTGGGATTATTTGTGTTGTGATAGTATTGTTCTTATGTCTTGCTATCATAATCTTCTTTGGTAATAACTGAAGTGTGGAGTTTGTTTCAAGTGATTGAAGAGCGCTCTTAATTTGATTCTGATAGACTTTGTGTTATCAAATCATTTGTGAGGATTATGTTCATGTTTGTGAGAATACAATAGTTTGGAGACTTTGCGCTGCCAGTTATTATATTTGATTTACTTTTATCATCTTGAAGAGGAGTGAAGACTTTGAGCTGCATTCTACTTCAAACAGTTCTATTTGCAATTAGTAAGTGAGGTAATAGAAAAACTTTGTGTTTCTGTGATGTTGTGATAATTTATAAGTTCTTTATCAAGAGTTTTGAAGTATAAACATCTATTCTGAAAAAAGAGAATGAGATGAGATGGAACCACCACAAACATAGTTTTTAGTGTACATAATTTCATAAGTTGTTTTGTTTGCAAAGTCAAGTAACTAGAGGGAACCTCCCCTTGCTGAGAGGAGAGACTTTGTCTCATCATAGCTGTGGCTGATATACCCATTTTGCCGTTAGCATGTTAATGACAAAATATTCACCCAACAGTTAATCAAACAAACGAACCTCGCTTAACAATGAAAACTTCAGTCAAACACTAAAAATAAGTAGAAAAAACACTAATGAAAGTCAGTGGGAAGGAATGAAAGAATTGAGGACCTGATGGCAATTTAACTATGGACAATCTCTGGTAGACTCCCACAAAAAACAAAGTCATAGTTGTCACATCCCGTTTTGATTAGTCTAGCACAATGACTATAAGGAGAGAATTCTTTTAAGGAGCCTATTTTTTTTATCAAGTTATGTTATGCACACAAATGATAAACAAGATTTTCTTTTAGAATGAAAATATCGACTTGCTTAAGGTTTCTAAAGGTTTTGAATGTGCCTTAAGAGTAAGATAACCTGCCTCTAATCCTATATATATATATATATATATATATATATATATATATATATATATTATATATATATATATATATATATATATATATATATATATATATATATATATATATATATATATATATATATATATATATATTGTACATATTATGTATTAAGGGGGAAAGTACATGTACTCTAAACCCTTTATTTTTATCTAATCTTTTAAATTTAAAGGGGGAGATGAGTGGTTAATTATCGATACTTTCTTCCTGAAAACAACCTTATGAAGGACTATTCCAAGATGGAAAGGATGGATAAATATATATATATATATATATATATATATATATGTATGTATGTATGTGTGTGTATAAAATATATATACAAATTATATGTGTAATATATTAAGTAAATATTCTCCTTAATTTTATCTTGTAAATCCATAAAGTGGCTAAAAACTAAGGATGTTTTAAGTAAATAAATAACTTTGGTTTTTACTTCCTTTTGTTTTAATCAGAATTCAATTAAGAGTAATATATATATTTTACTTCTCCTGGGCACGTGTAGCCCAACAGAAAACCTTATTCCATCAGCATAAATTAAAATGAGGGAAGAGTCTTTTTCACTAAGGAAAGGAATTAAACCTTTAATTAAACTTAGAACTTTTTGCCACCATTAGCCTTTCCCCATTAACATTTGGCAAGCTTCCTTGTGCGTGGCTAAACCATAGTTTGGAAAAATTCATAAAGAATATACTGTTGGCAAGAGACACTATATGGATTCATGATTGTTGTCATTGATGGCAACAAAGTTCATCCCACACATCTGCAGGACATGGTATGTCTATACCAGAAGTCAGAGTGAAGAATGTTGTGGTCCGGTAAACAAGAACAGAGCATGTGGCGAGGTCCGATAGTCAAGTCCGGATCTCTCAGAGGAAGTATCCTGGTGAAGTGTGGATTTGGGAAAGTCAAGAGGACTACCTGAGTGATAGATTCCAAGGATTTAGCCTCGGTGATAGATGAAGAAAAAGATATGAATACTTGAGTATCGGGTTCTTGATTGGCAGTGTGACAGAGGAAGAACTGACTGGCAGAAACATCAGACATTATTCTAGATGTGTTACTGATGTTGGTAAAGGTTATGAAGGCATAAATTATGTTTGGCCGACATGATTAATGATTTCCACAAGTATATCCTTGATTCGCATTACTTGGTAAGCAAGGATTCAGCCGACAGATCAGAGTTTATGGAAAATATTGACTAGTCTAGGTGCCGACTAGAAGGTGATGAAATCATTTGTACGAATATATATACAAGATGGATTTAGTTATGAGATGTGTCGTGGTGGTGAGTAATGTGTGAAGAAAAGTAGTAGAGCCGAATAAAAGTAGAAAGGAAGGTCCAGTATGTGAAAAGAGAGCAGCACAAAAGAAGAGGAAAGATGAAGTGCAGCAGATCAGTATACAGAGCCTAACTAGAACTGAACTCCAGCATATGTTGATGCTTCTTATCAGTTCAAGTATTGTATTACATTCTTTATAAATTGTAGACAGTGTGTCTTTTGTAGGCAGTGTGCCTCTTGTGAGCAGTGTGCTCGGGCAGTGAGCCCTAATTGGCAAGTGTCATTTTGTATTTCCATTCTTCTAACAGAGAATACAATCTTGGGTTAATCACCCCGTGGTTTTTTCCCTTAACAGGGTTTCCACGTCAAAAATATTGTGTCATGTGTATTTCCATTTCATGGTTATGTTTGCTTAATTAAATTGATGATGCATTGATTATGAAGAAAGTTCAATAATTAGGATAACTGATTCACCCCTCCCTCTCAGTTATCAACATATACTTGGCACTAATCTATGAAGGAAAAGGACATCTAAAACTTAGAAAAGAGTGAAGAAGAGTCCTTTTAAAAAGAGAAAAAAAATATATCAGAAGGAATGTCAGATGGGAAGAAGAGGAATCAAGAACAGAGGAAAGTTTTGGCTTTCAGTGAACTAAGCAAGGTATGTGACTTAAATTGGACCTTGGTTGAGTTATTCCCTTCAGAGCATCAAATTTTCTATTGTGCATATAAGTAATTGTCTTGTACATTAATGGAATAAATTAAGGAAATAGAAATGCATTTGATTTATACTACACAAACAATATTGATTTTTATTTGGGCAACTATGTATATAAATTCTTAGAAGGAATCTACCAAAAAATTAAACCTGTGAACAATACCTTTACAGTTGCCAATGGTATTGGCTTAAAGTTTCTAAGGACTTTTAAACAAACCCATATCAAACATATCATTTGATCATGGCTTTCAATGAGACCGCATTCCTTGGAGGCATATCATGGAACAGTTCATGTGCCTTTTCTATGCTTCTGCATTTTCCTACATGTCTACTAGGGCACTTGCAATTTCAACATCTGAAAAAAATTTCCTTTCCGTTGTGCTTTGATGCATGTTCATACCCTATTCCAAAGCCCCCATTTTGGCACAGGTAGGGAGGATGTTGGTAAGGGCTGTGGAATTTGGTTTTTTTTTACACCTACCAACTGCATTCAAAACTCCCAAAGAGTCTTGCTAGGCACACCCCATGGCAAGGAAATCTAAATAAATATAATTCTTCTTCCATAGAAAAATCCATCTCTAAAACAATGGAGATTTCGTTACATTTTAGGCTACATAGAAATACCCTGGTGTAACCTAGGGAAAACCAAATCTATTCCACAATAGAAGCGAATCTTTCTGTGGAGTGACGTCTCAATTTGCTGCTAAACTTGCAATGAAAACTCTCAAAAGTGTGATGTATTCTTCTACTTTTAGACATCATTCCAAGAAGAGAAGAATCTCTGCATTCTCTTGTTGTCTGTAACCTCACAAGCATGAGGAGAAGGCATAGGAAGAAAAATGGAAAGCCTAGAAGGCACTTATGCCTTAGCCGACTTCCTTGTTGATATTAATGCTCTTCTCATATATAATAAATTATATTTGGGTTGAGATGTTGAAATCGAAGCTTCTTGAAGACCTTTTTTTAAATTCTCAAGGTACTTAGAGTGTATTATGTGATAATTTTAAAACCTTTAAACACAAGGTATTCTTTCAAACTTAGGAAAACAAAGGAGAAATAAAAAGTCTACAAGGTATTGTTTCAAACTTAGGAAAACAAAGGAGAAATTAAAAGTCTAGTATAAGTGGAAACTCTTCTTACAGGTGGAACAAAACCTATAAAACTTTGTTTAGAAAGAGCCTTGATCATCGAGAAATTTATAAGTCTTAATCATAACATTATGTATGTACTAGTATATTTCAAGATTTAATTCATTTGAGTAGATATCTCCACTTACTTCTAAGCGATAATTCTATATTGAGTTAATTAAATGAACATACCTTGTACTTTATCATATTTACCATCTTCCATATGTGAGAATTGGTATATAAATGTGGTAATTAATCAGTGAAATTATTATATTTATTTTACCTTAGTTCAAAACGAGTGAAGGAACTTTCATTTGAATATAAATATTCTCATGATATTATAAGGCTTTCGAAAGTGGATATTTGTGTAAGTAATATGTCAAAGTTATATTTAGTATAATGTATTAGAAATTAAGTAATGGGAAAACATATCTAACATGGGTATGATGTACTAAAGCAGTTATTCTTTAAATTTATTTGTTTAAAAGAATAAATCAAATTAATTATATGTTTCTTTCATAAATAGTTAATTAGATAATCTAGTGGATTGCATCATCACACAAATCAACTATGGTATATTGAGATGACACCATGTCTCTCTACTTTTATTTATCTACATGTGTCTACTGCACATACATGATGTTTTCTATGTGTGAGTCTTCATATGGAATGACACACTAATATTTCAGTGTGCATTGAGTATTGTATAGTGCAATTGTTAATGCAAAAGTTGTTGGCATTATTTTTGTATTTTATTTCATTAGTTATTATTGATATTCGAGAATGATAACTTTTCTTAACCTATTGTTGATTAATTGTTCTTTGTCTTATGAAAATCAACATGATTATCATATGAAAGTTAGCACAAATCTAAATGACACACCTTTAAATAGGAAGAGTCAAAATTTAGTACAACTACGTAAAATTTCATTCATCTTAGAGATAACTTGAATATATAAAGGATTATAGTAAACCTACGTTATTCGCCTTGTAAAGGAATGATAATATTGTATGTCTACGGCTGTAATCTTTTGAGCTATAAGGTCAGATTTGGCCATTGACTTATTCTTGGATTTTTTGAACTACGAAGCCACTACGCTTTCACGTAGGCAAGGCCATCCAAGATGAGCCCCCGAGGCATAGGTTGGCCCTAGGAATGGGTCCACATTTGTGTTTGTGAATTCTTAAGATTCTTGGTGAGAGATAAACCACTAAACTAATTACTTAGGTAGAGTAAGGTGTGGGTTGATTTGTCTAGCTTTATTACATTATGGTACATATGATTTATTCTTATCTTAACATATTACTAGTGTAATCATTGACGAGATAAGATATTATGACATTCCTATTGCGGGTATGCATTACGTAACTATTGATTTCATAGTGAATCACTTGTATGGAGTCAGTGAAATAAGTTTTACTTCTTGATATCATTATGATTGATGGTCATGTGTTGATGTTAAGCACGATCTAATGAGTGCACTATTGAATTTCATATCTTTAAATATTAAGATATTTGTGTGATATATGGGGTGTTGTTACAATAGTTAAGGCCTTAAAATTCCTAATTAAAGAATTTTGAAAAAATAACACAAGAATATCACCTAATAAAAGAGATGTTGTAAAAGAAGAATTTGTTGTCAAAACCATGAGCCACATCCAAAGCAATTTTTGGATATGACTCATGTTGTCATGAGGATTGCACCCTTGTCATGTGTGGAGCTCAACAATCTTATGAAACATGGGATCACCTTCAGACTGTGCGTTGTCTATGGTGAAGGTGAACCTCCAGAGAGGGTTGGTTCCCTATTGAGTCTCCTAGATCTGATGTATTTTTGCAAGGAAAAGGGATAGAAGGATTGCTATGAAACTAAAAACTAGATCCTAGGAGGTGATGGACCGAGATTATAATTCTAATCTTGCTATTTTGACTCACAACTATCTCTCAAAAGACTTGGTTACACAACTCAGTTTGGACAATGTTCACACATCAATATTTCATAAGAAGGCTAGAATATTTCTACTTTTTTTGAAGGAAAACTAGCTTTCACAACTATAAAAGTTAGAAAAATGGGTAGCACAACCTACAACATGTGTAAATCAATTGCTTTTTTTTACTAAGTTTCAAGGAATGAGATAGAAATTTAAGAGGATTTGTTTAAAATCACAAATAAAACTCCTTATCAAAATCATTCAATTAAACACATAACACATGTATCTCAGAACGTAACACTGATTGTATTGAGAAAATAATAGGAATACCTTACAAGAATATCTGAAAATGTTGTAAATAAATGTTGTTGTGTTGAAATACACCAAACAACTGAGAGGGGAGGGTGAATCAGTTGTCACAAAAACTTTAACCACTTATCATCACATCAAATATTCAATCATTGTTATTAAGATTTAACCATGAAAGCATGAAACAAGAAGCTCAACACAATAACACATTCAACACATTAGACACCAGATTTTTACGTGGAAAACCCTATAAGGGAAAAACCACGGTGGGTGTTAACCCACAAAAATATGTACATTTTATATCAATACCGAAAAATAGAGGCTCACTGCCCAATATGCTCACTGCAAATGTTGATGTTCACTGCCAAGGGGTGGCTCACTGCCAAGAGTTGGTGAATTGATTTGTTAGCATCTACTTCATGCCTGGGTTCAGTTCCATTGAAGCATAGTATAACTCCTCTGCTCTGCTCTTCTTACACCTTCACACTTATCTTCACATTTTTGCTCAAGGACATGTTTTTTGCAACTACATTACATGCTTTTATACAATTCCTCAACCTTGGAATGTACATCAAAGTCGGCATTACATTCATCAACCATTGGAACAATCTCCAAGGTTGACATTACAAACATACATAGAAATAGGTTTGGACCTAAATAGAATTGCTAAGGTAAAGCACACTATAACTCCTCTGCTATGATCTTCTTACACCTTCGCACTTATCTTCACATTTTTGCTCAAGGACATGTTTTTCACAACTACATTACATGTTTTTATACAATTCATCAACCTTGGAATGTGCAGCAAGGTCGGCATTACATTCATCGACCATTGGAACAATCTCCAAGGTCGGCATTACAAACATACATAGAAATAGGTCTGGACCTAAACAAAATTGCTAAGGTATAGATATATGTGGATCATGTTATGCCTTAGTTGGGACTCAAATGCAATCTTCCATGCCATGACATGCTTCCACAATCTTCAATGTATCTTCGCAAGTAGTGAAAACAACCAAGTTGGCCAAGACTAGTGTTAACACTAAGTCTTCTAAGAACAGTCTTCATCCACGATCCAAATTTCTTTTTACGGACCAATACAAAGGTAGGAACACAATCAAGAGACATCCACAAGCACATTGAAATCACCAAGAACATCCACACAACCTTGTTAGCTATCGTTGCACCAAAAGATCGAACTATTAATGCCTGATACAACCACTTGACTTAACAAGCACAGGAGGCGGTTAAGCCCTTGTCGCAAACCACCGCAGCATAGCGCTAAATAAGGAGACCAAGGGCCACACCTTGCAACAATCCCCCCCAGTGCAAGCGCAGGGTTTGAACCCGTGACCTCGGCTCTAATACCAATTGTTATATGTCGTTGCACCAAAAGATCGACCTATTAATGCTCAATACAACCACTTGACTTAACAAGCATGGGAGGTGGTTAAGCCCTTGTCGCAAACCACCGCAGCGTAGCGCTAAACAAGGAGACCAAGGGCCACACCTTGCAACAAACCTCTAATCACTTTGTTAAGAAGATTCCTCAATCTAGAGCACTTGAACATAACTGTCATCCACATTCATAAAGAAAAGATCACTTGCGGATGACTAGATCATGAACCATTGGATTTGAAGGCACATAACATCACTACAAACTTGATTCCAAAATCGTAGACTAAAATACTTAAATGCAGAGGAATGCGGAGCATAATATATTCTCCATGTCACCATCAAATATACAGAAAAAATAGTTTTCACTCTGGTGAACATAACTCACTCAAATCTTTTTACCGAAGGCTCAAAATTGAAACATAGCATCTTCAGACATGCATCTAAATAACTTCCAATCCACAAATAAGGATAGTCATTCTACAATAAATGTAGAGCAATCTACTGAACTGTTCTGTGGTAATCAAAGATACTCTTCTATATACTGTTTCTACCAGAGAAGCAAATTTTCTCAAAAGCACTTGGAAACTCAATTCAGGATCACTTATTCATTATCTCCAACATTACATAGGCAAGTACAAAGCATCTAACAAGCATCAAAACAAGAGCACGGTTGACACTAATGACAACACTGATATGTTGACAACATCGGTTAGGCACATACTTGCAACAATTTCCCCCTTTGTCGTTGATGGTAACATATGATGTGAAAAACTGTAAAGACCATTAAGACAATATTCTCCCCCTTTCTCTTTACACATCTACACTCTTTCTTCTCTAAGTTTTCCCATGATTTCTCTCCCCCGTTGACATCAATGGCAAAGGGAACACACTTTCACTCTGCTTCTATGATTCATCTAAACTTTCATTGCTATCAACACTTTCTATATCAGGAACACATACTGGTAACTTCTAGCTACTCCCCTTGAGAGGTAGCCCTCAAAACATCAATCTAGATCAATGAATGAAGCTCTAAGCACCACTGGATTGATGCATTCCTATGCATTTTAGTTCAGAACAGGAGGGGTAATAACCCCTAACTTTTCTCTGAGATACTCAAAATTATCCTTAGGCAGAGGTTTAGTGAAAATATCTGCAAGTTGATCCTGTGTAGACACATATTCCATCTTAACTTCATTCTCTCTCACCTTCTCTCTCAAAAAACAATACCTTATTGATATATGCTTTGTTCTTGAGTGCATCACTGGATTCTTTGAAATGTTTATAGCACTTGTATTGTCACAAAAGATTGTAATTAGATCTTCATACACAACTCTTATGTCCTTCAATTTCTGCTTCATCCATAACAGTTGAGTACAACAGCATGTTGCTGCAATATACTCTGCTTCTGCAATGGATAAGGAAATTGAATCTTGCTTCTTGCTCAACCATGAAACTAATCTATTGCCCAAAAAGAAAGCACCTCCACTTGTACTTTTCCTGTCATAACCCAATCTACATCTGTATAAGCACTGAGAGTGAAATCATTATCTTTTGGATACCATAAGCCATGATCTGGTGTGCCTTTTAAATACCTCAAGATTCTCTTAATTGCCATCACGTGTGACTCTCTTGGATCTGCTTGAAATCTTGCCACAAGACAAATTGCATGCAAAATGCCAGGTCTAGTTTGTGTTAGATAAAGTAATCCTCCAATCATAGATCTGTACCTTTTTCTAATCAACCTTAGGTGATTCATTAATTTTTCTTTGCTTGCAGCCAGTCACCATGGGAGTACATACCGATTTAGAGTCCTCCATCCCAAATTTCTTCAACAACTCTTTTACATACTTAGACTAAGAAATTCATTTCCCCAAACATAGACATCTCAAACT
The DNA here is from genome assembly GCA_027924645.1 of Cunninghamia lanceolata. NCBI lineage: Eukaryota > Viridiplantae > Streptophyta > Pinopsida > Cupressales > Cupressaceae > Cunninghamia > Cunninghamia lanceolata. The sequence continues at coordinate 17,426 of BSBN01000550.1, forward strand.
CTTTTTGCATTTCCCCAGCAAATTTCATGCACATACCTTCATTGCCTCCAAAGATAATGTCATCAACAAACACTACAACAATTAGGATTTGATTATCATTGATTTTGAAATAGAGATTATTGTCTATAGTGCCTTTACTGAACACTAATTGTAACAAATACTTGTCTAGTCTTGCATACTAGGCTCTGGGGGCTTGCTTTAGTCCATATAAGGCCTTCTTCAATCTACACACCATATCACATCATTGTGATAATTGAAACCCTTCCAGTTGCTCAATGTAGACCTCTTCTTCCAACTCACCATTCAAGAATGCAGACTTAACATCCATCTGATACACCTTGAAATCTTTGAATGTTGCCCAAAAACATTCTAATTGCTTCAATTCTTTCCACAGGAGCATAGGTCTTCTCAAAATCTATCCCTTCAACCTGAGAGTATCCTTTGCATACCAATCTTGCTTTGTTCCTTACTACTTCTCCATTCTCATTCATCTTATTTTTGAAAACCCGTTTGGTGCCAATCACATTCTTATCAGCAAGTCTAGGAACCAATTCCCAAGTTTGATTCTTCTCTATCTGTATCAGTTCATTCTCCATGGCTTTTACCCAATTTTCATCATTGCAAGCTTCATTCATAGTTTTTGGTTCAACCTTTGAAAGCAAATAGTAATTCACTTGTTCTTCTGCAGCTCTTTTCCTTATCAACACCCCTTTGTTTTTGTCACCTATAATCTAATTTTTAGAATGATTTATCCTTACATACCTGGGAGTCTTAGCAACACTTTTCGAAGCCTCTTCTTCATCCTAACTGCCTTCTTGCTCTACTTTTTCATCATTCACTATAGTCACGGGATCATCTGGTTCATAGCAACTCAGATCTGATATTCTTTCCCTGCCTTCATCCACCTTCACATTAGTACTCTCAACAATCTTTTTTAGTCTCTTATTGTAGCACTGGTAAGCCTTACTCTTGGTAGAGTAACCAAGAAAAATTCCTTCATGACATCTAGCATCAAACTTGCCTCATTCTTCATCTCTTCTGATGTAACATTTGCTACCAAAAACTTTGAAATACTTCATTGTAGGAACTCTTCCATACCATAATTCTTTGACTTGAACTCTATTTAGGATGTACACAGCAGTATGTATGGCTTCTCTCCAATATACTTTTGGTAGGTTAGCTTCCTTTAGCATAGTCCTAGCAGCCTCTTGAACTGTCATGTTCTTTCTTTCAACAACTCCATTTTGCTGAGGAGTTCTAGGTGTAGACAATTGTCTCTTTATCCCTTGTTCTTCATAAAATATATTGAATTCATTTGAAGTGAACTCACCTCCTCTATCAAACCTTAAGTATTTGATTCTCAACTCTAACTCATTCTCAACCATTGCCTTGAAAACTTTGAACTTGTCTAGGGCTTTAGATTTTTCTCTTAGAAAAGTGACCCAAGTCATTCTAGAATAGTCATCAATAAGCAACATAAAATACCTGTCACGTTGTAGAGTTCTTGTTCTTGTGGGACCACACAAGTCTGTATGTACTAGCTACAGTAATCCAGTAGAGAATTGTTCTTTTCTTTTGAAACTTGTCTTTGTTTGTTTCCCAAATTGACACTCCTTGCAAATGGTGTTGGTTGGCTTCACAAGTTTAGGCAGATCTCTTACAGCCTGTACAACACTTATCTTCACCAAATTGTCAAAATTGATATGACACATCCATCTATACCATAGCTAACTCTCATCTGTCTGAGCCAATAAACAATAATCATTAGTTCCTCTTAATTGATAAATGTTACCTCTGGTCTTCTTACCGGTAGAAATCACTGTTCCGGAGCTTTCCATGATCTTGTACCCATTGTCTTTGAATCTCAGATCATAACCTTTGTCACACATTTGACCAACACTCAAAAGATTATGCTTCAGACCCTTCACATATAGGACATTATCAATATTGTGCTTTCCATCAAAAGAAATAGATCCTTTTCCACAAATATTAACAGCTGCATTATCTCCAAACCTAACCAGTCCTCCATCATACTTTTCCAAACTCACAAACTTACTTTTGTCACCATTCATGTGATGTGAGCATCCACTATCAATAATCCATTCATCCTTATCTTTCTCAACCTGAAAAGCTAAAGCACTTTCTTCCACTAGTTTTTATTCCTTCACACAGCTAGCAGGATTAGTAGATATAGGTTCTTTAATTGTAATAAACAAGCACTCATTTACAATAGTACTAGCATCATCAGATTCATCATCTGTCACACCTTCATCATCAAGATCTCTAACATAGTAGCATTTCTCTAGAACCCTAGGTTTACTCTCAAATCATTTTCTATTTCTTTCAATTCTCTCAGGACATCTAGAAGCATAGTTACCAATCTTACCACATGAAAAACATTTGAAAGGTAATTTGCCTTTGAACTGACCAGAACCTCTCTACAGTCTGTCAACAAAGTTAGCTTCAATTTCATCAAGCTCATCATCAGGTTCCACCTTGTACTTTTCTACTTTGGATATCTTCTCTAAAGTACTAGCTTTGAAGGTAGTTTCAACCTTCAGCAGGACATTACCAAACTCTCTCATCTCAAAGGCTATAAGCTTTCCAAGCAACTAATCCTTAGTGACATCTTGCATTGTTATTATTTCTTCAATTGCAGCTACTTTGTGACTGTAGGACTTAGGTAGTGACCTAAGAATTTTCACCACAACTTCCTTCTCATCAATAGTTCCTCCCATACCTTTTATTCCATTCAAAATTTCATCAACCTTTTACATGAAGGCAGTTATGTTTTCATCTTCATTCATTTTTAAACCCTCATATTTCACTTTTAGGTCCTGCAGTTTGGCACTCTTTACAGAATCATCTCCTTCATACAGTTTTTCCATCTTTTCCCAGACTTCTTAAGCAAATTCTAGATCCATGACTTTTATCAACTCAGTGTTAAACAAGGCACTTAACAGAGCATCTCTAGCTTTTATATTTAACTCATATTCTTTGATTTCGTCTTCAGTTTGCAAACCATTGTGAGGCAAGGTATATTTTGTCTCTGTAACTTTTCACACTTTATAACCAAGACAAAGGAGATGGATTTTCATTTGTACCTTCCAGAGAGCATAATTCGTTCCATAAAACTGTGGAGCTTCCTTCCTGTAAGACATCCTGGATCTTCCTCAAGTCATTAGGCTTTCTTCTGAGAAACCTTGCTCTAATACTAATTGTTGAAGTATACCAGACAACTAAGAGTGGGGGTGAATCAGTTGTCACAAAAACTTTAACCATTTATCATCACATCAAATATCTAATCACTATTATTAAGATTTAACCATGAAAGCATGAAACAAGAAGCTCAACATAATAACACATTCAACACATTAGACACCAGATTTTTACATGGAAAACCCTATAAGGGAAAAACCACAGTGGGTGTTATCCTACAAACATATGTATGTTATATCAATACCAAAAAATAGAGGCTCACTGCCCAATATGCTCACTGCAAATGTTGAGGCTCACTGCCAAGATCGGCTCACTACCAAGGGGTGGATCACTGCCAAGAGTTGGTGAACTGATTTGTTAGCATCTACTTCATGCTTGGGTTTAGTTCCATTGAAGCACAATATAACTCCTCTGCTGTGCTCTTCTTACACCTTCACACTTATCTTCGCATTTTTGCTCAAGGACATGTTTTTTGCAACTACATTACATGTTTTTATACAATTCAGCAACCTTGGAATGTACATCAAGGTCGGCATTACATTCATCAACCATTAGAACAATCTACAAGGTCGGTATTACAAACATACATAGAAATAGGTCTGGACCTAAACAGAATTGCTATGGTAAAGATGTATGCGGATCATGTTATGCCTTAGCTGGGGCTCAAATGCAATCTTCCATGCCACGACTCGCTTCCAGGATCTTTGACGTATCTCTGCAAGTAGTGAAAACAACCAAGTCGGCCAAGACTGGTGTCAACACTAAGTCTTCTAAGAACAGTCTTCATCTACGATTCAAATTTCTCTTTGTGGACCGATTCAAATTTCTCTTTGTGGATGTCTCCTGATCATGTTCCTACCTTTGTCAAGAAGATTCTTGAATCCAGAGCACTTGAACATAACTGTCATCCACTGTCATAAAGAAAAGATCACTTGTGGACCACCAGATCATGAACCATTGGATTTGCAGGCACATAACATCACTACAAACTTGATTCCAGAACCGCAGACTAAAATACTTAAATGTGGAGGAATGTGGAGAATAATACATTCTCCCTGTCACCACCAAATATACAGGAAAAGCAATTTTCACTCTGGTGAACATAACTCACTCAAATCTTCATATCGGAGACTCAAACTTGAAACATAGCATCTTCAGACATGCATATAAATAACTTCCAATCTGCAGACAAGGATATTTATTCTAAAAAAAATGCGGAGCAATCTACTGAATTGTTTTGTTGTAATCAAAGATACTCTTCTATATATTGTTTCTATCGGAGAAGCAAATTTTCTCAAAAGCACTTGGAAACTCAATCTCAGGATCACTTACTCATTATCTCCAACATTACATAGGCAAGTACCAAGCATCTAACAAGCATCAAAATAAGAGCACAGTTGACACCAATGACAACACTGATATGTTGACATCAATGAGAACACCGGTTAGGCACATACTTTCAACATGCTGCTCTATATAAAAATGCTACTGAGTTACAATACATAAGTTTTCTTTGCTATGTGTAAAGGAAAACAAGCAAGAACTAAGAAAAAAGCATCTTGTGCTTTCTCTCTTACTATACAAACTCTCTCCAATCAATGGGAAGTCAACTTCACTCCAAATGAACTCTCCTCTGATGCATGAAGTCGTTGGAAAAGAAGTCCTCAACCAAAAATAGTAAACTCCCAGTTGTTGGGCGAGCAAGGCAAAAAACCCTAGATTTGGGGGTTCAAAATTGTTCCATCTTGAGTTATTTTAGCCTTGAACTCCCCTCATCATGCCACTTGACCAAGTGGATCTCTAAAAATAGCATGGTTAGACTAAAAGTCCAAATAAAATGCAAAAAATTGCCCTTTTGCATGCCCTTATAACTCCTATTTGACTTGGTCTTCTCTTCTCTCTCCCTTTTGCATGATTGGAAGGTAATTATAATTTTTTTTAACAAATATTAAAGGTAATTAAAGTTATGACTTACCTTAATAAGTGTTAGCATAAATTACAATATGATTTTGGGTTTATATAACAAGTATTAAGGTATCCTTAGTAATTATTACCTTAATATTTGCTTGTTTAGGGTAAAATTGGATTTTGTTAATCTTTTAGATTTTAGATGTTTAAATCCACCTCTCCACTAAACATTGAAGGATCTAGGGTCAAGTGGCGAGCACTATCATACCCTAGGTCACTTACAAATGAAGGGAAACTTGGATTAGGGAATTAATTATCAATTTTTCCTTCTCCTATGTCCAATTGACCATTAAAACCCTAATTATGCAAATACGACAACAAATTGACAAAAGACGGAAAAAGCTCTTGCAGACGGGAGTAAAATAGCAAATCACATAATACCTATTTTCGAGGTTCCGAAGTAGAATAGTCGGGGACTAAATTACGGGTGCCCAAGTCCAAGGTACCTACTTTTTCAAGGAATCTAGACCTCCTTCTGACACTGATCAGCCCTGTAACTTCTGTTTCCTGAAATCTGTCTACGGAGGACACTGTTGTGGGCGCCCAAGTCCTTGAGGTGCTCCTGTGTCCTACTTTTCTTCAGATTCCAAATCCCTAATGCTTGCCAAGCCTTCCTGCAACTCCACTTTTTCTGGATGCAACACCTGTAACCTACAATCATAAGACTTGGTTTGGGGGTTTTGGTGTTTAGAGGCTTACCTCAGTCAAGCCCTGGAGGACACTTAAGTCTCTTAACACTGTTGTCAGATAAAGAGAGCATGCCCTTGTGAGGCAGAGGCCAAAAACCAAAGGAATCAATGATAAAAACACAATGATATGTTACCTTGTAGTGAAGCTCTCATGGAGGAATATGTTCTTCATGCCATGAGGAGATTGATACTCAAATCTGCAAATATCAACACACAAAACACACAAGTCTGCTCTTGCAACATGATAGAAAGCCTTGAATCACCTTGAGAACACTATAGCTTGCTAATTGGAATCTAGTTTACAAATGAATGCCTACACATGCTTATATATGCACCTACAAGCATTCCCGCCAAGATTTTAAAAATCAAACTTTACCGTGTCGGCAAAAGAACCAACTAACAGTCATAAACTAACACCTAGAAATTAGGGCTGCCCCAAAATAGGGCAGGACTAGGGTGCGAGCGCCCAAGTCCTCCCCCCTATTTTGGGCAGGGTACAACTCAAGGGGTCCACCTAGGTCCAATTTGCCATGGAACCTAGGTCTCATTCCATCGGGATGCCAAAATATGAAATAAAATGTCCTAAATGCATGCTAAAGAGCTAGGAGCTAAACCTTATGAGGGAAAAGCCCCCAAGGGGACATTTTTTGATGTTACATTTAGCCCCCACATTAATGTATGTATAAACACAAGGCCAATACATGCATTAAAGTAAGGTCACAAACACAGCAAACACACCAATCACGAAGAAGACATGCCAATCACATAGAAGACAGTAGCAGGCATGCAAAACATGGAGAAGATAGTTATAGTCAATGCATAGAAGACACATTAATGCATGGAAGACAGAAATGATATCTTTTCTTTTCTTTTTCTCATATATATGAAATGCAAATGCAAGTACTGGAAAGTAAACAAACCTCCCATAATACAGGATGCACTACCCTAGGGCGCAGGTCTCTGTATATATGGGGCAACACATGCAAGACATGCAAAACCTCCCAAAATGTAGAAAGCACTACCCAAAGGCGCTGGTCTCTGCATATGGGGCAACAAACACGCCACACAAAACAAGCACGCCAAAATACACACACTTGAAGACACAGAGAAAACGTGGTAAACAAGCGATAGAGTGTACCTATTTCTAGGTCCAACACCATCTCAAGCACATTATAGGCACACACCGATGATTGGGCTTCTCCACAACAAATCACCGAAGACACGCTTAAGGGTTGAGTTAGTCACAGAACCGCTCCCCTCCATCGCAGAGGACTTTGAAAAATGATAGGATGATATAATCTGCTCTGAGAAATACACCATCCCCACCTCCACAGAGGGCTTAAGAAAAAGGATATGCTTGATATCCTGCCTCCATAGAGGGCTTACATGATTGATTGATTGATTGCAAACAAACTCAGGATGCACGATGCACTACCCTAGGGTGCAAGTCTTTGCATCTGAGGTCAAACACATTGCTAACATCTATAACAAACAACTTACCTTATATATCCCCCCACCTTAAGGTGGTTGATATCAGTTATCGATATCAAGCATATTAAGGTAGGAAGAAAACACACAAGGGAACACCAACTTTTGCAAAGCCCATGCCTCCCGAAGGTGACACGTACTTTATGATCGCCAAATGTTCCCACAAACACATCCCTGCAAGAAACATGTTAGTGTCTACAAGATCATGATAAACAACAACATCAATGTGTATGATTAACCACACAAAGAGCCAAGGTTATACAACAAATCCAGAGTTTGAGGATAGCCGTAGGGCTATATCACGAAGTTCTCCAAATCGAGTACCGCCAAGGCTAGATTCAAAGACAATCAAAGGTGCACAGAGTAGCAATATTATTAAGGTTTGTAAATGTGATAGAAACATCATTAATATTCACTACGCGGAAAGCACAAGTGCTTCCACTAGCCAAGCGTCAGATAAGATAGACAACCCCATCGTCATATTAGGAACTAAGTCCATTTTTTTATTGCTCTCGAAAGGGACACTAGGTCCGCATTAGTATAAATGTTTGTCGTCATCTGCCCCCTAGATGGAAACACTACGGGAAGGGAAACAATAAATAAGAGAGGAGAAACAAGTGTCTTAGGGATAGTCATGTAGGAGGGTGCCCCTAAGTCACCAACCACAACACTATGTCCGTAAGACACAACACACAACAATGAAATTAGAGAGACAGGCAATATAGAAGAATGATGATACAAATAGAAGGTCACAACAGAGGCAGTCTCCTAGTATCCCAAACCTTATGAGAGAATCCAAGGTCATTCCAGGAGGCCTAAACAACACATAACACATCACAGGGGAAGCACATCACGAGAGAGGTAAAGGGTTAGAGATACTTACCTGTAGGGCCCCTTTCGGGCTAGAAGTTGTCTATAAGCAAATCATCATCGTAATCTTTCCATTCCCTAATGTTGGAGGATAGTGGGACATACGGTACCATAGCCAAGTTCATATCTTGTTCATCTTGTTGTTCATCGTTAGGATCATCTTTTTTTGGTTGAATGTTGGGATCAATGTTTTCTTGTTGAGAGGCAAGGTTTATAGCATATTCTTGTCTTCTTTTTCTTCTTTCTCTTGCTTTTCTATTTCATCTTCTTTTACCACTTATCTCTTGTAAGATAGGGCTATCCTCTTTCATAGGCTTGTGCAAATGAGAAGATGAAGCACTAGGATCAAACCTCATTTGTCACGGTGGAACACTTTGTTGTTGACAACTATCTCCCGATCCCTGTAAGGATTTCAGGGGAGGAACCTCAGCATAGGGACCTTGTCCTTTCGGTCTAAAGTTCTCTTCACATGAAGGTTGTTTATCTTTTGGTATTTCTTGTGTAGGAGGACTAGGTACTTTAGTTTTATCCCAAAAGTAATTCAACTTGTAATGTTTGTGTTGGCGAGGGACGGTGATTATACGGACATCTAGAGGGAATTTCAGACAATGGTGCATTGTTGAAGGGATAGCTTTCATTTCTTTTAGCCATGGATGTCCCAATTTAATGCGAAAGAGGTCAGAAACAGGGACAATATCAAACCATTATTTGACATGTTTTCTGGATAATGTTACTAACAATGATATCTTACCCAAAGGCTTGATAAAGGTTCCCTTATGTGTCTTAACAATCATGCTCGAGAGGTCATAAGAACCTTGCATCAATTGATTCAAAAAGAGGAATTTTTTAGTGGCAACATTAGTCATGCAATTAGGATCAATCAGAGTTCCCTCCACATTATTTCCCATTATCTTTATGGTGATGTAAAGAGGTCCTTCAGAATCACTGATTGTTCTATCATGAGGAGTGAAGACAATTTCAGGTTCAGGAGCCTTTCTTTTCATGTAAGCTCTAGGAGGGAACCTATTTTTTCTGTTATGATTAGAGGCCATATTTATATGCTCAAACCAATGCAAAATTAGATTTTGAAACATTTTCAAAATTGGTGCAAAAGACAAGAGCAAAAATAGCCCAGAATGCCTGATTTTTCGATACCTTTCAATGCAAATGAATGAAATAAAGGATGCTGTAAGGATTTCAGTCAAGAGAAGCAAGTTATATGTCTAATATCAGTCCAAAATAGCAATATAATCACTCTCAACATGCTCTTGATGCAAATCCAAGATAATGCCAAGTCAAAATATAGTGAAAATATGTCAAAATAGGCACTTTTTTCACCAAAATTCAATGTGAAAGAGCATAACAAAGGGTGTTGTGAGGAAAATGATGATGGACATAAAATAATATCAGTAATAATAGCCACTTGGTGCCAAAATATCCAACACAACATGCTTTTAGTGCCACTTAAGGTAAAACCCTAGTGAAAATATAGCAAAATATGCAATTTTTCACAGTTTTTCAATTCCAAGACCTAGAAAAGGAGGTGTTGTAATGAGTTTTAGGAGTTACAGCAAAGAATATCAATAATATCAGTCACCTCAATCCATAAAATTGATCACAACACACTTGGAGTGCAAACTAGGTCAAACCCTAGGGCAAAAATGGCCAAAATGTGTAGTTTTTCACCGAATTTTCACTACAAGAGCCCAATAAAAGGGTGTTGTGAAGCTTTTTATGAGAGGAAGAAAATATTACCCTAATAACAACAAAATAATGCCAAAATACCTTTCACAACACACCTATGGTGTAAGTTTATAAAGTCGATAAGGCCAATTTTAGTGAAAATCATTGTTTTTGAAGCCCTAGGTTTGAGATCTTAGGATAAAACTCTATGTGAATGCTTTGAAGTTTGATTTATGATGAAATTTTACTTATTGTCCATGCAAATTTAATAAAAATGCATCAAAATTGCTAGTTTTTGTTGAAATTTTTTATGCAAAAATACAAATATTTTAAATCTAAATGTAAATTCACACTAAAATGAAAGACTATAATCAAATACAAATTTGAATGAGCCTCTAAAATCAGTAGAAAAATTTGATAAAAAGATTTTTCCCACAAACCCTAGATTTTGGAATTACTAGGTTATATAAAATTGTCAAAATTTCCACAAAGCCCTAGCAATTAAATGATGAAAATGCAATGTAAATTTCTGATTTTTTTAGATTTTTCTGTAGTTTATATCAAATCTGATGCAAAAATCATGAATTAGGAAAATTTAGGAAGAATTGATGCAATTTAGTAAGTCAAACAATGCAATTTTTTTGTATTTTTCTAATTTTTCAATTTTTTTGAAATTTTCTCAATGCAATGAAATGAATGACCAAATGAATGAATGAAATCAATCCAAATATGAAGACAAACAGTTAGCAAGTTGCAATTTAAGTCCAAAAACATGGGTTCACCAAAATTTTTAGGGTAAAATTGGATTTTGTTAATCTTTTAGATTTTAGATGTTTAAATCCGCCTCTCCACTAAACATTGAAGGATCTAGGGTCGAGTGGCGAGCACTATCATACCCTAGGTCACTTACAAATGAAGGGAAACTTGGATTAGGGAATTAATTATCAATTTTTCCTTCTCCTATGTCCAATTGACCATTAAAACCCTAATTATACAAATACGACAACAAATTGGCAAAAGACAAAAAAAGCTCTTGCAGACAGGGGTAAAATAGAAAATCACAGAATACCTATTTTTGAGGTTCCGAAGTGGAATAGTCAGGAACTAAGGTGCAAGCATCCAAGTCCAAGGTACCTACTTTTTCAAGGAATCTGGACCTCCTTCCGACAATGATCAGCCCTATAACTTTTGTTTCCCAAAATCTGTCTGCGGAGGACACTGTTACGGGCGCACAAGTCCTGGAAGTGCTCCTGTGTCCTGCTTTTCTTCAAATCCTGAATCCCTGATGCATGCCTAGCCTTCCTGCAACTCCACTTTTTCTGGATGCGACACCTGTAACCTACAATCATAAGACTTGGTTTGGGGGTTATGGTGTTTAGAGGCTTGCCTCAGTCAAGCCCTAGAGGACACTTAAGTCTTCGAACACTGTTGTCAGATAAAGAGGGCATGCCCTTATGAGGCAGAGGCCAAAAATTAAAGGAATCAATGATAAAAACATAATGATATGTCACCTTGTAGTGAATCTCTCATGGAGGAAGATGTTCTTCATGCCATGAGGAGATTGATGCTCAAATCTGCAAATATTAACACACAAAACACACAAGTCTGCTCTTGCAACACAACAGAAAGCCTTGAATCACCTTGAGAACACTATAGCTTGCTAATTGGAATCTAGTTTACAAATGAATGCCTACACATGCTTATATATGCACCTACAAGCATTCCCGCCAAGATTTTAAAAAATAAACTTTACCGTGTCGGCAAAAGAACCAACTAATGGTCATAAACTGACACCCGAAAATTAGGGCTGCCCCAAAATAGGGCAGGACTAGGGAAGGGGTGCCCAAGTCCTTCCCCCTATTTTGGGTAGGGTATAGCTCAAGGGGTCCACCTAGGTCCAATTTTCCATGGAACCTAGGTCTCATTCCATCGGGATGCCAAAATATGAACTAAAATGTCCTAAATGCATGCTAAAGACTCGGGAGCTAAACCTTATGAGGGAAAAGCCCCCAAGGGGACATTTTCTGATGTTACATTGCTAAAATACATTATAGTGGTCTTTTGACCATGCAAACAGGGAGAAAGTCTTACGATTTTGTTTTTCTGACTTCACACCTTTGAAGAGACCTTAAAATCTAAAGTGTCACATTATAATGACCACGGGCTCCTATCATATCTTGACTTTCTCTAAACACTTGAAGTGTTTACCATGGGCTATGATATCATTCGTTTGATTTATCAAAAAGGATAAAAGACTTAAGAAGGCTCTTTTGCATCGGTGTTTGACTAAATCTTTAGGGCAACATATTGTGAAAAAAAGGTTTCAAACCCTAACGAGCTCATTTTGTTTTCCCTCACTCCATTCTTTTGCTCTACTATTGTGGGAGAGTGCCGCCATGGAGCTTATAACATAATGCCCCTCTCTACAACTAGATCTCCTCTACTGGTTTACTGTTCCTTATCTACTGGTAAGCACTTCCTTCTATGCATACTGTTGTTTCTCATGCTTTTGATTTGAGGGAAAAGTGACAGAACTCTGCTTCTATTTCTTTATTGTGCTTTCTTTATATACTGTATGGCAAGCTCTTCATCTTTGAACTATCATGATGTTTCCTTGCATATTGTAGTTATTCCTTATTGTTATTGACTGTTGTTCCTTTATGTCTATCATGAAAACTGTGAAGATTCTACCCTCTTTCATGGTTGTGTCTGGGGAAGCTCTTTGACCCTTCAAGCATACTTGAATGGCATAAAATCTTTTGATAATCTTCACACACCTTTCATTCAAAACCTGTAGCAAATAGTGAATGTTTTGGTCACTGTCTTTAAATGGAACCTTGGACCTTTAAGGCCATTTTGACTGTTATAGTGCTCCTTTTTCATGGGTATCTTCTAGGACTCAAGGTTCGGGAATCTAGGGTTTCATGGCATTGCATTGAGAGCTCCTGTAACTATTCTTCACCTACATGTAGACTCTCAAGGTCCTTTCATTGTTAATATTGAGCATTCTCTTTGATTGTACTTGTGTGACTATGAGGAAATGATCATCCTCCTTACCATTGACTGTTGTTTGTCTCTCTTGGCCATTATTCCATCAGTCCCATTCATGCTAACATTGTTTATGGAGACTATATAATACCCTAAAACAAACCTTTGGAAAGGTATTCACACATTTAGGACTGTTCACTATCCCTTTCCACTATATGAGTGCCATCACACTTTATTACTATTTTCTTAGTCCCCTCTATATACTTAGCTTGCGATTCTTTAGGACATCTTACCTTATCCATTGGACATCACTGTGTTTGCTTCTTCTAACACCATTTATGCACTTCTCACTCTTTGTTGTAGACTGTAACTTCTTGAATTGAAGTGCAAGTGTCCTATTAAGGCACTCTCCATTTCTCATTGTCTCTTGCAGGTATCTTGGGTCTTCACGACTCTTTATGACATGACTGTCCATGTTTATATACTATCATCCATGAGGAATGACAATAAAACAATAAATTGTCATCTTGGCTCTTGGTAGTCTCCAAACTATCTTTAGGGATCCTTTCAAGCTCTTTTGATATTTATAAGGTTTCAAAACATACTCGTGTAGTTGCAATATCCTCATTTAAATTTGATAGGGTTATTACACTTCTTAGACTGTTAAGTCTTCATCTTCACTCTATCTTGGGGTTTGCTTCACACTGCCTTGAGTACTGATGGTTTCCATGCCTTCATAGGCTCTTTTTCATGATGATAGCTATAGATACAGGTTCACTACTCTTTGCTAAGTGCTATCCCTTTGATTTCTTGTTTGACTGATTGAATCCTGCAATGTTATTCATATGACTGTCAACAAAACCTTACATGATTGTTCTTTATGCACTTATCAGTCAAAGAATGACTGCTATCTATTGTTTTTAATAGTGTTTTATGGCTGGTATGACAGTACAGTCATCGTGACTACTTGTGACTACTTTGGGCAGTCATACTTATGATTGTAATGACCCTTTTATAAAGTCCTTTCTAAACTTGCAATGACTATTATATAACAGTGATTTTTTGTGACTGTTTGCCTTTTAGAATAGCTATTCCTCATGACATTTTGTGAGTGTTGTAAAACAGTTACCCTGTGACTGTTATGAATGCATTTACTCTGGTTCCTGCAGGTGGATTTCTCTCTCAACAAAACATTATTGACACTTAACAAACTCCTTGGAAAAGTAGGTGCCAACCTTCATCATACCTTCAAACAATACTAACCTATGTTAATGGTTACAAGGGTTATTTCTCCTTAGACCCTATCAAACCTGCTCATCACATGGTTTTGACTATTTTTACCATTCCTTTCTAACTACTCTTATCATTTGTATCCTCTATTTCTCATGCACTATCTTTAGTGCCCATTGAGGACATTGAGGATAGTAAAAGGCTACTCCTATGTGTTGGACTCCTTTAGTCTATTGAGCAGTCCTTCATGCACTGTAGGTTTCTGTCCTTCTTCACAACCTTAACCAATCTTAGACTTTCTATTAAAAGCATCTATACTTGTGATAGATCCTGCAGGATCGTATTCCATTGATTAAACCTTCATATCTTCACCTTGATTATTATGGAAGCTTTCCCTGAATGATGATGATGTTCCTTATGCTTGACTATCTTGACTTTATGGTAGGGTTGCTTTGATTGCTTTCATCTCTATATCTGCTCCTTCAGTGCCTTCATGTGACAGTCATGTTGTTGACTCAGACATGTTGTTCCTTTGATCCTTTTGATAGCCATTCACTGTTTCTTCCTTTAGACCTTTTGACAGTCTTTTTGTTGAGATGCTAGGTTGTCTGAAAATAGTCAATAGGAATGTTCATCTTCTTCTGCATGATCTCATCTGCATCTTCACATACCTGCACACTCAGAACAAAAAGTTAGAGAAAAATATAGAGGCAAGGAGCCTCTCTTCTGCTTATATGATCTTCATTTATTGCATCTTCTTGTGGTTGCATGTTTGCATCTGGATGGATCATTATCTCTTTTATTTCCTGCTTTGATGCTTATGAAAAGATAACATGTACATTTGATGCTCTTACATATATGAGTGAAAGATATCCTGAGCTCTGACATCTCTCTTTCTTCCTCTTACACGTACTTCTGAAGACAAAATTGGAGAATCTGAAGATGGTGCAGCTACAAGTGAGGGATTTGTCCTCATAGGTAATCACGGATCCCCTTCTCTTCTCTATGTTTCTTATTTTAGATGCATATGTGCTCTCTTCATTTCATCATTTATAGTCAATTCCCATGGCTTGTGTGGGAACTTTGAACACATTTTCCTTGTGAATATAAGCAGTTGTTTTGTGCAATGATTTGTCTGTTGTTCTTCTTTTTGTAAAACTATCAATTGCATAAGGAAAATACATCTAAAATTTATTTCTTAATACAGTTGCTTATAATCATAAGTGAATTTAATAAATTATGTACCTCTATCATCTGAGACTTGAACAAACTGTAATGAATAGATTTGAACAATCTAAAATTTGTAGCTTACTTTCCCCTCCTACCTACTTTTGAATGTCTCCTACTCCTGTAGGGTGTCCTTCCCACTTCTATCTGGCTCATGTAGCAACTCTTAATAATTTTATGCATGATTCTGGTAGAAATGATGACTGGAATGGCCTCCTACCTGGGTAGTAGGCCTTCTAAAGTCAATAGTGAGCTCTTACCCTACATTAGTCTTCTTCCTTTCCTCCTATGTTAGACACCTAGTCTAAGTCTCTTCTTATAGGTCTCTTTTAGTTTCTTGTAATAGTCATTTGTACCTATCTCCCTCTTCAAGGTAAAGAATAAACAATGTTGTCCTAGCTTTGCCTGTTTGGGCTGAAGTGCACAAATAGATAACAACTCAAACATAGTTTTTATCCAAATTTGTAGAGAGTTGTTATGGAGTAAAAAGTGGACACTTGCCTTTTTTACCTCCTTGTTTAGCTCCTAGGTCCCCGTGATTACATTATGCATTATGATTGATCATCCCGAAGGAAATTGTCTGACACCCATTACAATTTGGGACCTTGGGACCTCACTAATCTTATCACAAACTAAAAAGGGGCCCTTGGACTTGGGTGCCAACTGCCCAAGTCCTCCCTGATTGGTCGGGGTAAATTAGTGGCATGTTGGCATGGAACCTTTCAAAAGGTTCCTCTTCGTCGGTTCTTGCGATTTAATTTGATGAACGTTAGTGAGAAAGCATATATAAGTGTGTTTTTGAATTCATTATGAACCTAGATGGAAGAGAAAACTTATGATCTTGGAGAAAAGAGCATTCAAAGCATTCATTGTGTTTCTAGAGTTGTTTTGTGTTGTTATTGTGTGTGTTGTTGTAGGTTTAAAGACATCATCCATCTCCTTATGAGTTGAAGAATCTTCATTCTCCCAAGGGCTTCACCTCATAGGTGATATCATTGTTATTTGAATCATTCTATCATAATTTTATTTTCAGCCTCTACCCTGCTAGGGCATGCTCTCTTTATCTATCAACGGTGTTCAGAAGCTTGAATGCTATCCTGAGGTTTGACTGAGGCAAATCCCTAAACACCATAACTCCCCAAACCCTCTCTTGTCATCTTGTGTGTAGGTTACAGGTATAGGATTCAGGAAAAGTGAAGATAGAGGAAGGTTGTGTTGGAATCAGGGTTTCAGGATCCAAAAGAAGTTCTAGAATATTCTCCTAAAAAGACTTGGCCAGTTTGCACCCTAGTCTTTTGGGCCTTTTGACACCAGATCTGGCATCTAAGCATCATTTACAACATATCTCTAGTTTATAGCTACGACAAATTCTGACTTTTAGGACTTGGGCACCTCCTATTTTATCCTCTGACACTTCAGCTTCTAAGACACAGGTTTTAGTATCTCTCTGATCATTCTTGTGTATTTAGATTTTGGATTTTAGTTGTTTTCTATCTATTATTAGCTGATCATTCTAGAACTAGGGCTTAGTGCATATTTGACCTAGGTTTTGATAAAAAAAAAGGTTGAATTAAATCTAATCTTTCTATAGCAAACAAGAGCACAAGATCTGTAGCTGAATCCTCCTCCATTTGGTAGTGATTTGGCTCAATCTTGTCCTTAAATGTTATTGTGGAAGAGGGTTTGATCTAGTGTGCATGCTAGTCTTCTTCATTCTCTTTTTCACACATAACATTTTGGTGAACCCATAGCTTCAAGAATTTGTATTTTTTTTATTGTTCAAATCAGATCTTGCATTGATTTCATTGCATATTTATCTATATCCAATTGAAAATCTTGCATGATCTTGGAAAAAGTGAAAAAATCAAGCATTTTAGGCTTGCAAAAAGGCATATTTTTGCATTACTTTCATTACATATGATAGAAAGATTTACATTTTTTATTTTTACATCAGATCTAATTCATATTATAGTAGATAATCATTTCATGGTGTTGCATCTCACATTTGAAGCTCTCATTTGCTAGGGTTTTGTTGGAAAAGTTGAATATTTTTTGAAAATATTCAAAATCTATGGTTTGTAGTCAAAATCTTGTTTCAGATTTTTCTACCATCATAAACATTTTCAATTCAGATCTAGCATTAATTTATATCATATTTTGATTGTTCATTTGAAAATTTTGCATCATTTCATACATGGGTTTGAAAATTCATGTTTGTAATTACACATTGTGTATTTCAACATAAGAGATTTGACGTCTCTTTAACATTTCTTTGCAAGAAATCTTAAAATTATCTATATTACCTTTTGTGCAATGCTTTTAACATCTTGATCACTCCATTTATAATGACACTAGTGTGCTTTTGATCTTTGCAAAAAGCTTCAAAAACCAAGTTTCCTCAAACTAGTGTTGTGTCAAAAGTCTCTCATATTGGTGGTATTTGATAAATGAATAGATATATGATTGTACATTGTTGTTCAGAGACATTTCATTATGGCATCTTCATGTCATTTCTCTTTGGTATCTTTGCATGCATATATCAAAGATCTTGATTTTAATAGATTCATAACCCTCATGGGTGAGTATCCTTCAATATTAGAAAATCTAACCGAATTCATCTCCATGAATACTCATGAGAAAGATGATTGTGAAAGTTCTTCTTCTTCTATTACTACTATAAATCTTGATAATGTCTTGGATTCACTATCTAAAGTATATAATGATGATGATGATTCCATGAGTCATCCTATTCCTCCTTTAGTTGAATGTTAAAGCACCTTGAATATCACTAAGGAAGTGAAGACCCTTGATCTTCCTCCTTTGGTTGGATGTTCAAGTACTTTGGACATCACTAAGGATGTGAAAACCATGAATAGTTCTCCTTTGGTTACATTTTCAAACCCCTTGGACATCACTAAAGATACAAGATCTCATCAACAATTCTCTTAACAACACTGTACCTTCCCTTCGTTCCAATGCTCTCCCTTTAAGAGATGAAACATTGGTGGATGAAGAAAGGTCTCTCACATTAAATCCTTTGGGGATGGATGTTGAGCCTAATTAATGTAAAAACAATGTTAATTCAATCATCATTAATAAACGTATTCCACCCACTAAGAGGATAGTGAATAAGTGTACTAATGTTCCTAAAATTATTGTGCACCCTCGCTTCAAACCAGTGATTACGGTTCAAGGTGCTCCAACACCACCTCAACCCCCAAGTTATATTCTTGATTTTGCAAGACAAATCACTCAAGTAAATCAAGTGTATTAAAATGTGTCACAACAACTCTATTACAATGTGGTTGCTCACACATACAATATGTGAAATAATAAACAAAGTAAACAACAGTCGAACATTCCGATCACTTTACCAACTTCTCAACCTATACTTCCTCAACCACCTCATCTCACTCATAAAGTTGGTCAAGATTATGATCTTGTTGAGCAGCTTCATGCAACTCCTACTAAGGTCTCTCTCTGGGAACTCATACAAACATCACCTACATACCACAGGATGCTCCAAGAATCTTTACAAAAGGTGATCGCACCACCCGTTGTTAAGCCTAATGATGTAGCAACTCTGTTAGATTGTATGCATGTGACAAAAATGGATATTCTATTTCAACAACATGAATTACCATCAATTGAAGTTCAAAATCAACATGATCCTCTTCTAATATTTGTCACAATTAACAAAAAGTTGATAAAGCGAGTTATGATTAATAATGGATCGGCTCTTAATGTTTGTTGCATTGATTTGCTACATAAAATCAAGGTTGATACATCTTTAATCAAACCAGATAAACTTCACATCTGTGGCTTTGATAACGTTGGTAGACAATCCATGGGTACCATAACTTTAACCATAAAGGTTGGACCCATGACATTATCTACTCTTTTCCATGCCATACCTGGTGCATTTTCATATAACATCATTCTAGGCAGACTGTGGATTCAAGCCATGGGGGCAGTTCTGTCTACCTTTCATTGATCAATAAAGTTTATTTACGAAAATAAACTTCACAACATCGAAGTCGATCTAGAGCCAGAAAGTTGTTTACAAATTGAAGCACAAAAAAAACAAGTTATCAATCATAAGACTAAATAATTTAAAAGTTGATTCATTTGTTGGTGTGAATAGGGGTTTTTCCTAACTTGTTTGGTTAATTTTCCCTTGTGTGGATAATTCATATTATTTAACTATTTATTAGTTAAATAATATTCACACATCACACATAATTCACATGTTAAGTTGACTTAGTGAGTCTTCTAGATGTTTCTAGTTGTTGATAGTTGTAGTGAGTTGTCTTGTCCTACACATGTACTCTCGTTGTCACATGTGATAGGAATATGACACTTCTCACATGACTACAACTCCTTGGTTGTAATCCTTGCCTTTATAAGCAAGGCTCTCTCATTGTATTTGGAAACAATTAATAATAGTTTTATACAGTTTGTTGTATAGAGTCTTTGCTCCATTGTTTTAGCATATTCTATTTTATCTTTGTGTGGAAGGCTATCTTGATTACAGGGATCCTGGCTTGTTGAGTCACATTGAAGATCTTACATGGTATCAAAGCCTTGTCTACAATTTCCTTCCCTCATTGGAGAGGTTTTGCTGGGAGCTATGTTTTAGGTGCATCCTGGAGCAAATCGGACATCACCATTACGATCAGGAGGCCCAAATCTGTATAGATCGCCTATTCAAATGCCAAAATCGGACATCGAAAAAATTTTGACAAAATCTTTTTGCCCTTGTTTAGGCTTTGGCAAAAATCCTTACGACGTACCGTCATTTGCGTCAATCTATATCATCTTGCACTACGCAAGTCTGCATCAGTTATGTGTCCTTGACTACGTACTACGTCATCAGTTAAATCAGGTGCAAAAAAAAAATTTGGTTATAGTCTACAGATTGAAATTATTGTGTAAAAGTTTTTTTGAAAAGAAAAAAAAATTAAAAATTTTATTGAGGGTACTGACAGGGTAGTAGAACCCCTGCCAGCCCTGTACTATGTGGTAGGGGCACCTACAGGTGTGGGCCCCCATTGACCACCAACAGGGGTTTCCCCACCGGTGGGGGATTCCCAACGGTGGCCTCAAAGGCCTCGTTGGCCCCTTAAAACATTAGGCTTCAGCCTATAAAAAAGTAAAGTTTGCAGTTTTAAAAATTCATATGTTTTAAAATCATTGGTGGTTATCATAAACCTCAAGCGGCAATTTTCATCTGGCCAGCTTACCCTCGACGATCTCAAACAGTTTTCAACGGTCCAAAAACAACTTCAGTGTTTTTACCCTCGATGGTTTTAAATCCGGTAACTGGCAGACTTCTTGGTGGTTTCAAAGCCGCTAAAGGTGTCAATCAGGAACCTTTAGGCTCAGGCCCTCATGACCTTAAACCTGTAGTTTTTTAAAATATCTGGTGGTCATCAATCCTTCTCCGACAACAATCTACCAGCAGGACAGTTTTGCCACAGCGACAACTATTTTTCCAAAACGAGTGTTTTTTTCTACAGGCTTGTATTTGCTTTCAATTGGTGGTTTTGCAGCATTCCACAAGGAATATTCTATCACGGGGAAGAATATTTCGTCGCCCAGGGGCCTGTTTTGCCCCTCGAAGTCCTAAAGTAGGGATTCTTTTGCTTTTTGCATAACTTTTTCTCAGGGTGTTGAAATCAGGCAAACAAGATATCGTTAGAAAGCTAACAGAGAGAACTTCATAGTGGTATTAGTCATTTTCTCTAGTTTTGTTATTTGATAGCATTTATTGTAGGTTGAAGATAGATCTTCTTTTTTGGCTTCTGAGCTCATAAATTTTTGCACGATCTTCGATTTTCGTGATTTTTGCAGCATCAAAAAGGTATTCAGGAGCTCTACAAATCCATCCATGCACTTTTCTTAGATTCTGCTCTAGGTTCATTTAATTCAATTTGTAATTTTTTTGGCTTTTGAGTGATAACTTGGGCATTTTGATACTTGAGGAGGTGAAATTTGTTTTGAGAGGATTTGTTTGTTGTAATACATCATTCTGAGTGATTGTAATCTTACTTGGATCTCTTTTTTAAGAGATTTTATTATTTTCCCAAGTTTGGTCCCTTGAGGACAATGGTAAATCACACTAAGTATAAAGTTCCAAAACAAATTGGGGGGCCCTCTTGCATAGTAAAGGGGTGTTGTTATCTTGTCGTCTTTCTTTTTCATTATGGATGTTCCTCAAATTCCACTTTTAACTCCATATAATTATTATGAATGGAAGAAAAAAATGGAGTTTCTATTGTATAAACAAAAGTTACATAGAATAACTTTAGGCACAGATCCTAAACCCACAAGTGTTACTAAGAGAAGAAAATTGTTAGATAGAAGAGATGAGGCTTATGGCACACTTTGTCTTGCTATTTCTCCAGATCTTAGATTTCATTTTGAGTCTTGTACAACACCAATGAGATATGGACAACACTAGACAATCTCTTTGGCAAGCAAGATAAAATAAGAAGGTTCAAATTGGAGAATGAGATAATTGCACTTAATCCTCAAGATTTTGATCAAATCAAAGATTTATTAACCAATTTTAAGTCTCTCAGGTTGCAACTCAAACAGTGTGGTCTTGAAAAAGAAGATGAACAATTGATTCTATCTATTCTTGCAAAATTGGGTCCTGCTTAGAGATTATGTTTCTACCTTTTATGCTGCAATGGATGCTTTTGGTAGTAAGTTTACTATGCCTTCACTTGAGAAGTTTGTTGCACAACTCACTAGAGAACAAGCTAAGCTACTACACATGGGCACATTAAAGTCTCCTAAATCACATGCTCTAGTTGCAACACAAAGTACAAAAGATCCTAAGGCCTCACATAATAAGGGAAAGAAACAAAAGGATTCAAAGTCTAATGAGCAAGAGAAAGAATCAAAGAAAACCCCCAACTCTTCTTCCAAAGAGGAGTCCAATAAGAAGAAGAAGCCAAAGTGTTCTTATTGTAAGAAATTAGGTCATGATGAAACTAAATGTTATGATAAAAAATTTGATGAGATGTCACAACTTCTTCAAAAACATAACATTGAGTATACTTCATCAACATAAGTTTTACCCAATTCTTCTTCTTTGACAACATCATCATCTACACCATCAAAGACAGGGACAGCAAGCATTGCTAATGGGACATACAAAGGAAAAGGACAAGCACTCTTTGCTTCAACATGTATACAGTCAGATAGATGGCTTCTTAATTCAGGAGCTTCTCATCATATGGCATCTTCACAAGGGATGTTCTCTTCATTTTAGTCATGTACTTCACCACCTATTTTAATGGGTAACAATACATACATGCATGCAATTGGTAAAGGAACTATTGATGTTGGTGAATGTACTTTCAACAATGTGTTGTGTGTACCTTCCTTGACAACTAATCTCCTTTCCATCTACCAGATTACTCATTGTGGTGTAGGGAAGACAGTTGAGTTCACTCTTGATTCTGTGATCATACAGGACTTGGAGCACAGAGATATCATTGTTGTTGGGATGGATGATCATGCATCTCACTTGTACACTTTCTCACATTTTTTTTTTGATGATGATGTAGATCCATTGATTGATATTCACACTCGTGCATCAAGTGTGAATCATGTTTGCAAGAAGTTTGGTCATTTGAGCCTTGGTGTTCTTGCATCTACTTCAGTTCCTAAGACTAGTTCGGAGCTTCCTCCTTCTCCTGCTTCTTCAGAGATTGGCATTGACATAGCTTATCCACTTCAGTTGAGAAGGATATTCTTTGTCTTCCAGATACAGTTTTGTGGGATGAGTACTTGACAGGTATTTCAGACTTGTTTTGTTAGTCCTATCTTGATGACTTAGAGGACATAATTGATGACATTCATCTCCTCTTTGAAGGAGTTGATTCTTCTACTTTGGATGTGCAGACACCTCACTTGTCACAGTTTAGCATTGAGTTGGAGTATCGTGAGCATCATTTAGAGGATTCTTTGTCTTTGGAGATTGATGATCTAGAGTTTTCATCTTGTCTTGGATTGTCACATTCTTTGATTAGGCATGCATCACCTGATTATGTGACATCTTTTGGTTGTGACATGTGGACACTTGAGTAGTTTTCAGAGATAGCATACATCATGAGGCTTTTTCTCTCATACCTTGAGATGGAGTTTATTCTACATCAGCCTTTGGACATGTTTCTTCCTAAGGGGAAGAATGTTGTTTGCAGGCTTTGGATTCACTTTAGCATTCTTCTTTGGGCATTCACCATCAGCACAGAAGCTACTTCATTGTGGGAGGGACCTATAGTCTCACACTTGCTCTCCTATGGGTGGGTAATAATTGTACATATGTGTTGGATGTAGTCCTTGGGGGGTCTTGAGTCCTCCTTCCATCACATCTTTCATTTCATTTGTTTTCTGCATTCTCACTTTTGGAGAGGAGTTTTGTCCTATAAGGTTTTCTCCTTTTCTCCACTTGAGATTTGTTGTACATGGGTACCTAACATGGCCTAGTAGCTGGGACCCATCCATCATTGCATCTTTGTTTTTAGTTGGATACTCCCTAAGTTGCACTTAAGGGGGGTGTTGGTGTGAATAGGGGTTTTTCCTAACTATTTTGGTTAATTTCCCCTTGTGTGGATAATTCATATTATTTAACTATTTATTAGTTAAATAATATTCACACATCACACATAATTGACATGTTAAGTTGACTTAGTGAGTCTTCTATATGTTTCTAGTTGTTGATACTTGTAGTTAATTGTCTTATCCTACACATGTACTCTAGTTGGCATCCTATCCTCTAGTTGTCACATGTGATAGGAATGTGACACTTGTCACATGACTATAACTCTTGATTGTAATCCTTGCCTTTATAAGAAAGGCTCTCTCATTGTATTTGGTAATAGTTAATAACAGTTTTATACAGTTTGTTGTATAGAATCTTTACTCCATTGTTTTAGCATATTCTCTTTTATCTTTGTGTGGAAGGTTGTCTTGATTGCAGGGATCATGGCTTGTTGAGTCGCATTTACTCTTACATCATCAATTCCTCTTTCCATAGATAATGTTGTGCCAGATTCTAAATCACCATCGAATGCACTTCTTGGTGATGATTGGGGTTCATTAGATTTTAATCATTCCTTTATGGGGGAATATAAACATAATAACCCTAATTTTGAAGCATCAAAAGTTGCCTCGATCTCATCCAAGCAATCTTTGGAAATACCTAAGAAAACTAAAGCTTCTTTAGTAAAAAACAAAGATAATACTCTTACTTATACTACTGAATATGAGACTTATGAGGCCCCGCCTTCTTCTAAAAAGATGGAGTCTCTCTATGGTCATGGATTTCAAATCCTCTACAAAAACTGTGACTACGTAGGAAATGGTTGTAGTGTAAACCAACAAGGAATCAGAGTACCCTTACAAGTTGTTGCTATTAACTACTAGACTGGTATTGGACATTGTTCTTTGAAGCCCAACAAAGCTTATTGTCATCCTACTCTTAATGTTAATACAATATCAACAAGTCCAACACTCAATATGATATATCCTAATATGATAGAAATGGATTGTCCACCGGGAAATATCCCATTGAATCATGTAAGTATTTCTCACTCCTCTAGCCACACTCGATGTAGCACCTACTCCAGTTGCTCTCAAGGGTGGCCTCCTCCTAGATATGTTGATAGTGTTGTGTGTTGTTCCCCCGTATTGTGTTAAATATTGTCTAGGTCTCTCTAAATGACCCTTGATACTCTTGTAAGATCAAGGATACAAGGAGACCGCCTTTGATGTGATACTTCTTCTATTCTCTATTCTTTTGTTTTCCTCTCTCTTATTGCAGTTGTTGTGTGTGGTGCCTTGGGGGCATAATGTTGTGGATGGTGTCTTGGGGGCATCTTCCCACGTTGTGCATCTAAGTCATTTTTGTCTCCTCTCTTATTTTTCATGTTTTCATTCATCTAGGGCTCTACTAGTTGGTGGATGATGATAACAAATAAATATCGATAAGGATCGTGTGTCCCTACAACAAGAACAAAATAGGACTTAGTCCATATATGAAGATGGGGTTAATATGTTACTGACACTTGACTAGTAGAATCACCTCATGTTGTGATGTGATCATGTATCATGTTGTAAAACTTTTGTAACAAACCTTTACAATACTCTAAATCTACTTGTAGGCACTTTGGATTTTTTTTTATCTCACCTTGTAGTTACACTCGGTTCTGAGATACCTAAACTATAACCTAACGGCTATACTCGGTTCCAAACCTACAAGTGTAGCCTTGGTTGATTAAGTGATATATGATTTCTGTGTAAGCATTATGAGATTATTTGGTTGTTATCTTAGCTTAGATTTTCTAATCAAAGTTTATATATTGTTAGCAAATGATATTGATGTGTTTGTGGGAACAATTGGCGATTGTTAAGCACATGTCACTTTGGGGCATGGGCTTTAATAAAGCTCTTGTTCCATTGTGTGTTTTCACTTTACCTTAAACCTGATTGCTACCGGCAAGCGAGATCAATCACTTTAAGGTGGGGGCATATATTGTGGTATTATGCTTGATTATTTTAGACATTGTGATAAAGCATGTTTTCATATGCTTCCTTTTCACTGTAAGGTATCTCCGTGATGCAAGTGGGGTTGTGTACTTTGTTTTTTTCTACGTATACCTCCTTTTCATTGTAAGGCATCTCCATGATGCAAGTGGGGTTGTATACTTTGTGCGCATGCTTCCTTTTCACTATAAGGCATTTACGGATGTAGGTGGGGTTGCATTTTGAAATCCCTTCTACGTAAGGTGGGATTGTGTCTTCCCTTGAGCAGTTGCACATCCTTTTAAAAGCCCTCTGTGTGTTAGAAATGAAAGCAACACTACTTCAATGGAAATCTGATTCAATATAAATTTCTACAATCTTTAACTGTGTGTTATTAATGGAGATTGTAACACAAAAACAAAACTATGCTTCACAGAAATGCAAAATCAGAAATATGAACACATAACACAATGTTTAACGTGGAGAAAACCATTTTAGGTAAAAAACTCCACACAGGAAAGAGGCCCAATGTTTGTATTAATCTGAAAATGATTTTCAATACAACAACACTTCAACTCTCTCCACCGATCTTCAATCTGACAGCATTCTGGCAGCACCCGAGTACCTAAAATCTGTATTACAGCAACCAATACATGGCAAATACTTATAGAAACATTTTCTAACTCATCTCAGGTGTTCACCTTCTCTCTCCTAAGATTCTCCAACCTATAAACATTAATTACCATCTTACAAGCATCTTACACTTGTCCAAAAATAGCCATGTAAAGGTTGGGCTCCCAAGACTAAATCTGGCCTCTTATAGCATCTTATGATGCGTCATAACCATCATAGATTCCAGCAAAAGAGTATCTTTCCAAGATAGGAACCTTGGGCTAAATATAGCAAATATACAACTAAGATATCCGTCATATGCATCATAGAATCTCAGAATCTTATGACAACTTGCAGTTGTCATAGATTCACTCACCAAACATTATGACAATTGTCATACATGCCAAAAATAGTATATTCCTCAAGGGAGCACGCCTATCCTCATTTACCATGAGTTTTTACATTTGCCAATAGTAAAAGTCACTCCGTAACTGCCACCGGTAACTTTGAAATTACAACTGTCAATGAGACTACCTCATTCCCTTATGGGTAATTACAAATAACAAATAATAAATGGAATAAAATACAATATTGGAATTTACAAGGTTAATGGCACCTTATTCCAACATTCTCCCACTTGAAATTATACATTGTAAATCAACCCATAGGAAATCAAATGAAATAATTAGGCACTAGAAACAAGGCCCATGGCCTCTCTGCACCACACAAACTTTTTTGTGCTCACAGGTTTGGTTAATGAATCTGCAACAATCTCCTAATTGTCTATCTTTTTCAGTTCAATCTATCCATTTGCAACCAACGCTTGAACAAAGTGATACTAAACATCAACATGCTTAGTTCGAGCATGATACATAGGATTTTTGGCCAAACATATAGCACTTTGGCTATCACAACCAATCTGAATGATCCTGCAATCAAAACCAATACCTGTACACAGTCTCCTCAACCAAACTACCTCTTTATAGACATGAGTAGTAGCCATATACTCTACTTCTATAGTGGACAAACCAACTATGGGCTGCTTCTTACTCATCCAACTCACTGCACCTCCAAATAGAGTAAACACATAGCCACTAGTGGACCTTCGACTATCCAAGTCACCTGCCCAATCTGCATCAACAAAACCCTGTATGTCCAAAGATTTATCAGCACTATTAGTACCAGAATAAACCAAACAATAATCAGGAGTACCTACAAGATATTTAAACACCTTCTTCGCATAGTTCTAATGCTGTCTACCAAGGTTAGACATAAATCTGCTCAAAACTCCCACTGCTTGGGCAATATCTGGTCTAGTGCAAACCATTACATACATCAAACTCCCTACAACACTAGCATATGGCACATTAGACATATCCTCAAGATCATCCTTAGTCTTTGGACACATATCTAATGAAATCTTAGTACCAATGGGTAAAGGAACTCTAACTGGGTTACAGTTCTGCAAACTAAACCTCTGCACAATAGTATTCACATACTTACTTTGTGACAACCAAAGCTTTCTATTAACTCTGTCCCTCCTGATCTCCATTCCCAAAATATACCTTGCAGTACCAAGATCTTTCATCTCAAATGCACTTGAAAGTTGGGCTTTAAGCTCACTGACCATACCCTTAGTATTGCTGAAAAACATGTCGTCAACATACAAAGCAATAACCAGTATAGAATCATCAACACAATGAATGTAAACACAATGATCCTCCTCACTTCTAACAAAACCCAATTTCATAACAAATGAATTAAACTTTTGATACCACATTCTGGGGGACTGTTTCAAACCATAAAGAGACCTCTTTAACCTGCAAACCCAATGTTCTTTTCCTTTTACCTCAAAACCTGTAGGTTGTTGCATATAAATTTCTTCTTCAAGATCTCGATGCAAGAATGCAGTCTTAACATCCATTTTCTCAATCTCCCAATCATAAGCTGCAGCAATGGATAAGAGAAATCTAATAGAAGTCAATTTAGCAACAAGAGAGAATATCTCACCAAAATCAACTCCCTCTCTATGGGAGTAGACCTTGGCTACCAGTCTAGCCTTGTACTTCTCCAATGACCCGTCTGCTCCAAACTTCTTCTTGAAGACCCACTTACAACCTATGGCCTTTCTTCCTTTGGGAAAACAAACAAGATCCTAGGTGTTACATGAGTCTAAAGCCATCATCTCCTCCTACATGGCTAGCTACCAAGACTCACTATCATCTGCAGAAATAGCTTCCCTGTAGGATCTAGGTTCATCGTTAGTACTCAATAAAGCATATACACAACAGAAATCTGGTGGGCTATACCTGTTAACTCGATTCTGTTGTGTTGTGGATCTCCTCAAGGGTGGAGTAAGAGACTCTACTCATTCTTCTACATGATCATCTGCACCAACTTCTTTTGTCACAACAGACTCATCTTCATCAAAACTACTTGAATCTTCTTCTTCTTCTTCACCCCCAATCCATCATTCTGTTCTTCCTGAGGTGCATCTTGCTACTCTAACTAAAAGTACACTTTCTTTACCTTTTTATCTTTTTCTTTTGGTTGTTCAGGTTCAGAAATAGCTCTAAGTTCCCTAAAAATTACATCTCTAGAAAAGATAATCTTGCGGGTTAGTAGATTCCAAAGCTTATAACCTTTGACATTATCACCATATCTAATGAATGTACATTTTCTAGCCTTTGGATCCAACTTAGATCACTTTTCCTTAGGGACATGAACAAAAACCTCATAGCCAAAAACCCTTAAATGTGAAACAGAAGGTTTCTTACCTGTCCACACTTCATAAGGTGTCGAATCAAGAGCCTTACAAGGAGATCTATTTATCAAGTAGAAAGCAGTACACACAGCCTCTGCCCAAAAGCATTTATCCAACTATGCATCACTAAGCATACTTTTGGCCCTTTCCATAATTGTTCGATTCATCCTTTCTGCAACACCATTCTGCTATGGTGTATACAGAGTTGTCTTTTGTCTGATTATACCTGCATGCTTGCAAAACTCATCAAATTCCTTAGAGCAATATTCCCCTCCATTGTCAGATCTTAATATTTTTATCTTTAAACCTGATTGGTTCTCTACTAAGACTTTGAATTCCTTAAACTTAGTGAAAACTTCAGATTTATGCTTCATAAAATAAATCCATGTAAATTTGGATACATCATCAATGAAGGTTACAAAATAACGAGATTTTCTTATAGATTCATTATCCACAGGTCCAAACACATCCGTATGAATAATTTCTAACTTCTCTTTTGCTCTATTACTTCCTGAAGGAAATGATTTTCTATTTTGTTTACCAAACACACAATGCTCATAGAAATCAAAGTGCTCATCAGAATAGGAGAAACCATCCAACAATTCTTTATTCTTAATAGTTTTCAATACATTATTACTTGTGTGGCCCAATCTACGGTGCCAAAAAATACATGTATTTTTAGTAGTGGTCTCAAATACATAGGAGGCATTACAAACTGTAGTGGCTTCAAGCTTAAACTAGTTCCTAAATCTCTTCCCTTTTGCTACCACCAAGTTCCCTCTCACCAATTTGCAGCGATGCTTGTCAAATGTCACATGCATTCCCAAATCATTCAACATCGAAACTGAAATCAGATTTCTAGCTAATCCAAGAATATGCAAAACACCAGGGAGGGTTTTAATCCTCCCATCACTGAAACACAACAATACCTTTTCTTTCCCAACAATCGGATATGTAGAGTTGTCACCAAGGTAGATATTACCTCCATCATATTCTTCATATGTGGAGAACCATTCCTTATGTGGGGTCATATGAAACGAGCATCCTGAGTCAACGAACCAATTTTTATCAGAAACAAGATTATATCTAGAAAGTAAAACTTCTTCACCTACATTCGAGGACTTATCCAAAGCACTCTCCCACTGTTTCTTGGGGTTTTTGCACTCCTTCACATGTCCCCTTTTACCGCAGTTCCAACACTTAACTCTATTCTTTTTACCAGGAGTCTTAGACTGGCCCTTGGACTTGTCCTTAGCCCCTTTCTAATCTCCTTTAGGTCCCCTTTCCTTAGACCTTCTCCTGACACTGAGAGCATCCCCTGAACTATCTGAACTCTTCTTCCTCAATTCCTGTGACAGTAGCACTGAAACAAGAACTTCCAACTTTGGATCCGCAAGGTCAGTAGTGATAGCAAGGATAACATTCTCCCAAGACTTAGGTAAAGAACAAAGAAGTAAGATACATTTATCTTCCTCACTAACCTCAACATCTACTGAATCAAGTTGACTCACTAACAAATTAAAAGAATTTAAATGTTCTGCAACTGATTCACCTTCTCGCATTTTCATGGAAAACAATTTTCTTTTTAAATAAAGTTTATTTACCATACTCTTGGCTTGATAGATCTCACCCAACCGTTTCCACAACTTGTATGTAGTCTCTTCCTTTGCGACATTCAATAGGACAGAGTCTGAAAGACACAACCAGATGGTTGCCCATGCGTTCTTATCCAGTCTATCCCACTCATCTTGAGAGACATCATCAAGTTTCTTCTCTTTTTGGATAGCCAACCATTGGATTCTTTCTCACAACAAATCTTCCATTTTCAGCTTCTACAACTCATACCCCATTCCGTTGAACTTCTCAATGTCCAATCAAGAGGTTGATGCAATGGTGGATGCAGCCATAATAACAATACAAGATCTACAAAACAAACACAACCAAATCTCCCACTGTAGCTACAGCTTCCACACTACCACCCAAGAGTCAAAGCTGGCCAGGCTCTGATACCAAATGTTAGAAATGAAAGCAACACTACTTCAATGGAAATCTGATTCAATATAAATTCTGCAATCTTTAACTGTGTGTTATTAATGGAGATTGTAACACAAAAACAAAACTATAATTCACAGAAATGCAAAATCAAAAATATGAACACATAACACAATGTTTAACATGGAGAAAACCCTTTCAGGTAAAAAACTCCACACATGAAAGAGGCCCAATGTTTGTATTAATCTGAAAATGATTTACAATACAACAACACTTCAACTCTCTCCATCAGTCTTCAATCTGACAGCATTCTGGCAGCACCCGAGTACCTAAAATCTGTATTGCAGCAACTAATATATGGCAAATACTTATAGAAATATTTTCTAACTCATTTTAGGCATTCACCTTCTCTCTCCTAAGATTCTCCAACCCGTAAACATTAATTACCATCTTACAAGCATCTTACACTTGTCCAAAAATAGCCATGCAAAGGTTGGGCTCCCAAGACTAAATCTAGCCTCTTACAATATCTTATGATGCATCATAACCATCATAGATTCCAGCAAAAGAGTATCTTTCCAAGATAGGAACCTTGGGCTAAATATAGCAAACCTACAACTAACATATCTGTCATATGTATCATAGAATCTCAGAATCTTATGACAACTTGCAACTATCATAGATTCACTCACCAAACATTATGACAGTTGTCATACATGCCAAAAATAGTATATTCCTCAAGGGAGCACACCTATCTTCATTTACCATGAGTTTTTACATTTGCCAATAGTAAAAGTCACTCCGTAACTACCGTCGGTAACTCCAAAATTACAACTGTCAATGAGACTACCTCAGTCCCTTATGGGTAATTACAAATAACAAATAATAAATGGAATAAAATACAATACTTGAATTTACAAGGTTAATGGCACCTTATTCCAACACTGCGGAGGTGGGGCTAGATCTTGAGTTAGTCACCCTTAAGCATGTCTTTGGCAATTGTGGTAGCGTAGCTCAACCGTCAAGTGTGCTTGGCAAGTCTTAGATGGTGGAGCATAGCGATGAGCTCCTCCCTATTGCCCGTGTTTGTTGTGTATAATACATATAGTGTGTTGACAACATACACTAAGGCGCTCATGTATTCCGTGTGTTTTCCATGTATCTTCCTTGTGTGTTTTAGTGGGGGCACATAGAGATGAGCTACCCTATGCCGTGTGTCTTGCATGTTTTGTGGTGGCACGTAGTGATGAGCTCCTCCCATGCTGTGTGTTTTGTATGCCTTCAATGGTGGTGCATAGCAATGAGCTCCCCCCATCGCCTAGTTAGGGTTGTTTAGTTATTAAATCATGTCTTCCCTTCATGTACGCTTTGTGTATTGCGTGTTTGCACTCATGCCTTCTTCGTGTATTATGTGCTTCTTTATTATCTTCTCCATGTATTGCACACTTCTTTACTATCTTCTCAGTGTTTTGCATGATTGTAATGTGTTTTCGTATGTTTGCCTACGCTTGGGGGCTATAAATGGTTCTTCTAAACTTAGGGTGTGTCTTCACTATAGTGTTTGATGTGCTTTGATTGTACTTTAATGCATATACTGATCGTAAGATTGTTGCAGGAGCATCCAAAGGTGTAAGGGAAATCTTGAATCACCCAAAAGCAATGATGATTCAAAATCAATGACTTTTTTTTCATTTCTTTTCAAAATTTGTATTTCCAGTTCCATAATCGCTTGAATAATGATGTAGAACCTTCAATTTTTACAAACTGTTAAAAATAGAAAACTGTTATTTTAGGAAAGTTTGCATTTAGGCACGTATGGAAGTGAAAATTTACAGGAAGCTTCGTAAATAAAAAATAAGATCTTTGGTGAAGGAATCAGGCAAAGATCATTTGTGGGTTGAAAGATATTAAAGTTTATGTTTCTCAAAAAACCCCTGAAAAGGTTTCAGAGTCAGGTTTGAGGCACTTAGAGTCCACATATAGCTCCAAAATGGATAGAATCAGTAGAGTAGATTCTTAGCACGTAGAGCACTCCGCAAGATTTCCAACGCTTCAAATGGATCGTCACTCAGACACCCAGATCAAAAGTTATGGCTCCCAGAAGTTGACCTATTTTTGGAGGGAGATGCAAATTTTGAAATTTAGCTGGAGGCCACAAAAAAGGGCTATTTATGACCATTTTTTGGAAACCCTTGCAGTAGTAGAGATAAGGGGGGGAAGTGTATAGTCAATAAAAGGAAGGAAAATAGAAACCCTATCTGATTTGGGGCTACATAAGGCAAAAGGTTCCAGAATCTAGAGATAAGAAGTTGTAATGTGTTGCAGCCTATGGAGGATTCATCCTCTAATTCAGTTTTAGCTTCTGTAATGTAATGTGTTGTCAAAATCAATAAAAGAGAATTCCTATTTTCTTTGTGAAATTTCTATTGTTGTGTATTTTATGATTTACCCCCTTCATCAAGTGGTATTAGAGCTAAGGTTTCTGAGTGTGTAGACAGATTGTCGACCATGAGGCAGTTTGCACCAGGACCTGAGCTTGTGGGTTTGTTGCAGAGATCAAAATGCCTCCATGAAGAAACTGTGGTGGGAGAAATGCTTTGATAGAAGAGGGTTTTAGATCCCTGCAAAGGAAAATTGATGCATTGCAAGAGGAGCTGCGAAGAGGGTTTGAGCCAAGAACAAGAAAAGAAAGTGAAGATGAAGCAAAATAAGAGTTATCTAAGGAAGAACAAGATGGTGTAGGAGATCCTGTGGAAGTTAGGTTGTTAATGGCC
Source organism: Cunninghamia lanceolata (assembly GCA_027924645.1). NCBI lineage: Eukaryota > Viridiplantae > Streptophyta > Pinopsida > Cupressales > Cupressaceae > Cunninghamia > Cunninghamia lanceolata. The sequence continues at coordinate 51,469 of BSBN01000550.1, forward strand.
ATTTTGAAGATTAGAAAGAGGCCTAGGATTGAAGTTTCTACCTATTCTAGAAATCTAAATCTGGAAGAGGTCATTAATTGGATTGATGATATGGAAGAAGAGTATGAAAATGTGGAGGATCTAGAACGGGTCAAGTTTGTAAAAACAAAGTTGAAGGGCCATGCCAGTATTTGGTGGAAGGAGGTCCAGTTGGAGGGAAATATAAGAGGAAAAGGAAATATTACCAGATGGGATCAGATAGTGGACAAACTAAAGAAACAATTCATTCTTGTGGACTATGAGTTGGAGTTGTTGAAGAAGTTGCAAGGATTGAAGTAAGGTAACAAGTCTGTCAAGGAGTATGCATAAGAGTTTTATAAGATTACTATCTGGATAGGACATGTAGAGGCCAACAAGGAGAAGGTAGCATGTGACATTAATGGGTTAAGGCCAAGTATTCAAGAGGAGCTGAGCCTGGTCAGAAAGAACACAATAGAAGATGCATGCCATAGAGATGAGCAAAGAGGAAGAGGAAGAGGCTAGCCTGGGAAAGGACCTAGAAGATGAGGTTTCAGAGGAACATGTTTCCAATGTGGAGAAGAAAGGCATCGAGCATACGAGTGTATGCAGCATCAAGGAAGGACAAACAGAAGACCTGAAGGTAATGCACGAGTTGCACATGTAAATGAAGATGTGCAGTCTGAGCATTCTGAAGATGTTGAAAGGGGGAAACCTATTGGCAACATAGTCAAGAGACACTATTGATTGGGTAATGTTGTCATTGATGGAAGCAAGGCAAATAGAGCATGATGGAGCTAAGAATGATTAGGAACTCAACTTGGAATAGCCTGCATACAAGGTTTTGGTCCAGACATAAAAGACTAAGGCAGAATGGCTAAGTACTGATAACACAAAGATTAGTAGCAGAGACTCAAGTGGTATTCCTCCGCAGTTGATGGTCAAGGTTGTTGGCAAGAGACACTATATGGATTCATGATTATTGTCATTAATGGCAACAAAGTTAATTCCACACATCCGCAGGACATGGTGTGTCTCTACCGGAAGTCAGAGTGAAGAATGTTGTGGTCCGGTAAACAAGAATAGAGCATATGGCAAGGTCCGATAGACAGGTCCGGATCTCTCAGAGGAAGTATCTTGGTAAAGTACAGATTTGGGGAAGTAAAGAGTACTACCTTGAGTGATAGATTCCAAGGTTTTAGCCTCCGGTGATAGATGAGGCAAAAGATATGAATACTTGAGTACCGGGTTCCTGAGTAACAGTGTGAACAGAGGAAGAACTGACTGACAGAACATCAGACTACTTTCCGGATGTGTTACTGATGGTGTTAAAGGTTATGAAGGCATGAATCATGTTTGGTCAACATGATTAATGATTTCTACAAGTATATGCTTGATCTGCATTGCTTGATGTGTAAGGATTCAGCCGACAGAATAGAGTTTGTGAGAAGATTGACTGTTCCGAGTGCCAACTAGAAAGATAATGAAATCACTTGTGTGGATATATATAAAGGATGGATTTAGTTGTGAGAAGTGTGGTTGTGATATGTGGTATGCGAATAAAAGCAGAGCAGAGCAGAAGCAGTAAGGAAGGTCCGGTATGTGAAAGGAAAGCAACATAAGAGAAGAGGAAAGATGAAGTGCAGCAGATCAGTCTACTGAGCCTAACCGGAACTGAACTCCAGCATATGTGGATGCTTCCAATCAGTTCAAGTATTGCTTCCAATCAGTTCAAGTATTGTATAACATTCTTTTGTAGGCAGTGTGTCTCCTTGTAGGCAGTGTGCCTCCTTTGTGAGCAGTGTGCTCGAGCAATGAGCCCTAATTGGCAAGTGCCATTTTGTATTTCCTTATTCTTCTAACAGAGAATAATCTTTGGGTTAATCACCCTGTGGTTTTCTCCCTTAACAGGGTTTCCACGTCAAAAATACTGTGTCATGTGTTTTTCCTTTTCATAGTAATGTTTTCTTATTTGAATTAATGTTGCATTGATTAATAAGAAAGTTCAGAAAGAAGAAATAATTAGGATAACTGATTCACCCCCCCTCTTAGTTATCAACAATTGGTATCAAAGCTAAGTTCCTCCTAACAGAGTCTAATAGCTCGAGGAAGATCTGGGAGTCCAAATGGATGCATATGGAGCAACTCAAGATTGCCCTTGAGGATCTTGAACAGTCAAACTCTGAAGTCAATGATTTAAAGAAAAGGCTCAAACAGGCTGATGATTTCATGAGAGAACTAAAAGACAAATTAAGTCTCTCTATGAAAAAGAGAAAGGAGCTGCTTCAACAATTGGCAAGACAAGGTGAAGAAAATAATGCAAATGAAGAACTGACTGAGAAAACCAAGTTATGTAAAAAGTTATCAAAAGAAATCATTATGGTAAGACATGAAATGGAATCAGGTGTTATAAAGTTTACCCAAGAAATTGAAGAGAAAAGAAAAATTGAAGATAATCTAAGACAATCTCTCAAGGAGAAATTAGAAGATTGCCACCAGATGGATAGAATTATCAGACATCTTGAATCTGATCTTGAAGATGCTAAAGATAATGAAGAAAAACTTGAGGATCAACTTGTCTCTCTAAAAAGGGATCTCCAAACAGCAAATGAGTATAAAGAGAAATTCAAGATAAGTTCTGCTCAACTTGAAGTTCTTCTTGGAAGTCAAAAGAAGGTAGATGACAAATGTGGTTTGGGATATGAGAAAGGAGAAAGCTCTGGATCCGGTCAGAAGAATTTTGGATCAGAAAATCCAAGGAACAGGCCTAGAAGACCTCCGGTAAGACAGCCCAATGCTCAAAGATATCCATCCTTCAATGGATACTGCCACAGCTACAATCACTTTGGTCACAAAGCTAATCAGTGCAGAAAGAGAATGAATCAAACTAATTCATCCTTCTCTAGATAGTGTTTTATCTGCAAAAGGTATGGTCACAAGTCTCATGAAAGCAGAAATATGCAAATGAACAAATCATTCAATGGTAGATGCTTTGCATGCAATAGAGTAGGTCATATGGCTAATCAATGCAGATCAAGAGGATATCAGTCAAATATGCAAAGAAATGTCATTTGCCAAATCTCTAATAGGTCCGGTCATAATGCAAAATTCTGTAGAAGCAAGAATCAGGAGAAAAGAGGTCCGGTATATCATAATCAGAATCAAGATAAGGGTAAACAAAAGGTGAATGCGGATGAAGTTAGGAATGAGATGAACAAGATTTGGGTGAAGAAAAGTTTAGAGAATGTAGAGGTTGGATCCACACCAGACTCTGGTGCTGATATTCCTTCCAGAAACTAAAAGGTGAGCTCTGGCTCAGGGGGAGACACAAAGAAAACCTTGTTCCCCCAGCCAGTTAAGTGGTGCCTGAAATTGGCACATGAGAAGCTGTGGATCAAAGGGTTTCTAGAGAAACATGTAAAGAAGGTCAGGTAAAGATCTGAGAGATACGTAAGAAAATTTAAAAGGTTCAATTCCTTCAGAATTGGTCCAGTTAAGCAAGTCTTCCGGTAAAACAGGTTTCTCACAAGATTGGCCTGGTATGAATCCAAATTGATACAGCTTGATCTGCAGATACATAAGATGATCATAAGGACGAGTGGATATGATGATTCATCACTAACATCGATCACAAGGAAATCATAATGATCTAGATGAGTTTCTTCCTCCTTGAACAAGGAAAACCAAGCAAACTGGAATGAATTAGGTTGCGCATTTATTGTAGGGTGAAAATTAGGGCTTCTTGGAATAAAAGGGTTCATTTGTCTGTCATTTACACACTTGTACACTCACATGCGAAGAAGAAAGAAAAGGAGCTCTGCAAACAACTTCTCCCAAAAGATCAAGGCAACTCTTCATACAGCTCTATACGGATTTCTCCATGTGCCCTAACCTGTGTAAAAGGTATTTATCATTCTTGATATCCTTCAATAAGATTGTTTGATGATGGCTACTCCGAATATAGTAAAGATCTCTGATAGACCTCACCCTACATTTAAGAAACATCCATACAAATCCTTGGAGGTAGACCCCCTAGGTGCATTTTCTAGTGTTCTGCATGGCGTCTTGCACACCGAAGATATTAGGGTTTATATACATGCAAACATTGAAGAGTTTGGGGAATTCAAACTAAGAGACATATACCACAAGCAGTTAATAGATGATTCCTTTGAGATCAAACCTCAGTATAAGGGCATCCGGGAAAAGCATTTTGATCAGTTCATTCATTTCCCCTGCTTTGAAGAAGATGAATGGGTCCGGTATGTTTTAAGTAGGGTGCATGATAACTTCCTATGGCTGAATAGACCTTGCAAGATCACCAAGGAAGCAATTAGGGTAGTAACTGGTTTACATTCCTCCAGAGGAATTCCTATCCTCAAATCTGTCAAAAACAACATTGTCACAGAGGCCACCGGATCAAAATTTGATAAGAGGGCAATGACCATTGAAGATATTACTGACCCGGATATCAAGTATGCATCTATGATAATAGGATACAAGATATATCATTCCAGTATGGAGAATTCAGTATCTAGAACTGCAGTATACACGGCCTATGAGATGCTGAGAAAAAATGTAGAATATGATCTCTGTGAACTTCTTTTGAGCCAGTTAATGGAAAACATACAAAAGATCAAAAAGGACAAGAAAAACTCTTTCAAATATGGTGCACTAATGGTATGTTTATTTTTCTACTTCATGAATGAGTTGCCCGGATCAAATGGATGGGTATGGCAAAATGACAAACTGGTAGCAGTTCAGATCAGAGACTATTTGCATGCGCTTGGGGATGCTAAAGCAAGAAATACAGCCATGTGGGGATACTTCAAAAACTTTCAGAACATGATGCAATCAAGAGAAAGGATTCCCCAGTCTCTTGTTGAGAAATACAAGGACACAGTCTGCTTTATGGTAGAGACTGATCAATGCCTAATGGAGGCAATAGAACCAAGGACAGTCTGGATCATGCCCATGGGGTATGAAGTTGATGAACAGATTGTGGAGCTGCATGTTCAACACATGCTGAGTCAGCCTAAAGATCCAAAGGTAGAAAGGTTTGGAACCTTTGAGGAGCTGAGTGTAAAGATCCATGTGGAACTCAAAGAACTAGATATGAAAAGGAAGGTGAGAAAAGAAGTAGAACATATTGCACAAGGCCTTGGGATCTCAAAGGAGGCACTTGATGCCAACCAGGAAAAGAGACAAAAAGCTGATGAAGAGAAGAAAGAGGCAGAAAAAGGAAGCAAGAAAAGTGCTCCAGTAGAAACTTCCACCCGGACCAAATCTTCAAAGAGACCAGCACCTGTCCGAGCTAAAAGCTCAAAATTGGAAGTCCAAGCATCCGGCAAAGGAGAGAAAAGGTCAAAGACAAAAGCCACAAGGGCTTATGCAATTCAAAGAGATGAAGAAGAAACCGAATTAGATGAGGGGGTAAAGGAAATAAAGAAGCAGAAGAAGAAAGGATCCGGTCAGCCCTCCACAGGCCAAGACAAGGAAGAAATAGCAGAGGAATTTGTTGAAAAGCCCACCCTGTCCCTAGAAAGTGTAATCAAATCAGTCACTGTGGATGGAAACCTTCAACCAATGGCCGAATTCTATGATGATTACAATGAGGCCGACCAAAAGATCCTGTAGGAAGCTACAATCAGGTATCTGAACATTTACAATAAAGCTTTTATTGAAATTATCTCTCTAATTCCTAAGAGTCTAGAGAAGGAGTTGGAAATGAGAAAGACCAATGCCATGGCAAAAGACCTTGAGATCCAGGAACAGATAGCTATTCAGCTATATCCTTCAATTGATCCCAAGACAATAAACATAGTATTCAAAGACTGCAAGGATGAATTCATGAGCAAAGCAAGGATGAATCAGCTTATGCTTGGTGAGATCGACAAGGTAGCCAAGGACACTGAAGAGATTCTTTGAAAAACCTTCAAAAGATTTAATCTTCCTATCATAGAGGACTTGGGTACTTATCCTACAAATGTTGCAGAAGAAACTCCTGAGAAAATGTCAGAAGAGGTGGGCCCCGAATAGTCTAACATTTCCCCTCCGGTTTCGCCTACAGTCTCCGGATCTAAAGGAGAAGAAAAATCATAGGAGAAAGAAGCAGAGGTGAAGGAAAAAGAAGATGACAGTGCTAAGGTTGTAGAAGGAGAGAAGACTTCAGCAGAGAAAACCACAACTGCTAGTGGTGAAGGAGAGAAAACTCCAAAGGATAGCTCCAAGATTGCAAAAGAGAAGAAACATCTGTCTCTAGCAAGAGACACTACACAAACTGTCCAAGAATTCCTGAACAATGAAACAATGGAGATTGATGAACCGGAGCTTCTACAAGGTCCATTCAATTTTGATTCTCTTTCTCCGGTACAGACAATGAAGATAGCTTCATTTGCAAATGCTAAGGCCAATGAGAAACTCCTAAAGTCTCATATGGAAGACTGTGAGTTGATAGAAGCTACATCCGGAGTGCTGGAAAAGATCATGCCATCTTTTCAGAAGGATCCCATAGCCTCCTCTTTCGGTAATCTCAAAACCTTAATGAGCGGTGTTAGTACACATTTTGATTCTCTAGAAAAATCAGCTAAAGAAAAGGTCTGGAAGGAGTTTTTGGATAAGAGATTCTCAGAGGTACAAGGATTAATCACTAATGATAGGAGAAATATGAGTATTGGGATAAAGAGCTTAGAAAATGCTCTTAAGGATGGCGGTGAAATATACAAATTTTGTATCTCCTGGTCCAAAGTAACAATAGAGATTGAGAAGAAAATAAAAGAGCAAGAGGATAAACTACTAAGTTTGTCTCAAAGTTTTGATCCTCTCTCTTCCTCCATAGTAAATCAAGAGTGTCAAACTATTGCAATCACAAATGCAATAAAGAATTTTGAGAAGGAAAGGAAGAACATGATCAGCCGGATGGGTGAACTTAGGAGGATCATTGTCCCTAAGTTAGAGGCCATGCATGAGGCCATAAGTGAAGCTCAAATCATAGCCCAGATAAATGATCCGACAGATCTAAAAAGGGCAGATGCGTTTGCATTCCTGTTGAGTGGGCATATCTCAATTTTGGACAGGATGAAGCAGAGTTGGGCGACAGAAGTTGTACAGTTGAAGAACACTTTTGCAGACATACTTAAGTATATGTAAGTACAACTTGTATATATATACTTATGCGGCTAAGTATAGTAAAATTTTTGAAAATTTTGGTGTGCGGACCCTACCCTTTGCCATTGATGTCAAAGGGGGAGTGAAGAGCAATGAAAAATGAGGAATCCAACTAAGGAGGAGCTCCAGAAAATATATATAAAGATAGAGCATCAGCCAAGGGGGAGCCTAGTGTAAACACTTAGTCATTTTTCACTAGGTGTTGCCATCAATGCCAAAGGGGGAGATTGTTGGCAAGAGACACTATATGGATTCATAATTGTTGTCATTGATGGCAACAAAGTTCATTCCACACATCCGCAGGACATGGTGTGTCTCTACTAGAAGTCAGAGTGAAGAATGTTGTGGTCCGGTAAACAAGAACAGAGCATATGGCAAGGTCCAGCAGATAGGTCCGGATCTCTCAGAGGAAGTATCTTGGTAAAGTGCGGATTTGGGGTAGTAAAGAGTACTACCTTGAGTCATAGATTCCAAGGTTTTAGCCTCCGGTGATAGATGAGGTAAAAGATATGAATACTTGAGTACCGGGTTCCTAAGTGACAGTGTGAACAGAGGAAGAACTGACTAACAGAACATCAAACTACTTTTTGGATGTGTTACTGATGGTGTTAAAGGTTATGAAGGCATGCATCATGTTTGGCCAACATGATTAATGATTTCTACAAGTATATGCTTGATCCACATTGCTTGATGTGTAAGGATTCAGCTGACAGAACAGAGTTTGTGAGAAGCTTGACTGTTCCGGGTGGTGACTAGAAAGATAATGAAATCACTTGTGCGGATATATATAAAGGATAGATTTAGTTGTGAGAAGTGTGGTTGTGATATGTGGTATGTGAATAAAAGCAGAGCAGAGCAGAAGCAGTAAGGAAGGTCTGGTATGTGAAAGGAAAGCAGCATAAGAGAAGAGGAAGATGAAGTGCAGCAGATCAGTGTACTAAGCCTAACCGGAACTGAACTCCAGCATATGTGGATGCTTCCAATCAGTTCAAGTATTGTATAACATTCTTTTGTAGACAGTGTGCCTCCTTTGTGAGCAGTGTGCTCGAGCAGTGAGCCCTAATTGGCAAGTGCCATTTTGTATTTCCTTATTCTTCTAACAGAGAATAATCTTTGGGTTAATCACCCTGTGGTTTTCTCCCTTAACAGGGTTTCCATATCAAAAATACTGTGTCATGTGTTTTTCCTTTTCATAGTAATGTTTGCTTATTTGAATTAATGTTGCATTGATTAATAAGAAAGTTCAGAAAGAAGAAATAATTAGGATAACGGATTCACCCCCCCTCTCAATTATCAACAAAGGTATGCAGTTTAGGTATGTTATTTAGGATCGTTTGGAGATACTATTTTCAAGATTACAAGCCCTGATGACTTCCGGAAGACAAGTTATGAAATGGCTAAGTCCGTATGAACATAGTTAAGTTAGGAACAATGCAGAGTGCATGGGTATTTTGGTCCACATTTCTCCACAAGTGATTGTATTGGTATACAGTTTTGAGGCAGTATGGATAGGTTTCAGAAGCATATAATTGATGATTTATAGAGTCTAAAGTGATCTGGAAGATTATCTACAAAACTCCAAGCTTCGGCAGTTAGTTTGCCAGTACTTCACCAAGGCAGAACAGTCAATTCTGAGTTCTGCATTTCACCACATAAGGACATCATGCCTTTGGTTGGTAAGATATGATCTGTGAGGTATGAGGAATGGTTGATGTGATTATTTGAGTCTCATTTGGTCCGCAGTAAGAATTTTGGTGTGACAGTTGATTAAGTCAAGCATGTTCTGAAGAAACATGCCGACAGGTAGTTAGATCTTTATGTGAAGAAGGTATATTGCTTGAATAATAAATATAAGTGGCTATATGTGTGGTTCTGACTTGTATGAAGATTATACAATGATTGTTTGGATCCACATTACTGTTTGTACACATGATCAAGCCAAAAAGGTAGAATACATTGCATACATGCTTCATGTCTGGTTTGGTGACTTGATTATGAAATGAATCTTGTTACAGATATAAATACTTGATGGATTGTGATGTAGAAGTGTGTGTAGTGTGTGAATTTGAAGTGTGAAGGATTATGAGCAGAGTACAGAGCAGAAAAATTTGAACAAGGATAGAAAATTAGAGTATATGTAGTTAAGTTGAGAAGCAGGGAAGAATAAATGAAGACCTTTGAATCTGTATATTAAACCTTCAATGGAACTGTGATTTAGCATGTGGTAGATGCATTTACAGTAGTTCATCTTCTGGCAGTGAGCCAATCCTTCTTCTTTCTCATTTTCTCTTGGCAGTGAGCCTTTGTGCAGTGAGCACTTCTTCATAGGGCAGTGATCCTTCTTGTAATTCGGTATTGAGCTATCATAATATATTGTCAGCTAACACTCACCGTGGTTTTTCCCTCTTTGGGTTTTCCACGTAAAAATCTTGGTGTCTGTGTTATGTCATTATGGTTATTGTTCTTATGCTCATTTTGTTTTCATGGTATTAATTTTAGAAATTGGATTAATAAACAAGTTAACAAATGGTTTTGTGGAATACTAATTCACCCCCCCCCCTCTCAGTATTCCTTGCTTTCAACATTGATATTAGAGCAAGGTTCCTTGGAAGAAGCCTAACAACTTGAGGAAGATCTGGGAGAATTCATTCATGGTAGCCAGGAGATTTGGAAACTTCTCAAACAATGTTGAATTGGAAGCAGCTCTTGCTAATCTTGAAAAATCTGAAGTAGAAATTAGGGATCTAAAGGATAACATTCAAGAAGCTGATGAATGCATTTTAAAGGTGAAAGAACAAGTCAAGAAATTTAAAGAAAAATACAGAGATGTTAGTGAACAATTGATATCAGCAAATGAGACCCTGGATGATTTGAAAGTGGAAGTTATAGAAAGAGCTAAAGCAGGAGAAGATCTAAATCTGATAGTAAAAAGCAAGATAGAAGAATGTGTCAAACTAGAAAAAGAAGTTATGAGTCTGAAAATAGACTTGGAAAAAGCCCAGAGCTATGAAGAAAAGTTCAAGATAAGTTCTGCAAAACTTGATGAGATGATTGCTAGTCAAAAGAGTTCAAATGACAAGCAAGGCTTAGGATTTGAGAAAGGAGAAAGTTCAAAATTAGGTCAAGAAAACTTCCAGATGAAGCAAAACAAAGGGAACCATTTTAGGAATCAAAGAAGAAGACCTAGAAGACCTCTGGTCAGACAGCCAAATGCTCAAAGGTACCCATCTTTCAATGGCCATTGTTTTAATTGCAAAAAGTTTGGTCATAAAGCTACTCAGTGTAGGAGTAGAATAAATTAGAATGTTCCATCATTCTCTGGTCAATGTTTCAATTCCAATAAAATTGGTCATAGATCAAATGAATGCAAAAGTCTGGTAACAAATGGCTTTCACAATTCAAGGAATGCTCAATCATTCAATGGAAGATGTTTTGCATGCAATAGATTTGGACATATGGATAATCAATGCAGATCAAATCTAATCAATAGAAGGAATCAAGGACAAAGGAATGTGGTATGCTACAATTGCAACAAGTTTGGACATTGCAAGATTCTGCAAAAGCAAGAATGTGAAAAGAAACTACTATGCTAAATAAAGAAAAATAGAGCAAAGGAATGATAAGGGAAAGGAAAAAGTTGATCCAGTTGAAACTAAGAAAGAAATGGGCAAAATCTAGATTAAGAAAGATGTGATTGAAGTCAAGGATGGATCCGCACTAGCTTTTGGTGCAGATACTTCCTCTGGGTAGTAAATTGGGAGATTTGGCTCAGGGGGAGCTATGTTGAAAATCTAAAACCCCCAGCCAGAAAGTTAGTGCTGGAATCCAACACTAAGGTATGTTGTGAAGCACTTTATAACAAATCCCTTGTTCAAGAAATTCTGGTAGAAAAAGATTCAATACGGAGCATTGCGGAGCAATTTGGATTGACTGTGGTTGTCAGAGAAGTGTTTGACATCTTTTTGAAAGACCGCATTTATGACAATTGAGTTAAGGCTTCAAGGGGTTAAAAGGCTTGGATTTGTAAAAGATTAATCATTTTGCATTCAAACTATCAAGTGTCTAAGACAAATTGAAACAAGACTCCAAGCAACGCAGAGTTTTCCACAACAATTCAAGTCAAAATCAACCTCAAGTGAAGGAAACCCTAATTCGGCGGAAAAGGAGCATTCTCAATTTCTCCTCATGGAACTATGCATATGGAAGATATTAGGGCATACATTCATACCAACCTAGAGGAATACAATCACTTGAATCTTGGCAAATTATACCTAGATGAACTGACTACTATTGATGTTGAGTTGAAGAATGAATATAAAGTTCTGGGAGAAAAGAAATTGGACACCTGGTTGGATTTTCCTGCGATCCCAAATGATACATGGGTTAGGTTCATTCTCAGCAGGATTCATGATGAGTTTTTGTGGCTCGATGAACCATGTATGATAACCAAAGAAGCTATCAAAGCTATAACCGGTATGAGTTCCTCCGGAAGGATCCCACGTGAAAAGAAGATAAAGAACAATTTAGTAATATAGCTAACAGGAGCCATATTTGATAAGAAAGCTCTCACAGTAAATGATATTAAGGATCCAACTGTTGCATCAATGATTATTGGATACAAAATATACTTTTCTCCCTCAAAAAATTTTGTGTTTGCATCAGCTATATACTCAGATTATGATATGGTCAAAAAATATAGATTATAATCTATGTGAATCGCTCTGGAGTGAATTAATGGAGAACCTGAAAAGATCAAAAGAGACAAATTATCCCTTCAAATATAGAACTTTGATTACATGTTTACTCTTCTATTTCCTGAGAGAGCTACCCGGCTTGGGAAGCATTGTCTGGCTTGATCATACACCAGTAACAACTCAAATAAGAAATCACCTGCAAAGTTTGGGAAATACAGACAAATAGAATGAAATTTTATGGGAATACTTCATGAATTTCAGAAGAGAATGGTATGTAGGGTCTGGATACCTAAAAAGGTAGTGATGAAATATGAAAATGACATTGTATTCATGGTGAATAAAGACAAATGCTTCATGGAAGCTATGGAACCGCATGGGTCCCTCCATTAGGATATGAAGTTGTAGAAGATATCCTGACTGAATTAGCTGATGAACTACTCAAGAAACCAAAAGATCTCAAACAAGACAGGTTTGGAATATTCAAAGAATTGTCTATGGAATATGAGCACTCAGAGAAATTTTCTGATGAACAAACAAGCAAGGAAAAAACCAAAGTTGAAGAGTCAAGACCCTTAAATGCTCTGGTGACATGGAAGTCAAAAAGTCTAGAAAGAAAAGATAAGAAAGTTGAAAAGGAAGAACATGCATCCAACCCCAAGAAAAGAACAAGCATCTCATCCAGTACAGAAGTAGAGAAAGACAATCCAATAGAAGGAAAGTTACACTTTGTGATGAATATGCGGCAAGAGACACTGATGCAGACCAAATTTCAATTGACTATGCTAGAAAGTTTTTGGAAAAACAACAAAGTGTACAGATTCCAGAATCACCCAAGACTCTACAAGGACCAATAAATCTAGCTTCTATGTCTCCTGTGAAAAAAATCAAACTAGTATCAATAGGGCAAGCTAAGGCTCAGGAAGAAATGTTGAGAACATATTTACAGGATAATGAACTCATTAATGAGACATCAAGCATTCTGGAGAAGTTAATCCCCTCATACCAGAAGGATATATCAGCATCATCAACTACTCATCTCAAAGGTCTTATAAATTTTGTAAGATCTCATTTTGAATCCTTTAAAAAGTCTATTGATATTAAGGTTAAAAAGGAATATGAAGACAAAAGATTAGCAATATCAAAAACCAAGTTAGAAAGTGACAAAATTATGTTAGAGAGTAGCATCAAGAATATGATAAATACAATCAAGGAAGCCTATGAAATATATAAATTTTGTTTGTCTTGGCCTAAAACTACTAAAGAAATGGATGAGAAAGTCAAAAGCATGGAGCTTCAACTCAAAAATATTTCTGAGACCTTTGATCCAGTAGTTGACCCAATCAGCTACATAGAAACACAAGTTGAAAACATTCAGAACAGCATAAGTAATTTGCTTAGCAGACAGGAAGAAATTAAAAACAAAATGTGTTTGCTGATAAGGGTATTAAGCTTAAAAATTGAGATCATGACAAATCATACAGCATAAGCATAGGCAGCTTCACAAATTGACACACCCTCAAATGTGCAAAAGGCAGAAAAATCAGTCTTTTTGATAAACGGTCACATTCAAATTTTGGAAGGGGAAAGAATTGATGGGATGAAGAGATTACACAATTAAAGATTGTGTATAAGGATTTTCTTTCACCAATAACAAATTGAGTTGAAGTATTGTATGTGTACATATGTGGCAAAGTATGAAGATTTTTGTAGTTTTGCTCCAATTTTGACTCTTGTACATACACCTTTGCCATTGATGTCAAAGGGGGAGAAGAAGACCAGTGAAAAATGGGCAAACACCTTAGGGGGAGAAGAATTAAAGAGTAAGGGGGAGCAGATACACATTTTTCACTAAGTGTTGCCATCAATGCCAAAGGTTGAGATTGTTGGCAACATAGTCAAGAGACATTGTTGATTGGGCAATGTTGTCATTGATGGCAACAAGGCAAACAGAACATGATGGAGCTAAGAATGATTGGGAACTCAACTTGGAACAACCCGCATACAAGGTTCTAGTCCAGACACAAAAGACTAAGGTAAAAGGGCTAAGTACTGATAACACAGAGATTAGTAGTAGAGACTCAAGTGGTATTCCTCTGCAGTTGATGGTCAAGGTATGCGGTTCAAGTATGTTATTCAAGATTTTTTGGAGATACTATGTTCAAGATTACAAGCCTTGATGACTTCTGGAAGACAAGTTATGAAATGGCTAAGTCCGGATGAACACAGTTAAGTTAGGAACAGTGTAGAGTGCATGGGTATTTTGGTCCGCAAGTGATTGTATTGGTATACGGTTTTGAGGTAGTATGGATAGGTGTCAGAAGCATATAATTGATGAGTTACAGGATTTGAAGTGATCCAGAAGATTGTCTACGAAACTCCAAGTACCGGCAGTTGGTTTTCCAGTACTTCACCAAGGCAGAACAATCAATTCTGAGTTCTGCATTTCACCACATAAGGACATCATGACCTATGGTTGGTAAGATATGATCGGTGAGGTATGAGGAATGGTTGATGTGATTCTTTGAGTCTCATTTGGTCTACAGTAAGAATTTTGGTGTGACAGTTGATTAAGTCAAGCATGTTCTGAAGAAATAAGCCGACAGGCAGTTAGATTTTATGCAGAGAAGGTATATTGCTTGAATAATAAATATAAGTGGTTATATGTGTAGTGCCAACTTCTATGAAGATTATACAATGATTGTTTGGATCTGTATTACTGTTTGTACACATGATCAAGCTGACAAGGTAGAATACATTGCATACATGCTTCATGTCTAGTTTGTCGACCTGATTATGAAATGAATCTTGTTGCAGATATAAATACTCAATGGATTGCGATGTAGTATTGTGTGTAGTGTGCGAATTCAAAGTGTGAAGGATTATGAGCAGAGTACAGAGCAAAAAAAGTTGAGCAAGGACAGAAAACAGAGTATATGTAGTTAAGTTGAGAAGCAGGGCAGAATAAATGAAGACCTTTGAATCTGTATATTGAACCTTCAATGGAACTGTGATTCAACATGTGGTAGATGCATTTACAGCAGTTCATCTTCTGGCAATGAGCCAATCCTTCTTATTGCTCATTTTCTCTTGGTATTGAGCCTTTATGCAGTGAGCACTTCTTCATAGGGTAGTGAGCCCTAAGGCAGTGAGCCTTCTTGTAATTCGGTAGTGAGCTATCATAATATATTGTGAGATAACACTCACTATGCTTTTTCCCTCTTTGTGTTTTCCACGTTAAACTCCTAGTGTCTATGTGTTATGTCATTATGGTTGTTGTTCTTATGCTTGTTCTATTTTCATGGTATTAATTTTGGAAATTGGATTAATAAACAAGTTAACAAGTGGTTTTGTGAAATACTGATTCACCCCCCCTCTTAGTATTCCTTACTTTCAACAAAACCCTAGTTGTCAAAAGAACCTTGTTGAATAAGGAGAAAGAACCAAATCAGAGGAAGAGTTTATTCCGCACAACGTGCAAGTGTGAAAGTAAGTGTTGTGATATTATTTTTGACAGTGGAAGAACTGACAATCTTATGTCAGAGGAGATGGTTAACAAGTTGAAGTTGACAAGAAGAAAGCATCCACATCCATATCAGATTGCATGGTTGTAGAAGGACCATAGAGCTTTGGTCAATGAGCAATGTCTAGTCTGTTGGAATTAGGCCAGACAATTGAGAGGGGGGGTGAATCAGTTGTCCCAAAAAATAACCTTTTCTCCAACTTCTTTCACAACTTACAAACAGATTATTGATGTAAACATTAAAGCATGAAGCAATAACGCATGAGCAGAAACACAATTTACACACTTGACACCAAGATTTTTGATGTGGAAACCCGGTTAAGGGAGAAACCATAGTGGGGGTTAACCCACAATATTTGTACCCTATTAAAAGTACTTAAAAATGGGAAGGCACTTGCCTTCGGGTGCACTGCCCAGAGCTCACTGCTCAAAAGAGGCTCACTGCCTATAGAATTTATGGTTAATACAAAAAGAATTAACTGAGAGTTAGCATCTTCTTTATGCCTAGTTCAGTCTCTTTGAATGCTCACAAAACTTCTACTCTTCTCAAAAATACTTCTTCACTATCACTTAATCCCTTATTGTTCTTGTTCCTCTGCTTCTGCTCTTTTCTACTCTGCCTCTGATCCTTTCTTCAAATTTATTGTTTCGTACAAGGATGATTTTCAACAACTCAACTACATGCCTTTATATGCTTCATCAACCTTGGAATAAACATCAAGGTCAGCACTACAAGCTTTTGACTTAATGCAAATCACTAAGCTGTCAGCCAAACATAACTGGGTCTCAGGTCTTCCTTGATCAACATGCCATGCTCCATCAAATTGCTCTTAGATCATCCGCAACATTCTTGAATCATCTAGTCAGCCAAGACTAGGAAGAACAGCAACACCAAGAAGGAAATTTACACCAATGAGCTCAACCTTTAATACGGACCTCCAACATAGCAATCACACAATCTAGAGACCTCCACAAGCACAAATTCAACATAAACATCCACACTTCTCTAAATAATCAGAATCACTTGCATCTTCATCCAGAACCTCGAGAACATTGTCTGACATGACTGTTACACAAGAAAGATTGCTTGCGGACCTCCAAACCATGAACCACTTGAGTTGATGATACATACTAACTTCCCAAATAGTCCTCTAGATCTGCAGATCATAATATTTCAATGAAAAGCAATCCAGACCAGTTTACTATCACTCTATCTCTTCTTAACATAGCAAAACCCAGTTCTACTTAGATGACCATAGCTTCTTCAAATCATCATGTGGACCTCTCAAATCTTGACTAGAGCTTCTTAAAACAATCCACTACACAGCCATATGGTCTACATACATTAAGCTTCATTAATTTTCTCAATATCCCCAGCATTCCAGTCTTCTAAATAGGCAACAAAATGGAATACAGTTGACACCAATGGCAACAAGGATATGTTGACATCAATGACCACCAATTAGGCACATATTTGCAACAATATCCCCCTTTGTCATTGATGGTAACATATGATGTGAAAAACTTATTCAACCATCAAGACAAGAACTTCTCCCCCTTTCTCTTATCACTTCTGTGACTACTTTCTTCACTGCTCCCCCTTTCATCAACAACTGGTTTTTCACATGACTTCTCTCACCCTTTGACATCAATGGAAAAGGGCACATATTTGCAATCTTTTCTCCCCCTTTTTGTTTCAGACTGATCTCCAAAATTTGCATACTGACTACTCCTCCTGAGTAGTATCTCCTTAACATCATTCTGGATCACAAGATATGATTTGTGCATTCCACCGGACTGATGCACCTTAGTACATCTTAGTTCAGAATAGGAAGGGTAATAACCCCTAACTTCTCTTTGAGATACTCAAAAGTATCCTTAGGCAGAGGCTTGGTGAAAATATCTGCAATCTAATCCTTTGAAGAAACAAACTCCATTTTGACTTCATTCTCACTTACTTTCTCTCTCAAGAAATGAAACTTGATGGATATGTGCTTAGTCTTGGAATGCAACACCAGATTCTTTGAGATGTTTATTGCACTTGAATTATCACAGAAGATTGTAATAGGTTCTTCAAACACAATTCTAATATCTTTCAACATTTGCTTCATCCACAAGACTTGAGTACAATTGCTTGATGCTGCTATATACTCTGCCTCTGCAGTAGATAGAGATATTGCCTCCTGCTTTTTGCTCAACCAAGAAACTGGCTCTCCTTCCCAAGAAGAATGCAACACCACTAGTACTTTTTCTATCATCCACATCTCCTACCCAATCAGCATCTGTATATGCACAAAGAGTGAAGTCATTATCCTTTGGATACCATAAGCCATAATCAAGTGTCCCTTTGAGATATCTAAAAATTCTCTTGACTGCTACAACATGGGATTCTCTTGGATTAGCTTGAAATCTAGAAACAAGTCCAACTGCATTCATGATATCAGGTCTAGTCTGAATCAAATAGAGCAGTCCTCCAATCATTAATCTATACCTTTTCTAATTTGCCTTAGGGGAGTCATCATCTTTACTCAACTTGCATCCGGTTACCATAGGAGTACTTACTGGTTTTGAGTCCTCCATTCCAAACTTTTTCAACAATTCTTTCACATATTTAGAATGAGATATGAAGATACCTTTATCTGACTAAGTAATTTGCAGACCTAATAAGAAATTCATCTCACCAAACATGGACATTTCGAATTCACTTTGCATCTGATCAGAAAATTTCTTACACATGCTTCCATTTCCACCAAAAATGATATCATCAACAAATACCTCAACAATTAATATGTGCTCATGATCAATCTTGAAATAAAGATTACTGTCAGCAGTGCCTTTGCTAAATCCTATTTTTAGCAGATACTTATCCAATCTTGCATACTAGCCTCTTGGGGCTTGTTTAATTCCATACAAAGCTTTTCTCAATCTGCAGACCATATCTTCTTGATTGTACAACTGGAATCCTTCTGGTTGCTCAATGTAGACTTCTTCTTCTAGTTCTCCATTCAGGAATGCTGACTTGACATTCATCTGGTATACCTTGAAATCTTTGAAAGCAGCAAATGCAAGAAATAATCTGACTGCTTCTATTCTTGCTATCAGAGCAAAAGTCTCTTCAAAATCAATTCCTTCCACTTGAGAATATCCTTTGCATACCAACCTTGCTTTGTTTCTTACAACTTCACCATCTTCATTTAGTTTATTTCAGAAGACCCATTTGGTTCCAATCACATTTTTGTCCTCTAGTCTTGAAACAAGATCCCAAGTGTGATTCGTTTCAATTTGCATTAATTCTTCTTCCATTGCTTTTATCCAGTTTTCATCATTGCAAGCTTCACTTACTGATTTTGGTTCAATCTTTAAAATCAAACAAATCCCTTCTTGATCTTCAGCAATTCTTCTCCTAGTTCAAACACATTTATTTCTATCTCTTATGATCTAATCTTCAGGATGATTCATCCTTACATACCTGGGAGTTTTGGGATTTGCCTGAACTTCTATTTCTTGAACTTGTTCCTCAATTTCTGCATTAACCTCTTGAGTCACTGGATTTACCGGATCAATCTAGATCTAAGTCTGGGTTTAAACTTGCCTTCCTTGACTTTGACTTTCATCTTGATGATCTGATTCATATCCGCAAGACCTGGAATGTCCTTCTTTACTTTCATCAACTCTGACATTTGCACTTTCAATAATCTTTTTCAATCTCTTGTTAAAGCACCAGTGTGCCTTGCTTTGAGTAGAGTAACCCAAAAATATTCCTTCATCACTTATTGTATCAAACTTGCCTAGATCCTCATCTCTTTTGATATAGCATTTACTACCAAAAACTCTAAATTATCTCACAGTAGGAGGATGACCAAACCATAGTTCATAAGGAGTCTTACCAGAATTGCCTTTGATCTACACCCGGTTAAGAGTGTAGACAGCAGTACTCACAGCTTCTCTCCAATAGACTTGTGGAACATTTTCTTCCATCATCATGGTCCTGGCAGCTTCTTGAATGGTCCGGTTCTTTCTTTCCACAACTCCATTTTGCTGAGGAGTCCTAGGAGCAGATAACTGTCTTTTTATTCCATGCTTTTCACAGAATGTATCAAACTCACCGGAGGTAAACTCTCCACCTCTATCAAATCTCAGACACTTTATCTTCAGACAAATCTCATTTTCCACCATGACCTTGAACACTTTGAATTTGTCAAGAGCTTCTAATTTTTCTTTTAGAAAGGTTACCCACATCATTCGGGAGTAATCATCAATCAGCAACATAAAATATATGTCTCCTTGTACACTCCTAATTCTAGCAGGACCACATAGATTAGTATGCACAAGTTCCAACCATCCACTTGAAGATTGTTCTTTACTTTTGAATGAAGTTCTACTCTATTTACCCAATTGGAATTCTCTACACATGCTATCAAGTTTCATAAGTTTTGGAAGATCTCTTACAGCCTGAGTAGAACTTATCTTAACAATGTTATCAAAATTCACATGACACATTCTTCTATGCCATAAAACTCTGATCAATCTGAAATCAAGCAACTCTTACCAGAACTACTTAAATGAAAGATGTTACCTCTAGTCTGAGTACCAGATGCAATTTCAATTCTAGAGCTTTCCAAGATTTTGCATTTTCCATCCTTGAATCAGAGATCATAACCCTTGTCAACCAACTATCCAACACTGAGAAGATTATGCTTATGTCCTTCCACATACAAAACATCATTAGTGTTATTCTTACCATCAAAAGAGATGGATCCTCTGCCATGGATTCTACCAGCTGAGTTGTCTCCAAATTTCACAATTCCACCTTCATATTTTTCAAAGCTTACAAACTTACTTTTATCACCAGTCATATGATGAGAACATCCACTATCAATTACCCATTCATCTTTTTCAACAACCTGAGTAGCCAAGGCACTTTCCACATTTGCATAGCTAGTAGATTCAGTAGACACTGGATCTTCTTCTTTGATAGCAATGAACACCCAATCACTTCGGTGGAACCTCCATGATCAGATTCATCATCTGTGACTCCTTCTCTAGCTTCTTGGACATAGTAGCATTTCTTCTGATCTTTATATCTGTTAGGTTTTGGCTTTGAAAACCTTTCCAGACATCTTGAGGAAAAATGACCAATCTTATTACAGGCAAAACATTTAAGTGGCAACTTTCCTTCATATTTACCGGATCCTCTTGTCATTCTTTTGGCAATAAGAGCTTCAAGTTCTATAGACTCAATTTCATCATCTTCAAGATCCTTCCTTGCTTTTGCAAACCTATTTGATCTTCCTAAAAAACTTTCACCTGGATCATATCTTTGTTTTCCATATGCACTGGCCTTAAATGCAGATTCGGACATAGGAAGAGAATCACCAAACTCACTCATTTCAAATGCTGAAAGCTTACCAACTAACTAATCCCTTGTAACAGTTGTCACAATCCTAATTTCTTCAATGGTGGCAACTTTATGCTTGTATGTTGCAGGTAAAGATCTGAGCACTTTGGCAACAATCTCTAGTTCTTCCAATAATCCACCAGCATTTCTGATACCGATCACAAGTTTATTTACTTTCTGCATGTAGGAAGTAATGTTTTCATCTTCACTCATTATCAGCCTTTCATATTTATCCTTTAGGCTCTGTAGCTTGGCACATTTGACATATTTGTCACCTTCATACAGATTTTCCAACTTTTTCCATATTTCATGGGCAGTTTCAAATCTAAGACATTTGCCAATTCTGTATTAGTTAGGGCACTCAACAATGCTTCTTTGGCTCGAATATTGTGTTTAGCATCTCTGAATTTGTCTAGAGTTGTAGGGCCATTGTTCAGAATCTTATACACATTCTTAGTTATCGACCAAAAGACATCACCCATACATTCTAAATGACTTGCATGCATACCTTCCAGAGGGAGTAATTTGTTCCATCAAATCTCATATTTTCCTTCTTAGAAGCTGACATCTTGGATCTCTTCAAGTGGTTAAGCTTCTTTAAGAGGAACTGGCTCTGATACCAATTGTTAGAATTAGGCCAGACAACTGAGAGGGGGGGTGAATCAGTTGTCCCACAAAATTAACCTTTTCTCCTTTTAAACTTCTTTCACAACTTACAAACAAATTAATGATGTAAATATTAAAGCATGAAACAATAACACATGAGAAGAAACACAATTTACAAACTTGACACCAAGATTTTTGATGTGGAAACCTAGTTAAGGGAAAAACCAAGGTGGGGGTTAACCCACAAGATTTGTACCCTATTAAAAGTACTTAAAAATGGGAAGGCACTTGCCTTCAAGTGCACTGCCCAGAGCTCACTGCTCAAAAGAGGCTCACTGCCTATAGAAGTTATGGTTAATACAAAAGGAATTAACTGAGAGTTAGCATCTTCTTTATGTTTGGTTCAGTCTCTTTGAATGCTCACAAAACTTCTGCTCTTCTCACAAATACTTCTTCACTATCACTTCATCCCTTATTGTTCTTATTCCTCTACTTCTACTCTTTTTTGATCTGCCTCTGATCCTTTCTTCAGATTTATTGTTTCGCACAAAGGATGATTCTCAACAACTCAACTACATGCCTTTATATGCTTCATCAACCTTGGAATAAACATCAAGGTTGGCACTACAAGAATTTGACTTAATGCAAATCACTAAGCTATCAATCAAACATAAATGGGTCTCAGGTCTTCCTTGATCAACACACCACACTCCATTGAATTGCTCTTAGATCATTCGCAACATTCTTGAATCATCTGGTCGGCCAAGACTGGGAAGAATTGATGAGACCATAAAGTGTCTCATCTTTAATCAAATAAAAGCATATATTTTCTCTTCATTAAATTAGTTTTTGAAGTGGACTTGAGTGTGGGTTTGAAGATTTTTAGCTAAATATCAAATAAACTTGTCTAAATGCAACAATCAATGCCATGCATGAGTTTATCTTGATATTACATGTTCACCTTGAGATCAGCAATTATTTTATCAATAAAGTGAAGAGAAAGTCTATTTTATGTTAAGTTGCAGAGTTTCAGAGTTACAGAGCTCCAGAGATGCATAGAGCTCCAGAGATGCACAGAGCGTCGGAGATGGACATAGCGCCGGAGATGGACAGAGCTCTGGAGATGGACAGAGCTCCGGAGATGTACAGAGCGCCAAAGATGCACAAAGCACCGAAGATGCACAGAGCACCAGAGATGGGTAGAGCTCTGGAGATGCATAGAGCACCGGAGATGCA
The DNA here is from genome assembly GCA_027924645.1 of Cunninghamia lanceolata. NCBI lineage: Eukaryota > Viridiplantae > Streptophyta > Pinopsida > Cupressales > Cupressaceae > Cunninghamia > Cunninghamia lanceolata. The sequence continues at coordinate 74,084 of BSBN01000550.1, forward strand.
TAGAGCTCCGGAGATGCACAGAGCTCCGGAGATGTACAGAGCACCGGAGATGCACAGAGCACCAGAGATGCAGAAGTCAAAAAGGCAGTTTCAGTAAAACTGCAATAGCTCACTCATTCCTTAATGAAAATTAAAATTTCAAAATGATCCAAAAATATCAAAGAGAGAGAAACAAATCTATGAAGGCATTTTGAAGAGATTCATTAAAATTAATAAACGGTTAATGATATAAGTTGACTATTACAAAGCGTGAAGATGTAGAACAAAAAAGTCAAGAAAACTAGTTTCAGTAAAACTACAATATCTCTCTCATTTCTTAATGAAAATTAGAAATTCAAAATGATCTGGAAAGATGGAAGTTAGAGGAACAAAACCCAGAAATCATTTGAGGAGATATAGTAAAACAAATGAAAATTTTATGACAAAAGTTGACTATTTTGCAAGCTCTGGAGATGTTCCAGAAATAATTTATGAAGTTGCTACGGATTCTTCCAATCTACCAACACACACTCTGAGATTTTCTAAAGGATAGATTGACTATAATTACTCCTAAATTAATAGATCTAATTATGAGTAATTATTCCATGCAAAGAATACACACTCAGTGTCATTACATGTCTTTCTAAAAGACTGTGTTCCTGCACATCTTTTTACAACACACTATCAAAACTGGTATAAACATAACCACATCTGAAACATACTGCAATCAACAAGAACTCCTACCTCTTGACTTTATCATTCAAATCAGACCATCAAGATTAAACACCAAGTCCTTGCTGCAACAACACTTTGCAAAAACAAATGCAAAGACAGTTGTTAAGAATTAAATTCTTCCAATTTCAACCTCCTCAGCCAACATATCCTTGAGAACACCTTAACTGAAGCATCATGACAACTCAACCGTGTAAGTATCAACATGATATGAACAATATACAAATAGGATCAAGTCACAACATCATCAAACTCTTTGTGTAGAGAGCTTTTGAACACCTTTATCATTGTCAAACGTTATCAAAGATGAATCCAAAACCAACAAAACAAGATCATCAAATCAAATGATCTTCATTCTAAAACCTTTTTGGGGATACTTGATAGAACATAAATAACTCCCCTTTACTTCATGCTCTCAGTTATCTAACTAATGAAGTGACTTGTGCAAGATGCACAAGTTTAGATTCTGACTTCTCTTTCTGCTTCCAAATTTTTAGAGGTTCTTTCTTCCTTCAAACCTTTTCTGCCTCTTTCCATTTCCAACCTATCAATGTAGATGAAGCTTTTCTGCAACTATGAGCTTTATGACCAAAAGAATTGTAATTATAACAAACTATGTTATAATCATAATCAAATGACTGATAGTACCTTTGAGCACTCATGTTAAACTTTCCTGTAGAATCATACCTTTTACAATTTCTTTGTATATGTCCAACATTATTGCACTTGTAACAAATAATGTCAGTATTCTTTCTGCAATTAAATGATTTGTGTCCAAATTGATTACAAGTATAACAATAACCATTAAATGAATAGTTATACCTGTACATGTATGCTGGTCTTATAGCAACAGGTTTTCTGAAATTCCGTCTTTGATTGTGCACAAATTTATCTCTGGTTTTTTGTTCAGCTTCACTCTTTTTTTTACCTTCTGTGGCAGCAACATGATGACTTAAATCAATTTTTCTTCTGGGAGTTTCTCTGGCTTTTCAACATTCTCCCTTCTCATAGCCAAGTCTAGTAGTGTCTCCATAAAGTTTTTGTTTACCAAACATCTCATGCAACTTATTTGAACTTTCTTCAAACTTCAAATTCTTTTCCAACTGCTTTCTAACATTCTCAAGATCTTTTCTTAAAGAAACCATTTCTCCTTCAAGTTTTTGGCATTCAACTGATTTAGCTTCCAATTCAACCTTTGTTATATCAACAATCCTCTTAGCTTCCTGAATCTCCATCTTCAGACTAATAATTAATTTATCTGATTCACTAAATTGATTCCTCAAATCCATAATCAGACTTCTAGTATCTTCAAGGTCAGATAGTGCTTTGTCTTATCTCTTTCTTGTTGCAACTGCAACATTAATTTCTTGTTCTCCTTATAATTTTTGAGCTCACTCAGAGCATATATAAGCTCTCCTTCCATATCAATCTCACAATCTTGTTCATCATATCCCTGATCATCATCACTTGTGATGCTAGCTTCTTCTAAATCTAATTGGGTTTGAACTTCAACTCCTTCATTTGAAAGTCTCCTTTTATTGCCACTTTCTTCACACACCAGAGTGTCCTCTTTATCAATATCTTGATAAATTCTTTTCAATCTCCTCCACATATCCTGAGCTGTAACACAATCCATAACTTTACAAGTAACATCATTAGATAGAGCAGACAATATGGCCTTCTTTGCAATATGATTACAATCAAGGGATTCTTTGTCATTTCCATTCTCAACTGACATTAAAACATCATATCCTAAGGAGGATAAATAAATTTGCATTCTAACATACCAAACTAAAAAATCTAAACCATCAAACTGAGGAACTCCTGAAACTTTTTCTTCTAAAACAATATCAGATTCAACTTGGGGAACATTTATATCAACCTTTGAATTTGATAAAGATGAAGTGTTTTGACTAGTTTGAGACTTGACCATTTTCTTTCTCTTATTTCTTCTGTACTTACCCATTGAACTCCACACACAAGACTTACCCGAGCTGATTAAGCTTCAAAAAGGGGAACCCTGCTCTGATACCAATTGTAGGAGTACAGGACAACACTGAGAGGGGGGATGAATCAGTGTTGTATTAGTTTTCAAATATTTTACAACTTTTTGCAAGCTTTCTCTTACAAAACAAATAGAGAGGAATATATTAATGATTTGTGCACAAGATTAATAATGAAGGATGTGAACAAAACTTAATAAGCAAAGCACTAATATACACATATATAGATGAAAACAATATTAAACATGACACATGCTTTTCACGAGTGGAAAACCCTTCTTGGGTAGAAAAACCACTCAAAACTGCCTCACTGGCTTAAATGAAAACCTCACTGGTTACAATGTTTAGAAGCACCAACTTCAAAGAGCACCAACCCCTAATACAGAACAAATTAAAAACTCAGAGGGTTTCTCTGTTTCAATACAAAACACTTCTTCTCTCACATGTGTTTGTCAAATGGCCATTCTTTTCATCAACCCAAATCATATACAAAACTCAGATATTCAAAATCAACAACACTGCACATTTTCTATATTTCATCTCTGTCTATTTATAAAGTTGCATCAATGCACCTAAAAAATTATTGTAAATGAAAAGACTCTTGATGTTCTCTTCTCTTCAAAACAACATCCATCAATTTCCATTCTAAAAACATATCTTCCTCTATCTGTAAAATAATATCAAATTGTCTTGACATAAAAAAAACATTTCATTTTGGAATTCCCTTCAATCTGCAAAATCAATTTCATCTTTTTATGACCTTTCATATTCTCTAACATTTCAATCACTGTCCTGTAGGAGAAAATAAAATTTCTTTCAAACTGAATACTTAGTCTTTTCATTTTCATCTTAAAAATTAATTCTCCTTCTCTGCAAATATCTCTGTCAAAAATCTCTATGCTTATGATCTTTCACCTGTAAAGAAAACAAAACATCTCTCCAAAAATCTTTTAATCTTCTCACAATTTCTTTCCACAAAAAAAAAATCTTTTTGTGCCAAAATATTTTCCTTATAAAATCTCCTCAAATTCTTCTCTGCATATTCCTGCAATCAAACTCTTTATCTTCTCAAGAAAATCAATCTTCAATAATAATATCTTCATCCTCTATAAAAATCTTCACCAAAAAAATTACATTAAGAAATCATCTGTATGAGCTCTTAAAAAGATAAAAAAAACTTTATACAATATTACTTTCCCTTTTCTTTTAGCACATGAGATGGATTTTTAAATAAGAAATAAATCTCTTAAATAGAAATTCCTCAAAATCTTAACCTGCCCACCTTTTGCTCAAAGCATAATTAGAAATTATTTTTAATGTCATAAAAATGACATAAGGAGGGGTCGACCACTTTAGTGGTTTTAAAACAAAGTTTCTAAAAAATAAACTAAAAGCCATAAAAAGGCTTAGTGATCGGGCATCCACAATAGAAACTTTAATAAACATATTACATACTCCCCTAAAAAGGCAATTCGATGCCTAAGATGAAACTTTATGTGGTTTATGCCTTAAAGCATGGTCTTTACAAGTTTTTCCGCTTAAGGTATTTGAAATGTGCTCCATAGATTTGCCGCCCATAAACAAAATGCATAACCAATGGATTCGGTGGAAAGATAGATGGGGCCGGTGGACACAATGTATAAGAACCCTTTGGCCAGTCAATATAAGTGAAATGACCTACAACATCAGGTCAATGAACAGTTATAACAAAAAGGTGAAATGTCACATATGGGCAGTTAATAGTAAATAGAATTTCAACAAGGTATGAAGGCTTATGATGGTATGAGGCTTTGAAGAGTATCAAGTCATGAACCATTGTCCATTTGATCATCATGCATTAAAACAACTTTGTAGCTTGTCCATCTCTACTGTCATTGCTATGTCCTGAGACAACCTATTCAGAGACAAAATGAAGCACCTTGTTGAATGTTTGTTAGGTGTTAAGCACATTGCCATTTTACCTCTGCAAAGACACTTAACTTTAACACTGAACACATTGCATGAACCAAGAATGATATGCCATTTTTTCATGAAGTATGAGGCATAAGCCTATGGACAGATGAAGTAATAGCTCACTCAATACTACTTGAAAAATGATGAAACATCTTGACCTAAAAGAAGTACAAGTCTTGAATGAACAACTTTCTTTGCAACAATATTGTGAATAGCATCAACAAAAAGAATAAACCAAGTGAACTCCTAAAATCACTTCTACCATAATGAAACCAATCCTTGATCCAACCTTATTGCAGAGAATGCCAAACAATAAACACCTCAAAAAATGTAATCATACACCTAGATATCAAATCATGATGAAGACTACTATGTTTCACTGCATATCATGTCGTCTTTATCAACCATACTGAACAAGTTGTGATGGAAAGAATACACAAGATGATGTACTCCTACTCCTCCTGATGTCCTGCAACAACTATGGCAACTTTACATCATCCATTGAACAAACTTTTGACATCAATGACAACTCTTACCATCATATTTAACCACCATGGACTAAATATATTTTTAGTTTGCTTGCCCTATTATATATGTCTTATATTAAGAGTATGTTATATAATTAATTTAAGAAATAATAATAATAATAAATACAAGAGGAGCAAATTAGGCATGAGAATGGGGGCATGCGGCAAAAAGGTCTTCTTGTGTGAGATTAACATTATTGCATGGAACGAGAAAAAGGAGGCATGAATATGTGAATGGATTTTTTTGGATAAGTCACACATGTTACGAAAGGATTTTCTCTTTTTGCATGAAGTGAATCGAATGGGAGAATTAAGGTGGGAAAAATAATATTAAAAGAGGAATATATAGACTCACTCGGCAAGAGGAGCGGATCATCATATGAAGAGGCGAGCGTATTCACAGAGGGAAAGAAGACAGCTGGAAGATCAACATTCTTCTTCCAGAATGGTAATCTACTTCCAGGTATTCCCCATTTTATGACGATATCTGCCACGTAATTAGTTTGGTTTTGTATAATAATGGATTTATGCCTAAAGTGAGCTCCATTAATGTTCAACTTGTCCCAAGCATGTGTTCAAAACTCATCTCTAATGAAATCGACCCTTCTATCCTTTGAACGGCCTCTATAAGCCTTTGCTTTTTCCTAACTCCCCGATCGTTGATCATATCTGCAAAGCATTCTTTTTCTTTTTGTCAAGAAAACTTTGTTCTGGATCCGGATATTACAACTTCTTGAAGTTCTTTAGCTCCTTATATTTTTCTTTCCAGGTCTTTTCTTTATTTTTAATTCATGTTTACAAGTGGCTTATTCAATATGGAATTCCTATTTACAACCTCTTTCCTCTGAGCTCGCTGTGTAAAGACTTCTTTTTTTTAATCTGGCATCATGAGATTTTCTTCCAATTTTGGAATGATGTCAAACCTTGCTCTAAAGAGCAGCCCTTAAGATGGATGATGATTCCTTAATTGGTTCAACCTATTCTTATAAATCATTGCAACCTTTGTTTGATTCTAACGGCCTGTATTGTTAGATTTGTTGCTTTGTTTTGATCTGTAAAATCACCCCTATACCAGCATAGATCTGGTTTCTTTTATTTAAATGGAGCTTATAGAAGAATTGAATGATATTAATCTCATAAGTAACCCAAATTCAAGATCCATGCCTATCGTTTCATGTAACTCTCAGCTCTAGCGTTCATCTGACATCTGAAGTTAAACAATTGCCATCTAGTTAGCATGTTTTCTTTTTCCATTACTTAGTTTATACTAGTCTATATCTAACATAGAGGAATAACAAATAAAAGATTTGCCGAGAACAAAGAGATCACACAATCTCTGGTATTATGATGGTATTTCAAGTAAAGCCATGAGAAAGTTGCTCTTCAGTTATCTTCTCACATTCTCCTCTTATAGCATTCACTCCAGTCATCTTGAGTTGTCTTAATGACTTGCATTTTTTTTTAATCTTGCAATTTGTGCCTCAATTGAGATCGGTCATCTGCCAGTCCAATCAAACTCTTTTGGCCGACCCATTAGATGATATCCTGTCAAATAGTCACATGCTATGTGTAGCAAAGTTTTCCTTCAAGTTGGTCTTAACTGCTAGGAAATAACATAACTAAACCGATAAACTGTCTTAAAAACTTATGCGGTATAAACTTACAATTTTATGAAGATATAATAATGTGGCATATTGATTTACTTTTGGGTTAGTAGTAATTTCTTTTCTTTTTTGAAGTATATTGGAATTAAATAGTATTATACATGGATCACTTACGTAATTAGAGTTAGATCAACTTTCTTCATTTTTTTAATTTAGATTTTGATTTTCAATTACTTCCAAAGAGAAGACAGCTGTATAGAAAGCCTTCTTATTTTTTTTACTTATGGAAAAATCATTGTTTTAACTCTAAGACATCATAGAGACAAATAATTACTTTTGGACCCAATTAAATTGTCAAATTTCTCTTAAAACAAATCAATTTTTCTCTTATACTTTTGCTTGCTCAAATGGATCTTATTTTGATTTTCGTTGGAATTGTATCATGAAAGAAGAAATTTTGATGAGATCATTTTGTTGTTTTCTTTATAAGATTTTTGTCAGAATGATGATTACTATGCTTGGGGTGAGATTGTTTTCTTTGTTATTCTTACCTTCGTCTCTAAGTTAAAGTATTGGAAAGACTGCCTTCCGGGACGGGTGTCGAATATGGGTTCACAGGAAAGTAGGTTTTCTTTTTCGAAACCTACACACCATCAAATGGTTAAATGCTTTGGCCAAAGTGACTATGATGTTGAAATAGACATGAGTACCATTGTTGTAAATGGTTTATTTGCCTAGTGTTCATATACATATCTCCCTGCCATATCCTATTGATGAGATGTTGCATTCATGTTAGAGATGCATGTAGATTAATAGGCACACACCAAATTCCACCCTACACTTGTTTACAGGTTGCTAGGCTCTTCGAGCAGGGTCGGGGATCCTTCAGTTTGAAGGATACCGAGAAAGCGCAGGCTTCGTGATTGGGCGGAAAAAGTGCCTGAACCATATTCTTGTCCTTCGACATAGAAGATGGCCGGTTGGTCGATGGCAGTCGAGGACTATTTGATGGATTTATTTGACATTGATGACAGTTATACTTCTTCTTGTATTTAAAATGATTTGTAAGGCGATACACCATTATTCAAACTTGTAATATTATTTAACGACATACTCTATAATCGAATTCAAATGTATCTATATGTGTTGTAATCATGATTGCACTTTAAACTTATGAATATAACTATTGTTTTGTCTCTAGTAATATCAAATTTACTTTTCGACTGAATGGAAAATGGAAGTTAGTTTACTTTACTTTGATTTACTGCAGTAATTATGTTTAACTCTAGTTATGAGTGTTTGTTGGAAAAATTAGTGCGTTACATTTGGTATCAAAGCGATGGTTCTACTCTAGGCCTTTTTGGAACCATTATGCAAGTTGTAAACTCTTTGCAAATAGTTCATCATGAACACTATAAATTATGGACGTAGGGCAGCAACCCTAGGATCTGGCAATAGTCCCGACACTAGAAACAATGAAGAAGCCAATGTTGGGAACAATGTTGGCATTGATGTAGGAGGGGCTAATGCTGGGAATAATGAGGGAAACAGGAATGAGGCAAACAATAATAATAATGCTAGATAGAATAATGAGGGATAGAATAACTAACTAACTCAAATCCTAGCTCTTCTAACACAGCAAGGAACTCTCTTGACTCAGCAGGGAACCCAAATGAACACTATGGAATAGGAAATCAGAGGAATAAGGGGAAATAGGGTTGAGGAAAGGAGAGAAGAAGCTAGAGGTCCTGAGGGTGAAGTGAATGGAAACAATAGAAACAAGATTGTTGAGGAGTTAGGAAAAGATCTCAAAAAGGTTACCCCTCCTAAGTTTGACGGTAAGACTATAGGTGACGGAGCTGAAGCATGGATTATTGATATGGAAAAATATTTGTATCTCCATGACTTGACTGCTAAAACTAAATCTATATGGGGATCCTATCAGCTTACTAGGGAAGTAGTGACTCGGTGGGACAATGAAAAGGCTGAAAAGAAACTGTTACCAGGAGAAGTTACGTGGGACCTCTTCCTCGAGATTTTCAAGAAGAGGTGGTTTCCACAGCTCTATATTGACAAGAAAATGATAGAATTCCAAAACCTCACTCAGGGAGGTATGACTGTGACTCGGTATTGGGAGAAATTCTCTCACCTGTTGAAATATGTTCCACAGTATCAGCTTGATGAAAGGTTTAGGATTCGTAAGTTCATCTTTGGGCTAAGGCCACAGATTGGATCAGATGTTGATATTCATAACCCATTGACTATGGATGAAGTGTTCAAAAAGGCTACTAAACAGGAGCAAAAACTGCAGCAGATCTCAAATTACCGTAAGAGTCAGGATGTGAAGTGTTAGCACTTATTTTGACCTAGGGTTGATTTGTCATGATCAGGAGGTTTCTTCATCTGAAGCCTTCATCTTCTTGCCCATTTTTTCTAAGTGTTGGACCTCCTCAGCGTTTTTCAGCTGCAGCATCATATTTTTCTGAGGAGGAGGTCGTCATCATCATCTTGTCTTCGATGATGATCTACATCAGCATGTTCTTCGTCGACTTGTTTTTCTCATCGTCATCATCATATTTCAACTGTCGGGTGATGTTTGCTTATTATCCTGATGATACTGGTGAGCTACAGTGCGCCCTCAGTTGCTTGCGGGGGTGATCTTTTCAAGTATCCGGTGATCTTCCGAATATCACCTTGCTCAAGCATGATGATGATGCTGCCCCGATATCTTGAAGGGGTTATTCTCTAAGTTGTCGACCTGACTTGTTTTTTCCTAAGGGTCGTCATCATCATGATATTTCCAGTTATCATCCTGCTGCTTGTGGAGGTCATCATATTTTCTGCCTTCATGATATTTCACCGGGGTGATATTTTATCATCGGGTGACCTTGGTTAATATTATCCTGATGATGTTGTCGAAGAGTTCTAAGTGCGACCCGATATTCACTAGGGTCATCATATTTTGAACGTCAGGATGATCTTAGTCAATATCATCCTGATGATGTTGTATCACTTCTTGTTCGCTGTTTTGTCATCCTGATGATGCTGACGTCATCCTTATATCAGGGTGATATCTTTCTATCTGCCTATCTGCATCATGATATTCCGAAGGAAGGGGTGATATTTTCATATCACCCGGATATATGTTTGCTCGAGCATCATGATGATGCTGATATCAAGGAGATATCCGCCTGTTGGCTTCGCGCGTTATCTCCGGGGGGTGATCTTTTCAAGCAGCATCATCATATTCAGTTATCGCCCCGATCTTACAGAGGAGCTACAGTGCAACCTGATGTTTGAACGTCAGGAGGATATTTGCAAATATCTGGTTGTCTTCCGAATATCATGATGATGTTAATATGATGATGACGTCATCAAGGTCCGCGGGGGTCATATTTCTAACAACTGATCATCTTGAAGAGACCTCCTGATATTTGCAAACATGATGATGACGTCATCCGGATATGAGGAGGTGCGCAGTAGGCAGATATGATGATGACGTCAGCAGTATATGATGATGACGTCATCAGGATGTTCATCGGCCAGACTTTTGGAATAAGCTCAGCAGGAGGATGTTCCTCCGAAGGATCAGGTTGTGCCGATTATCATGAAGGTTATATTTCAAATATCATGATGACGTCAGGGTGATATTTCGAACAACAGGATATCATGCTGCTGGAGGATGATGATGATGAGGTCTATACTAGTGTTGTCAGGAGCAAAAGCACCGACATGATATATGCTCATGACCTAGTATATAAAGTGTTATTGAGGTCATCGCGGGGTGCATGTGGGATATTGTTATCCTGCATTTTCAAACATCATGATGATGAGTCTCGGCGGGAAATGGTTGCGATTGCAGATTTGATGATCTTCCCAAGGCCGCGGGTTGGTGCGCCATTAATGGCGATTGTTGCAGAGGTATGGGCGATGGCGTGGATGGATCCTGTACCCGACTGAGGATGTACATCAGCGGATGGTGGCGCAGGGCTCGATAAATCTTCCTGTCTCCTCCCCTACCTGCTGCATTCAAGTTTGGGCGCCAATCTGGTTGTGTTTGAGCGCCATTTTCCTGATACTGTGTATCTGGCGAAATTTTGGTCAACCATGTAATTAATTGCTGAGCACCTACCTGGCTGTTATAAGCAGGTGGTCTTGCTCATTTGAAAGGTTGTTGAAAGTTGATGATTTTGGCTCTGTAATGCATAACAAGCTGATCTGGTTGCTCTGTACAGCTTCCCTGTGAGTTTATGTATCTCTTGTTGTTTGTTTTTGGCATGAACCCACTGATTTCATGATTAAACTTATATGAGAAATGCTGTTTAGCATGTGTTGTGTTAATTCTGTCTCCAGTATTGCATGTACTCTTCTTCTGAATCTGGATGTTTGGTAATGTTTAGATTCTAGAACATAGAATTCCTATGTTGACTGTCTGATCTTCTAACTTCTACTCAAGGGGTAGATTAAACTGTTTTCAGGTTGAACATTGGGAAGGGTATACTGCAGTAGGGATACCATAAGTAGAGATAACCTAACACTTTGTATTGGGAGATGCCTGTAAGGCAGGTATCACACATATCCCCTTGAAATCCAGTTTTAGTTGTTCATGCTGATCATTCACAGGTGTATGTCTACTGACTCCAGGCCCTGGATAGGCACCAATCATGCTTTGTTTTGTGTTATAACCATATCCAGCTTTGCATCCACACCTAAACTCCAAATCAAAATCTAAAACAACCATTAGGACAATAGTGTTAGTTTTAGGAACCTCAGTCCTCTGTCTACAACTGCAAATAGGCCCAAAGCTAGCCCCTTTGTTCTTATCTCTCAGTTTTGGTCTACTTACAAGAGGACTATCTGCTTTCTGTCAGCATCCCAGCCTTGTATGCATATCCTTCTGGATGTTGAGTAGGGAATACCCCCCTAGGTCTTGCAGAGCCTGAAGAAGAAGAGGAGATAAAATATAGAGTCTATCTCCTACACTGTTGACCCCCTGGCCCAGAGATCCTGTTGATCACTGATGGCTACCTTGTAGGGAAATCTGGGAATAAGCATCCAGTCTGGGAAGAAGTCGACATGAAGAATGGGAATAAAAGGTTTTAGAATGACAGTCACAGTCAGGGTAATAGCAGCAATCAAGGGAATAGTAAGCACCAGATAAGGAATCTTAAGAGAGGCAATAACTACCAGGAAAAGAACAATGGAAACCAAGGTGGAAATAACAATAAGAGAGGTAACTATGGCAACAATGGTAATAATAATAGGAGGGACATGCTAGCTAGACACAGAGGACCTAGAGACAGATGTTACACATGTGGAGGAGAGCACTATGCTAGTGCATGTCCTCGTCGAACAGAGAATCAGAGAGACAGAAATCGACAGGGAGCTCCTCAACACCAGATTCATGTAGCTATAGATCATCGTCAGGAAGATTTCCAAGATACACCTATTCAGATGTCTGATAAGCTCTTTGGCCTTTTAGTTTCTATTTTAATTGATACAGGAGCTACGAAATGTTTTGTTGATCCAAAAATTGTAGCTAAGTTATCTATAAAACCTAGACACATGGAAAATTCTTGGATGGTGCTGTATGGTAACAATGCAGAAAAAAGAGTAGATTCATGTCTAATATGCAGTGAATTAGATCTTCCTACTTTCCAAACTCAAGTCAATCTCTATGTTGCACCTCTAGGATCTTATGATGTGATTCTTGGAATCAATTGGCTGTCTGAACATAAGTCCTTGGTAGATTGTGCAGAGAAAATAGTAAAATGTCTTGATGACTTTGGGAATTGGGTAGAAATTCATGGATCAAGAACACCCCTTAAGCTAAGATAGATATCAGCTATGCAATTGAAAAAGGCTAAGAGAAAGGGTTGTTCTATCTATGCAGTGAAGATAAGAGATCTAGATAATTAGGAACCATCTTTTGACAACTATCCTATTCTTAGAGAATTCAAAGATGTCTTTCCTGATGAATTGATAGAACTACCACCTAAAAGAGAATTTGATTTCCCTATTGATCTAATGCCAGGAACTGAACCATAGTCTAAAGCACCTTATCGAATGACAACAACAGAACTATATGAACTTAAGGCACAGTTAGAAGAATTGTTAAAATAGGGGTTTATTAGACCTAGTGTGTCACCTTGGGGAGCACCAGTCATCTTCGTAAAGAAGAAGGATGGAACATTGAGGTTGTGCATTGATTATAGAATGCTCAACAAAGCTGCTATTAAGAACAAATATCCACTTCCAAGGATAGATGAGTTGTTTGATCAAATGAAGGGTGCAAAGGTATTCTCCAAAATAGACCTTAGATCTGGATATCATCAGTTACAGATTAAGGATGAGGATATCACTAAAACAACATTCAAAACACGATATGGTCACTACGAGTTCACAATAGTACCATTCGGGTTAACTAATGCACTAGCAGCATTCATGAACTTGATGAACAGTGTGTTCAGGGATTGTCTTGATGAGTTTGTGTTGGTTTTCCTTGATGACATTCTGATTTATTCAAAATCAATAGAGTAGCATGAAAGACACTTCAGAATAGTCTTGCAGCAATTGAGAGAAAGAAAACTTTTTGGCAAGCTATCTAAATGCATGTTCTATCAAAGTAAAGTGCACTATCTTGGTCATGTAATCTCAGCAGATGGGATAGCAGTGGATCCTGAAAAGATCAAGGCAATAATGGAATGGCCTGCACCATAGACTATGACTGAGGTTAGAAGTTTTATGGGGTTGGCAGGATACTACAGGAAATTTGTAAAGGGATTCTCAACAGTTATAGCACCCATAACCTTGTTGCAAAAGAAGGGTAAGAAGTTCAATTGGACAGATAAATGTGAACAAGCTTTTTAGTTGTTGAAAGAAAAACTCACATCAGCACCTATTCTAACCATACCTGATCCAAATGGTCATTTCACAGTGATTATAGATGCTTCTGGTGAAGGTGTGGGAGGAGTGTTGATGCAGAATGGAAAAGTTGTGGCATATGAATCGAGAAAACTGAAACAACATGAGTTAAATTATGTACCTCATGATCTTGAGTTGTCTGCCATTGTTCACGCACTTCAAATGTGGAGGCACTATCTCTTGGGTAAGCCATTTGAGTTAAAGACAGATCATTTAGGACTCAAATATATCTTCACCCAACCTAATCTCAATGCACGATAGAGAAGGTGGCTAGAATTCCTGAGCAAGTATGATTTTGGAATCGAGTATATTAAAGGCAAAGAGAATGGGGTAGCAGATGCTCTCAGCAGGAGATGACATCTGGCTGCTATGGTAACTTCTAGAACCAATTTGAGATAGCAGGTAATCCAAAACTTGCAAGGGGATGAGACTATGAACGAGTTAAATAAGCATTAGAAGCAGACCCCACAGATCATTGATTTGATGGGTATGTCATAGAATCAGATGGACTTTTGAGATATCAAGGGAGGATGTATATCCCAGATTCAGGTGAATTAAGGAAGTTAGTTCTCAAGGAGATTCACAGTGCTCCATATTCTGGACACCCAGGAGTGACCAAGACAATGGAAGGATTGAGACCATTGTACTTTTGGCCTAAGCTTAAGAAGGACGTGATTGATTTTTTCGCTCGATGTTTAGAGTGTCAATGCTTCAAGGTAGAACATGTCCATCCTGCAGGACTACTTTATCCACATAGTGTACCTAAGAACAAATGGCAAGTGATTAGAATGGACTTTATTCAGGGATTGCCCATGACAAAGAACAGGCATGATGTTATCTTAGTGGTAGTGGACAAACTAACAAAAGTGTCTCATTTCATTCCTAGAAACCTCTCAGATGGGTCACTGACGTTAGCAAAGAAGTTTGTCCAAGAGATCTTTCGATTACATGGAGTGCCAAAGACGATCATTTCAGATCATGACACTCGCATGACTTCTAGGTTTTGGACCACACTTAATGCAGCTTTGGGGACTAAGTTAAAATTTAGAATAGCTTATCACCCTAAAACAGATGGCCAGACAGAAAGAGTCAACCAGGTATTGGAGGATCTTCTAAGGATGTACTGTATGGACCAATAGTACAAACAGGAGGAATATCTACCATTGGTAGAGTTTTCTTATAATAACTCATACCATGCATCTTTATGGATGGCACCATTTGAGGCTCTGTATGGTTGCAAGTGTAGAACTCCATTCAGTTGGGATAGGATTGAAGATTGAATAGTGGTTGGACCTGACATGTTAAAAGAAATGGAAAATTAGATGAGGCTAATCAAAAATAAATTGAAGCAAGCCTCGGATAGACAGAAGAGTTATGCAAATAAGAATAGGACTTTTAGGCAATTCTCAGTGGGTGACAAAGTGTTTTTAAAGGTCAAGCCTCATAAGAGTTCAATTTCATTTGGCAAGGCATCCAAACTAGCTCCAAGAATTGTAGGTCCCTTCGATGTATTGGAAGTGATTAATCCAGTTGCATATAGAATTGCTCTGCCGCCAGCTCTCACCAAGATCCATAATGTTTTTCATGTGTCGTTTCTCAAACCTTATCATCCTGATGTTTTGCATATTCTTGATTGGCATGCTTTGGAGGTACAGGATCCAGGAGTGGTGCTAGAGGAGCCCATTCGAGTCTTGGAGAAGTGTAACGTTAAGTTGCGTAATCGAGACATAGTACAGTATAAGGTCTAGTGGGACTAGTAATTTAGTGGACAGTGCCACTTGGGAGGATGCCTCAGATATTGATAGATCTTTTCCGCATTTGGAAAATTAGAATAGATGTTTTATTTACATGCATAATTAGATACTTTGATACTCAGATGATGATACACTATTATTTTATAATTATTTGTTTTGGTTGATGTAATAAGACATCGAGACGATGTCTCTTCCAACTAGGGAAGGATGTCATGTCTCATACTTTCATACTTGATTGAATGGTTAAATGCAATAATTACATTGATTGGTATAATTTGATTGCTTCGGCTATATTATGGACTAACTTATTGATGGTTCTATGAGTTTGAGTTTTGCAGTCTTGTTGAAGACAAGGATATGGTTCAGGTAGGAGTGTCCTAGCTTCATGGCAACACGTGTCAGGTTTTACCTGGTGTACTCACACACATATTCACGTAGAATTCATGTGTTTGATGGATGATTCTTTGCATGTTTAATTTGATGAACGAGCATTTGCATGATTGAGGGATGGTTGTTTGTTGTTTCGCCTTCTTTAAATATCTTTGATTATTTTGTGTTGTCGTTAATTGAGTTCAATACCTGTTTGGGAACAACGACAACAAATTAGTAAAATAGATACATTAAATCAAAATATCACTTTTTGAAATATAAAATGCGTAATGTAGGTAAATATCTATTATAATTATTGTACTTTCATAAGCAATATTACTCATGTGAAGAATCCAAAATAAAAATAAAAAAATAAAAAATAAAGTATGTGAAGATGAGTGTTTCATTAAATTGCAATTAGATGTGAAATAGATTTAACCACCATGGACTAAATATATTTTTAGTTTACTTGCCTTATTATATATGTCTTATATTAAGAGTATGTTATATAATTAATTTAAGAAATAATAATAATAATAAATACAAGAGGAGAAAATTAGGCATGAGAATGGGGGCATGCAGCAAAAAGGTCTTCTTGTATGAGATTAACATTATTGCATGGAATGAGAAAAAGGAGGCATGAATATGAGAATGGATTTTTTTTTAGAGAAGTCACGCATGTTACAAAAGGATTTTCTCTTTTTGCATGAAGTGAACCGAATGGGAGAATTAGGGTGGGAAAAATAATATTAAAAGAGGAATATATAGACTCACTCGGCAGGAGGAGCAGATCATCATATGAAGAGGCAAGTGTAATCACAAAGGGAAAGAAGAGAGATGGAAGACCAACATTCTTCTTCCAGAACGACAATCTACTTCCAGGTATTCCCCATTTTATGATGATCTCTGCCACGTAATTAGTTTGGTTTTGTATAATAATGGATCTGTGCATGAAGTGAGCTCCATTTATGTTCAACCTGTCTGAAGCATGCGTTCAAAACTCATCTCTAATGAAATCGACCCTTTTGTCCTTTGAATGGCCTCCGTAAGCCTTTGCTTTTTCCAATTCCCCGATCATTGATCATATCTGCAAAGCATTCTTTTTCTTTTTGTTAAGAAAACTTCGTTCTGGATCTAGATATTACAACTTCTTGAAGTTCTTTAGCTCCTTATATTTTTCTTGCCAGGTCTTTTCTTTCTTTTTAATTCATGTTTACAAATGGCTTATTCACTATGGAATTCCTGTTTACAACCTCTTTCCTCTCAACTCATTGTGTAAAGACTTCTTTTTTTTAATCCGGCATCATGAGATTTTCTTCCAATTTTGGAACAATTTCAAACCTTGCTCTAAAAAGTGGCCCTTAAGGTGGATGTCGATTCCTTAATCAGTTCAACCTGTTCTTATAAATCATTGCAACCTCTGTTTGATTCTAACGGCCTGTATTGTTAGATTTGTTGCTTCGTTTTGATCTGTAAAATCACCCCTATACTAGCATAGATCTAGTTTCTTTTATTTTAATAGAGCTTATAGAAGAATTGAATGATATTAATCTCATAAGTAACCCAAACTCGAGATCCATGCCTATCGTTTCATGTAACTCTCAACTCTAGCGTTCATCTATCATCTAAAGTTAAATAATTGCCATCCAGTTAGCATGGTTTCTTTTTCCATTACTTAGTTTATACTAGTCTGTATCTAAAATAGAGGAATAACAAATAAAATCTTTTTAGAGAACAAAGAGATCACATAATCTCTCGTATTATGATGGTATTTCAAGTAAAGCCACGAGAAAGTTGCTCTTCAATTATCTTCGCACATTCTCCTCTTATAGCATTCACTCTAGTCATCTTGAGTCGTCTTAATGACTTGCATTTTTTTTTTAATCTTGCAATTTGTGCCTCAATTGAGATCGGTCATCTACCAGTCCAATCAAACTCTTCTGACTGACCCATTAGATGATATCCTGTCAAATAGTCACATGTTATGTGTAGCAAAGTTTTCCTTCAAGTTGGTCTTAACTGCTAGGAAATAACATAACTGAACTGATAAACCATCTTAAAAACTTATGCAATATTAACTTACAATTTTATGAAGCTATAATAATGTGGCATATTGATTTACTTTTGGGTTAGTAGTAATTTCTTTTCTTTTTTGAAGTATATTGGAATTAAATAGTATTATACATGGATCGCTTACGCAATTAGAGTTAGATCAACTTTCTTCATTTTTTTATTTAGATTTTGATTTTCAATTACTTCCAAAGAGAAGACAACTGTATAGAAAACCTTCTTATTTTTTTTACTTATAAGACATCATAGAGACAAATAATTACTTTTGGACCCAATTAAACTATCAAATTTCTCTTAAAACGAATCAATTTTTCTCTTATACTTATGCTTGCTCAAATGAAGCTTATTTTGATTTTCGTTGGAATTGTATCATGAAAGAAGAAATTTTGATGAAATCATTTTGTTGTTTTTCTTTATAAGATTTTTGTCAAAATGATGATTACTATGCTTAGGGTGAGATTGTTTTCTTTGTTATTCTTACCTTCATCTCTAAGTTAAAGTATTGGAAAGATTGCCTTCCAAGACGGGTGTCGAATATGGGTTCACAGGGAAGTAGGTTTTCTTTTTCGAAACCTACACACCATCAAACAGTTAAATGCTTTGGCCAAAGCAACTATGATGTTGAAATAGACATAAGTACCATTGTTGTAAATGGTTTATTTGCCTAGTGTTCATATACATATTTCCCTACCATATACTATTGATGAGATGTTGTATTCATGTTAGAGATACATGTAGATTGATAGGCACACACCAGATTCCACCCTGCACTTGTTTACAGGTTGCTAGGCTCTTCAAGCAGGGTCAGGCATCCTTCAGTTTGAAGGATACCGGGGAAGCACAAGCTTCATGGTTGGGCAAAAAAAGTGCCTGAACCATATTCTTGTCCTTTGACGTAGTAGATGGCTAGTTGGTCGATGGCAGTCGAGGACTATTTGATGGATTTATTTGACATTGATGACAGTTGTACTTCTTCTTGTATTCAAAATGATTTGTAAGGCGATACACAATTATTGAAACTTGTAATATTGTTTAACGACATACTCTGTAACCGACTTCAGATGTATCTATATGTGTTGTAATCATGATTGCACTTTAAACTTATGAATATAACTATTGTTTTGTCTCTAGAAATATCAAATTTACTTTTTGACTGAATGTAAAATGGAAGTTAGTTTACTTTACTTTGATTTACTACAGTAATTATGTTTAACTCTAGTTATGAGTGCTTGTTGGAAAAATTAGTGTGTTACAGTATGAGGCATGAGCGTCACTGCTTTGCATTGATTCCTAAGATCATCCAGGAGAAATGTGAAGATGTACCAGCAAAAGTCTCAGATCTATTGGAAGAATTTTAGGACATTGTCTCTGATAATGTACCAGAAGGTTTACCATTGGTGAGGAAGATAAGTCATCAAATGGATTTGATACCAGGAGCCAGTTTGCCGAATAAGGCAGCCCATATAATGACTCCTGCAGAGAATGAAGAGATGGACAGACAAGTTCACAAGTTGTTAAGGAAGGGACTGATAATGGAGAGCCTAAGTCCATGTGCGGTACCTGCGGTACTAGCACTGAAGAAAGATGGAGAGTGGAGAATGTGTACAAATTCCTGAGCCATCAACAAGATCACGATCAAGTATAGATTTCCATTGCCTAGAATGGATGACATAATGGATTGTTTGAGTGGAGCCAAGTACTTTATGAAGATTGATCTGAAGAGTGGGTATCACTAGATCTGAATCAAAGAAGGAGATGAATGGAAGGTGAGCATTATTATTGGCCACAATTATAGCAGGACGTGAGGAAATTTGTGCAGAGTTGCAAAGTGTGTTAGATGACAAAAGGAACAAGTCAAAATATAGGGCTATATCAGCCACTACCTTTACCAAAGAAGCCATGGGATGATATTAGTATAGATTTTGTTCTTGGTTTACCAAGGACACAGAGAGGACATGATTCCATTTTTGTGGTGGTGGATAGATTCTCGAAGATGGTACATTTTATTCTTTATAAGAAGACTAATGATGTTGTTCATATTTCAGAGTTATTTTTTAGAGAGGTGGTGAGACTACATGGTTTACCTAAGAGCATAGTTTCAAATCAAGATACCAAATTTGTTGGTTATTTCTGGAGAACATTGTGGAAGAAGTTGAAGACATATTTGAATTTTAGTTCTGCACACCATCCATAGACTAATGGACAGACAAAAGTGGTGAATAGGAGTTTGGGTAACCTGCTACGATGCTTAGTAGGAGATAAGCCCAAGGGATGGGATTTGATTTTACCACAAGCAGAATTTGCTTACAACAATTTTGTCAATAGGAGTACAGGTAAATCACCATTCCAGATTGTTTATGGGAGTAGTCCAAGAAATGCTTCAGAGTTAATGAAGATGGACAAGGGAGAAAAGACAAGTGCCGAAGCCAAAGACTTTGCAGAACACCTAAAGAATTTGCATAAAGAGGTGAGAAAGCACATTAATAAGATGAATATTTAGTACAAGGCTAAGGCAGATCAGAAGAGGAGATATAAGGAATTTCAGGTAGGAAATGAAGTCATGGTTTCACTTGAGAAAAGAGAGGTTTCTAGTTGGAACATATAATAAGTTAAAAATGAAGAAATTTGGACCATGTAGGATTCTGGAGAAGCATGATTTAGGAAATGCATATGAGGTAGAGCTATTGAATGGGATCAACATTTCCCCTATGTTCAACATTGTTGATTTAACAGAATATCATGAAGGTGGAATAGAGGATGGACCAACAAAAAAACAGTGGAGTATTTCAGCATCTACTTCAAAGGAGGAGATAGAAGAGATTTTGGACAGTCGTGTGGGAAGAAGTACTCGGAATAGGCAATATGAAGAATATCTGGTGAAGTGTAAAGGAAGGCCTATTGAAGATTCTTCCTAAGATGCGACAAGGTCACTTCTCAAATTACCCTGGGTGTCTGATGCAAGAGCATCTAGAGGTGTAAGGGCAATCTTGCATCACCCAAAAACAATGATGATTCAAAATCGATGACTTTTTTTAATTTCTTTTTAAAATTTGTATTTCTAGTTCCATAATCACTTGAATAATGATGTAGAACCTTCAGTTTTTCCAAACTGTTGAAATAGCAAACTACTATTTTAGGAAAGTTTACATTTGGGTACATATGGAAGCAAAAATTTACAGGAAGCTTCGTAAATGAAAAATAAGACCTTTGGCAAAGGAATCAGGCAAAGATCATTTGTGGGTTGAAAGATATTAAAGTTTATGTTTCCAAAAAAACCCCTAAAAAAGTTTCAAAGTCAAGTTTGAGGCACTTATAGGCCCTATACGGCACTAAAAATGGGCAGAATTGGTAGAGTAGATTCTTAGTGTGTAGAGCACTCCGTGAGCTTTCAATGCTTCAAACGCTTCGTCAATTAGACACCTGGATCAAAAGTTATGGCTCCCACAAGATGACCTATCTTTGGAGGGAGATGAAAATTTCAAAATTTGGTTGGAGGCCGCCAAAAAGGGCTATTTATGACCATTTGGGAACCCTTAGAGTAGTAGAGATAAGGGGGAAAGTGTAGAGTCAAGAAAAGTTAGGAAAACAGAAACCCTAGTTGATTTGGGGCTACAAAAGGTAGAAGGTTCCAGAATCTAGAGATAGGAAGTCATAATGTGTTGTAGCATGTGGAGGATTCATCCTCTAATTGGATTTTAGCTTCTATAATGTAATGTGTTATCCAAATCAATAAAAGAATATTCCTATTTTCTATGTGCAATTTCTGTTGTTGTGTATTTTGTGATTTACCCCCTTCATCAAAGATCATACACACATTAAAGTGGGGGCTAAGTGTTATGAAGTAAAAAGTGAACACTTGCCTTTTTTACCTCCTTGTTTAGTTCCTAGGTCCCCATGATTACATTATGCATTATAATTGATCATCTTGAAGAAAATTTCCTGACACCCATGACAATTTGGGACCTTGGGACCTCATTTATCTTATCCTGGACTAAAAAGGGGCCCTTGAACTTGGACGCCAACTGCCCAAGTCCTCCCTGATTGGTCAGGGTAAATTAGTGGCATGTCGGCATGGGACCTTTTAAAAGGTTCCTCTTTGTCAGCTCTTGTGATTTAATTTGACGATTGTTAGTGTGTTTTTGAATTCATTATGAACCTAGATGGATAGAGTGAACTTATGATCTTAGAGCAAAGAGCATTCAAAGCATTCATTGTGTTTCTAGAGTAGATTTGTGTTTTTATTGTGTGTGTTGTTGCAGGTTTGAAGACATCATCCATCTCCTTATGAGTTGAAGAATCTTCATTCTCCTAAGGGCTTCACCTCATAGGTGATATCATTGTTATTTGAATCATTCTATCATCATTTTGTTTTTAGCCTCTGTCTTACTAGGACACGCTCTCTTTATCTATCAATGGGGTTCGAAAGATTGAATTCTATCCTGGGGTTTGAATGAGGCAAATCCCTAAACACCATAACCCCCCAAACCCTCTATTGTCATCTTGTGTGTAGTTTATAGGTAAAGGATTCAGGAAAAGTGAAGATAGAGGAAGGCTATGCAGGAATCAGGGTTTTGGGATCTGAAAGAAGTTCTAGAATATTCCCCTGAAAAGACTTGGTTGGTTGGTGCCCTAGTCTTTTGGACCTTTTGACACTAGATCTGGCATCTAAGCATCATTTACAGCATATCTCCAGTTTATAGCTTCGGCAGATTCTAACTTTCAGGACTTAGGTGCCTCCTATTTCATCCTCCGACACTTTAGCTTCTAAGACACAGGTTTCAATATCTCTCTGATCATTCTTGTGTATTTAGATTATGGGTTTCAGTCATTTTCTATCTGTTATTAGTTGATCATTCTAGAACTAGGGATTAGTGCATATTTGACCTAGGGTTTGATAAAAAGGCTGAATTAAATATGATATTTTCATAGCAAACAAGAGTACAAGATCTGTAGCTGAATCCTCCTCCATTTGGTAGTGATTTGGCTTAGTCTTGTCCTTGAATGTTATTGTGGAAGAGAGTTTGATCTAGTGTGCATGCTAGTCTTCTTCATTCTCTTTTTCATACATAACAAGAGTTATCCTCAAATAAAAATTAGTCAAAGGTATTTTGAAATGGAAAAACCTTTTTATATTACAATAAATCATACATACATAACTTGTTGTTGTAGAGCCACGTTAGTTTTCTATGTGTTACGATGTTTTCTTGACATATATCTATAGCTTTGTATATTAATGATATTTTGCAGGAGTGTATGATAGAAGATCTACCTAGATTGACAAGAGATTTCATTTCAAGCATTTTTGTGAAAGAGTAGATAGATAATTATTTATTAAAAATCATGTTTGAATGGAAAATGTGATAGTTGTAATGATTTACAATGTTTGAGAAATTTTGTACATACAGAGATTAAACATGCAATTGAAAATGAACTAATAAGTTTTAGAAAATATGAATCAATGGTATACAGTCTAAAAGATGGTAAAAAGGCAAAATATGTGAATTAGTGAGTAAAGAAATACTACCATCAAAATTTATGCCTATTTTTAGAGGAGATAGTGTATGAGTATGCAAGATATACACATAGAGCTTGGTGGTTGGAATTGCAATTCAAATTATGTAATAACACATTTCCTCTTCATATCATACTGTCAATTACAGACTTTGTAGAGAATTATACACTATAACCAAAAAATGAAGTTAAATCACAATACTACAACTCCACTTAGATTGCTATATTTGTGCATATAGCATTCATTCATGCATCTGACTGTATACGGGAATATAGAAATATCTTAAGGGAGTATCATTTGTATATTAGTGATGATCACACACATTCTACAAAGTTTGTGCAAGGTTACTTTCAAATGTTCTATGGTAATTTGAGTAGGAGGAACATCATATTTAGTTAGCATATCATATGGTCAGATAATTGTACATCACAATTCAAGAACGTGTGGATGTTCTATTGGTTGAGTAGGATGCATATGATGAGTGGTGTTCAGCATATATGAAATTTTTCTGAGGTCAGGCATGGAAAATGGGAGCATTATGGTGCAAGAGCATGTATTAAAGGAGCCTTAGCATGAGAAGGGTTGGAGTACAAAGATAGTGTGAAATTGACATATGCAACGTCCATCATTGAATGGTGTAACTCTATAATGAGTGGATAGGTAGTGAAGGTAACTCTACAGTTTGTAGATTTTTTAGTTGGTAAAAGAAGATAACAATCCAAAATATGAAGATTGTTGTATAGTGATAAGATCAAGTGAGTTCCAATCTTTTAAAATCTCAAATGTGAGTTCATAGACTATACATATGAGGTGGATGGCATGCTTTTTTTCTTCATGACATGTTTTTATTGGAATGACTGGGAGTCAAAATAGTGAGTCAATGAATGGTATGCTAGAACTTTAAGCCCACTTGAGATGTATCGACTTGTAGGAGCACTACAACTCATGGAGATGGAACCATCAGTTGACTTTGACCATATTTCAAATCTAGTTCAACCAAGTATTATAGATGCATTATTTAATTAAACTTAATATTTTATCTTATTATATAGTATTTGTGTACCATTTATTAAATTGATATTTTTTGTACAATTCAATACAATGCATGTTTATACAGTTATTACAGATAAGATAATGAAGGAATATATTATTATTTGTGTTATTGTGTTGAGGCAAAAAAGAAGTTGACAAGCCCTACCATATATGGAGAAGACATTGAGTATTTTATGGGGTCGGATGTTACTAAAACATGTCTTAGAAGGTACCCAATGAAGAAATATAATGTGTGGTTGTTTGAGGACTTTAACACACAAAAAAATTCTTCATTATTCTAACCTTATTGTGACATTGAATGTTCAATTAAACAAATAGGGAGTAGACCATTGAATAAGAACTTGTGTAAAGTTCATGAGTTTGACCATGAAGCAATATTTAATGTGTAATGATCCAAACTCAAATTTAATATAAAATATCAGATCTGAAAATACGTTTCAACAAATCCACCCAAAACTACACTGAACTGATGTAACTAACTAGCTAGTCTTGCAAGGAATTAACACCCAATATGCTAAAACTTCACCAAAATGATTTTTATTAATTTTTAGATGGAAATGACATGTTATCAGGTTTGTAATACTGATCTATAGCAGCAGCAACATTACAACTTCAAATAGCCAAAATCTGGACAAAACCCACAAAAACTGTTGACACCGACAAACACCCAGATGTACCCCAAACACCATAAAATGATATTGTTTGATTATCAAAAAGAAAATACATGAAATATAATCTGATATGATTAAAATATCTACAGAAAACACCTACAGCACTCAGCCACAAACTACACAACCAAATCTTCACTACAAGCTGAAATACACACAGTGTATTCAAACCCACAAGCCAAAAAACTACACAACACAACCCAAAACTCCCAGAGCTAATCTATGGCACTATGAAATGAAAATATATAGCTACAACACTGAAAACAAATTAACTTAACAACAGCAGCATATTCAAACACACTTGGAGCCACTGCTATGACACATGAAGCCCTACACACACAAACAATGGAAACTGTCAGAAACTACTAAATCTCTAAAGCTCTGTGCAACCTCTGGATGAAGCTACTCCTTGTGATCAAAGGGTTTTCATCCTCTAGCCACCTGAAACTCATGGGTTTTCATCCACAAGTCTCTTTACTCCAATGGGTTTTCATCCATCGAAGCCAAAATTTGCAAATCTGCAAGTTTGAGAGAAAATATCAAATCAACCATATCTCCAAATGACCAAAATTACATATTTTGTATCAATATTTTGTGGGAGAGAGGGAAATCCAAGATTCCCATGTTTTTCTTTGATTCCTTACTATTTTGGGGTATGACAGTTGTCATAAGCTGTCATACATTGTCATAAACTACCCCGCCACTTGTGATTTACCAAGATTTTTGAAATCTTCATGCAAATTGACACCTCACCAAACCCAATGCCCCTTTTTGAGTCTCAAAATATTTAATTTAATATTTAATTGTCCTCTTGAAATAGATATTAGTTGGACAATATTAAATATTAAATATTTATTCTTCCTATGCTTTCCCAATTAACCCATGGAAGAATAAGATGGGTTAATATTGACCATTAATTAATTATTTTGGAAAGGGGACATGACAAGGCCTCCCTCCTAGAAATTGCTTGTCCTCAAGCAATGCAAGTTTGGATAGTTAAGAATTTTTGGTCCTTCCCATGTTGCATCTTCCACTGGCAAATTCTTCCATTTGATCAAATATTTTGAAATGCTCCTGTTCCTCAATCTTTTATCCCTCATTTCCAAAATCTTTTTAGGTATCAAAATCAACTTCCCTTCATCATCCAAAGGTGGTAAATCAGATGAAGGAATAATTTTCTATCCAAGGAACTTCTTCAAACAAGAAATGTGAAATACATTGTGTATTCTGTTGCTTGGAGGAAGCTCCAACTCATAAGCTACCTCACCAATTTTCCTGATGATCCTGTAAGGCCCAAAGAACTTAGGCTTAAGCTTTTCAGCCCCACTCTTCTTCAAAGAGCTTTGTTTATATGGCTGCAATCTAAGAAATACCAAGTCTCCCACCTCAAAAAATCTTTCTATTTTCTTCCTATCTGCATATATCTTTTGTTGGTTATGTGCTTGCCTCAAGTTATCTTTTAGTGACCTTATGATCTCTTGACTATGATTGATAAGATCACTAGCTGCAGGTACTCTACTATCTGTAAATATTAAATCAGCAAAAGAAAGTGCATCATAACCATAAAAATCTCGAAATGGAGGTATACCAATTGACATATGATGTGATGTATTGTAACAATACTCTCCCAAGTGCAACCATTTGACCCAAGTAGTTTGTTGATTTGAAACATAATTCCCTAAATACCCCTCTATCCACTTATTAACAATTTCTGTTTGTCCATCTGTTTGTGGATGGTAACTTGTGCTTGGTGTGAGCTTTGTTCCTGTCAAGTGAAATAGTTCCTTCCAAAAAGAACTAAGGAACCTACTATCTTTGTCACTAACAATGTTCTTTGGCAAACCATGCAGCTTAAATATCTCTTTGAAAAATAACTCTGCTACTTGAGGATCCTTCAACTCTGAAGTGATGGGAAAGAAATGAGCATACTTTGTTAATCTATCCACCACCACATATATACAATCCTTACTTTGTACCTTGGGAAGTCCTGCGATAAAGTCCATGGAAATGCTCTCCCATTTCTATTTAGGAATTGGAAGCGGTTGTAGGAGACCTGCAGGAAAAATTTGTTCACCTTTGTTCCTTTGGCAAGTCATACACTCTTTGATATGCTTGTGGACATCCTCTTTTAGACCTTTCCAATAAAATCTCTCACGGATCTGCCTGTGTGTTTTGAAGTAACCTTGATGACCAACCAAGGGAGCATCATGGAAATCTCTTAAAATCGTTTCCTTAATTTTTGATTCAAGAACAAGGAAAATTTGGATCTTGTAATAAATCAGCCCATCATTCACTATATACCTATAATCTTCTACTAAATCATCCAATACATTAGATGCAAAAGTATTTTTGACATATTCGGCAATGATAGAATCTTTCCACTTTGCAGAAATAGAAGATAATGAACACAAAGTTGGCTTCCTAGAAAGTGCATCCGCTACCACATTTCTTTTACCCTTCATTTATTCTATTTCAAAATCATATGCTTGCAGCTTGCTTACCCACCTTTGTTGGCAATCATTCAAATCTTTTTGATCAAGAAAATACTTCAAACTATTATGACCAGTTTTCACAACAAACTTCCCACACACAAGATATTGTCTGAACTTCTCTAGTGCATGCATAATTGCCAACATTTCCTTGTCATAAATGTGATATGTTTTTTTCTAGATTGTTTAGCTTCCTACTCTCAAAATAAATTAGATGTCTCCTTTGAGTTAGGACAGCCCCAAGACCTTCACCCAAAGCATCACATTCAACTACAAAAGGCAATGAAAAATCAGGAATAGCAAGCACAGGGCATGAACTCATAACCTCCTTAAACTTGTCAAAAGTTTTATGAGCTTCTTCAGACCATGCAAAGGCTCCGTTCTTAGTCAAATCAGTCAATGGAACAGCAAGCTGAGAAAAACCTTTCACAAATCTCCTATAATAGCAACATAGCCCAAAGAATCCTTTCAACTGTGTAAGATTTGTAGGTGGAGGCTAATCTAGTATTGCTTGAATCTTCTATTGATCTACTTGAACACCCTTAGAACTTATGACATATACCAAGTAAAGAATTTCAGTTAATCCAAACTCACATTTGGACAACTTAGCATAGAAAGATTGCTGCTCCAAAATACCCAGAACTGTATCTAAATGTTCCAGGTGTTCCTTCCAAGTTTTACTATAAATCAATATATCATCAAAGAAAACCAAGACAAACTTCCTGAGTTGCTTACTAAATACCTTGTTCATGCATGATTGGAAAGTTGCTAGTGCATTAATGAGGCCAAAGGTCATGACCAGGAGCTCAAAATGCCCATAGTGACACCGAAAAGTTGTCTTTTCCACATCTTTGTCTCTCATCCAAATCTACTGGTATCCTGACCTCAAATCAATCTTAGAAAAGTAAACAACTCCATGCAATTCATCAATAAGTTCATCTATCCTTGGTATGGGATATTTATTCTTAATGGTTTTCTTATTCAAAGCTCTATAGTCAATGCACATCCTTAGAGTGCCATCCTTCTTCTTCACAAGAACTACAAATGATGCAAACGGACTAGAACTCGGTCTAATGAATCCCATGTCTAAGAGCTCTCCAATAGTCTTCTCTATCTCTTCCTTGTAACCCATTGGATGTCTATATGGAGTGGTTATAACAGGTTTGGCATCCCGTTCTAACTCTATAACATGCTGAAATCCCCTATCTAGAGGTAATCCTGGGGGTATATCACTGAAAACAATGCTATGCTTATCTAAAATTTCTGGAATTTCAAAATGAAATTTACCTTTTCCATTTGGAGAGCTTGAAGGTCGGATTAAGCAAGTGGCTGCCCAAGCAACTTGACCTCTTCTAAAAGTCCTCTCCATCTTCTTTGTTGTCACCACTCTTGGAGCTCCATTTGAAATCCCTCTGAGTGTAATCTCCTTGCCTTCAAACTGAAACTTGAATTCCATAGTTTGGTAGTTTTGATAGTGTCCTCCAATAGAATGCAACCATTGAACACCCAATACAACATCAGTTTCACCAATACCAACAACATAAAAATCATCACAAACCTTGTAGTCTCCCATAGTGATTCTCAATTGTTTGATCACTTTGGTGCATGGCATAGTGAATCCATCTGCAACAGTGACATTGAAACCTTCAAATTATTTAGTCTTCAAGCCTCTCTTCATAACCAATCCTTCATCAATAAAATTGTGGGTTGCCCCACTATCAATCAAAATGGTCATTCGCTGCCCTACTAGCACTCCACGAACCCTAAAAGGATAATAGCTGGGTGCTTCTAAATGTGCAGCTAACAAAACCTTCTTTTATAGTCTCCTTCTCTTCAACCTCAAGTTCTGACTCCTCTATGTCATGAAACTCCTCATTATCATATGAGTTTGATTCCTTATCTAAAACAACCTCTATGTAATGGACTTGTCCCTTTCCCAAACACCTATGTCCAGGGACCCAAGGCTCTCTGCAAGAAAAACAAAGTTTCTTCCTCCTTGGCTCATTCCTTGTTTCTTCATCCATCTTTGCAACATTAGGAGTTGTATTCTTCTATACAGGTGTAGGTACATGGAATGGTTTCTTCTGGAATCCTCCCTTATGATGCCATGTATTTGGTTTGGAGGAGTGGGACAAAACATTCTTTGGAATTGATGGCTCAAGGGTTAGAGCCCTCTTGATAGCTTCCTGCAAAGAGAGAGGTGCGAAAGATCTGACAAACCCCCTAAGAGGTTCAGTGAGTCCAGTAATGAATAGATGTATTCTCCTTTTTTCTGATATTTTAGGTACCATTACTGCAATCTTTTGGAAGTCCACTATATACTCACTGAGTTCTTTTGCTTGATAGTTGGCTGAAATATTCTTCTTCTTCTTTCAATTCATACCTCTCAAGAATCCTCTGTTTGAATTCACCAAAGGTTTGTACCTAATCATGTCCCAAAGTAGTGCAACCATGATACCACCATTCATAGGCTTCTCCTTCCAAATACAAGGTGGCAAACTGAACTACATCCTTCTCTTTCATGGGGTTGAGCACAAAATATGTTTCTATCTTTTGCAGCCAAGCTCTAGCTGAAATCTTCTCACTACCATCAAAGAAGGCTGTGATTAGCTTTCCCAACTTGTCTTTTAGTTCTTTATTTTTCCCATTTCCCTTCTTATGGGATTCACCTCTTCTCAAGAACTCTACATATTCTCCCCAAGACATATCATTCTTGATCTCCTCTGCTAATGAATTGTATTCTCCACGCCATTTGTTAAGGGTTTCTGCATTGAATAAACTAGTAGCTACTGACTCAACTTGTTCAAGTCCTTCTTCAGGTAGGAATAAGGGTTTGTTTGCAGCCCCTAAATTTTGAGTCTCAATTTCCTTTCCTTTTCCATTGTTATTGTTGTTTGTACCTGAAGTACTACCACCATTGTTGTTGGTGTTGTTGTTTTGGATCCATTGCATCATTTGCCCAAACATTTTAGCAAGTTTGGTTTGTGCCTCAACCATTTGAATAAATTTCCTTGAAGCATCATCTTCTTTTGCATCTCTTATATCTGTCATTGTTTCCTCCAATTACAATTTCCTTTGCTCTCTCCTCAAATATCTAATTTCTCTCACTCGATATCATCAATTATCTGAGTAACCTACAGGCTGGCAAGATCATGCTCTGATACCACTGTAATGAACCAAACTCAAATTTAATATAAAATATCAGATCTAAAAATATAGTTTCAACAAATCCACCCAAAACTACACTGAACTGATGTAACTAGCTAGCTAGTCTTGCAAGGAATTAACACCCAATATGTTGAAACTTCACCAAGATGATTTTTATTAGTTTTTAGATGGAAATGACATGTTATTAGGTCTATAATACTGATCTATAGTAGCAACAACATTACAACTTCAAATAGCCAAAATCTGGGCAAAACACAAAAACTACCGACACTGGCAAACACCCAGATGTACCCCAAACACCATAAAATGATATTGTTTGATTATCAACAATAAAATACATGAAATATAATCTGATATGATTAAAATATCTACAAAAAACACCTACAGTACTCAGCTACAAACTACACAACTAAATCTTCACTACAAGTTGAAATACACACTGTGTATTCAAACCCACAAGCCAAAAAACTACACAATACAACCCAGAACTCCCAGAGCTGATCTCTGGCACTATGAAATGAAAATCTACAACTACAACACTAAAAACAAATTAACTTAATAATGACAGCATATTTGAACACTCTTGGAGCCACTGCTGCGACACATGAAGTCCTGCACACAAATAATGGAAACTGTCAGAAATTACTGAATCTTTGAAGCTCTGTGCAACCTCTAGATGAAGCTACTCCTTGTGATCAAAGGGTTTTCATCCTCTGGCCACCTAAAACTCATGGGTTTTCATCCATATGTCTCTTTACTCCAATGGGTTTTCGTCCATCGAAGCCAAAATCTGCAAATCTGCAAGTTTGAGAGAAAATATCAAATCAACCATATCTCCAAATGACCAAAATTACATATTTTGTATCAATATTTCATGGGGGAGAGGGAAATCCAAGATTCCCACATTTTTCTTTGATTCCTTTCTATTTTGGGGTATGACAGTTGTCATAAGCTGTCATACATTGTCATAAAGTCCCCCACCACTTGTGATTTACCAAGATTTTTGAAATCTTCATGCAAATGGACACCTCACCAAACCCAATGCCCCTTTTTGAGTCTCAAAATATTTAATTGTCCTCTTGAAATAGATATTAGTTCGACAATATTAAATATTAAATATTTATTCTTCCTATACTTGCCCAATTAACCCATGGAAGAATAAGATGGGTTAATATTGACCATTAATTAATTATTTTAGAAAAGGGACATGACATAACGCCATAAAAAATAGAGTGGATTTGCATGGTTCATTGGATTGAATTGGTGGAATGACACAAAGGTTACATAGTTTGTAAGTATGTTATGTACTTCTTAAGAAGGTTAGGGGGGGAAACAAGCTTCCACCTTCTCATGGTTAGTGTCATTAATAGAAAATTTTATATTATTGAAGCAAAGAGAAGTTTTAAAAACTAACAATAAACTCATAATTTGCAAAATAATTAGCAATAAACTATTGAACTGCACCGGACAACTGAGAGGGGGGGTGAATCAGTTGTCCTAAAACTTTTAACTAATTATGAGCATCAACTTATCAATTACTTATATTTTGATATAACTATGAAAGCATAAAATGAGAAGCTCAACGCAATAACATAATCAACACAAAAGACACCAGATTTTTACGTGGAAAACCCTAAAAGGGGAAAACCACGGTGGGTGTTAGCCCACAGAAATATATAAGTTATATCAATACCAAAAAAAAGAGGCTCACTGCCCAAATTGCTCACTACAAAGAATGGCTCACTGCCAAAGGGGTGGCTCACTGCCAAAATGGTGAACTGTTTAAGTAGCATACTCCATGCCTGGGTTCAATTCCTTTGAAGCACAATAAAACTTCTTTTCTCTACTCTTTCACTCCTTCATACTTATCTTCTCATATTCGCATACTCATACTACTTTTCACAATTCATTACAAGTCTTTTATACAAGTCATCAACCTTGGAATGTACATCAAGGTCGGCAATACATTCATCAACTATTGGATCAATCTCTAAGGTCGACATTACAATCATACATAAAATAGGTCTGGACCTAATACAAATTAAGCTAACAAAAATATGTAAAGATGTATGCGGATCATGCCACGCCTTAGCTGGGACTCAATCACAATCCTCCATGCCGCAACATGCTTCTACAATCTTCGATGTATCTCCATAAATAATGAATTCAACCAAGTCGGCCAAGACTGATGAGAGCACTAGGTATGCTAAAAATATTCTTCATTCATGATCCAATTTTCTCTTTGCGGACCAATCTAAATGTAGGAACATGATCAAGAGACATCCACAAGCACATTGTAATCACCAGGAATAACTGCACAATCTCTAACCACTATGTCAAGAAGATTCTTCAAACTAGAGCACAAGAACAACACTGTCAACCACTGTCATAAGTAAAATATAGATGGCGGACCACCAAATCATGAACCATTGCAATTGAAGGCACTTAACATCATCACAGACTTGATTCTAGAACTACAGACCAAAATACTTCAATGCGGAGGAATGCTGAGCATAACACTTTCTCCATGTCACCACTAAACATAGAAAAAGCAGTTTTCACACTGGTGAACACAATTCACTTAATTCTTCATGCCGGAGGCTCAAACTTGGAATATAACATCTTCATATAGACTTCTAAATCACTTCCAATCCACAGGCAAAGATATTCATTCTACAGGAAATGCGGAGCTATCTTCTAGACTATTCTTCAAAGTCTAATACACTGTTGCGACTGCAACACACTGTTTCCACTGGAGGGGCTAATTTTCTCAATATCCTCAACATTAGAATCACTTACATAGGTAAATACAAAGCATCTTACTCATGACAAGAAAGCAACAAAATAAGATCACAGTTGACACCAATGACAACACAGATATGTTGACATCAATGACAACACCGATCAGGCACATACTTGCAACATAAACTCATTATGCAAAGTAATTAGCATTTAACAATAAATTAATATTCTCTATCTCTCCCTCTCTTTCTCTCTTTATCTATATCTCTTTCTCCCTCTATCTCTCTCTTTCTCTCCCCCTCCCTCTCTCTTTATCCCCCCCCTCTTCATAGTTATAACCCTTGTCATTATAGTCTCATTTATGCCTTCTATACTACTACATATGAGTTCAATCAAAACTATCTATAGTTTAGTGCAACCTATATTAAACAACAAGGCTTCATATCCTCTCCCAAAAAAGCTACACCAAACAGCAATCATTTTATTGCAAGTCAAATCTCTATTCCTCAAATGTACCATGACTAACTCCTATGAGTTAGTCTTTCCTCTATTGTACTCCCATGTATCAGTTTTGTTTCTAGCATTCATCACCTCTAACTACTTGTGAAAGAAGTCTTTACATTCAAATTTAGTTTATTATCTAGATTAGAGAGGGAGAGAGGGAGAGAGAAACATAGAGTTGACATTCAAATATAGTTGTTTATCTATAGGGTTAAATGCTAAGGTCCATTGTTTAGGGGTTAGGGTTTAAGTTTTACATGTTTGTGGTTTAACTTTTAATGTTTAGAGAGAGAGAGAGAGGGAGAGTTTACATCAGACCAAGAAAGTCTTTTTAAGAGCCCTAAAACTAAAAAAGTACCAAAATTTGGCATGATTGTTCTCTTAAATTATGGCACATAGAAATATCTCATCTAACTTGGACATTGGGTCCACCTACAAATACCTATCTTAGATTTTGTTAACTTGAATTCATTTTCCTACAATGGCAATAAATGCAATGTTACAAAATGCCTCAGTTTCATTCAGTGAAAGGGTACTAGGAGTGATATTTTGTATTTCGTACCTCATTGCACTGAATCAATGATGCCAACACATTTGAGTGGGTGGGTTACCGCTACTAGAGGTTTCTTTTTGGTGGCCAAGTATCTTGATCCTTCCAAGATACATTAGACTGAGAAAGCCTCTTAAGAGCCCTAAGAGAAAAAGGTGCCAAACTTTGACGTGGTGATTCTCGCAAACTATGGAACCTAGGAATGTCTCATTTGCACCTACAAGTGGATGTTAGGTCCATCTATAAATTCCTATCTCATTTTTTGTTAACTAAGATTCATTTGCCCATAGTGGTGATGAACGTAATGTTACAAAATGCTTTAGTTTCGTTCAATGAAAGGGTGTTAGGAGTGATATTTTACATTTTGCACCTCATGGAATTGAACTAATAATACAAACACATCTAAGTGGGTGGGTCACTACTATTGGAGGTGTCTTTTTGGTGGCTAAGCATCTTGATTATTTTGGGCTACATCAGACCGAGAAAGTCTCTTAAAATCCCTAAGAGCAAAATGGTGCCAAACTTTGACACTATGGTTCTCTCAAACCATGGCAACTAGGAATGTCTTGTTTACACCTATAGGTGGATATTAGGTCCATCTATAAATACCTATCTTAGTTTTATTTAACTCAAATTGGTTTTTTTGTGGTGGGGCAATGTTACAAAATGCTTTAGTTTCATTCAATGAAAAGGTGCTAGGAGTGATATTTTACATTCTGCACCTCGTGGCACCTAACCAACAATGCTAACACATCCAAGTGGATGGGTTACTACAACTAGAGGTGTTTGTTTGGTGGCCAAGCATCCCAATCCTTCTGAGCTATGTCAGATTGAGAAAGTCTCTTAAGATCCCCAAGAGCAAAAAGGTGTCAAGCTTTGATGCATCGATTCTCTCAAATTGTGGCACCTAGGAATGCCTCATTTACACGTACAAGTGGATGATGAATCCATCTATAAATACTTATCTTGGTTTATTTAAACTCCAAACCATTTGACTGTGCTGACAATGAATGCATTCTTACAAAGTGTTCAGTGTAAGGGTTCCAATAGTCATATTGTTTGTTTTGCACCTCGTGGAACCAAACTGATGACACCAACACATTAGGGTGGGTGGAAGAATCCTAGTGGAAGACTCATTTCATACCCTAGGTGTCCCAATCCTTCTGAGCTATACGATTCTAGCAAAGTCTCTTGAGAGCCTTAAGAGAAAAAAGGTGCTAAACTTTGACGCGATGATTCTCAATATCTATGGCACCTAAGACTATTTTGTTCACACATACAAGTGGATGTTAGGTTTGTCTACAATAACCTATCTTAGTTTCTATTAGCTCCAAACTATTTGATCATGGGGTGACAACACAATAGTGTGTCCCACTTTTTGGCCTAAGTGAGACGCTCAAAATTGGCATTTTTTAGCATCTTTCAATTTGTGTCAATTAAAAGGAACAAATGGTCAAGAATTTAAAGATGATGTAAATTAATGAGTTTTAGAACTTTCTATGTAGATTCAAACTATAATTTTATTTTATTTTTAAAGAATTATTTCTATCATTTTTTATTTTTATATTTTCTATTATTTTTTATTGAGTGGCGTTGTTCCATAATGCATAACTTTCACTACAAATCAAAAATAAGGAAATTAGACCATTAACTCCACTATCTAGTTCATTAATATTTTTTGGTAATTTTTTATTAAATATTTATTTATTACTAATTTTTGAATTGGTACTAACAAAAATTTCAAACCTATATTATTCCATAACGCATTTCTCTTAGCATATATATCAAAATTAATTTTTTTCATTGAAACAAGGACATCTATGTGGAGTGCAGTGCATTTTTTGAGTTTTTCTAAAAATGTTTGTTATTTTTCTTAGTATATTGAATAGAGACCATTATTTTTTCATAATAGACCTACATTCATTATAAAAAAAAATTAAATATAATATTAAATAAAACATACTAAATATATTATAATTATTGGAAAGGTAATACTAAGGGATACATAGTTAAAAAATGGCATTTCCAAATGACTTGATTTGATCCCCAAAAAGGTGAAGCAATTTTTTTTTGTCAGTATTTTGATAGGTGTAGAGGAGACTCCATCGATGGTTTGATTTAATCCTAGGGGGTTATATCTAATGGGATTTAATCTAAGGGGGTGTGATCTAACCCCCTACAATAAAACCTCCTTAGATAGAACCCCTCTAGGCTTAAATCATTATTTTTTCTAAAAATATGTGATTTCAAGAAAAAATCAGGATCTCCCACAAGTGGGACACACTATTGTGAGATCACCTCATGCTGACAATCAATGTATTCTTACAAAATGCCTCATTTTTGTTCAATGTGAGGGTGCCAATAGTCATATTTTTTATTCTACACTTCGTGGGATTAAACTGATAGCATGAACACATTAGAGTGTGTAAGTGAATGCTAGTGGAGCTCTTGTTTCATTCCCTAGGCGTCTCAATCCTTCTGGGATACATCAAACCAAGAAAGTCTCTTAAGATCTCTAAGAGAAAAATGGTGTCAAGCTTTGATGCAGTGATTCACAAAAGCTGTGACACCTAGCCTGGATATTCTATTTACACCTACATTGGATGTTGAGTCTATCTACAATAGCCTATCTCATTTTTTATAAACTCTAAACCATTTGACGATGATGGCAATGAATTCATGCTTGCAAATGCCTCATTTGTGTTCAATGTAAGGGTGTCAATAGTCATACTTTTTGTTTTGTACATTGTGGAACCAAACTGATAGTGCCAACACATCGAGGTGGAAAAATGAATACTAGTGGAGGCCTTGTTTCATTCCCTAGGTGTCCTAATCCTTCCAGGCTACATGAGACTAAAAAAATCTCTTAAGAGCCCTAAGAGAAAAAAGGTCTCAAACTTTGATGCAGTGATTCTTAGAATCTATGGCACCTAGAAATATTTTGTTTGCATGTGCAAGTGGATGTCGGGTCTATCTACAATAGCCTATCTTAGTTTTAATCAAATCCAAACTATTTGATTGTGTCAATAATGAATGCATTCTTACAAAATACCGCCTTTATGTTTAGTATAAGGGTGTCAATAGTCATATTTTTATTTTGCACCTCATGGGACCAAATTAACAATGCCAAGACATCAGGATAGATGATTGAATTCTATTAAAGGCCACTTTTCATTCCCCGGGTGTCTTGATCCTTCCAGGCTACATTGGACTAACAAAGTCTCTTAAGAGCCCTAAGAGCAAAAAGGTGTCAACACAATGATTCTCAGAATTTGTGGCACCTATGCAAATGTTTTATTTGTGCCTACAGGTGGATGTCAAGTCTGTCTACAATAGCCTATCTTAGTTTTCATCAACTCCAAATTATTTGACCATGCCAACAATAAATCCATTCTTACAAAATATTTAATTTGTATTTAGTGTAAGAGTGCTAATAGTCATATTTTTTGTTCTGCACCTCATGAGACTAACTTGATAATGCCAACTCATCAAGGTGGGTGGGTGAATGCTAGTGGAGACCTCATTTCATTTCCCAACTGTCTCAGTCCTTCCAGGCTACAGACTGAGAGAGTTTCTTAAGAGCCCTAAGAGAAAAAAGGTGCCAAAATTTTAATGCAACGATTCTCATCAAATCAAATCATGGATAGTTATTCATGCAAACCAATGACAATCTTAGTCCCTAGAGGACTATAAGGCTAAGGGTTATCATCATTAGTTTTAAATTCATGTCATAGGGTTTAGAGGATAGTCATCTCAACCTAAACACTATCATCAACCTCTTAAAACTATAATGGACATGATTGTATCATCAAGTCTTCAAAAAGATAGTTATCAAAGTTCTAATAACACTCATTTAGTATCATAGACAATCCTATTGCATAAAATGATAGTTAAGTTAGACAAAAGACACCCATATATCCTTAACAATAGTCATATCCTTAAAGATAAGAGTCATGAATGTATGGTAGAAGGTTTCCAAAATGAACATAATGGACCATCACCAAAAACAAAAGTTGATATCATGTGTCACCTATTAGAGAAGATAATCAACATTCAAGGATAGCCATAGATAAATAACAATTGATGCAGGAGCATCCAGAGGTGTAAGAACAATCTTGCATCACCCAAAAAAAATCTAGTGTTGTTTTATTTTTTTGGTAAAAGGCTTAAATAGTAACCTACTATTTTTAGTAAGTCTACATCTATGTGGTTCATCATCTAATAGTGCACCCTATTGGTAAGAAATAGCAAGACACGGTCTGGAGATCTGAGCCAAAGATAATTCTCTAAAGTTTGTTTATACCCCAGACTTGACAGTGATAGAATAACAAATAACAGTAATAAGAAATAACATCTTGTGGTAAGATCTAAGCACCTTTAGTATGTAAAACACATGAATAGACATAAACAATTATGTATTCTCCTTATATCTCCTTATATATTTATATTCATTATTAGGTAGAAAAGGCAGGTCTAAGTCTCTGCTCTATATATGTTTTCCTTATATCCCCTTCCATTACACTTACTTTATTACATATATTTATATAATATACTATGATAGGGACGTGTCCCTTACAAAATACCCCTAATACTATCAGCCCTATCAGCCTCATGCTCTACACTTCATCTGCGGTGGCTTGCAGTAGGTTCTTCTTACTGCCCTGTATCCTGCCAACATCATCCCCCCTTTTTGAAAATATGTCTTGTCCTCAAGACATGTGGTACTAGTTACTAGGGATGATGTTCTTTTAGGTTAGCTTCAGTTGTGCCAAAATAGTATCCCACTGATTTTTGGCCTGTTGTAGTACTTGTATATGGCTCTGGATCTAGATATGGGTTGTTTTAGCTTCTGCAAGATTGATAGGGATCTATATTTTCTGTGTACTCTACTTGGCCTCTCCTAGTATCCTTGTCAGGTGGGCTAACCTTAGGCTGACCACCTCTCTCAGCTACTTGATATGCATCTTTATTTGTTCTCTTTGATCATGTAGTTGTTGTAGCTATGTGTGGATGCTTTCTATTTGTGCCCTTATAGATCCATCCATATCTTTGAGTTGGTCATAGGTTCCAACTGTTTGTAAAATCTGTGCCTCCAGGTGATCCATCTGATCCTTAATGTTCTTTATTGTTGTTGGCCACTATAGAAAGAACTAGTACAAAATAGTTGCTTTGCCTATTGCTTGTTGCAAGTTCTTTATTTGATTCTCCAATTGTGTATGTGTTGCCGCACATTTCTTTGTCGCATCAGTCATCTTATTTTTTGTCATTTTTGTAGTGACCTACTACTTTATTTTAGTCTCCTGGTATTGTATCTCAACTTGTATCCCATCCACTAATTCCTTTAGCTATTGAGGCAAAGGTAGTATTGTGTCCCTCTATAATTATGGCAGGTGCAATAATATCTTCTTATAATTGCTCTATACTATCCACATGCTGTTGCAATATCTCCTCTCTGAGTTTGATATGTTGGTTATAGTACTTCTCTTTTGGCTCAGTTGTTGTTTTGATTTCCCTTTCTCCTTGTTGAACTTATATGTCTAATTTATGTTTATCCTCATCATCTTCTTGTTGGGTTTTAAAGCATCTTCTATCAGTGTAGTTAGTTTCTTTGTCCATCCACTCTATAAGTTTCTAAATTTCATCTATCTTCAGTGGAAGATTTTGTTGTGGTAATTCTTTCTTAGTTCCTTCAGTAGGTTTAAATATTATTTCTTTCATTTTAAGGAGTGCGGTGTGGATATGTTTGTCCGAATTATAGAATGAGAATGTGTGTAGGAAGTCTTTCTATAATTCATCCCAGTCTTTAGTTTTTGTTCTACGTTACTAATTTATATACCAAGTTTTTGCAACCAGTGTCAATGTCCAGTAGAATATTTGGATATATAGTCTTGTGTCATATTCATGTGTTCCCTTCCAGACCATTATGGACATGTCTAGATGCTCCTGTGGTGGAATTTGTCCCTTATATTTGGGTATGATTTTATATTCTCCTTCTAGAAGGTATCTAGTTTTTATTAGGATTTTAACTTCTAGCCACCTTTAGATATTGTCTTTATGTGTATGCCACAAACTCATGGCATTGCATACAAGTGTATGTTGTAATGTTTCTAATCTTATTTGTTCTTCTGCAAAATTCCTTTTCATTTTTGGTAAGTAATTGTCTAGGTCTCCTACCCCTGCAAACTTGGGAAGTTTTATGTGGTAAATTCCTCATGTAATATGGTTGTCATGTCTTCCTATTGGTTTCCTAGGCTACTGCATGTATTTTGCGGTACTATATAGTTAAGTGTTGTGTTATGTGATAAGGGTTCCTCTGTGATTTTGACAATGAACACTCTACAGAATCCTATCACTATCTAGGTTTTAAGTTTCAGTTCATCTTGTAACCATGCATTTAGTACATCCTCACTTTCTATACTATAGTTGTCACTTTCTACCTCTATTTTTTCCTTTGAATTTGGTTCCTCTAATAGTTCATTTAGGCAATTTGGATTGAATGGAGAATTTTTGAATCCTCATTGCTATGGTCTTCTTGGCTAATCTCTTCCACATAGGCTTCTTCAATATCCCTTCCTAGTAGGATATGTATTGTTTTGTTGTTATCAGTGAAAGAGATTTCCTCCTTCCTGGAATCCACAATTCCATTGGCATTTACAAACCATTAGAGACCTAGTAGTGCATTAAAAGAGTCAAATGGTTCCTTGATTGTGACTATTTCAAAATCTATCATTTTCTTAACTCCCATTATGTTAACTTCTACTTTTTTCTAGGTTCCTAGTGTAACCATAGCTGATCCATCCACCAAGCCAATGTTATATGGGGTTTCTTCTAATCTTGGCCTTCCTAGTTGTTCCCAAATCCTTTGTAGTAGCATGTTGACATTAGCGCCAAGGTCTACCATAACCTGCTTGATCTTTTTATGGTTTATGTGATCATTTATCATTAATGGTCTGGTTTTCCATTTGC
Source organism: Cunninghamia lanceolata (assembly GCA_027924645.1). Lineage (NCBI taxonomy): Eukaryota > Viridiplantae > Streptophyta > Pinopsida > Cupressales > Cupressaceae > Cunninghamia > Cunninghamia lanceolata. The sequence continues at coordinate 115,648 of BSBN01000550.1, forward strand.
GGTCTTTATTTTCCATCTTTCTTATTTTCGGTTTAAGGTTTTGGTCCTTATTCCAATATTTACTGAACTATTTCAGTTTGTCTACTAGATTGTGTTGTTTTGTTAACTATATCAGTTGTTTTAATGCGACCACTTCTTTAAAAAAGAAATATTTTTGTTGTTGTTTGTGGTGTTCTTTAGTTATTACTTTTTTTATTGTTCTAGAATTTGGTCATGTTGAGTTTTGTTGGGAAAGAAGTTGTATTCTTCTTCTTCCTTCTTCTTCTTCTTCTTCTTCTTCTTCTTCCTCACTATCAGTGTTTTTTATTCTTGTGGTGTTGGTACCATGTCTTGTCACTACCGCAACTTTAGTTTTATCTTTATTTTTCTTTTGATTTATCTATTTAGATTTTAACTTGTTATGGTAATAGTCATCATCTGATGTTTCATTGTGTGACGTGTCTAACTCATATCTGCTTTCTTTTTGGCCTCTCTTGGTTGCTTGTGGTACATCTTTTGGTATTTTTATTATTATGTGGGCTCCTTTTTGTGAATTGGACCCTTATAGTTCATCACTTTTAGATTGGGCAGGTGCATTTTTAAAGTACTATTGTGCTTTATCGCAAGTGAATAAATCATGTTATGTATTTCCACAAAATGCACATTGTTTCCTTCTATCTCCCCAACATTCATTTGTGAAATGGCCTTGTTTACCACATTTATAACAACTTGCATCTTCTCTCCTCCTACCTCTACCATGGCTTCTACCTCCTCTATACCGATTATATTGGCCTCTTTCATCATTGTTATAATTATTCATGTATGGTGTTTGATTTGGGTTTGTGTTTTGTATTGTATTTACATTCCTTTGGTTTAGCCAATTAGGAGCTTTATATCCATGATTTTGGTTATAAAGGGGTCTCTCAGCCAATCCCTTTACATATGCCATGTCTTGGTTAATATTTATATTGTTGCAGTGGCCATTGCACCAAGGCTCATGGTCATCATCATCTTCCCTTAGCCTAAATAGTTGTGATGGACAATTCTTTTTTTCATGGTCATCCCATTCACCACAAATGTTGCAGTATAGTGTGTTGTTCCTTTTAGGCATTGTCTTAAGGTCTACCCTTAATGCAGCAGCCTTCTTTTTTCCTTTCATCATTGGACATTCATTCCTTATGTGTCCTTCTCTTGTGTAGTATCAGCACCAAATAGTCAGTCTATTTTTGTGAACTGTCCTCCTTTCTTGGAAGAATCTCTTGTTTCAATTTTAATTGTTCTAATTCCAATTTGAGTTTTCCATATCCATATTTTCTTTAGTCTTATCACTCCTCCTCCAGGTTTGTGCTTCTATGCGGCATGCCAAGGTTACTGCTTCTGAATATGAATTAAAAGTTTTCTCGTCTAAAGATGTTGTAATGGCAGGGCTTATTCCTGAAACAAACCATTCAATTCGTTGCTTTTTCCGTCAATGGTTCTTCTAATTTCTGGGTGATTTCCTTCAACCATTTGTCAAAATATTCGATTGATTCACCTTCCTTCTAGACTAGGTCCCTCATTTTACTTACCCCTTAAATAGGTATCTCTAGTGATTCAAAATTGTCTAGGAATTCCTTCTTTACTTCATCCCATGTTTTTTCATGTTGTTGACATGTCTTCCTATACCAATTTTGATCATCATTTCTTAGGGTTCCTACAAAGTCAAATGACTTAGTCTGATCCCTAGTTACATTCTATCTTTTCCATGTTAATTCTAAAATAAATACATGCTTTGTTGCCTTAGAGGTATCTTTGTTGAACACTGGCAACTTAATGGGGGAGTCCATTTTTGGTTTTTCTTGTGTTTTACCTTCTTTGCGGTTTCTTACTAATTCTTTGCAGTAAGGGTTTGCTTCCCCTTCTCTTGTCTCTTTTCAATTTTATGTAAAAGTATTCTCTCCCTAACACTTCCTCACAATTTTTTACAATCTATTCTTCCTATTGGCTTTGGTTATCTAACTCTTCATTGTTATTTTACACAAAAATCCTTCTATTTTTATATGGCACTGGAGATGACTCCTAGTCCGGGGGTTGCACCTCTTTGAAATGCCTTTTTGTTTTTGGAGATATATTTTCATTAGTTAAGGACATGATGTTTGTTAAAGGTGTCGTTTCATTATATTTTCTTATTTCACTTTCTTGGTTAATCAAGAATTCATCTTTATCAGATACTGCCTCTAGTTCTTTCTCTCTTATTCTTCTTACACTTTTATTTACTTATTCTTCCATGTATACTTCATTCAAGTTTAAGGGCTAGAGATTTTGTATAGGGTTAAATAATGCTTCCCATTTTTTATCCCTCTAAATCTACATATTAGTGAACTCAGATTGAATATTTAATGTTCTACCTAACTATGATAGGGTTAGATGTCTATTGCATTCTTCCTCCCATGTCTTCCTAGAAGCCCCATGCGTGGTAATGCTCCCTTCTAGGTTTTTGAGAATCTATGTAGCCTTATCAATATGTAACTTATTATTTGTTCTAGAGTGTTGTGCGTATCACCTTTTGTTGTAATTGTGGCAACCCTTATGGCACACTAATTTCCTTCTAAATTTAGTGAATTTAATTGTTCAACTGCACCCACCATGGCGCGCTCAGTAGCACCCTCATTAGCGCACTCAATTTTTGTTTCCTTCTCTACCCCACTCTTCATGGTGCATTTTCTCCCTAACTATTCTGCTTTTTCCATCCTTTTACGGTATCTTTCCTGAGTTTGTTTTTGCTTCTTTTCTTCCATGCTCATGTCCATTTTGATTTGTATAGTTTCCTTAATCTCCCTTAATTTCCTATTATCTCTTTTGGCCATGGTTGTTTTAGATGTGGTCTTACATTAATCCTTTTGTATCCCATGGTTGACTTATTTCGAATGGTTACATCTTTTCAGGTATCTTTTGAGATCCCTCCTCCATTCCATTTGTCATCCCTTAGGTGCCTACCCCCCTCTCACAAGGGTAGGACCTAAGAGAATTCTCTGCAAATCATAAAAAAATTGACTCTTTTTCTTGTTACCTTTTTAACTTTCTTTATTGCTCCATACTTTCTACTTATTTGTTTTATTCATTCTTCATTGTTCTGTCTAGGGTCCTGACAACATAACCAAATGTTGGCAAGAAATAGCAAGATATAATCTAGAGATTTGAGCCTGAGATAATTCTCTAAAGTCTATTTATACCCCAGACTTGACAGTGATAGAATAAAATATAACAGTAATAAGAAATAACATCCCGTGGTAAGATCTAATCACCTTTAGTATGTAAAACACATGAATAGACACATAATCAATTAGGTATACTCCTTATATCTCCTTATATATTTATATTCATTATTAGGTACAAAAGGTAGGTCTAAGTCTTCTCTATATATATTTTCCTTATATCCCCTTCGATTACACTTACTTTATTACATATCTTTATACAATATATTGTGATAGGGACGTGTCCCTTACAAAATACCCTTAATACTATCAGCCATGTCGGCCTCATGCTCTGCACTTCATCTGCAGTGGCTTGTGGTAGGTTCTGCTGACTAGCCTATATCCTACCAGCACACCCCAATGCTAAACCAGTAAAGTGAAAACTTAGAAAGATGCATCCCAAGATCACTCTTCTAGTTAAGGAAAAACTACAAGAACTCCTAGAGGTTGGCTTCATTAGACCCATTGACTATCTTGAATAGATCTCCAACATTGTTCTTATCAACAAGAATCCTAAGGGAATCTACATATGCACTGACTTCAGATACATTAAAAGGCATGTTTAAAATATGACTTTCCACTACCAAATATTGACATGATAGTTAACCTCATTATAGGCTACAAACTATTATCCCTCATGGATGATTTTTGTGGATACAATCAAATACAAATCACTCTTGAAGATCAACACAAAACAACTTTTACTATTCCTTGGGGTACCTTTTGCTATCAAGTTATGCCCTTTAGGTTGAAAAATTTCAGGGCCACCTATTAGAGAGCAATGATAATAATATTCCACGACATGTTGTATGACATCATGGAATATTATCTAGATGATCTCTTAGTCAAGTTAAAAATTAGATTAGAACACCTACAAGTTCTCCAATGCAATTTCAAGCGGTTACGAAAATACAAGGTTTGCCTTAATATGAAAAAGTGTATATTTGGGGTCACATTTGGAAAACTATTGCACTTCATTATCTGTTGACAAGGAATAGAGCTAGAATCGACCAAAGTCTCAACAATCACAAAAATTCCCCCACCAAAGAATCTCAAGCAACTTCATAGCCTCTAGGGAAAGCTTTGGGATATTTATAGGTTCATTGCATAGTTAGCTAATAAATGTCAACCTTTCTCCCACCTCCTTAAGAAAAATATAGGTTTTCATTGGGATGAGTCTTGTCATAAGGATTTTGATCAATTAAATGAATATCTTTCTACTTCATCAATTCTCATGGCACCTATACCAAACAAACCCTTGATCTTGTACATCTTTGCTATGATAGTCACCTTGGTGGCACTTCTAGCACAACATGACAAATAGGACCATGAAAGGGTAGTCTTCAATATCAATTAGACCTTGGTTGCATATGAACTCAACTATATATCCATGGAATGATCATGTTTAGTCATTGGCTTTGCTTGACAGAAGCTAAGACACTACATACTCAATCATGACACTAAGCTTGTTTCCAAAATTGCCCCACTTAAGTATCTACTATCTAGAGCTTCCTTAATAGGAAGAATGACTAAATGGGTTATGATGCTTAGTGCGTTCAACATTGAGTATGTGGATCACAAAGTAGTTCAAGGATAGATAGTAGTGATCAGCTAGTCGACACATTGTTGGTTGATACTCACCCATTAATCATGGACTTTCTTGATGAGTCTATCTTGACTCTTAAAGAATCCCCCACCTAGAAGCTCTACTTTGATGGCTCATTCACTAGTCATGGATTGGGGGTAGGCATCTTATTCATCACACACAAGGGGATCTTATCCCTAAAGCTTTCAAACTCAACTTTCCATGTACCAATAACATTGCAGCGTATGAGGTGTTGCTTACGGGTCTCAAAATAGGAATGCAGTGCAACATCTGACAACTCTTTGTCTATGGTGATTCTTAGCTCATCGTCAAACATGTCAATGATGAATACCAAATAAATGATGATAAACTCACCCCCTATAAACAAATGGTCAACAATTTTAAACAATACTTCATCCATACCTAGTTTGAATAGGGCTCAACAATAGAGTAGTAGATGCCATGGCCACTATTGGTTCCCTCTTAGAGATATTGCAAGATAACCCACAATGCACACTTTTGGTTGAATAGCTCTTGCCACTTGCTTACAATATCCTTGAAATAGAACTAATATGCAAAATTATTTGTCCTAATTCGCCCTAGTATCATGACATATATACTTATCTCCATGACCAAACCCTTCTACCTAACCTTTCACATAACTAGGGAAAGTCATTCCTCTAGCACTTATTATTTGTCACTCTCCTTGGCGATGCCCTATATTGAAGGGGCTATGATGTTACCTTACTGTGATACCTAAAATTGGAAGATGCTAACCTCACAATCAAAGAAGTCCATGAAGGTATTTGTGGAGCCCACACATGGTATGTGTTTGGCTAAGAAATTACTAAGAATGGGTTACTATTGGCCTATCATGGAAAAATATGCATGTCAATATGTCAAAAAATGTGTACCCTGTGAGAAACACAAAGACCTCACTCATGCATCATCTCAAGCATTACAACTAATCACAACATTGTGGCCCTTTTCTACATGGGGTCTCAATCTCATTGGAAAGATTAACTCATCCTCTTCTAGTGGCTACAAGTTCATTATTACCCCCACTAAGTATTTCACTAAGTGGGTTGAAGTAGTTCTGATCACTTATACCATTAACCAACAAATTTCCAAGTTCATCCTCCACAATATCATCTAAGATTATGGCATCACATCCACCATTATTACAGATAATGGCAAATCAGTTGAAAATCATGAGGTTCATACCTTATGTGAGCAAATTCATATCAAATATCATTGGTCCACTCTATATTACCCACAAGGTAACGGTCAAGCAAATGCATCTAATGAGACCTTAATCAAAATATTCAAAAATATTATCAATTATGTTGGTCGTGCTTGGAATCTACAACTTAACCCCACCCTTTGGGCCTACTGTACTAGCATTAGTACACCCATAGATGCTACCCCATATTTCTTGGTCTTTGGAGTAGAAGTCATCTTGCTAATAGAGATTGAACTTTCATCTTTGCACATCTCTTTGCATGACTTTGTTGATGATGAATAATACAGAGTTACACACTTGCAAAAGCTTAAACTACTTGACGAAAGGTGCCTCAACACCTTGAACCATTTGAAGGCCTACCAAAAATGCCTTCATCACAACTACAATAAGAAGATCAAGGCTAGAGAGTTTGAGGTTGGTGACCTCATCCTTGAAGAAAATCAACAAAACACTAATCAAGATGGTGAAAAGAAAGGGAGATTTGAACCTGGTTGGTTGGTTCTTTATGTTATCATCACCAAATGTGGCTTAGGAGCATATCAATTGGCCACCCTAGATCGTTAGGATCTTGAAGAACCCATGAACATAATGTACCTCAAGTGTTTTCATGCCTAATTTACATTCATTTAGAAATTAGATATCCAAAAAAATGAAAAATCTGAAAAATACAAAAAACATCAAAAAAGTAAAAAAAAAAATTGTCCTCTAATGAAAACCATCCTATGACACCTTGGACAAGTATGATGGAGAAAACCTACTTGTAGGTTCCATGCATAAAGTTGGATTCCATTATCTCCTGGTACTCTCCACACCATCTCATTCCATCTTTCACCTTATTAGCCCTTCACCATCTTCCTCTCCCCCATTAATGACTATGTCATACGTTGGGGGCAACATATTATATCATGCTTTGGAAAAAAACCTCTTTACATCCCCTCATTTGTGATTAAACGATATTATGATGTGTTTCCCTTCTAGGAAATCTCCCTACCACATTCCAAAAACACAAACATCACAATTTAAAACACAACTCAACCAAACTCCTCCATTGAACACAAGAGCAAAGAAATCTATCCTAAATCTTTAATGCACATCAATTGAACCCATGACCATCATGAGATTCCTCTTCCATTATCTTATCATTTGCCTTCATGGGATATATCATTTCCCACATTAGGCATCATCAATATCATGGCCTCTTTAATACTTTAGTGAGAGGTAAAACCCCTATGTGTCATTTTTCTATTGAATTGATTATTTTCTTATCTATTGACCTGCAATATACCTCATCAAGGTCAACATAATCATGATATCATAATGTGCCTTGAAGATATGTTGGGGAATCCTCTTGTTTACAATGTGTTTGTAAGTCAGTCCTTTATGCATGTGACACATCGTCACCATGGTCCTTATCCCATGGTGCATAACATCAAGTGCTTTAGTAAATCTAGGTTGCTCACCACAAATTAATATGAACCCGCATCCATCCCAACATAATTGTCATCAAATCCATCATCATTCTTATCATTATTCTATCCATCTACAATCCATCATTATCCTTATATCATTTTCATCATTTAATAAAATCATTTTCTAACTAACATTCCTACCATCTATTCTTTTATCATTCATTTTCTACATCCATATGTGCCATAATCAAAAGCATATAAAGTAAAAACAACATTTGTAACCATCTATCTATGCATCATCATCATCATCATCATCATATATCAATAAAATGCATTATCCATAATAATAAACACATTCATCCATATATCCATAATCATAAGCAAATCATACATAAACATCATGATCAACACATGTATTCATCCATAAATCACCATAAATAAGTTCCAACATCATCATATACATATCAAAATCATTAAATGTATGTATAATCTAAAAAATACAAAATGACACATGGCCTCATCACATATCAAAATTTGTCACATCTACATCGAGTCACATATGACTGTTATTGTCCCCCTCTCCCTCCTATGGACTTGCTGATGGTCGTGGTAATCGTGGTGGTAGAGAAGACCTGGATACTGACTGGAATATCCTTAATGCCCTTGATTGGGCACTTTAGTATTCCAAAAATAAGGGTTCCCTCTACTCTAATGGCATTACATGCTCGTATAATGATCTGTAATACTAGGCCTCTTACAGTGCTCATTGTGTCTCCTAAGAAGCCTTGGCTAGCTTGATGAATTCTTATGGCATGCCTTGTGTCCCTAGCAACCCTCAATCTTGATCCCTCTCTTACCTCAACCATTATATATCAGCTTGTGCCCTATCTTGCTCTATCTAAGTGACATCAAGTCAAGCATGTAGGTTATCCCTCTTCATGCGTAGATCATACACCCCCTAAGCAATATGTGTTGCCTCATCTTGCTCTGTCTGAGCGACATCCAATCTAACCTATAGATTTTTTTCTCTATCCTTGAGATATCTCAACTTGCTAAGAGTTTGTCCCTCTCCACTACCACCTCATCGCACTCCACTTGGAGTCTGTTTAACTCTAGTTGAATGTTGTCTTAATCTATGATGGCATCATCCCTCTAACATTAGGCTCAGGATAGCTCCTGATGTAGGTTGTCCATATTGTCCTTTGTCTACAGTGATCCAGATGGCCCTGCCCCAGTCTCTCATATCTCTACAACCATATCCTACATTTTCTCATCACCTCCATCCCCCCATCTCCTCTCTCTCCTTATCTCCTCTATCACCTTCATCTTCTTTGTCTCCTCCTCTATTGCCTCCATCTCCTTTGTCCCATCCATCTCCTCCCACTTCTAATGTCACTACTATTGGTACTATAGGGATTACCAATCCTCCCCCTTTACCTCCTTCCTTCATTTATTTTCAATGTTGTTCTCTCAACACTACCTTAGTAATGCCTTGTAGATCCTTGACATGTCACACACCTAGCTATCATGGTATAGTCAACCGCTCTAGCCTGATACCTACTCAACAGTCATAATAACCTCCTATTATATCTGTATCAGCCATATCCACCCTCTTCACTCAAGGAACCTATACTGAACCATCCTAGCTTGTTGTCACCACTTTCCTATCTACTTGTGGCCCCACCATCTATCTCCTATACCTCTTGTGCCCAGACATGTGGTAAGGATAGGATGTCCTACTACTGATCAAAATGTCTCATCACCTTGTTTAGCCTGTACATCTCAATGATATAGTCTCATCGCTTGATGATGTAGCATGACGTCTATGCAAATCCCATGAAAAACTTGTCCACTTCCCATGTCCATATGTGGCCCTATATGGCCTCCACATGATATTTGCAACCACAAGTTCATCAATCACCCATATATAGTATCTAGTCTTCCAAAAGGGTCTCTGTCAATCACCCTCTATAATCTACCAACCATATATCATTTGCTCATCTCTTGCATGCATTGCTCATACTCCCTTTAGTCAACCAATCATAGTGTGCTTCTAGGCCCATACTTGTAGAAGCATCCAAGCTCTAATGTTCTAACCTCTCGTATACACTATCATATGCAAATCTTTATATAGGTGGACTATCACGCATGACCCCCAAACAAACTCCCCATCTCCACCATCTCAGACACCATATCTACAAATCACATCATAAAATACCTTCTGATCTTGTCATCTAGTAACATGCCATTGATAATCACAATCAAGACCAGGGGCACTCGATGCACTAGACCCTAGCATGCATCTATGTTTAAACACATCCTACATAGGTGTATATCTCCTCTCCTTGTTAGTCTCTACAATGATGCTTGGATCACTATTGCTCACTGGTACACATGTGGTCTACAAATTAAGATTTGTAAAATCCTCCAAACATCCTCTAATGTCATCATCATCTCCCTTGTTGGGAGCTAGAAGTTTGATGTCTCTGAGTGCCACCTCTTTGCTAATGATGTTATCATAGCTCTATCTATTAGTATGAATAGGCATATTTCCTATCTAGTTTCCCTTGTTGTGAGAATAATTCATATTATTTAACTATTTATTAGTTAAATAATATTCTCTAACATAATTCACATGTTATGTTGACTTAGTGAGTCTACTCGATGTTTCTAGTTGTTTCTAGTTGTGTCTAGTTGTAGCTAGTTGTTGATAGTTGTCTTATTGTTCTCTTATCCTGTGCATGCGCTCTAGTTGTCACATGTCATAGGATTAAAACTCTTGTCACATGACTACAACATCTTAGCTCACATTCTTGTCTTTATAAGCAAGGCTCTTCATGTACATTGTAAAAAAAAATAAGATGAACAATTTTGTATTCATTGATAGAATAGAATTATTCTCTCATTGTCTCTCTTGTGCTTGCATGAAGTCCTAGATCTTGGGTGGCTCCTATCTTAGCCAACTATTACATGGTATCAAAGCTCTCTAGGTAGAATTTCTTCTTGTTAGCCAAATTTTTGAGAGATTTGAATACAAATTCATTGTGGATTTTGATAGTTGAGTATGCTCTTCTCTTGCATTGACTGATGACCTGGAGAATCAGAAAGGCTTGATAGAAATATTAGATTTGTGAGGGTTTCCTCTTTGTGACTTATATTGTAGGTTCATTTCAAAGTGTGCTACTACAAATATGAGCACACCATTGTGTTCAGGAGGTCTGAGATAGTTGAGATCACCTTTTGTTTTGTCCAGATCAAACATCGGAGGCCAAATCTATGAGGTTTTCAATCTAGGGAATGGTTACCTAATCTGGGATGTATTTGCAATTTCAAAATAGTTTGGGAAAAATTTGACCCTGCCATCGCATTCAGGGCACCCAAAAACCTATAGATTGATTGTCAAATCACCCAAATTGGACAAAGTTGGAACAAAAGTTTTTTTTTTGCAATTCGACTGTACAGAATATTCTGTAGGTGTCATTATTGCAAATATTCTTCTTCATGCACAGGTGCAGGTGTCAACATTCTTACACAAGCGTCAAATCAAAAATCCATTGGGTATTCTTTAATCGTTGATCATATTTAATTTTTCGTAGACTGTGCTAAAAATATATAAATAGGGTATCAACAAGGTTTTGAACCCTGTCAGTCCTGTACACCCCTAACAGGGGTGCCTACAGGTGTGGGGTAAAGACCTTTGGTTGGCGGCCTTACCACCGGGGATAAACCCTCATCCAGTAGGCTCACCACTGGGCTATTAACCCCCCATCGGTGATCTAAAAGGCCCCGCGGTGCCTTTTACACGGCTTCGACTGTTTAAATAAAAAAAAAATCTGCAGTTTTTAAATAGTTCAGTCTTTTTCCCCACTGGCAATTAAAATGCTAGTCAATTCATACATTTAGTGAAAAAAAATTTAAAAATAGGAGAAATTTTAGAAACAGTCAGCGATATAAATCTCTGTCAGTGGTTTATACAGCAAACGATGGTTTCACAAGCAGTTTTGCACCTAAATCACATGATGTTTTGCTCACAAGTGGTTTTCTCCTCATGAAGGGTAGTTTTGGTCAACTAGTAGGCAGTTTTAGCCTACAAAGGTTATTTGTTATGCCCAGACAGTGGTTTTGTACTCATAAAACAGTGGTTTTCACTTTGACAGGCAGTTTTGCATTTCTAGGTGGCAATTTTGTTTTCCACAGGGAATATTTCTACCACAAGAGCATATTCTGTCGACATTTGCTGCTTACATCATCACTACGTCAGCAATGACATCAGCAACAAGGGCCCCTTTGGCCCCCTTCTAGCCCTAATAGGGCATTTTTTCTGGGAGCCATAACTTTTCTCCATGATATTAAAAATTGACAAACGAGATATCGTCAGAAAGATGGTTCTGAGAACTTTGCAGTGGTGTAGGTCATTTTCTCAGATTCTGCTACAGGTGCCTAATACAACTATTTGAAGTCAGATATTGCATTTTCACTCCCAAGCTCACAAATTGCACCCACTTTATCAAAATTTCAACTTTTTATAGGCGTTGGAAAGGTATTTCTGTACTCTACAGTTCTATCCAAGCCATTTTCTAGATTTTTCTTTATACATCATATTTTCATTTTAAATCTCTTTGGGTACATATCACTCATTTATTAGAAAAGAGTTGAAATTGGTGGTTGTTTTGGTTTGGGGGAGCTTCAATTACAGTGTTGATTAAGTTTGTGCTTTGATATAGTTGCTTATGCTCTTATTTTCCTCTACATAATGGATAAATCAAGGGTTCCATTGTTAATACCATAAAACTATGCAACTTGGAGTCAACATGCATGGAATGCACTAATGAATCTTGGACATTCTCTATATGTTGAAAACAAGATACCTGAACCCATAGATGATAAGGAAAAGATTAAATAGATGATAAAGCATACTAAAGATCTTGGATGTCTTCATGGTTTCATTTCCCTAGATCTCTTGTTTCAGATTGAGGCATGTACAAATTCACAAAATGTTTGGGATAAATTGAAAACATTGTATGGTACAACAAATAAAGTTAAAGGCTATCAAATTGATAATGAATTGATGAGCCTTGATCCTAAGAACTTTAGCAACATCCAGGATTACATAACTAAGGTTAATGATCTAAGAGCACAATATAAAGCATGTGGTTTTGAGAAAAAGGACACCCAGTTGATCTATAATGTGTTGAATAAACTTGGTCCTAATTATGGAACTTTTTTTTCTAGATTTCAAACTCATAGGTTAACTAAGGGATCTGCTTTCACTATGCCTTCATTTGTATCCTTTGCTAAGATGTTAATTCATAAGCAACATAAGCTTCTTTCTATGGGTATCATTAAGCCATCATAAACTCATGCTTTGGTGGTTGGACAACCTAAGGAACAAAAAGCATCAGGAACTTTTGATAAGAAACAAAAGAAATCTAAGAAAAATCCACAAACAAATCAAGCACAAAATTCACCTAAGAAGGAGAAGCCTACATGTGGTTATTGTAAGAAATCAAGGCATGATGAACATAATTGTTTTAAGAAACAGAATGACATGTTGATGCAACTTATTCAAAAGAACAATCTTCCATCACCTGATTCTTCTTCTACTCCTTCAACATCTACATAGCCAGAACTTTCTAAATCAGGTCATGCAAGGAAAGCTAAAGAAGCCAAACATAAAGGTAAAGCACTTTGTGCTAGTACAAGTTCTACATCAGGTTAATGGCTTCTTGATTCCGGTGCTTCTCATCATATGGCTTCTTCCAAGGATATGTTTTCTTCATTTGAGTCGTGTGATATGCCACCTATCTTGATGTGTAATAACACATATATGAATGTAATTGGGAAGGGAACCATTGATATTGGTGAAGGTACTTTCAATGATGTACTTTGTGTGCCTTCCTTGACCAATAATCTTCTTTCTATATATCAAATTACTCATAGTGGTATAAGGAAGACAGTGGAGTTCACACCTAATTTGGTTATTATCAGAGACTTGGAGAGCATAGAGATTATTGCTACTGGGGTGGTTGATCATACATCTTGACTATACACCTTTCATGTTTTCTCTCCTGATGATGATTCAGATCCATTGGCTACCATTCACACTCCTTGTGTGAATCACATTTCAGAGGAGAAGTTTGGTCACTTGAACCTTGGTATTCTTGCCTCTTCATTGGTTCTTGAGACGTGCTACACTTCCATCTTCTCCACTTCCTGCTTCTTCAGAGTTCAGTACTTCAATTCACCAAGATGCTTCTTGTCTTTCAGACACAGCTTTGTGGGATGAGTATTTGACAGGTATTTCAAATTAGTTTTGTGAGTCCCATCTTACATATTTGGAGGAAACATTTGAGGGGTTAACTCTCCTCTTTGATGACAGTCATAGCACAACTATTATCAACCCACCTTTGTCTTTGGAACTTGATGATTTTTAGTTTCCACTAGATCATGGATTGTCACTTTCATCAGTGAGGCCTAAGACTTCTAAATTGATTGTGGTATCATTCGGCATTGACATGGAGACACATGAGCAGTTTTAGAGACATCATATTTCATGAGACTTCTTCCCTCATCTCTTGTTTTGGATTTGAAGTTTCTTCGACATACACCAGTGAATTGGTTTCTTCCCAAGGGGAGGAATGTTGTTTGCAGGCTTTGGATCCTCTTTGGTCTTCTTCTTTGAGCATCCACCATTGGCACAAGAGCTACTTCATTATGGGGGGGGACATCTTGTCTCATTCTTTCCCTCTTATGGGGGGCTATTGATTGTATATTTGTGATGGATGTTGTATTTGGGGGCTCTTGATTCTTCCGTCATTCCATCACTTATACATGTTGTTTGTATGCATTCTCACTTTTGGAGAGGAGTTTTTTTTCTATGAGGTTTTCTCCTTTACTCCACTTGAGATTTGTTTATATGTGGGTACCTAACATGGCCTAGTAGCCAAGACTCGTCCATCTTTGCATCTTTGCTTGAGTCATCTACTCCCTAAGTTGCACTTAAGGGGGGTGTTAGTGTGAATAGGGATATTTCCTATCTAGTTTCCCTTGTGAGAATAATTCATATTATTTAACTATTTATTAGTTAAATAATATTCTCCAACATAATTCACAGGTTATGTTGACTTAGTGAGTCTACTAGATGTTTCTAGTTATTTCTAGTTGTGTCTAGTTGTAGCTAGTTGTTGATAGTTGTCTTATCCTACACATGTGCTCTAGTTGTCACATGTCATAGGATTAAGACACTTGTCACATGACTACAACATCTTAGCTCACATTCTTGTATTTATAAGCAAGGATCTTCATGTACATTGTAACAACATAAGTTGAACAATTTTGCATTAATTGATAGAATAGAATTATTCTCTCATTGTCTCTCTTGTGCTTGCATGAAGTCCTAGATCTTGGATGGCTCCTATCTTATCCAACTCTTACACTATCCACCCTAATATTTGGCATTTGCACCATGTATCCCTATTAACCTATTTTCCTCTATCTAGAGCCAAATAGTTCACCTTGCATTTTCTTTGAAAATCCTTTAGAAATGACCATACAAGGTGTGAATCTTCCAAGTACTCATGCTCTGCCTTGCCAAAAAATCCCCAAAAAAAAAATTCTTGCCTAAAGATCCTGTTGGTGCCTGCATGAGCAACCGGATTTCAAGAAAATACTTCTGCAGGCACCCTCCAAAAAAAAAAGTCCAAAAAGTTCTAAGTCTTTAGACCCCCTCAGTATTTTTTTAGCACCAGCATCATATTTTTTTTTCGGAGGAGGTCATCATCATCATGTTTCCAGTTATCATCCTGATGTTTCTTGCGAGGGTCATATTTCTACCAGCCTGATCTTTCACCTGGGGGTGATATTTTAACATCGGTTGATCTTAGCTAAGATCACCCAGATGTTGGTGCTGCAAGGTTTTTTCATGACTCGATATTCTGCGGGGTCATCATGTTTCGAAATATCGGGTGATCTTGGTGAATATCACCCCGATTTTGTTTTATCACCTCATGTTCGCTTCATCATCCCGATGCTGCTGACTTCCTTTTGTGTAGGGTGATATCTGCCAGCTACAGGCATATTCCGAAGTAGGGGGTGATATTTTCAAATATCAATCATATTCCAAGATCACCCTGATCTTACAATGAAGCTACAGTGCGCCCTGATATTCTTGCGGGGGATGATATTTCCAAATATCAGGTGATCTTACGAATATCACCCTGCCACCGAATGTCACCCTGCACCAGCGTGACAATGACATCATCCAGGTCTGAGGGAGGTCATGTTTTTAACATCAGTTATCCTTCGAGGATCACCTTGATATTACAATGTGATGGTGACATCGTCGAGATACTAGTGGATATCATGATCAGGTGGATCATCGGCGAGACATATGGTATCGGCAGGGCATGAGTAGCGGGGATATTGGTCATCAGGCTATTTTCAAATATCAAGGTGATATTTTATATCAGGTTGTATTTTCCCGCGAGCTGATATTTCACATCAGGATGAGGTTGGTCATTAGGGTGATATTTCATATCGGGCGAACATGCAGGTGGCTCGCCGATATCAGGGGTCTAGCCGACGGGATACCTTGGAGGAGGATGATGATGAGGTTCATGATGGTGTCATCGGGAGCAAAATCACCGACATCATATATGCTCGTGATCTTGCTTATAAAATAATGAAGAGGTCGCCGCGGGGTGCATGTGGGATAATTAGTTCCCACATAAAATTCAAATATCAGGATGATATATTTTGGCGGGCTTTATTCAAATTCAGATCTGGATGTACATAGTTGGATGAGTGGACTTTTAGCGACGAGTGGACTTTTGAGTTTATACAGATATTTCTAGCATTCATTGCTACATAGGAGGAAGCAGTTCGCATTGATGATCAGAAATATCTTGTCGCCGCCTTGTTTTAGATATTTGTCCACTGCCTGGCTGCGGAGGATCGACGAGTAAGCTGCTTGCATTCAATACCAAAATATCTTCCACCGTTTCATGGGAGCAGGTCGATGATGTAGAAGCTTGCATTGAAGACCCAAAATATCTCCCCATCTACCCCTGTCCCAAATCTTTAGGCACCATTACTCCTGGCAGTTGAACGTCCTTTCAGAGATATTTTTGATTGCAGCTCTCTAAGCGAATTTTGTAACCAACTTAGGTTGGATTAAGGTACTATATAAGCTGAGGCTTATGATGTAAAAAAGAAGTTGGAAATTTTTTGGGCATACTATTCCTTCTGTTTCCAAACAGAGCTTTCAGTTATTGTAACCTTGCCTTCTTACTGAATATATGCAAGTTATCATACCTTTTGCTGATTTTCTAGTTCTGTGTGAATCTGCATATGGTTGTCTGTGAATGTCTTTGTTCCTCTCAATCATCTTGCTTCTTGCCTCTACTAGAATCATCTAATCTGTGTATACCTGCTTGCTATATCTGGCTGTATTGTGCATCCTCCAGTTCTGTGAAAGTTTCTTTAATTTGCCTGGTGTATCACCCTTTCAATTTTTTAAGTCTTATTGCTTCATCTTTCACTTTAAAGCATTCCTTCTCCCTTTTCCCCTCAAAAATTTAGTAGTTTTAGGTGATAATCAGTCAAGGAAGCTGGCCTTCTCCAGAGGTCTAATCTCATGTTGCAAGGTCCCACACTTAGAGATCATTCCCATTGTGTCATTGGAATGCTTAGAATCCCATTCAAGCAAGGTGCAATTTCATGTGACAACAATTTTTGGCATGCCCGGTGGGACTATACAACTCTTATTACTGGCTTTGATGTGCAGCCAGTGATTTTTAGACCTATAAGAGGTTAAGACTTGCATATCTGGTGACTCACACTGAGGAAGATCAAGCAGACCAGTTCTGCTGATATACTTTTATGAGAAAGATTCAAACTAGGAGTTCAAGCTCATTTGACTATTTGCAGCTCTCTCCACCTAGAAGGCATAGTAGAGCTGTAGTAAGGACTCCAATCTCTAAAAGGATACTGTCAACTCCACCAAATTTTAGACTAGTTGCCTCTGTAATCCCTGTAGCAACCCAAGCAAATCCACCTCCAGCTGCTCAGATGGCAAGAAATCAGCCATTTGTGGCTTTTGATGGCGGCAGCCCATTGAATTTAACTGTGCATGATGCTATACCCATGGCAGCTTTGAAGAGTCTACCCTATTTTACAGGGGAAAATCAAACTACTCCTATTGAGCACATAAGAGATGTGGCTTCTCTATGTGGAGTGCATCATATAACCCAGGAGAATGTAGCCATCATATTGTTGGCTACATCATTCAAAGGGAAAGCATTGCATTGGTTCAGGAGTCTACAAGTGCAGACTATAGGAACCTGGGATGATCTAGGGGAGAAATTAAACAAACAATTCCAAGATAAATCAAATAATCTATCATTGGTTTAACAGATGACCACCATAAAGAGAGCTCCTCAGGAGAAAATGATGGACTTTAACTTCAGATTTCAAAAGACATGGGACAGAATCCCTGCCATGGTAAGACCTCCAGCTGAATATGCATTCTTATATTTTTTGAAAGCCCTAAATAGTGATATTTCAGTGATGATACAATCACTAGGAGGTACAAGCCTACCTGATGCTTATGAAATAGCTATTAGAGCAGAGAACAGTCTGATTCAGGCTGGAAAAATAGCACCTAGGCCATCTATGCCCATCTTTCCTGAGATTCAGGCTTCTATACCATTGCCAATCCCATATTTTGCCCCTTCACCTATAATAGCAGCATTACCAAGCACTTCCAATTTTGAGCCTGTTGCCCCTAGTTCATCTCAAGAACTGAAGGAGATCAAGAATAGCCAACAAAAAATAGAAAATATCCTCCATACTTTTGGGAATGACCTAGTAAACATTAAAAAGCAGCAGTCCCAGAATAGGCAGCCTTATCAGCAATCTAGTCAATGGCAGAATCAAGCATATCAAGGGCAAAATCAGCCTTACCAAGCCAACAGGCCACCCTATCAAAGCAACTACCAAGGTGCCAGGCAAAATGTGAATCAAAGGCCTTTTCAGCCTTACAATCTGGCACCCATCAATGCAGTAAGGGACCTTGTCCCTATTCAGAATAATCTTGCAGCTGATTATGAATGGTGTTTCCCATGCCATATGCCACACAATCAGGTAGCCTGTTCAAATGGAGTTATAAATCAAGCTCTGATGGTGCAAAATGTGGCAGCCAAACAATCAGACACACCAAATGATGGAGCTACACAACAACAAGAGCAACCTCAGAATGATTCTTCTTTCATGAATTGGCAGGAAGGTGAATTCTGTGGTGTAAACAATGATAATAATCCAATTGCTACCAATACAAGAGCCAAGAAGAGGGGTTATGAGGTAGAGCAAGCAACAGGTAAAGGAAAAGGACATGTTGATGCTTCCTCATCACATATTCCCCATATTTTACAAAGAAACACTTCAGCAACAGTAAGGGAAATGCCTCATTTGCAAGCTGATACTGCTGCTGCAAAATCCAATTAGAAGGTAAGTGTCACTCCACCTTTCAATATTATTGAAAATATGAAGAAGATGAATGTGACAATGTCTGTGGGATTCCCTAGTAATCCCTAGCCAAAAGAGGATGTTGCAGTCTACCTTATCTAATTTGAAGGTATCTAATGATACCACTGTTGACCCAAATAGGGTTGTTCTTACTAATTCATCCCAAGATAACAGCAAACAGCCTAACCAAGGTGCCAAACCACTTCCTTTTTATGTATCATTGATAATTGGAGACAAATTAGTACATAATTACATGGTGGATAGTGGAGCAAGCAGTTCTGTGATGCCTAAGCAGATTGCAGACCAATTAGGGCTCAAGTACCAACCCCTTGAGAAGGGTGTACTCCAATTAGATGGCACATCTGTTAGTACTGTGGGTGTAATAAGAGACCTAGGTCTCACTCTACATACCTGTCCTAATGTTTCCATTTCACAGGAGGTGTTCATCATAGATTTGCCTCCTTAATTTGCCATGTGCTTATCAAGAGAATTTACAGCCAAGATAGGAGGATATTTATCCTCAGACTGGTCCCACATGTTTTTCAAGACCAGATATGGCACCAAAGTAACTTTAAAATCTAAGTTACTTTCAAATTATCACATAGAACCTTACACACCAAGCACTGTTAATGCAAATTGCATTATTTCTGATGACCCTGAGTTAGTTGCTACTCAGGAACTACAAGATGAAAGCATACCAGAAGTACTCTTAAAAGAGTGGGCCTTTGAAAATGTTGTGGATGATCCTAAGGGACACATCCAAGAAACTGGTATGGGGGCTTACATACTACATGAACATGAAACAGCAATACCAAGCCTTGTAAAGGATGCAGAGTAGCAGATAGAGCAGCATAATGAGGTATGGAAAATGTACTTTGATGGCTCTAGGAGTAGAAATGGATCTAGGGGTGGTGCAATGCTTGTGTCACCACAAGGTAAAAAATATCATGCTGCTTTCTGTTTTGCCTTTTCTTGTACAAATAACACTACTAAGTATGAAGGACTGATCCAAGGTTTGCAGTGGGTAAGAAAGAGGAAAATTGGTTGTTTGCAGGTGTTTGGGGATAGTGAACTCATTGTGAATCAGGTAAGAGGACTACATCTTACAAAAAGTGATGTTCTGAAATGCTACAAACATAGGGTGTGGAACATGATTGAAGAATTTGATGCTTTCAATCTGATCTCCATTCCAAGAAGTCAAAACCATCATGCTGATAGATTAGCTGCTATTGAGGCTCAGTTTGACATCCCCAGTGATATTCAAAGGGAGAAGATTCAGCCTCATGTAAAAATAGTTGATAGGCCCTCTATCCCTGATAATAATATTCATTGGCAAGTTTTTGAAAGTGATGAGCAGATCCTGCGGTTCCTGTTAGAGGAGGATGAGTTTTCCATGATGAATCAAGATAAACTAAAATAGCAGTATGGCAATGATCAAATCATTCAACTGAGAACAAACAAGTTGCCCAAGGGATTGGTAACCTTGGAATCTATTTTTGGCACTGATGATCAGATGAAGAAGACCAAAACCAGCATGCAGGTAAAGGAGGAGCATTATGAGGAGCTAGAAGTTTTCAAAGGTAGGCTCCTTAAAATTGGTAAAATCTGCACAGCTGAGGACAGAAGAGCTTTCATTGCTCTTTGTCAAGAATTTGAAGAGGTGTTTGCTTGGGATTATTCAGACCTAAAGGGATTTGATCCTCATATTGGCCAACACACCATAGAGTTAGAACCAGGTATTAAACCTGTGAGGCAGAAACAAAGACCTCTAAATCCAAAGCTAGAGCCCCTGATGATTAAAGAATTGACCAAGCTGATTGAGGGGAAAATCATTTTTCCAATCAAGCACACTTCTTGGGTCTCCAACCTTGTCCCTATGAGGAAGAAGAATGGAGAGATTAGGCTGTGTGTTGACTTCAGAGACCTCAACAAAGCCTCCCTAAAAGATCACTACCCATTGCTTTCAATGGAGCAAATTCTGCAGGTAGTGGCTGGCTCAGAAAAGTTTTCTTTGCTTGATGGTTTTTCTGGTTATAATCAGGTGTTAGTTAAGGAAGAGGATCAGTTCAAGACTACTTTCACCACCAAATGGGGTACCATGGCCTACAAAAGGATGCCTTTTGGCCTCTCAAATGTTGGCTCTACTTTTCAGAGAGCCATGGACATGGCTTTTAAGGGTTTGATGTATAAGTTGGTGCTAGTATACCTTGATGACATAACAGTTTTTTCCAAGAATGCATCTGAGCATTTATCCCACTTGAGGCTAGTTTTTGAGAGATGCAAAGAGTTTGGGATATCCCTTAATCCAAAGAAATTCATTTTTACTGTGCATGAGGGTAAGTTGTTAGGGCATGTCATGTCAAAGGAGGGTATTACCATTGATGATGAAAGAATAAGGGCCATCCTGGAGCTACCCTTACCTAATCACAAGAAGGGACAACAAAGCTTCATTGGCAGAATTAATTTTCTGCGAAGATTCATACCTAATATTGCAAATCTTCTTAAGCCCTTGATGTATATGTTGAAGAAGAATATAACTTTCAGTTGGACAAAAGAAGCCAGACTCAGCTACCAGTCCATAAAGGAGGCATTAGCAGCTACACCAACCCTGGTAAATTCTGATTTCTCCAAAGACTTTATCCTGTATGCTTATGGAAGCCTAGATACCATCTCTACGATTCTGGTATAGCAGCAGAGCGAGGCTTTTGAACAACCTATTGCTTTCTTTAGCCAAGGGCTAGAGGAGTATGAGCAGAAGTATAGTTTTGTTGAAAAGCACATCCTGGTAGTGGTAAGGAGCCTCAAGAAATTTAGGCATCTTGTTTCTAATAACAAGATACATTTGATGGTTGCTCACCCTAGTGTCAAGGAGTTCCTGTTGAGTAAAGATGTTAGTGAAAAAAGGGCTGGTTGGGTCACCAAGGTCATGGAATATGATGTAGAGATCAAGATAACCAAGCTTGTCAGAGGCAGAAGGCTCAGTGAACAACTTGCTACCAGTTCTAAGAATGAGGTAGAAGAAGAAGAGGAGGTGCTTCTAATCATTGAAGAGGAGCATCAGAATGATATAGAAGCAGTAAGCACCAGTTGGGTTAATGACATGACTCAGTTTTTGCAGACTGGTAAATGTCCTGCAGGTCTAGATAGAACTAAAAGAAGATATTTTAGACGGCAATCCATTCCATATGTTTTAATAGATGGCATCCTTTTCAGAAAGGACTTTAATGGTGTATTGTTAAGATGCATTGATAATGATCAGACTGACAGGGTGCTACATGAATTTCATGATGGAACAGCAGGGGGTCATTTTGCCCCAAGGACTATTGCTTGGAAAGTAATGAGAGCTGGCTATTATTGGCCCAGCTTATTCAAGGATGCCCATGCATGGGCTAGAAAATGTATAAAATGTGCCATTTTTGCAGGCAAGGAGAGGCTGCCAGCTTTACCTCTGCAGCCAATTCAGGTAGAGCAACCATTTATGAGATGGGGCATTGATTTTATAGGACCCATCAACCCACCATCAAGTGTAGGTCACAAATGGATACTTACAGCTACTGACTATTTCACAAGATGGACTGAAGCAGTGGCTCTGAAAGAATCCAATGAGAGTGTTGTTTTAAATTTTTATTGTGATTTGGCTTCCAAATTTGGAGTGCCTAAATCAATCATCTCTAATAATGCTCTAGCCTTTGTTGGCCTAAAGATAACTGACTGGGCTGTTAAGAATGGGATCTATTTGAATACTTCATCAAATTATTATCTACAGGGTAATGGTTTGGCTAAATCCACAAATAAAAATCTCATAAGAATTATTAAAAGATCAATGGAGGATAACCAGAGGACCTGGCATACTGACTTGAAATTTGCTCTGTGGGTTGATAGGATAACTCCTAAAAGGTCTATTGGGAACTCCCCATATCTGCTAGTATATGGAAAAGGGGCAAGGCTACCTATGTCTATGGAACTGCCAGCACTAGACATCATGAATCAGCTGGAAATGCTTGAAGTAGAAGGCCCCATGGCTGTTAGATATGCTCAGCTTATGGAGCTTGAAGAGAGCAAAGATAAAGCTATGGTAGCCATGGAACATCATCAGCTTCAAACAAAAAGAAATTTTGATAAGAAGGCCACCCCTAGAAATTTTAGAGTGGGTGATATGGTACTCAAATGGGATGAGTTGAAAAGTAGACCAGGAAAGCATTCCAAATTTGACAGCATGTGGAGTGGCCCATTTCTCATTACTGAATGCAAGGAACACAATGCATTTTAGTTGTCCAATATGAATGGAGAAAATTTGCATATCCCAGTCAATGGGATACACTTGAAGAGGTGTTTTGAGGTATGAGTACCTTGTAAATTAGTAGTTTAGATTCCTTTGCTTTCAATAAGTGTTGTTGCACAATAGCTTAGATCCTCTTGTTTTCCCTAAGTGTTGTCTAAAGCACAGTTGAAGAGGTTTTCCTTCAGCAATTTTTATTCTGGTTTGGGTCTCCATGTTCTTCACTGCTGATATGTTGAGTTGCTTAAATCAAGATTGTTTGTCAAGACATATCTTTAGCCTTTGTATGACCCCATGCCCAATGGATGCTTAAGGCCACTGATCTAATTGTTTAGCAGGCAAACATCCCATAGAGGTCGCCAAAAATGTTAACCTATTTTCCTCTATCCAGAGCCAAATAGTTCACCTTGCATTTTCTTTGAAAATCTTTTAGAAATGACCATACAAGGTGTGAATCTTCCAAGTACTCATGCTCTGCCTTGCCAAAAAATCCCAAAAAAAAAATTCTTGCCTAAAGATCCTGTTGGTGCCTGCATGAGCAGTCGGATTTCAAGCAAATACTTCTGCAGGCACCCTCCCAAAAAAAAGTCCAAAAAGTTCTAAGTCTTTGGACCCCCTCAGCATTTTTTCAGCGCCAGCATCATATTTTTTTTTTTCAGAGGAGGTCATCATCATCAAGTTTCCAGTTATCATCCTGATGTTTCTTGCGAGGGTCATATTTCTACCAGCCTGATCTTTCACCTGGGGGTGATATTTTAACATCGGGTGATCTTAGCTAAGATCACCCCGATGTTGGTGCTGTAATGTTTTCTCATGACCCGATATTCCGCAGGGTCATCATGTTTCGAAATATCAGGTGATCTTGGTGAAGATCACCCTGATTTTGTTTTATCACCTCATGTTCGCTTCATCATCCCGATGCTGCAGACTTCCTTTTGTGCAGGGTGATATCTGCCAGCTACAGGCATATTCTGAAGTAGGGGGTGATATTTTCAAATATCAGTCATATTCCAAGATCACCCCGATCTTATAATGAAGCTACAGTGCACCTTGATATTCTTGCGTGGGTGATATTTCCAAATATCAAGTGATCTTACGAATATCACCCTGCCATCGAATGTCACCCTGCACCGGCGTGACGATGATGTCATCCAGGTCCGAGGGGGTCATGTTTTTAACATCAGTTATCCTTCAAGGATCACCCTGATATTGCAATGTGATGGTGACGTCGTTGAGATACTAGTGGATATCATGATCAGGTGGATCATCGGCGAGACATATGGTATCAACAGGGCAGGAGGATTTTCCTTCAATGCATCAGGTTATGCCGATGAGGGTGAGTAGCGGGGATATTGGTCATCAAGCTATTTTCAAATATCAGGGTGATATTTTATATCAGGTTGTATTTTCCCACGGGGTGATATTTCACATCAAGATGAGGTTGGTCATCAGGGTGATATTTCATATCGGGCGAACATACAGGTGGCTCGCTGATATCAGGGGTCTGGTCGACGGGATACCTTGGAGGAGGATGATGATGAGGTTCATGATGGTGCCGTTGGGAGCAAAATCACCGACATCATATATGCTCGTGATCTTGCTTATAAAATAATGAAGAGGTCGCCGCGGGGTGCATGTGGGATAATCAGTTCCCACATAAAATTCAAATATCAGGATGATATATTTTGGCGAGCTTTATTTAAATTTGGATCTGGATGTACATAGCTGGATGAGTGGACTTTTCAGCGATGAGTAGACTTTTGAGTTGATGCAGATATTTCTCGCATTCATTGCTGCATAGGAGGAAGCAACTCGCATTGATGATTAGAAATATCTTGCCGCCGCCTTGTTTCAGATATTTCTCCACCGCCTGGCTGCGGAGGATCAACGAGTAAGCTGCTCACATTCAATACCAAAATATCTTCCACCGTTTCATGGGAGCAAGTCGATGATGCAGCAGCTTGCATTGAAGACCCAAAATATCTCCCCATCTGCCCCTGTCCCAGATCTTTTGGCACCATTACTCCTGGCAGTTGAACGTCCTTTCAGAGATATTTTTGATTGCAGCTCTCTAAGCAAATTTTGTAACCAACTTAGGTTGGATTGAGGTACTATATAAGCTGAGGCTTATGATGTAAAAAAGAAGTTGGAAATTTTTTGGGCATACTGTTCCTTCTGTTTCCAAATAGAGCTTTCAGTTACTGTAACCTTGCCTTCTTACTAAATATATGCAAGTTATCATACCTTTTGCTGATTTTCTAGTTCTGTGTGAATCTGCATATGGTTGTTTGTGAATGTCTTTATTCCTCTCAATCATCTTGCTTCTTGCCTCTGCTAGAATCATCTAATATGTGTATACCTGCTTGCTATATCTGGCTGTGTTGTGCATCCTCCAGTTCTGTGAAAGTTTCTTTAATTTGCCTGGTGTATCACCCTTTCAATTTTTTAAGTCTTGTTGCTTCATCTTTTACTTTAAAGCATTCCTTCTCCCTTTTCCCCTCAAAAATTTAGTAGTTTTAGGTGATAATCAGTCAAGGAAGCCGGCCTTCTCCAGAGGTCTAATCTCATTTTGCAAGGTCCCACACTTAGAGATTATTCCCATTGTGTCATTGGAATGCTTGGAATCCCATTCAAGCAGGGTGCAATTTCATGTGACAACAATCCCAACACCACTACCTCCAGTAGACCCTACTCATCCTCATCAAATCTCCTCATCAGCCCTAACACAATATCTACCATCTTTCCCAAGCCACCAACACTAGAAATCTTTGCGCACACACACACACACACACACACACACACACACACACACACACACTTGTCAACCTCCCCTCAAAATCATTCTATCTAAACCTAATTTCTCTTTGTGCTCTCTTTATGCATACACCACTACCTGGCACATATATGCCATTCGAAACATATGCTACACCTACCCTGTATACATCATTTGGTGAATACACCACATAAATCCCACAAATGCGCTAAACTTGCACAAATGATACCTACACCTTCGTATACACCATTTCAATGTATATGTTATGAACATCCCTATATACACCATTCATGCATATATGACATGAATCTTTACATATGTGCTAGTCTATGCATACATTGCCCTACCCTACCCATGCACCATTTAGTGCTCATATGCCACCCTAACATGTGGATGAACCATTTGTGGGTGTGCATACACTAGGGCATGCCCTAACATGTCTCCACTTTGAACCCTCTACCTACATTTATTACCCTTAAAACCCCACCCAAATTTGAAAAAGTGAACTCACCTGAGATTGATCAGCTACTCGTTGCTTGTACTCTCGAACCAACTCATTGTGGTGCTCCTTTTGACCCTATTTTAACCCTGCTTGCTTCCTCAAGGGGTATCCCTACCTCATTCTTCTCTACCATTCCTAGTGGTTGGGGCATCCCTTTTTAGGAACCACATTATTTTATTTTTCTTTGACACAACGTTACGTAACGTTGTCTCAAAGAGGGGCAAAATGTAGACACCTAAAATGCATTCTTGCATTTATGTTGTCATCACATTAGATTCATTCCACATTTCTCCTTCTAATGTTAGTTAAATAATCACATTTATTTAATTAATTAATTGGATCATTCTTCTAGCACATTTATTTAATTAATAGACCTAATTATTCTTCTGATGTTAATTAAATAAATTTTATTTATTTAATTAACTAACCTAACATTTCTTCTAATATTCTAGTTTTAATTAAGTAAATCATATTTATTTAATTAAATCAATCATTCTCTGAACATTTCCCCTATAAATTAAATAAATACATAATATTTATTCAATTCATCTAGAATCCTCTCTCATCATTAGTTAAATAAACAAATAAATTTTAATCAACTAATTAATTAGTTGTACATTCCTCCACCATTTTGATTAAAATAAACATTCAAAATGGTGGAGGATTAGCTCTTGACATAGGTTGTCCATAGTTTCCCCTATCGACAGTGACATAGATGGCCTTACCCTAGTCTATGTTGTCTTTGTAGCCACATCCTACATTTGCTCATCTCATCCATCCCCTCCATCCTCCCTTCTCCTTCATTGCCTTTGTATCCTTCATCTCCTTCGTCTCCTCTTCTATCACCTCCATCTCCTTTCTCCCCTCCATCTCCTCCCACTACTACTGGCACTACAAGGATTGTCAATCCTCCCCTTCTACCTCCTCCCCTCCTCTATCTGGCCTATACATCTCAATGATATAGTCTTGTCACTTGATAATGTAGCATGACATCTGTGTAAAGCCCATGAAAACCTATCCACTTACCCCTATCCATATTTGGCCCTATATGGCCTCCACATGATATCAGCAACCATGAGCTCATCAATCACCCATCTATAGTATCTGGTCTCCCATAGATGTCTCTTCCAACCACCTATATAATCTTCCACCCATATTCTACTAGCTCATCTTTCACTCGCATTGCTCATACTCCCTCTGGTTAGTCAATCATAATGTGCTCCCCAGACCACACTTGTAGTAGTGTTAAAGCTCTAATTCTCTGACCTCTCGTGTACACTACCAAATGTAAATTTTTGTATCAATGTTCTAACACGCACAACCCCCAGACAAACTCTCGCCCCATCTCTACCATATCTACAAGTCCCATCATAAAATACCTCTTGATCTTGTTAGCTAGTAATATGCCACTGATAATTGCCATCAAGACTAGGGGCACCTAATGCACTAGACCCTAACATGTCTCTATGTATAAACATCATCTATCATCATCATCATCTCCCTTGTCAAGAGCTAGAAGGTCAATGTCTCTGAGTGCCACCTCTCTACTAGCGCTGTCAGCTAGCTCTATCTGCCTTGATATTTGGAATTTGCACCATGTATCCCAACCCCACTACCTCTAGTAGATCCAACTCATCCTCATCAAAACTCCTCATCAACCCTAACACAATAGACTGTCTCTCCCAGGTCATCAACATTAGAAATTTTTGCACACATTTGTTAGTCTCCCCTCAAAATATTCTATCTAAACCTAATTTCTACTCATGCTCTCTTTACACATACACCACTACCTAGAGAGTATACGCCATTCAGCACATGTGCCACGCCTACCTATGTATACACAATGCAAACCTTGAATGCACTAAAGTTGTACATACACTACGTACACCTTTGTATATGTAATGCCCCTAGTGCTTGTGCATTGTTATCTGTTGACTTTTGTTTTAGATCTGCTATTGTTATTAGCGATGATGTTTTACTACGCCATCAAGGTGTTTTTCAATGGGGTTTTGTAGTGTCATCTAGGCATCTACCTACTGATGTATATGTTGAATCTCTTAATGTCACCATTCTACTACTTTGATACACACACACACACACTCTCTCTCTCTAAACCATATAGGTGTGTTTATCGTGCATGGATTATTATGTGGATTACTATTAGTTATTGCATCTTTATGATTATAGTTGATGATTCATGTTAGATGTGATTTTTATTTGGTTTATATGATACAATGCCATGTTGGGTGTTTATGCTTTGCTTTGACTATTATATATGAGTAGGTATGTCTGATGTTTGACTTGAGTGTGTAGGTACAAGGTTATTCCCCAACAATGGTTATAAATGAGACGTTCGTATTAGATTAAAATATCTATGTGTTAACCTTTATCTCGCTTGATTCAAGCATGAGATGGAAGATGTGTATCCCTATGTTAACCCAGATCCATATCGAAGGTGATTCTAGAATCCATATGTTGTAAAAACTCGTACAGTGTGTGGAACTCATTTATGTGTGTTTATTTATATTTTGGCACTTTGCATTTAAAATTATCTCGAAGTGCATGCGTGACATGTTTTTAGAAAAGATATTTATTTATGCTTTAGTATGAAGAAATTATATCATTCTATTATTCCTTGCAGAAAGAAAATACACTAGATTTAATTGCCTTAGAAAATTAAAATATATCGCATGAGAAAAATAGAATTATGTTATAAATGGGAAATATGTTGATTAAATTGCCTTATGGGAATATTAATATTATGACATTTTAATTAAATGGCTTTAGTTTAAATAAAATTGGTATTATTATTCAAAATTATTAAATTTCAAAAAGGCCCTTTTGTAATATCCATTTTGAGTGTGAAAAGGAGGAAAAAGAGAAAGGAGGTTAGGGAATTATAGAAAAGAAAAAGGAAAGGGTAATTTTCTTGCATTTTTTAAAGCAAAAACTCTCTCTATTTTCCTCTCCTTATTGAAGAAATTGCTTGGAATTGGAGTTGCTTGGCAATTGGGGTTGCTTGCAAAGATTTCTTGGAGGTGTTCTTGGGATTCAAGGAAAGCTTGCTTTCATTTTGTGTGTGTGTTCTTCATTTGAGATAATTCTTCCCTTTGCATTTCAATTTTAAAAAGTTTAATTTTCAAATGGAATTCTCCATTGTCATGGTCACATTAGGTGGAGCATATCGATTTTCATGTTTGGTGCAGGAGCACCAAGGGCTCGGAGCCCATGTATATACTGCACATTTTTGGTGTGATGTTGTGAAATTTTCTTATTATTGCATTTTGGTGTGATATGGTGAATTTTCTAATAAGCCTTGGCGGGAAGAAGTTTTTACTTATCCAAAGTGGGTCATCGGTGTGAGCCTTGGCATCGGGCTGAGGAAATAATCGTGAGCCGACAGTGTATCATCTCACCGATCGGGGTGATAAACATCGAGTCTCACCGATGTGGAGTTGGCCGAAGACATCGACGTGATTATAAGTATCAGGCCGAGGATTTGATCGTAGGTCGATGGTTGAAGGTCTTACCGATGTGTGATGTCCATCGGCATGAGGGTGGTCATCGGCGGAGCCTGTGGTTGTGTCTCTGATCGCTTGATGTTACCCCGATGGAGTGGTAGAGGTTGGTGAAGTCCATCGGCATGAGAATCACTATCGGTGAAGGATGTGGGTGTCACTCCGACAGCTATGCGTTACTCCGATGGAATTGGACGTCGGTGAGAGGACATCTATCAGTCGAGCCTTGTGAAGTCTTCTCGATGGGAATGGTCTCACCGATGGTGGAGTCCCGATTGATCGGCGTAAGGATCATTGTCGGCCCAGCTTTGAAATGTTACTCCGACTGCTTGTGGTCACTCTGATGGATGTCTTTGGCTTGGGCGTCGGCGTGAGAACAACTGTCGATCCAGCGAAGAGAAGTTTTGCCGATGATGTTGGTTACTCCGATGAGACTTAGTCTGGAGTCATCGGCGGCAAAAGCACCGACAGTTATCTTACATGTGTTCGGGCATTTAAACCCGGATGGCCAACTGGAACTTGTGCATGTGGGACTAAAAGTTGAATATGATCGGTGCGACAAAGAATCTGTCTTGCCGATGGGAACGCAGATGTCTGTTTCAGTAAGACATCAATATTATTTTGCCGATAGCATAGAACTGAACCGACAGTTAGAATATGAACCGTCTGGTAGTTGAACCGTCCTGTAACAGACATGAGCAGAGATATAAAATGTAGCACTCTTTCTGTAAGGAGGTTGAAGGGAGAAAGTTTTGACTGAGAAGCATTTTTGATGTAAAAGGAAAATTTGAATAAGAATAAAATTCAGCAGTTCGACCAGTTTCTGTATTTCTATTTTGTTTCTGTTTTCAGTTTATTATTCTGAAATAGATTAGTCCTTTCTATTTCTGTAGTTTTGTTCTCTTTTGCAAACCATGACTCTGTATTGATGATGCCTCAAGTTCCATTGTACAGTATGGAGGCCATCATGCAGAGCCATGCTCTTTGTTTGTTTTTCTTTTGTGGGGTGGTCAGATTGTCAGCTAGAGGAAATGCATGCTTGTTCTAGGCGAGCTCAGTGAGGAGTCCGGCTAGAGAGACAAGTAGGAAAAATAGATTTGCAAGGGTGGAAAAATAGAGAGAAGGAAAGTGAGCACCAAGCAGTCCAGACCCTTGAACAGAGTGAGAAGGGTGGGCAACGGGCTCAGAAGTTATGTGCCATTGAGGCAGTATCTTGGAAGCAGTGAGGACAAGGTATGTGTCTCACACCAAGCAGAAAAGTAGAGTTTTCCATCTCTGCAAAGAGTATGTCTTTTAGCACTTTGAATTGGTAGGAAGGCTAGTGTTGTCAAACAGTCTTGTACACCTACAGGATGCAGAGCAGGCAGCCTAGAGTCCTCCCTATCAATGTTGTAGGATGAAATTGGTTGAAGGATTTATGTGTTTGAATGCATAGTTTAACTATAGGGTTTCAAATTGTATTAAAATGTCCATTTCAGAGCCATTACTATGGCAAACTTTTATTGGAATTTCCTCCTATAATGTTAGAAATTGCATACCCTTGCAATTTCATGCCATATTTTGGCCTTGCTTTAGTGCCAATTCCCTTAGTTTGTTTGTAGGCTCATTTTAGCCCTTGCATTAGCCCTTTTCCCTCCAATGGTGATTAGGCCTTGTTTCTTGTATTGTCTTTTCATCAAATTTGTCATCACTTTTGTGTTATCCCTATGATTTTCTAGCGTCTTGTCCTTTTTGAGCCCAAATTGTCCAAACACTAGCACTTCGTGCATACTTCTATGCGACACACTAGCATCCTATGACAATTTTGTGTTTGGTGGTCATTTTTTAGCGTTCTTCCACTTGTCACTCTCACAGGTTAGTGGTAACACCTCAAAATTATTCAAAATAGTTTGTCAGCCCCTTCCTCTTCCCTCCTTCTCTCATTTTGAATTTATATTTTCACTTTTACCCTCTCTTGGCTCTCTCTTGCAATTTTTTCGGCACCCTACAACTCTCTATAAATTCCTACAAAATTCTCTTTCAGATCTCTTGTCCTCTTGGCTTTTTCAAGCCACTATAGGTGATGTTGTTCTTGTTATTTCTTATTGTAAGCATTTATTTTGTTGTGCCCCTGAGCACCTTAGGATTTTCACATCCTTCAATCTTTCATTTAGTGATTGTTCTTATTTCTAGATGCACTTAGATTAAGAACACACACACTTTTTTTCTTTTTATCTATCTTGGTTGCTATGGAGGTAGAAATACCAAAGCAAGGGTTTGACCTAAAGGTAAACCCCCAAATATCCCAAATCATTTTTCTTGTCTTCAGCTATAGGTATTTGGGAAGCATTCAACTGCATGGAGGTTTGTTAGTTTCTTCCTTCCTCGTGTTATTTCAATATTTCATTTGATTAGCTAGTTTATCTTTAATCTTTCTTTTTTATTGTTATTTGGTACCTGGTTGTTGCATTCCCTTGTTTTGGTTTTGCAAACTAGGTGAATTGTTTATTAGAATTTTGTGTTTTCTAGAAACTGTTTAATTTTCTAGGTCGTACGGATGATAGCGCTTAGCGTGGATGTCCACGCGACACGTTGGCATCCTGGGCAATGGCTTCTTCCATCTAGTTCTAGGTTTCTCTCTCCATCCACTTTTCAACTCTATAATTCATTTCTGTAGATCATTTTCCAATTTCTTGTATGTTAGCATTTTCCATTTCAACATCTATTTAATGTAATGTAGAAATTAGCAGTAGTTTAATTTTTATGTTACATTTTGATGAACTTGACTCTTTAACAAAAAAACTTCTTCCCTTTCATTCAATTTTATTCAAAAATAAAATCAAAATTTTTCTTTTCTAAAAAAAAATCGAGGTGCTATCCTGAACCCTGCTCCATAGTCCTAAAGAAGAAAAATGGTGGCCTCCAGCTGAATCTGTCAATACCTTTTTTAATCTTCTCCTTCTATTCTTCATAATAAACATGTTCTCTTATTTTCTTACATCACTTTTTAACTTTTCTCAAAAAGTTTGTGAGAGAGACACTTCATTCCATGCATGTGATCGTGACTTAGCTCTTCCTATGTCACTTTAATCATTTGGTCCCTCTCCTAAAATTCCTCCTACTTATAAGGATATTTTGGTGTAAGAGGATGAAATCATTTATACTTTTCTCAACATTACTTTACCTTCTCTTCATTTCAATGCTCTCCCCTCTAGAGATGAAGCAATAGTAGATGAAGAGTCTCAACTCAATCTGATCCTCCATGGATAGATGTTGAGCATACTTCTTATGTTTCTTATCCTACATCATGTATTTCGCAAGAAGATAATAATGTTAATACAATCATTGTTAACCAACGTATCCCACCGACTAAGGGAATGTTGAATAAGTCCATTAATGTGCAAAATATTCCTTCTATTCCTAAAATCATTGTGCATAGGACACCTGATCTGCCCCCACCTTTTTATCATGTGATCATTGTTCAGAGTATTTCTAAAAAACCTTGACCTTTGAATTACTTTTCTCAAATTGCAAAGTCTATAACTCTAAATGCGTCTGAGGCTCCTCACTACCATGTAGTAGCCCACATGTATAATACATGGAAAAACAAGTAGACTACACCTATCCTTGTTTCCCTTCCTCCACCACATCCTATTCTTCCTACATCTCCCCATCTTCCTCCAAAAGTTGTCTGAGAGTATAATATTGTTGAGCAAATCAGTGCTACTCCTGCCAAGATCTCTCTTTGGGAGCTCATTCAAACTTCACCTACATATCATGGCATGCTCCAAGAAGCCTTACAGATGATCCCAATAGCATCTTTTTCTAGGCCAAATGATGTAGTTGCTTTACTTGATTGCATCTATACGAATTCTCCAGATATTATGTTTCAACAATATGAATTACCTTCCTTATAAGTGCAAAAACAAAATGATCCTCTTCTTATCATTGTGGGGATTAACTCATTTGATATTAAACATACCCTTATTGATAATGGTTTGAGTCTCAAAGTTTGTGGTGTAGACCTATTAAATTGTATTAATATTGATATGTCTTGTATATCTCCCACTAATCTCTCCATCCATGGATTCGATAACATCAGTAGACAAACTTTGGACACAATCATGTTACCAATTAAATTGAGGCCTATTACTTTGCCTACTCTTATTCATGTCACACTCAGTGCTTTATCTTATAATCTCCTTCTTGGTAGACTGTGGATTCATGCCATGGGTGTGCGGTTTCGTCTACCTTGCATGGATCTATTAAATTTGTCTATGAAAACAAAACTTACATAATAAAGTTGATCCAGATCCCTTGCAATATTATCAACAAGCAGATCCTGTGACTCAGCCTGGCAATTCTCCAACTCTTCAAAATCTTATTTCTTCTTCAAAAAAAGATGATTCCCCATCTTCAACCCCTACAAAAGAGGTTGATCATGGTATTGATCCATCTTAAAATGCGTGCCTAGGTGATGATTAGGGTTCAATGGATTTTACACCATCCTTTATAGGAGAGTATAAGATCAACTCCTCTTGTTTTGATATTCCAAAAGTTCATTCTAACTCTTTACTTACAAATACTTCTTCTACATCAACAAAATATCTCCTCCATGTTCTCCTAAATATTCATGTGATTATACTTCTTACATTGATTACACCACTAAAGGTGATCCTCCTTACTTTAAGGAGATGCCATCCAGTTATGGCCATGGTTTTAATATTCTCTCTAGTATTGGTTATAAAGGTAATCGATGCAGACGAAAAGAGCAGGGTATCAAGATCCCTTTGGAGTCTAATCCACATTACTCTTTTGTAGGTCTTGGATACCATCCTACTCAACCCTCCAAATCCTCTTACCATGACTACATAGATGTTAATATGATTTCTGTGTCTCTAAGTCCTCCTCCTCCTTGTGAATTAGAGACACATTACGGGCTTCGGTTCAAAATCATTTCTAAACATGGATATAATAAAAATGGTCTAGGGTGCATGGAACAAGGAGTTAAGGTCCATATGGAACCTAAACTACACTTTTCTACAATGGGTTTAGGTTACCAGCCTTCTCCTCTATCTACATCTCTTCCTCCATTGTCTGAGGTCTCTATGGTTTCATCTTTTTAGAAATTGAACCTTTCTCTACAACAGAAAGGGTTGCTTCCTACTCCACCTACTTCTTCTCTTCTATCTAAACAAGAGTGCATTTTGCCAAGGCTTCTAAAGGTTTGCTTGATCACTCTTCCTCCTACTACTTGTAAAACGTTTTTGCAACACATTCAACCAACTCTTCATTTCTATGCATATCACCGAGTGCTTGGTCATTCCACTAGTGAATGTTGAGCCTTGAAGGAAAAATTCAACACCTTTCTTGACACAAATGCTCTCACTCTTCCTTCTGTTGAAACACCTATCTCCTCTCTGCATGACAAGTGATATTGATTATGGCCTCTATCTGGTTCATTATTCTTCCTCTATTTTCACATGAGACTATTGTGTTACTACCCACTATGTGGCACCTGTAGATTTCTTTATTTTTTCGTTTCCATTCGTGGTGGTACAATCTCACATGCAACCATACTCTATTTTCGGTAACAACACAATATTATTTTTCATGGTTGTCATCACCCATACTTTGGTGGGTAAAGACATCTTATTCTAGGGGTATTAATTATTTATAAGGATCTCCCCTCTTCTTTCTTCCCCTTTTCTTTACCTTAAAATATTTGCATTTTATACATGCAAACATTTTAAGGGGGCATATACTCTGTTCACATGTACATCCATAGAAGCAACTTGCTTTACTTGTGCCTCTTGAGGTGTAGCTTATTAATTTTCCCCCTATGGCATTGTTTATTTTTAATCTCGTTGAAGTGTTCACCCTTGCGGTGTGATATGCTTCCTAAGGCATTGATTTTTGATACGCTCCCTGAGGCATTGGTAGTCTATGAGCCACCTGGAATAATACAACTTGCTAGCCTATGTGCTTCATATGACTTACCTTTTTACACTTATGGTCACCTAGCATAATACAGCTTGCTAGTTTGTGTTGCATGAGGGTATTGTGATTTGCATGACCCCTAGTGATGGAGAAAGCTAGTGTCTGAGTCATGTACTCTTCTTCATTTGTATTGATTGCTTCCCTATCTATTTGTATGTATTCTCTCCTTGAAGCAATCGATCGGCTCATTATATTCTTCTATCCCCTCTTAAGAATTTCTCTATTTGTTGATTTTCTTTATTTTTGTTGCATTTTGGGGATGATACATAGTATTGAGACAACCTTTCATATTGAGGCATCTTTCACTTTGCTGACTCAACATTTTTCTCCACTTGTTGTGTGAATTTCTTCTCTATGTATGTGTTTATGTTTATATATATGTTTGTGATGCTCCGACATAGTGGTTTTGTAGGTTTTTGCTCTAACACTATTGTCTTATGCAGGTTTTTATTGTCTAATGTACTTTTTTTACAAGTTCTCATCCTGGGGGCTTCATTCCTCCACTTGAAGAGCTCTGCATCCTCTACAGTATTCTTTTGGTGTTGTGGTGTTATTTACTTGCAGTATATATCCTTTACTTTAGCATTCATATTCACGTAGTGTCATAAGCCCACTAAAGTGGGGGCTAAATGTAACGTCATAAATTGCATACCCTTACAATTTTATGCTATATTTTAGCCTTGATTTAGTGTACATTCACTTAGTTTGTTTGTAGGCTCATTTTAGCCCTTACATTAGCCCTTTTCCCTCCCATCGTGCTTAGGCCTTATTTCTTGTGTTGTATTTTCATCAAATTTGTTGTCACTTTTGTGTTATCCCTATGATTTTTAGCATCTTGTCATTTTAGAACCCAAACTATCCAAACACTAGCACTTCGCATGGACATCCACATGACGCGCTAACGTCCTATGATAGTTTTGTGTTTGGTGGTTGTTTATGAGAATTCTGCCACTTGTCACTCTCACGGGTTAGTGGTAACACCTCGAAATGATTCCAAATGGCTCACCAACCCCTTGCTCTTCCCTCCTCTCGTTTTGAATCTATCTTTTCACTATTACCCTCTCTTGCTATTTTTTTGGCACTCTACAACTCTCTATAGCTTCCTACAACATTCTCTTTTAGCTCTCTTGTCATCTTGGATTTTTCAAGCCTCTATAGGTGATATTGCTCTTGTTATTTCTTATTATAAGCATTTATTTTGTTGTGCCCCTGAGCACCTTAGGATTTTCATATCCTTCGATCTTTCATTTAATCAGTGTTCTTATTTCTAGATGCACTTAGATTAAGAACACACACTATTTTTCCTTTTATCTATCTTGGTTATTGTGGAGGTGGAATTCAAAGTAGGGGTTTGACCTAAAGGAAAACCCCCAAACAACCCCAACATTTTTTCTTGTCTTCAGCTACAACTATTTGGGAAGCATTCATCTGCATAAAGGTTTCTTGGTTTCTTCCTTCCTCTTGTTATTTCAATATTTCATTTCATTGGCTAGTTTATCTTTAATCTTTCCTTTCTATTGTTATTTGGTACTTGGTTGTTGTGTTCCCTTGTTCTAGTTTTGCAGACTAAGTGAACTTTTGATTGGAATTTCACATTTTTTGGAAACTGTTTGATTTTCTAGGTCATACAGATGATAACAATTAGCGCAGATGTTTGTGGGACGCATTGGCATCTTGGGTAGTGGCTTTTTTCATCTGGTTCCAAGTTCCTCTCTTTGTCCTCTTTTCAACTCTGTAATTTATTTTTGTAGATTATTTTCTAGTTTCTTGTATGTAAGTGTTTTCCATTCCAGCACCTATTTAATGCAATGTATAAATTAGCAATAGTTTAATTTTTATGTTACACAGGTTCCTAGTTTTGTTGAGGATTGTGAATGTTGGGTGGATTTTGCATAATGGGTAGCTTTAAATTTTGTATTTCCTCACAAAAATAAAATGGGAAAATTCTTGAAGGTTGCATATGGTACCATTAATGGAGATGGGGGAAACTTTATGGTATTGTATGAGAAAGAAAATTATAGAAATTGTATTTTAAGACTTATTTAAGTAAATTACATGTGGAATGAATGCTATCAAATGTGAAATGACATTGTGCATCTTTTAGTGACATGTGAATTTTCCACCTTGATTATTGTGCCACATCCAAGTTGGGCATGATGAACTGTAGGATGGAGGTATAGAGGTTTGGAAAGGAGTGGCTCTCTCTCATTTGTCGCAATACAAAGTGATTAGTAGAACAAATGGGTGGAGAGTTTAAAACCAAGTGATAACATAAATTTTATATTGGGTAAAATCAATGAATTAATCAAGAGTTCCCCTATGATGCAAATGCTTGTGAAGATTTAATCGGGGTGTGAAAGGCATATCGCAACTCCAGAACTTGGCAAATGTTGAACTTTCCTCATACTATTGTGCTATGTGTGATGACACTCTTGGTCCATTTCCTAGTATGTTCATCCTTGTTATGGTCAATTTGTTCCTTTGACAAGTTTTATATGTACTGTTGATTTGCGTGTGTGTTTCCATATCCCCTTGCTTTGTGTGAGTATGTTTGTATCCTTACATTTGTCTCTTAGTATAGTGGGGTGGGCCTAGGGGTACCACATGGTTGGTGTTATTGTACCACCACTGGGGATTCAAAGATCTCTGGGATAGTGAATTTCTTGTTGATAGCTTGGCCATCTCAATGGCACAGTGAGTATTTAGTGTTGTGTATTTTCATTTCAAGATTATTTCACTAACTCATGGTTTAAAAAGTGCAATCCCCTTATCTCTTCATTTTTTGGGAATCATGTACTTATAGAGGTTTTTGTGTGGCCAAGTTGGAACCCACAACCCCATGAATGTATCCCCAAGACCATTTGTAAACAACTCAAAAATTAAGAAATTATACCTCGTTTAGTGAAGAGAAACCATATTGTTTCCCCCGCCTTAGTCTTTTCTATGGTCTATTTTTTACAAATCAAAATTATAGTTTGAACTACATTGCGAGACAAGGTTGCCAATCTGATTTGCATCTTGTAGTCAAACCCCAAACCTTGAAGTGCAACAGGGTCACAGTTTGGAGACTCGACGCATAGTGTGTAGTGTAAATTACACCAAGATTCCAAAGTTTGGAGTATCAAGTGTTTGGGGATTCAGAGGTCAATTGCACTTTGCACAATGTAGGTTGTTGATGTTCCCTTAAGTCTATCTTGTCACTGAATCTGAAGTTTGGTGTCCACTTGCATTTTTGCAAACATGCAGATTGCAAGAGAGTTTTGAAGTATGATGTGATGTTAGTTCAAAGTTTGGAACCTGATTGCATTTGTAGACATGTGAGTTGTAAGAAGTTTTTGAAGTCTCAACATCTTTCTAGCCTAGAGGTTCATTTGCACTTTGCAAGATGCTGATAGAAACCAAGGTCCATGAGGGTATGAGTTGCATTTGCATCTCGCAACCTGAACTTGTCTTTGTTATCTAAGTTGCAAATTATGATTGCAACTTGAAGTTTGAGTCTGAATTGGGTGTAGAGTTGTGAATTTCAACTTGGGTTTGAAGTTTGATCTGCCCATAAGTTCCTTTAAGAAACCAAAATTGGAAGTTTTAGCTTTTCATCTTGTCGTAACACCTGAGATTTTGGAGGGTGGTTTAGTAGAGATATTATGAAGGTGATCAAGTGGTTTTGGGAATCTTGTCTCTTTTCAATGCCTCATTTTCTCTACCAATTGTGGTGTCTTGTCTCATGGTAGAGTTAAGTCTTCCGCTTGCGTCACCTTGCTTATGCATTGGTGTTTGTGCCAAGTATGTCATCATGGGTTGCGTATGACACCTTGGGCATGTTGGTATGTTATGTGGTTGCTTATTACCACTTTTTTTATGTAAATAATTTATTTAGTCATCTTTTGTCTGTTAATGTCTCAAGTGAAAGCTTGGGGCATTACACTATATGCCATTTTGATGTATATATGTAGTGTTGTAAATTGTTGTTGCTTACAAATTCACACAAGGTTTAGCACTCAGTTTAGTGTGTATGTTTGTCTTTGCTTGATATGTGCATATTTCAATGCTTTTCTAAGAAACTAGGTGAAGTCCCTTGACAACTGGCATTTCAAGAGCAAGTTTCACCAAGACACTAGTGTCTCGCACTAGCGTCCTGCCCGTTAGCTCCAAAGGATTTGAATTTGAATGTCATCCTTGTTGCCTTGAGTGATGCACCTTGTTGGCCTCAACCCAAATGGGCCCTTGAAAAGTACTTGGGAATCATATATAAACAACTCTCTCTCCCTCATTTTAAGGATGCAACTTCTCTACAAAATAATCTCTCTCTACAAGCTCTCTATTCATGAAGATTATTATTGTATGCAGTAACCCTTGTAGATATTTGAGGAAGCTTCCTCTTCCTCCATCAACTCCTTGTGGGTGATTCATGTTGCAACATTAATCCAACAAGGTTTTCACACTTATGGTAACTTTATTTCATGGTATTTGTTTATTACAGTCTTTATCATTTATTTTGCCTCTTTTCATCGTGAACACACACTCTCTATCATCATCATCATTGTTGTTGTGGAGGTGGGAACACCAACATGGGGTTTGACTAAGGCAAGCCCTATACAACACAACCACTTTTCCCCTTTTACATGTGTGTAGATCGCAACAGAAGGTTTCTGACATTAAGGAGCAATAAGAAGATGGAGTAATAGATACAAACATCATCAAATAGAATTTTTGTCCATATAGAACCCTAAATACACTAGTGCCCTACGTTAGTGTCCTACCTAGTCAACTCTTACTTCTAGTGCCAGGTTCCCTCAGATCTGCTCATTTCTATAACGTACTTATTTTTGTGAACCCTAAGGACTCTAGCACCCAGCACTGTTGTCTTGCCTAGTTATCTCCTACTTCTAATACCATGTTCCATTTGATCTGCTCCCTTCTGTTCTACTCTTGTTTTTTGGAAACTATAACAATAGTCTGCACATTTACCTAGTTACCCAATTTGGTCTACACATTGCTTAGTTTAATCAATACATTTGTTATCAATCTCTCATATTTACAACAAAGGAACAAAGCCCCCACCAACACACTTGGCTCTTCTATAGGGACAACAACCAAGCATAGAGTCGTTGGTGGCTTGTGTTCCAATGTTTGATAGGAAAGATTGATTTACTTAGTTCATAATTGATTAGATCTCTTTTCTATCATATATTTTGGTGAACCCGATGCGCTTGCAAACTTCTTTATCTTTTTTGTGTTTGATTAATTGATTAATTAATTTGACATTTATATTGTAGATCTTATTTATCTTGTATGTTTAATGTAGAAAACAAAACACTTAAAACATTTTTCTTTTAAATAGAAAACTAAAATAAAAAAATAAAAACTTCTACCTTCTAACATGTTATTAGTATATCCGTCTTGTCATCACTTTCTCCATTGCCTGTGGTTCATTACATTTTGGTACGCCCACCTCATTTTCAATTTATTTCTAGATAGGTTCTCTTATTTTCTTACATCACTATCCACTTTTGCTCAAAAAGTTGTTGACAATAATGTTGCATCCCAGGCATGCGATGGTGACTTAGCTCTTCCTATGTCACTATATTGTTTTGATCCCTCTCTCAAAAAATTTCCTACTTGTGAGGATATTTTGGCGCAAGAGGATACATTCATCAATACTTTTCTTTACATCACTTTGCCTGCTCTTCATCCCAATGCCCTTCCTTCTGGCAATGTGGCATTGATGGATGAAGAGTCAAAACTCACATCAGATCCCCTATGGATAGATGTTTGTAAAAAACTAATCAACAAAATTTACATTTTTGGTTCCCAAAAAGAACCTGTGAAACTTAAAATTGTTGTGCATCTTCGTTCTGATGTTTCGCAACTACAATCTAACCCTGTGATCATTGTTTGAGGTGTTCCAAACCCACCTCGATCCTCTGGTTACATTCTGTTACCGCCTGCACGAGCAGTCTGGTTTCAGTTGAAAAAATGCAAAAAATTAGTTAAGGTGCAAGTGTCTTTGTATATACAAAGGTGTTTGTATATACATACAGGTCAAAAATGTGCATTGGCGGGTCAGAAATCTCCATCGGCTTTTGAAAAAATGAGTTATATGCATTTTTGAATGCATATCAGGCTTGAAAATGTGCATATACAAAGGGGGAATCTTTCACAGATTCCTAGGAATATTCCCTGTTTGTATATCAAGTTGCATGTATATTTGGTTTGTATGTTCAGACATACAACGGCTATGTACAAGAGGAAAGATACATTGCAGGTATACAAAGAAAAAATATATAAGGGCCAACATGCATTTGCTACAGTGGCAAGGGGAGATACATGCGGTGGGATCTGCCTCACATGCAAGGTGAACAGTGTAGCAGAGGTATATACATTTGGTGGGCTCCACAAGGTTGTATATGCAATCGCTTGTAGGTTTGCATATACAAGGGGAGTTGCATGCACATATACAAGGATATGCAAGGAATAGGGATGTAAGCCGGACCCGATTAGAATTTCGATTTGTTCTATAATAGTTTGGGGTCCGCCTTGTATGGTGAAGGATTGTATATGCATTTGAGCATGCATATGCAAGAGGGCAAAAAAGGCAAAATCGAAGGGAGAAAAGCCAGCGATAGAAACATAAGGTGCCTACGTGGCACGCTCTCACTGATTGGCGACTTTCAGGGTGTATTTCGAGCTGCAGATCTCAGCGATGGGAGTAGATCGACGGCTGTTTTTGTATTTTTCTACAGTGATGGGTTTCTTTGTATCTACGGCCGCGTTTGGGCGAGAAGAACTCCAATGACACGCCATTGAGGATCTGCGGGTGGTTGAGCCATTAATGGCAGGATTGTAGGCAGGCATGGGCCAATGGTCGAGCGGCCAAGTACCTGGTTTATGACGGAGGGTCTTCCAGTGGCGGCACAGGGCTTGAGCCCAACTACTCCTCGCCCTTCTCTTGCTTCTTCCTGTTTTGTCCCCTGTCGCATTTATGATTTTGAGTGCCATTTCTGGTGCAGTGTATTTGGCAGGAATTTTTGACCTTGTCATGTAATTAATTTTGCTGAGTACACAGCCTTGGTATAAAATCCAAACTGTGTTACTCATTGGGTTTGGTTGAAGACTTGGGGAATTTTTTGTGTGAATAACGAAATATAGAGCATTTTCTGTCTGTTGTAACTCTGTGGAGTTTATGAGTTGCATCTGAAGTGTATCTTGCACATATATTCAGTTTCTTGTCATTGTATATGAAAAATGCATTATTGCATGTGTTTATCTGTCTGTCTCCATTTGTTGTATGCATTTTCTTCTTCTGAATTTGGTTGCTAAGGGTTTCTCAAATTCTAAAATACAGAATTATGTATTGCATGTTTAATCTCTAACTTCCATTCAAGGAGTGGATTAAATTGTTTTAGGTTAAGTATGGAGAAGATGGTATGTCAAATGGGATATTTGTAAGTAGAGACAGTTGAATACTTATCCTTGGGTGGTATTTGTAAGGCAAACACCAGTCCTAACCCCTTGAAACTCGAATGATAGTTGCAAGCCATTCTTATGTATACGTCTAGTTGACTCCTTCCCCTGAGATAGGCACCGGTTTGTTCTTGTGAAGTAGTTATGATCCAAAACCCTTGTCTTGCATCCAAACCATAATTTCAAACCATTCCATAATTTTAACCTGTTAGTTGTAGGAGTAGGATTAGGAACCCCTGCATACTCTCATACCTGACCAGACAAATATGTCCAAGAACGTGCCAACCTTGTGATTTGTCACACAAATCTTGGTCCACACATGAGAGTATTCTGCCTGTTATCACAAAGCTAAATCTTTCTATCATTGGGTGAGTCAAAGTGTCAAATCTTTAGCTAATAGGGATCCCCCCTTGGTGCGGCAGAACCAGAAGTGAAGGGGAGGCTGCTCACGCAACCTCCCGT
The DNA here is from genome assembly GCA_027924645.1 of Cunninghamia lanceolata. Taxonomy (NCBI): domain Eukaryota; kingdom Viridiplantae; phylum Streptophyta; class Pinopsida; order Cupressales; family Cupressaceae; genus Cunninghamia; species Cunninghamia lanceolata. The sequence goes on from BSBN01000550.1 coordinate 159,597, forward strand.
GTCTGTTAGCATCCAGTCAGATTGAGAGGTAACACATTCTCAGCTTTGCAAAACAACTTACTCAAACTAACCAACTTGTTCAAAATGTGTCGCAGCAACCTCATTACCACGCAATTTCTCACACATATAACACTCGCAACAACAAGCAAAGTAAACAAGCACCGATCATTCCCACCTCTCTTCCCCTTCTCAAATTTTTCTTCCCCCAACTCCCCATCTTTATCAAAATGCTGGTAGAGAATATGATCTTGTAGAGCAGCTTCTCCCTACTCTGACTAAGATCTCACTCTAGGAATTAATACAAACCTTGCCTGCATACCACATAATGCTCTAGGAGGCTCTACAAAAGGTAGTCATCCCACCTTCTATTAGACCTAATGGTGTAGCAACCCTGTTAGATTGTATACACATGACAAATTTAGATATTATCTTTCAACAACATGAGTTACCTTCTCTCAAAGTTCAAAAGACACATGATCCTCTCATGATTTTGGTCATCATTAATAGAAATGGAATAAAATGTACTTTGATTGATAATGGATCAGGCCTTAATATTTGTAGCATAGACCTACTACACAAAATCGGTGTCGATACGTCTCTTATCAAACCTGATACTCTTTCTATTCGTGGCTTTAATAATGTTGGTAGACAGTCACTAGGTACAATCATACTACCAGTTGAGGTAGCACCAGTGACTTTGCCTACACTTATCCATGTCATGCCTGATGCTCTTTAATATAATCTTCTTCTTGGTAGACTGTAGATTCATTCCATGGGGCAGTCTTGTCTACTCTTCATCATACAATGAAGTTCGTTTATAACAACAAAATTTATACAATTGAGGCTGATCTAAATCCATAAAGTTGCTTATAAGTAGAAGTCGGGTATCAACCTCATGTTTCAAAATCTCTCAGTAATTTGATTCCTTCTTCAACAAAAGTTGACCCACTATTCTCTACTGCTAACAACAGTGATGATCAGAATAGTGCTTCGCCTTCGAGTGCATGTTTCAATGACGATTGTGGCTCACTAGATTTTACACCCTAATTTATTAGAGAGTACAAAATCTCACAATCTAAGCCTGAAATCTTGAAGATGGCTTTTGTTTCATTTGCACAATCTATTTCTTCTAAAAAACTCAAATCTATTATTCTAACTTCTCCTACTTCAACAAATTCTGAAACACCATCATCACCTTCTATCCATGATAATGTGCCTTCTTCTTCTAACGCATGTCTTGGTGATGATTGGGGCTCTTTAGATTTCACCCCCCATGGACCTGTTGAATATAAGATTGACTCCTCAACCTGACATCTCAACGCTCGACAAGGATCCACATACTTGCAAATAGATCGATCCTTCTCCCCATGTCAATTCTACTACTACTTCTTCTTCATCATGTGATTACACATCTCATTTCGATAAGATTAGTAATGTGGCCCTCCTCCTCTGTCTGATTTGGAGACACGTTATGGCCCTGGATTCAAAATTCTTTCTAAGCATAGATACAATGGTGAAAGGAAGCTAGGTGTGCGGAAAACGCTTCCTACACTAATCTAATGAGGAGAGGTCTATGCAAATTCAACTTTATCTTAACTATTACAGCAATGTTAAACCATTAACATGAGATATTGCAACAAAACACAAGAACCAGAAAGAAGACAGAGAGAGAGAGACAAGATATACGTGGGGAAAACCCTTAAGGGTGAAAAACCCCACACTCCAAAACACAGCTCAAATATATTACAGTAAACAATAATAGATTACAATACAGTTTCAGAGCCAATGCTCTTTCAGGAGTCTTTAAATGTCGAATCTGGAGATATTCCGGCAGCATAACAGTACTTGTACCAAAGTTATCTATCTCCCATCTAAGCACCTATTTATATAGAGTTTACAAGGCAAATATGGAACCTTCTAGAGATGGGCGTCCATCTTGGACTCATGCCCCAAAACCCACGCCTAAGGACACTTGTCCAACATCCCATCCCAAAGTGGATGCCTAGTCCCAAGATAGGTTACGACAGATGCTCTTACGCACCTTACAGCTGTCAAAGAATCCGTCATACACTGACTAAAAATATCATATTCCTCTTACATGTCATAACCTCCCTTGACCGCCCAAAGATGCCTTTCTCTCGTGCAGAGATACTCACCGACAAGTTGGACAACAACCATTGGAGAGGGCAAAATGACTATCCATGTGGCTAAGGTAGTGCAGAATTTGAAGGGACAGAGGAAGTAGAAGGTGAACTGATTGGGGAAGAAGAAGACTCTCTATTTAAATGGACTACCATTTAAGGGTTCTCTTGGCACTTGGAGAATTAGTGAGCAAGCTAGTTGTGTGAGAGCCAAACTGTAATGTTCCCTTTTAGGATTTTCCCGATTTCTTAACCTGCAACAATAATAATCACTAAAAAAGGGGACATTAGAAATATTAAAGGTCAATAAATTATGATAATATTCAATTCATAGCATTGTTCATATTTAATTCATCTATCATAGCATATTTAATAATGAGATCAATACCATATAGCATAATAAATGAAGAAATCAAATGATCATATCATAATCCATATTTGGTCCAATCCATCATAACCTAATTCCTCAAGCCAATCACATATTGAATCTCTCAGGAGTGTTAGTAAGTAACAATATTGTCGAGAGCATGCAAGGGGGTCATCCTTACATCTCCCAGTCCACCTTAGAGGCTGGTCATCCTCCTTGATCAAGCCTAGGAGCACCTAGTTGCCTCTCGGCCCACAAGTGTCTCATCTCAGGGTGGCGTGCTTGATAAGATACATGAAGACCACTATTTCAACAAGCCCGGGAGCACTCATACACCTCTGGTCCCACGAGCTAACTAACTTGGGTGGTGTGCTTGATGAAGGGGCCTATCGGTACTTCACCATCTCGTGAACCCTGAAAGGGCCATCATTTCCTACTTACTAATATCACCTTCTTTCAATTGTATTGTGTGGGAATTGGTATGATTGATATATGTAGTTATGTACCTCTTATTTAATTGCAGTTCAGTTCACTTGATAGCAATATAAATTTCCTTGCTGATTCAAGGATCTGTGCAGCTATGTTTCATATATTTACTTCTCTTGCCTTGGCAGGTCTGATCGGTCTTCTTCTTCTTTTTTGTGAAATTTGTTGTATACTCCTTAGATCTTTCTTCCTTATGTATATTACTTTCTTTATTTCTACTTTTATATTCAAATAATAATTCTTATTCGATGCCCTTCAAACATTCCTATCATTTGCTTCTTATACCTTTACAAAGGATATGTCTTTGATGAATAGATATGACTCTTCTTAATTGCACTTCTTCATAAAACAAATCGCAGCCTTTACTGTTTGTCTTCTAGTGCCTTTATTATTTTGTCTTCTAGTGTATGGAGAGCACCTTTCATAAATCATATAATCTTTTGTTGATCTTAATCGCACCATATACAATTTGATCACTGCTTCTTAATATTATTAATACATGCTTCTTAAATATTAAGGGCTGCACCATGAAGTCAACTTCATCTCATTTGTAATTTAAAATACCAAAACATGGGTTGGCCTCTGACGTTTTTGTAATGTCATGTAAATTGAATCTTTAATTTAATTTATCATTATTCATTTCCCTAACTCTTACTCTCTTTCTTTATTAAGCGATCTCCTTGTTTTAATGCCCACGAACTAGATCAATCCTGTGGGGGATATTACAGTCCACCCTTCCCAAGAATGCTTGTCCTCAAGCAATTTTAAATTTGGATGATTGAAGATGTCTACTCCTTTCCACGTAGCATCTTCCATAGGCAGGTTCTTCCATTTAACCAAATATTCAAGAACAACTTTATTTCTTAATTTCTTTTCCCTCACATCAAGGATAGTTCCAAGTTCCAAGATTAGTTTTCCCTCGTCATCCAATGGGAGTAACTCTTGACAAGGTGTAACATGTTGCCCAAGCACCTTCTTGAGACGAGATAAATGGAAGACGTTATGAATTCGGCTATTCTCTAGTAGTTCCAGTTCATAAGCAACTTCTCCTATCTTTCTTATAATTTTAACCCCCATTAATTATTCAAGGGGGAAACTGCTGCTACCAAAGTCACCAAAATTTATCCTCCTACATATACACAAGGTGCTGACTATGCCAACTCAACATGGGATAAATAAATACAACATTAGGAATTTGCAAAGGTTGAGACACCTTAATTCCCAACAAATGGAAATGGTTTAGTGTGCACGGAACAAGGAGTTAAGGTTCCTGTGAAACTAATTCCGCACTTTTCTAAAGTAGGTTTAGGTTTCTAGCCTTCTCCTCTATCTACATCCCCTTCGCCATTGTCTAAGGTCTCTATGGTTCCTTCTTTTCAGAAATCAAACTTCTCTCCACAACATAAAGGGTTACTTTCTACTCAACCTGCTTCTTCTCTTCTAAAGCAACAAGAGTGTATTTTGTCAAGTCTACTTAAGGCCCACTTGATCACTCTTCCTCCTCTGACATGCAAAAAGTTTCCACAAAATAGTCAATCAATACTTCCTTTCTATGCATATCATCAAGCACTTGGCCATTCCACTAGTGGATGTCGAGACTTGCATGACAAAATTCAACACCTTCGTGACATGTGTGCTCGCACTTTCCCTTTTGTTGTAGCACCTATTCTCTCTTCAAATAACAAGTGACAGTGAGGATCACCCTTGTCCAGTTCATTTTGCCTAATAAACATTATTTTCTCTACATCATTATGATTGAGTCTGCTTGAGCCACCTCTATCATCACATTGCAACAGATTCCATCATTTTTTTATGGTAGCAACATGATATTCTTGTTCATGGTTGTCCTCACTTGTATTCTGGAGGGCAGTGACAACTTGTTCTTGGGGTGTGCATCCTTCCTACGGATCCCCTCTTTGTTATCCCCCCTTTTTATTTTTCCTTAAAATATTTTCATACTATACATACTAATATTTTAATGGGGGCATATTATCTATCCATATGTGCATCCACACATGCACCCTTCTTCATTCATGCCTCTTGAGCTTTGGCTTATTGATGTGCCCCCTCTACAGTGGTGTTTTCATAGCACCCATTGAGGTGTGGTTATCAATTTGCCCCTTGCGGCATTATTCATTTATGTTCTCCCTGAAGCGTTACTGTTGGATAAAGATCCTTGAGGTGTTGTTGTTGGATAAAGCTCCATGAGGCATTAATAGTATATGGTCACCTAACATAATGCAACTTGCTAGCCTATGATCCGTATAGTCTATGAGCCGCTTAGCATAACACAAATTGCTGGCTTGTGCACTTCATACGACCTAACCTTGTTACACTCATGGTTACCTAACATAACGCAACTTGCTAGATCGTGATCCATGAGGATATTTTGATTTACATGACCGCTAGCAAAAGAGCAAGCTAGTGCCATAGCCATGCCTTTCTCTTTCATATTGATTGCTCCCATGTCTATTTGTATGTCTTCTCTCTTTAATGCAACCGATCGACTTATTACGTTCTTCTATCTCCTTTTTATAATTCCTCTATATTTGGTTTTCTTTTATTTTCATTATATTTTGGGGATGACACATGGTATTGAGACAACTTTTCATACCGAGGTCTCTTTACTTTGTTGACTCAAAAGTTTTTCTTTTGTTTGCTTGTGTGTTTTGATTTATATAGTGTTAGTGGTGCATTAGATCATATGGTTTACCAACTTTGTTGTTGTATGCTTCGTGTATGTTACATGTATGCTTGGTGTATGCTCCATGCATGCTTTGTGTATGTTTAGATTTTACCATATTACTTTCCTAACCATAGTTGTTTTGGCATATAATATGCGGCCTCATCTTGTGTTTGTTAATTGTCAGATATGTGTATATGTGTGACTTATACCATGTGTCTTGTGTATGTGTAACCTCTTTATTTGAGAATTGTAGACTGGCAGGATCCTAAGCTTGGGGACTATTGCATCTATCAACTTAGTGACATTCTATGTCTTCAACATTCCAGTGAAGAGATTTGGCTTCTCCATACTTTAGTGTGTGTGTGAACGTAAGTTCATACCCCCGCTAAAGTAGGGGCTAAATGTAGTGTCGTAAATTGTTGTCGCTTACAATTTCACACTAGGTTTAGCACTTGGTTTAGCATGTGTGTTTGTCTCTGCTTGATATCTACATATTTCACTACTTTTCTAAGAAACTAGGTGAAGTCCCTTGACAACTAGCATTTCAAGAGCACATTTCACAAGGACACTAGAGCCCTGTGCTAGCATCCTATTCATTGGCTCCAGAGGATTTTGAATTTGAATGCCATCCTTGTTTCCTTGAGTGATGCACCTTGTCGGCCCCAACCCAAATGGGCCCTCAAGAAGTACTTGGGATTCATATATAAACAACTCTCTCTTCCTCATATTAAGGATGCAACTTCTCTACAAAACAAGCTCTCTCTCTCTCTCTCTCTCTCTCTCTCTCTCTCTCTCTCTCTCTCTCTCTCTCTCTCTCTCTCTCTCTCTCTCTCTCTCTCTCTCTCTCTCTCTCTCTCTCTCTCTCTCTCTCTCTCTCTCTCTCTCTCTCTCTCTCTCTCTCTCTCTCTCTCTCTCTCTCTCTCTCTCTCTCTCTCTCTCTCTCCAAGCTCTCTATTTGTGAAGATTATTGTTGTATGCACTAACCCTTGCAAGTATTTGAGGAAGCTTCCTCTTCCTCCATCAACTCCTTGTGGGTGATTCATGTTGCAACATCAACCCAACAAGGGTTTCACACTTATGGTAACTCTATTTCATGGTATTTGTTTGTTGTAGTCTTTATCATTTGTTTTGCCTCTATTATTTGCAAACATACACTCTCTATCATCATAATCATTTCTATTGTGGAGCTGGGAACACCAACACGAGGTTTGACTGAGGTAAGCCCCTATACAACACAACCACTTTTCCCCTTTTACATGTGTGTAAATTGCAACATAAGGTTTCTAACATTGAGGAGTGACAAGAAGACGAGAGTAATAGATATAGACATCGTCGAATAGAAGTTTTGTCCATATAGAACCCTAAAGACAATAGCACCCCGCGCTAGTGTCCTGCCCAGTTAGCTCCTACTTCTAGTGCCTGGTTCCCTCAAAATTGCTCATTTCTATCCTGCACTTATTTTTTGTGAACCCTAAGGACTCGAGCACCCAGCGCTAATGTCCTACTTAGTTAGCTCTTGCTTTCGATGCCAGGTTCCATTTGATCTACTCCCTTCTATTCTACTCTTATTTTTTGGAAACTGTAATAGTAGTCTGCACATTTACCCAGTTACCTGATTTGGTCTACACATTACTTAGTTTAATCAACATTTGTTATCAATCTCTCACATTTGCAACAAAGGAACAGAGCCCCCACCAACATAGCTTGGTTCTTCTCTAGGGACATTAGCCAAGCATAGAGTCGTTGGTGGCTGGTGTTCCAATGTTTGATAGCAAAGATTGATCTAGTTAGTTCATAATTGATTAGATCTCTTTTCTATCATACAATATACTATTAACATTCCTGTATACACCATTCATGTGTATATGACACAAATGTTTGTGTATGTGCTAATCTATGCATACATTGCCTACCATGTCACCTTTCTAAAATAATTAATTAATGGTCAATATTAACCCATATTATTCTTTCGTGGGTTAATTGGGCAAGCATAGGAAGGATAAATGTTTAATATTTAATATTGTCTAACTATTATCTAGATTTCAAGAGGACAATTAAAATTTTTAAAAAATATTTATGAGGCCCAAAAGAGGCATTGGAAATTTGGATGCCCACCTCTCCCAAGGAATATTCATACAAAAGATGAAAATTTTGTCATTTGGATGTACTGTTGATATGCATTTTTCTCCCACACTTGCATATTTGCAGAAGACTTCTTCAATGGACGAAACCTCATTGGAGTAGAAGGCTTATGGATGAAAATCCATGAGCGTAAAGTGATCATAGGATAAAAAAATTTGCTCACAAGGAGCAATCTCATCCAGAGCTTGCATTTGGGTTGAAGGAATTTAGAGGGTTTGGCAATTTTCAGTGTTGGTATGCATGATTGTTCATTTCATAGTTTTTAGTTGCCTTTTTGTGTATTCATTGTTGCATGTAGTTGCATGTTGTTGTAGGTGTCATTTACATCCATCCCAGGCTCTATGTCAATTTTGGTGAGTTGGGTATTTTTGGTTTGATCTCAAGAGTGTTGCATGTGTAGTTTCTATGTGCTGAAATACACATTAAGGAATTCATTTTGTGTGTAGTTTGCAATTTGGTGTTGTGGGTATTGATGAAATTTTTTTCTGTTATATTCTCCTTTTGTATTAGACCCGTTATCAAGGGTTTATGATAGAAAAATCAAATAAATTCAGTTTATGGAGTTTCCAATAATTTTTGGTGTCATTCTGTGTTGATAAATTTTGTGGGTTTTGTTGCAATTGCTCCAGATTTGAAAATATAGTTGTTGTAGCTTAAGTGATTGTTATGACAGCTTAGAGGATGTTAATTTAATTCTAATATGCAAGAAAAACCATTCCATAAGTTTCTCAGAAAGTTGTGAAAGTTTGGTGTTATTACAATGTGTTTTTAGCTTGCTGGTCTTGGAGAAAATTGGTGTAAATTTGAGATAGTTTGCAAATTTAATTTTCAGATCTAATATAAATCATAATATTCAGTTTGGTATATTACAGTAGTATCAAAGCATAAATCTTTTCATCTTTTAGGGTTTGATTATTGATGATTGATAGAGAAATTAAATATTTGAGAAGAGAACAAAAAAATTGCAAGAAGAAGAGACAATGGCAGAAAGAAGAGAAATTGAAGAGGAGAGTGCTACAAGGAAGCTTGAAAAAATGATACAGGAGCAAACTTGCCTTGCTGAAATGTTTGGTCAATTGTTCTAATGGATACAAAACAACAATAACCATAATGGGAACAATGGAGCTAGTACTTCGAGGGTGAACAACAATGGTAAAGGAAAAGAGGTTGAAACTCAAAATTCCAAGTTTAGGTCTGCAAACAAACCCATATTCCTTCCTGAAGATGAACAAGAGCCAAATGAACCAATAAACAATAGTGATTTCAATCCAGATAACCTTCGGAGATGGAATGCATAATATAACTCCCTACCAGATGATATCAAATCTGAAATGTCACATGTAGAATACATGGAACATGCTTAGAAGAGTGAACCTCAAAAGAAGTGGAATCACAAAAACAGAGATCTAAAACACAAGTTGGGGAAGTTGATAGCTGCCTATTTTGATGGAAACAAAAAAATCACAGCAAGAGATTGGTTGCAGAAAATGGAAACTTATTTTGTTCTCAATTTGATGAAGGAGAAAGAAGCAGTGCAGTTTGCCTATTTGCATCTAGAAGGGGAAGCTTATGAATGGTGGTTTCATGGTCGTATCACTTAGGGTCATGATCAGATACATACATTTGATGAGTTCAAACAAAGAATTTTGGTAAGATTTTAGTTGAAAGATGAAGAAGAATATTTCAACAAGTTATCCATGATCAAGTAGCGACATTCAGTGAATGAGTATATAACATAATTTCAGAAAGTGGTTTTAATGGTTCCAGAGATTTTAGAGAAGAGGATAGTGCACCTTTTCATTACATGACTCATTGAACCTCTTAGGAAGTTTGTCAAATCTTTTGCATCGGTTACTTTGTAGGAAGCTATTAAAAGAGCTCTAACCCTTGAGCTATCAATTCCAAAGAATACTTTCTCACATTCCTCCAAGCCAAACACATGGTTTCATAAGGGAGGGTTTAAGAAGAAACCATACCATGCACCTACACTTCTACAGAAGAATATAACTTCGAATGTTGTGAAGAAGATGGATGAAGAAACAAGGAATGAGCTTAGGAGGAAGAAGCTTTACTTTTCTTGCAAGAGCCATGGGTCCCTGGACATAGGTGTTTGGGAAAGGGACGAGTCCATTAAATAGAGGTTGTCTTGGATAAGAATTCAGATTCAGATGGAAATGAAGAGTTTCATGACATTAAGGATTCAGAACTAGAGACTGAAGAGAAGGAAGCCACTAACGAAGGTTCATTAGCTGCACTTTTAGGAGCACCGAGATATCATCCTTTCAGGGTTCGAGGAGTGTTAGCAGGGTAGCGAATGACTATTTTGATTAACAGTGGGGCAACCCAGTATTTTATTGATGAGGGGTTAGTAATGAAGAAAGGATTGAAGACTGGATAATTTGAAGGGTTCAATGTTACAGTTGCAGATGGTTTCACTATACCCTACACAAGAGTTATCAAACAATTGAAAATAACTATGGGAGATTACACAATTTGTGATGATTTTAATGTTGTTAGTATTGGAGAAATTGGTGTTGTGTTGAGTGTTCAATGGATGCATTCTATTGGAGGACACTACCAAAATTATCAAACCATGGAGTTCAAGTTTCAGTCAGAAGGCAAGGAGATTGTGCTTAGAGGGATTTCAAATGGATATCTAAGAGTGGTGACAACAAAGAAGATGGAGAGGACTTTCCGAAGAGGTCAAGTTGCTTGGGCATCCACTTGTTTGATTCATCCTTCAAGTTCTTCAAATGGAAAAGGTAAATTTCATTTTCAAATTCAAGAAATTTTAGATAAGCATAATATAGTTTTTAGTGATATACCTCTGGGATTACCTTTGGATAGGGGATTTCAGCAAGTTATAGAGTTAGAACAAAATGCCAAACCTGTTATAACTACACCATATAGAAATCCAAGGGGTTACAAGGAGGATATAGAAAAGACTATCAGAGAGTTGATATGGGTTTCACTAGATCAAGTTCTAGTCCTTTTGCACCATTGGTAGTTCTTGTTAAGAAGAAGGATGACACCTTGCAAATGTGCATAGGTTACAGGTCATTGAATAAGAAGACAATCAAGAATAGATATCCTATTCCATAGATTGATCTCCTTGAGTAGTTGTATGGAGCTATTTACTTTTCTAATATTGATTTAAGATCAGGATATCACCATATTCATATTAAAAACAAGGATGTGGAGAAGACAACTTTCTGATGTCACTATGGGCATTTTGAATTCTTGATCATGTCTTTTGGCCTCACTAATGCACCAACAACCTTTTAATCATGTATGAACTAGGTATTCAGTAAACAACTCAGGAAGTTTGTCTTGGTATTCTTTGATGCTATCTTGATTTATAGTAAAACATGGAAGGAGCATTTGGAACATTTAGACACTATTTTGGGCATTTTGGAACAAAAATATTTTTATGCTAAGTTGTTCAAATGCGAGTTTGGATTGACTAAAATTTTGTACTTGGGACATATCATAAGTTCCAAAGGCGTTCAAGTAGACCCACAAGAGATACATGCAATTCTATATTGGCCCCCACTAACCAATCTAACATAGTTGAAAGGATTCTTTGGGCTTTGTTGTTGTTACAGGAGGTTTGTAAAAGGTTTCTCTCAGATTGATGTTCCATTGACTAATTTGACCAAGAAAGGAGCCTTTGCATGGTTTGAGGAAGCCCATAAAACATTTGACAAGTTCAAGGAGGTAATGCGCTCATGCCCAGTGCTTGCAATCCTTGATTTTTCTCTACCTTTTGTGGTTGAATGCGATGCATATGGGGAAGGCATGGGAGCTATCCTAACTCAAAAGGGACACCCAATAGCATTTGAGAGTAGGAAATTGAATAATATAGAGAAAGGATATTGCATTTATGACAAAGATATGTTGGGAATTATGCATGATTTGGAAAAGTTTAGACAATATCTTGTTTGTACATGGGAAGTTTGTTGTAAAAACTGATTACAAATGTTTGAGAATCTTTATGAATCAAAAGAACTTGAATGACTGCCAACAAAAGTGGGTTAGCAAGCTGCAAGCATATGATTTTGAGATTGAATACATGAAAGGTGAAAGAAATGTGGTAGCTGATGCACTTTCTAGGAAGCCAACATTGTGTTCATTATCTTCTATTTCTACAAAATGGAAAGATTCTATCATTGTTGAATATGTTAAGAATTCATTTGCTTCTAATCTATTGGATGAGAAGCTAGAAGATGATAGGTACACAGTGATAGATGGGCTGATTTACTATAAGAACATGATTTTCTTGGTGTCGAAATCAAAGATTAAGGAGAAGATATTGAGGGCATTCCATGATACACCCTTGGTTGGTCATCAAGGGTATTATAAGACTTACAAGAAGATACAGGGGAGGTTTGCATGGAAGGGGCTGAAAGAGGATGTGCACAAACACATTAAGGAGTACATGGCTTGCCAACATAACAAAGAAGAACAAAATTTGCCTGCAGGTCTGCTCCAACCACTACCGATTCTAGAACATAAATGGGAAAGCATCTCCATGGATTTCATCACAGGACTTCCCAAGGTCCAAGGTAAAGATTGCATTTATGTTGTGGTGGATAGATTGAAAAAGTATGCACATTTCTTTCCTATCTCATTAGAATTTAAGGCACTTCAAGTAGCATAATTGTTTTTCAAGGAGATTTTCAGATTGCATGGATTGCCTAGGAGCATTGTTAGTGATAGAGATAGTCAATTTATGAGCTCTTTTTGGAAGGATCTTTTCCACTTGACAGGTACAAAAATCACACCAAGCACAAGTTACCATCCACAAACAGATGGTCAAACAGAGATTGTTAATAAGTGGGTAGAAGGCTACCTATGGAACCATGTTTCAAACCAGCAAGTTGCTCGGGTCAAATGGTTGTATTTAGGAGAGTATTGTTACGACACAACACACCACATGTCTATTGGTATGCCTCCATTTCGAGTATTTTATGGGTATGATGCACTTCTATTTACTGATTTGTTATTTTCATATAGTAGAGTACCTACATCTAGTGATCTTATCAATCAGAGTCAAGAAATATTAAGGTCACTAAAAGATAACTTGAGGGAAGCTCAGAATCAATAGAAGATGTATGCAGATAGGAAAATAACATAAAGATCATTTAAGGTGGGAGACTTGGTATTTTTGAGATTGCAACCATATAGACAAAGCTCCTTGAAGAAGAATGGGGCTGAAAAGTTGAAGCCTAAGTTCTTTGGACCTTACAGGATCATCAGGAGGAATAGTGAGGTAGCATATGAGTTGGAGCTTCCTCCAAACAACTAGATTCATAATATATTTCATTTTTCTTATTTGAAGAAGGTTCTTGGACAACAGGTTGTGCCTTCACTTGATTTACCACCCTTGGATGATGAAGGGAAATTGATTCTAATTCCTGAAAAGATTTTGGAGACCAGGGAGAAAAGATTGAGGAACATGAGCATTTCAGAGTATTTGATCAAATGGAAGAATTTGCAGTGGAGGATGCAACTTGGGAAGGACCATAAATTCTTGACCATCTAGATTTGCATTGCTTGAGGACAAGATATTTCCAAGAGGGAGGAATTTTCATGTCTCCTTTCTAGAATAATTAATTAATGGTCAATATTAATCCATTTTATTCTTCCATGGGTTACTTGGGCAAGCATAGGAAGGATAAATGTTTAATATTTAATATTGTCCAACTATTATCTATTTCAAGAGGACAATTAAATATTAAATAAAATATTTATGAGGCCCAAAAGAGGCGTTGGGAATTTGGGCACCCACTTCTCCAAGGAAGATTCATACAAAAGATGAAAATTTTGTCATTTGGAGGTATTGTTGATATGCATTTTTCTCTCACACTTGCAGATTTGCAAAAGACTTCTTCAATGGACGAAACCCCGCTGGAGTAGAAGGATTATGGATGAAAACCCATGAGTATCAAGTGATTAGAGAACAAAAAACCTTTGCTCACAGATAACAATCTCTTCTAAAGCTTGCATTTGGACTGAAGGAATTTAGAGGGTTTGGCAATTTTCAGTGTTGGTGTGTAAGATTGTTCATTTCATAGTTTGTAGTTGCCTTTTTGTGTATTCGCTATTGCATGTACTTGCATGTTGTTGTAGGTGTTTTTTACATCCATCCCAGGCTCTATGTTAGTTTTGGTGAGTTGGGTATCGTTGGTTTGATCTCAGGAGTGTGTATGTGTAGTTTCAATGTGTTGAAATACACATTGAGTAATTAATTCTGTGTGTAGTTTGTAGTTTGGTGTTGTGGGTGTTGTTGCAGAATTTTTCTGTTGTATTCTCCATTTGTATCAGACAGGTTATCAGGTGTTTATGACAGAAAAATCAAATTAATTTAGTTTATGGAGTTTCTAATAAATTTTTGTGTCATTCCGTGTTGATAAATTTTGTGGGTTTTATTGCAATTGCTCCATATTTCAAAATACAATTGATGTAACTTATGTGATTGTTATGACAACCTAGAAGATGTTAATTTAATTCTAATATGCAAGCAAAACTATTCCATAAGTTTCTAGGCAAGTTGTGAAAGTTTGGTGTTATCACAACGTGTTTTTAGCTTGCTAGTCTTCGAGAAAATTGGTGTAAATTTGAGATAGTTTGCAAAATTCATTTTTTGGTATATTACATTTCCCTACCTTATCCATGTGCCATTTAGTGCTCATATGCCACCCTGATGTGTGGATGCACTATTCGTGGGCATGCATACACTAGGGCATGCCCTAATGTATTTGCACTTTGAACCTTCTACCTATATTTATTACCCCTAAAACCCCACTCAAAATTGGAAAAAGTGAACTCACCTAAGGTTGGTCAATCACTCATCACCTATACTCCTGAACCAGCTCGATGTGGTACTCCTCGACTAGTATGTGCTCCATTTTGCCTAGCTCTTCTCTCCAAAATCTAGAGTTCTATTCTCTTCTTACGTAGGGTAAACATGAAAATTTTACCCCCCCAAACTCCTATTTATTGGATTTTCCCCCAATTTCTTTTAAATTTTCACTGTAATGTTTCCCTCTAAACCCTAATTTTCATCCCTTTTGAACCTGTTTCACCTATCAAGCAACCATCCAGGATCCCTAATCCTACCAGCTCCCTTAAGGAGGCATCCCTACCTAATTCCTCTTTGTCATTCCTCGAGTGGTTGGGGCATCCCTTTTTAGAAGCCACTCTATATTTTTTTCTTTAAAATGACGTTACGTAACATCTCAAAGAGGGGCAAATGTAGACACTTAAAATGCATTCCTCCATTTACGTCATCATCACATTAGATTCATCCCACATTTCTCCTTCCAACATCAATTAGATAAATCATATTTAAATTTAATTAATTAACTCGACCATTCTTCTAGCACATTTATTTATTAATAAACCTAATTATTCTTCTGGTTTTATTTATTTATTTAATTAACTAACCTAACATTTTTCTAATGTTATAGTTTTAATTAAATAAATCACATTTATTTAATAAAATCAATTATTCTCCAAATGTTCCCCCTATAAATTAAATAAATAATTCATCCAAAATCCCCTCTCATCGTCAGTTGAGTAAATAAACAAAGTTTAATCAACTAATTAATTGTTTGCACATTCCTCCACCATTTTAATTAAAATAAACAAAGTCAACTTGCACAAGACTCCAAAATGTATCATTTCAATCTCTATCCTTCACTCAGATTAAAATAATCTCCACCCTTCATCTCCTTCAATCTTTGCCATAATCATGAGCACCTATCCCAACATTCGCCCATGCAAATGGATTAACCCCTTCCCTCTGCACAAAATCAAATCTACACCATCCATGATTCTCATCCCAAATCTATAAATATCTCATCTCCCAAGCCATTTTTAATGAGTCAAGTTAGATGCATAACAAGGTTATGCCGAAGGTTTTATTGAACAACCACATCTCTCTCTCCAACAACACATCTTGAGCATAACAAAGGCATCAAGAGTTTGTTTTGGTGAGATTCTTGTTTTATTTTCATCATTGTTTGCATTCCTTAGCTCAATTCAAGGTGTTGTTAGATTTGAAAGTAGGTTCTTTGTATGTATTTCTTAGTTCCTAGTTTGTTTCATTTCTTAGCATACACATTTACAAACACCTTTGGGGAATTTGTTGGATTGTAAGAGTCATGTTCTCCTTAGTTAGACCCGTATATGGACCGGTTCAATGAGAATGAACTAAGGTTGAGAATAACATATAAGTGTGCAATATGTTCCTAGGATGATGATGCAATGTTAATGCAATTCTTTTTCTCTATTTGTAATTGAATTCTATATTTGCTCAATAATTTTTTTCTCAATTTTAAACGATTCTTTTGAATTATGGTTAGTGTTTAAATTCATCACCCTAATGTGCATTTTGAAATAAGATGCATTTTAGTGAGCTCATAATGATTAATGAGGGAGGGAAACATGGACCCAAATTAAGAAATTCAATTTTAAAGGTTTGGGTTCAACTTTGAGACTACAAAAATGATCTAGATCAATTTCGCACCTACAAATTCAGATCAAGGTGAAGGATAGGTAGATGTGGAGATCAAATCTAATTCTTGAGAATGAATGGTAATGAAAACATGCTAAGATAAAATTATTTACCAATTTCCACATAATATACCATCTTATACACTTATAAACAGATAGAAGATAACTTAATCACCATAAACCTAAAACATAAAAGATAACAAGAGACGCATTGCGTCAGGTTCCTGCCATGATGCTATGAATGTTGTTCTAATTGTATTTGTTGAATATGTCAATGTACACCACCATAATCTTTGAAGGTTGCTTATTTCGAGCATAGTACAAAAACTTCAACAGATCGATCTACTTATTTGAGCATTTGTTTCTTTGGCTGCAATATAAGTGGTATATGAATGAGGTGGACTCATTTGTGTTATCATCGGAAGGGTGAAGTGCAATGCATGTTTGAGAGTAAGCATCCGATTTGTGGTCGATAGATAGATGCGGGACTTCCCCATTTAACTTATACATTTGTGTTTTTGAGCCTTCTTAATTCAATTAAATTATAATAATATGCATTGAATACAATATATGATTAAGGTTTATAATAACTATAATAATTTCTAGTCTATAATAAATCAAATTAATTTATTATTATCGGTATAGTTATTATGATTATATCCTATGTTCATATAATTTATTATTAATCCATAATATTTATTAGGCTAATGATTATATAATTTAATGTTAACTAGATAATAATTAATTATATCCTATATAAGCATTATTATATTCTAAATCCATATAATTTCAGGTTTAGCTATAATATAATTAAATTAGAAAATATAGATTAATAGATTATGTTATTAATCTATTAACATATCTTAATCATATAATAATTATAATTTATATCATGAATTTATTTATATATTATTATATTTAAGATGCTTACTAAGGAATTTAGGATATAGTAACCTTATTAATACTATATTAAGTTCCATTTTAACTGTCCTTAGTTTCCCACTAGTTTAGTCTCTTGGAAAGGTAGTTGTTGTAAAGCTTTCCTCAAAACCCCAATTTTGTATCCAAAGCTTTAAGCATAGCATCTGTAAATAGTATATATGGTCTTTGCTTTCCCTAATTTCGATCATAAATAATCATTACAAACTCTGTTTTCAAGGATTTTTCATAATTCAATTTCAATTTCATTTTGTGTAAGCTATTTTATTTATCTTTTCTCATTTCACATGTTTAATTAGGTAGGTAATATGATTTTATCCCATTTCCTTTTTGTGTAAGAATCGCCCACAGATCTCTCTTGATTTCATTAAACAATGGGTGGTTGGCTTTTGAAAAAGTTGCACAGGTGGTTTCAATGCAATGTAATCACCATTTTTGTATTCCTAAATTTGTTCTCAATCTAGAACTATACGCTAATAATTTCCTTATAAAATTATGTTGCTTATCTTCTTTATATGAGTGTTGGCAGTCAATCTGTGGTAAAGACACAACACAAATTACATCAATATATCTCTACTTCAACACATGTTTCTAGAAACTCTATTGGGGCTATAAATTTATTTCACATGAAGCTAGGGATGGTACTTCTAGGGTTACAACCTAAAGAGTCTATTATTACCAGCATCTAACCTTCACATCTCTGATATTAGAAGACATGATGGCCATTACCAAAAATATTTGTGATCAAACTCTTAGGGTTCAACATGCCTAGGATTTCCATGGATTACATTTTTTGCAAGAGCATGTACTAGAGACTGCTATCCTTGAACTAATTAGGAGGTCACAAGAACAAAGTTTCACTATCCTGAATTTATGAGACGGTACTTCAGCAACTGTAGATGCAATAAAATGTTCATTCTACTTCCCATGAAAATTAGATTGTTGTTAAAAATGTGATACTAAGAACATTTCATGCAATAAATTCAAAAATAATATAATAACATTCATTTTAGGGTATCTAACTCAAGTAATGAGGCAAAACTTCCTGTCATGAGAACAACAATCCAAACAACTGAGGGGTAAGGAGAGATATTTATCATTATATTTCAATAAAAAATTATACTTCTCTGAAAGTCTGTTTAGATCACTTCGGAACATCAATTTCTTTGACGTCGTTGCCACCTACTATAACTTTCTTCAACTATTCAACAACGTGATCGACTGCATCACACCAGCAATAAAGTAACGAAATAGGGCTTTGTATGACAAAATGTATAGAGTTGGAAACAAACCATGACAAAACTAGGCCATTTGTTTGACCTCAAGACCTTTACTAGAAAAAATATTTGGAATTGCAAACCTATTCCTAAGTTACAGAATCTCTACACATCGCTTCATATGCTATATTGGTAGAGCTTACAAAAGATAGTCACCTTTCATATATCTTGTTCTAGAAGGGTAACTGGACTTACATTGACCTACATATATGCATTTGCCCAAACAAAACCTCCCAAATACTTCCCAAAGTAGAAGGAATTCTTTTTTGGAAGACTTATAGGGAAAACATAGGTCAAGCCAAAGAATAGGACCTACTGGAAAGTAGGAAGAAAAAAGATTCATCAGTTGGAAAATAATTCACTTTCAGAGATATACAGTAACACTCAATCTACTCGTGCCATATAATTACCCTCCAAAAATCCCAGGATCAACTGCACCAACTATGATTCTTGGGGAACTATGATGATGCACCATGAACCATTGTTCATTATGAAACTCATATATATTTGTTACTAGAAATGGTTCAACTACAACATTTGTATACTCCCTCAATGTTACCCATGCCATGTCACCAAGGACTCTCATCCATACATTATGTACCTAACAATCATATCGTTGATTCCAGTTTAAAGCTACTTCCCATCTCTCCATCACAGCATCATACCTGCAAAACTAAAAAGTTTTTATAAATGTATCAAAGTCTATATGAAAAAAATTTCTAGTCCATATTTTTGCCATCCTTGTAACTTAATAAAAAATAGCATACATATCTACTCAGAAATGAAAGATATTCAACTTGTAGGAAAAATGGTATTAGTTATGAATCATGATGCATATCACTCAAGGATGAGAAGTACAAATGCCGAAACTCTTACCCAGTTAAAATCTGACCTCCTGGATGAACGTGCACTTTACATAATCTACTTTTAGCCAAAGGTGGCTCATGTCCACTACATTTTTTGCTCTCAATATTCTGTAGTAGTCTGCATTCACATCTTTAACTGCTTTTGTCGCTGCATAGTATGATTTCCATCCATTAGGTGGGGAAACACCATCCTGCTCTGTTGTGAAGTCCTGCAAAAGAAAATACTTAAAATTCAAAAATATGTCATTGTGTAGCCACAAATAATGTGACAACAATTTTGTTCATGCATCATCCAAGTAATTATTTTTTAGAACAAAAAACTATTCATCCATAGGATGCATCCAAAGTTCCAAAGTGCTTGAATTCAAGGTATTTTGTTCATTTTATCATGGTTCACAACTTTCGTATGATGCACAGATGCAGTAAGTAATTCTCCTGTTTAAAAAATGCCACAATTTTAGGGCCTATACCCTTCTATCTTCATCATCCAGAATTTTGTAATATAGCAACAAGTAATTGATATTTGAATCAATGTTCTATACATGCTTTTAACATAGCCTAAGAAGTGAAAATGCCTAGAAAATTAAAACAAAATGGGACTTAGCAGTAAGGAATGTGGAATATGTACAAGTGATGGTTAGACACATTCTTGTAACCATATACAAGTCTATTTTGTGAGCTGACATTTGGACTTTTTTGAGGAAGTAATTAGGGGAAAGGAAAAACAACTGCAACTGTGCCAAACAAATGTAGTGAGAAAAAGAATTGATAGTTTATCAACAAATTAATAATGAATCAAGAACTATGCTTAATGTCATAGTTGCATTCCATTTACACAGCATTGACACGACCAAGTGATAGTATTTATGGAATTCAATTATTCAGGTTTAAAACCAGGAAAACTCGAGAACTAAAAAATGATGTACCATTTGTTGTTATTTCATGTTAAAAACATAGTGCATACAAATAAAAAAATAGATGTTGAACATTATTAACATGCTAATTGTAAAAAATTGCATAGGACTTTTAAAAAATCTATTTTATTTTCACCTGAGAGGGTTATGTAAAAACAAATGACTGGCCCTAAAATAGTAAGTTGTTCTGCCATGAAGCATGACCTAAAAGCGTTGTGTTTTTTACTTTAACCCTCGTTAGGGTATAAATTAAAAGAAAAGCCCTCATTGTGATTTAAAATTTAACATCTAAAAGAAATCTATTCAAAGTAGAAGAAATTTTAAATACCATAACCCTAACCTTAAACCAAAAATTGTCAGTCTGTATATATATTCAAAGTAGAAGAAACTTTAAATACCCTAACCCTAACCTTAAACCAAACATTTTTAGTCTGTCTTTGCTCTATATTTTTTCTGATGTAAAATGAGCCAAAATATATATATATATATATATATATATATATATATATATATATATATATATATATATATATATATATATATTCAAAACCACTTCTTGAAAAATTTGGGAAATGGCATCGCAAAAGCAGCGGGTCACGATTACTCGGGATTAATTGTGGATTTATTGAGTGTAATGCTACTATGCTTAACGTGGAAAGCAAAACTATTGAAATCATGCTCCAATTGATACAAACTCAAGTTACAGAAAATAGAAATTGAAATAAGATGGAAGGAAACAATGTATCAATATCAAATATGCAAGAATGAAGCCATGCTAACCCGTTGAAACCTATTACGATAAAAAAAATTTCAGTAAGAAATAAGGTAATGCCTTTTTTTGCCTTCAATCACTAGGCAATATCCAAAAATCACAAAGAAATGTTCTTTAATGGATCAAAGAACTATTGGAGCTTGCTCCTGAATACCGTAAAATGCCTTGCACCCTGTGCCCTATTGATGGCTTTGAAATCAACCTCTAACATGTTGAAATCAAAAGGAATTCCTCTCTCTTGAGTAAATAATGTTTTATTTATAAAAGATTACAAAGTGTTACGTAAAAGTTGACTCTTCGATCCAAGCATAGAAACAGAACACCTTCTAGAAGGCACATCCATAATGGCAAACAACTCTCTGTCAATGATTTGCTATGGAGTTTTGTAATCCAATTGAATGACAGTTCATATGTTATTCCCCTAACCCTTCAGTGCATTTTTGTCTTTATAATGTGGGTGTGGTTAAGTGTCCCACACCCACACTGAAGATAATACTATTGTTAGCAAGAGACACTGCTCTGGTATGGATCTATATGTTGTCATTGATGGCAACAAGGCTTAGAGATCCTATCACCATGATAGGAAGAGACATCTACGAAAGAACATATTAGATTCCAAGTCTAGTTGACAGAAAATGACTAATTATGGAAAGTATGCAGAGTAGAGGATAGTAAGCTAGACAGTATGCCTCTACAGATAATAATCTGGTAATGCGGTTCAGGTATGATGTTCTTAATTTTCTGATAGTGTCATGCTTCAGAGGTTAAGTCCTAATCTCCTCCGGAAGTCACCTTGAAGAATTGTCTAAGTCTGGGTAAGCAAAGGTATAGCAGGAACAATGAACAAGACATAATACAGTGGTCCGCATTCCTCCGCAGATAAGTATTTTGTTATGTGGTTGTAAGGTGTTGTAAACACTTGTATGAAGTGTCTTATTCCAGAGTTATGAGATTTGAAGTCTACCGGAAGGTTAGTTGCAAGTTGCTAAGTATCGGCATAATGTTTGACAGAGACAGAGTCTAAGTTTTGATGGTCCGCATTTCTTCGCAAGATGATATAATGCCTTGCAATTCTAAGGGAAAGTTTGGGAATGTGTAAGGAGTCCTTGATATGATTCTGGAAGTGTTTTGTGATCCATAGTAGAAGTTGTAAGTCAGCAGATGAACCTGTTAAGCATGCTTTTGAGGAACAGGCCGATTGGTGAGATAAATCATGATGCGGAGAAAGGATAGTGTGTGAAAGATCTATGCAAGTAATTGAATGATTAGAGCCAACCTATATGAACATGTTTGGGGGAAGATTTGGGTCTGTGCGACCCATAGTGCATTGGATTGAGCGACAAAGTACATCTTTCTATGTACACGTTTCACTTCTTGGATGTTGACCTGATTATGGATTAAATCATGATATATATATATATATATATATATATATATATATATATATATATATATATATATATATATATATATATATATATATATAAGAGCGGTGATCTTCGGTTGAGTGTGTTGATATGTGAGTAGTGTGTGTGTGTGTGTGTGTGTGTGTGTGTGTGTGTGTGTGTGTGTGTGATGCAAGCATGTGAATAGAAGAGAAAAGTTAGAAGAGAAGCAACGATGAAGACTTGGGATTCAAAATTCAGTTGCTAAAAGACTGCACCC
Source organism: Cunninghamia lanceolata (assembly GCA_027924645.1). NCBI lineage: Eukaryota > Viridiplantae > Streptophyta > Pinopsida > Cupressales > Cupressaceae > Cunninghamia > Cunninghamia lanceolata. The sequence goes on from BSBN01000550.1 coordinate 182,372, forward strand.
TAGCATAGTGGCAGATGCTTAAGCAATATTCAGTTATCATGTGTGATTTGGTTGGAAGCAAGTTTTTGTCATCAAGGCAGTAAGCTGACAGTGAGCCTTCAGTAGGGTTTAATAGCCCTCATTATAGTCTTGCTAGGTTTAGGGTTGAGGCAGTGAGCCTACTAAATCTAGTTGTACTTCATGGCAGTAAGCCAGCATGTTCTGGGCCTGTGGAGTGACCAAGCCTGAACATCATTTTTGTAAAGATTATATATATATATAAGAGCTAATCCTCTCCGTGGTTTTTCCCTCTTTGGGTTTTCCACGTAAAATCCTGGTGTTATGTGTCATGCTTTTGTGGATGCTATTTAGTTGTATATTTTGCTTCTATTGGATTATTCTTTTGAAATGGTTAAAAGTAAAAGTACAAGAAAAGATTTATAAAACACTGATTCACCCCCCCTCTTAGTGTTCCTAACAATCAACAACTATAAATAAGGTTAGAAGATACAAACCCCTTCCCGTTCAATGGCAGTTAAAAATTGTTGTTATTCCCATAATCCTTATGTTGTCATCTTCAATGTTTGTGGGTTACATTCCACAGAGCCTGAAGAAAGAAATGTGAGCAAGGGTTATGGACATAACCTAGTCAAATTCTCATATTTTCAAGAGTGTTAGATAAATTTTCCTATAAACCTGTTCCACTTTTCAAACAAACAGTACTTCTTTATAACTGCACTAAATCCAACAAATCATAAGTTTGACATACAAATTTTGATTTCCATCGAACCTTAATCTCAATAAAACTATTACATCATAAAAGCAAACAAAACTTGAATTTACAATAAGAACCAATAGTTTTGGAAAATATACAAAACAAAACATCGTGCATGTTTTATCTATTTCCACCAAATCCATCCACATAAAATTTCCAAATTACAACAGAATAATCGCTTATGCATTACATCATAAAAACAGGGAGACGTCAAATTCACCAATGGCATTCAATTGGTTACTCCCAAGCCAAAATACATTTTAAAAAAAGACTATCTGACTAGACAAATTTAAACTTCCAGCAAATCATTATTATTCCCATCACATCATGAAGGCAACCACTACTAAATTTGACAGTAAAATTCAATTTATTACCCCCAAAACAAAAGCCACCGAACACAATCAATTAATTTAAACAGTAAAAAATAATACCAATTGGAATGAGCTCTAGTGCGGAGCCATTATGGTTTGAAAGGAGAGATCCCCAGAAGGATATCTCTAAACATCTGATTTGGGCATATAACCCAAATTCAATTGACGTATCTAAAGTTCCACAAACCCAACACGCTCAATCTAGAACGATAAAAGTATAATGACAATTTTTGGGGGGTGGGCATTTATTAGCACTGAAACATCCGAGTTCGAAATCGCCCAATGCCAACTACCAAATTTCAAAGTATACGTATGCAAGCTTCTATGTAACAACATTTCAAAAAGTAAACAAAGATGAGAAATGAAAATGCAAGCTAAGCACCTAGCATGCAACACAAGTTTCAAAACATTTCCATAAAACATTGTCTTTGTAAAGCATAGGAATATCCTGCCAGTTGCAGAAAGCAAAACTAGTTCTCTCTTTTACAGAACTCACATTTCTCTTCGCACTCCATGCCCAATCCACCTCTAAAGGAGTGATGTTTTATAGCAGGAAGAGTCGAAGACCCGAAAAATTTGCAAATCCAACGCAAAAGAGCAGGCCACGAGGGGACCTTCACGCCACCTTCCTTAGCATACATCATGATGCAAAATGCTTACTTTTGCATTTTTTAAGCAACACAAATGAATAATTTCAATTTTTTTGAAAGTTCAGTATAGACATCCATCAAAGCATGAAGGATAGAGGAATGCAAAACAGGTAGTGGTGGGATTGTATATTATTTACCATGTAGGGAAGAAAATGTACTATCATCATTAAATAACACGGCAGTCGATATAACTCCATCTTCGCCGTCACACATAATACCAACTCATCTCCCTTAAACTCCGTGTACGTCATCACCTGCCAACTTGCCAACTTAAAGGCATATCAAAAGGAAATATTTAAAGTTTCAATTATAGTCATCAATTTTAATATAATTAAAAAACAAAAATTCCATTTTTCACATTAGTGTTCATCCAATTGACCAATAGGAGAACAGATAAATTGCATTTATTAAATCATTAAATAAAAAAATTAGCTTTCAGGATTTTGTTCAATAAATTTAATACTCAATTGTCATTGGTCAACTTAATTGAATTAATAGAATCCCCTGATTACATTAGTAATCGTGCCAAAGGTAGGAACTAATAATAATCACCATAAACCTAAAACATGAGGGGAAAAGGTGTGGAATGTAATTTTCCCCATCCGAGTTCCATAGAAGTGTTTTGTGAGGGTGAACTTTTTACAGGCTTCTTGTTGCAAGTGAATTGGGAACAATACTCAATTAGTGAAAAATTTCGAACAATTATTTGCTATAATATAAGATGAAGTTTTACTGTACGTTATGTTGGCAAATTTGAAAACAAAGGTAAAGCCATATTTCTGCTTCGTTCAGAGGGAAGAAAAGGGTTTGGAGCAGCAGGTTATACAGCATTCCGCTTCTACAGTTCTCTTTCAAGTAGTAATTACAGGAAATCCTAACCCTAACACTACATACTTTTAACTCAATGTTGGAGTATTGTTATGGAACCGAAATCCACAACTAACGGAATGTGCCTCTTTTTTTCAAACTGCCTGTATATTATTTCTGAAATTTTTGTTGAGTGTTTGCACTTTTTACAATTTTAATTTGAGCCTGGAGAACTGAAAAAATATAAAACAGTCACAATTGATTTTATCTGAACTTGAAATCTCACAAAACTAGGCAGATTTTCTTACGCCAGGTAATTTCATATATACTTTTGTTGTTGCCATAGTAATTATTTTAGTTGCAGCGGATTTATATCTTACTGCTATTAGCTGTCTCTACAGAATATTTTATACCTTCATTAGGTTTTACAAGTATATTCTCTATCAGCCTTAAGGCATCAGATCCTTTGCTAAAGAGGAGACTGGGGAAAACTTCAAGGAACCATATGCTTTTATATATTCACAAATTTAGGCAAATCTTTGTCAATATAAAATTCTCAAATCTCTTTTGTATGTTTGCCAAATTTAAAAATAGTGTCTCATTTCCTTTTGATTTTAGATGCTTCATGAGAAACCTTGGGGAGTTTTCAAAGAAAAACCGGATTTTCTAATTTAGAGTTGAGGCGAATCTTTTTTTTCGGTTTTAAGGGTAACTGGGAACACCCCTGGATTCAGAGCGATAATAACTAATGCATTTATGCCGAGTTATGGGTTGCTTTATTGTGATGTGGGGATTTTAACCTGAATCGTTCTCTTTAGGAATGAACCACTTTACAAAATGAGATATTGTCAAGGTTTACAACTTGGTCCCAGCTATGTTGTAGTAGATTGAGTTGATTCCATCTCCTTAGCACTCCAATTGAGTAGGGTAAGCTCTCTTGATGGGTATGCAGAAGTGAGACTGTTGGGCTTTTACTGTTTGCAGTGGTGTGGCAAATTTCTCCCAGGTTAGGTGTAATCTCCGGGTAATGAGATTTCCTATCTCCTATAACTAGCTCATATACCCTGCACGAGAATTTCTCTACAGCTGAGAATGAACTTGGATGCATAGAAGCGAAAAACAAGACTAAAACACTATTAAGCATTTTTGATTGACACCTTCTGTGCAAGGTCAAACCTGGGTTTTGTTTGCAAAAAATGTGGGTTATTCAATAACACACATTTTAAACCTGCATTTTTTTTTCATGTTTTTCAAAAAACCTACCTTTTCTGAAATTTTCCCATTTTAAACTTGTGTAATTGAATTTCATTTACACTTTCAATTTGCCATGTCAATGCTGTGTAAATGTAATGCTACCATGTTTGGATGTATTATAGAAATGAACTTTGGTTTATTATAGATGTAGGATAGCACTTAAGCCCTCATTCTCCCAGCTTGAATTGAAAAATCATCACCACCAGAACTGCTCTGCAGCTGATCTCTGCAGGCTGTACAACAGGAATAATGTCCTTTACAGGGTTTCTGCAGTCTACTTCTCATGGCCAACACAATACAAGTAGAGTGCAGCAGATCAAGCTTTTGTACTGGTAGATACCTGATCCCAAAGGACAACATTCTAGAGATTAGAAAACTCCCAGGTGTAGTGCACCTACTAGAGCATGGAATGTTTCTGATAAATCATAACTCATAACTTTGGTGTGTTAATGTCCTCATAGGTGTTTTTGCTTCCGATCTTTCATTGGAGCCAATCCAGACGGAATCCAGTAGCTCTATGTTTTCCTATATATGGAACAGATTTGAGTCTTTGACCACATTCATTAGTCATTGACCGATGGTTGACCATAAACTCAGTTTATATGCCTTCAAACTGAATAAAATTTAGTGTGAGATTTGTGGTTCTTAAAAGCTGCAATTAGCACTCCTCAAATCTTAATCAAGCTCCCTTACATGTATCTACATTGCCCTTCCAGTCCAAAAGGCCCAATGAGAGGCAAATAAACAAATTAATTTGTAGATGATGTATGTTATTGTGTTTATATTTGCTTCTTGTTGAATCTCTTTTGGGAAAATATTTAACTATGGAGACATATAGTCTACTCAAAGTTGCTTACTATTTTGGTCCAACTTGCTTGATTGTAGCCAGTGTAATATTTCTGAAAATATAGTGCACTGCTTATTAACATTTATGAACACCAGATAATACAATGTCTGTGCATTTTGATTGTTGGAACCTTGCTTTGGTATGCAACAGAGTTGATTGCTTGGTGTAGTGTACTTAAGGAAACTTTTATTTGCATATGAAAGAGACACTGCTTGTTTTTCAACTCATGGCATTAAATACAGTGAATGTGCAGCTGGATGAGAACCATTTTGGGAATTCCAATGTTTGGTTTGGTTGTAATGTGGAAGCTCTACATAAAATACTAAAATATTTTTGAATCATTGAAATTTTATGGGGATTGATGGATTCCCTGCAGAATTCTACAAAGCCAGTAAGGAATGGATCTCTCCCTTATTTCTTGAGGCCTACAAGGGAGATATCTCTGTGGGCTCTTCAGGGAGTAGTATTAACAAAGGAGTTATTGAATTACTTACTAAAGAGGATGATATTACTCAGGTTAACAACTGGCGGCCTATTACCCTCCTCAATGTTTCCAACAAGCTTTTTGCAAAGATTTTGGTCTTGAGATTCAACTCAGTCCTTTCTTTTATTATTTCCCCCTTACTAATGAGAATGGACAGAATACTTGTACATCTTTGATTGACTTTGAGATGCCTTATGACAGGATTGAATAGCCTTTTATATTGCTGGTTATGAGAACTTTGAGTTTTGATGACAGATTTTGTAGATTTGTTGAGATGTTGTTTAAGGATGCTACTGCTCATGTCAGTGTTGGTGGTGTCTTGATTGATCCATTTGATCTCCAAAGATCTATAAGGCAAGGTTGTCCATTAGCCCCTGCACTATTTGTCATTGCTGCTAAATTCATTCATTTTCTTCTCAGAGACTATTTCTTGGGCCCACCAGTTACGGGTATTTTGCTTCCTTATCAGGACCAACTTATTGAGATTCAATTTGTTGATGACATTACTCTTTTTCTTGAGTTGCATGAGGATAATTCTAAGAATTTGGTTAAGATTGGATATATATTGTCTTGCCTCAGGTTCCAAAATTGCTGCTCATAAATTTGTGATACTCAGCAAGAAAGATACTCCTGATTGGCTTTCCTATGTAGGTTGAGTTAGGGAGGTCCTTCCATGATGGTTAGGTATCTTGATATTCCTTTATGATCCGTACACCGGGAGGATATTGCTCACACAAGTTCACCAATAATAGAGCCAACTATGCTAAGACCTCTTTAGCACTCTCAATCCAACATTCCACCATCTACAATGGTTTCCAATGCTCAAAGATGTGCATCCAAACATAACAGAGATTTAAACACTTAAATATATGGAAAACGAACATACAAAATAGCACAAAATCTATAAACACACATTTTCATATGGAGAAAAACCCTCTCCAGGTCAAGAAACTCCATTCTAGGAAGCAAATACTTCCTAATCCACTATGCAAATGAGAAGTACAGAGGTTACAATGATCAACTGGGTCTTTGCCAAGCTCCAAAAATGCCAAAAAGAGCTATGGACTACCTCCCAAGCACTCCCTTGTACACACATAGTATTATACCTACTATGTCTCCCAAAACAATGGCTCTCCTCCCCCTTGCATTTAATTTTCTGCTGCCTAGATCCTCCTTTGGATGTCGATGATGGAAGATCAATCACTTGGAATGGCAATGACCAGTCTTGTGTAACTGCCTGGCCATTCAAATGCCAGCTAGGAAACTGCAAATGACTTTCAATCTAGCTCCAATGGTCACTAGCAGAGCGAGCAATAATAATGATGCCTACCAAACAGTCATTAATTGCCATGACCCTAGGGTTAAGCGAACAATTGTGGCTTCGAGGAATTACTATCCTACCAATAATGATGTTTTGTTGTCCTAGCACCGCCCAAAATGGGAAAAGTGACATACATAACCCTTTACAAAATCAAACAATCACCCTAAGGGACAAAACTACCCACATCATATTCCTTTGCCCAAAAATGACACTCAACACGGTGTCAACACTAGAACAACCTTGTGAATCTCATAAACCTGTTGCATATTCATTCTAGCTGAGAAGATTGCTTGTGTAGCCAAGAGGATATCTTATGAAGCAAAGACATTCACTTGCGCAGCAACTAAGTTGTTGCCTACTTACCAATTTTGGGTCACCAAATAAACTTCATACGAATTTTTGGATAACACCTCCCCCATTAGGAGGCTTTTGCTCCCCAAAAGCTCAGTGAATAGAGAACTAAATGAAGAACTCCCAAGCACCCACATGTCTCAACAATTCCTCTTATTTTGGCTTGGAATCAGCAAGCCAGCCCCATACTTCAAGCAAATATGAACCAACCATAGACACCATCCTGTCCCTTGACTGATCCACTTACTACATCAACAAAACTGAAAGAAGACATTCTGATGACCTTGGTAGTTACCTTCTTGAACTCGCATTCCCCTTCTTTCTCCACTTGAACATGTTTTTCATTGTGTGACAGTCCTATACCCTACTGTTTTGCATTTTTTTGAAGCTTTACAACAGTCTTATTTGCTGCCCCTTTGTGCACATACAGTCCCTTATCTACTGAAGAACCAAACCTTTCAAAAACACTGATTAACTTCTGGAATTTCGGAGTACTTGACATTGCAACTTTGGACTTCTCAACATATGGATGCAACATAAACATCTTCCCATTTTAACCGAGCCTATACTGATTTTTCTTCCAATATTAAATAACATCTCTCTCAATGAGAAGGGCTCACAAAGATGGTATTGCAGACATCTAATGGAATGACATCTACTAACACATGATCCCTAAATTTAGAAGTAAGCCAAGTGACAACTTACATTGTTTTGTTACAGACATTTCAACTCTTTGCAGCCATCCTAATGCATATGGATGTGGATGGTCTACCATCTCTAAACCAAGTTCACTAACCAATTTCTGAGATACAAGGTCTACTTTCAAACACGTATCAAACATGGCATCAACCTTCTTACCTCTAGAACTTTGATGCAGAAAGGTTATGTAAGCTCCTTCCCATTATGTGAGCGAACAACAACCTTGGAAACACCCCTCTGAAGCATAGCACAAGACAATCTAGCATCCACTACAGAGTTGCACTCAATCTCTTTAACTTTGCCTCAATATGTTGCATTCTGTCTTTTCCTCTCTTAGCCCAAGAACGAAAAAAATTCAGGTGCAATTTTCAGCACCTATCCTCTAAATGCCCATCCTTATCACAATGGTTACAATGAAAATTCTTTTTACCTTTGCCCTTCGTAGAAGTAGTATTCACCTTACTCTTGCCTTTGTTATGAGCTCCATCCTTCTTTGCACCTTGCTGCTGCTCCTCATTATGCTGCTTATGCTTAAAGGAAGAACCACTTTTCTTATCCAACTCAAGTTAATGAGCTTGAGTGCATGCTTCATTAATATCCTTGGGTTTGGCCATCAAAACACACCTCTTGAGGTGATCAAATAGACCCCTTATGCGTTTCATCAAGACCTAAGACTTCATGATACCCTTCCCAAGTTGCACTGCTTTCTTCCTAATCTCACTATTATAAGCTTGAACACTTTGTCCATGCATTTGCTTTAAATAATGGCATTCTATTACCCTTTCTTCATAATAGATTGGGTAGAATTGATTACAAGGCAGCCCCTTAAAATCTTCCCTCTTAGAAATTGGTGCCACTTTCTGTATTTCCAAAGAGTGCATAACTCCCATACCATGTGAGAGCATTCCTATCAAGCTTCAACTTTGTGATTTAAATCTTTTGATTTGGGGACATTTGATGAAGGCTGAAGTAAACCTCCATTTGTGAAACCCATTGATTGAGCTTCTCTGACTAATTTCACCGTTGTATGGCTGAATGTCTATTTTTGCTTCAACTTTAAAGAATCTCTTGGATGGTGATGCTTCTTGCTCAAGTTCACTTTTCTCAGGATCACTTTCTTCCGAATGCTCTTTTGGAATTTTAACCTTCTCTATCAAGGCTAGCATCATGCTTTTAAGCCTATCAATCTTCGCTTCAATGTTGGAAATCCTTGCAACATCTGCTTCCACCATTCTAAACCTTGCTTCTCCATCTTCTATTGTCATACTCGCTATCCTCATGCTCCTTAACCACTCTCTTGTTCCAATTTTAGGTTCAAAAGTCAACAAATCATCACTCCTACTTGCTCTAATTGAGGCATCAACCAAGAATCAACAAACCATTGATAAATCCCACATACACAGGCTATGGAATTTGGGCTTTGATACCAATATGATCTATAAATTGAGAGGATATTCCTCACACATGTTCACTAATAATGGATCCAACAATGCTAAGTCCTCTTTAGCACTCACAATCAAACATTCCACCATCTACAATGGTTTCCAATGCTCAAAGACATGTGCAACCAAACATAATAGAGATCTAGATTCTAAACACTTAAAAATGTAGAAAATAAACATACAAACACTGGAATCACACATTTTCATCTATAGAAAAACCCTCTTTGGGTCAAAAAACTTCAATGTAGGAAGCAAATGCTTCCTTTTCCACTATGCAAATGAGAAGTACAGATGTTACAATGACCAATTAGGTCTTCATCAAGCTCCAATAATGCCAAAAAGAGCTCTAAACTACCTCCCAAGCACTCCCTGTTCACACACAGTAGCATACCCACTATGTCTCCCAAAACAACAACTCTCCTCCGCCTTGCATTCGATTTTACGCTGCCTAAATCCTCTTTTGGACATGGGCAATGGAAGATCAATTGTTTGAAATGGCAATGGCCAGTATTGTGTAACTGCGCGACCATTCAAACGCCAGTTGGGTAACTCCAAATGACCTTCAATCCAGCTCCAATGGTTGCTAGTAGACAAAGCAGTAATGATGATGCCTGCCAAATAGTGATGAATCGCCACGACCCCAAGGTTAAGTGAACAATTGCGGCTTTGAGGAATGATTATCCTACTGATAATGACGTTTTGTTGTCCTAGAGCTGCCCAAAACAGGAGAAGCGACAAACATGGTCCTTTATGAAGTCAAACAACCACCGTAAGGGAAAAAACTGCTATCATCATATTCTTCTGCTAAAAAATGACCCTCAACACGGTATCAACAATAGAACTGTCTTTTGAATCTCATAAACGTGTTGCATGTTCATTCTGGCTTAGAAGATTGCTTGTGTAGCCAAGAGGATATTTTACACAGCAAATGCATTCACTTGCGTAGCAAGTAAAATGTTGTGTAGCAACTAAGATCTCATTGTGCAACAACTATGATCTCATTGCTAAGATGTTGCCTCCCTTACCAATTTCAGGTCACCAAATCAATTTTATCTGAATTTTCAAATCACTTTTGCTCTTGCTCCTTCTTTCAAAGATATGTGGAATTGGGTTATGGAGAAGGTCTCCAAGAAAGTTTTTAAGTGGCCAGCTCATTTGCTCTCTCTTGCTTGTAGGTTTCAAGAGGGGTAGAAAGTTTTTTCTTCTTACTCTATCGTTTATTCCCCTTGTTGACTTGATTGCTTCTCCCATATTAACTAATTGAACAAGGTTATTAGAGATTTCTTGTGGTCTAACGATAAAGGTTCTAGGAAACATGCTATCTCTTGGAACGTTTGCTATTTGTCTAGAGAGGTTGGTGGCATGGGTTCGAAGGATTTATTTTTACATGGAGTCTCTCTTGCTGTTAAGTGGATCATTAGGGCTTTCGATGGTGATGAACCATGGAAAGTTCTTGTCATGTCCCCACTTCCTGATCTTCAGGAGTGTTGCAGATTAGCCTATTCACCATTCCCGTAGGCTAATTTAGGTGATTAGGGGATGATCTCGAGTTGAGCTTAGTGAGGAGTTGGATTTATTTCTATGGCTCAATTTATTTCTACTTATTATATTTTACTAGGCACTGGTGTTGGATTAAAATGTAATCTTTTATTACATCTTTATTATTAAAGTCCTAGTAAAATTACTTTACCTTGGGAGATGTGCCTCAACGTTCTATTTTATTATTGAAGATTGTAACTTAAAAAGTGACCACAAAGGGTGTATGTATCATGAGTTGTGCGCCTAGGAAGTGGTGGGTCCCTTTCTTGTGTTAGGATTAGCTAGCAAAAGATATCAATTAAATGCAAATAAAGATTAAACAGAGGAATGGAAATACACAGAAATAATAACAGCAAGAGACAAGTTTTAACGTGATTCACCCAAACTCGGGCTACATCCACCAAACAGAGAGTCCAATATTATTATCCAGTAAATCAAACCGATTACAACCAGCGATCCCTGCAACTCAATACTGTTGCAAATGCTACAATACAATATCAACGGAAACCCTAACCCTTAGCCGCTTTTATCAAGCCTTATGTCGGTTACAAAAATAGGGGTTTTTTTTAATGTCGGCCAATAGAAAAATAACTCCTGACGCCTTTATAAAATAATAGGCAATTTTTGCTTCGGGGGCGTTGCCCCCAGACCCCCACCGTGGGCTCCACCCCCGGGCCCTGTAGGAGGGGCTCTGCCCCCAAACTGCGCTGATAAAAGTGGGAAAATTTAACCTCCGAGTCTGATTAGGCTCCATATAACAACATCTTGGAAGTGGCGTTCCCTTTTTAAAAGCCAAACATTAAAAAATAAAGTTATTTTTATGTGCTTTGTGGAGCGCACAAGAGGGCAACGATTTGGGTATTCGTGGCAGCCTTGTTGGAGGTTTAAATCAATAAAATAAAATTGATTTCTTCTTGTTTTCAACGATGGATTTCAAAGGATTATTTTCTCTTGTTTTGGGCGCCATGTTTGAGGAATATATATTGCATTTGGAGCTTCATTTGAAAGTTTATGTTATCTTCTATTTTGCTGATATATGCTGAGAATGATCTCTTTTCTCTGGAAATGCTTTTTCCAAACTCCCAAGGTGATGCTCCCTTGGAATTACAGGTTGTGGTGATGCTTCCACGCCATATAGAAGGATGAAGTCAAGCAAATTTCGTCATAGAGCTTCAAAGATTGAATTTGATGTTGCTATGGTTTGAAATGTTCAATTTGCAGGTTTATGACAGTGAGGTTTTATTGGAGATTTTGGCTTGCATGTTGGTATTTTGGTGTGCATGTTTGAGGAGTGATGGATTTTGATGTGGTGATGCAAATAATCTATTTGGGTATTGGAGATTCAGCTTGCATGCTGGTATTTTGGTGTGCATGTTTGAAGAGTGATGGATTTTGATGTTGTGATGCAAATAATCCATCTGGGTAGTTGAGTTTTGCAGATTTGAGCTATTGGGTGTTAATGCAATTTTCAGTTCCAGCGAAGGTTTGACTTGGGTGTTCACAGAAATCAGTTTTAGCATATGGGTATTGGTGCAAAATGGCTGCCATGAGGTTGGAATAACATATACACTTCTGGGTATTCTTCATTCCACTGTTTGATTCTAGAAATTATCGATCTTCCTCTCTTGTCAACTCAAAATTTGTAGCAGCGAACTTAGAAATGGAAAAAGATGCAAAATATGCATTTGGGTATGTGTTTCCAAGTTTGCAATGTGTTCATTTTTATTTCTAGTTGATTGTTCATCAATTATTTCACGTTTTTATGGCAATCTCTCTCTCAAAAACACACATGCAAATCTAAAACTGAAACCCCTTCTGCATCTTCTGTCTAGTCTGAAAGATCACATTAATAAAAAATACAAAAACACACTAAAAAGACAAAAAAAAATTACAGCAGAATAGGTCAGCGTATTACAGTTTTAATCAGGCATAGTATTGAAGCTAATTTTCCTAAAGGGAAGGCCGGTGGAATAATTTGCATCTTTCTGACTTGTTTTTTGGTCCCTTGAAGGTTAGAAAAGGTGGCTACATTATTTTTGGCTCTATATGGAAGGTTTGGGAGTTGGTTAAGTCCTTCACTAGAGGGCATGAAGCCTATGTAGATGGGAGAGATTTTTTTAAACCATTTAAGTCTGTTTGGTGGAATTTATATCATAAAAACAAGTCTTTTGCTCTTATTAGAGGCTGCTCTATCAAAATTTAACATGCTAAGGGGCCGAGGATTTTTGATCAGTTGATTGGGGTTGAGGGGCTTCCTTCTCGGGACACTCTTAAAGAGAGACCCTTTTTACCTGGCAGCATTAAAAGAACATTTTCTGTAATTGTTAAGATTTTGGGGGTTGATCCAGCTCTTGATCAGCAGACCTCTTCTTAGTTTTGGTTTGAAGTTGAGTGGGTTGGTGGTATTGAAAAATAAAATAAACAAAACCTAAACAAAGGTTTCATTTATTTCATTTTCTATGTGTGTTTATTGTACTTAACTATCAAATTTACTCTTCCAACATAGCAATGAATTGATAAGTAGTAAATGGAATCTGATCTAGGCTAAGTGTAACTACACTAGGGCTGGGAATCAAAAAGTAATTGGAAATGGAAAAGAGAGATGAGAAAGAAGGCGCCCTTGAATTGATGTTTGGTGAAGGCGGAAGGTTGTAGAAGCCGTTAGGAGCTCTTTGGGGAATTGCAGGAGGTCCTAGAATTCTGATAGATGCTAGTGTCTAGGGTTCAGGTGCTCGTGTCCAGAGGGGAAGCTAGTGTCGTCAACAAACGCTTGTGTTGAGGCCTTTGAATGCTTTGAAACTTCTGGGACTTGCCAAAAATCCCTGATGCCTATGATGTGTGCAGATTCTAGAAAGCACCTTTTTGTTGCTAGATACACTTATTCGAAGTTGGAAGGGGAAAAGAAAATGAGTAGTTGTGATTAGGAGACTGCCTTAGTCATCTCTTATATGGCATATTTCAACCTCCACAGTATTGAAAGATTGGGAGTGTGTGATCCCTAAGTGCAAAGTGTTGTGGTGTGTGCAATAGCTGCAACTACAAAAACCCTAGGAGGCTTGCTAACCATAGTGTGGTGTGTGTAGTGTAGTGGAGGAGGAGATAGAAGATTGAAAATCTCTAGTGTGCCAAGTGGCTAACTGATGGAGGTTGGATCAGCAACAATGATGGGGTTTGAGGGATGGAGATCTCTGCAACTTTGTGTGGGAGGCTTGGGAGAAAAATCCTAGTATGTGAGTAGGAGAGAGGAACAAAAGCAAGGGAAGAGTAGAGGCTATGGATCTTTTAGCCAATGGAGAGAGGAAATCTGCAACGAGCTTCAACAATGGTGGAGTTGCAGGTATTTTCAGCAATGAAGGAGTGATAGGAGGTAAGGGAAAATCAGAAAACTTACCATCAACACCATAGGAGGAGCTAAAATGAGTGACTGGAAGAATAGCATCCATGAGAGAGAGAGAGAGAGAGATTAGGGTTTTCAAATGCATAAATAGAGTGTATAGGCAAGGTATTTGTTAGGAGAACCTTACTAAGGTAAGCCCTAGGATTTTGGAGGGAAATGAATTCAAATTTGAACCAGACACTAGCATGGGAGGGCACTGGTGTCTTGGACACTAGAACTTAAGGGCACTAGCGTCCTTGAGAATTATGACTTAAGACTTAAGGGATGGGTTGGTAATAGTGAGGATAATTTGAGTTTGTCTGCATGGCACATGAGTGATGGGTTTTCAGGCTAGGAAACAGTTAAAATGAGCCCTAAACATGACTAGGGTGGTGGAGACCAAAATGAGTGTAAAAATGTAAAGTGAAGAGTGTGAAGAATGCAATTTTCGACCTTACAGGTACTAGGTTGTTGCAGGCTTCTACCAAGAATATTTATTGCTTGTTTTCCTTCATTGATGCTATTTTTTTAAAGCTCAATTCCATTTGGGGTTTGATAGACCCACCTGATGTCTGGTCTAAAAGGTTTAAGTTCATGTGGTACCCTTTGCTTGAACCATTTTGTTTAGGTGGTTGCTTATTCACAACAAGCTTGCTGTTAGTTCAATTTGCTCCTTTTCTCACTCCAATGCTTGTTTGGTTTGTGGTTCTGTTGAATCAGCTTGGTACTTGTTTTTTGAGCGCCCTTTTGCTAAGCTTGTGTGCAGTGCCTTTTTGAATGTTTGGTCCAATCTGATTGAGAACAAGAGCATTAGCTGGTTCAATATTCTTATGGGATTTCCAAGCATTTGTCTGATCTCTGGTTGCCGTTCTCTACTGAGATTTTCTGGTTTTTATAGACTCACTTCTCTAGAGAAGTCATTCTTTCCCAGATTTCCATGCATGTTAGTTTACAATTTGGAGCTGATCTCAAAGATACAAAAAAGTTTGCTGCTGTTGATGACCTGGTTCCTCAAAAGGTTGGTGTTCCTGAGCCCTCTTGGGCTGCTGGTCCAAATTGTAATATGCTCAGAGATAACTGTAAGAATTGGTTTATACAAGATGATGTTCATTGTTGATGATGATTGGTCCATTGATAATTCACAGGACTCCAGTTCTCTTTGTGATACTACAGATGCATCTAAGATTAGGTACCCTAACTGGTGGATTAAAGACTGCATGGACTATAGGCTGAACAGTAACATAAAAAAAGTTGAGGCTGTGTTATCCCTCCTTGATAAGAAAGCTGCTGCTGAAGGAAAAAAGATCAAAGATACTAATGAGTGATCATGGTCTTTTTTGTTTGGGGTTTTTGATATGCAGTTTGTTTTTCTAGCTCTGTGTTACAGCCTCTTTTGGCTGAGGTTCTGTAATGTTCTTATAAACTGTTGTTCTCCTTGGGAGATTGATTTTGCTGGTTATGATTTGTACTGCTTGCTAGAGCTATGTTTGTAATCTGTCCCCAAGATAAAAAAAAATCATTGAAGTTTTGATTTGTTTTTTTCCAATACAACTATTTAATTTTTTTTTGGTTCTGGTCATGTGTGACTTCCTTAGTATGCTCAGGACTATTTCAGAAGACAGTTTCATGTAATAAGTTCCTAATGAATGCATTTCTGACTGGTGTGTATGTTCTAGATCATGAATTAGGTAGGCATACTGTATTATGTAATAAGTTTCTAATGCATGTTTTACTGTTTTTTGTGTGTATTCTAGAGCATACGTGTAAAGCTTCTGATTTACAGAGGTTGCAAAAATGGCAGGAGAATTCAACAGAGAGGTATTTTATTGTGTCCATGGACTTGTGGTTTGATTCCTTGAAAATTTAGGTGCATGTTTGTGATACACTTGGCCTGATAACATTTAAACTTGTACATTAGCATTAAAAGATTGAAGGCTTTATTTTTTCACCAGGAATAAGTACTCTGTTTAATAAACAGGGCATGCATATGATTACTCTCCACTGTTGCAACTGTCGATATAGTCCAAAATATTGCCCCTTTCAAGCTGTAATTGATGTTTTTTGACTATTTATATCACAAGCTTTTTGGAGTGCCGTATTTACAAATCTTTTGATTTCATTTAGACTTATTAGATGTAACAATCTTTGTAGGCACTACAGGTGCTTATCTACTTGCTTGATAGGAAGTATGGAGGCCGATTATGCAGCATCATTAATGATAGGATGGACCATGCAAGGTGTATTTTAGGATGGCAGACATTATAGGAAACATTTGTGACCAAGGAATTTGAATAAATTAGGTGTTTTATTTGGGACTTCTACTTACTGATTTTTTAGCCATTTTCTATCAAAGCTAGTGCATGTCATTTTCAGAAGGCTAAGTCAGAATCAATGTCTCTTTTGTTCTGATAGTCTCTCTGTTTCCCATTATCAATCATGCATTTATATTAGTAGGAATTTAGAACTTCAATTCTTCATTTTTGGGCATAAATACCTTTCTTGCAGTTTTGTTTTAGTATTCTTTCAAAAGCACTATTATGTCTAATAAGGTGAGAATTGTTATAGCATGCCATTTGATGTGAAACTGTTTGTCAAGTATAAAAAGCTTTATGGTAAGTCTTACACATATGTTGTTTCTATCACAATACTTAGTTTAATTCCTTGATTATGTAGGCATTTGTTGAACTCCAAGGTCGATTGATTGAGACGTCTACTAAGATTAAACAGGTGAGCTAAAGCTATCTAAGTTTTCCTTTGTCTGGGATTTTTTGGTTGATATTTGCTTTTATTGTCTCATATTTCCAACATACAACAAATGTTTTGGTTGTTGATGCTTAGGTGGTAGGCTTGTTTGATGTGAAGGTCAACATCTTTGTTACACCCTCTCTAATTTAAGAAAAATAGTAATTTGTCTAATAACAGAATTTCAGCAGAAAGATTAACTAACCAATAAGAAATAACATCGAATGCAATAAAGTTTTGAATCACAACTAATTTTCTTTTCAGCTGAATCCTTTTTTCTTAGTCACCTGTTTTGTCCTGCAACCACTTAGACAATTAGGAAAGTTAAATCATTTCCATGGTACAAATAATAATCAATATCTTTTCCATCAATCCATTTCATATAATAAAATATTTGCAATTAAAGAATAAATTATCGTATACACTTTCAACGAACATATTCACATTCATATGAAAAACGGATGTTCTCAACTAACAACATAATTAATATTTAATTGTTTAAACAAAAAGGGATGTAACATATTCTTCCCCTTAAGAATCATCGTCTGCGATGATTATTTATCAATAAGCAATAGAAAGTTTAACCACATAGTTTTCACATCAGTTTCAATTATTTGGAAATAAGTAAGGAAATTTCTGGTGAATTTCATCATAGTCTTCCCAGGTGGCATTCTCTTCTAAATACTGGTCCCATTGGACCTTACATTGCACCACCTCGCGATTACGTAAATGCAGCTTACGTATCTTGAGTACTTGGAGTGGCTCTATTGTGATCACCCCAGCGTCCCGTACCTGTAATGATTTCCAATCAATCATATGCTCAGAGTCTGTATAATATTTCTTAAGATATGAAACATGAAACACATTATGAATTCTGGCGAGAGTTGATGATTTCAAGAACTTCAAATGGTCCCACGTATCTCGGGGCTAACTTAGAGGCTTTTCCAAATTTTATAGAGCTCTTCTGCGGTTTCACTTGCAAAAGAACTTTTTCTTCTATCACAAATTGTCTGGGAACACGTTTTGCATCAGCATAACTCTTTTGCCTGTCATTGGCTTCTTTCCGTCTCTGCCTGATTATTCTCACTTGTTCTTCCATTTCTTGAAGCATCTCAGGTCCTAAAATGATCCTGTCTTCCCACCTATTCCAGCTTATAGGGGTTCTACATTTCTTGCCATACAATGCCTCGAAAGTTGCCATTTTTATTGCTAACTGATATGAATTGTTATAGGCAAATTCTACCAAGGGTAAATATTCTTCCCATCTGTATTGTTGATCCATGCAGTACATTCTTAGTAAATCCTCTAGAATTTGATTTACCCTTTTTGTTTGACCATCTGTCTCGGGGTGATATGCTGTACTAATATTTAACTGGGTTCCCAAGGTTGAAAATAAGGTTTGCCAAAATTTGGAGGTCATCCGTGCATCCCTATCAGATATGATCTTTTCTGGTATCCCGTGAAGACGGAAAATTTCCTGTACAAATTTTCGAGCAATCATTGGTGCTCCATCTGTTAAATTTCCTGGTATTAAATGTGCCACTTTTGTAAGTTTATCCACTACCACTAATATGGCATTATGCATGTTCCTGGTCAAAGGTAACCCTTGCACAAAATCCATGCTGATAATCTACCACTTCCAATCAGGTATGCTATGGGGTTGAAGTAGTCCTGCTGGATGCTGATGCTCTACTTTTACTTTTTGACATATAAAGCATTTTGCCACAAATCTTGCTGCATCCTTTTTCATTCCCCTCCAAAAATATAATGGTTTGACATCAGCCAACATCTTGGTTACTCCGGGGTGTCTTGAATATGGCGCGGTGTGAACTTCTTTCCATATCTTTTTTCTTAATTCAAAAGACTTTGGAATATACATTCTGCCTTTAAATCTTAGAAGTCCATCTGTCTCAATATGAAAACCTTCATATTATGCTCCTGAGGATTTGATTGCAGAGCTTCCTTAACTTGTAAGTAATATTCATCTTCTTTCAATTTCTCAATCACCTGGGTTCTAAAATCGGTGTTAATAGATACCATTGCTGTTGTATGCTTTCGTCGGCTCAATGCATCAGCTACCCTATTTTCCTTGCCCTTAATATAACTGATCTCAAAATCATAATCGGCAATTAACTCCATCCATCTTCTCTGTCGAGCATTTAGATTAGGTTGGGTATAAATATATTTCAAACCTTGATGATCCGTCTTGAGTTCAAAAGTTTTTCCCAACAAATAATGTCGCCACATTTGTAAAGCATGGACAATAGCTGCCAATTCTAAATCATGAGGTGCATAATTTTGCTCATATTGCTTCAGTTTTCGGGTTTCATAAGTTACTACCTTCCTTTCTTGCATTAATACACCGCCCAATGCTTCTCCAGATGCATCTGTTATAACAACAAAACGGCCATTGGGATCCGATATTGTCAATATGGGAGCGGTTGTTAGTTTTTCCTTTAATAGATCAAATGCCTCTTGACATCTTTCAGTCCATTCAAATCTTTTTCCTTTCTTTTGAAGAGAAATAATAGAATGAGCAATCTTAGAAAAATCTCTGACCCATCTCCTATAGTACCTAGCCAACCCCATGAAACTCCTAACCTCAGAAACATTCTTTGGTACTGGCCAATCTACTATGGCTTTGATCTTAGAAGGATCCACTGCAATTCCTTTGGCTGATATAATATGTCCCAAATATTGTATTTCTTTCTGAAAGAAGGTACATTTCGACAATTTTCCATACAGTTTGTGTTCCCTTAACCGCTGAAGAACTATTTGAAGGTGTTGTAGATGCTTTTCCTCGTTTTTGGAGTAAATAAGAATGTCGTCTAAAAATACCAACACAAACTTATCCAGGTATCTCTAAACATGCTGTTCATCTAATTCATGAATGCGGTTGGGGCATCTGTAAGCCCAAATGGTAGAACTGTGAACTCATAGTGCCCATATCTAGTTCTAAAAGCCGTCTTATGAATGTCTTCTTCTAACAACCCGAGTTGATGATATCCCGATCTCAAATCTATTTTTGAAAATACTGTAGCCCCTTTCATCTGATCAAACAAATCATCTATTCGAGGTAAGGGATATTTGTTCTTGATGGTAAGTTTATTCAACATTCGGTAGTCTATACACAAACGAAGAGTCCCATCCTTCTTTTTGACAAAGATAACTGGGGCACTCCATGGTGAAACACTTGGCCAGATCAAGCCTTTATCCATTAATTCCTGTAATTGTGCTTTTAACTCAACCAACTCTAGTGTGGTCATACGGTAAGGTACTTTTGAAACTGGTTCAGCCCCTGGCACAAGGTCAAAAACTCTTCTAGGTGGTAATCCAGGTAGTTCCTCGGGAAATACATCCTGATATTCCTAGAGATAAGGGTATTTTTCAGCGAAGATTTCTTTCTCCTCTTCAACTCCCAACTTTCTTTTTCTATTCTGGAAATGCTCTGTCCCTTCACTGACACATGGATAAACTGGATCAACTCTTAAACATGATGAAAACAACTCAGGACAGATTAACCCATCTAGAAAGAAGGATGGAAGGGCAATCTGAGACAAAAGAAGAAGGATTGTCTTCGAATTGGACAAATTTAAGAATTTTAATTAGTTTTAGGGTTGTGAGTTATTGTTATTTAGTGGTTCTCCATTGTATTTAAGGATTCTTCCTTTGCATAAAGAAAACAATTATTTGAAACTCATAATAAGTGCAAATAGTACAAAATTTTCATGTATTAATAAAGAAAGATTATCACTTCCTGTGATAATTACAAAATTTCTATCACTTCCTGTGATAAATTTTATTGTAATAAAAAGATAATCATTACTTTCTGTGATCAGTTTTCTGAATCATCTTCATTATCAGTGACAGGTTCCTCTTGATCACTAAATTCTGAATAGGGTATAAGTTTATATCCAGGATTCGGAACTCAATCTCCCTTTAGATGTTTTTGGTTTAGTTTGATTTTCAATTTTGGTCTTATTTGCTTCAGCAATTATGGCGGACTTTACTTTCTCTTTTCTTGAGATTGTCCATTTCCTTCTTTCCCTCCGAAGTCTTTGCAAAGCTTTGGCTATTGTCTCCGAATCTGCTGGAGGTGAACAACTTGAGTAATCATACGATAGTCTGATTTTCCATAGTCGGCGGGATATAGGGTCTCGGACCTTTTTCCGGGGTGTTTGTCTTATCAAAACCATCCTGAAGAGACATTATTAACTGTTTACAATGTTCTAAGCATGATGAGCCCCAAGGTTTAGTGTAGAACCTGATAGCTCTGATACCATATGTTAGACCCTCTCTAATTTAAGGAAAATAGTAATTTGTCTAATAACAGAATTTCAACAGAAAGATTAACTAACCAATAAGAAATAACATCGAATGCAATAAAGTTCTGAATCACAACTAACTTTCTTTTCAGCTGAAATGAACTTTCCAACAGAATACTTGTAACTAAATAATTTAACTAACTTTCTTCAATGAAAATTCAAATATTTAAGAAAGAAAGGAGATTAAGAAAAGTACAACTTGAGTAGCTTCTTGTTGATTTGTTGGCATATCCTCTTCTGGATTGTTTTTGGGAAAAAGAGATATCAACAAGGGTTTTATCCACCCAACCAAGACCAACTGGTCTCCTATGCTTCTTCATCTGAAAAAGAGATATCCACCCAAAAAGAGATATGCAACAAAGTCCAACATGTCATCCTTATCACTTTGGGAAACGTGCCTTCATTGCCCTTGGGTTTTTTATGTACACGGGTTGTGTCTGTTGAGTTGTTTGTAGCTTCAATCAGATAACATAATAAATGTGAATATATAAGTAATATTAAATATTACTTATATATTCATACTTAATATATAAGGTATGTTAAGATAAATATCAATATAGCATGATCGAATGATATATTACCAAAGCATAAACATCTTCTGCATTCTAAACAGTGATTAGTAACTATTAAAATCGGTGAAACCGATTACAATACAAATGGTGACAAATCACACCTGTGATAGGTGTGACTCCTTGAGGAGTCACGTCTATCACAGATGTGACTCCTATCGTCACATATTTATATCAATGTCTTTGCCCTGCAATACCATGGATCGACACAAAAATCGGAAGTGTATGAGAAGTGGAAATTGCATCTAAAATACAAAAGAAAGTAATAAGTTAAGTCTGCTATATAAATATCCAAGTCAGAGATTATAAGTTCGATTTGAATTTACATGGTATCAGAGCCAAGTTAAGTAGAATCCAGGCAGAAAATCGAACTTGAGAAATTCAGATTTAATACATCTCATTTCTAAAATGACAGCAGCAATCCGATTCGAAGACAGATTGAAAGGAGGAAATAACTTCTCATCATGGAAATTCAGAATTATGATGATACTAAAAGAAAATAAAGTTGATTCATTTGTGGGAGAAAACAAAATGGAACCAGAGAATGATCCTGATAAAACGACATGGATTGAAGAAAATGACAAAGCCATGAAAATTATAGTTGATGGAGTTAGAGATCATATCATGCCGATTCTGACAAAACATGAGACTGCATATCATATGTTTAAGTCACTTGAAGGCAATTATGAAATTAATAACTCCAGCAGAACCTTAGCCCTAAAGAGAGAAATAAATCATATAAGTATGAACAAAGGAGAATCTATCAATGCATACTTTATGAGAATATCTGCACTAAGGGATCGACTATCAACACTTGGGTACCAAATTGAAAGCAAGGAACTAACACTTATTGCTCTAGATGGTCTCCCAAATTCCTGGGAGACATTTGTTCAAGGCATTAGTGCAAGGTCCAAATTTCCAAAATTTGACCACCTAAGATCAGACTGTCTTCAAGAAGAATCTAGACAGACAAAGAAAGGGTCAAAACAGAAAAATATAGATGAAGACCTTCATGTTCTAAATACAAACTCTCAAAAGAAAGAGAAGAAGAAACACTTCAAGAAGAGGAAAAATTATCACGGGAAAGGTTCATTCAAGAAAGACATTTCTCGCATCCAATGTTTCAGATGCGACCAATATAGACACTATGCAATCAGATGTCCTGACAGAACCAAACAACAAGCATCTTATGCCAAAATAAAGGAGCATGAATCCGAGAAATATGTATTCTACTGTGCACTTTCAAACCAAGTATCAAATAAATCCAACACCTGGGTTATAGATAGTGGTTCATCAAGACACATCACAGGGTTCAGGGAACTACTAGACACCATGGTAGAAGAGACTGATGAAGAAGTAACAATTGGAGATAACTCTGTACATCCAGTCAAAGGTGTTGGCACATGCACCCTCAAATTAAAGACTGGCATCTCCATCCAACTTACTGGAGTATTGTTTGTCCCAGGCATCAAAAGAAACCTAGTCTCCATATCTGCACTTGAAGATAATGGATATAGGGTGACCTTTATGGATAACAAAGTATTGGCATGGCCAAAGAATTCTACTATTAAGAAAGCCAAAACCATAGGTCATAGACAAGGGTACTTGTACGAGTTATGTACGGAACCACATCAAGCCCTAATTCATGAAATTGTAGACTCTAATGAAATATGGCATAGAAGACTAGGACACCTAAATTTCCGTGCCCTATCTTCCATGGAAAGACTAGTTACAGGGTTACCCAAACTCAAACAATGTAATTCAGGGGTATGCAAGGGGTGTGCCTTAGGGAAAAATACAAAGGGGTCCTTTCAAAATAGTTCTAGCAAAACAAATAAAGTATTAGAACTAGTCCACTCAGATTTATGTGGACCCATGTCTGTACCCTCCTTAGGTGGGTTTCTATACTATGTAATCTTCATTGATGACTTGTTCAGAAAGACATGGATCTATTTTCTTAAATGTAAAGAATCACAGGAAATCCTTAAAAGATTTAAGGAATTCAAATCCATTACTGAAAACTTTTCCGGGAGAAAAATCAAAACCTCAAGAACAGATAATGGGAATGAATACACTTTAGACATTTTTAAAGACTTTTGTAAAAACACTGGGATTAAGAGGGAGTTCACTCTACCTTATAATCCTCAACAAAATGGAGTTGCAGAAAGAAAAAATAGAACCATTGTAGAAGCTGCTAGGGCTATGTTACTTGATCAAAACATAGACACTTCACTTTGGGCAGAAGCATCTAGTACTGCTGTCTATATACAGAACAGATGTCCTCACTCTCATATTGATGACAAAACTCCTGAAGAAGCCTTCACTGGCACAAAACCAGACATTAGTCATTTAAAGATATTTGGTTGTCCTGTTTACATTCATGTGCCCAAAGAGAAAAGAACTAAGCTAGAACCTTCTGGGAGAAAAGGCATCTTTGTAGGCTATAGTGAAACATCAAAAGCTTATAGAATATATATACCTGGTCAAAGACAGATTGAACTAAGCAGAGATGTGATTTTTGAGGAAGACATAGCTTCAAAAGAGCCAGAAATGATATTGAGTCAGAAATTCAAACTTCCAACTCAAGCATAGAAGAGGATCCTACACTTGAGTTTCAGAGGGAGTATCCTGAGGAAGAGGTAAACCATGAACAAATCACATCACTAGAAAATCCCAAGAAAAGACCACTCTGGGCCACCAAAACAATGGAAGAAGCTAAAAATTATGCCGCTCCATGAGGGACTTTTTAGGGAAAGCACAAGACCTAAGAGATTCTCTAGTTATGTAGCTTTAATGAGTGAATTCATTAAATCAAAACCTTCTAGTGCTATAGAAGCTCTTAAGCACCAAGTATGGAAGGATGCCATGATAGAGGAGTATCAACCCATCTTGAAGAATGATGTGTGGGATATAGTACCTAGACCAAAAGGGAAATCTGTTGTTTCTTCAAAATGGCTATTTAAAATAAAACATGCTGCAGATGGTAGTATAGGGAAATACAAAGCAAGATTTGTAGCCAGAGGATTTTCACAAAAGGAAGAAATTGATTACGATGAAACCTTTGCTCCAGTTGCTCGATATACATCAGTTAGGGCAGTTCTAGCTATTGCAGCAGCCAAAGGGTGGAAAGTCCATCAAATGGATGTAAAAACTGCTTTCTTAAATGGAACCATTGAAGAAGAGGTTTACTTAGAGCAACCCGAAGGATTTGAGATTCACAATATAGGATCCCATGTATGTAAATTAAAGAAAGCTCTATATGGACTTAAACAAGCCCCCAGAGCCTGGTATGAAAGAATTGACAGTTATCTCTTGAGATTAGGCTTCTCAAAGAATGATGCAGATCCAAATCTCTACTTCAAACAAAGCAAAGGTGATATGTTAATATTGATATTATATGTTGATGATCAATTGATTACAGGAGAAAATCACCTTACTGATCAGTGTAAGAAAGATCTAGTTTCAGAATTTGACATGAAGGACTTAGGTCTATTACATTACTTCCTTGGACTGGAAGTATGTCAGAAATCAAATTGTATTATTCTAAACCAAGGGAAGTACACAATTGATATATTAAAAAGGTTTGGTATGATGGAATGTAGACCTATGTCTCCCCCCATGGAAACCAATCTTCATAAATTGAAGGAAGTAGCAACAGATTCTCCGTTGGCAGATCCCACTCTGTACAGACAGATAATTGGATCCTTGATGTATTTGGTCAATACTAGACCTGATATCTGTTATGATGTAAATGCCTTAAAGTCAGTTTATGTGTGAGCCCAAGGAGATACATCTTGTGGCTGTGAAACATATAATGAGATACCTTCAAGGTACTCTAAATTATGGCTTAAAATATGAAAAGGTTGACTTAGATCTACATGGATTCACAGATTCAGATTGGGTTGGAAGTGTAACTGACCGGAAGAGCACCTCCGGATGTTGTTTTAGTTTAGGGTCAATAATGATATCGTGGATCAGCAGAAAACAATCTTCAGTTGCTCAGAGTTCTATAGAAGCCGAATATATTGCAGCTTCTATGGCTGCTAGAGAGGCAGTATGGCTTAGAAAATTGCTTGTGGGATTATTTGGTAAACCTCTGAAACCAACTATCATCCACTGCGACAATCAAAGCTGTATTAAGCTATCCGTGAATCCAGTATTCCACGATAGATCTAAACATATTGAGATTCCTCATCACTATGTGCGTGATATGGTGGAAAGGAATGTGATTCAGTTGGAGTATATCAGTACAAGAGATCAAACTGTAGATATTCTTACTAAACCACTCCTCAAGGTGAAAGTTGAATACTTCAGAAAAAATCTTGGTATGATTGAAATGTAAAATTCTAATTGATTTGTACTAATATATTAAAGATGTTTAATGTGTAAACATCTTGTGTCATATGTGTGACTATGATATTATGGGCCTACCCATTTTGTGTTTATTTCCAAAAGGTGACGATTTTTTGGATAATCTACACTTGTACCTAACATTATAAGGTGATGATCTTATAATGTTCATTAGACTGATATCATGTGACTTGATATTGGTATGAATCATGGAGTTATCATGATTGAGTTATGGTAGACATTATGTGACTTAATGTCAGTGCACATACCATAATTGGGATATATATAAGGAGAATGTAATGTTCTCGAGTATAGTATATCCTTTAGTATCACGAGGTAGGTGATGCTACGTATCACGAGATAGGTGATACTATATATCATGAGTTATGTGATATTAAATTACTTTGAGTAATTCATTAGAGATCAGATAATTGATATTCACAGAGATTATTGTGATATTGTTATCTGCCCGAGCTAAGAGGGAGTGTTGAGTTGTTTGTAGCTTCGATCAGATAACATAATAAATGTGAATATATAAGTAATATTAAATATTACTTATATATTCATACTTAATATATAAGCTATGTTAAGATAAATATCAATATAGCATGATCGAATGATATATTACCAAAGCATAAACATATTCTGCATTCTAATCAGTGATTAGTAACTGTTAAAATCGGTGAAACCGATTACAATACAAACGGTGACAAAGTCACACCTGTGATAGGCGTGACTCCTTGAGGAGTCACGTCTATCATAGATGTGACTCCTACCGTCACTCACATATTTATATCAATGTCTTTGCCCTGCAATACCATGGATCGACACAAAAATCGGAAGTGTATGAGAAGTGGAAATTGCATCTGAAATACAAAGAAAGTAATAAGTTAAGTTTGCTATATAAATATCCAAGTCAGAGATTATAAGTTCGATTTGAATTTACAGTGTCAACTTTTTCTTTTTACTAAAAATAGTTGGTTGTTGTAACTAATTGTTGATGTGGCAAAACCTCGGCCATCGGTTGCTCAAATCGATCTTGGCCCTTCATTGTATTTTGAGGACTATAAAAAGACTCATTCGCCTCATTTGTAACAGCATACATTAGAATAGAGTTGCTGCAGGAAAGTAGAGTAGGAGTAGAGTAGAGGAAGCTCTTCTAAGTTGTTGGAGAGAACTTGAAATTGTTGTAATCACTTCCAAGATTAATACATTTCTCATTGAAGCTTGGTGACAATTGTGTTGTTTTGGGACGTTGCATGGTTTCTTATTTCTTGAAGATGATTGAGATGTGTTTCCAAGTAGAGTAGATTAGAAAGTTCATTGATATAGTGAATGTATTGTGAAGATATTTGATGAATTCCTAGGTTCATACTTTTGATGGTTTGTTGCGGGCAAGTCATTGTGCAAAGTTAACCTGAACCTCAACTTATTGCAATAGTTCGATTGTTGATGCTTGTTTGAGTTACGCCAGCTATGGGTACTTGAATGTGTGTTTGCAATATGAAAATCCTTAGTCATCCTTGGGAGATTGCACTTGTTCTACGTAGTTGTTGAATTCATCATGGCGAAGTGGAGCTTGTTATAAGGAATTTGTCTATCTTGGCATCGTTCATTGTCTCATTGTCCTTAGGAGTAGAGTAGATTCTCTCTAAACCCTTGAGTTTTTTGCATTTTCTTTGTAATTGTGGAATTAGGAGGTTTCTTTCCATGAAAAGGAGTAATAAATCGAGTGAATTGAGAAGTAAATTCAGCGTAAGTCCCTTTGTATTAACAGCATATCACATCAAACTACTGAGTCTATCCATTGCAAGTCAAGACTTGACATCTGGGACCTTGGAGTTGTCTCACTGGATCACATAGTTTAGCCTTTGAGAGACTTTGTTCAAGAGAGGATACTGAGAGACTGGCTCCTTGTGCATGTGTCAAGGATATTATTGAGTTTATCAATCATAATCTTCAAATATGACTTGTCACATGCACATGCGTTGTTAAATTGCAAGTGCCTTTGTAGCATTGTAAGAAACAAATCCTATCCTCAAAAAATGAATCTAGCACTTTACATATAATATTCAAGTGAACCTACCATAGCTAGCTTGGCCTGGATTACCTCTAGCAAAGAGGTACCTTGGGAGGCTTCCAAAGTTGGTCCCCCTTAAAACTTATTGTTTGCTTGGTCTTCCCCCTTATCAAGGATAGATTTAGATTATAATATTGTATATAGTGCTTCCTATAAATTGTTATTCATGTGTTCTATGTCTGAGTTTAACATGTCATTCTAGGGTGTGTATTTTTACCACCAACATTCAAGAGATAGCCCACTAACATTCATTTAATCCTTACATAACAATTTATTAGTTCATGTCCAGAAATACTCATCAGGGCTTTCAAAAGTGTGAAAATTGACAGAACTGCTTCCATTGAATCTCACTTTTCTTAGGAATATCATTGAAAACAACATTTGAACATTGATACCAAACAAATCTGAGGTTGAATTGATTAAGAAATATGAAGTAGAATTGCTTTCGATGACTTTGTTCTAGCTAGTAAAATGTTATTTTTTTTCTAAATGATCCCATGGAAGTCCTACTTGTTAGTGTAGAGCACTATATGTCTGTTCATTAATCTATCTAGCTGGCAATTAACAATCCTTGGCTTTGAATTCTATGGTTCATTTGGCTTGTGTACAATATAGGCACATGCACCAAACATAGATAGTCTTGATGGTGATCATACCTATTTGACATGGGAAGAATTATATTTTGAAAAGCACTTATGTATAAATGACTCAACATGGTGTTGTGTTTCAGAATTTTCTGACCAAAAGCATCTACCTTGTTTGAAAATTTGAATTTGTTTTATTGCTTTAGCTTATATTGCACCTAATGTGTGTTCCAGAAGACTACACATGCATACATGAAGGATTGAAAGTAGCTTCAATAGCACATTAATATCAAAATATAGACTATAACACGTTAGTATCAAAATATAGACAGATTTAAATGTTTGAAGGTTAACATGTTTCAGGTGAACATGCAAATTCGTAATAAAGAAGCAGAGAAAAAGCGTGCCTTTCTTACATTGGAAGAGTTACAACAGTTGCCCGATGATACAAATACATATAAATCTGTTGGTATAAATACAAATCCTTTCCTACTATCTTTATTGCATGATATCCTATTATTGAGGAATTTAAGAATTTTGACAGTAATCAGAATTCTATGAAACTTTTAAGAATAAGATGAATACAGTATAGCATTTACTAGTTTAATGTTCATATTCTTTCTTCTGTTTTCTTTATTTTATTTTGCATTTTCTGTGTCCCTCTTTTCAATGTCATGATTATACTGTCTTTGTTAATGAGTTCTAGTGCTATGCTCGCAGGTTCAGTCTTGTAGCAATATATGTAGTCAATCTTTAGCCAATTAAAGTCAATGCTTTCACTTCAAGAAAAACAATTAAAATCATGCATCTTATAGATTTGTCACCTTTGAGAGGTCCTTTGCACACAATGGAAAGGAAACATAACATCTCTGCTGATGCACATACTTGTGCAGGGTTAACATCTCTAACTAAAATCTAAATTCCAGACACAATCTGATCTGCTAACTTGTTTTATCAAGTTCCCCTAATTGTAAGGGAGGGTGAGCTGGACTTTTCAGAGGAAAGAAATGACAACAAGACAAAGCTTGTCATGCTTCTTTCCCATTATTCTTGATTATCCACGTGCTTCCTAGCAGTGCTTGTTTCTATCGCCCTCCTTTTGCAGATTTCCATCTTATTATTTGTCAATTGCATGCCAGACACGCATCCTTTGAGTTTTCAATGCA
The DNA here is from genome assembly GCA_027924645.1 of Cunninghamia lanceolata. Classification (NCBI taxonomy): domain Eukaryota; kingdom Viridiplantae; phylum Streptophyta; class Pinopsida; order Cupressales; family Cupressaceae; genus Cunninghamia; species Cunninghamia lanceolata. The sequence continues at coordinate 212,083 of BSBN01000550.1, forward strand.
TTTATGAGACTGGCCAATTCTGTTTTTATTTTTTAACTTTTCTTGTGGGAAAATGACTTCTTATTTCTAAATGAGACCCGACCTGCAGAGATTTTGCATCGTTATGCATCCTCACAATTGTTTTGTCACTTTAAGTTTAAAGAATGAATTACTCATATTATGTGCTGTATGTTGTATAACTTAATGACTATGTTGTTGGGTTCTGCAGGAACCCCAGCCAAGCCGAGATGAGTCTGGACTGGATTCTGGTCCAGGTCCAGCCTGGGTTTGCCCAGGATCCTGCCCCAGGCATATGGATTCGGCTTCGGTACACCTGAATGTACTTGGGCTGATTCCAGAGGCCTTGGCTGAACCCATGAATAACCTGCCTGGGACCCCGAAAAAGTCATTTTTAAATGGAAAAAAAATAAAAAATCCTAACAGCCATCTTTCCTTCGTCTCAATGGAGGATGAGGGACATGAGGTTGCTACCCAACATCACTTGCATGTGCAGTTAGTGGGAGTGGCACCGGCACTGCTTGTGGTTCCAATGAACAAGTTGATGATATTGATGCTCTTGATGAAGAGCAATATGATGAGTTGTTGGATTTTCCTTGTGCATTTGCATTAATATAAACCATTTTGATTTACCTTTAAGATTTGTTAATTGACATTGAATTATCAATTACCAGCTATGTTCTGCATTTAATTTGTTACATTTTGCGCAATTAATGCATATTCTATATATTTTTAATATATATAATAATATATGCTATGGCTGAACCTAGCCATACAGAACCTGGGGGAAAAAGTCAGTGAACTGCCAAATCCAAACTGGCAACACAATTTAATGATGATAAAATCTGATGTTAATAGTGTCGTGTGATGATGATTGACATGCCATGGCATGATATGATCTGGTATGATATTGAACATAGGTGACAGCTCAGCATAAGGGGGAATTCTTGTGGGGTCATGCTGATCATATGGGCACATAAGTGGGCTTGGGGTATCCTATTATGTGCCCTCCAACCTTATGATACATTATTATGCCTAGATGATTTTTTTTATGTCCATTTTAGTTTGTGTTATTATACTCATCATACAATCTTCCTACACATTAAAACCACTGAACATTCAGTTGTCATAATGATCTCTACTTGTGTTTTTCTTTTGTGGATTATCTGTTCCCCTTTTTTACAAGCTACTGTTCACCTGCTCATCTGCTTTAAAGAGCTGCTGCTCATCTACTTTAAGGATTCATTATTTAGAAACATCCTGTTTTTGATCAAAGAACGTGTATCATCCAAAATCTACTGGAATTGTTGCTGAATACAGACAATGACATAGAATATCTCTGTTTAGCCCTTTTCAATGAGCTATGAAGGATCAATGTTATGCAAAATTTGAAGACACAAAAGGATTCCCTTAGATATCCCAGAAGGCATTGATTTGTTATGATAGACCAAGCATTCTCTTTCATTTCACTCCTTGTTGATCCTGTTGCTGGAGGATTGCTATCTTTATTTTGAAAACCACTATAAAGAATGCAAAATGATCACCAATTATCTTTATTTGCTTGTTGTCTCATTCGTGTTGAACATAAATTTGGGGAGGATAGATTGTAGCCATGTGAACTTGGGGAAGTCAAACAGAGAGGCCACTACAAATATATTGAGAAGAAAAGAAAATCTTAGCCAGTGATTTCCTTAAGACATAGGAAGGCAAACCTTGTTCAATACAATAGGGAAATAGGAAGGAAAGCCTTGTCCAATACAATCTAGTGGCACTTGCGGATCTTGTTCTTACTTGCCCATATGGCATAAGAAATGCCATTGAATTTTATCCCATTTTCTTAACCAATTTGGGAGTTGCAAGAGCTGCAACACTGTAATTAAGCAAGCTTGCAGGCAGCACTGCCTTGATCATGAAAAACATCCTTAAAATCTCGAAGGAAAGGGGAGTTTTCAAGAGTAGGTGTGTCCTCTTTCTTATCCAGTGTGACCACATATAATTGAGCTCCTTTCCTACTTGCATTCTTTAGTTGCATAGCTGAGATTGTTTTCACATTTATTGGTCTATAAATCTCTTGCAACTTAACCTTATATCCATTATCATCTAAACTTTCCACCACTTTGCTATAGCAATCCACATTTGCTGATGGTTAGCTAACCAACTCATCCCAATGATTATATCATAAGAGTCTACAGGTGCTACGTATAGGTCTACCTGTGTCTCGAATTCCAGAAATTGAATTGAGGTATCCAACAAACATTTGCTTACTTCCCTAGTAGCCTTATACTCATACTGGACTGTCCATGATGTTTCCATATTACTGACTTTTAAGGACATTCTATTTACTAGCTCAAGAGGAATGAAACATAGGTAGACCAAAAAGCATACATGTAGTCTCAATGGGCACATTCTGGAACTGAGCTTGACAATTTCTTACAGCTGCATACATTTGTTGTGGAGGTCCTGCTATGGTTGATTGGCCCTAAATTGACCTTGCCTCCTGGGACAATCTCTAGCAGTGTGATTTCCTCCACACAACCAGTTATTTCCCCCTCTATTGTTATTCCCATTCCAAATATTCCTTGGATTTTTATTTGCAACTAGTTTTTTCTTTGAAGAATCCACTCTTTTGTTCTGATTAAAGTTCCAATTCCCCCTGTAATCCCATTTCCTTCTGAATGGAAAGTTCTTGTTCTTGTTGTTAAAGTTCTGCCTTGCTGCAGTCAAAGCTTGAAGCTTCCTTTTTTGCTTTATTGATTTCTCCAATACTTTATTCATACCTTTGGGGCCATGCATGTCTACTTTTGCACCAATATTAGCATTCAATTCTAACAAAGTTTTTCTTGCTTGAGACCTCTCGTCCCTTTGATACATTGGCACATATTTCAACAGTTTAGCAAACCTATCCCAGTACTGTTGAACTGTTATGGATCCTTGCCTAAGATTATGGAATTTTGTCATCTTCTTCTCAAATAAAAGTTGTGGTAGACACCTCTTGCGAAAATGCAGAACAAATTGTTCCCATGTTAGGTTATCTCGATTCTCTAGTATAACCATTTTGCTCCTTTATATTTGTTCACCAGCTTGCAACTTCTCCTGTTAGCTGATATGCACCCACAATGACTTAATTGATTCGGAGTAGTTTCGTAGTTCCAAGTACTTTTCAATTTCAGTCAACCAGTTTTTGGCCTCATCTTCCATTTGCTTCCCATCAAACTTCAGAGGTGCAATCTTCTTGAGATCTTTTGACAATTTTAGGATTGCCAAATCCTGATTAGGTGCAACAATATTTAGTTCATTCCCATGTGGATTTGGATTCCTTGGAGGGGCTTCATCTATGTTATCCATGTTCGCCAAATTCTCAAAGTCTGATTCCATTATGTTTTTTATGTTTGCTTGCCTTGAATCTCTTTGCTCGGTTAACAAATTAATTACTGCTTCTATCCTTGCATTGTTATTATTAACCGGTGCCTCCTGCTGCACAGTGGGATCTGCCCTTTGAGTATAAGCAGCCCTAGCATGAGAAGCTTTAGTTTTAGCCATAAAGAGATTCTTGTTAAAACAATCATTAATTAATATTTGTTTTTCCAAGTAAGAAGAAAACAACAATATTTTATTCAATTATAATTTTGATTGTACATCGTTATTTATATAAAAGACTGCTATTACATTTTAAGAATCTGACTTGGATTCGATGTCCTCTAGGTCTTCATCCTCAAAGTTTATATTTAAATTTTTAGTGACAGGATGTACTCGTAGGTACTTCATCCCATCTCTACCCATTGTAGGGCATTGTATGCACACCCAAATGGCATGTTACACACAACTGATGGTTTCTTAAACTTCGGTGTATTTTCAAGATGTTTTTGCAATTGTTTTCCTTTGACTTGTTTCCCTTTTTTTGATGCCAAGGTCTGGGTATCTGAAAGCTACATTTCCTCATCCTGAGGTGGGAGAGTAGCCTTCCTTTCTTGCTTGGTTGGCTTTCTACCTTGGTCTTCTTTCCACCTTTCCTTGATTTAGATCCTCCCATTTCTGAAATATGAAGTAATAACACAATAAGTTAAATCAAAGATTGCTTATATGATTACATTTATTTTCAATCAGTTAATTCAAATTGACCTTTATCTATCATATTTTGAAATTTTGCACGAGTCGTAGCAAGCTCAAGGCCTAGCTTCCAAACCTAGCTGTCATGTCCTCTTCTCAAGCGTATGTCTAGCGAAGACCCTTAGCCTACTTTTTAAATTTTTTTCCCATAGGCTAATAGGGTGGAAAAATGGAAATATTTTAATAATTTAACTAAAGTTGTTGAAAAAGTAACGTTATGTTATATTTTAAAAAGACAACTTTTATTTTATTATTAAAAATGTTGTTTTTAAAAGTGAGACTAAAGTGTCATTAGAAATGGGGTCGAAAAGGTGGTGGAAGTTTCTAGACACTTAAGTTGGAAGGAAAAAGGAAAAGAATTTAAAATAAAATTATATTCCTTCAAAAAGGTCTATATAAGGAGAGTTGGTGCACAGAAGATCTCTTCCTAGCTTATTATTCATTTCTACTTTTTCGAGAATGAACATGAGTTTTTTTTGTTCTGCCTGAGGATGAAAACACTTTGGCAAGATGTTTTTGAGGAGGAAAACCCTCCCAGCCATTTGAGTAATTCCACTCTGGGATTACCTGGGTGTTGAACAGTTGTGAAGATTTTCAGTTTGGTTTGTGGTGTGAAGTTTAGTTTTTGTTGGAGATATTTGGTGTGTTTCAGTTTACTGTTAAGCTTTCATCATTGTATTTGCTTATGCAAATCTAATCGTTGGATTGTGAGTTCCTTAGTAGCTGTACTTTGCTTGTTACTGTTCATACAAGTCTGAATATCCTGGCTGTACCATTCATAACAGGCCATACAAGCTTGCTGCTGTATTAATGATCATTTGGCAGGCCATATAGTGAAAGAGGAGGGTGTTTTGAAGCCAAGAAGAGGTCGCAGTCCTTGGTGGATCAAAAATCAGCATCTAAGTTAGTGGTACTATCCCATTTGGTAGTCGTAGCAATCAGCAGATGAGTAGCAGCAGTTTATAGTGAATTTGAGGTGCTGTACCTTTTAACTTTTGGGCCATATAGTTTGGATTGGGGGTATTTTGCAGTGTTGGGTGATCGTACAGTATAAATCAGCCTTATGTTTCAGTGTGCAGCCTCCATAACAACAGTTTGATAGCATTTTTCAGTCTTCTTATTAGGGCGTACAATTTAGGCTTGATATTATTTTATTTTGCTGATTATTTCTAGACTAATCTTTGTTGCAGCAGTTGATATCTTGCTGATTTGAATTAATTTCACTTGTGTGCTGTTGGTGTTCAGAATTATTTTATCAGTAGTTTCAGTTACTTGTTTAATTGTAAATCTGGATGGTTTTATTGTCATATAGTAATTGCATTGATATTGTAAAGATATTGGAAGGTTTACTGCCATATACCTTTGTATTGCATATCATTTTCAGTCTGTTTGGCATTGATTAGGTCTGCTTGTTATTAGCCAATTTGGCATCAATCGGACCTACTTGTTATCTGCTAGTGGCTTTGAGCATATCTACATACTTAACTGCCAATTTGGTGTTGAGTTGGTTGACTATGTTGCCTGTTTACTTTCCCAGCATTGCATTCATCTAGATAGTGTTCTCAAACACTGTATGCTCTCACCTTGTCCACATCGGGATCTAGGTGATCAGAAAGTGCGAGAGTTTACTTTTGCTTTATTGAAATATTGTAAAAATAAATAAAAAATTAGTTGGGGTTATTACACTAGCACTCGAGACCATATGTAAAAACGCTCTTGGTTGTTATGTTAAAACATATCCTTATTTAATAATTACATGAGTTTAAACGAGTTATGATTATATATATAAAGTTACTATTTGATTACTCAAGCAAAGGTATAGCCAAACAACTCTGCTATCCATACAAAACAGGGAAATTTTTTGCTTTGGCCAAAAGCTTCGACTCATTGGGACAATTTGAATCCTGAGTTATTTCTTGAGAGGCTGCATTCCCCAGTGTAAGTGCACTAAGGTCGACGTTTGTCAAGTTATAGATATATATTCAAGTTCCCATCCTGCCTCAAAATTTGGCTTAAAGTCTCAAGGAAACGAATAGTTATTCTAGAACTCCTCTTAGTTTTAGTTGTATCTTTATTGTTCTTTATTGCTGTTGAGTTGTTTGTAGCTTCGATCAGATAATATATTCATTATGATCATATTAAATATGAATCTATAAGGTATGTTAAATAAATATCAATTTAGCATGATCGAATGACATATTACCAAATTATAAACACCGATTGCATATTAACGGTAATTGGAAATTGTTAAAGCTGATGATTCAAACGGTCTGCTAAAGAAAGGGTGACGAAGTCACACCTGTGATAGGCGTGAATCCTTGAGGAGTCACGTCTATCACAGATGTGACTCCTACTGCAAACCACATATATATTAAACGTCTTTGCCCTGCAATACCATGGACAAACACAGAAATCGGAAGTGTATGAAGTGGAAATTGCATCTGCAAAACAAAAGAAAGTAATAAATTAAATCTGCAATATCCAACATTCAGAAGTTATTTAAGTTAGAGATTATAAAGTTTGATTTGAATTTACATGGTATCAGAGCCAAGTTAAGCAGAATCCGGGCAGAAAATTGAACTTGAGAAATTTAGATTTAATACATTTCATTTCTCAAATGGCAGCAGCAATCCGATTCGAAGACAGATTGGAAGGAGGAAATAACTTCTCATCATGGAAATTTAGAATTATGATGATACTAAAAGAAAATAAAGTTGATTCATTTGTGAGAGAAAACAAAATGGAACCAGAGAATGATCCTGATAAAACGACATGGATTGAAGGAAATGACAAAGCCATGAAAATCATAGTTGGAGTTAGAGATCATATCGTGCCGATTCTGACAAAACATGAGACTGCATATCATATGTTTAAGTCACTTGAAAGCAATTATGAAATTAATAACTCCAGCAGAACCTTAGCCCTAAAGAGAGAAATAAATCATATAAGTATGAACAAAGGAGAATCTATCAATGCATACTTTATGAGAATATCTGCACTAAGGGATCAACTATCAACACTTGGGTACCAAATTGAAAGCAAGGAACTAACACTTATTGCCCTAGATGGTCTCCCAAATTCCTGGGAGAAATTTGTTCAAGGCATTAGTGCAAGGTCTAAATTTCCAAAAGTTGACTGCCTAAGATCAGACTGTCTTCAAGAAGAATCTAGACAGACAAAGAAAGGGTCAAAACAGAAAAATATAGATGAAGATCTTCATGTTCTAAATACAAACTCTCACAAGAAAGAGAAGAAGAAACACTTCAAGAAGTGGAAAAATCATCACGGGAAAGGTTCATTCAAGAAAGACATTTCTTGCATCCAATGTTTCAGATGCGACCAATATGGACACTATGCAGTTAGATGTCCTAATAGAACCAAGCAACAAGCATCTTATGCCAAAATAAAGGAGCATGAATCTGAGAAATATGTATTCTACTCTGCACTTTCAAACCAAGTAACAAATAAATCCAACACCTGGGTTATAGATAGTGGTTCATCAAGACACATCATAGGGTTCAGGGAACTACTAGACACCATGGTAGAAGAGACTGACGAAGAAGTAACAATTGGAGATAACTCTGTACATCTAGTCAAGGGTGTTGGCACATGCACCCTCAAATTAAAGACTGGCATCTCCATCCAACTTACTGGAGTATTGTTTGTCCCAGGAATCAAAAGAAATCTAGTCTCCATATCTGCAATTGAAGATAATGGATATAGGGTGACCTTTATGGATAGCAAAGTATTGGCATGGCCAAAGAATTCTACTATTAAGAAGGCCAAAACCATAGGTCATAGACAAGGGTACTTGTACGAGTTATGTACGGAACCAAATCTAGCCCTAATTCATGAAACTGCAGACTCTAATGAAATATGGCATAGAAGACTAGGACACCTAAATTTCCGTGCCCTATCTTCCATGGAAAGACTAGTTACAAGGTTACCCAAACTCAAACAATGTAATTCAGGGGTATGCAAGGGGTGTGCCTTAGGGAAAAATACAAAGGGATCCTTTCAAAATAGTTCTAGCAAAACAAATAACGTATTAGAACTAGTCCACTCAGATTTATGTGGACCTATGTCTGTACCCTCCTTAGGTGGGTTTCTATACTATGTAATCTTCATTGATGACTTCTCCAGAAAGACATGGATCTATTTTCTTAAATGTAAAGAATCACAAGAAATCCTTAAAAGATTTAAGGAATTCAAATCCATTACTGAAAACTCTTCCGGGAGAAAAATCAAAACCTTAAGAACAGATAATGGGAGTGAATACACTTCAGACATTTTTAAAGACTTTTGTAAAAACACTAGGATTAAGAGGGAGTTCACTGTACCTTATAATCCTCAACAAAATGGAGTTGCAGAAAGAAAAAATAGAACCATTGTAGAAGCTGCTAGGGCTATGTTATTTGATCAGAATATAGACACTTCACTTTGGGCAAAAGCATCTAGTACTGCTGTCTATATACAGAACATATGCCCTCACTCTCATATTGATGACAAAACTCTTGAAGAAGCTTTCACTGGCACAAAACCAGACATTAGTCATTTAAGGATATTTGGTTGTCCTGTTTACATTCATGTGCCCAAAGAGAAAAGAACTAAGCTAGAACCTTCTGGGAGAAAAGGCATCTTTGTAGGCTATAGTGAAACATCAAAAGCTTATAGAATATATATACCTGGTCAAAGACAGATTGAACTAAGTAGAGATGTGATTTTTGAGGAAGACATAGATTTCAAAAGAGCCAGAAATTATATCGAGACAGAAATTCAAACTTCCAACTCAGGCATAGAAGAGGATCCTACACTTGAGTTTCAGAGGGAGTATCCTGAGGAAGATGTAAACCATGAACAAATCACATCACTAGAAAATCCCAAGAAAAGACCACTCTGGGCCACCAAAACAATGGAAGAAGCTAAAAATTTTGCCGCTCCATCAGGGACTTTTAAGGAAAGCACAAGACCTAAGAGATTCTCTAGTTACGTAGCTTTAATGAGTGAATTCATTAAATCAGAACCTTCTAGTGCTATAGAAGCTCTTAAGCACCAAGTATGGAAGGATGCCATGACAGAGGAGTATCAATCCATCCTGAAGAATGATGTGTGGGATATAGTACCTAGACCAAAAGGGAAATCTGTTGTTTCTTCAAAATGGCTATTTAAAATCAAACATGCTGCAGATGGTAGTATAGGGAAATACAAAGCAAGATTTGTAGCCAGAGGATTTTCACAAAAGGAAGGAATTGATTACGACGAAACCTTCGCTCTAGTTGCTCGATATACATCAGTAAGGGCAGTTCTAGCTATTGCAGCAGCCAAATGGTGGAAAGTCCATCAAATGCACGTAAAAACTGCTTTCTTAAATGGAACCATTGAAGAAGAAGTTTACTTAGAGCAACCCGAAGGATTTGAGATTCACAATGCAGGATCCCATGTATGTAAATTAAAGAAAGCTCTATATGGACTTAAACAGGCCCCCAGAACCTGGTATGAAAGAATTGATAGTTACCTCTTGAGATTAGGCTTCTCAAAGAATAATGCAGATCCAAATCTCTACTTCAAACAAAGCAAAGGTGATATGTTAATATTGATATTATATGTTGATGATCAATTGATTACAGGAGAAGATCATCTTGTTGATCAGTGTAAGAAAGATCTAGCTTCAGAATTTGACATGAAGGACTTAGGTCTATTACACTACTTCCTTGGACTGGAAGTATGGCAGAAATCATACTGTATCATTCTAAACCAAGGGAAGTACACAATTGATATATTAAAAAGGTTTGGTATGATGGAATGTAGACCTATGTTTTCCCCCATGGAAACAAATCTTCATAAATTGAAGGAAGCAGCAGCAGATTCTCCGTTGGCAGATCCCACTCTGTACAGACAGATAATTGGATCCTTGATGTATTTGGTCAATACCAGACCTAATATCTGCTATGCTGTAAATGCCTTAAGTCAATTTATGTGTGAGCCCAAGGAGATACATCTTGTGGCTGTGAAGCATATAATGAGATACCTTCAAGGTACTCTAAATTATGGCTTAAAATATGAAAAGGTTGACTTAGATCTACATGGATTCACAGATTCAGATTGGGCTGGAAGTGTAACTGACCGGAAGAGCACCTTCGGATGTTGTTTCAGTTTAGGGTCAGCAATGATATCGTGGATCAGCAGAAAATAGTCTTTAGTTGCTCAGAGTTCTACAGAAGCCGAATATATTGCAGCTTCTATGGCTGCTAGAGAGGCAGTATGGCTTAGAAAACTGCTTGTGGAATTATTTGGTAAACCTCTGAAACCAACTATCATCCACTACGACAATCAAAGCTGTATTAAGTTATCCGTGAATCCAGTATTCCATGATAGATCTAAACATATTGAGATTCCTCATCACTATGTGCGTGATATGGTGGAAAGGAATGTGATTCAGTTGGAGTATATCAGTACAGGAGATCAAACTGCAGATATTCTTACCAAACCACTCCTCAAGGTGAAAGTTGAACTCTTCAGGAAAAATCTTGGTATGATTGAAATGTAAGATTCTAATTGATTTGTACTAATATATTAAAGATGTTTAATGTGTAAACATCTTGTGTCATATGTGTGACTCTTTGACATTATGGGCCTACCCATTCTGTGTTTATTTCTAAAAGGTGACGATCTTTTGGATAATCTACACTTGTACCTAACATTATAAGGTGACGATCTTATAATGTTCATTAGACTGATATCGTGTGACTTGATATTGGTATGAATCATGGAGTTATCATGATTAAGTTATGGTAGACATTATGTGACTTAATGTCAGTGCACATACCATAACTAGGATATATAAGGAGAATGTAATGTTCTCGAGTATAGTATATCCTTTAGTATCACAAGGTAGGTGATGCTACGTATCACGAGATAGGTGATACTATATATCATGAGTTATGTGATATTAAATTACTTTGTGAAATTCATTACAGATCAGATAATTGATATTCACAGAGATTATTGTGATATTGTTATCTTCCCGAGCTAAGAGGGAGTGTTGAGTTGTTTGTAGCTTCGATCAGATAACATATTCATTATGATCATATTAAATATGAATCTATAAGGTATGTTAAATAAATATCAATTTAGCATGATCGAATGACATATTACCAAATTATAAACACCGATTGCATATTAACGGTAATTGAAAATTGTTAAAGCCGATGATTCAAACGGTCTGCTAAAGAAAGGGTGACGAAGTCACACTTGTGATAGGCGTGACTCCTTGAGGAGTCACGTCTATCACAGATGTGACTCCTACTGTAAACCACATATATATCAAACGTCTTTGCCCTGCAATACCATGGACAGACACAGAAATCGGAAGTGTATGAAGTGGAAATTGCATCTGCAAAACAAAAGAAAGTAATAAATTAAGTCTGCAATATCCAACATTCAGAAGTTATTTAAGTTAGAGATTATAAAGTTCGATTTGAATTTACAATTGCTTCTACTTCTTAATGGCACAAGTCGATCAATCCAGATTAAAGAACTCACCAACTATGCACATGAAAACCTGAGTCTGGGAACCTCTTGTGTTTACTCAAATTGCCTACATACTTGTATCCACATGATCAAGGTGTAAAATATGTAGTTCTAGCTTGCTTCTAAGTTTGATGTGAACTATGTAAAAGTGGGAATGCAACACTTTATGGGGCCCTATTTCCCCAGATAGTTCCTCAACGATTGCCAATTCAAATTTAGTAAAAATAAAATAAAAATTAGTTGGGGTTATTACACTAGCACTCGATACCATATGTAATAATGCTCTTGGTTGTTATGTTAAATCATATCCTTATTTAATAATTACATGAGTTTAAACAAGTTATGATTTTACTATATATATATAAAGTTACTATTTGAATACTCAAGCAAAGATATATTCAAGTTCCCATTTTGCCTCAAAATTTGGCTTAAAGTCTCAAGGAAATGAATAGTTATTCCATAACTCCTTTGAGTATCAATTGTTTTAATTGTATCTTTATTGTTCTTTATTTCTTCTACTTCGTAATGGCACAAGTCGATCAATCCAGATTAAAGGACTCACCAACTGTGCACACGAAACCTCTTGTGTTTACTCAAATTGCCTATGTACCTGTATCCATAGGATCAAGGTGTAAAATATGTAGTTCTAGCTTGCTTCTAAGTTTGATGTGAACTATGTAAAAGCGGGAATGCAACATTTAATGGGGCCCTGTTTCCCCAAATAGTTCCTCAACGATTGCCAACCGTTATGGTGAAACCAAAACTATAAGAATGATTGATTTGAACTAACACCCAATTATATCATTTGCTTTAAGTCGCATTTCCCAAAATACAAACTTGGGGTGGTGTTAAACCTAATTCTTACATCTGTTTGAACATCGGTTTTAGCAAATAAAATTCATTTTCTTTTCTCATGGTTCTAGATTTGCTTGACTATAGTTTTTACCTTAGTTTGATCAAGGTGGACACTTGCCCAAATGTTGTGTTTTCCTTTCTATTTTATGTTCTTTTACGTTACTAAAATGAGAGCGATCAATTTAGAATTGACTCTTATCAAAGTAATTTCCATTGGAAAAAAAAAGATAAATCTTTCAAACAACTATGCGAGTTACTAGATAAAATGATGACCTTCACACATATCTCTAATGTGAATATGAAGTTGATGGGCAATTGCATAATTCTTGTACCCATTCCTTAGGTTTGCTTGATATATAAATATATATTTCATTTCCTATAAAACTTACAATATTAGAAAGGAATAATTTGCTTGCACTAATATCACCTAGTATTACTTCCAAGAAATTTTCAATATTATTAAACAACAATATTATGTTTGTACATACAACATGTAATAACATATTCCATGTAATTCGTCAACTGATACTCAGAAGAGTTTCAAAAGAACTATTCATTTTCTCGAGGATTTAAGACAAATTCCGAGGTAGGATGTGAACTTGAATATATATCTATATCTTGATAGATGTCGACCTCAATGCATTTCCAGTAGGGAAATGCAGTTTCTCAAGAAATGACTTAGGATTCAAATTGTCCTGATGAGTCAAGTCTTTGGCTAGAGCAACATTTTTGCTTGTTCCGTATGGACAAAAGAACCATTTGGCTATACCTTTGCTTGAGTATTTAGATGGTAACTTATTACTTTCACCTAAGAGGGTTTATGTAAAAAGCATATGGATTGCCTTGAAATAGTATGTTGTTCTATCATGAACCATGGCCTACTAATTTATTCAGAGTAAAACTTAAAGAAAATTTAAAATACCCTGACCCTACCCCTATACCACAAATATTCACTTTACCTTCGCACTGTATTTTTTTGGGTCTGTGTAAAAATGAGCCAAAAAAATTACATATAAAAAATCAAAACTGCTTTTTGAAAAACTTAGGAAACAACATGGCAATAGTAGGGGTTGTGATTACTCAAGGTTAGTCATGGGCTTTTCGAGTGTAATGCTACTATGCTTCTAGCTCTCACATTAAGGAAATCACAAAAATGAGAATAGTGAGGCATTTCATAGGCAAGAAGCTCATTGAAATCTTAGCAATCTCAATGTTAGATATCATTGGATTTCGTGGCATTTGAGATTTTCTCCTTGCTATTTTGCGGGCACGAGGCAAGCTATGTTCTGCAAACTAGAGATCGGTGATGTTACCATCCAAGTTGACAATCATAACACCTTGGACAGGTCTTGTGGACTAAGTTCGTTTTAGATTATTGCCAGTGTCCTCAAGAATCAATTAGAGGTAGGCAAAGAAGGCTGAGGTTCACTAGTTGCGTGGGCATGTTTTCAACATTCTTTGCAAGGGTGTTTTTGAGTGCATTTCTTACACGGGTAGACAATCACTTTTTTCATTAAGGGCATTTATTAGTCATGAGGCCCGGGAGTCTATGTGTGGATAAGTCACAGAAGTTTAGGTAGCATCTAGTGTTGTGGACATAATCCATAAGCAGTGTAATATGCACACCCAATTTTTTTTTATTTTTTCAATTGTAAACAAGATCATAACATGTAGTCTCCTCAACACTTTCTGATCACCAAGATCCTGAGATGGGCAAGGTGAGAGCATACGGTGTGTTGGATTCATACAACTACCCAATGCAACTACCAATGCTCATTGCAACCACTAGGCGGCCACACCGTCCACAATTTACGCTTCTTCATCGGAGTGGTTGTTTACACACAATATGAACGCACTAGGCGGCAATGTCGTCCACAACTACACTTATTCAATGGGGTGCGAATGCATTTATAGGATGAAGGCATGCAAGGTGGCAAGCCAACCTAATCAACACCTTTTCGGCGGACTGTGTGCATGCATGCCACTGGTAGAATGTTGAAGCCGATACAGACCAAAATGGTCAATATTATCAGGGTTCTTCTATGCCAAACGGGCCAGATTAGTATGCTATAACAACTAGTGGTAAGCCATCCAGTTTTACAATAAATGCAATGCAAATGAACCCACTGGCGGTACTACCATCCAGAGTATTACAAAATATGATTTTGCCAAACACATTTTATCATAAATTTAAGTAAATGACAAGTAACATCAATGCATTATATTTTGAAATCAAAATCAGACTGCTGTAACATAAAATCAGACCATTAAACCTTCAGAATAACCAAGGGAAGAAGCTCACAATAATGTATGATGAAGCACTCTAAGAATACTACTGTTTGTGGATGTAGGAGAACAATCCCAAACTGAAAATACCACTGTCAAACCACTGCAAACTCTGTAAACCAAACTGAACTGAAATGTTACTGCTGTAACATGGCCAAAACCCCATATTCTTCTTGTATGGCCTGCATTTTGCCCTCCAACACTCAAAATCCCCACACCAAAAGGGTTGGCTTGTACTAATATGGCCTGGGCAACTTGATTCATGCCTCTAAACTCATAGGGAAGGCAGCACCTAGTGCTCCAAGGCTCATGTCCCTATAATCCTTGGTACGTCCTGTACCAGCAATGTACTGCTTGCAAGATAAATATGTATGGCCACCTTCAACAGATAACCAAACTCTCAACAACACCTTGTTCAATGAGTGATGCAACCCGCTCTCCTAGAATGGTACGACTCACTTGGTGAAGGACAAGCTAACAAAGAAGTATGACCTGAAGCAAGAGAATGATGCGGCCCTGTTCAAAACTTATCAAAGTTCCAAATAAACCACAACTAAATCATTAACATGCTCTTAAAACCAAAACTCCAATAACCTTTTCAAAAAACATAAAAAATGTCCATGATTAATCAACAACATAAATCAACTACTTGCAGTGTAGTTGCAACTTCAGGGTGAAGTTACCAAACCCAGCTAGGAGGGTTTTCATCCTTGAAACTAGTATTTCTAAAGGGTTTTCGTCCTCAAAAAATAGAGTAGAACTCAAGTTCTCACTCAGAGCCAAAACAAAAGCAAATTCATAGTCTATAAACTCACAAATGAGCTAACACAAATGAGAATATAATAATAATTCCACTTTTCCACATTCTCCTCAAAATAAAATAAAAGGACGATTTATTTGCTCACTAAAGTTACTTTTGGTCCCCCATGCCTAGCGCCCCTCTTTCTGCACACTTAAAAGTCACTTTTTATATAAATAAAAAGTTAACTGAAAAATATAAAGTAAAGTTACTTTTGACAACTTAAATAATTATTTAAATGAATTTTCCCTTCCACCATCCAATTAGCTTAGGGGAAAACATTGGAAAATAGGTTAATGGTCACGGAACTGCTTATGAACGAGAAGGGGACATTACAGTCCTCCCTCCCCAGAATTGCTTGTCCCCAAGCAATTGCAACTCAGGATGCTCACCTTCCCATGTAGCATCCTCTACTGGAAGATTCTTCCATTTTACCAAATACTTCTTGATGCTTCGTTTCCTCAAACTACGCTCTCTAAAATCAATCACTGCTTCAGTTACCAAGATAAGTTTCCCTTCATCATCTAAGGGAGGTAGCTCAATCGAAGCAACCACATTGTGACCAAGTGCCTTCATGAGGCGTGAAACATGGAAGACATTGTGTACCTTGCTACTTTCAGGTAGCTCCAACTCATAAGCCGCTTCTCCAACTCTCCTCTTGATCCTGAATGGACCATAGAATTGTGGCTTCAGCTTTTCAGCTCCACTCTTTTTGAGAGTAGATTGTCTATAGGGCTGCAACCTTAAATAAACCATATCTCCCACTTTAAAAGTTCATTCAACTCTATGCTGATCAACATACAACTTTTGCTGATTCTGGGCATGCTAGAGGTTGTCTTTGAGTGATTTCAAGACATCCTGACTTTGCTGTAATAAGTCTTTTGCCTTTGGAACCCTGCTGTCACAAAACATTAGATCAATGAAGCTAGGAGCTTCATAACCATATAAAGCCATGAAGGGAGGCATTTTAATAGACATATGATAAGTAGAATTATAGCAATATTCTCCCAAATGGAGCCATCTCACCCATGCCTTCTGTTGTCCCGAAACATAGTTTCGCAAGTGCCCTTCCACCCACTTATTCACGATCTCTGTTTGCCCATCCGTCTGTGGGTGATAACTAGTGTTGGGAGTGAGTTCAGTTCCAGTCAATTTGAACAACTCTTGCCAAAATACACTTAGGAACCTATTGTCGCTGTCACTAACAATATTCTTTGGCAAACCATGCAACTTAAACACTTCTCTAAAGAACAAATCAGCAACCTGAGATGCCTTATAATCAGCTGAAATAGTGAAGAAGTGAGTAAATTTTGTCAATTTGTCAACAATAACATAAATGCAGTCTTTACCTTGCACTTTGGGCAACCTGGTGATGAAGTCCATTGATATACTTTCCCACTTTTGATTGGAAATAGGCAAGGGCTGAAACAAACCAGCAGGAAAAGTATGCTCATTTTTATTTTGTTGACAAACTTCACACTCTCTATTATGCTTAAGGACATGATCCTTAAGCCCCTTCCATGAAAATCTTTCCCGAATTTGCTTATAAGTTTTAAAATATCCTTGGTGACCAGCCAAGGGAGCATCATGAAAAGTTCTTAAAATCTTCTCCTTCAACTTGGATTCGGGTACTAAAAAGATTCTTCCTTTGTAGAGGATCAGCTCATTAACCACTTCATACTTCTCATCCTACAAAGTTCCTTCCAAAATGTTAGTGGCAAATGAATTCTTAGCATATTCCACTAAGATTTGATCCTTCCAATCTGATGTAATTTCCATCATAGCATTCAAGTGTGGCCTTCTTGACAACGCATCAGCCACCACATTCTTCTTCCCCTTGACATATTCAATGTCAAAATTGTAAGCTTGCAGCTTACTAACCCATTTCTGTTGCCTCTCATTGAGATCCTTTTGACTAAGGAAGTAGTTTAGGCTATTATGATCTATTTTCACAACAAATTTTCCACCAACGAAGTATTGCTTGAACTTAGCCAAGGCATGCATAATGGCAAGCATTTCCTTGTCATAGAATAACTTTTTTCCATACCTCTCAACTTCCTACTCTCAAAGGCAATTGGATGCTTATTTTGCATCAACACAACACCAATTCCTTCTCCCGAGGCATCACACTCAAGCTCAAAAGGCTTGGAGAAATCAGGTATGGCCAAAATAGGGCATGAACTTATCACTTGCTTAAATTGATCAAAAGATTGTTGCGTTGATGGAGACCATGCAAATGCCTCCTTTCTGGTCAAATCAATAAGTGGGGCAGCCAACTGTGAAAACCCCTTCACAAACCTTCTGTAGAAATTGCATAAACCAAAGAAACCCTTCAAATGGATAAGAGTCTTTGGTGGAGGCCAATCCAAAATGGCCTTAATCTTCTCTTGATCAACCTTAACTCCTTTAGAGCTGATTACATGACCCAAATATAAAATTTTAGTCATGCCAAATTCACACTTGGACTCTTTAGCAAACAAAGATTGAGCCTCAAGAATGCCCAACACCACATCTAAATGTCTCATGTGCTCTACCCAAGTCTTACTGTAAATTAAAATGTCATCAAAAAATACCAAAACAAACTGCTGATTGAAGACTTGGTTCATGCAAGATTGGAACGTTGCTAGTGCATTTGTCAAGCCAAAAGCCATGACTAAGAACTCATAATGCTCAAAATGGCACCGGAAAGCAGTTTTCTGAATATCTTCCTCTCTAACTCTGATTTGGTGGTAACCAAACCTCAAGTCTATTTTGGAAAAATACGCTGCACCATGTAATTCATTTATGAGCTCATCAATCCTCAGAATTGGATACTAATTTTTGATGGTCTTCTTGTTGAGTGCACGATAATCAATGCACATCCACATTGTCCCATCCTTCTTTTTGACCAAGACAACAAAAGAAGCAAATGGGCTTTTGCTAGGGCAGATATGTCCCATCTCCATGAGCTCCTTGATGGCTTTTTCAATCTCTTCCTTATGCCATCTATGATGATGATAAGGAGTGGTGATGACAGGTTTGGCACCTTCCTCCAACTCAATTACATGCTCGATCCCTCTATCAGGGGGTCCTCCAGGTGGTATCCCACTGAAAACCTTGCTATGCTTATCTAATAAGGCTTGCACATCCGTATGGTACTCTCTTTTCCCTTCACGAGAGGTAGTAGGTGTGATGATGCATTGAGCTGCCCACTCTACTTGCCCATGACAAAATAGGCTCTTCATTCTTTTTGCAGTCACAACACGAGGTGCACTAGTAGACATACCTCTCAAAACCACCTTCTTTCCATCAGTTTGGAACTTAAGTTCCATGGATTGGAGATTCAATGTGATCTCCCCCAAAGATTGCAGCCACTGGATTCCTAGGACATCATCAATATCTCCAATACTCACCACATAAAAATCATCTTTAACTAAACAATTACCTAATTGGAGACTCATCTTCGGAATTCTTCCTGAACAATGAAGGGTGAAGCCTTCTACCACCATAACATTAAACCCTTCAAAGTCCTTGGTTTTCAAACCTCTTCGGGCAACAACACCTTCGTCTATGAAGTTATGAGTAGCCCTGGTATCAATCAAGGCAATGATTCTTTGGCCACACAAGACACCACGGATCCTAAAAGGATCATTTCTTTGGTTGTTTGAAAGTTGAGCAAAGGTTCCTTCATTGTTCTTCTCTTCTTCAACCTCTTCTGCACTCTTTTCTTCCTTAAACTCTTCATGATCAACTTGTTGTTCTGATTTTTGCTGATTCAGATTCTTCATTTGAAAACACTTCTATATAGTGAACTTGACCTTTCCTGTAATGTCCCCATTTTGCGTATAATCAATTTGTGAACCATTAGCCTATTTCCAAGTTTTCTCGTAGGCTAATTGGTGTGCAAGGGAGAACTCCAAAGTTCTTGGAGAGCTCGGGTTTGTTCAGATGAGAGTTTGGTTCATGGCATTGAGTTCAGGAGACCTTGTTGAGCCTCGTGATGCTTTCAGTTTGTAATTCCACCCTTCTGGGATCTCTCCACACTTCTTGGAGAAGCAGGCTATTTTTAGATTGATGCCAAGTTGGTTCGGGTCATCATCCTTAACCCTCGGAAGCATTATGGTATGATTAGAATTTCATATTTGGTTTATTCAGATGCTTTCTGCAACTTGGGTGGATAATTAAATAATTAAATGTTTATTGCTAAAGTTGTCTAAAAAGACTTTATTCAAAAAGGCAACTATGTGTGTTCATTCATTGGAAAGGATTTTAAGTTGTGCAAACAAGGGCGC
Source organism: Cunninghamia lanceolata (assembly GCA_027924645.1). Taxonomy (NCBI): domain Eukaryota; kingdom Viridiplantae; phylum Streptophyta; class Pinopsida; order Cupressales; family Cupressaceae; genus Cunninghamia; species Cunninghamia lanceolata. The sequence continues at coordinate 231,928 of BSBN01000550.1, forward strand.
TAGGTACACGGGGGACTTTGCTCATGAAAAAGAATTATTGTTTTGAGAACAAGTTTATTATTTATTTTCAAAAAGGAGTTTTTAGAGCAAAAAGGGAAAAAGTAATATTTTATTTGCTCCAAAATGTTATAAAAAGGGAGTTGGAGCTCATTTGGAGGGTTAGTCATGATATGAATTTGCTTCTGCATATGGAGAGAACCTGAGTTCTCAAATTTCTTGAGGACGAAAACCCTCTTGAGATTTCTAGTTTTGGGAACGAAAACCCCCCTAGCTAGACTTGGTGATTTCATTGCAGGAATCATAGTGGAGCTGCAATGGAGTTTGATGTTTTCTGACTTGTTTGTTTGGAGTTTGGTGTGAGATTTGATGTTCAATTTTGGAATTGTATTTCAGTTTGTTATTGCTGATATCTTTTTTTGGAGTTTATGCTGCATATCCAAGAGGACGTACTAGTGCTGGGCGTTGGAAACTATAGTGAAATTACTTGTTTGTTGGTCTGAAACCTATATATCCTAGGCATTAGGTTTGAAGAAATATTTTGGTGTGGTTTAATGCAGTTTTGAGCAGCAGATTGGAGGTTCATTGCTGGCCGCACGTTTTGGTACCTGGCCGTACCATTGTTAGGGGAGGCATGAGGGTTTTGGAGGCAAAACATCTCACATTTCTTGGGTTTTTACTTGCTATTGGGTGGTGCCCATCCATGGTGAATTAGTTTGCAGAGGTTTGGAGTTGAGAAAATCAGTTTGTGTTGAGTTTGGGGCTGTTTGGTTGGGTTTCTTGTGTATTTCCAGTTATATATTTCGCTATTAATTATGTATCAGACCTGTGTAGCAGCAGTTGTAGAGTTATTTGATGAGATTAGAGTTTAAAACGGGCTTCAGTCACCATATACATCAATAGTGCTTTAGTGGGGTATAATTCGTTTTGGTATTGTATGAATTCCGGCTCTTCAATATCCTGATATAATGTTACAGCAGTGCTTATCAGTTTGAAATCAGCATATAATAATCATATTGTAGCTTTCTAATGTTATATCTTTCAATAGTTGCAATTTTTTTATGAATGTAAACCCTGGATGATAGTACTGCCATGGGTCATATTATCATGCATAATCATATTGTAAACTGGATGGTTTACGTTAGTAATTATAGCATGTTGGAATGTGTTATCATTGATGTCAAAGGCATGAAGTCATAAGTAATATCATTAATGTCAAAGTAAAGTGTGGCCCGTTACAATAAGGAGTTAACCGTTATACATTACCGTTGAAGAGCTTGCGGAATTGGAGGCCGACAAATAGATATGTGCATGTTTTAATTAAAGATTTAAACATAACATTGAAGGATGGGAAAAAGAAAAATAAGGACAATTTTTAGATGGGCTGACCCACACATTCCTTGGCGCCTAGAGAAGTCATGATTTAATAAAAAATTGAATTCTCCTAAAAAGGGCCAACCTCCTAAGCACTAGGCCGACTCCCTATACATGGCCGACCTCACAAAGTATAGCAATAACAAAAGGTAGACACTTATATATAAAAGGTGTGATGTTTGAAAACAAGACAAGCGATCTGAATTAATAAAAAGGTGCAGCGATTACTTATTAAATGCAGTGAATATATTCATAAAGGCAGCAATTTATAGCAGCGTTGATAAGAGCAGAAATTAACTAAGTGAAATGGTGCGATCTGTTTGAAAGGGCAGCGACTTGTTTCAAGAGGTGTGTCCATTGTGGAAAAGGTATGTTCTTTGCCTTTGGTAAAAGGATATGAAAGGAGAGATTTAGAGGATTTTGAAGGCAAGCAATCAATGAATATTTTCTGAATATAGAGAAGGAAGAGCAGAATTATGAAGTGTGAATCAGATTTATTTTGAGAAGATATTGAGGATATATTTGTGCAATAAAGGAAAGACTTAAAAAAAGATATAGTTGTGATTGAAAGCAAGATATAGAAGTGCGTATTCAGTTGATAAGTTTTAGATTTGTGAAGGAAGAGTGATTGGATAAGTTTTGTGGAAGGAATCATTTAGATCCGCTAAGAAAGGATAAATAGGTTGGAGTCTATTGGATAGAGGTTGGAGCCTCTTGCTGAGTTGGAACTCAGTGTTTGTAAAAGGTTGAAAGTTGTGATTCTGTGATTGGAGATTGAAGTCTCTTGTGAGTTGTAGCTTACTAATTGTATGTAAAGTAGGTTGGAGCCTACAAGAAAGAAGAAGAAGAGCAATATAATATATAAGCAATATTTTGCCGTGATTTTCTCCCGCAAGGGTTTTCACGTAAAATTGTGTCTTGTCTATGTGTTCTAATTTGCTAGATCTTACTTGAGGATTTGATTGTGGTAAATTAAAGTAGAGAAAGGAAAGTTTTATTTTATACTGATTCACCCCCCCCCCCCCCCCCCCCCCCCCGCCCCCTCCTCAATATAACTAAGTGCTCATCATAGCATTCATATTTCAACCCTTTTGGCATGAACAAACTTGCTATTATCAACCATTTTGGTTTGAGCAAGTTTAGATATTCTGCCAATGGCTTGCATGCACGTAGTCCGTCGAAGAGGTGTTGATTAGGTCGGCTTGCCACCTTGTGTGCTTTCATTTTGTTGCATCACGCACTCCACTAAACAAGTGTAGCTGTGGTCGGCTTGCCACCTAGTGCGTTCATTCTGTGATGCATCAACCACTCCATTGAATAAGCGTAGATTGTGGACGGCGTGGCTGCCTATTGGTTGCAGTGGCTTGTATTGCATACTCTTTGTAGTTGCATTGGATAGTTGTGAGAATCCAACACACCGTATGCTCTCACCTTGCCCATCGTGGGATTTGGGTGATCAGAAAGTGTTGAGGAGATTGCATGTTAGCATCTTGTTTACAATTGAAAATTAAAAAAACAAACTAGGGTGGTTATTACATTTCCCAAGGCACTTATGCTTTGGAACCCAAGGTTCTTTGCACGAGAAGCACAACTTCTCTCTTCGCAGCTCATTTCTAACTTCCTCATCCAATTTTGGAGGGCACATTCTTAGGCTGATTGTATGACTTCTGAAATGGTTTCTTGGATGGGAAACTCTTCTTATGAAATTGGTGATTAGGGCGAGTAGTTTCAAGATCTAGAGATTTCTTGATAGCTTCTTGAAGAGTGGGAGGATTGAATGCTTTTACCAAACCCCTCAAATTTTTAGAGAGCCTTTCAAGGAACATCATAACTACCATCTTTTTAGATATATCATGGACCATAACAACAAGTCTCTGGAATTTGGTAATATAACTATCAACACTGCCATATTGCTTAATTTGAGCTAGCTCACGAATGTGCACTTCAGGATCCTTTCGATCAAACCTCTCAATCAATTTCTTGGTGAACTCAGCATAGGAATTGATTAGAGCATGATTTTGGGTAGTCAACCCATGGTGCCACCATTCATAGGCAACTCCTTCAAGGTGAAGTGTTGCAAACTTTATAGCCTCAATCTCTGGCATTGGTTTCAAAGTTAGGAAAGCATCCATGATTAATCAGTAGCATAAATCATCAACTACTTGCAGCACAGTTGCAACTTCAGGGTGAAGTTACCAAACCCAGTTAGGAGGGTTTTCGTCCTCGAAACTAGTATTTCTAGAGGGTTTTCATCCTCAAGAAATAGAGTAGAACTCAAGTTCTCACTTAGAGCCAAAGCAAAAGCAAATTCATAGTCTGTAAACTCACAAATGAGCTCAACTCCTTATATAGGCACTTTTAGAGAAACACAAGTGAGAATATAATAATAATTTCACTTTTTCCACTTTCTCCTCAAAATAAAATAAAAAGACCTTTTATTTGCTCACTGAAGTCACTTTTGGTCCCCCATGCCTAGCGCCCCTCTTTTTGCACACTTAAAAGTCATTTTTTAAATAATTAAAAAGTTGTCAACTAAAAAATATAAAGTAAAGTTACTTTTGACAACTTAAATAATTATTTAAATGAATTTTCCCTTCCACCATCCAATTAGCCTACGGGAATACATTGGAAAATAGGCTAATGGTCACTGAACTGCTAATGAACGATAAAGGGACATTACAAGCAAAGTTTTTGGAGTATAATTTTCTAGGTATTTTCCAAATTTCTGTGTTGAAAATTTGTAGAAATCTTGGTCTTTGTAGTCTAATCTTTGTTTTAGAGTCTAGAAAAATTTGTTGAAAACTTGGCCAATAGTCTAAAAACTTTGTTTAAAGGGGTGAAGGATTTTTTTGCAAAATTTAAGGATTAGGGTTTTGGAAAAAAGATATTTTCTAGTTAAGATTAAAGGGGTTGTTAGGGTTTGAATCTTGTGTGTCTGCATATTTCTGTTGTTTGCAATGGTCAATATGCAAAATCTTGTTCTCCCAAATAACCAAAAGTTGAATGGTAAAAATTTTAATATATAGTCATAGAATACTCACTATTGTTGAGTATCAGATGTGTGATAGAATATTGTGAGGCACCGAAACTAGGCCAACTAACAATCCATGACTTTGACAAATGTCAGAGGGAAGCCTTGTTATTGCTCAAGTTATTTGTGTCTGATAATTTAATCCTCGAAGTTTGTAATGCTACATTTGCAAGTGTATTGTGGGGTACTTTGAAAGATAAGTACCAAACTTCTGAAAAAGACCAAGTCTTGTATTTAAAAAATTTGTTGTTTTCTACTAAATTGCATGAACGTGGGTCTTTGTCAAAGCATCTTCAGAAACTCAAAAATGTTAGGGATCAACTGGCCACAGTCAACAAACTAGTCGATGAGGAAGATATGGTTGCTCTTATTATCAATAGCCCACAACTCTCCTTTGAGACTTTTGTGGAGTCTTTAAACTTGATGGTAGAAAGCCAGACTTTGACCTTTGACAGGGTCAGTTCATATCTATTGTAGAAGGAACGTTGACAAGAACATATGAGTGAAATTACTTCTTGGAGTTCAGAAAGTGCACTTGTTGCACAATTTCAAGGGACAAACTATAGTTCTCCGTCCACTTCACAACCATAGCAAAATATACAATGCTTCTACTGTTAGAAATTTGGGCATGTTACGCAAAATTGTAGGAAAAGACAATATAATCTATCCCACAAGCCACATAATAAAGTTAATGTGGTGGCTATTGCTTAGGAAAATCATGATAAGGAGTTTGCATCGATGGCTTTTTCAAATACTGTTAAAAAGTAGTTGCTTGTTTTTCGATTCAAGCACATCTAAACACTTTACGTGTCAAAAGGATTGGTATGTCATGTTTACTATTGATGATAGTTACAGGGATAAAATAATTGCTCTAGGTATTAGGTTAGGCGGTGTGTACAAAGGCTTATACAAACTTGTTGATTCTACTTTGCATGCTACACTAGAGGAAACTTGGTGCAATCATAAACCTAAGGAGATTAGGATAGAAGCTAGTATTGTGGTGCCGTTGATAGATGTACCTTCCAATTCATAGGGTATTCCAGTGCGTTAGCCTTTGGATGGTTTTTTTGCACCTTGTATTAGCAATGTAGAATTGAAGGTGTCTCAATTCCAGCTAAGGTTCAGCCCATACAAAGGTCTTCTCCAGTCAAGACTTTGTCTTTGCAGCATTAGCCTGTAGTGCTTTAGAGGCCCTAATAGTATCTTGAAGGTGAGCACATTGATGACTTTCCAAAATTAGATGCACCACCTCGGAAGACAGACGAACCAATTGATAATTCTAAAATAGAGCATGTTCGTTTTGCATATCCTTCTCAAGTGCCTACTGTCTTGAAGGTTTCTTGTGCAGATATTTAACGACTAGACCTTTAGATCCTTCCAGTTTAGTCATCAAGTGGGATAGGGGGGTAGGGGGGAGGTTATTAGAATATTAGAGTAATGATATAATAAAGTGTATGTTTACACTTCTCCGCAATAAGTGGTTAGTTGTAGGTCATTAATAATGTTGTTGTAGCTCTTTAATGAAGTTGTAACAGGATGTTTATGAATTTTTATATTGCTGTGCTCTGTCCATGAGGAGCATGCCTCTTCTCTCATCTCTTTCCTTTATTCATACTAACAAATAAATGAACTCTTGAGACTGGATCTGTTGTATCACAACATTTTTAGAAATTAGGTTTCCTTTTTTTACTATTTTAATGATTTAGTTCTCAAGTATTGGTAGCTATGACATTTTAGGGCATCATTTGATTGCAAAATAAACTTGATGTAATTATCCATGGTCACATGAAGCTGTATATGTTGGCACAATTTTCACAATATTTCTACTCATTTAAAGCTTAGTTTGCATAATTATATTGTTTCCAGTACTTGCTTTTTATTTCCCAATATGCATTGCATAACTTAATCCCATGCATGCTACTGCATATGCTTTTACAAAACACAGAAATCCAAATGCGAGTACGTGGAAGTTTTGAGTCTGATATAAGTGCACGGATGTGAAACCAGATAGGCTTCAAATATTCATATTAGAGTTCACAAAATATACTTGTCTTTATCATGTAGACATGAATGTGGATTTTTATATATACATTCTCTACATTGACTTTTGTAGAAACCATGTTTTGAGTTTATAAATAGAAGTGGCACGATATTGTAAATACCTGGAGTACTTTTCTGTTCCCATGATTTTTATTTTCAAAATCATATTAGCAAAAAGTATATGGTTGATAAATGTACAATGCCAGCACTATTTAAAGAAAAAATAAGTTATCCGTACTGTCATTATTCATTGTTGAACTTGTTTATTAACCTGATATAAGATTTACCCAGCTGTAGTTTTAAAAGAAAGGGGCTGCTCTAGGTAAGATAGATAAAGTAAGAATTAGAAAAAAGCTGACAAACAAATAAAGAATGACCTTCATAAGAGGAATCATATTGGGGCATGATTTCTTTTGGAAGCCAATGATCTTATATTTGTGATTTTTGTGGCAGAGTTATAATAGCAAACACATGCACGTTGCTGTTTATATTTTGATCTATGCTTTTTGTTGTTCTGTTGAGAGTACAGAATCTTAGGCAAAATTAAGTTCAATACTGCCCCATTTTATAGCATGCACTCTTTTCCTACAGTATTTCCTGAAATAATGTACCGTCTACAAATTTCTTATGATTGACTTTGATATGCATGCTAATATGAGCTTCTCTTGAGATCACTCTTTGTTGCATGCAAGGCTTGGACTAAACTGATGCACATTCTGTGATTATGCAGGCAAAGCGTGAGTCCTCTATTCGACCTCAATGATATCTTTGATACTACCTTCTGAAGCTGACTCGACAATTCCTTCCAATTTTTTTAAAGAATTTCAGATGTTGCATTCCATGGACTTTTGCAACCATTGTTAGAATGCTTAAAGGATCTATAATTAATTTAGTCATTGCATGAGGAATTTGTTTACAGTTCCTCAATCATAGATTTCGTCTGCTCCTTTCTATTTCTACAAGCATACATGTTGCATTCCATACGAGTGTTATTTAATATTTTTAGCCTTAAGGTCTATATCATAATCATGAATGTTGCAGGTTTATTTTGGAGCCGAAGTCAATTTTAGTGAATGAACAAAAGGAGAAACTAAAAGAATGTGATATGTCCATTGCTGCATTACAGGTACTTGTTATTGTCAGAAGAGTCTAATTTGAATGTTCCATTTTTTTCCAAGCTGAATTCATTTTTGTTGTGCAGACCTCAAAAGAATACGTGGAAAGACAGAGGAAAGAGGTGGAAAGCAATTTCAAAGAGTTGCTGCAGCAAGACCCAGAACTTGCTCGTCAAGTCATGATGATGTCAGTGTCACAGTAGTCTTTGATTGCAGACAGCCTTTGTTTTGATCAAACATGGCTATATTGGTGTCGAGACCTTAACTATAGCTTCCTTTTATTGATTAGTCAGATAATCTTGGTATAGTTTACAACTCTCTTGACATTTAGATGCAGGAATGGTGCAGATTTTAACTAAGAGTTGAATTGCTATCTTCAAAGGTAATTCAAGTTTGCTAAAGCATGTATTCAGTCATTTGTTGCAGAGCAAAATTTGCTTTAACAGTCTACAAGTCAGGTATCTATGTGCAGCTTTTTAATGGATAAATTAAAAGTTAAAGGCATCCATTTGATAAAACATAATCTTCAATGCTGTTTGTGAGATAGCGGGCTTAAGAAGGTAATATGCAAGATGTTTGTCATTTTACTTGGCAGTTAATTTTTTTAAGTCTTGCTTGTTTCTTGACTTTTAAGTGACAATGATAGATAAATATTGTCATCTTCAATTTCCTACTAGATCTGCCACTGTATTTCCCATCCTCCTGATAAGTTGGTACAGGATCTTGAAATACTTAATTTACACCCTAACTTCTTGAATGATATTGTTTATTTTTCAGTCGTCGCACTATCCCTTTTTGATTACTTCAATTAATAAGCACCAATTCCCCTTCCACCCGAAGTTTCTGCCATCCATTTACCTTGGACAATCTCATTCTTTTAAAGATAGCCATTACTTCGGTGTTATTATTTGTATTCAGTCTCACGCAGACTTAAAACATTAATGAAGGTTTTGCATCATCATTTTTAAAGATTCCCTGACCTCCAGCTAACCTTAGATTTCCTTTTGCAGTTCCATCTAAATTGATCTCAACCCAATCTTTAGGAGGTTTCATCACACATTTTTATTATTTTTCAGCCCATTTCTACGAAATCCATTATTAGGGATTTTAATCAACTTCCATCCTTTTAGGATTTCCTTATGTGATTGAGATGGCTTAATTGATTTGAGCTTCCTCGTATTGACCAGTTTTGATATTGAAGTCTCCATCTTCCTCTATATTTTTGTGTTAGATTTTGCTCCACTTAAAATAATGGATTTTATAGCCAGCATGGACTTATTGTCTAGATGATCTTCAAAATATCATTTTTAAGCCTTTTTAGCCATGCCAGCCAGCTCTTCAACGTCTATTTTACTAAAGAATCTTCTCCTCATCTCCCATGCAATCTTACAATCCAGAAATAGATGATGCACATTTTCTTAGTTTCCCTTCCATGAAAGGCCATGAAATCCTCCATAGGCGAGACCATCATATGTTAGTGCCTTAAATTAAAATTGCTAATCATAGAAAGGAATTTACCTTTGGATTTCTATGCTTGAGCTGCACATTTAAGCTTGGAATTGCCTTCCTTGCATTCATAATAGTTTGAAAGAAATATTTATATGCCTCATAATTTGGCCTTGCCCCATATAAGCTGATCACTCACTCTCATATTTACTCCCTCACATTTGAATGGTTGTTACTTTTCAAAATATTTTTTACAACTTCAATTTTATCTCTATTAAAATGATGGGACCATTATAAGTGCTCTATTATAATTGTGTGGAGAAATTTTAATCAATTGAACTCTAACTATTGGAGTAAGTAATTTTGCTTTCCATTTTAACTCTTTTTCTTGAATTCAATTTACCATTCCATTCCAACACTCCTCCATCCTCTCTAGCTGAGACATTCTTAAGTGGATTGTTGGTAGCTTTGAGCTTTCATGCCCCCATAATTTTACAAATTGTTTCTTGTAATTCTACAAATACATATTAAAAAAAATTAAAATTCGACTTCACCTTGCTAATTTCATTGCCTGTAACAGTTTCAATAAATGTCCAATATTTTCTTCAAAGTTTATCCATATGTGCCTCTAATTTGTCCTTGCCCCATATAAGTTGATCACTCACTCTCACATTTACTCCCTCACATTCGAATGGGTGTTAGTTTTCAAAATAATTTTTACAACTTCAATTTTATCTCTATTAAAACGATGGGACCATTATAAGTGCTCTATTATAATTGCATGTAGACATTTTAATCAATTGAACTCTAACCATTGGAGTAAGTCATTTTGCTTTCTATTTTAACTCTTTTCCTTGAATTCAATTGACCATTCCATTCCAACACTCCATCCTCTCTAGCTGAGACATTTTTAAGTGGATTGTTGGTAGCTTTGAGCTTTCATGCCCCCATAATTTTACAAATTGTTTCTTGTAATTCTACAAATACATATTAAAAAAAAAAAAAAAATTGGCTTCACCTTGCTAATTTCCTTGCTTGTAGTAGTTTCAATAAATGTCCAATAGTTTCTTCAAAGTTTATCCATATGCGCGTCTAATTTGGCCTTGCCCCATATAAGCTGATCACTCACTCTTACATTTATTCCCTCACATTCGAATGGGTGTTCTCAAAATATTTTTTACAACTTCAATTTTATCTCTATTAAAATGATGGGATCATTATAAGTGCTCCATTTGGTTTTACTATCATAAGTGCTCTATTATAATTGCATGTAGACATTTTAATCAATTGAACTCTTCCTTTTGGAATAAGCCGTTTTGCTTTCCATTTTAACACTTTTCCTTGAATTCAATTTACAATTCCATTCCAACACTGCATCCTATCTAGCTGAGATATTCTTAAGTAGATTGTTGGTAGCTTTGGACTTTCACACACCTATAATTTTACAAATTGTTTCTTGTAATTTCACAAATACATATTACAAAAAATTAACATTTGGCTTCACCTTGCTAATTTCCTTGCTTGTAACAGTTTCAATATTTTCTTCAAAGTTTATGCATTTTTTAGTAGTTGAAGCCTACCATTAAAGTATAATCTACAAATAAAAAATGGAATATTGAATCCTTTAAGCTAGATGTTTTTAGACATTTTTTTTTAATTTTCTTTCTTATTCCTTATTTATCTTCCTTCATAGAGCTTGAACGATTATAATAAATAGGACGGAGTGGAATCCTCACTTTAAACCCTTGATGCATGCATGAATATCTAAGTATTAGGTTATTAACAAAATAAGGATTGAAATTTAGTAGTCGTGTAACTTTCAATCAATGATACCCCTTTGTATTTTGATTAAAACTTTTCAATGTACTTTGTTATAAGTTTTACCTATATTTAGGTTTATTATTATTGATGAGCTTTTGCTTTTGTGAATTTATTGAATTGTTTAAGCAGCTTATAAGATCTCATCTAAATGTACTTTGTTATAAGTTTTATGTTTATCTAGGTTTATCATCATTGATGAGCTTCTACGCTTGTAAATTTAATGATTTGTTTAATCAACTTATAAAATCTCATCTAGTATCTATCTTCCTCCCATAAAACATCCTCGTTATTCTTTAATAATATTGTGGTAATTTTTTCCATATATTTGCCATTACTTGGGTCATGATTTTTAAATTTTTTTGTAGGTGTTTAGATTCTCTAAATAGGAGGGAGTGGTCTCGTCACTTTAAACCCTTGATGCATGAATATCTAAGTATTAGGTTATTAACAAAATAAGGATTGAAATTTATTAGTTGTTTAACTTTCAACCAATGATACCCCTTTTTCATATGAAGGCAAACATCTTTAGTATTTTGATTAAAACTTTTCAATGCACTTTGTTATAAGTTTTACTTATATCTAGGTTTATCATTATTGATGAGCTTTTGCTTTTGTGAATTTAATGAATTGTTTAATCAACTTATAAGATCTCATCTAAATGTACTATGTTATAAGTTTTATGTATATCTAGGTTTATCAGCATTGATGAGCTTCTACACTTGTAAATTCAATAAATTGTTTAATCAACTTATAAGTTCTCATCTAGTATCTATCTTCCTCCCACAAAGCATCCTCGTTATTCTTTAATAATATTGTGGTAATTCTTTCCATATATTTGCCATTACTTTGGTCATGATTATAATTTTTAAAAGAATTTTAAGTGTTTGGATTCTCTATTTTTTTAACAAGGTTGTCACTTTTTAGTGTAGGTCACGATAATATGATATTTTAAAGATTTAGTAAACATTAACAATGTAAAGTATATGTATGTTTACTATTTAGTAAACATATAATATGGTTTGAATGCCAGTGTTAGGATTTTGCAGCCCTTTCATTCATACTTAATATTTTCATTTCTACTTAAATTGATGATAAGGGAAGTGTCCTACATCCTCTAACTTTCAAGTGCTATTACTATCATTAACTTAATAACTTGCAAACATTAATTAATTGTACAGTTTAGAGATATTTTAAAATGTTGCTCCCGTTCTTTATTGAAGCCCTACCTTTGCATTCAAATGTGGATTTTCCACCGCTCTTTGCAACACATGGTAGCGGCGTTGCTTTCGATGGCGGTAGTCCTGGCTCCTACGTTGCCCTTGGCAGTGGTTGAAGGATTTCTTTTGCTCGGGGCTCTCCTTCCTCACTAGTTAGCGATGATCTCCTTGAGTCTCTTGTGCTTGAACTTGCTCCTGCTTGTGATTCCTTAGATCTTAGTGGTGTGAAGGTGCTGAAAGACAGGCCCTTGCCCTTTGTGGCCGCGATCAGGTCGAGAGCTCCTTCTAGTTCTTCTCGCCCTCCTTTGCACGACAAAGCCCAACCCCTAGTGTGTTATCAATCCTCCCCTATTGTGGTTTGTGGACATGATGTCATTGACAATGAAATTCATTATGCTTGTGCCCTAATTTGTAGATTTATCCGCTTGTGGCCCTCTCTTCTTGACTTGCATAAGTGGGTTTTGGAGTTTTGGAGGCCTCTCATTGAGGGCAAAATCAATCTTTTTCCTTGTGCTAGGGGTTGTTTCATTCCAGCTTTTTCTTCTCATGTTGACAGAGAGTTGGAATGTGATGGTAGGTTATGGATGTGGGGCGAGCATTCCCTATCTCTCAAGCTGTGGTTTCCTTCCTTCAACACCCTTATAGAATGTCTCCATATCATGCATGTTTGGGTTAGATTACCCAATCTCCCTCTGCATTTTTGGGAAGACTCTTGCTTTAAAGATATTGGTAATACTATTGGGCGGTTCCTTAATGTTGATTAAGTTACCTCTGATGTTGGTCATACTACATGTGTTTGTTTCCTAGTGGACATTGACATCTCTAAGGCTCTTCTTGGAGAGGTGATCCTAATGGTGGTGGACAGGCCTTGGACTCAACAGCTCAACTATGAGGGTTTTCCCTTTGTTGTAGACAATGTTTCGCTATTGGGCACCTTGTTTTTGACTGCCCCCGTTCTTGTTGCAAGAATGCTGGTTTAACTATGTGGTGGCAAAATGCCCTCCCTGGCCACTTGATACGATTCAAATGGTTCTGCTTCTCAAGATGTTGATTTTTCTCCCCCTACTTCCTTGGCGATAGTCTTTGATGTGGTCATGGTGGCGTCTCCTATGGTGGCTCCCCATGGTGTTGGTGTGGCTTAGGTGAGTTTTGTGCTCCAGACGTCAACAACTCTAGTTGTAGGTCCCACACTTCCTGAGGTGGTTGGTGTGGGAGGTTCAATTCCATACCCTATAACATCTCCTCAATGCCCAGATTCTTTGGTTAGGGATTCTTCTCCCCGTGCGATACCCCGAAGGGGACTTCAGTGGCAATTCGACACCCTCTCTCCTTGGTCTAAGGACCCAGGGAAATGTGTTTCTTGACTAATGTCCAAAGGTGGAAGAGAGATCTTCGCAAGGTTGTTCTCAGTCACACACTCAGAATAGGATTGTGCAGATGACTTGGAGAGGGCTTGCCATAGTTTAGGCTTTCTTTTGGTGTTGTGTTGTTGTTAGCATCCTAGCTGTAGTTGTGTTGTTTCTATTTCCTTAGGCTATTCCATTCTTCATTGAACTCGTTTTTCTCGCCTTTGCCAGTTTTGTTATAAAAGGGTTTGGGCCCTTTTTCAAAAACCTACTTTTTTACCAATATCAAAAACATAAATTAATTGTAAATTGTGCAAACTTAAATGAATGGATATCCTTATAATAAATTAGGCCTTTTATCCTAATCCAAGTGTGACTAAACACAAGTGATATACATGAACTAACTCCAAACTCTATAAAAACAAAAGTTCAAAATGTAATTTGATCAAATCATGATGCACTTAGATTTTTATTAGACTTAATCTTTCTTCCATTGATAAGGTGCCTTACCATGAAGATTGTGAAAGTAATTAGAAATTAAATATTTGGACCAGTTATGATGAGAGTGTCCAATATATTAAGATTATTGAATTGAAAATAATAAGAAGTTTTACCACATTATTTTGGACTTTGAAATTTTACTTGAACTATGAATTTACATTTTTTGATAGGTTAATTGAGGGTTTTATAGGGTCCTCACTGCAAGAAAAAATGTGTAAGTACAATAAGGGATTAGCTTAAACTAGAAAAGGTCATAGAAGCAATTACATGCCTTAAATACTAAAATGTTTAGGACAACCTTGGCAAAAGACAATCATTGATAAAAAGCAAACAAAAGTCCACAACTACAAAATGCAGCCCCCAAAAACCAAGTCTTTCCATGATTCAAATGATGGTAGATGATCTAAAAGAGGGTGTTATCAAAGGAGAAGAATAATGTCTCATTCTTCATGAAGATCACTATTTTTCCCATAAATGGATATTAATCGATGACCTGCATTCACTAGATAATCAACAACCTAATTAAATTCCCTATAACAATGCCCAAAAGAAATCTCCTCAAAGCTTTGAGCAACCAAACTCGATTCTTGAATGACACTCTTCAATCTCCAATCTTTTGTTGAGTTTTTTGAACAATCCTTGAATAACTATTAGAAAATCCCCTTCCACTTCACTTTTTACATGCCAAGGCCGCAACCAATTAGAGACATACTTTTATTGTCAAAGATTCCACTTCATTATTGATTTGGTGCCCAAATAAAAAGAATTGCCTCTAATCAAAAGACCCGAGAATGAATGAATTACTACATTAACACTTGCTTACCCAGATTTACCTATCAAAGCTCCATCAAAGTTCAATTTATAAAACCTGCCCTTAAGTAATTTTCAATAAGCAATGTTACACTTAGTCGCATTAATGACTTCCACATTAATGAGGGAACTTGGACACAATTTTAATGTTAATTTATTATTCTTTAAAAAGGAAATTGTGGTGGCCATGGTTTTTATATTAGTCAAAACATAATCTCATTCAAAAATTTTATCACAATATTAAGAATTTGATGTGGTATAGCAGATTTCAAATTTTACTTAACATACTTTACTACAATCTTAATATGTGTCCTACCTTGAAGTCCTAAAAACACATCACTTCCACCAATTCATTGCATGAATTGAAACAATCTATTTGTGTTGGTGTAGTCCTAGAGCTATCCATAAAGGTTAAACTAACAAATCATGCACGACACTCCTACTTTTTAATCTCCACCACACCCTTACTATCTAGCCAACTTGTCCTGAGTCTTACCAGAGCTTTGCACTCCTAGTACATGGTTGTCATTCTCAGCCAAGTTTGATCCCCATAAAAAGTTTTCATTTTCAAGTACCTTATCATCATCTCTTTTATCTTGGGTGCCAATGTCTTCAGTAGTTGTCAACCACCTTGGTTAGGGTGATACTATGTTCCTTTCTGTGTCATTTTAACCTTTGTTGAGGTATTCTCTTTTCTAAGATTGGTACTCTATTGCGACTCTCTTCATTAGAGGAACAACCACATGTAACTAACAAGAGGGATGCCTCAAATACTTAAGACAAACCTATCATCACTTGAGGCTAAAACACATTGTCGTGCTTTGCTTGGGCAACCTATTTCATTAGTGTTAGTACCCTCCTTTCTCATCAATATTGTCAATATTAGTCTTTATATATTTTTGATTTATGTTGCCCATGTTGGTTGTCAATACCTTCATATCAATAATAACCATGAGAAAAAAAAGGAAATATTATATCAAGGTTATGGGTTATGTAAACATAAGGTGAAAAATTAGAATGTAATAGATTTTTTTATAATTGTTTAATAATCAATTCTAATGCATAAAATAGTTTCTGGATAAAAGACAATGATAAAGGCTTAAAATATTGGAACATATACTACAAAATAATCTTCTCATTTATAGGACCTTAAATAATAAAATTAAAAAAAATCTAAAAATATTTGGAAAGATGGAAATATTAATTTAAAAAACAAAATAAAAACTGAATTATTATAATAATATCATTCCAAGTTTAAACGTTTGTTATACTTAAATTAAGTTATTATTCTCCAGAAAGAAAAATATGATAACTAAATTAAGAACTAACTCATTTAAGCCACATAGTGAATAGATGGACAAAAGGTGCATAACTCATAAAATAGAAGATATTGTTCATTTCCTTTTGACATATCCATTGTATAATCATATAAGATATATTCACATTGATATGTTTGAAGTCAGTCCATTGACTCTTAAACCAAGACAATAAAACACAACTTGGTGATTTTATTTTGAATGTAAATGTCTCATAAAATAGAAGATATTGTTTATTTCTTTTTTGACATATCCATTGTATAATAATATAAGATATATTCACATTGATATATTGTAACTCAGTCCATTGACTCTTAAACCAAGACAATAAAAACAACTTGGTGATTTCATTTTGAATGTAAATGTCCATTGAATCATTTGTATGTACAATCAACTAAGAATTAGTGGTCTAAGTTTTTCTTTATACAAATAGGATATTTACAAAAAAAATTCTCATTTCATTTCATTTTGGGTTTTAAGTTTAATTATTAATTATTTTGATTTATATCTAACTTGTTACTTTCTCTTTTTAGGTCCTTTTATTGAGAAGAGGAAGACACTTCATTAGAAAGAATAGTAATTGTCAAAGTTGGCACTCAAAAGAATAAGAAAGAATCAAATCGTATAGAAAAGATTCAAAATATCATCACATTATTTACACACTTTCTTGGGTCCTAAATACCAACTTAATCTAAAAGACCAGTATATATATTCTTTTTCTTACAAAATGTCATTCAACCTCTGTTTACAGTTTTGAAATTATATCTCATAAGTTCTCTTTTATCACTCGTAACAACTTGTCCAACTTCCTTTGGTCTATTGTAATCATCAATTTATTTACTTGCTAATTCAAGAAGCATTACAAACCCCCTACTAAAAATGAAATTTGGACGTGTTATTCGATTGTGCATGCAAATTTTCATCCTTCATGGAGATTCTTCTTTTTCCCTTCTATTTTGGATATATTTGGTTCACTTGTGCATGAACTTAATGCTGAGTATATCTCTCCTATGACTAGAGATGGTGATGAATCTAGTGTTGGTCGTATGCTTTTTATGAATGGTGATGAGGATGTTCCCTTGAGTAGCTTCCCTTCTCATTATATACCTAATGAGGAGGTACATGATGCTTGCCTATATGATGTTTCTTCTTCTTCACATGATGGTGTCTTGCCTCATGATGATTAAATTTTTAAAGCAACTCGTGATTAACCCAAATTTGTTATTGACTATGTTCCAACAAGTTTCTGGGATGGGGACAATAGGGGATGGGGGGACACGTTTCGGGGACAAATTTTTTTGAGGCCATTTTTGGGGACAACAAAGGGGATGACTATTAAAAATAGGGAAAATATTAAAAATATAGGGAAATTTCAAATATTCATATGATAATAGCGATAAGGCATTCATCATGTACATTATAGATCCTTAATACTTATTTTGCTAATATAAAAAAAATAGTTACAATAAATTGACCACACAAGTAAATTTGAAGTTAGTTGCATTAAGAAGTGCTATTTGTTTGTTGGAAATGAATTTGGCAAGATGTTGGAGGATTTTGTGGCCAAGTGAAGTACTGGTAGAGCTCTTGGATTGGACCTGAGTTGGCATCCATGCCTTATCACAAATGTTTTCCATATTCTATCTACCAACTGAAAATGTTTTGCAAAAACATTATATTGTAGTTTTTGTTGCTATTTAAACATTGTAATTTGTTTCCAGAAAATTCAGAATTCAGTTCAAGGAAGAAAAAGATTAACAAAAACAAAAAATCATTTTTCAAAATCCAAATTTTACTGTAGTTATTTTTCCTTTTTGCTAATTCAGATATTTTTTAAAAAATATGACTGCAATTGTGCGGGGACAACTAGGGAATGTCATTGGTGTCCCCAGTCGTCTCAAGGATGTCCAACTATCCCCGTGAAGTCCTTGTGTTTCTAGGACATTTCTGGGGCTTTAGGGCGAATTATTTTTTGATTGGGGATGGCTAAGGGATATTTTTAAGGCATCCTCGTGTTGTTGGAACGTCCCCGATACGGGGACAAGAAAAAAATGCCCGGGGTGTGCCCCTGGGGAACCTTCGTTATTGATGCCTCATTGTTTGATAATAGTATAGTTCATGTTTCTCATGCACATATTATATGTGAACTAGTGTGACATACATCTAGTGCTTTAGCCCTAACTTCTTTTGTACATGTAGGGATCATGATTCATGTCACAGGGTTACACTTAACAATGATGATACTTCTTGAGTATTGATGATTTATTTGATGAGGACCTTCATGATGCTTGTTTACTTGATGGATATGCTTTATCTTCTTTGTCACATAATGTTTCTAAAGCAAAAAATTATGGTCATTATTCACAAGTAACTCGTGATAGTGATACAAATGTTATACATGACTCAAAACCTCTTGATGTATTAGATCCTACACTTTATACTGCATATATCATTAGAGATCCAATGATTGATGAATTTTGTGGAGATCAAAGTGCATACTTATATCTAAAACAATTTTTCTTCAAATATTATGATGATACACATGATAATATGCTCCTAATTGATGCATTTAGAGAAACTTTAATTGACTAGGCTTTGCAATGGTTTGATGCATCTCATACTTCTTATATGGTGCATTATTTGATCTTGGTTTTGATTGTACTAAATACTTTAATGATTGCCCTAGAGTATGCTTACATAGCGACACAAATATCTCACTCTCTAGTGGCTATTCATTAGGTCTTGTCGGTATGCCTATGATTTCTAATGATACATTATCTTTAGATGCCCATAGTGAATCTCTTAGGGAACATCATGCATAATTTTTGGGGAACCATAATAAACTCGATTATCATTTTTTGTCCACCACATATTGCACCATACAACATGAATTTGCACACCATCTCAATTCTAACACTACTTCTCAAACAAAGTTATCCATGTAAAACCAAAGGAATTTAGAAAGTTTGCTAGATTGATAATTCCTCCTCACATACTATTACTAAAATTTATATGTGTAAACAATATATCACTATGCCTCATTTCAAAAAAGTTGATAGATCTATATATCTTTAAAAACACTTTGATGCTAATGATTTTTTATTATCATGAGATATGTGGACATACTAGGGGTAGGAGCATCACACTTGCATAAAATTCAATATCTTATTAACAAAATGTGATATAAGTTGAGAAAATTGATGGCAGACGAAATTGACTTATAACACCTTAGCATGATAAAGTATAAGTGAATAAGGATGATCCTTCCAAGCCTAATCATCAAGGACACAAATTTTAATAAAAATTCCAAGGAATCTAGCATATTACATGTCAATGTTACAAACAAATACATAAAACACATGATAATGAAGGAAGGGTTAACACATAAGTGAGCATCAATGACATAACATGTGGTATAATAGTTGAACTTAGTACTCTAATGCAAATATAATTAGAAACAAAGGTTTGTACAACAAATCAACTTGAGACAAAAGTTATAAAAGATGTACCTTTAGATCATGAATAATATAGTGACAAATAAACACCCATTGAAACATCTTCGAAACAAGGACATTAAATACAAATAAAAATATTAATCTAAATGTGATTTCACACACCATTTTTATGTATAAAGAGACATTCCATGATGACACCTTCCCACCATCTCCACATGCACAATCATAACACTTTAGGAGATATTCTTATGGGTTCATTAGATTCTTATGATACATTTTTTGGACCACATTGATGTTGATACACATTTCACTAACATTTTTTTCCATGACTATAATGTGTTTTTTTTTGGTTGCCCAGAGGTATCCCCGCGACCCAACCCAGCGACCCAACAGCCCTTGCCTTAGTCTTACTTTTTTGCTGAGTTTTGGGGTGCTGAAGAGGCGAGTTGGGGTGAGACTAATCCTCTGAAGGTAACAACTCAGGCTCGCACAAGGCTGTCATCGGGTTAACCAGGTCGGCGTGAATCGAACCTTGGACCTGCATGGGAAGAACCTAAAGCCTTGGTACAACCATAACAACCGTTTGAGCTATGGGGTGAACCCCACTATAATGTGTTTTCTATGCCATAGACTATGTTTTTCTATGTTCCATTATTTCACTTGATGTTTTCACTTGGGGGACAAGGTATTGTCACCTTTTTATAGGTTTCCCATGCTCATGCTTTCACTTTTTGGGGAAAAAGGTGGGAGCATATTTTCACCACATTTTCCAACATATTAGCCAACTACATTGGTAACTGCATATTAGGTATGCATTCAATAATCAATCTCACATAATACATTTACATATATCATGTTCATTTTTCATACTCAATTTTACAAATTACAAATTTACTTTTTGGTCACAATTTCCCTCTTCTTGATTTAAGCATACTTCATAGTACAAACAATTTGAGAGAGCATAGTATCTAATAACTCTAATTTTTAGTTTATTTGTAGTCTCAAAGGTGACACATAATTACTACTTCTAGATCTAGAAATTTGATATCCTTTTTATCACATTTTATCTCCTTTAAATTGCAACTTTAGAAAGTATGTATACTTTAGTTTTTACCCACCTAAGTGGGGGTAAAATGTAGAGGACAAATGTGCACACCTTTACATTTTTATCCACTCATTTACATGAATTTGGGTCAATATATTGGATATATGATTTTAGTGCATAATTTGGCTACTATAGCACATTCACTAACCCAAGATCCAATATAGCACTTTGTTATGCAACACCTCTTTATTTAAAACTCACCTAACCTAGTTGCCATCAACTTGCCTATCTTATACTAGATCACACCTCTAATTCTTTCCCCTAGATAGGATCACAAGCATGACCATGTCCCCCCTTTTCTAAAATTCAATGTCTCGCTTTCTAAAGTCAGTAATCTTAAGATCCAATCATTATCAGTTGGCATGGGTAAAAATAATTTTAATTATACATCTAGGGTTGTGTATATAAAAACATTATCCTAGGTGGTGAAAGAATAAATCTTTGCCACATTTTAGGCCAATAATAATTCTTTGGAGGGTATTGCCAAACCCCCTTCAGTTGAAGGGGTGTTTGGTTAAAACCTTTGTGTGGAACCTTTGTGGTATCCAAATGGTACAAGGGGGTTCAATGAATCCCCCTTTAAGGAGTTTATAATAATTATCTTATGAGGTAATCCATTTAGGTCTAAGGGAAAGGGGGGGGGGGGTTCGATTGAACCCTCTATAGTCAAACATGCCCGTTGGCTACAAATGTGGCACTGTTTTGGTGCCAAATTTAATTTTTTTGAAGTTCCCAAATATCAAGTATGTTTCCTCTATTTCACATCTTGTAAAATAGGCTTAAATTATTGTTTTATAAAACCCAAAATTGCCCTTTTGTACATCATAAATTGTAGATTTCAAAAAAAAAATTATTATATTTTAATTATTGTTGCCATTTTTTAATTTTCACTATAAGTAGGTCATTAGCAGCAAAACATAAGATTGATTCCATTCACATTTTTTTAACTATTATTAAAAATAAAAACATGTTGCACTATAGGAGATAATTCTTGTTAAGCCGATATTATTATCCCTAGGTATTGTTGCAAGTATGGGCCTAACCGGTGTTGTCATTGATGTCAACATACTCATGTTGCATTAATGAGAAGGATTAGATGAGCTGTGTGCTGAGGGTATTGAGAAAATTAGTCTCAATCAGGAACAGTGAAGAACAATGATGACAAGAAGGTAAAAGTCCTCAATAGGTTGAGGATCAGAGGATGCGGTTTAAAGGGTTTATAGATATAAGTCTTGAGATGCTCTAGTCAACTTTTCAGAGGTCCGCATGAAGATCTGAAGAAGTTATGGTCGCTCAAGTAGAACCAGTTCCGACAGGTGTTCAGAGGTGACAGAGTGTCACAGAGAGGTCCGGTGCGATCTGGAAATTCATTATCCCGTTCTGCGGATTTGAGGGAGTGTTGAGGACATCCCTGTGAAGTATCAACTAGATTGGTTTGTGGTTTGAAGGTTCGGAAGAGCCTATTCATTTGTGACAGTGATGACAGACTGTGTTCTTGAAGCTCTGGATGAAGGAGAGAAGAATTCCAGTAGGATGATGAAGTGCGGATGTTCTTAGTGATTTAGGGAAGGTTATGATGATTGTTGGATCATGTCCAGTTCATGTTGGTCGTCCACATTGAAGTTAGAGTTTGCATTTGAAGAATAACCACCGGATATTGGTGTTCTTCTTGAGACTGGCCGACCGGATGTATTACACGTCTTGTGGATGTTCTTGTAGGTGTTTGCCGACTTAGATGATTGTTCCTAAGTCGATGCCTTGTATAAAGAAGGGATTGTGAAGTCATTTTGAAATGTGTCTTGCAGTGATGAGTGTGTGGTAGCGAGGAGAAGTGCGAAAGGCAGAGCAGAAGTATTAGGCTTAAATGGAACTGATTCAAGCATGGTGAAGATGCTATTCTCTAGTTTATGAAGGTGATACGTATTTCTTTGTAGACAGTGTGTCTCTTGTAGGTAGTGAGCCTCTTGTGAGCAGTGTGCTCGGGCAGTGAGCCCTAATTGGCATGTGCCATTTTGTTCTTTCTATTCTTCTAACAGAGAATACATTCTTGGGTTAATCACCCCGTGGTTTTTCCCTTAACCGGGTTTTCCACGTCAAAATCTTGGTGTCTTATGTGTTGATATGTCTCTGCTTTTGATTTGAATGCATTATGGTTCATGATTAATATTCTGCTAATCACTAAAGAAGATTTAAGTGTTTAATTTGAGAAAGTTTCGCACAACTGATTCACCCCCCCTCTCAGTTGTATGCCCTAAGTCTAACAATTGGTATCAGAGCTAAGTTCCTCTAAAAGGAGCTTAACCGCTTGAGGAGATCCAAGATGTCGTCATACAAGAAGGATAGTCCGAAGTTTGATGGAACCAACTTTGCTCTTTGGAAAGATCGCATGAAATGTCACTTGCAGTGTATGGGAATGGCGTACTGGTCCATGGTCACAGAAGCGTATGTACCTCCACAGGGTGGTCCGACAACCCTAAATAAAATCACAGATGCTAAAAACAATCTGCGGACCAAAGAGGCTCTTCTAAGCGCATTAACTGACTCAGAGCTCTCAAATGTTATTAACCTACCAACTGCCTATGAGATCTGGATTAAACTGGAACTTTTGCATGAAGGAGACCGGTATGTTAAATGTGCAAGGTTACAGAGTCTAAAAGGGAACTTTGTAAAACTGAAGATGAGAGATGATGAAAATATTACCACTTTTATGCCAAGAGTGAATGAGCTAGTTTGTGGAATTAGAAATTTTGGTGGAGTCTTGGATGAAAATGAGATTGTTGGTAAAATTCTTAGATCCCTTCCTGCCTCTTACAAAATCAAGGTTGCTGCCATTGATGCATTCAGAGCCCATACAACTGTCACAAGAGACCAATTGGCTGACAAACTGGCTGCTTTTGAAATGACTGAGTTTGGAGATGATCCCCCCAAGACTGAATCTGCATTTAAAGCCAGTGCCTCTGTGAAAGGTAAAAAAGGATTTGATCCTGGACATAACTCATCAAGGAAACTGTCATGGTATGAAAAAGCAAGAAAAGACCTGGAAGAAGAAGAAGTAGAAACTGCTCAACTTGAAGCCCTCATTGCAAAGAGACTGCCAAGGGGATCCAGTAAGTATGAAGGAAAATTGCCTTTTAAGTGTTTTAACTGCAATAAGATTGGTCATTTTGCCTCAAGATGTCTGGAAAGATTTTCAAAGCCAAATCCTAACAGATCAAGGTTCCAAAAGAATTGTTACTATGTTCATGAAGAAGATGATAATGAAGGAGTAACAGATGATGAATCAGAGACAGGAAACAAATCCGGAAGTGAATGGGTGTTTATTGCCATCAAGGAAGAAGAACCAATATCCTCTGTATCTATCAATCATAAAGTTGTAGAAAGAGCTCTGGCTGCCCAAGTTGAAGAAAAGAATGATTGGGTCCTTGACAATGGTTGTTCTCACCACATAACAGGGGACAAAAATAAGTTCATAGATTTGGAAAGGTATGAAGGAGGAGTGATGAAGTTTGGTGATAATTCTGTTGGTAGAATCAGAGGAAGAGGAACTATTTCTTTTGATGGAAGAAATAAAACTGGTAATGTACTGTATGTTGAAGGTTTGAAGCACAATCTTCTCACTGTTGGACAGTTGGTGGATAAAGGCTATGATCTCTGATTCAAGGATGGAAAATGCAAAATCTTTGAAAGATCTGGAATAGAGATTGCATCCGGTGCTCAAACTAAAGGTAATATCTTCCACTTGGTTGATACTGGTAAAAGCTGCTTATTTGTTCAAGTTGATCAGAGTTGGTTATGGCATAGAAGGATGTGTCATGTGAATTTTGATAATATCATCAAGATAAGCAATACTCAGGCTGTAAGAGATCTTCCAAAATTGGTGAAACCTACTAACAGCTTGTGCAAGGAATGTCAGTTGGGTAAGCTGAGCAGAGTCACATTCAAAAGCAAGGAACTGTCTTCTATCGGATTATTGGACTTAGTTCACACTGATCTTTGTGGTTCGGTAAGAACCAGAAGTATTCAAGGTGATAGAAACTTCATGCTGCTAATAGATGACTATTCCCAGATGATGTGGGTAACCTTTCTAAAGGAGAAATCAGAAGCTCTTGAGAAATTAAAAATATTCAAGGCTATGGTAGAGAATGAAACAAGAATAAAGTTGAAATGTCTGAGGTCTGATAGAGGTGGAGAATTCACATCCGGTGAGTTTGTAGAATTCTGTGAGAAACATGGAATTAAGAGACAGTTGTCTGCTCTGAGGACTCCACAACAGAATGGAGTAGTGGAAAGAAAGAATCGGACCATCCAGGAAACATCTAGGACCATGATGATGGAAGCAAATGTTCCTCAAATCTATTGGAGAGAAGCTGTCAGCACTGCAGTCTATACTCTTAATCGAGTTCAAATCAGAAGCAATACCGGTAAGACCCCTTATGAACTCTGGTTTGGCATTACTCCTACTGTAAGATATTTCAGAGTCTTTGGTAGCAAATGTTACATCAAAAGAGATGAAGATTTAGGCAAGTTTGATGCTAGAAGTGATGAAGGAATATTCTTGGGTTACTCTACTCAAAGCAAAGCATATCGGTGTTATAACAAGAGACTAAGAAAGATGATAGAAAGTACAAATGTGAAGGTTGATGAGGGAATAGAGAAACCCTCAAAGTTTTATGAATATGATGAAGATGATCAGAATGGTGTTCTGGTTCAAGGAGCTCAATCCTCTTTTGAAAGTCAGATTCAGACTGATCTGGTAAATCAGGAAGAAGAGATAGGTCTGAATGAGCCTAATCAAGAAGCAGAAGTGCAAGAAACTCCCAAAGTTCCAAGGTATGTAAGACTGAACCACTCTGAAGATCAGATCATAGGTGACAAAAGCAAAGGTGTGCAAACTAGAAGGAAAATTGCTCAAAATTTAGATGAATATTGTTTGATTTCAAAGATTGAACCTAAGACAATAAATGAAGCCTGCAATGATGAAAACTGGACCAAAGCAATGGAGGAAGAGTTGATGCAAATTGAGAAAAATCACACTTGGGATCTTGTTCCCAGACCTAGAAAATAGAATGTGATTGGAACCAAATGGGTCTTCCGGAACAAACTAAATGAAGTTGGTGAAGTAATCAGAAATAAAGCTAGATTGGTCTGCAAAGGCTACTTTCAAATAGAAGGAATTGATTTTGAAGAAATGTTTGCTCCGGTGGCAAGAATTGAAGTAATCAGATTATTTCTTGCATTTGCTACCTTCAAGGATTTCAAGGTGTATCAGATGGATGTCAAATCTGCCTTCCTGAATGGTGACTTAGAAGAAGAAGTGTACATTGAACAACCGGATGGATTTCAATTATCTAAGCATGGTGATATGGTCTGCAAATTAAAGAAGGCACTGTATGGACTAAAGCAAGCCCCAAGAGCATGGTATGAAAGATTGGACAAACATCTTTTAAAGATTGGTTTCAACAAAGGTACTGCTGACAGTAACTTATATTTCAAAATTGACCATGAAAACATCTTGATTGTTGAAGTATTTGTTGATGATATCATCTTTGGAGGAAGAGACAGTATGTGTAAAACCTTTGCAAATCAAATGAAAAGTGAGTTTGAGATGTCAATGCTCGGTGAAATGAATTTCTTCTTGGGTCTGCAAATTACTCAGACAAAGAAAGGAATCTTTATTTCTCAGACCAAATATGTGAAAGAATTGTTGAGGAAATTTGGAATGGAAGATTCAAAGCCAATGAACACTCCTATGGCAACCGGATGTAAGTTGAGTAAAGATGATGACTCCCCTAAGGCAGATCAGACAAAGTACAGATCAATGATTGGAGGATTATTGTATCTCACTCAAACTAGACAAGATATAATGCAGGTTGTTGGTCTTGTTGCGAGATTCCAGGCTGATCCCAGAGAATCTCATGTCATGGCAATCAAAAGGATTTTTAGGTACCTAAAAGGAACAGTTGAGTATGGTCTATGGTATCCTAGAGATCATAATTTCTCTCTTCATGCATATACAGATGCAGATTGGGCAGGAGATGTGGATGACAGGAAGAGTACTAGTGGTGGAGCATTCTTTTTGGGAAAAAGATTGGTTTCTTGGCTAAGCAAGAAACAAGAGGCAATATCTCTGCCTACAACTGAAGCAGAATACATTGCAGCAGTAGGTAGTTGCACTCAAGTTTTGTGGATGAAGCAGATGCTAAGAGATATTAAAGTAGAATATGAGGAACCCATCACAATTTTCTGTGATAATTCAAGTGCAATAAATATTTCTAAGAATCCAGTGTTGCATTCTAAAACTAAGCATATATCTATCAAGTTTCACTTTCTGAGAGAGCAAGTGAACAAGGATGAAGTC
Organism: Cunninghamia lanceolata; assembly: GCA_027924645.1. Lineage (NCBI taxonomy): Eukaryota > Viridiplantae > Streptophyta > Pinopsida > Cupressales > Cupressaceae > Cunninghamia > Cunninghamia lanceolata. The sequence goes on from BSBN01000550.1 coordinate 258,860, forward strand.
AGATTGGAGTATGTGCCCTCCAAGGATCAGATTGCAGATATCTTTACTAAATCTCTTCCCAAGGACTCTTTTGAGTATCTCAGGGAGAAGTTAGGGGTTATTGCCCCTCCGGTGATGAATTAGGATTCACTGATGTGCATCAATCTGGTGGATATCACAGTCATATCTTGTGATCTGGATTGATAATAGGGAGCTGCTAATTAGGGGGAGTAGCTGGTATGTTATGAAGTAATTGTTGCAAGTATGAGGATAACCAGTGTTGTCATTGATGTCAACATACTCATAGTGCATTAATGAGAAGGATTGGATGAGCTGTGTGCTAAGGTTATTGAGGAAATTAGTCTCAATCAGGAATAGTGAAGAACAGTGTTAAGAAGAAGGCAAAAGTCCTCCATAGGTTGAGGATCAAAGGATGCAGTTTAAAGGGTTTGTAGATATGAGTCTTGAGATGTTCCAGTCAAGATTTCAGAGGTCCGCATGAAGATCTGAAGAAGTTATGATCGCTCAAGTAGAACCGGTTCTGGCAGGTGTTCAGTGGTGATAGAGTGTCACAGATTGGTCCGGTGAGCTCCGGAATTGCATTATCCTATTCTATGGATTGAAGGGAGTATTGAAGAAGTTCGTGTGAAGTGAAAACTAGATTTGCTCATGGTTTGGAGGTCTGAAAGCACCTTTTTCATTATGACAGTGATGACAGACTGTGTTCTTGAAGTTTCGGATAAAGAACAGAAGAATTCCAGTAAGCTGATAAAGTGCAGATGTTCTTGATAACTCAGGAAAGGTTTTGGTGATCTTTGGATCATGTACAATTCTTATTGGTGGTCCGCATTGAAGTTAGAGTTTTCATTTGAAGAATAACCACAGATATTGGTGTTCTTCTTGAGACTGGTCGACCGGATGTATTACACGTCTTGCGAATGATCTTGTAGGTGTTTGCCGACTTAGTTGATTGTTCCTAAGTCGATGCCTTGTATAAATAAGGGATTGTGAATTCATTTTGAAGTGGTGTCTTGTGGTAATGAGTGTGATACAGCGAAGAGAAGTGCGAAAGGCAGAGCAGGAGTTTTTGGGCTTAAATGGAACTGATCCAGGCATGGTAAAGATGTCATTCTCTAGTTCAAGTTTGTAATACTTGTTACTTTGTAGACAGTGTGTCTCCTGTAGGTAGTGTGCCTCTTGTGAGCAGTGTGCTCAGGCAGTGAGCCCTAATTGGCATGTGCCATCTATTTTTCTTATTCTTTTAACAGAGAATAATTCTTGGGTTAGTCACCCCGTGGTTTTTCCCTTGACCGGGTTTTCCACGTCAAAATCTTGGTGTCTCATGTGTTGATATATATCTGCTCTGGTGTTTATGCTTTATGCTTTCATGAGTGATTAATTGATATGCTATTAAATAACAAAGAGGATTTAAGTGTTTGAAATAGAAGCAAGTTTTGTACAACTGATTCACCCCCCTCTCAGTTGTGTGCCCTAGATCTAACAATTGGTATCAAAGCCAAGTTCCTCTAAAAGGAGCTTAACCACTTGAGGAGATCCAGGATGTTGTCATACAAGAAGGATAGTCCGAAGTTTGATGGAACCAACTTCTCTCTTTGGAAAGGTTGCATGAAATGTCACTTGGAGTGTATGGGAAAAGCATACTTGTCCATGGTCACAAAAGCATATGTACCTCCACAGGGTGGTCTGACAACTCTAAATGAAATCGCAAATGCTGAAAACAATCTGCGGACCAAAGAGGCTCTTCTAAGCGTATTAACTGACTCAGAACTCTCAAATGTTATTGACCTATCCACTGCCTATGAGATTTGGATTAAACTGGAACTTCTGCATGAAGGAGATGAGTATGTTAAGAGTGCAAGGTTACAGAGTCTCAAAGGGAAATTTGAAAGATTGAAGATGAGAGATGATGAAAATATTACTACCTTTATGCCAAGAGTAAATGAGCTGGTGTGTGGAATTAGGAATGCTGGTGGAGTTTTGGATGAAAATGAGATTGTTGGCAAAATTCTCAAATCCCTTCCTACTGTCTACAAAATCAAGGTTGCTGCCATTGATGAATTCAGAGCCCATACAACTGTCACAAGAGATCAATTGGCTGGCAAACTAGCTGCATTTGAAATGACTGAGTTTGGAGATGATCCCCCCAAGACTGAATCTGCATTCAAAGCCAGTGCCTATGTGAAAGGCAAACAAAGATTTGATCCGGGAGAAAACTCTTCAAGAAAGATGTCATGGTATGATCAAGCAAGAAGAGACATGGAAGAGGAAGAAGCAGAAACAACTCAACTTGAAGCCCTCATTGCAAAAAGACTGCCAAGAGGATCTGGTAAGTATGAAGGAAAATTACCCTTTAAGTGCTTCAACTGCAATAAGATTGGTCACTTTGCCTCAAGATGTCTGGAAAGATCTACAAGGTCAAATTCTAACAGACAAAGGTTCCAAAAGAATTGTTATTATGTTCATGAAGAAGCTAATAATGAAGGAGTAACAGATGATGAATCAGAGATAGGAGACAAATCTGGAAATGAATGGGTGTTTATTGCCATCAAGGAAGAAGATTCAATATCCTCTGAATCTATCAATCATAAGGTTGTAGAAAGAGCTTTGGCTGCCCAAGTTGAAGAAAAGGATGATTGGGTTATTGACAGTGGATGCTCTCACCATATGACAGGTGACAAGAACAAGTTCTTAGATTTGGAAATGTATGAAGGAGGAATGGTAAAGTTTGGTGATAATTCTGTTGGTAGAATCAGAGGTAGGGGAACTATCTCTTTTGATGGAAAGAACAAAACCGGTAATGTACTGTATGTTGAAGGATTGAAGCACAATCTTCTCAGTGTTGGTCAGTTGGTGGACAAAGGCTATGATCTCTAGTTCAAGAATGGAAGATGCAGGATCTTTGAAAGCTCCGGAACTGAGATTGCATCCGGTACTCAAACAAAAGGTAATATCTTCCATCTAGTTGGTACTAATAAAAGTTGTCTGTTTGTTCAAGTTGATTAGAGTTGGTTATGGCATAGAAGGATGTGTCATGTAAATTTTGATAACATCATCAAGATAAGAAATACTCAGGCTGTAAGAGATCTTCCAAAGTTGGTAAAACCTATAAATAGTTTGTGCAAAGAATGTCAGCTAGGTAAACAGAGCAGAGTCTCATTCAAAAGCAAGGATCAGTCCTCTACCGAATTATTTGAATTAGTTCATACTGATCCATGTGGTCCGACAAGAATCAAGAGCATGCAAGGTGATAGATATTTCATGTTACTGATTGATGACCATTCCCGGATGATGTGGGTTACATTTCTGAAAGAGAAATCAGAAGCTTTTGAGAAGTTCAAAATCTTCAAGGCTATGGTAGAGAATCAAACCGGATTAAAACTGAAATGTCTGAGGTCTAATAGAGGTGGTGAATTGACATCTGGTGAATTCATAGATTTTTGTGAGAAGCATGGTATAAAAAGACAATTATCTGCCCCTAGAACCCCACAGTAGAATAGAGTAGTAGAGAGAAAGAACCGGACCATCCAGGAAGCATCCAGGACAATGATGATGGAAGCAAATGTTCCCTAGATGTTTTCGAGAGAAGCGGTCAGCACTGCAGTCTACACTCTCAATTGAGTTCAAATCAGAAGTAATACCGGTAAGACTCCCTATGAACTTTGGTTTGGCATCACTCCTACTGTGAGATATTTCAGAGTATTTGGTAGCAAATGTTACATTAAAAGAGATGAAGATCTAGGAAAGTTTGATGTTAGAAGTGATGAAGGAATTTTCTTGGGTTACTCCACTCAAAGCAAAGCATACCGGTGTTACAATAAGAGACTGAGAAAGATGATAGAAATCACAAATGTGAAGGTTGATGAAGGAATTGAGAAGCCCTCAAGGTTTTATGAGTATGATGAAGATGATCAAGATGGTGTTCTGGTTCAAGGAGCTCAATCCTCTCCTGAAAGACAGATTTAGACTGATCCGGTAAATTAGGAAGAAGAGATAAGTCTGAATGAGCCTGATCAAGAAACAAAAGTACAAGAAACTCCCAAAGTTCTAAGGTATGTCAGACTAAACCACTCTGAAGATCAGATCATAGGTGACAAAAACAAAGGTGTGCAAACTAGAAGAAAAATTGTTCAAAATATAGATGAATGTTGTCTGATTTCAAAGATTAAACCTAAGACAATAAATGAAGCATGCAATGATGAAAATTAGACCAAAGCAATGGAGGAAGAGTTGATGCAAATTGAGAAAAATCACACTTGGGATCTTGTTTCTAGACCTAGTAACAAGAATGTGATTGGAACCAAATGGGTCTTCTGGAACAAACTAAATGAAGTTGGTGAAGTAATCAGAAATAAAGCCAGATTAGTCTGCAAAGGCTACTCTCAAATAGAAGGGATTGATTTTGAGGAAACCTTTGCTCCGGTGGCAAGAATTGAAGCAGTCAGACTATTTCTCGCATTTGCTACCTTCAAAGATTTCAAAGTGTATTAGATGGATGTCAAATCTGCTTTCTTGAATGGCGACTTAGAAGAAGAGGTGTACATTGAACAACCGGATGGATTCCAGCTATTTGAGCATGGTGATATGGTCTGCAAATTAAAGAAGGCACTGTATGGTCTAAAGCAAGCTCCAAGAGCATGGTATGAAAGGCTGGACAAACATCTTTTGAAGATTGGTTTCAACAAAGGTACTGCTGATAGTAACCTATATTTCAAAATTGATCATGAAAACATCTTGATTGTTGAAGTATTTGTTGATGATATCATCTTTGGAGGAAGAGACAATATGTGTAAAATCTTTGCAAACCAAATGAAAAGTGAGTTTGAAATGTCAATGCTCGGTGAAATGAATTTCTTATTGGGTCTGCAAATTACTCAGACAGGGAAAGGAATCTTTATCTCTCAGACCAAATATGTGAAAGAACTATTGAAGAAATTTGGAATGGAAGATTCAAAGCCTATGAACACTCCCATGGCTACCGGATGTAAATTGAGCAAAGATGATGACTCTCCTAAGACAGATCAGACAAAGTACAGATCAATGATTGGAGGATTATTGTATCTCACTCAAACTAGACTAGATATAATGCAGGCTGTTGGTTTTGTGGCAAGATTCCAGGCTGATCCCAGAGAATCTCATGTCATGGCAATCAAAAGAATTTTTAGGTACTTAAAAGGAACAATTGATTATGGTCAATGGTATCCTAGAGATCATAATTTTTCCCTTCATGCATATACAGATGCAAATTGGGTAGGAGATGTGGATGATAGGAAGAGTACAAGTGGAGGAGCATTCTTTTTGGGAAAAAGGTTGGTTTCTTGGCTAAGCAAGAAACAAGAGGCAATATCCATGTCTACAACAGAAGCAGAATACATTGCAACAGCAGGAAGTTGCACTCAACTTTTGTGGACGAAGCAGATGCTAAGAGATATTCAAGTAGAATATGAGGAGCCTATCACAATTTTCTGTGATAATTCAAGTGCAATAAATATTTCTAAGAATCCGGTGTTGCATTCTAAGACCAAGCATATATCTATCAAATTTCACTTTCTGAGAGAGCAAGTGAACAAGGGTGAAGTTAGATTGGAGTATGTGCCCTCCAAGGATCAGCTTGCAGATATTTTTACTAAACCTCTTCCCAAGGACTCTTTTGAGTATCTCAGGGAGAAGTTAGGGGTCATGGCCCCTCCGGTGATGAACTAGGATGCACTGATGTGCATCAATCCGGTGGATATCACAGTCATATCTTGTGATCCAGATTGATGATGGGGAGCTGCTACTCAAGGGGAGCAGTTGGTATGATTCTAATGTGTTAAAATTGCAAGTATGAGCCATTTGCCATTTATGTCAAAGGGGGAGAGAAGACATGTGAAAAACAAGTGGTTGATGATCAAAGGGGGAGCTGTGACAGAAAGGAGAAGTTCTTGTCTTGATGGTTTTTCACATCATATGTTGCCATCAATGACAAAGGGGGAGATTGTTGCAAGTATGAGGATAACCAGTATTGTTATTGATGTCAACATACTCATATTGCATTAATGAGAAGGATTGGATGAGCTGTGTGCTAAGGTTATTGAGGAAATTAGTCTCAATCAGGAACAGTGAAGAACAATGTTAAGAAGAAGGCAAAAGTCCTCCATAGGTTGAGGATCAGAGGATGCGGTTTAAAGGGTTTGTAGATATGAGTCTTGAGATGTTCTAGTCAAGATTTCAGAGGTCCACATGAAGATCTGAAGAAGTTATGATCACTCAAGTAGAACTGGTTCCGGCAGGTGTTCAGTGGTGACAGAGTGTCACAGATTGGTCTGGTGAGCTCCAGAATTGCATGATCCCATTCTACGGATTGGAGGGAGTATTGAAGAAGTTTGTGTGAAGTGACAACTAGATCTGCTCATGGTTTGGAGGTCCGGAAGCACCTTTTTCATTATGACAGTGATGACAGACTGTGTTCTTGAAGTTTCGGATGAAGAACAAAAGAATTCCAGTAAGCTGATAAAGTACGGATGTTCTTGATGACTCAGGAAAGGTTTTGGTTATCTTTGGATCATGTACAATTCTTATTGGTGGTCCGCATTGAAGTTAGAGTTTGCATTTGAAGAATAACCATGGATATTGGTGTTCTTCTTGAGACTGATCGACCGGATGTATTACACGTCTTGTGAATGATCTTGTAAGTGTTTGCTGACTTAGATGATTGTTCCTAAGTCGATGCCTTGTATAAATAAAGGATTGTGAATTCATTTTGAAGTGGTGTCTTGTGGTAATGAGTGTGATATAGCGAAGAGAAGTGCGAAAGGCAGAGCATGAGTTTTTGGGCTGAAATGGAACTGATCCAGGCATGGTAAAGATGTCATTCTCCAATTCAAGTTTGTAATACTTGTTACTTTGTAGACAGTGTGTCTCCTGTAGGCAGTGTGCCTCTTGTGAGCAGTGTGCTTGGGCAGTGAGCCCTAATTGGCATGTGCCATCTATTTTTCTTATTCTTTTAACAGAGAATAATTCTTGGGTTAGTCACCCCATGGTTTTTCCCTTGACCAGGTTTTCCACGTCAAAATCTTGGTGTCTCATGTGTTGATATATATCTACTCTGGTGTTTATGCTTTATGCTTTCATGAGTGATTAATTGATATGCTATTAAATAACAAAGAGGATTTAAGTGTTTGAAATAGAAGCAAGTTTTGTACAACTGATTCACCCCCCCTCTTAGTTGTGTGCCCTAGATCTAACAATAATGGAGTTGCAAGTATGAGCCCTTTGCCATTGATGTCAAAGGGGGAGAGAAGACATGTGAAAAACAAGTGGTTTCTGATCAAAGGGGGAGCAATAAAGGAAGAGAAGACATGTGAATAGTTGTTGCTGTTAGGGGGAGTTGTGACAACAAGGAGAAGTTATTGTCTTGATGGTTTTTCACATCATATGTTGCCATCAATGACAAAGGGGGAGATTGTTGTAAGTATGGGCCTAACCGGTGTTGTCATTAATGTCAACATACTCATGTTGCATTAATGAGAAGGATTAGATGAGCTGTGTGCTAAGGATATTGAGAAAATTAGTCTCAATCAGGAACAGTGAAGAACAGTGACGACAAGAAGGTAAAAGTCCTCAATAGGTTGAGGATCAGAGGATGCAGTTTAAAGGGTTTATAGATATAAGTCTTGAGATGCTCCAGTCAAGTTTTCAGAGGTCCGCATGAAGATCTGAAGAAGTTATGGTCGCTCAAGTAGAACCAGTTCCAGCGGATGTTCAGAGGTGACAGAGTGTCATAGATAGGTCCGATGCGATCCGAAAATTCATTATCCCATTCTGTGGATTTGAGGGAGTGTTGAGGACGTCCCTATGAAGTATCAACTAGATTGGTTCGTGGTTTGAAGGTCCGGAAGAGCCTATTCATTTGTGACAGTGATGACAGACTGTGTTCTTGAAGCTCCGAATGAAGGAGAGAAGAATTCTAGTAGGATGATGAAGTGCGGATGTTCTTGGTGATTTAGGGAAGGTTATGATGATCATTGGATCATGTCCAGTTCATGTTGGTGGTCCGCATTGAAGTTAGAGTTTGCATTTGAAGAATAACCACTGGATATTGGTGTTCTTCTTGAGACTGGCCGACTGGATGTATTACACGTCTTGCAGATGTTCTTTTAGGTGTTTGCCGACTTAGATGATTTTTCCTAAGTTGATGCCTTGTATAAATAAGGGATTGTGAAGTCATTTTGAAATGTGTCTTGTGGTGATGAGTGTGTAGTAGCGAGGAGAAGTGCGAAAGGCAGAGTAGAAGTATTGGGCTTAAATGGAACTGATTCAAGCATGGTGAAGATGCTATTCTCTAGTTCATGAAGGTGATACTTATTTCTTTGTAGACAGTGTGTCTCTTGTAGGCAGTGAGCCTCTTGTGAGCAGTGTGCTCGGGTAGTGAGCCCTAATTGGCATGTGCCATTTTGTTCTTTCTATTCTTCTAACAGAGAATACATTCTTGGGTTAATCACCCCGTGGTTTTTCCCTTAACTGGGTTTTCCATGTCGAAAATCTTGGTGTCTTATGTGTTGATATGTTTCTTCTTTTGATTTGAATGCATTATGGTTCATGATTAATATTCTACTAATCACTAAAGAAGATTTAAGTGTTTAATTTGAGAAAGTTTCACACAACTGATTCACCCCCCCCCTCTCAGTTGTGTGCCCTAAGTCTAACAGGTATTGCATACAAGACCTACCATGATCATTGATCATAAAAAATTCTTAGTTTATACCCAAATGAGTGTAGGAGAATTAGGAAGCACTTCTCTATCATGAAGAGCAAATGAGAAGCCCATTTCCCTTACTAATAGCCTTAGAATGAACAATTGAGAAATTTATTTATTTATCTTAGTTATAACCAACAAAACCTACAAGATCCTTTAGCCCCTTTACAACCATCTAGTATAATTAAAAATACCCTACTTAAGAACCTAGAAACACATTAAATTTCAAAGGAATTAGATGGATACACTTCCATCTTGAGGAATTATATGTATCCCATTAGTTAAGTAATTCTTTATGTTATAAGATGATCCCAAGAAAATTAGTTTTAAAGCTCATTTTAGGCATAAGATACCCTATTCAATAAATATGCACATTTTGAAGCCTTAATTGACTTTTTTATTTGGAATAAATCCATTTTGATTGTATCATTTATTGGTCTAGAGACAATCATGTAAAGAGTTTACTCCATTCAATTGTAGGTTGATATAAATAATTGATTCCAAGCAAAATAGTTGGTCTTGAAATATAATTAGCTCCACTTGTATAAAAGGTCACCCCCCTCATTTAAAGACACATCAATTTAGGTTATAAAACATTTAGATGCACTTTGATTCCCTCTTAGAGAATCACATGCTAATGCTAAGATAGTACTTAAACTAGCAGTTACACGGGGGAACGTGCAACAGTTTTGCCGATAGGCTATTTGTAAAGTAAATGTCTTTCAGAAGTGTTTGTGTTTCATGACTTGTTGGCATTGTAGTGTTTGAGGAAGGTAGTGTAATTTGTGATTTATTGGTATTGTAAGGGAGTATCTGTTTGTAAAGTAAATGTTTTTGAGAAGTGATTGTGTTTCATGACTACTTGGCATTGCATTGTTTGAGGAAGGTAGTGTAATTTGTGATTTATAGGCATTGCAAGGGAGTATCAAGTCTTAGAATATAATGGCTCCTCTTGCGTATATTTATGTAGCCAGTTTTCTATTGCATCATTCTTGAAATTGTCTATGGCATCAGTTGTCATGCTATATTTTGTAATTTAGAAATATGGTTTTTTAATTACCTTATGTTGTGTAATAAATAGCTATGTAATAGTTTGAGTGACTACATACTATTACTGTGACAAACTCAGACACAAAATTGGACTCACTGAGTGGATTGTTGAACAGATTTACAAGTACATATAAATTTAAGAGGGAATTTGTACATTTCCTTTGGATTCATATGTTTTGGAGTAGATTTTTAGCCCCATGTTTGTCAATGAGTGGAAAGCACTATTGAAACTTTAATTGTATAGTGAAATCATTATTCTTCTCTAAGTAGTGTCATTTTGAAAAGTGTTAGGAAGGTGGAGACCACATCGCATTATATGGTTGACCATGCTTGTTTTCTAGTGTATTTGTCTAGTTGCCTCCATTGTTTTGGGAGTGTCTTAAAATGTAATTGATAGCCTCTAAGTAATTTTAGCGTGCAAGAAAAATATTTATGCAAACAATATTGACTCATCTTTATTCTAATATTTGGAGATTTAATACTATAGAGCTACAAGTCAACTTTGAAGAGACATGTTTAATAGCGAGAAAGCTTAATAAAAAAACAAATGCAAGTACAAATGGGAAGCAACGACAGCTGGTTCCCAGCTGTTGTTGTGTTGTTATATGGAGCCTAATCAAACTCGGAGGTTAAATTTACCCCACTTTTATTGGCGCGGTTTCCCCCCAAAATTCCTACAGGCTCAAGGGGTAGCACCCCTTGCGGGGGTTTGGGGGTAGCGCCCCTCGCGCGCTCCCTGTCGTGATACAGGGCGAGGTCGAGGGGCAACGCCCCCGAAACCTCACATGATTTTTTATTATTTTATAAAGGCACCGGGAGTTCTTTTTTCATTGGCCGATATAAAAAAACCCTATTTTTGTAACCGACAAAAAGCTTGATAAAAGTGGCTAAGGGTTAGGGTTTCCATTGATATTGTATTGTAGCATTTGCAGTGGTATTGAGTTGCAAGGATTGCTAGTTGTAATCGATTTGATTTACTGGATAATAATATTGGACTCTCTGTTTGGTGGATGTAGCTTGAGTTTGGGTGAACCACGTTAAAACTTGTCTCTTGCTGTTATTATTTCTGTGTATTTTTCATTCCTCTATTTAATCTTTATTTACATTTAATTGATATCTTTTGTCGGCTAACCCTAACACGTTGCTCTTAAAAAAACAATAAGAAAATCATTCCTTTATAGTCAAGTAAAGAAGAATGTCTTCTGTAGAAAGTGTGTTCATATGTGAAAATACTATTCACTTGGCCAGAGAATCAAGTATTCTCCACATAATTTGTAAGCAAAGCAGGTGTTTGAGTTTGTATTTTAAAATCTAAGGAAAATAAAATTTAGAAAACTCTAAAACAAAAAATTAGAACATTTTGATTGACTACACAACTAAAATAAATTATACACTTCCAATAGCTTTCCATTTAGTAAACTTCCAATTATACACAACTGAAATAAATTATACATTTTCAATAGGTTGTCAACAAAATATTTGGAGACTTAATACTATAGAGTTAATTCAACTTTGAAGAGACTAGTTTAACAACAAATCTAAGAAAAATAAAATTTAAAAAACTCAAACAAAAAAATTAGAACATTTTGACTGACTATACAACTGAAATAAATTATACACTTCCAATAGCTTTACATTTAATAAATTATTATATATAGTAAAGTTAACCAATTCAATAAATTGCTTTACATTTAATAAATTATTATATATAGTAAAGTTAACCAATTCAATAAATTAAATAAAAAAATGTACTTGTATGATTAAACAACTCTCTCTACCATTCCATAAGAACTGATTTAGATTCAATAACATATTTTAATTGTTTGGAGTTATTTTATATAGTAAACTCAACCAATTCAATAAATTAAAAAAAAACATACCTATATGATTAAACAACTCTCTCTCTACCATTCCACAAATTCAATAACATATTTTAATTGTTTGGAGTTAAGAAGACAGCTAATATTTCCACAATTGACAATAGTAGCTGAGAATAATGCTTCTGTAACATAAGTAATTTATGACCTAAATTGTGCTGTACTTTTATTGTACCCATCACTCATGGCCTAAAGTCACTTCTAGTTTTTGTTTTGGTTGGTGGGGCCATTATTAATATACAATTTTATAATATTATTATAATAATTTAATAGTTTACATTATATGAAATATATATAATTATTGTATTATTATTTTTTATATAAAACATATATAACTAAATAATAGATATCTATAAATATTAAATTATATAATATATTTAATCTAAATATATAGTTTTAAAATATAATACTCAAATATATATATATATATATATATATATATAATTTAGTGTTAATATAATTTATTTAAAACACAAAATATCATAAATTAAATATTTTAATTTTTTTAACATTATAGGCACAAGATCTCCCCTTAGGATATAGTATTCTTAAAATTTCACTTGTATTTTAAGGCAAAAATACGGCCATATGACTGGAAATGACCTGTGGGTAGGTGCTATGTATGCGCGACATGTGTGGATTATGCACAACGGGCCAAATTTGGTGTATGACAATTGGATGCATTTGGAGATTAAAACTAGAATGCTTAACCATAGGCCTAAGTCTATCATACAACAAAACACTTTTTGGCCTATCAAAGAGAGAGAGATCTAAAACAATGATCATAATCAATATAATAGGAAGTTAATTATATAAAACAACACTTGCACTTGCACAAGACATCCAAGTTTGGTGTATGACAATTGGATGCGTTTGGAGATTAAAACTAGAATGCTTAACCATAGGCCCAAGTCTATCATACAACAAAACACTTTTTGGCCTATCAAAGAGAGAGAGAGATCTAAAACAATGATCATAATCAATATAATAGGAAGTTAATTATATATCGCTTGATTAATGTATTTCGTAGAATATCCAATGGGACCTAGTGATGCACTATATTATATTATTATATATACTAACATTATATTGATATTATCTAAATTATAATAATGTTATAAACTATTATATATTAATATATTATATAGATTATAATAATAATATAATACATCAAAAACTAATTTAATATATATATATATATATATATATATATATTCCATAAGTATATTAGTATTAATATAATATATTTTAATAAATTATAGTATTAATGTATTATTATGTATATTAATATTATATATTGATATTAATATATATAACTATAATATATTATGTAAATTAGATAATGGTATAAATTATTATATATTAATATATTATATAATACTATTATTTGTACAAAGTTTATTAGTGTATATTTTAATGTGAAGACTATAAATTTTAAATAAATAGGAATGCCAATCATTTTTATTAATTGATTTTATTATAATTCACATGTATTATTATTTAAAATACACTTAAAAAACTTAAAATGCAATAAAAACTATTATTAACATTATATATATATTAATATAATATATTTTTAATAAATTATAGTATTAATATTATATATTGATATTAATATATATAACTATAATATATTATGTAAAATTATAATAATAATATAAATTATTATATATTAATATATTATATAATACTATTATTTGTACAAAGTTTATTAGTTTATATTTTAAATAATGTGAAGACTATAAATTTTAAACAAGTGGCCAGTACCTGCCTTGTAGTGTTGTTATTATAGTATATGTTTAGTTGTAATTTTTTTGTTGATTAGTTATTGGTTGTATATTGTATTTGTTTAGTTGTAATTTTTTTTGTTGATTAGCTATTGGTTGTATACATAAATTACATTCCAATAATTGAAAAATTAATTTTTGAAGAGTGTTGAAATGTCTTGGGTAAATAAAATTGAAATCTCAAAAATAATCTAATTTGGTAAAAATAAAATAGCACTAAAATATTTCCTTAACTATAAAACTAAACTTTACAAAGCCTATTAAATAACACAAATATTTCCCTAAAATGTAATAATACTAATACTTTTATAATTTAAAATGCATTAAAATATTATAATATTGTAAGTTTAAGAATAAAATAAAAAATTTAATAACATGGTGAAATATTTTTCATGATACTATAGATTTTTAACTTTTGACTAAATAAAATTAAAATCCTAGATTTTTAACTCTTGATGTAAATAAAATTGAAATCCCAAAAATAATCTAATTTCATAAAATAAAATAAAATGTGTAGAACCCTAACCCTAGTTGGGTGTGGAGAGATTTGAAATGTCTGCCTAAGATTTAAAATGTAATAATATGGAATACTATTACAATTTAAAATGCATTAAAATATTGTAAGTTTAAAGAATAATTACATAATATAATAACAATAACATATTCATATCACTTAGTCACTTAATTTTTTGTTTAAGTACTAATAGTAAGTACTTTTATCTTAGTCACTTAATTTTTTGTTTAAGTACTAACAGTAAGTACTTTTAGAGAATATGATTTTAATTATTTTAATTAATCTAATATTGTGCTTTAAGATAAATAATTGTTTATCATTTCAAATTTGTAACTATTATATTTCTAGAAATAAATTTATAAGGAAAAATTTATTTGAACTAAATGTCTTGGGTAAATAAAATTGAAATCTCAAAAATAATTTAATTTGGTAAAAATAAAATAGTACTAAAATATTTATTTAGCTATAAAACTAAACTTTATAAAGCCTATTAAATAACACAAATATTTCTTTAACTATAAAACTAAACTTTACTGGTGTTATTATAGTATTTGTTTAGTTGTAATTTTTTTGTTGATTAACTATTGGTTGTATATAGTATTTGTTTAGTTGTGATTTTTTTTGATTAGGTATTGGTTGTATAAACAAATTGCATTCCAATAATTAAAAAAATATTTTTTTGAAGAGTGTTGAAATGTCTTTGGTAAATAAAATTGAAATCTCAAAAATAATCTAGGACTAAAATATTTCCTTAACTATAAAACTAAAACTTACAAAGCCTATTAAATAACACAAATATTTCTTTAAAATGTAATAATACTAATACTTTTATAATTTAAAATGCATTAAATAATGCATTAAAATATTGTAAGTTTGAAAAATAAAATAAAAAAATGTAATAACACGGCGAAATATTTTTCGTGATACTATATTTTTAACTTTTGACTAAATAAAATTGAAATCCTAGATTTTTAACTCTTGAGTAAATAAAATTGAAATTCCAAAATAATCTAATTTCATAAAATAAAATGTGTAGAACCCTAACCCTAGTTGGGTGTGGAGAGATTTGAAGTGTCTGCCCAACATATTAAAATGTAATAATATTGAATACTATTACAATTTAAAATGCGAAGAATAATTATACAATATAATAACAATAACAATATTTATATTTAGATCACTACACTTATTCACTTAATTTTTTGTTTAAGTAATAATAGTAAAGAAATTTTGACTAAATAAAATTGAAATCCTGAATTTTTAACTCTTGAGTAAATAAAATTAAAATCCCCCAAAATAATATAATTTCATAACATAAAATGTGTAGAACCCTAACCCTAGTTGGGTGTGGAGAGATTTGAAATGTCTGCATAACATATTAAAATGTAATAATATTGAATATTATTACAGTTTAAAATGTATTAAAATATTGTAAGTTTGAAGAATAATTACACAATATAATAACAATAACATATTCATGTTTAGATCACTACACTTAGTCACTTAATTTTTTGTTTTTGTAGAACTAAATTTATAAGGAAAAATTTGTGTGAACTAGTTTTGAAATGTCTTGGGTAAAATAAAATTGAAATCTCAAAAATAATTTAATTTGGTAAAAATAAAATAACACTAAAATATTTACTTAACTATAAAACTAAACTTTACAAAGCCTATTAAATAACACATATATTTCCTTAACTATAAAATTAAACTTTACAAAGCCTACATATTTGTATTATGTGGAGATTTGAAATGTCTGCTGCTTAGGATATTATAATGTAATAATATTATAATATAATAATATTAATACTATGATAATTTAAAATGCATTAAAATATTGTATGTTTGAAAAATAAAATAAAAAATGTAATAACATGGCGAAATATTTTAAATAAAAAACATTATAATCATATTTACTTTATCAAAAATATATTTTAAATAAAAAACATTATAATCATAATTCACATGTATTATTATTTAAAATATACTTTAAAAACTTAAAATGCAATAAAAATTATTATTAACATATTCCATGCAAATTTAACCAAAATAAAAAATAATTAAAATTTAGAACACGTTACTTTTCCCTCTATTTCATTCTAAAAACAAATGGATCTCTCACGCGTCACCGGTAAATTATCATGTGGAAATTATCAAGAATAACCGCGCGAGTAAAAAGCTCATAAAGCTAATTAATAATAATCACCTCTCTTTAAACGGCGACTGAAAGTCTAATTAATAGACTGTATTTTTTTGACAAGTACACTGATCGTAAAACCTGAAAACAACCGTAAACTACGAAAATGAAAGACCGAACGGCGAAGGTTTTCCGGGCGCCCGACACTTCCACGGGAGAAATCTCCCACATATCAGCCTATCGGCTAAAAATCTTCTAAAGTTGTTTTTGAGAAAGAATGGCTCTTGCATAGGTGGCAATTCAACATTTTATTCTTGAGAGATTGAGCTTCATGTATATAACTAGCAATTGGACCCATAGGTTCAATGGGCACGCCGATAGTTTTATGATTATAGGAAAACTTACTTAAATAAATTAAGGATAATATGAGTCCACTTGAAATAAACTAAGAATCAAATGGTGAATGTATGATTTCTTAGAGCAACATGAATAGTAATAAGCATTAGATATTATATACGATATATAAAATAATAATAACAGAAAGTAAAAACATATCAGATCCTAAGAGATGCTAGTAAAGTGATTGGCATGCTAAGAAATATATTATTTTAGCTAGCTTTGCAATATTTGTTGACAACTGGAAGATTGTATTTATTGTATTTATTACACATCATAATCATGTAGTAGATTTTTTATACACATCATAATTATGCATTTATTGTAAATTCGATGGTCAAGATTCATTATGTATTTTTTATTTGATGCAAAATCAAGGACAAAATATATAGTTGTAGATATCATGACATCGGATATTTGATTTTCATGGTTCAATAATATAAAAGATAATTTGAATAACAACATACCATACAACAAGAGTAAGTAATCAATCAAATAAGACCATAAAATACAATAAAATCCATAAAAATAGCTATTTAGAAATTATCTATTTATATATTTATTGTAAGCTATAAAAATGATCAGCTATAAATGATGGTGGATAAAAATAAATAGTCAACCCCTCTTATAAAAAATGATCAGCTACAAAGTTAAAAAAAATTTAAGGCCCATTTCACCCATTACCTTCCAAAGAACCTCATTCTGTTAAGTACTAAATGGGTGATAATTTTGTTGTGTTTGCTTCCCCGTATTCTATGCGCTCTTTTAATTGTGAATTATGTGCTCTTTTATTTTCCAAGGGGTGTATATGATGTTTCCCATTGTAAGTGTTTGTACGTAGGCCAAAACTTTATGTATTTCTTGATTGTAAAAAATAATCTGCTGTAAATATATCTTAGTTTATTAAATATTATATAGATGAAGGACCTAGATTAAAAAGACTACCATGAAATCAATCTTGTCCATTGATTGTTTTTCAAAATGTCATAAATGATAAAAGACAAAAAAAAATTCCCTTTACCTTATCACTTTGACAAAGTTTTTCAAGTTTTGTGTTGTTCATTGGTAATATCTGATCAGTTTATTTGGCAAATTGAACAAGCATAGTGCTCTGCACAGTTAAAATCATGACGTGTTTATCAATTCTCTCTTTGGCAAAGTCAACCTAGCGTTTCAACTGTACGGTTAAATTGGTGCAATATAGCTGTTTTTAATCTCTTCCAGGCCATTTAAGCGTAGACATTTGAATGTTAAGGCATATTCCTTGAAATTCCAGGTACTTAGAGAAGCGGTCAATTTTATGTAAATATAGAGTCGAGAGGACGAAATCAAGGGTTTTAGTCGTAGGGATATTGAAAGTATTTTGTGTGCGTGGTTTTGAAGGCTGTACTGGTTTGCAATTTATGTTATTTTTTTGAGGTTAAATTCTATATACAAATAGGCAGTCTCTGTTTTTATTATTTTTGTATTGGTGTTGTCCAGGGAGAGCAATTTCTAAATTAGGGTCCTGTTTTACATGCTCTACCGTTCCTTCTCTTATAAAATGGATTTATAAAGCATTATATGTTCCATCGGTTACGAAAGAACGGCCAACACTATCTCCACAAATATTATTTAATGGGATGTAATTATTGAATTTATAAAATGGTATATTTATTTTTTATAAAAAGTTTTAAACATATCTCCACACATATTTAAGGGGATATTTAAGGGTCTCTTAAATAATAAGTAAGAAATTTAATTTTTAAATCACGAGTAAAAAGTTTAACATCTCACATTTTATATTTTATTATGATTTTTAATTCTTTAGTAAATTTCAATTTACACGATATTATGGCCTCAAAGTTTACTCTTTCACACTCCTTCAAATGTTACTTTTTCATCTACTAGGCCAAAACCAAATTATTATTAAACAGTATGACACACTAAAAGAATAAAGTATTATTTTTTATGTTGAACAAATTTTAATTTTTATTAGGTTTACATGAGAAATTTTTTGGGAAATATTATTTTGAATAAAACAAACACTACATTTATAAAAAAATACAGAAGGAATTTAGTTATTAAACAAATAATATTTATTTTAATGTTAAACAAATAATATTTTTTCTTTAAATCTATGCAAATATTATAACAAAATTGTAATATTTATATTAATATATTATTCATATTAATGTGATAACAAAATTGTGCCCTGGTTCCTGCTTTTGTTGTTCGGCTTTCGGCATAGGCAGGTTTGTGGATGATACTCACTTTGTCCTAGCCTTAACTCTTTCAAGTATGCAAAATTTTTAATGTTTTTTCATAAACCCTAGACTGGATATAGCACCATATAGTGTGGTGCCGAATCGACACATATCAGATGCAACCCAAATCCGTCCAACTTTAAGATTGCTTTTTTTTTTAAGGTTTCCTTGAGTTCTGTTCGTTCATGGATTTTCCTGTGATTGCAAACCTTAATTCTTCAGCTTATAATGTCGGTTTACAGAGTTTTGTAATTTTGGCATGGAATTTTGTTATTTTCTGTGTTGAGTTGTGTTTTGCCGTGATTGTTAGCATGAATTCCTCTCATGGGTATTGCTACGTTTGTGAAATTTGGACGAGCTTTGTTGGTCATGCTTTCAGTCATTCGTAGGTGAAGATATGCTTGGTGGAAAGAGGATTCCTGCTAGAGGGCAAGGCCGTACTGAGAAAAATCAGAGGAACCAACAATGTAGATCTAGAGTTCAATGAACTGGTGGAGGCCAGTCGAATAACACAAGTTAAGCATCCATTCAGAAATCAGATCCTACAGAGATGTTGGTAAAGTGATTGGCATGCTAAGAAATATATTATTTTAGCTAGCTTTGCAATCTTTGTTGACAACTAGAAGACTGTCAATTTGCAATGAATATATCGTGACGTGTGTCTTTCCTTTCAGAGTGTCAGAGTGTTGTCGGTCGCTGAGATTATCACTTGGACATGACGGTGTTGTCGGTCGCTGAGATTCTTCCTCTTTTTCGTATCCCCTGCAGCTTTGGAAGCCTTTTTATCGGCCTTGGGAGGAGCCTTCTCCTTGTGCTTGTACGTAGGCCAAAACTTTATGTATTTCGGCTAACCTTTGGATGAGTATTGACCAAAGATGTTCTCTACTCCGTGCATGATTTGTACACCATCATTTTTGTATTATTTTCTGGAATATACGAAAGATTTTCTTGTATCGCGTGATTTCTTTAGTAATTTAACTCTACATAGCTACTTAAATGATTAATTAAAATAAAAGGGTTAATTAATTGTTTCTTTCTATTGAAGGTTCTCCTGAGCTAGAATGTCTACCTGATTCTCTTGGGAATTTGTCTTCCTTGATGAATCTTTAGATTAGACATTGTGCTAAGCTGAAATGTTTACCCGACTCTCTTGAGAATTTCTCTTCCTTGATGGATCTTTCAATTGAACCTGACTTGAAATGTCTACCTGACTCTCTTGAAGATTTGTCTTCCTTGATGAATCTTTCAATTGAAGGTTGTCCTAAGTTAGAACGTCAAGGAGTATAATCTCTACCAAAATCAATTAGGCAACTGAATAATCTTCAATGGCTGATGATATTTATATGTCCGATCAGCGAAATGGAGGTTGGGGCGGCATAGAGCAACCTGGAAAGTAGATATATCTGTGTGAAACAGAAGTGTGCAGGATTTCATTTTCTGAAGACTATTGTCCCCACTGGGAGAATTTCCGTGTTTACAACAATCATCATTTAGAGGAGATCGAAGCACTGCCAAGGACAGCCAGTCAATATATTTGTCAAATTGTGAAATGCTGAAGAACATTATGAATTTTGCACAATTAACTTCTCTCAGAACATTTGAAGTAAATTTCTATAGTGCTGGATTAGTTATATTCACCAGTATAGGACCCCACTTCACATTGGAAAGTAGAATGGTAGCAATCTTCAAGACAACGTAGGTTTTGCCAATACCAGGAGGGCCCTAAATAAGAGCCAATCTTTTTGTGATGCTCTGTTTCACAGCTTCCATCTGGCTTTCATCGAGGTTACAATCCCACTGAGGCCATACTTCTCGCAATCGCAAGATTCAAACCGTACCTGTTCCCATGCATCTACTGATGTTTGGAAATGCACATTGGAAATCATAAGCATCCTTATCTTTCCTCTGTTGCACATAATAAGGTTCCAAGACATGCGGTTGTAATGACATCAAAATACTTCGAGAAAGGAGATTCTTGCTGAAATCCTGAATAGGGAGACTTAGTAATGCAAAAAAATCTTCATATTATATACATTAATATAAATTGCATTTTATGATATTCATATACATAGTATTAGCTGGATTTTACCACTTAGCTCTATTGAAAGAGAGAATTAGATGACGGAATGCTTGAAAGTAAACCTTTTTCCGTACAATGTAATGGCCGATATATTGCCGGATTATCCTACAATTTGCTGGCAGAAAACGGAATCTTCTGGTTCTCAAATAACGGAGTGGACGTACCTTTGAGTGACTTCTTTTTTCCCAAGCTTCCCTTAGTTAAGCTAGGGTTTCACCATTAATACTAGGGTTTTCAAGGAGGTTTTAATTAAACGAGGGTTTTGTTAGCAGGCTAGAGTTTGATGAATCAGCAATGGCGACTGTGTTGGTGGGCGGCAAAGGCTCGGCTCTCTCTGCAGAAACAATTTACAATATCGCATACGGACTTTCCACTCTTCATTTGGAATTTGGACTCATCAGCACTAAAAATGATTTCACAATCATCTGGAAGATCGTCAATGTCTGGTGAAAACGCAAGCAAAGAAAACTGACCATTTTAAAGGAAATTAGAAGTCAGAGCTACGCAATAGCACTGGATTTGCCCACTAAATCGCCTCCGCAAAAAATAGTAAATTAATTACCCAGTAGAATTGCATCTCCTAAATTGATTAGCCAATAAAATTGTACATCAAATATTCATTTACTCTTGTTAAAGAATTTGCAACTTAATACTCTATTCGGTGACAGAAAAGGAAACTGCCGTAATTAGAAGGAAATCATCACTAAACATATCGTGGAGAAAACAGGACAAGTTCCAATTATGACTGAACATACCTTGAACATATCGTGGAGAAAATAGGGCAAGTTCCAATTATGACTGAACATACCTTGAACATATCATCATTGCCCTGGAAACTTATCCTAAACAAAAATGAAAATTTTTACACCAATTTAAGATTTCAAACTAAAGGCAAAGGCTATTGTAGCATCGCATTGCATAGCAAAAAGAATGGCTTGTGTAGCAATTTCAAACAGTGGAATGGAGGAGATTGGGGGAAGAGGGGGAAGGGAAGACGACGCGACCGGAGTAAATAGCGCGAGCTGGGTGCAGAGATTAGTGGTGAATCCAGCCAGATGTCTTATCAGAAAATGTGCGGTGAAATGGTTTGACTCCGTCTGCAGGAAGTGCACTTTTCAAGAAGTTGAGGAGGAAGCTGTGAAAGGAAATGGTGGAAATGAACCAAACAATGTGCAAAATAGAACTCATGATATTTCCATAGTCCATGAAAAATTAATTGTAAGCTTATAGAAAGAAAAAGGTGTCCCTTCTTGGGACATTGGCTTGTCTCCCTCTGTTACTCCAGTACAAATTGCAAAAGATTATATGGGTGCGCAGTCTCGTACACATTTTCAAGTTCCAGATAGGAGCAAACGATGTCAACTATTCTGAGATGAACCCACTGCTTACAAATTTATACCAAGAACAACAGTAGGTGGGTGTTTTGGCAATGGACATGTTGAAGACAAATCGAAGACTACATCTAACAGGCTCAATGGCCTCCAATATCGAAGGGCTCAAAATAGAGTTCAGCGCCTGAATTATACCCCATTTGTCAAAAATTCTTGTTAGCAGGTTCGTTATTCTATGGTGAACTACTGTAGTCTTAAAATTTATAAAAACTGAACCTTTTCTGTTATATTATGCCATGACTATTTGATGCAGACTCACCCCGGACCATGTGGCAGGAGAAGATATTTACATAAGATATTTAGAAGTTAACGTAAGGTCGGCGAAAATGAAGATAAGCTTATTGACTTGACAATAAATTTTCCTGTCAAGCCTATGACTTCAACAATCTCGTGCAAACTTGGGGTTGCCAGCGATGTTCCTATAAAAAATAAGTAAAACAAAATCACATCATCACATTAACCACTGCCACTACAATAGAGAATGCCAAACAATATTTCTTTTTTCTTTATGTCTTGTAATATTTTGTCTTTTATCATTTATTACTTCTTTTAACAAATCAATGGCTCAGATTTATTCTATGGTAGCTCTTTTAATATATATATAATTATCTTTATTTTATTCTATCCACAATTTATTAAATGTGGCTAACATCAAAATCCATATAAGGGATTAGATGATATGGTTGCGAGGTCCAAGTCATGTAAACATTTGGTTAGTATTTATATTATTCCTAATAGATTTTCTAAGCACGGGGCATCCATAGAGTATCCAAATAGAATAAAATGATCAATCAAGACGCTAATAGGGTAAATAATTTATATGTGTGGAAATCATCAAACAAACTTTTCAATAGCTATATTAAACTTACATGCACATATGATAAACAAAAATCATAATCACCCAATATAAGCCACCAACTGTAAAATCTCAATATCCCATATTAGGGTATTGGCAAACATATAAACACAACTTAAATAGCCTTTTTCTCCTATTCAAAAGCTTTTTCATGTGGAAATTAGTGATTGTATAGAATCTATTATTTATTTGAAGTAGAAATAAATGTGTATGTTGGTCTAGTATTAGTTGTCTAATGAGATTGAATTATTGACGAAATGCACAAAAGATACGTTCTTGATAAAAACAAGGCAATTTTGACAAGTGATTGTTGAAGCTTTGGGGCCTCCAGCTTGTAGGCACCTTGGGTATCTCTGGAACCCCTAACTCTGGAGGCAAATTTGTTGACTCTAGAGGTGCCAACTCTAAAGAAGACAGGTTGATAGACTCTAAAATCTGCAGCTCCAGAGAAGGACCAAATTCAAAATATAACTCCATAAGACCACACCCTTGTTCTCCTACAAAAATGTAGCAGTTAATCATCCTCCAATGTATTAATTACCAAGATAATTCCCATCGTAGAATTGGGAAACTCCTAATAGGAGTGTGTACCTATGACAATGAACAAACAAAATGAGTAAACTAAACACACTAATCTACTCAATTTGTTAGCATAAAACACCTAAAGATTAGACAAAGGAAACTAAAACACAATGAAGACCATAAACCTGAATCCTCACCAAAGTCTCCTTGATTCACCAAGCAAGTTTATGGATATATCCAACGGTTGAGTTGGAGAAAGTTGAAATGTTGAGTGCTCAAATTGGTAGCATAACCTTACATTCAAGGATTGTGTTCAAATGAGATCCAAGAGGCCCTATTTATAGGATTTAGGGATGGAGGATGGAGCGCCAAGATTTCTTTGAAAGATGACGAGATCTCATTGTTTAAGAGGAATGGAGGCATGAGAAGCCTCCGAGTGTCAAGCAATGAGAGGTGGTCAAAGCGGTGCCCTTGATTCAAGGAAAATCAAGGGTGGAGATGATGCATTAAAAAGATTGGAGAATGGAGATGAAAAGGAAACTTTTGAAAGGTTGTGCAAATCTGCTCCCATGCTTCCAAGTACCCCTTGAGTACCTTTCGATTAACAAGTGTACCCATGAAGACTTGACCAAATAAAGTCTCGACTAATCATGTTTAAGTGTGTACAAATGATTAGTAAGGGTACAAAGTGTTACCTCTCAATCTGACTAGATGCTTATTCCCAGTTGTCCCTACAAGGTATCCATCAATGATCAATAGGATTCCTGGGCCAGCGGCTAATAGTATAGGAGATAGACTCTATAGATATCTCCTCTTCTTCTTTAGGCTCTGCAGAACCAAGGGGGTATTCCCTATTCAACATCCATGAGAAATGTTTGTGGATTGACTGGGATGTTGATACAAAGCAGATTAATCCTCTATTATGTAGACCAAAACTGTGAGATAAGTGCAAAGGGGCTAGCTTTGGGCCTATGCTCAGTTGTAGACAGAGGATTTTGGGTCCTAAAGCTACTTCTAAAATCCTAAAGGTTTGTATATGAAGTTTGAGTTTGATTTGTATTTGGATGCAAAACTAGGACTTTGGTTGTGACCTCAAATCAAGACTGGATCGGTGCCTATCCAGGGCTCAGAGTCAATAGACATACACATTGGAATGGCCAGCGTGAATCATACACCAAAGACTGGATATCAAGGGGATTCCTAATATCTGCCTTACAGATACTTCCCAACAATTAGGTGCTTAATCATTCATACTTAATGGTATCCCTACTGCAACACATCTTCTCAATGATTAACCTGAAACATTTAATTTGTTCCTTGAACAAAAGTAGGAGATTAAACATTCAATATACGAAAAACTATATTCCTGAACCTTAACAACCCTTAGTTATCTTGATTCAAAAGAAACTATGCCCACAGCTTGGAGACAAATGATTAAACACATGCACAGAGCATTTCTCATATAAAACAGCATGAAACCAGTGAACTCATGCATGAAACATACAACATGAGACTCATAAACTTACAAGACATCAAGAACAGGGCCACTAATGAAGTTGTATTGTGTCACAGCACCAAAAATATTGTCTAGTTTTCAACAACGACAACAAGTAACATAGTTTGGCTTTTATACCAAGACTTTGTACCCGGCAAAAATTAATTTTAAGGCAAATCAAAAATCTACCAAATTCAATGCATGAGGAATGGCGCTCAGAAATATTCAACGCTGTGGGGAGATAGAGAGGAATGAGCAAATGGAATCAGGATCCGCACCGCCGTTCAAGGACATTCATCTTCAATCGGGTTGTTGACCCATCCATCACCGACCCATATCGCTGCAATTCTACCATTAACGCTTCAGCTACCCACAGCCTCTTTGAAATGTAGCAACGACGTACCTCTGAAAATTTCCCGCTCAAAAACAGCCTCACACACTCAGAAAAAACCTTCACTGTAGGTTCAAAACAAGACCGTCGATCATCCCTCCGTTGCTGTGATCAACGGCACCTAAAAATGTTGAAAAGTCGTCGGCCAGTGAAATCGTGCCATGTAGGCACCTTGTGTTTTTATCGCTGACCCTTTCTCCTTTTATCTCACCTTTATCGCTCTTGTATATGCAAACCCAAATGCATATACAACATACAAGGCGGATGCCAAATGTTATAGAACAAACTGGAATTCAGTTCGGGTCCAGCTTGTATCTCCATCCTGCATCCATCGCCTTATATATTACACACATACAAGTGCAACATACATACAAGGTGGACCCCAAAATATTATGAAGCAGATTGGGAACTTATTCAGGTCTGGCTTGCATCTCTTTCCTTTGTACATCGGCTTGTATATTTTGTTTGTATGCTGAATATACAAACACAAACTACAAGTAGGGAATCTATTCAGAATATTCCACATACATTCTTCCCTTGTATAT
The DNA here is from genome assembly GCA_027924645.1 of Cunninghamia lanceolata. NCBI lineage: Eukaryota > Viridiplantae > Streptophyta > Pinopsida > Cupressales > Cupressaceae > Cunninghamia > Cunninghamia lanceolata. The sequence continues at coordinate 284,881 of BSBN01000550.1, forward strand.
TGAATATGCACAAACCTGTTTGTATAAAACTGCGGCAGGCCTCACCAAATGCATCTATGCTGCACTGTAGCAAATGTATGCACGCCAGACTTTGTATATTTTTCAATGTACATTTCCATTGTACCTTTGACATACATTCATTCCTGCACATACAAACACGGGATCTTCTCCAGAATATTCCTGTAATGTTTCTTTTCCCTTTGTATCTAACCGTTGTATGTCTGAACATACAAACCAAATATACATGCAACCCAATATGCAAGCAGCGAATATTCCTGGAATCTTCAATGTATATTCTGCCCTTGTACATCCTCCTTTTGAACCCGATATGCATTTGGAAATGCATACAACTGCAAAATATCCCTAGGAATCTTCGAAAGATTCCCTCTTGTATATACGACCCGATATGCATCTAACTCATTTTCTCGAAGGACGATGGAGATTTTGCACCCGCCAATACATATTTTTGACCTGCACGCATATACAAACCATTTTGTGCACACAAAGACACTTGCACCTTAACTGACTTTAGCATTTTTTGACTATAGAGGCCAAAAGTGTTATAATTTTTTGGACCTTTTGGAAAGGGCCTACATATTTAAATACATGAAACCAAATTGCTCATGCGGGCGGTAACATAGGCTCCGATTGGGGATGTGCAGGCGCAAGGCTATAGCGAGAACCAAATCACTCCGGGGCAAACTAGGCAAAACACAAAACGCAAAACAACACCAACTATACAAGGCAAGCACAGACTATTTACACCTAATTTACAAATGTGCACAGAGGAAGATCATTTATGAAAAATAAGGCTTCAGGAATTGACCGTGCACTGGCAGTTCCAGCAGTTCACCACTCAGGGCCTGGAGGAAGTATGATTTTTCTCCATGAATATTGCTAATCTGATATGGACCCATCCATAATGGCTCAAATTTATTATGCTTACCCTTATCTTGGCTCTTTGCATTCCAAACAAGGACCAAGTCACTTATCTGAAACTTTCTTTCCGTAGTCTTTCTATCAAACAAATATTTCATTTTCTGTTGTTTCTTGATGTTTGTCATGTGTGCCTCTCTTCTGATTTCATCCAATGCAACTACCTGGTTTATCCTTTCAGTCATTGAGTCCTCAACCTCCACATCATTTTTTTGTATGAATCTATAGACTAGCAAAAGGTTGTTCACAGGCAGCCTAGCTAGTGCACCATACACTAACTCAAAAGGTGACCTTCCAATTGATTCTTTCACTGTCATCCTATTGGCCCATAGTGCCATCTTTAACTTCAAATCCCATGCCCTTTTTCTTTTACCTAGCATCCTCTTAATGATTTTCATGAGGCTCTTGTTGTTTGACTCTGCTTGACCATTTCCTTGTGGGTAATATGGTGATGCATATGACAGATTGATCCCGTACTTGTTGCAGAAATCAACAAAATCTCCAGATCTGAAGCACATGGCATTGTCCGTGACAATTGTAGCTGGCACTCCAAATCTGATAATAATGTACTATAAAACAAAATCCATCACCACCATGCTCGTAGCTTTCTTAGTTGGAATGGCTTCAACCCATTTGGTAAAATAATCAGTAGTAACCAGAATCCAACTATGTCCTCCACTTGATTTTTCTGAGATTTCCCCTATAAAATCAATTACCCACTGCTGAAATGGGGCCTCTACAGTTAAGTCTTAAGGGGCAATGCACCTTCATATTTTAGCTTCCCTTAGAACCTTTGGCAAGGATCACATTTTCTTATCATTCTATGTGCATCTGAGAAAAGAGTTGGCCACCAGTAGCCTGCTCTAAGAATTTTGTGGGTTGTTGTCTTGGTAGCATAATGTCCACCACATCCTCCTGTGTGTAGATCATTTAAAATATCAGCAGCCTGATCCTCACTCACACATCTGAATAGTACACCTTCAGGATTCTTCCAATACAGCTCTCCTTGAAGAATTATGTATTTGATTGCATGTAGCTTCAAAGTCCTTTTCTGACTATCACTGAAGTGGGAAAGACAATTCAAATTTTGCAAGTAATATACAATGTCCTTATACCAATCAGATTCTGATATACTGACAGTTTTATTTTGCATCATGTTCACCTGGCACGCTTCCAGATTTGATTCTGTCATTATCTTTGCCAAACCTTGTCCCCTTACCATCTTTGTGATCTGTATCTCTATGTTGAACTCTTGTAGTTTATTTATCCATATGCATCTTCTTCCATTTACTTTCTACTGAGTAAAGATGTCCTTGACTACTGCATGAGGCACGTATGCAACTATGTGAGAGCCCACCAGATATGGCCTAAAGCTCTTGACTGCCCTAACTAGTGCATATGCTTGCTTCTCCATGATGTCATACTTTAATTCAACAGCCTGCAATGACTTACTAAAGAAGGCTATAGGTTGTTCAAACCCTTCTTCATTTTTTTGCAATAGGCATGCAGCAATAGTGTGGAAAGAAGCAAATGAAAATAATTGAAATGGCTTAGAAAAATCAGGAGATTTTAAAATAGGAGCCATCTTAATTGCCTCTTTTATATTCTGAAATGATTTAGTCACTTCCTCTTCCCATTTGACAGTTGCACCCTTCTTCAATATCTTGGAGATATCTTTTGTGGTCTCTGCAAAGTTAGGCACAAATCTCCTAACAAAATTAATTTGTCCAAAGAAGCACTAAACACCTTTCATTGTTTTAGGGATCTGAATTTTGTCAATCGCAACCACCCTTTCAGGATCAATCCTGACTCCATCCTTGGAAACAATATGTCCAAGCAATTTTCCTTCCACTACCCCAAAAGCACATTTCTTTGGGTTGAGTGAGATGCCATACTCTAATGCTCTAATAAAAATTTACTCCAGGTGCATGCAATGCTGCTCCTCTTTTTTTGAATAAGTTGTCAAATCATCCTGATACACAGCCAAGATTGAATCAATCAATCCTGCAAAAGAAACATCTATTTCCCTTTGAAATGTGGCACCTGCATTTGTTAGTCCAAACGACATCTTCACATATACATATGTTCCCCATGGAGTAGTGAAAGCAGTCTTGAATTGCTCTGATTCCTTTACTTTCACCTGATTGTACCCTAAAAATCCATCCATCATGGATAGAAGTTCACAGCCAATCACCTTCTGCAGCATAGCCTCCATATTAGGTAGTGGATAATTATCCTTCAAAGAGGATACATTCAAATTCCTAAAGTCCACACACAGTCTTATGTCACCATTTTTTTCTAACTGGGACAAGGTTAGACACCCAAGTTGAGTGTCTAATAGGCATAATTGTTCCAGCCTCCCTAAGCTTCATAAGCTCTTCTTGCATTTTTGGAGCTAAAGTTGGATGGATAGGTCTTTGTTTTTGTCTAAATGGTTTAGCTCCAGGCTTCAAAGGGATTTCATGCTGAAATAAATCCTCTTTATAAGCTTTGAGGTCCTCATAAGACCAGGCAAAGACATGCTTATACTTTCTCAGCAATGCAATCAGCATAGCTCTGATATGTGGCTTGAGTTGTTTGCCAATGTATACCTTTTTGGGGGCATGAGATGTCCCCAAGTTTATCTCCTCTAAATCATTCTTGTTTGTTGGATATGCCTTTGTGATAAATTGGTCCCTATTGTCAAAAGCTCTCTCTAAAGCAACCAGCCCTCTAGGGATTTTATTTGTCTTGAGTTGAATTATTTCTTTCCCTAAGAGAGTTTCTTTTCCATCTACAACCTCCACAAAATTTTGAAAATCCATTTCCTAGTTCTCATACTCATTAATGCAATGTAGAAATCTCAGTAAATCCTTGTCATCATCAAACACTTGCCAGTTGCATACATTATCTGGCACTGCAGGTCTAAGTTTGACTTCAACATTTGTAACATCTGATAGAGTGATAACATCTGGCCTTATGGCTACATTGGCTAGAAAATCTACCCTGACATTTTTTGATCTTTCTATCCAATTTATTGAAAATGCATCAAACAATTCAATTGTATCCCAGACAACATGCTTATATTGTTTTAATCTTTTATTTTTTTATGCATACTTATCTCTAACCTGGGAAACAATTAACTCTGAATCCCCAAATACTCTTAACATCTTAATTCCATGCTTCAGAGCTACATTCAATCCTAACAACAGAGCCTCATACTCTGCAATATTGTTTGTACAGGCAAACTTCAACAAGAACGAGAATTTTAGAAGCTTACCAGCTAGAGACAGAAATACAATCCCAGCACCAGAGCCTTCCTTCAAACAAGCTCCATCAAAGTACATGGTCCAGAGACCCTGTTGATCCAGTTCTTGAATGCAAATATTTCCCTTTTTATCTCTTTCATCATCTGAGACAACTCTGAAATTATCACAGCCAGTGTCCACAAAACATACCTGTTCCTCTGATTCTTGATCCTCAACTGTATCTAATGATCTTTCTTCTCTCATCAGTTTGACATCCCTGCCATTCATAGGGATCATAGCATATGACAGATCCAATTGCATACTCCCACCAATCAATGCTACCCATCTTCTTGACAACAACATGCCATACTGTGGCTTGATATCAACAACTGTTATGTTCATTTTGTAGGTCCTTTCTGGATATGCCACCAGTATGAAATCCACATCTTTCATAATTCCAATGATTGGTACTTCTCTAGCATCCATGGCATAACACTTCCCACATGCCTTATCTATTTTTAACCTAGCTTGCTGCATGATAGCCAAAGGCATGATGTTTGTGGATGCTCCTGAGTCAAGCATACAGTTCTTAATTATTTTTCCATTTATGACAAGGGAGACATAAAACGGTTCCACTTGTGAAGGACATTTTGTCATGGTCACCCCTAGATATACCTCAGGAATTTCATCTTCATCAATACACATAGCTTGTTTCTTACCCTGGGGTTCAATATTCTAATTAGCTTGACAGGGTACTCCTGAAATCAAAGATACTGCCTTACTTCTAAACTCTTCAACTTTCATCAGCTCCATTAATGGAACGGAGACTTTTATCTGCGATAAGACTTAAGTCATGTCAAATGGAGCATAATTTTGAATAACGGTTGTAACTTGCTCCACCGTTTTACCCTTATCCTAGGGTGACCCAGCCTTAGTTTTCATGGCTCCTGGACTGTCATTCTTTCCCTGAGAATTTTTATTTTGATCCTCAACCTGGGGAACTGTATTTTCTATTTTTTGAGGATCACAACCTATTTTTTGCTTAAAACCTTGCTTGTTATTGTTCCATTGTTTCTTATATGTTTCCGTCCCCTTATGACTGTGCACAGGTTGGCTCACAAAAGTATTCTTTGGTTGGTGTGAATTGCTTACCTAAGCTTTACCTCTAAGATTGTAATTGCTTTTGACTTGAGCCACTACCGCAGCTGTGAGGGCCCTAATTTCTTCATCAAAAGGCCTCCTCAAATTACTCAGAAAATTGTGTGAATCCTGAGCATAAGCGTAATTATCTTCCTCATCCTCATCATAAGGAAACTGCTGGCATACCTTAATCTCATCATTTGCACTTACATCAGCATCATGAGAAGAGTATTCTTTGTTTGTAAACAGCATATTGACATTCTCATCTTCCATGCAATGCGGCTCATTACACTCATCACATGCAACAACATTGTTGTATAAAGACTGCGCAATCATACATTGTGACTGTGAGTGAGGAATTTGACATATGATACACCATGGGGTGTCATTAACAATATTTACAGCCTTCCTCAAAGGATCAGGTGTTTCCTTTGCATTTTGAGCTCTTTGATTTGTATTGTTGTGCGGGAGGATGGGTTTACCATTATGCCAATTGGTATGATATGGCATGTCATGTAATGATGGTCTTCTTTCTTGCCTTTGGTAAACTGATCTATCAGGACCTATCCCCTTTTCATTTTTAGCCATTCTATAACCTAAGTCCTTGACAATAGTTGTCAACCTGTCTAATTTATCCTCAGAAGTAGATGCACTGCCTTGAACAGTTTGAGCTTTAGTATTTGGATTTTGCAGGATTTCCACATCATCTCTTCTATTTGTCTTACCAGATGCTTTTCTGTTATTTTCAATATTTGTTGCAATCTTGAAGGCATCTCTGAGGCTAGTAGGGCTTTTGTCTCTCAATCCATAAGTTGTTTTGGCATCAAAAGCATATATGTACAACACTATGCACATAGGTTCATTAGGTCTCAAGTCCTATGGTAATTTGTTCAATACCTTAGTGAATCTAGCATTGAAATCAACAACCTGTTCATTTGATCCTTTGGTGATGCCAGTAAATTCATTAATGAAGAAACTAGGATCAGTTTTGTCACCATATTGTTCTTTGAATATCCTCCTGAAATCCTCCCATGATGAAATACTTCTGTCAGGTAAACCTTTATACCATTCCTTGGCTTCATCAACTAAGGATTGCATAAATGATTTCATGAAAATATCTTCATGCTCAACCTCAAAGTTGTTCATGATATTCTAAAAAGCTTTTAAATGGTCTTCACTTGATACAATATTATTCCCTAAAAATTTAGGCACTTGCAGCCTCACATGTTTGTCAATAGGATTGGGGTAACTAGGAATGCCATCAAAAACTAGTTGTCTGAATCTGTCTAGCTGCATAGGTTGTCTACCACACTGATTAGCATCTGCATTTCTATTTGCATTCTGATTTCTTACATTATTTAATGGTATTCTAGCATTATTTGCATTCTGTCTTTGATCATTGTGCTGATCCTGTACTTCATTCCTGTGTTGATGTCTTTGCATATTTGCATTGCCAAGGGTAGGAACTGAATCATTCTGAGCAACTCTTAGAGCTTCACTTTCTGTCTCATATCATCTCTGATCTTTACTGCTTGCAAATATTCTAATTCTACCCTTAAGCTCTTAATTTCATCAGCTAGTTCCTCTTCTCTAGGCATAGAAGAAGATGGCTTTATCACATTCTGATCATCATTATCATCATCCCTTGGAGACTCAACCTCTTCAAATCTATCACTATGATCCAAGAAAGGGCGTTCTTGAAAGACTTCTAACCTTATTCTCAAACTAGCACCCTGTTGTCTTTCATATACATTCTGGATTTCAGCCTCAGTGTTTGAAAAATAAGGTATTGTTTGCTCTAAGGATCCTGGATTGTCCTGAATAAAATTATTTTTCCTGGGGCTAGGAGAACCATCTTGACTAGTTCGAACAGTCCCTTTTTTCCTATACATCATTTTTATGGGTAACTCTTCAAACAAAGGGTTACGTTGGGATCTTCTCCCTTGCATACAAACTTTTACTTTACCAGTTGGGAGATTAGTTTGGAGTCGCCACCTATTACTAGGAATTGTTCTGGGTTCTGTCACAAAGCATATCCCCAGTAGAGTCGCCAATTTCTGTTACCTCTCAATCCGACTGGATGCTTATTCCCAGTTGTCCCTACAAGGTAGCCATCAATGATCAATAGGATTCCTGGGCCAGCGGCTAATAGTATAGGAGATAGACTCTATAGATATCTCCTCTTCTTCTTTAGGCTCTGCAGAACCAAGGGAGGTATTTCCTATTCAACATCCATGAGATATGTTTGTGGATTGACTGGGATGTCGATACAAAGCAGATAAATCCTCTATTATGTAGACCAAAACTGTGAAATAAGTGCAAAGGGGCTAGCTTTGGGCCTATGCTCAGTTGTAGACAGAGGATTTTGGGTCCTAAAGCTACTTCTAAAATCCTAAAGGTTTGTATATGAAGTTTGAGTTTGATTTGTATTTGGATGCAAAACTAGGACTTTGGTTGTGACCTCAAATCAAGACTGGATCGGTGCCTATCCAGGGCTCGGAGTCAATAGACATACACATGTGGATGGCCAGCGTGAATCATACACCAAAGACTAGATATCAAGGAGATTCCTAATATCTGCCTTACAGATACTTCCCAACAATTAGGTGCTTAATCATTCGTACTTAATGGTATCCCTACTGCAACACATTTCTCAATGATTAATCTGAAACATTTAATTTGTTCCTTGAACAAAAGTAGGAGATTAAACATTCAATATAGGAAAAACTATATTCCTGAACCTTAACAACCCTTAGTTATCTTGATTCAAAAGAAACTATGCCCACAACTTCGAGACAAATGATTAAACACATGCACAGAGCATTTCTCATATAAAACAACATGAAACCAGTGAACTCATGCATGAAACATACAACATGAGACTCATAAACTTACAAGACATCAAGAACAGGGCCACCAATGAAGTTGTATTGTGTCACAGCACCAAAAATATTGTCCAGTTTTCAACAACGACAAGTAACACAGTTTGGCTTTTATACCAAGACTGTGTACCTGGCAAAAATTAATTTCAAGGCAAATCAAAAATCTGCTAGATTCAATGCATGAGGAATGGTGCTCAGAAATATTCAACGCTGTGGGGAGATAGAGAGGAATGAGCAAATGGAATCGGGATCCGCACCGCCGTTCAAGGACATTCATCTTCAATCGGGTTGTTGACCCGTCCATCATCGACCCATACTGCTGCAATTCTACCATTAACGCTTCAGCTACCCACAGCCTCTTTGAAATGTAGCAATGGCATACCTCTAAAAATTTCCCGCTTAAAAACGGCCGCACACGCTCAGGAAAAAAATTTCGCTGCAGGTTCAAAACAAGACCATCGATCATCCCTCCGTTGCTGTGATTAATGGCACCTAAAAATGTTGAAAAGTCATCGGCCAGTGAAATCGTGCCATGTAGGCACCTTGTGTTTCTATCGCTGACCCTTTCTCCTTTTATCTCACCTTTATCTCTCTTGTATATGCAAACCCAAATGCATATACAACATACAAGGCAGACGCCAAATGTTATAGAACAAACTGGAATTCAGTTCAGGTCCGGCTTGTATCTCCATCCTACATCCATCGCCTTGTATATTACACACATACAAGTGCAACATACATACAAGGCGGACCCCAAAATATTATGAAGCAGATTGGGAACTTATTCGGGTTCGTCTTGCATCTCTTTCCTTTGTACATTGGCTTGTATATTTTGTTTATATGCTGAATATACAAACACAAACCTACAAGCAGGGAATCTATTCAGAATATTCCACATACATTCTTCCCTTATATATTGAACATGCACAAACCTGTTTGTATAAAACTGCGACGGGCCCCACCAAATGCATCCCTGCTGCATTGTAGCAAATGTATGCGCGCCAGCCTTTGTATATTTTTCAATGTACATTTCCATTGTACCTTTGACATACATTCATTCCTGCACATACAAACACGGGATCTTCTCCAGAATATTCCTATAATGTTTCTTTTCCCTTTGTATCTAACCGTTGTATGTTTGAACATACAAACCAAATATACATGCAACCCAATATGCAAGCAGCTATTCCTGGAATCTTCAATGTATATTCTACCCTTGTACATCCTCCTTTTGAACTCGATATGCATTTGGAAATGCATACAACTGCAGAATATCCCTGAGAATCTTCAAAAGATTCCCTCTTGTATATACGACCCGATATGCATCTAAAATGCATCTACTCATTTTCTCAAAGGACAATGGAGATTTTGCACCCACCAATACATATTTTTGACCTGCACGCATATACAAACCATTTTGTGCACACAAAGACACTTGCACCTTAACTGACTTTAGCATTTTTTGACTACAGAGGCCAAAAGTGTTATAATTTTTGGGACCTTTGGGAAAGGGCCTGCATATTTAAATACATGAAATCAAATTGCTCATGCGGGCGGTAACACAAAGTATGATTTAGTCCTTTAAAAAAAGTGCACAAAATATCAAATTAAATAAATAGGAAGTTTATTTAAATTCTTTTTGAGGAGAGAGATGGGTTTAGGTTCATAAATATTTGTATTTATTCACCTAAGGTTGGACTATAGGAAGGGTGATAATCAATTGAATAAATAGTCCAGACTATTCAATTATTAGGTGTCTACAAGGAGTAGTCATTGTGGAAGTTATCTTCATCTTTTTATGTCAGACTTTGTATTAATTGATTAACAACTTATGTATCTATTTTTCAGTTAGAAGTTTTAGTTAAACTATGACAATATTGTGCATGTTTTGGCACAATGTTGAACTATAGGAGTGTTGATAGGTAATTAAAGAAGGCATAGATATAAAGATAAGGAAGGTAAAAATAGAGTAGTGGAAGTTGTTAAGTAATTTTTAGTTTTCTTTCAGTATAGACTTCTGAGTTGCAACATTATGTGATCTTATTCAAACTTAATGAGTATGAGTATAGTTTTGTAAATTGTTTTCCATGAATTTATGAGCATTTGAATGTAGTTTTTGAAAACGTTCCCACACTCCAGAGGAGCAAGCCACTCAGCGAGGAGAAAGAGAATGAGTTGATTCTATAGATAAGTGTTTTACTAGTATATTTATATTTAAAAAATATATCTACAGTATGTACGCTGAAAGATATCTTCCAATTTATTTTTTGGTTTTGGTTTTTGGTTTTGATTTTTGATTTTTTTATAAATTACTGGTAGTTAGAATGCAAGTGTTTCATTTCCCATTTAAATATATTTCTTATTCTTAGCATTTATAAATTACTTGCATCTAGAATATTTGCATTTTGGTTTAAAATAGCAGAAGCATCTTATAAATTACTCACATCTAGAATATTTGCATTTTGGTTTAAAATAGAAAAAGCATCTTTGAGAGTGGTGGCACATTTAGTGGTGTATTTATTGTGGAGTTTCATTATGATCCTCTATCTTAATAATCTAATGCATATAAATATTCTTTTTTTTTTTAGATTGGAATCTTATAAAATTACACGGAATCTTGGAATCTTTCAGCTCTTCAACTCCACCCTTGTTGTGAATGTAGAACGCCTCTCAGCGTAATTATTTTTTAACTGCATGCATGAGTGATAAATTGTTATTTGTTTATTTGTTGTGCTTTTTTATCTTTGCTGCTTTTCTAGTGTTGTCAAACCATTTCTCTTCAGTGATTTTATTAAATTTCTAGAAAATTATAAAAATAATTGCAAATTCCCATTTCAATTGTTAGTTTTCATTCTGCATAAGCTTTAAATTTGTTATGATAGTTTCTTTCAAAATAGTTCTTTCTTTCAAGAATAATCATTCATTTCCTTTTTGTAGCTTAGTTGTAGTTAGCTCTTTGAATTCAGTAATAGCCTGGTTTAATCATTTTTTAAAATTCAGTTGTTTTAGTTAGGAGTGTGTATTTTACTTTGAAAAAGTAGGAAAACTCCTAGGTAAAGATTTACAAACTACGTTATTGTAGATAGCCTTTGGACATCACTTAGGTTGATACAAGATATTTATATATTAAAGTGAGAGACTCAACGATGTCTTGTCACTTTTGGGTACCATTACTGGGGAAGGTACTTTTAGGTGTTATTAGTGTCATAGATAGGTAATTCAAATCTAGTAGTCTTTTAGCAAAAAGAGCCCTTGTTGTAAATGCACCTTCTTTCTGCATGGTTAGAAAAAGGAATTCACATGGATAGTTTATAAAAAGAACCCCTGCCCCCCAGTTCAAATAACCACCATAGTAGATGTAGGGGATGCAACTGATTGTGAAATATACTTAACTAGAGGGTTGTCACCATAGTTCTTGGGAGAACCTCTTAAGCATCCCCTTACTAACCAAGACCAACCTGAAAGTTCTTAAATAACCCAAAAAATAGAGGAATTGAGAGACTGTATTCTAGAGGATATAATGGAAATCATGATGGACAAAAAGGGAGAAAAAGAACATTTACCAACCCAATCAACTTAAATCATGATAAAGAAATCCCCATGAAAAACATCTCCCCTTATATCTTACCTACTTTTAGGGGAATGAATTTAGAAGATCTTGACCAATTCCTTTTTTATTAAATAGACAACCAGAAACTCAAACTAGTCTCATAAAAAATGAAAGACTCAACTATGCGTTGATTCACAATATTAGTGTAAATAAGGACATTATCAAACTAGTTAGCTTTTAGCCTACCTAGGTGAGTCTTATTCACACTAGTTAAGTCTCCACTAGGGACTTTTTAATTTTTTGTCTCACTTTGTGTGGTTAAGACGTGTACTCACCTTTTGAGACACCTATTTACACACACTTGACACATGCTCAAACACTTGTCATTTGAGAAAACATGTGTTGCACATTTGGGGGGGTAGTCACTGGTTCAATCCTACCTTCCTACCTCCTCATCCTTGCCTATTTATGCAAGGCTCTATTCATACATTTTGAATCACTTTATATAATATATTTTAGCTTATTTGTACTCTCATTATTTGTGGAAGTCTTTCCCAATCTTTTCTTTTAGATCTTGGCAATCCCAACATGATATCAGAGTGATGATTGTAAAACCCTTCCCTCCTTTGATTGAACCCTGCACTTAGCCTAGTCAAAAGTGTTTTTTTGGAGCCAAAGGAACTTTGCCATTGAGTCTCAAAGGCCTGAGAGTAAAAAAATCCTATCATTTTGTCAAATTCTGACACAAGAAATTTTTTCAAAAAAACAATTAGCCCCCAGCCCCCTGTATCGTACAATCGTATGACCTATACAAAATTTTGTACTATATGAATTTATTTGAAGGAGATGCACATTTTTTTGCATAATCAAATTTTATGCAGGGATCGAATCAATTTTTGGGCAAATTTCTTGGTATTTGTTGGTGTTGGAGTTCATGATCTGGCCATTTTTTGGCCTCTCGACCTATACAGATCTCACATTGGTAGTGTTTTTAATAAGGGTTCAGCCCCTTTGATCCAAGATCAACCTCTGCAAGCCCTCTCAGCCTCAATATTATTGGTTCCAGTCACTGAGGTTCATCTAAACTGCCCAATTTAGGGCTTCAAGGATCTTCATCACCATTTTTTGGATTTGTGGTTGCAGATTCCTCATACCTCCAATAGTCTACACTCATTTGTAGATCGTGTTGTCAAGCGTTGATGTCAAGGTCTCATTTTTTTTGGAGGGTTGTTTCATCAAAACCAAGCTCTGGTTACCGTTTTCCAACCCTGCAGGTCGAAGTTCAAACATCACCATTGTTGCTTGCAGGGTCGAGGTTTTTTATGGTCGCAGTTAACAATCTCCTTATAGGGTTGCAGTCTCAAGTAACAATGCTTGACATCTTCAGTTGCGATCTTTCCACTCAAAATCCACGATCAAAATCAAAAGTCATGGTTTAATGTTAGGCGTTTTGTGGCCATTCACAATGATTGGGTCCCGGTGTTACCCATCTTTCTTACCTTCAAAATTCAACACAATTGTTAATTGCTATTCGTAGCATTCTATGTCTAATTGGATGTTATCTTCCATCAACACTTTATGTTAAGGTTTATTCAACATTTCATGTAGCATTGTATTGTTATCATTTAATGTTAATTATAGCTGACAACTCCCTATTAACATTAACATTTACTATTATATGTTAAGCATTTTATATTAATTTTGGTTAACTGTAGCTTTACTACCACAATAACTATTAACCTTAACAATTTTTGTTACTTGCTAATGTTTTGTTAGTTGCTAGCATTATCTACTAGAAACTATTGTAACAGTGGCATCAAACTTGACCTTAACCACCCAAGTTAACCTTTGTATGTCAAGCTGACCACCAGGATGTACAAAGTGCTCTAAAGGGGGACATTTTTTCTCTTTGCCATAACTTGCACCCAGGGAGTTAGATTTTTGAATTCTTCTAGTTGACAAAAATCTAGTTGCATCCATGACATAGTGATGAAGTTATTTTTCCCAAATTGTGTTGTTTTGAAACATTTTTTGGTCTTTGAGCTCATAGGTTTTGCATAATTTTGATAGGGCATAATTTTCACCTTGTTTATCAAAAATTTGCAAACTTTTTTTCAAACTTATCAAAAAATTGCAAGGATTTCATTTATGCATGTAAATATCATATTTGAATATCCTTTTCCATAAATTTTGTAAAAATTTCCGTGTATTATAAATGAATGATTTTGGCTTTCAAACTTGCACAAATTGTAATTTTTCCTTATCTATTTTCCTGGGGGGCTATGTTACAACACTAATCATTTTGGGGGGGAAATTTTACATTTCTACTTTGGATATTTGAAATATACCAAGCCAATTTTTTCACTTTTCCAATTACAACAAGCAGAGCAATACACAATCGTTGAAGTTAGCAATTAAACCAAATGATGCGGAATTCAACTCTAACCAAGAATGTACACCAAGATGGCGTGATCATATGGTCAGAGGATCTCTATGCAATGCTGATAAAGGAACTCTAACCAAGAATGCGCCGGATGTCGACGAGCATATGGTCAGAGGGTCTTGATGCAATGCTGATATAAAGAACTCTAACCAAGAATGCACCTGATGATGACGAGCATATGGTCAGAGGATCCCTACCAACTATTATGCTGAAATAACTCGACGTCAAGAATGTGCTTTCCAACCCGAAGTGGAATTGGAGCTACCATATGACGGAGATGAAAAGTATTATAAAGCAAATATGAGAAGAAGTATGAAGTGCTGACAGTACTACTGTTCAGCTTACAATAATTAGAGACTTCCAACCCAACTCAAATGATAGAAGTTAGCAAACTGAAATGACGGATCAGCAACTTTGAAAAACCAAACCAGCAACATAAAACCCTACAAAAATGCTCACACCTCACTCATTTCTCAACTAAATGACCTCAAATCCGATGCAATGCACTCCTATGACAATGGCAACCAAGCTACACACTATAGACCACTCTTAAACCCAAGTATTTATTTAGCATGCTTTCTAATGCACTCCAAAGAGGGACGGCCAGCAAGAAGGGCGATTTCCTTCTAGAAAATCAGATTCTTCATAATAAATTCTGTAAATTGGCACAATGGGGCACCCAACATAGACAAAGGGAAATATGAAATACCTAGAACAAATGCCTTTTTATTTTCAGATTTATGAATGAAACTACAGATTCAGCCCTGTTATCAGCAACTCCAGAAAATGACATAAAATGCAAATAACTGAACTACAAACAAAACTCAAGCTACAATGCAAACCTCACTACAAAATCACTACTATCAGCAAACCTCTCCCTAGGTGCTATCTCTCAAGCACGAAGTGAGCCCAGGCTAGGAGGCATTCATTCCTCGAAGCAGTCCCAAAACCATTACGGCAGCATAACATTATCAAGATTTCGGATGCCCAAATGAGAGCACTCTTCCTCCTTTTATACTTTTCCAACTGGGAGTCTCTAAAATCCTCTTGCATATGGGATAAAACATGAGAGGGAAAATAATATAATACTCTTCAATTCTTTTTCAACCTCAACCTTAAAGTCCCCTCTTTTAAAACAACATTAATATTAAATAATAATATTTAATTTACGGACTTTAAAACGGAGGCCAAGATGATGTCGAAAATCAATGATCTATAGCTCATTGGAAAGGTCTTGACAAGAAGAATCCAACCCCACTCTCAAAATCCCGTTCTGGTGCCAATCCTGAACTTACTAAAAATAGCCGTAACCAACAGGGACTAAGGAGAACAAACCCAGAAAGAAACTGCCAACCAAACCACAATCCACGAACAAAAGCAACCACCAAAACATGAAACCCCAATTTCAACCTCCGAGTAGCCTACGAGTCTCTAGAATAGGCCAACGGTCAACTGTAAAAGATCAATCTAGAAAACGGGACATTACAATATTGCTATAAATTTGATCAGGTTTCTCACACACGATCCATTCCATTTGAGTATTGTTTATAAACCTCATAATAAATGGAAAATCAAGTGTGGATATTGTGGGATTAAAAGGCATACAATAGAAGAATGTCTTCCTTGTCAAAATGATGAAATGAAACAACTTCTTCATGATTATGGTATTACTTTACTTGATCATTATAATCCAATACTTGTAGAAAAATCATATGGTCTCACTCACACATCTTGTTCAAGACAACATCATTTGGGGATGAACAATCTAGTCAGTTGACCTACATTGAGATCTGATCTCCATCATCACTTGATGCTACATCTGAATCTAGAGTTGACTCATCCATGGCTTCCAGAGTTTCTTTACGTCGAGACATTGATATCAATTTTTCAGATCCGCCACATTGGGATACCTTTCTCCCAGACATATAATCCTTGTTTGTGGAATCCCGCATTGTAGATTTGGAAGACACCATTGAGGACATTTGTCTTCTATTTGATGATAGTCACATCAACACTATTATCACCACATGTACTTCTTTGGATCCTGTTCTACATCAGCTTCCACATGGTACATTTGAGTAAAATTCAAAGACACCGTCATGGGCATCATCTAGGTCTTTGAATCACGTGCAGAATTCAGAGACATTCATCCTTCTTCCTACATGTTCCTATATGGAATGGGAAGATCACTTGCACACTTATGTGGTTCTATTTCTTCCCAAGGGGAGAAATGTTGTTCAACGCTCATGGATCATTATCTAGTTTTGAGTATCTACCAGCACTACAGGAGGCATTTTCAGGGGAGGCTGCATAGTTTCTCTTCTCATCCTAGTTTTAGGAGGGAGCATTTCTTCACATGGAGTTCTTTCTTTCTCACTTTCTAGGGGGCTCACATAACCTTCTCTTTTCTCTCGTATGGGGGAGCATTTCTTGAACATTATTGTTAGAAGTAGTCCTTGGGGGGTCATGTTGAGTCCTCCTTCTTCACGTGTACAATTTTATCATGTTATTATTTCTCTTTTAGAGAGGAGTTTTATTTTTAATCGGGTTTTCTCCTTTACTTTGTTTAAGAGAAACTTGTTTGTATATGGGTACCTAACATGGTGTAGTAGTGGGGACCCATCATCATCACCATTGTATCACTACTCCCTAAGTTGCATTTAAGGGGTGGTTTAGTGTAAATAAGGACATTATCAAACTAGTTATCTTTTATCCTACCTAAGAGAGTCCTATTCACACTACTTAAGTCTCCACTTAGGGATTTTCTAGTTTTTTGTCTCACTTCATGTGGTTGAGACATGTGTACTTACTTTTTGAGATACCTAGTTCATGCACACTTGACACATGCACAAACACTTGTCATTTGAGAAAACATGTGTTGCACGTTTGAAGGGGTAGTCAATCGTTCGGTCCTACATTCCTACCTCTTCATCCTTTCCTATTTATGCAAGGCTCTATTATATATTTTGATTCACTTTTGATAATATTTTTTGGCTTATTTGTGCTCTCATTATTTGTGGAAGTCTATCGCAATTTTTGCTTTCAGATCTTGGTAATCTAAACACACATGAATAGCTTCCAGATCCATTAATACATGGAATGCAATGGAAAAAATATTCTTGGATAAATACTAGGATTGTTGTTGGATCAGGGATAGAAAAGAGAAATTATTCTACTTAAAATAGAAAGAGGGTGAAAGTATGGAAGACTATTTGGATCACTTCCTTGCTAAGACCATATTTTTAAGAGGGATGGAGGAAGAGTCTAGACAAGCCCTTGACCTTATGGAAAGGGCGGTGTCACAAAACTAAGCCTCCTCGACATCTCTAAGTTATGCTTAAATGACTCAAGGAAAGGGGTGGAATCAAAAAATCTAAGTTGGTGAAGGACAATAGTGAAATAGGACAATTGATGGAAGAGTTAGTGAATTTGAAGATAGATATTTTGGTTCAGTTGAGCACCACATTAGACATAATACAAACCAAAATTAAAAATAATGTGACTCTATCCATTTACTATCCTAGATACCATGATAAAAATCTCTTGAGGGATTACCCTTTTGACAAAATAGACATTTTCCAGGTATGTGAGTAGAACCACCCCATAGATTAGTGTGAATTGCTTCCAACCATTAAAAATTCAAAGAGGAAAACTCCTTTGGCTAAGGAAGAGCTAAGCTACATGGGAAAAAGATAGGGTAGCAATTTTTCTTAAAATCAGCTCTCCTAGCGGTCGCTTATGAATTGGAACACCAATCCTTGCTCTACACCTTAGGCAAACCAACAAGTACCATCGCAATAGGAGTATATCCCTGGGGACCGTAGGAAATGAACAACACACCTTGGGCTAATTTCAATGGTCTAATCAACCACAACAATAGTGGTTTCTTCTAAACACATCATCTCAATGGAATACATTAAATAACTAGTTCTACCAAGGACCAAGACGTGTTCAGAATTAACAATAAGCTTTGATGCCTCCACCTATGAATATGCAAAACCACCCTCAGACTAAATCAATTGTTGAACCACAACTCCCTACACAACATGTGATGAATCCCAAGAATAATAGGTATGTTTCTCTTGTCTATTCTACCAAATAGGAAAACATGGCTAGGATTAATGTCATACACTATGGTAGCATGCAACTTCGTTCAAGGAAAACACTTCATAAACCTTCTCAACTAACTATAATAGAGATTATAGATAATATGGAGGCAATATCCCCTGAAGATACAATGGAACCTATTAACCTAGTACTTCAATCATCCTCTAGAGACTTTTCAAAGACATCTCTCAGAGCCACTATAGAGCATTCCTTTAGAGGTTTTTCAAAGCTATCTCCCAGAGTCACTTTAGAGCATCCTTCTAGAGGCTTTTCAAAGTTTCCTCCTGTAGTCACTCTAGAATATCCCTTTGGAGGATTTTCAAAATTGCCTCCCAAAGCTACTCCAGAGCATCCCTCCAGATGCTTTTCAAAGCCTACTCCCAGCGCTACTCCAAAGCATCCATCTAGAGGCTTTCAAAGCCATTTCTTGAAGTCACTTTGGGGTATCCCTCCAGAGGATTTTTAAAGCCACCTCTATAAGTCACTTCAGGGTATCCCTTTGAAGGCATCCCACCTCCCAAAGTTACTCCAAAGAATTCCCTAGATACTTATCAAAACCCTATTTTGAAACTACTCTAGAACCTAACTTGTTGATGGGTATCTTTGCACAAAACAACTTAGATAAAATACCAAGTATCTTATCTCTCCTGAAAGGAATCAAATCCCAAAGAATGGAAGATGACTACCCCAAGGTCTATACTGCCAGGTCTTGGCCTTCACAAGATAACTCAATTGTATGATGTCCTTTTGATGTTCCAATATTATAGACAAACTTTAAAAAACAAGGTTAAATTACACATAAATGAATTAATTTTTAGATTTAGCAATGCATATACAAATTGATATAAACAGATTAATACTTATGATTTCATTCTTTAAGAGATGACCTTACATTACATATTATTTTCCAAATAAATTAGACAAAGTATTCTAGACTTCAACAGGCGTGCTTAAGGACTCAACATGAAATAGTAAATCTAAATACATAGCAAGACACAAGTATCCAACAACCACATCACATTTTATCTCTCAACTCAATTAACCCTTTCTATTGCATTAGTAGGTTCAACTACTTTCTCCCTTGCATATTTATGGTATCCTTTACTTTTTAGCAAAATTAATATTTTAGGCTTCCATTCAAAATAGTTGTAAGATCTAATAATTGGAGCTAGAATTGAAGTTGTAGGATCCATAACATGGAAAAGAAAGAGATGAACAACAAGATAATAAGCACACAAGAAACCCCTGTAATACTATAAATGAAAGAACCCTGGGCCGCCCCCCACCCCAAAGATTACAATGTTTGACACTTTATTTCAATGCATGCTACAATGCCATATACCACATTAATAAATCTTACATAGGGCCCAAAAGTGGCCAAAAAATTGAAAATAAGATGTGCTTACAAATAGGAACAACTAAAATATCATCTTTCAAAATAACAAAGCTAAAAAGGAGCTCGTTTGAGAAAGTTATGAGGATTAGAAGTTCCAAAAAGCACAATTGAACAACAAAATATCTAATAAAATTTAAATTCTAACAAATTAAATAATCAAATTGGAAAACTAATCATACCACTATGAAGTGTGAAATTTTACTCCATTTAAAAAGTACTTAAAAAATACCTCTGTTTGAGTAAGTTATGGCCTAGTAAAGTTGGCCTCTCAAACTAAAAGGGCCAATGGAGAGGTTGCAAGGCAGTCACAAGCTGGTGGTGCTCTGGTAGTCGGTTCTACCATTGGAAGTCACAATGGTGGCCTAGCTAAGAATGGTGGCACTATGATGGCTATTGGGAGGAGTGTTGATTTGGAAACACACTAGTAGAAGGCACAATGGAGTTGTCACTGATAGGTGGGGCTAGGCTACATGTGGGTGGCAGCCAACTTAGGCTAATTGGGTCAACTTGAGGTGTACTAGACTGGCTTGAATGAGCCCCTAAATTCCTATGAACTTGTTTTAAAAGTCACAAGCAACGAACATAGGGCCACGACTTGGTCGTGGGCTTGAATTAAATAATTATTTATTTAAAAAAGGTATGGACCTATATGGTCCTATGTGTCGTATGGTATGTCCTTGATAACATTTTTGCCTCCACTCAATCTACTCTAATTTTGATGTAATTCAATGTCGATCTATAGTTTTAATATCTTTTAGTTGCAATGGTAGGGTCCATTTGGTGCCAAAATGCCTCAAAGAATGAGCTACTTGCAAAAGCTAAGCATGCAAACATAGACAAAACCCTAAATGTTAATTAACTTCTCAGATTTCAATTGGACAAAATAAAATCTTAATCCGACTTTCTCAAGCCTCTTAGAGATAATGGTAAACCATAGATGTTGCATGATGTGTCAAAAATTAGCCTACACCCAAATTCACAAAACCCATTATCTCTCAAAATCTAAAAACTAATTGACCTTTCTTGACACCACTAGCTCTAATATCATGTTATATTCTATAAATAAGCATGAAACTACCCAAAACCTAGTGTAGGAATAGATACAATAAAATTGTTTAATAGATGATTCTAGAATCAAAATAGTAAAATAGATATAGTTCTCAATAATACAAGAGACATGCATAATGACATAAAAAAATCTCACTCTCCATAATTAGATATCAAAAGAGAATAGGTGGGAGTTACACCTACTTGGAAGATGCCAAACAAATGATTAAACATACTTAGAAGAAGACAAACAAATGGTTAAGAGAGGTGGAAAATGCATCAAAAAGAGGGAGTAACTCCAACTACCAAGATTAAGCAGAAGTTACACACATGTCACTTATAGAAGATGTCATCTACCCTCATAATTACCATTTCTAATAACATAAACAAGCTTAAGTAAATGTGTAGGAAAAATAAATAAACTTGAATATAAAGAAAAATAAAAATCTAAACTAACACAACATATAACTTGCACGGTGAGAACTTTTAAATTTCCTATCAATATATAACTTGTATGGTGATTTAGCTTCTAAATTTCATATTAATATATAACTTGTGAATAAAGATGTTAAAATGGGGGCACATATAGAAAATGTAAAATATCCCCTAATAAATTAGGTTGATTAGGGCCCAAATTATTATAAATAATGGTGTGATGTACCCATCCTAAATAATTGAATTTTAAGTTGACCTTATTCTGTGTTGGGATCAAGGAAAATCTATCAAAATTGGGTAAATTAAGCACCTTTAAAGAACCCAAAAATAAGCAAATTTGGGTAATAGAAATGTCAAAAATAGCCAAATGGCAACATATAGCCACTAGAAATTTTCATGAACACACTTTTCGATTGTACAAAGAGACATCAAGAACTTAGCTTTAGAAGTGATAGTGGAGAATTTTGATGGAGACCGTATTTAGTGATCTAAATTGGTACTTTATGATCAGATATATGAAACTAGTAAGCTTTGACAAACTACTTACCATTCTATTTTTACTCTAGGTCAAATTGGCATTGCAGAAATGACCTCCATGTCCATAAAAATGAACCTAATTTGTGGATTTGACCTATGTCTATGGAAATGATGTGTCTTTTGATGTCTAAACCTTTATCACCTCAATGTCTTGACTTATGTAGATAAAATTTGATAGTGTTGATGAACACCTTTAGGAGCTTTCTATGTAAGGATCTTCTCCTTAGTCAAACCCCTAGATCTAAATTAATGGTTTAAAGAATGGCTAAAGACATTCCAAGAAACCATGTAGTACGCTTAGTTTTTTCTATGATGTTGATGTTAGTTGATGATGTAATGATGTGTTATGTTGTTCTTTGAATAATGATGCAATACTTGGAGTTGGAGTGATGGATTTTGGATCCTAAAAGTGAATTAGGGTTTGTCCCTTGTACAACACCCTAGCATATAAATCACATATTTTGTGCTCAAGTTAGCAAGTATTAATTGGTAGGAAGGGAATCAACTTGGGTCCATTTTAAATAAAGGTTTGTGTGTAATATTCACAGTGTGGATCTAAACTAGGTTTATTTTTGTAGATGCAAATTCAACCTAGTAAAAGAATGGGTAAACTACATATTTAATTTGAATCTGAGATCTAAGAAGTCAAATTTAGATAAGGATCTACTTGTTTCTTAACTTTTATACATAAATATGTCATGTGTACATTAGCCATTGCCTTCGAGAGAAATGGTCACTTGATGAGTCTAAAAATAATGGGAAAAAGTTATTATTTAATTAAGAAGTTAAGAAAAAAATACAACAATGCCACATAATATTGCCTCTCTTTTTTAGATAATTTATAGGGGTTCTATTAATGGGGACCCTTCCCTGCAACAAGCATACATATCCACTATTCATATTATAAAAATTGCATGAACAACCCTATACATAGAGTAGCAGCGCCAAGAGAAAGACATATGCAAACCACATCAACACTATTGTCACACCCCGTTTTTAAACTAACATATTTATTTTCTTTATTTTCGAGAAGACAGATAGTTAGTCAAAGAAAATATTATGATTAAAGTAATGACAGAAAATGCATTTTATTTATATTAGTTTATATGTAAAGAATTATTGTTTATGACATTATTATTTAACACGTGGTTATTTAATGTGTAATGGACTAACTACCATCGTGCAACTAAGGTGGATGCATGAATAGTGGTTTTTTCCCTCTAAGATGAGGAGAGAGAGTATCACCATGGAGAGGATGCTAGATCATGTGAATACAATGATCCTTATGCCATCTAGGAACCCACACACACACACATAGACTTATTGGAGGATAAGTCAGTTTCAGATTAAGTCTTAATCCATATGTCTCTAGTTATCTTAGAAATACTTTTCAAGTATTGAGATCATTTTATTCTTGTCAATTTTTGTTGTTGTCAAGTCAATGGCTAAATCTTCTTTGTCGACAGATAGTAATGTAGTATTTGTCTTTGAATGTTAATTCGATGTGAGAAATCGACTAAATAAGTTTATATTTTGTCGTTGAGGTTTTAGTCGACTTTGAGAGAATCCTTCATTGATAATTGTGCTCATGAATAAGCATAATTAAGTATTCAACAATATGCATTAGTGACATCTATACAATAGGTGTACTATTGTTTATTTTATATATTATTATTATCTTTTATTTAAGCCTAGTTTTGGTTAAAGAATATTGTCTAGTAAGAGGTAAAAGTCTTTTTATTTCACCTTAGGAATTCTTCCTAGATGCTTGGGGAGTGGGGGAAGGAGCAGTAGCTCCATACTTCCCACTTATTTCTGCATGTGAAGAGCCACGGGGGAGTGGAGAGAAATTGGTGGTGAAGCATTTACTATTCATCCCATATCTAGGCACGAGCGAGATAAATGTGAGGGGGAATCATTTATCATTTTTCAAGAGGCTCGAAAGCACAGAGGGCAGAGGAGGAAAGGATAGGAGCGTAGGTTTATTGGGAGTAAGTGAAGCTTTGGTGAGCCTACTACATGTTACATTAAACAGGTAAGCATATCGTATCTTATGAAACAAGTTGAATACATTGCTTCATGTTCCTTGATAACACACATGAATAGCTTCCAGATTCATTAATACATGGAATGCAATGGAAAAAATATTCTTGGATAAATACTAGGATTGTTGTTGGATTAGGGATAGAAAAGAGAAATTATTCTACTTAAAATAGAAAGAGGGTGAAAGTATGGAAGACTATTTGGATCACTTCCTTGCTAAGACCATATTTTTAAGAGGGATGGAGGAAGAGTCTAGACAATCCCTTGACCTTATGGAAAGAGCGATGTCACAAAACTAAGCCTCCTCGACATCTCTAAGTTATGCTTAAATGACTCAAGGAAAGAGGTGGAATCAAAAAATCTAAGTTGGTGAAGGACAATAGTGAAATAGGACAATTGATGGAAGAGTTAGCAAATTTGAAGATAGATATTTTGGTTCAGTTGAGCATCACATTAGAAAGAATACAAACCAAAATTAAAAATACTATGACTCTATCCATTTACTATCCTAGATTCCATGATAAAAATCTTTTGAGGGATTACCCTTTTGACAAAATAGACATTTTCCAGGTATGTGAATAGAACCACCCCATAGATTAGTGTGAATTGCTCCCAACCATTAAAAATTCAAAGAAGAAAATTCCTTTGGCTAAGGAAGAGTTAAACTACATCGGAAAAAGATAGGGTGGCATTTTTTCTTAAAATCAACCCTCCTAGTGGTCACTTATGAACTGGAACACCAATCCTTGCTCTACACCTTAGGCAAACCAACAAGTACCATCGCAATAGGGATATTATCCCCGGGGACCCTAGGAAATGAACAACACACCTTGGGCTAATTTCAATGGTCTAATCAACCACAACAATAGTGGTTTCTTCTAAACACATCACCTCAATGGAATCCATTATAGAACTAGTTCTACCAAGGACCAAGACGTGTTCAGAATTAACAATAAGCTTTGATGCCTCCACCTTTGAATATGCAAAACTACCCTCAGACTAAATCAATTGTTGAACCACAACTCCCTACACAACCTATGATGAATCCCAAGAACAATAGGTTTGTTTCTCTTGTCTATTCTACCAAATAGGAAAACATGGCTAGGATTAATGTCATACACTACGGTAGCATGCAACTCCGTTCAAGGAAAACACTTCATAAACCTTCTCAACTAAAAATAATAGAGATTACAAATAATACGGATGTAATATCCCCTGAAGATACAATGGAACCTATTAACCTGGGACTTTAATTGTCCTCTAGAGACTTTTCAAAGACATCGCTCAGAGCCACTATAGAGCATCCCTCTAGAGGTTTTTCAAAGTTATCTCCCAGAGTCACTTTAGAGCATCCTTCTAGAGGCTTTTCAAAGTTTCCTCCTGTAGTCACTCTAGATTATCCCTTTGGAGGATTTTCAAAATTGCCTCCCAAAGCTACTCTAGAGCATCCCTCCAGATGCTTTTCAAAGCCTACTCCCAGCGCTACTCCAAAGCATCCATCTAGAGGCTTTTCAAAGCCATTTCTCGGAGTCGCTTTGGCGTATCCCTCTAGAGGATTTTCAAAGCCACCTCTAGAAGTCAATTCAAGGTATCCCTTTGGAGGATTCCCACCTCCTAAAGTTACTCCAAAGCATTCCCTATAGACTTATCAAAACCCTCTTTTGAAGCTACTCTAGAACCTAACTTGTTGATGGGTATTTTTGCACAAAATAACTTAGATAAAATACCAAGTATCTTATCTCTCCTGAAAGGAATCAAATCCCAAAGAACGGAAGATGACTACCCCAAGGTCTATGCTACCAATTTCTTGGCCTTCACAAGATAACTCAATTGTATGATGTCCTTTTGATGTTCCAATCAAGGGACCTACATGATTATAGACAAACTTCAACAAACAAGGTTAAATTACACATAAACAAATCAATTTTTAGATTTAGCAATGCATATACAAATTGATATAAACAGATTAATACTTATGATTTCATTCTTTAAGAGATGACCTTGCATTACATATTATTTTCCAAATAAATTAGATAGAGTATTCTAGACTTCAACAGGGGTGCTTAAGGACTCAACATGAAATAGTAAATCTAAATACATAGCAAGACACGAGTATCCAACAACCACATCACATTTTATCTCTCAACTCAATTAACTCTTTCTATTGCATTAGTAGGTTCAACTATTTTCTCCATTACATATTAATGGTATCCTTTATTTTTTAGCAAAATTAATATTTTAGGCTTCCATTCAAAGTAGATGTAAGATCTAATAATTGGAACTAGAATTGAAGTTGTAGGATCCATAACATGGAAAAGAAATAGATGAGAAGCAAGATAAGAAGCACACAAGAAACCCCCATAATACTATAAATGAAAGAACCCCCCCGCTCCCCACCCCAAAGATTACAATGTTTGACACTTTATTTCAATGCATGCTATAATGCCATATACCACAATAATAAAGCTTACATAGGGCCCAAAAGTGGTCAAAAAATTGAAAATAAGATGTGCTTACAAATAGGAACAACTAAAATATCATCTTTCAAAATAACAAAGCTAAAAAGGAGCTCGTTTGAGAAAGTTATGAGGATTAGAAGTTCCAAAAAGCACAATTGAACAACAAAATATCTAATAAAATTTAAATTCTAGCAAATAAAATAATCAAATTTGAAAACTAATCATACCACTATGAAGTGTGAAATTTTACTCCATTTATAAACTTAAAAAATACCTCTGTTTGAGCAAGTTATGACCTACTAAAGTTGGCCTCGGAAACTAAAAGGGTCAATGGAGAGGTGGTAAGGGGCCTAGTCACAAGTTGGTGGTGCTCTGGTAGTTAGTTTTACCATTGGAAGTCAAAATGGTGGCCTAGCTAAGAATGGTGGCACTATGATGGCTTTTGGGAGGAGTGTTGATTTGGAAACATACTAGTAGAGGGCACAATGGAGTTGTCATTGATAGGTGGGGCTAGGCTACATGTGGGTGGCAGCCAACTTAGGTTGATTGGGTCAACTTGAGGTGTACTAGACTGGCTTGAATGAG
Organism: Cunninghamia lanceolata; assembly: GCA_027924645.1. Classification (NCBI taxonomy): domain Eukaryota; kingdom Viridiplantae; phylum Streptophyta; class Pinopsida; order Cupressales; family Cupressaceae; genus Cunninghamia; species Cunninghamia lanceolata. Next base: position 311,668 of record BSBN01000550.1, read on the forward strand.
CCCCTAAATTCCTATGAACTTGTTTTAAAAGTCACAAGCAACCAACATAGGGCCACGACTTGGTCGTGGGCTTGAATTAATTATTTATTTATTTAAAAAAGGTATTGTCCTATATGGTCCTATGTGTCGTATGGTACAACCTTGATAACATTTTTGCCTCCACTCAATCTACTCTAATTTCGATGTAATTCAATGTCGATCTATAGTTTTGACATCTTTTAGTTGCAATGGTAGGGTCCATTTGGTGCCAAAATGCAGGCTCAAAGAATGAGCTACTTGTAAAAGCTAAGCATGCAAACATAGAAAATCCTAAATGTTAATTAACTTCTCAAAGTTCAATTGGACAAAATAAAATCTTAATCTAAATTTCTCAAGCCTCTTAGACATAATGGTAAACCATAGATGTTGCAACTTGCATGATGTGTCAAAAATTAGCCTGTAGCCAAATTCACAAAACCCATTATCTCTCAAAATCTAAAAACTAATTGACCTTTCTTGACACCACTAGCTCTAATATCATGTTATATTCTATAAATAAGCATGAAACTACCCAAAACCTAGTGTAGGACTAGATACAATAAAATTGTTTAATAGATGATTCTAGAATCAAAATAGTAAAATAGATATAGTTCTCAATAATACAAGAGACATGCATAACATTTGGCATAAAGAAATCTCACTCTCCATAATTAGATATCAAAAGAGAATAGGTGGGAGTTACACCTACTTGGAAGATGCCAAACAAATGGTTAAACCTACTTAGAATAAGACAAACAAATGGTTAAGAGAGGTGGAAAATGCATCAAAAAGAGGGAGTAACTCCAACTACCAAGATTAGGCAGAAGTTACACACATGTCACTTATAGAAGATGTCATCTACCCTCATAATTACCATTTCTAATAACATAAACAAGCTTAAGTAAATGTGTAGGAAAATAAATAAACTTGAATATAAAGAAAAATAAAAATCTAAACTAACACAACATATAACTTGCATGGTGAGAACTTTTAAATTTCCTATCAATATATAACTTGTATGGTGATTTAGCTTCTAAATTTCATATTAATATATAACTTGTGAACAAAGATGTTAAAATGGGGGCACATATAGAAAATGTAAAATATCCCCTAATAAATTGGGGTGATTAGGGCCCAAATTATTATAAATAATGGTGTGATGTACCCATCCTAAATAATTGAATTTTAAATTGATCTTATTTTGTGTTGGGATCAAGGAAAATCTATCAAAATTGGGTAAATTAAGCACCTTTAAAGAACCCAAAAATAAGCAAATTTGGGTAATAGAAATGTCAAAAATAGTCAAATGGCAACATTTAGCCACTAGAAATTTTCATAAACACATTTTTCGATTGTACAAAGAGACATCAAGAACTTAGCTTTAGAAGTGATAGTGGAGAATTTTGATGGAGACCGTATTTAGTGATCTAAATTGGTACTTTACGATCAGATATATGAAACTAGTAAGCTTTGACAAACTACTTACCATTCTAGTTTTACTCTAGGTGAAATTGGCATTGTAGAAATTACCTCCATGTCCATAAAAATGAACCTTATTTGTGGATTTGACCTATGTCTATGGAAATGATGTGTGTCTTTTGATGTCTAAACCTTTATCACCTCAATGTCTTGACTTATGTAGATAAAATTTGATAGTGTTGATGAACACCTTTAGGAGCTTGCTATGTAAGGATCTACTCCTTAGTCAAACCCCTAGATCCAAATTAATGGTTTAAAGAATGACTAAAGACATTCCAAGCAACCATGTAGTATGCTTAGTTTTTTCTACGATGTTGATGTTAGTTGATGATGTAATGATATGTTATGATGTTCTTTGAATAATGATGCAATACTTGGAGTTGGAGTGATGGATTTTGGATCCTAAAAGTGAATTAGGGTTTGTCCCTTGTACAACACCCTAGCATATAAATCACATATTTTGTGCTCAAGTTAGCAAGTAATAATTAGTAGGAAGGGGATCAACTTGGGTCCATTTTAAATAAAGGTTTGTGTGTAATATTCACAGTGTGGATCTAAACTAGGTTTATTTTTGTAGATGCAAATTCAACCTAGTAAAAGAATGGGTAAACTACATATTTAATTTGAATCTGAGATCTAAGAAGTCAGATTTAGATAAGGATCTACTTGTTTGTCAACTTTTATACATAAATATGTCATGTGTACATTAGTCATTGCCTTCGAGAGAAATGGTCACTTGATGAGTCTAAAAATAATGGGAAAAAGTTATTATTTAATTAAGAAGTTAAGAAAAAATGTGACAATGCCACATAATATAGCCTCTCTTTTTTAGATAATTTATAGGGGTTCTATTAATGGGGGACCCTTCCCTGCAATAGGCATACATATCCACCATTCATATTATAAAAATTGCATGAACAACCCTATACTTAGAGTAGCAACACCAAGAGAAAGACATATGCAAACCACATCAACACTATTGTCACACCCCATTTTTAAACTAACATATTTATTTTCTTTATTTTCGAGAAGACAGATAGTTAGTCAGAGAAAATATTATGATTAAAGTAATGATAGAAAATGCATTTTATTTATATTAGTTTATATGCAAAGAATTATTGTTTATGACGTTATTATTTAACACGTGATTATTTAATGTGTAATGGACTAACTACGGTCGTGCAACTGAGGTGGATGCATGAATAGTGTTTTTCTCCCTACTTTTTCTCTCTGAGATGAGGAGAGAGAGTATCACCATGGAGAGGATGCTAGATCATGTGAATACAATGATCCTTATGCCATCTGGGAACCCACACACACACACATATAATTATTGGAGGATAAGTCAGTTTTGGATTAAGTCTTAATCCATATGTCTCTAGCTATCTTAAAAATACTTTTCAAGTATTAAGATCATTTTATTCTTGTCAATTTTTGTCGTTGTCAAGTCGATGGCTAAATCTTCTTTTTCGACAGATAGTAATGTAGTATTTGTCTTTGAATGTCAATTCGATGTGAGAAATCGACTAAATAAGTTTATATTTTGTCGTTGAGGTTTTAGTCGACTTTGCGAGAATCCTTCATCGATAATTGTGCTCATGAATAAGAATAATTAAGTATTCGACAATATGCATTAGTGACATCTATACAATAGGTGTACTATTGTTTATTTTATATATTATTATTATCTTTTATTTAAGCCTAGTTTTGGTTAAAGAATATTGTCTAGTAAGAGGTAAAAGTCTTTTCATTTCACCCTAGGAATTCTTCCTAGATGCTTGGGGAGTGGGGGAAGGAGCAGTAGCTCCATACTTCCCACTTATTTCTGCATGTGAAGAGCCACGGGGAGTGGAGAGAAATTGGTGGTGAAGCATTTACTATTCAGCCCATAACTAGGCACGAGCGAGATAAATGTGAGGGGGAATCTTTTATTTTTCAAGAGGATTGAAAGCACAGAGGGCAGAGGAAGAAAGGATAGGAGCATAGGTTTATTGGGAGGAAGTGAGCTTTGGTGAGCCTACTACCTGTTACATGTATCTTATGAAACAAGTCGAATACATTGCTTCATGTTCATTGATAACTATAAGTAAGATGTGTATGGGATTATTGTTAAACTGTCGATTGGCATGTAGGTTATCAAGGATCTAAATGATAGTTAAAATTATCGTTGTTTAACCTTGACAGAGGATTATCTCTGTATCTTTATACTGAATGATGATATTCGAAAGAGTTATGGTAACTCTGTAGGATATGTTTATCTCATGTTGAATAGTGATTATTGTTGAATGACTATACATTTTGATGCTTTTGGTTAAGAGTGACATGTTTATATATATCTTAGACAAATGTTGTTCTCTACTGATAACCATACATAGGATAATCGGTGGTGTAATAATCAAAATACTGTGTAATCGAGCCGATGGCAATGATATTTAATGTAGGTTTTGTATGTAGTATAACCTCCGTATGACGATGTTAAATATGGAGGCCAACTATGTTAAGTCAAGGCCGACTATGATAAGTCTAGGCCGACTGTGTTAAGTCTAGGCCGACTGTGGTAAGTCTAGGCCGACTGTGGTAAGTATGGACCGATTGCTATATGAAACCATGTTTTTGTTTTAAAGACTCAATATGGGCTGATGGCAGGTATATTGAGAGACCTATGAGAAGGTCATTTATTAAAAATATTTTACTCATAGTAGTAGCTAACCGAGAAGGTAGAGAGTATATTTTTGTAAGCTTAAAAGCTAGTAAATGAGGCAATGTCATTATGTAGGAACACTTGACATTAGACTGCTACTTCTGAGTATAAATGAAGAAGTATAAGTTGTTTTTAGATGCTTTTCTAGAGTTATCTTAAACTATCTTAATCTTAGTTTTGTAGAGGAATATTATTTTTTCCCAATCCTAGGCTAAGAATAGCCACAAGATTTGTCGAGAGATAATACTCACTATGGCAATGAGAGGTCAAGATTTAGACTATTCGTTAATTTGGAATTCTCTTTTGATATTCATTAGGAAGTGTATTTGGTATGTAAGTTATGAAGTTATTAATTATCTTCGACAGATTTTGAGTTGATTATATATTTATAGACTAAGAGAGAAATAGTCTTTAGTCATTAATCCATATGACTAAAATGTCAAAATCTTGTAAATTATTATAGAGAAATACAGATGAGCACGAAAATAGGTAGACAAGCCATTAAGTAGATGACAGGACATCATAGACCCATGATTGCAAGGATGCAAAGAGGGACTCAATGTATATTGCATAAGTCACCTAAGCTCTCACCCTATACTCATCTAGTTGTCTAGAAGATAAGGGAATATCATATGTCTTCAAGACTATTGTTGTATAAACAAGTCAGAGAGTGTTTTCATGTATATATGTTATAAACTGAATTATAAGAATGTTGTCTCCAAGTCGAGAAAAGAGTGAGTGAACATATGACTTTATTTATATGAAACTTTGGCCAAAGTAATGCAAAAGTCACTACTTGCATTGTCAGTTCATTGTGTACCATATATCTAAACAATTAGAGTGGGTGATACATAGCTAGAGCTAGACTAGAGTTGTAAGCCCGATTGTCATTAGCTAGGACACATCACTAGTTCTCAGATGGCATAAAGAATCAGTTGATTCTCATTATCTATTACCCTCGTGAAGGGAAGAGCCACTTCCAATAGGAAGGTGTGCGCGGGACCGTCGATCTATGGTTGGAGGAAAAGCACCAAGGTGATTCTCTCTCTCTCTCTCTCTCTCTCTCTCTCTCTCTCTCTCTCTCTCTCTCTCTTGCAGTTGACTACCGAAGACTTGTGAATAGGAAAAACATTACTTATTCTGTAAATGAAATTGAGAAATTGTAAGTTGTAAGAAATATGACCATTTGATATATGTGAAAATTTGCTAGTTGCATGTGAAGCGACCATCTTTTGAAATCATGTATATTGTACTTGGAAATTGCAATGTAATATCTTTGATTTTAGTTATTATAAAAAAAAAAGATTTTTGCTTTATTTATATTTAAGGATATTCAATAGTTCGATTGGGATGATACAACTATAATCTATTTCAACGTACTAAAAGCTAACTTATCATCTAACAAAAAACATATGGACATGGGAAAGGCTTATACAAACCCAAATTAAGACTATATACTATTCCAACATACAAAAAGTAGCTAAGCACCTATTAAAACATATGAGCATAAACTTTGAATTATGACAATCTTGAGATACTCTAAAGTGCCATACCACCTACAGCTCGAGTCGTGTTCCAATGATCATATGCACGATTCTAAACACTGTCAACCAACTCCACTTTTAGCACCACTTGACCAACTACCTATTCCAAAACAATGAGCTTTGTGCCATTTATAATCTCAACTCATTGAATCAACCTTATCAGAACCTCATTTTCTAGTAACAGCATGGTGTAACCACTAGAAACCTCCAATGTGCTTTTATGGTGTGTAACAACCATGTTTTTCATCACCAATCACAAATCTTAGCAAAAAGCCTTATGGATTGAACATCTACCATTAAAGCTTTCACCTCTTCCTAAATTGCCTTAAACTCTTCCCCATATCTTCCATTTTAGCCTTCCCCTTCTCAACCCTTTATTGCATATCTTAGTTAAACCCTAACTTTTCTTTAAACCCTTCATCCTCCTCTAATGGCATACTAACCAGTGATTCTTGAAGGCATTTTCTAATTGCCATATCCTGCACCGCTAATTTCAAGTTAATTTTAAAATATTCTAAAATTGAAGGTCAAGTTATCACCATCCTATTATCCTCAATCCCTTCTACACCCATAGTGGCTTTTATAACCTTCAAGTTTCCCTCAATTGAACAATTGAATTTTTTTTCTCAAACAATAGTTTATAACCCTTCCATAGTGGAGATGATCCCTTGAAGAGTTACCTCTCATCATTATTAGAGCCCCTCTTATAAAACCTAGCAACAATGACAAAACACCTATATCCAAAATGCTTAGATAGATGACATTGCAAACGCAAGCCAACATAATGCTTAAAATCTCATTACTCTCCACCTAACACAACCACACATACCTTACACTCATGAAACCATGCATTTACAATATCCCTCTCACTATAGGTGTGAAGGTTCTTTTGTTCTTTATTACTACCTCTCGATCCCCTAAGTAGGATATTTGCCATAATGACAAAAATAACCACCTCACCTCACTTATAAATCATGGAGCTCGATCTTCATTTAGAAGATTTCGCTAAATTTTTCTATTCATTCACATATGTACTTTCCATGGTTGCATATTCAATTTGATTAACTCCTTGGTTAGCAAGATAATCAACTAGTCTATTTTTTAGCTTTTTTGGTTGGAGGGTATTATGTCAAACCCAAATCCTTTTTCCAATCCGATACAGGGGCATGCATCTAAGTTGATACATCTTCAGCTAAGAACTAAGGACTGAGGGGTATCCATTCCACCAAAGTTGCTTGAGGCACTCCCATCCTCATCTCTTATGGTGTCAGGGGCCCTTAAACTCAACAAGACTTGATGCCCAATAGGTTCATTCAGAACCATTTGTTAAGAAAAATAAACGATCAAATAAGCTACTAATCAAACAAGTGAATGAAATAAATAAATTACCATTAATAAGGAGCTTCATGCACCAATAAACAACAATGGAGACATAGATTTTGAAGGGGGAAAAAACAAAGAAAAAACCCCTATAAATTATGAAAGATGGCATGAAGCCATGAAATAAAATATTACAGAAAGAGAGGGAGGAGCTCCTCAAGAAATGCATGAAAAGAGGAATGAATGAATGAAGAGAAGAGGGCACCTCATAAATAGAGGTGAGAGGGGAGTTGCATCCAACTCCCAAATGCCACCTTTTATGTGGGTGAGTGCCATGTGTAAACCTCATAAAGAGGTAACTAAATAAATCAAATATTCCTTCAAGAGGAATATTGAAGTGAGTTAAATACTTTGTTATTAAGAAATGTCTAATTACATAGACAAAAAACAATTTAAAAAAAAAAAATGCCTAAACATTTTCTCTCTTTTTTTTAGATGTCTCCATTGAGGAAAAAAGTTTAAAAAAACCTTTAAATTTTTTTAAGCAAATTTTTTTTTAAATTTTTTTAAGCAAATTTTTTTTTAAGAAAGGTCTTATCAAGGCAAAATAATGTCTAAAATTTTATAATAAATGACTATTAAAAGGCAAATTTTTTGAAAAAAAGCCTAATATATATAAAATTTAAAAGCCTAATTTTTTAAAAAATGGCTAATAAAAGACAATTTTTTTATATAACAAATGCTTAATTCTATAAATAAAAGGCAAATTGAAATATTGCCCTCACAAAATTTTATTTAATAAAAAATAAAGAACAAAAGGGATTTAAAAAAAAAAAAACTTAATTAAAAGGCTAATATAAAAAAACACATGAACTTTCTAACATTATTTAAAATTTAAATATTTTAATTTTAATTAGTTTAAATAATAATAAGTCTTAAATTAAAAAAATTAAATAAGTTAACTTCAATTTTAGCACTTAATAATTTAAAATCATAATTTTAATATGGTTATATTCTTAAAATATAAATCAAATCATAATTTTAATATGGTTATATTCTTAAAATATAAATCAAAACCATTATACCATGATATTATTATAATTAATCCAAGTCCACTACATTGTAGGAACACTTAATGCAACAAAATATTGAATTAAAAACCTTTCAATTTGATAAGGACAACATATAAAAGGAAGTCTTGCTTTTTCTATTTACCATGTTAGAAAGAATAAAGGAAGTCTTGCTTTTTCTATTTCTTATTTCCTTTTATTCTCTTTATATTTTTAGTTTTTTAGTTTTTGATCTCAAATTTCTTCTTACTTTTCTTCTTGAAATTATTTGCTCTCTCCAAAAATGAGAGAGGGTTTAGGAGAATATGGTTGTATTCAGAGGAATAAAATTGCATTAGCTTTGTATAGAAAAATCAGAAAAAAAAAACAGAAGAATATTGACATACAGACTATTATTTTTTAAAAATGCTTGTTTTCTGTTTCTTCCATTTTTATCTCTCGTCACATTCCAAAATGCCTCTTCTTTTAGATGAAGAAGATGATATAAATTGTTGACTATTTTGAAAAGAGTTCAACATAAATTTCAAATTTCAACCAAAATTTTTAAAATTAAAATAACCTTCCCTCTATTGCAGATTTTATGCGGACTCAAGCACATTTCATATCTTTAAGGGAAAAAAAGGGTAACATAACGCTCCCTTTATTGCAGATTTTTTTTATACAAATTAGATTTTTTTAAACTTTTTAGAAAAGGTGCATGCCCAAATTTTTTGAAAACAGGTATGAAAGAAAATGGTTATTATTATTTTTTAAATGGGAATATAGCAGATCTGAAATAATTTTTGAAAACTCTTGCTAACCTAAAAAAAATTGCATGCAAATGGGTTAGAAAAAAAATGAAAAAGAAAGGGTAAAAAAACTATATCTTGAACAAAAAAAAATTCTCCCAAATCTGCATAGATTAAATGCATTCACAAAAAGATTAGTAGAACTTGGCTCTGATACCATGTTAAGAAAAATAAACGATCAAATAAGCTACTAATCAAATATGTGAATGAAATAAATAAATTACCATTAATAAGGAGCTTCATGCACCAATAAACAACAATGGAGACAAAGATTTTGAAGGGGGGAAAAGCAAAGAAAAAACCCTATAAATTATGAAAGATGGCATGAAGCCATGAAAAAAACCCTATAAATTATGAAAGATGGCATGAAGCCATGAAAAAAAATATTACAGAAAGAGAGGGAGGAGCTCCTCAAGAAATGTATAAAAAGAGAAAAATGAGAGGAATGAATGAATGAAGAGAAGAGGTCACCTCATAAATAAAGGTGAGAGGGGAATTGCATCCAACTCCCATATGCCACCTTTCATGTGGGTGAGTGCCATGTGTAAACCTCATAAGGAGGTAACTAAATAAATCAAATATTCCTTCAAGAAGAATAAAATAAATCAAATATTCCTTCATGAAGAATATTGAAGTGAGTTATATACTCACATAAAACAAAAATACTTTGTATCTATAAAATACAAGTATTTAATAAGAATATAAATATAAATATAATATATATACTAGTTTATTTTGACCCCTATAACGATAACTAATCTTAAAATTTTCAAATTTCTTTTCCCATAATCAAATTTCTTATAATATTATCCTTAACCTTTTTTCACTATATTTACCATTATCTAAGAGTCCCCTTCTATTTCAATATCTCTATACCCTACTAATTTCTTATAATATTATCCTTAACCTTTTTTCGCTATATTTACCATCTTCTATTTCAATATCTCTATACCCTACTAATTACCTTTTAACATCTCTTAAAACATATCTAATGCCCACTTCAATTTTACTCGGCTTCTTAGTGCCATCCATTTTGATAGCCTCTTATATCTACGTAGGTGAGGTATCTTCCAAGCAATATAATATTGGCGAGGTTATATACACATTATGTCACGTGGTAAAAGAGCGGACAAGGTTACCGAAGTTATTTGACTCTTAACAATTTGTCCTTCTTACGGAACTGTTTTTTAATTATTATTAACTATTAATTTTAATTATAATAATATTAAAAGAAAATTGTATTTGATATGGTGGGGATCCTACTTTTCATCTCCACCAAATATTGGACTCCAAAGTAAAGAGATTCTGACTTTTAACGGGGTGTGGGGTAATATTTAGGGTTGTCGTTTGTGTTGGATTCATGTGCTACACATTTGATTTGAGGTTTTTTTTTTTTTTTCTATATTAATTTTTCTTTTCTTTTGTTTTTTTTAAATTTATTTATGAAATATGGGTTAACTAGTTTGACTTAAAAATTATATTATTGAGTTATGATTAAATATTATAATTTGACGTATTTAATTTTTATCACTTTTAATTGTATTATTATCCTTACCAAGATATAAATTTGATAGCCTTATGATTATATTTAGTTATTTTAGTTGTAGAGGTATTCTACAATGAGAGTAAGGGGTGGAGTGTAATGGCGTGAGCATGTTAACAAAAATTTTTTACTTTTTACCTCAAATTTGACAACCATTTACGTGTCAAAATATTTATTAACAAGTATACCTATATTTAAAAAATATATCTAAAGTACCCCAATAGGTATCCTTCTAGAGGTGCCTATTTTTTTAATCAATTTACCACACATAGGTGGACATATTCAAAATATTAATATTTAATAATAAGCATAATATAAATCCAAAATATCAATATTTAAAAATAAATTTTATCTATATACATATACATGTATATACTAAATAAAATAGTTGTAATGTAAAATAAAATAATTCAAAGTAAATAAAATAAATTCAAATTGATCTCTCTAGATAGATTTATTTAAGATAGCTATACTAATTAAATATTTAAGAAGATTGTATCACTCAAAGGAGATATGCTAAATAGATGTGAATGTTTTTATATAATTATTCTTATATATATAGTCTATATTTTTTTCTAAAATTAAATAAATCTTAATATGTAAAAGGAAACTTCAAATAAATAATTATTATGAAAAATTTACCTCACAAATAAAATAATGTCAAATTTAAATATTAATTATTACTTCTATATATACATTAATAAATAATTTTATACTATTATTTAACAAAATATTAATTATAAGTATAAATTTTTCACAATATGAAATTAATGTAAGAATAGTTTTAGATTCAACTTGTATATTTTTTATATCAAAATATTAATTTTTTAATTGAAAAAAAACTTATATGAGTTGGATCGAGTTGGTGAGGTCATTAAAGAAATAAAGTGAGTGGAATATAACATTATAAACATGTAAACTATGTTAGAAAAGATAATTATCGAGTGGAATATAACATTATAAACATGTAAACTATGCTAGAAAAGATAATTATATTTTCTTTAGAGGGAATGAACAAATTGTCCATACCCTTCATTATCACTTGGGTCAACCATGTTCCTAATACTATTTAGGAAATTTTGATTGGACGGGTAATTTACCAACCTTCAAATTCATTCAATGGCTTAGTCTATGAAAAGAGAAGAACAAATATAACTAGCACTTGCACCCCTTGGAGGTTCAAGGGATCCGCCGATAGGATATTTATGGGAAGAGTTAATGGATTTAATAATAGACAAATAGATGTATAATAATAAATTTGTACATGTTTAAAGTAGAAATAAAGATGTTATTCAACATGTTTTCAGATTCATTTGTAATAGGTACAATAGTTGTTTGAACATAAACATTCCCATGTCATTGCATGATCAAAGATTAATATCAATATTGCATCGAGCAAAATTTTACAAGAGTTTCTTTTCATCTTTGTAATAAGATTGTCTTTTGCACTTGTGATTCCTGTGCACAAAAACATAATGTTGTCAGTCCAAATTGATAATTTGTAATCATTTTCTTATGAATGAAAACCAAGCAATAAAAAATAAATTCTTCAGAAGTTGGGCAATTCTTGAGGTTTTACTTTTTTTGGTCATGTATTGTTGACCTATGTAAGATAAACAATGTAATTGGTTAGTTTTATTCTTTGTATGTTTTGAAAAAAAGGATAATCAAATATTAGAAAAACTTTCATTATTTCTTATTTGAGCATTCTTGCGAGTAAATATACATACCTGGATTTATTGTTGTGAGAGTAGTTGTCGGCGAGCCTCTTCTTTCTTTCTGATAATGTTGTAGGGATTTTTTTTCATTTTGGAGTAGCAGTCGAAAGAGAATGCAGGCTCTATACGTAGACCTTTTATAGACTTGACTCTTGAAATTGCCGTAAATGTGAGGCCTTGTCTTTCATTTTTTCCAATATCAATTGTGGCTTTGCTTAGTGTAAGGCCTTGTGATTTGTGTATAGTGATAGCCCATGCCATGGATAGTGGTATTTGCCTACGATTGCCCCGTGATATGGGTTGTATTGGTATAGTTTTTGGGTTTGTTTCATCCCATGGTGGACCATTATAGTTTTCAAATGTTACTGTAACATATGATGGCAATTTTGGTGGTTTTGATCCAATTGGATATACAATATCTTTGACCTCTCCAAGAGACCCATTTACAAGACCAGCTTGGATCCATAAGTTTGTTGTAAGCATGACACGTTGACATTTGCTTATTAAAACCTCGTGAGGAAGTTGCTCATCATTACTAGTTGTGCCTAATTTACGTTGTGTATTTTCTGCAAGACAAAGTGCAACAGGTAGATTTAGTTGTTTAAGCATTTTTTTGTTATGTAATATCACTAGCTCATTTGTTGCAAACAGGTGTATTGATTGGTCAAAGTCTTCTTGTTCAGTTGTTGTTAGTTTCTTGTTTGTGCGGGTCATTAATACTTCCCAATCATGTTGTGTTGGTTCTACATTGCGCATGTTTTGTAATGTATGGCGAAATTGCATTTGAATTGGATCATCGCCTTGCTGTCTAAATATTGTTTGCAATGTAACAACTGTATTAAATTTGTGCCAAAGATTTATTGCAGTCGTGTGTGATGCATAGATAGGTTTGTCCATCACAGGTGGCAGTTGGGCAAGGTCTCCTACAAGAATTATAGAAATGCCACCAAAGCAGAGATATGCTTGTTCAGGGAATGCTTCTCGTAATCTGCTATTAATTTTTAATATGAGTTTTGGACCAATGAAGCTCATCTCATCAATAAGAATGTATTGTATGTGTTTCATATCTTCTTGAAATGTTGTCAATGTTTGTCCTTGCAATGGTTGCATTTCTTTAATTGGAATCCTAAGGGCAACATGTATAGTTGAGGCTTGTATGTTAAATGCTGCAATTCCTGTTGGGGCGAGAACAAGGAGTGGGTTTTCTCTTCTTGGAACTTTATTTTGAAGTGTATTTCTTATGTAGCTAATTAGATAGGATTTCCCTGTGCCTGCGGTTCCTTGTATGAGCATATGTAGTGGTTGTTTTGAGGTATTATCTATTGAGTGGGTTGTAATGATAGTAAGTGCTAGTTGTTGTTTTGATGACAATGTATAGTTTTGTCTGTGCAAATCTATGGGGGGATGGACACCTTGTTGGGACATTTTGTTTATGTTTACAAATTGAATTGCGGCATCGTGCAAAAGTGGTTGAACAGTATATTTTTCCCATTTGTTATTGTTGTCAAATTCACGTCGACCTAGCATTTCAAGTTCATTTAACTCAAGACTATTAGTAAGTCCCATTTGAGACAATAACTCCCATTCATTCATTTCTATATTATCTTGTATATTCGTCTCTTTATCAGAATTGTCTTCCTCTTCAATCACATGCTCAATTTCATATGTGCGATCAATATGCCATGCATTGTATTTTTTTGTATTCATGTGCTTCCAATTATTGATGATTTCTTCTTTGTTGAGGCGTATATCTCTATCAGTTTGACAAAAATGTTTATATAGAAGTAATTCACTCCAACAGAAAGTTTCAAAATTTTCAGAGTCTTCTTTTGGAATGCTATAGAACTGGGGAAATACTTGCACTATTGCCTTTTCTTTTCTATCTTGCCATTTGGATCCTTTGCGGCGAGCAACATATGTGAAGGATCTTGCTGATTCAATCAATGTTATCGTTTCTAGGTGAGATGGGCATTGCATATATGATTGTATGTAGTTTGATTGTATCTCATTACCGGCTAGTGTTTTTTTCAGGCGACAGAAATTTTTTTTGCCTACATTCAATGATATAAACTTTCGATTACAAATCACAAGTGGTAATTTTTGTAACATATGGCATGTTTCTTGTGCTCCAATATCTCGTTCTGCAACAATTTCTAGCATGAATTTTTGATAGGCTCTTAAAGCCTGGTCTTCTAATCTTTGCTTTGCACATATTCTTGCTAACATATTTACACAACTCTCTGATTTTCTTTCAGCTTTAGATGTGTACTTGGCAATGTATTTGAGAACAAGTAGTCGTGAGATAACAAGCTGGCAATCTATATTAGCTCTCCATATTGAGAGCATCTCAGGGTTATGAATGTTTAACCTGTCATCATTTCTTGATGGTTCGTAAGATTTATTCCTTGATTCATCACATGACAAGGTGGATTTTTCTTGTTCTTTCCATGGAGCCTTGTATCTACATTCTAAAATTTCCCTTTTCTTATGTAGGCAAGTTCTCTCGCTGCATTTAGTGTGCCTTTGTACACGGTTAATTAATTCTTCGTAATCATTGTATGGGTTGGTAGAGAATATTTCAGATGTGTTTATAGGCATGGGTCATCCATCGGGGTTTTATGTATCATGTTGTTTATTTTAGACTTAGACCGAGGGTTCCAAGCAGTGACATAGTTGTCAAAGAATTCTCTTGCTTTGTCCACTTCTACATTATTTTCCCAATCTAATGTATCCATGTTTGGTGCATTTTTGAGCCAAAGGAATCCATGTATATGTGCAGAACCTCGATGTTGCCATTCATATCTATACCAGTGATTTTGTGCACACATGAGCTTCTTGATCACCTCTTCATGAAAAATTGTGAATCTTTGATGTAGATATAGGGTTGTTGTGTGTGGGTTTTCAATCACGTCATCTGTGCGATGTTTGTTGGTGTGCAATGTAGATGTATCACTGGTTGCAAATAGTTTGTGTAAATCAGACCATTTTGTATCAGCTGCACTTAGTGTGAAGAAAAAAGTTGGTGAACCTATTTGGTTGATCGTATTTGTTAGATCACCACGACACTTGTTCCAATATGATCTTGTCCCCCGTAAAGCTGATCCAAAATGCATTAGTTCTTTAGCCAATTGATTGTCTGGTAGGCTATTTATGTGGGAACGAAGGTCTTCGATATTGGTTGGTATATTGTCTTCTATTTTTCTTTTGATAAATATTGAGGCAGTTTCTTGGCTACGATGACGCATCATAAGATTTAGAAGAAAGTATCTTAATCTTGGATGGCGTCCAAATCTATTGTCATGGAATCGCATAAGGTGCAAGGCATATTCATGAAGTTGCACCTCCCTAGCTCGGGGTTGCATGTGTAGTGCATTGCCATTTGGAAAGAGAGTAGGAAATGCCATGTCTAACAAGCCCTCAGTAGTGTACTCATTTATAGGTGTTGACCCAATGTGGGGCCAATCAATGATGTTATCATTTTCACTTTCTATTTGCAATGCTTCTTTAATGATTTGTAGCTCACGATGGCTAGTTGGTAGTCTTACCATGAATGATGTTGAATATTCTGTTTCATTTTCTTGTTCATCTTGATTGTTGTCAACTTCAATGTTTGTTGATGTTTGTTCTTCAATTTCACTTTCAATTGTATGAAGCATTTCAGAAATGTCTGTAGTAGAACCAGGTAGAAGTGCTAATGCATTGGCGTTGATTTCAACATCTTTATAGTACAAGTCATTTTTTATTTTGTATTCTAGTGCATTCCTAACATGACTTCTACTTACATAGCAATCATAATTCTTCCCATGCGTATTGTTTCTTTGGACGATTAGTACATCCAAGTCTTGAATTCCATGTGGAAGAGATTTTGTTATCGTTTTGACATCTTGTGGGAAGCTAATCGTGTGTCCACTATATTTGTATTGTCCGCCATGAGCATGTGTGACTTGTATTATTGGATTTGCACGTGCAATGAGCATCTCTTCTACTTGAGTGAGAATCCTCAACACATTTGGTTGCTCACTTGGGTCCATATTATTGGATGCAGAGAATTGATGTATGCCTTTCTCACTAAAACATCTTCTACAAGTAGGATTGTTGTTCGATGAATGTACATTCATTCCAGGGTATCTTTCCTTACATATAGTACATGTTTGTAAGTTTGATAGTGCATCTATTCGATTTCTAAATTTTCTAGATGCATCCATAAAGCTAGTGGACCAGTTCATATGCATGTTGTTAGTTGAATTTGTGTTTTTTGTCAATCGTGTAGGTAGATGTGTTTGATATTGTTTACTAGTTCCATGTGTTAGGTTTGAAGTCATTATTGCAGAAGGAAATTTATTTTGAAGATTTTTGGAACTTCTAAAAGGTTGTGTTTGATCTAATGCATGTTCTAGGTGTTGTGTACGTTGCATCATACGACGCACACTTATTTCTTCTTGATGGCGAGCATAATACAACTGACTTCTCTTACGAGATTGTTCATCTATGGGTTTAGTTTGGGATGGTTGTCTCTGAGATTCTTGTAGATTTGAGTTCATCATCTGGAAAAAAAATTGCAGACTACATTGTTAGCAATGTGCAAATGAAATAACATGCAGAATAATAAAAGACATATAGTTGGGTATACATTGTACATTGAGAAACCATAAAAGATTAAAAACTATAAATGTTGGTAATTTTTGAAGTATATGTTCCATGAAAAGGATATATTATTCAACATGCATCTCCATCGAAGGATTATAGAAAATTACAATTGTAGATGTAAATGAAATAACATGCAGAATAATAAAAGACATATAGTTGGGTATACGTTGTACATTGAGAAACCATAAAAGATTAAAAACTGTAAATGTTGGTAATTTTTTAAGTATATGTTCCATGAAAAGGATATATTATTCAACATGCATCTCCATCGAAGTATTATAGAAAATTACAATTGTAGATGTTCCAATTGTAAGAATTGGATGTATATTAACTTTTTTGTTAACATTTCACAAGTCACAAATTTCTTTTAACAGAAAGTTGCTTTCATTAGTGAAGTCAATTCTCTCGACTTCTAAGATCGTTGACTTCAACCGCGCCTCATTATTGTATATTTCATTTCTACTTGAAATGGTGAAGAGAAATTGTTTGAATAGTACATTTTTAATCATCTCTTCACTAGTTGTCTCCGCTTCTTAGTTGAATTGTAGCAAATACAATTCTTTGGCAGGCATGCCAATTAGTTTGGTTGCTGCCTCTTCAAAAGCAACTACCCATATAGTACTTGTATGATCTTGAAGCTTTATTTGAAGTACATATCTGTAATTGCAATCTTGAAATGTAGCTTCGCACTTTGAGCAATACCATGCTCCATCATTATTTTGCATAGCTCTTTTCTTACATTGTTTTCCTTCTAACTCAATAGGGCAAGCTGGATAACAAAATGAATTAGACTTGATGAATATTACTGTTGCTTTCATAATGCATTAGAGAGTTTGTGTTATGTCTAAAGGCTCATCTTGAATGTTGGTAATTGTCTTTCGTGTAAGTAGTAGAGGCACATCCACCTTGTTTGTTGCTAATGTGAGAACATCATTCCCACTTTTTGCAAACCATGATTTTAGTTGTTCTGCTTCTTGGATATCATGGTTTATAAACAACTAGGTAGTGACCAGTGTGCTTACCACCTTTCCATTGTAATTAGTAACACACCCATTTTTAACTGCAAGCACAGTTGACTTTTGTAGATGGTACATTTCTTGAAGTTGTGCACCTTCCTTTTGAGTTGTCGATCCCCATAAAGTCACATTTATGGTGGAGGTAGACATATCTAGCAACTTTAGGCTCCTTCTAAGAACCTCTGTCCCATCTCTTCTTCGTATTGTAGAGCTAGGATCTATGCATACAACAATTCCAATCACATCAACAAAAGAATTATTGTTCTTATTCACAATCTCATTAATGGATGTGAAAGAGAATAGATGTTTTGGAATTAGGAGATCATCTTCACAAAGACTAACCCTTGAGTCATCCATTAAAGTAATTTCCATTTGACTATTCAACTTGTTGTAAAACTTATTGGCTGACTTGATGGTCCCCCCAAATAATGTATATATAGCCCCGACTTGGATATTTCTAAAATGGAGGTCTGCAACTTCATTAAAGCAAGTGATACGTACTTCAGTCTGTTCATTATCAATAATATCAAAGCTAAACACCTGTCCATCTCCTTTCTTTGTGCTGAATTGGTGGATTTCTTTCTTCATAGTTACACAACCTTTGATCGTCCACCGTGTTTGAAATGGATTCAAACTTTTAATAGGAGTGATAGTTGAGGTAAACTCCTTCCTGTGTGGAGATGCATGTATTCCAAACATCAATCTCTTAGGAGTTGATTGTGTGGGTACATCATTATGATTTGGATTTGTAGATGGTCCAAATGAATTCCTAGCATCTTGTTGTACATGTTTCTCTTGTTCTTGAAAAAGGAAGGTGGGATCACCAATGACATCATGGTCTGTGCATACAACCTCTAGTTCAGAGATTACAATCCACCTATGTAAATAAAGTAAGGGGTAGTATTAGTAATGATTCATAGGAGGTATAAATGAAAATGTAATATTTCAAAACAATCACTATATTGAAATGGGTCACCTTGAGTTACAAATAGTGGGACAACTATATCCTGTGAGTTGAATTATTGAACCCTTCTGGATTTTCTTCGAAGTTATAGTATGATTATATTTTTTTGGCATTGTAGCTTTTTGTAGATGGTTTCCATTAGAAAGATCTATTTTGTATCTACTTGTTGATTCAATGCCATGACCAAATGTTGCAATGCTTAAGATTTGGAGATGTGGATGCACGTCTAGTGTCCCATTGTTCATCAATATGATTGCATTTAGTGTCAAAGGGGAAGACATAACTTAAGGGAGATGTGTTATTCCTATAAAATACG
Source organism: Cunninghamia lanceolata (assembly GCA_027924645.1). NCBI lineage: Eukaryota > Viridiplantae > Streptophyta > Pinopsida > Cupressales > Cupressaceae > Cunninghamia > Cunninghamia lanceolata. The sequence continues at coordinate 330,792 of BSBN01000550.1, forward strand.
GTTTAACAATAAAAACATTTTAGTTGAATTACCAATGTTATGATTATGTAAAAACATGAAATATTAGCTAGTATGCATTTTTTTCTATAGAGCAAAAATACTATTCAGATAAAATTCCAATAAGATTACTAAATATATGTAGTTTAAAATAAACTTGTACAATTGCCGTTATCCTAGAGAATTGGAAATAAGTAACTTGTAACATTGCTAAAGGAGACTATTTTGTGAAACAACATAAGGTATAAGAACTTACCTAGAGCCAACAACGTCTTTGGAGTGCTTACAAGGAATTATCTTGTTGAAATAAATTTTATCCTGTGGATTCAGAAAAAAGTTAAGAAGGTAGTGAGAAGTAGAGCATAGTAGAACAAACATTCAATTCCATGAAATTTGGACTTGATACTTAAGTAGGCTAATAAATGCTACATTTTAGGTTTATCCAAAGCATCTTGTGAGACCTAATCTTATGGTAAACATCCAATAGTGGGTAGTCCTAACTACACAAATGTTACTTTTTTGTTTATCCAAAATATTTTGTAAGAGTTAATATGAAATTTATCTCTACAAACAACTTTAAAAGAAAAAGGTCATGAGATACATTTATTTAATAGTCATTGTTAATGTTTCAGTGGAGTTTCAAATGTAAAATAAAGAAGGGCCTTTTAAATTAGAGAAATAGCTTACATAGGATTGCATAAAAGAAGAAGGTAATGAGATATGTTATTTTAATAGTCATTGTTAATGTTTCAGTGGACTTTCTAATTTATAATAAAGAAGGGCCTTTTAAATTACAGAAATAGCTTTCAAGGGACTATTTACTATTGGGGTAACATGGCATTTAGAGTATTCAAGAGAAAAAACATTAAATTTTAGACTTTAATAGAGATCTTTTTTATGTATCTTCTAAGTGCATATTTAAAATTGAGTCAAAGAATTTAGTGTATAATTTTATAAGAATTTTTGAAAAGTAGCATGAATAAAACTTAAGTACAAAAAAATGAGGATTTTATAAAAAATAAATTGTAACATTTTATTTATATAAAAGCGCTAAAGATTGTTTAATTAAAACCAAGCACAAAAATGATGAGAAAGTGTTAGCAAAAGTCTTCAATTGTTATATAGGTACATTGCATATTACATAACAAAAGTCTTCAATTGTTCCAATGTACATTGTATACATGTAAAATAATAAACACATAAGTTATGATAGATAAGTGCAAGAAAACATTAAAAGTATATTAAGAAATTAATACATGTAATATATGTTTAGAGGCTAAACACATAGGATAAATTATTTTTTGTTGATGTAAGATGAGCAAATAGTGTAAAAGAAAAACACTTAAACAACTTCCAACATTTTATTTTTATAAAAGATGATGTACAACTTCAATTGTTGGTAAACAACATAGGGCATAATTGTACTACGATACTACATATAGTTTATATAGTTTTAAAGTACAAAGGGGTAGTACATATTCAACTATGGGAAGATTTTATAGGGCCCAACAATATTACTATCATACTACATATAGGTCATGTAGTCTTGAAATGCACGAAGAAGACGAGGAGCATCACCATGTCCAAAATATCCATCATTGTACATTTCTCTCAAAAAAGTGCAAAAACTAGCTAATTTATCACATGTTGCATGGAATTCATTTGCGGTTTCCTGCATAGCTATAATGTTAGATTCTTGCACAGTGTGTGCATGTACGCTAGTTGCCTTCACTTTTTGGACAATTTGATTACAACTAAGTGTCAGACATCTTGCAAAATTTTGAATTTCAGTTTCATAAAAGCCATTCCAATTGACTGACGTGTTTGACCCAGTTGATGATGTTGGACTTGTTACAGTGACTTCAGGACCACTGCTTGAAATCTCAATTATGTGATTTGGTTGCAGTGGATTTGCCATAACCTAAAAAAAATACATCCACAAAACTATCAATTTCATGGATGAGAAAGTTGTTAAGTAGACATACTATCTTTCATTACCACTAACATAAAAATTGTGGGTGCATTAATTATACTTAATCATGATTCTATAACTATTTTTTTTTACATATAAATTACAAATCTATTTAAAATTTAGAAATTAAATGCAATAATGTTATATTAAATTTGTAAAAACACAAACAAGATTATTTATATAAGTTTTATAAAGTCATATAACTGATCTTTAAAATATGGAATCGAAATTAAATGAAAATAGATTAAAGATAGAAACATAAATTATCTTTTCCTTAAAAATAGATCAATAAACCAACAAGATATAAGAAAAACAATTCATATTATTATTAAAGAGTCAGTTTATAAATATTAAGAATTAAGGTTTTAATATTATATTGTAGGGTCTTAGATAATTAAAGGATTAGAACAAGGATCTAGTGGTGTGTCCAAATTAACTAATCATATAAGGAGCCCCTTAAAATCATCAACTTGTGCCTAAAGCACTATAAAATAAGAGAAAAAGAAAAAAATGTTAAGAGTATGCACTTTTCACCTCTAAATAAAAAATATGAAGAGCAATCTGCTATAAATATATATACTTGAAAATTACAAATTGAAATTAAAAGTAAATTCTTCATTTTATAACATCTAACAAAACATAATTTTAACATTAGTTAATTAAATATAAAACAAATAAAATCTTTTGAAGTGTAGGATATATATATATATATATATATATATATATATATATATATTTAATCATCTTAATGATATATCCAATAGTAATCTAAAATGTTGATGAAAAAACACTTACAATTTAAAAAAAAAATACATTCTCCATCAATTAATTCTTATTTAATTAAATCCTTGTCATTAATAAAAATTAAAAAATGAACCAAACTGCGCATACAAATCTTTTCACATGTATGGCCCACCCTATCTTGGCCTCTATAAAGTTTCAATATTCCTAACCATTTGAAGATCAAACACAAAGGTGTTGCTACAGGAATGCGTATCCATTTATATAGATGGTGCAGCTGTTTTGAGTCAAAATGGGAAACGTGGCCACTGTGCAAACAAGCTCCAGCTATCAATAAGGCACGGCTTTTGAAGGACCATAGTAAACACACAAAAGAAACAAAAACTAAAAATATGGAAAAAGACCTAAATTATATTTTGAAACCATACATAAAAACTTATATACCCAATCTTTTCTTTTTGAAATCAACAAATGCACTCGATTATTTCATTGACATCAACATTACAATGCATTGGATTGCAGGCCTCGCCAGGTGTCTCACACGTGTTTCTTTCTTGCTCACACACCTTACATATGGTCTTTAGGGTTGCTTTGAGTTCAGTGATCGCAGTAAGTTCCTGTCCATTTCATTATTATTTTTATTTCAAATCAGATTGAGCTTTTTTCCGGGGGGAGTTGCAAGGGAGTAAAAATATGGTGTTGTGTAACAAAAAGCTCAAAGAAAAACTTAGAGGAGCTTTGGTGGAAGCAGTGTTATCAAATAGCAGACAGAATGAAGAAGCAAACTCAAGCCTTGCATATTTGGAGGAGCTTCAAAGGTCTGCAAGGAAGGGGTCGTCCAAGAGGGAAAAGAGAAGACACAGCAACTCGTAGTTATGGACAGAGGAACACTGCTGCGAAGATGGTGAAGCTGGTAGATGGAGGATGCAGCATGCCTTGGCTTTGATGGAGAGAACCCAGGGCTTTCGTCTCATGAGCTAACACAGTAATCAGCAAAATTGTATATATGGGTAACTAAATAAAGTAGTTTCGCCACCTTAGCTTGTAATTGCCTCTGGGAGGAGCTGACAGCTACGGCTATGATGCAGATGGCGGATGTGGCCTTGGGTGGAATTAATGGAGAGGAGACTGGGCCTCCTTCTCATGGGATGACACTGTAATCAACAAATTTGCACGTATGTGGTGGCTGAATAAAGTATTTTCGCTACCTTAGGTTATAATTGGCTCTATACTATAGAAATTCCATGGTTTAGCCTCTTTTTCTTTTTTAACCCCTACTGACGGGTGTCCAAGCTTTTCTAATAAAACCCCTAAAACAATTACATAAAATTTCAAGCTTCCTTTTCTTGTTTCTTCTTCTTCTTCTGCAATGTCTTTAAATTAAATTTTAATCTTTGCCTTCAATAGATTTAGTTTTTAAAATTCAAGGCATAAAGGAGCTTGTTGTGATTTCTAATTTATCTTTCTTTTTCTTACAATTTTTTCTATAAAATGTATTTTTCTTATAGTGGAACATTTAGCCACCTGTTGAGAGCAAAACTGGCTTATGTCCAGGAGGAGGGGCGCTAGAAAGGATATCATGGAAGTAAGCAATGGAATGACTAAGGTTTCAATGGTGGAACAAGTCTCCACCAAAAATAATAAAAAATAGCCTCCACTTTAGTTTGCCCAGGATTGCCTATTAGAATTAGGGCATGATAAATTTAAAGAGAATAGATAATGCCTTATAAGTTATTTGAATTTCTTATAAGGAAAAAACAAATTAAATGCAAAATGATCTCATCATCTGTTTTATTTGCAATTTTAAAATTTAACAACTCTAAAGTGTAAACTTTGGGAGATTGCATTCTATATTTGCTGGAAGTAACTGTTGCATAATGCCTACATCTATAGTGAGAAAATAACTTGTACTATTTTTTCCTAACTGTGCGGGTCGATTTTTTTCCTTCTGTCAAGCATAAACAGATAAGTATGGAAGTGGGCTAACTTCCAAAGGCGCATGCTAGTTGTTGGATTGAAGTTTGTGGGCCTGTTTTATCTCCTACACAAAAGGCTTGAACCATCTTATGGACATTGCCATTGCTATAAGTTCAGACTGGCCAATATTTCATAGAAGCTGATAATGAAATTTTAAAAATAGATGACAGGAAAGATATGGGTTTTTGCAATATATGTACAGAAGCCATTTACTGATATTTATCTAAGTTCTACAAACTAGTTGAAAGATATCAAATGGAGCAACTTGTACCTGCTTCTATCTTCAGTCTGAAGTTGCTTCTGTGTTTGTACCGCTTTTATGCTCTATCTCCAGTTCCCTGTGTGTGCTTTGCTGCGTCTCCAAAAGTTTGTTTTGGGTTGAAAGAAATATATTGCATTTAACTGTATTTATAGGTTGTTCAAGCGGTGATAAAGGGGGCAATTTAATGCAAAAAAATCTTGCCATCGACCAGCTAACTACATTTACTACTCAATCTATCTTAGATTCACTAGTCATCGAAAGATTGTTTAAATATAAATGTAGAGCTTGTCAAAAAATGCCGTCTGTATGAGGTAGGTAAATTTTCCTATAGCAGACATTGAAAATTTTCCGAGCAAAATTATTACAGCATGAGACAATTCCGAGCACTATAATGCTCACAAATAAAAGCCTATCGGACAATTCTGAGCACATTTTATGGCGTGAGACAATTTTGAGCACTATAATGCTCACAACTAAAAGCCTATCGGCTAGCTAATTACTATCTATCATATTGGAACTTTGCATTTACTAGTGAATCAGATACAGGGGCTAGTGGATGAATCGGATATATTGGAAATATTGGAACTCTGCATTTACTCCTGAGACAATGGGATACATTAACATTTAAAGCTAAAATTTGTGTAAGATCCCATGATGGCTGGCAAGCATAGAGTTTCAAAAACATTCTGGAGAAGTCCTTTTAAATGTTCTTTATTTAGCTCTAGGGTGATGTATCGATAAGTCACATCAGTATATATTTGACGAAACTTGAGATGAAAGGGAAATTACTCGAAGCTTTTATTTTCCTGGGCAATGTTTAGGGCGGGAAAATAGGCGTGAGACAATTCCAAGCTTATATTTAACTATATATGCTCGCTTGAGTTATTTGCTTTCAACCGTTTCCCCTTTCCTTTTCCTTTGAAAAAAAAATAGAAATTGTAGAGTATCCCGTGGGAACATTTAAATGACATGAGACTGTTTCTGACATAATTTTTCTCAGTGTGAGAACAACCGACGAGTTGAAAAGTTTTGGGCGTGAATATTTTTACGGCGTGAGACAATTCCGAGCACTATAATGCTCACTTATAAAAGCATATATGCTACCAGCGTGAAGAATTTTACGGCGTGAGACAATTCTGAGCATTATAATGCTCACAACTAAAAGCCTATTGGCTAATTAAAAATTTTCAATTTGACTTTACCAATAAAAAAAGTTTTAGTTTTGGTGATTTTATTTTGAATAAATATACATAGAATTAATTATCTTATAAGTATTTGAAAAATAGATTTTTTTAATATGAATTAGATTGTATGAATAAGATAATTAATTTAATTAAAAGTTGGAGTAAATCATATAATTTGAAAATAATATAAATAAATGTATTTAGTTGATTTTGATAATAAAAAAAATTGTTGTTTATTATAATTTTTAAAAATTTAGAATTATAATTTCTTGTGTTAGAAGTATACAAATAAATTTTGAATTGGGTTTCTCTTAGAATTTGGTAAATTAATCTCACATGCATAGAATTAACTTTGAATGTAATGACCTATAACCCACGTGAATGAATCTATGCACTATAGATTTTTGCAACCACATTGGGTAAGACTCTACTTGACATTGATTAGCATGTGGATTGACGGTACTGATAAATTAGGTTCATTTTAGTGCTCCAATATCCAATGTATAGGATATTGCAAATGATTACTGAATTATGAGTGAATGTTTAGACACCTAAATTTGACCACATCCTACCATCACCTAAAATGATAAGTGAATGTATAGACACCTAAATTTGACCACATCTTACCATCACCTAATTCATCTCGCATATTTGATCACATCCTACCATCACCTAAAATGATAAGTGAATGTGTAGACACCTAAATTTGACCGCATCTTACCATCACCTAATTCATCTCGCATATCTCCACTTCTAACATTGATTAAATAAATTACTTGTTTTATTAACCAATATGATCATCATCCTACCGTTAATTAAATAAATTATAATCATTTATTTAATTAATAAATCATATTCAATATTCTTCTAATTGTTGGTGTGAACGAGGTATATTACCTAACCAATTTCCCTATTAGGTCATATTCACACTAGTTTACTTAAGTTTAATTAGGACACACTTAGGATAGTTATCTTCTTGTGTGTCATGTCATATGATTAAGACACTTGTCATAATCCTATGTTGTCCTATCTCATTACCTTGCTTATATAAGCAAGGTTCCACATGTACTTTATGTATCATAATATAATTTTACATCCATAATCAAACAATTCATCCTCTTGCTACTCTCTTGTGGAAGGTTATTTCTAGTTTTGTAGGTGATTCTGGGAACTTGAGTCCATTGGTGACTCTTACACTAATGTTTTAGCCTGTAATTGAATAAATTAACAATTATTTAATTAAATCAACCACCCCTTCATCATTCTCCCAAATATTAAATAAATAAACAATGTTTATTTAATTTATCCTATTTTCCCCCTCAACCATTGGTTGATTAAATAATCCCACTTAATCAACTAATTAAATACTTGCACATCCCAAATCATGATTAGACAAGACAATGTTGTACATGACTCAATGCAAGCACATGGCTCCAAAAAAAGACTTTTTGGATCTCCATCCTCCATTGTTTCCTAGAAAATTTTAGCCCTTCAAATCCCCTAGATCATGGGCCTCGTCACATGCACCTATCACAAGGTGACACTTGGAGGCCTCTCATGCATCCTTGCCTCTCAACCAACCCTAGCCATAAATCTCAAGAATCAATCTCATCCATTGATCCTCCATCCTCCAAATATATAAATAGCTCATTATATGAGCTCTTTTCATCATCACCTTTGAATGTAATTTTATGTTTCTATTTTGAGCAACTTACATCTTCTCAATAACACAAATTCCATTGAGTGCAAGGTCACTTTGGTGTAACAAGGATTGGTGTTAGTGAGAGACTTCTTATTTTTCATTAACTTTTCTAATCCTTTTCTTTAGCTTGAGGTGTTTTGATTTAGAATAGTTTAAATAGATTTGTTTATATGATTTCTATTTATGTTTTTGCATCCTATATTTATCACTCACATTTTGGCACGCCAGGTGGAACCCATGTCCCTTCCTAACCATTTTTTGGTAGCTTATTTTTTGAGTTTTTTTGTTGGAGGTATGTGGTTCAGTGCATGTGCTCTTATTTTGGTGCGGTCGTGCATGCTTTAGTGCCTACATTTCATCATTTGATGCATTCACTTGGCTTATATGCAACGATGTTACAACCAATAGCCTTAACTCATTTTTCATGTTTGTTTTCATATTTTGTAGGTTTTTATAATTTGCATTGTAGGGTTATTCGCTTATCATCATTTTACATCTCATTTGCCATTTGTAGTTACAGGTTTACCTCCATTTTTTTATCCCTTGAACAATTCAATGCCTTCACTCATCTTTCGGTTCCTACATAATCTCGAGGTGTGTCCATCTCACAAATTGGTGCCTATATCCCTGACCCTAACCTTTCTTGTTTGCTATTTTTGGGTCTTTTATTTTACATCATTCTAGATTTTTTGTAGTTCTTGGCACATATAACCTACTATTTTCATCATTGCAACTAGCATTTATCTTGTAGGTTTGAGTTTTAATTTTTTTTAATTAATTTTCCTTTTTTTTGTACAAGCCAACATGTTTTAGCACCTCCATCATCCTTCAATGTTTGTTTTTCATACTTCAATGCCAATGTTTCACCATTTGGTATCTTCATGGTAAGTGATTAGTAAACACTAAAAACTTGACTTTAGCACCTCTGTTCATATTTTAGAGTGTAGGTTCTGTTGGAATGTTTGTCATTGATGTCAAAGATGAGAAGACATAAGACTGAGATTGTTGGATGAGATTGTTGTCATTGATGTCATCGTTGGTGCAAGAAGAATGTCATTGATGTCAAAGAGAAAATTGATGATTGTGGATATGGCCAAAGGCCACTAATCGATTATATGTTCAAAGGCATATATGTGTGTGTGTGTGTGTTAATCAAGTTAATAAGATCAATTATGTGAATGTTGCAAGTATGTGCCTAACTGGTGTTGTCATTGATGTCAACATATCTATGTTGTCATTGGTGTTAGTTGTGCTCTTGTTTTGATGCTTGCTTGTAATGAGTTAAGTGTTGAAGATAATAAGTATTCCTGATATAGCAAAATAGTCCAGTAGATTGCTCCACATTTCTCAGAGAATGAATATCTTTATCTGCGGATTGGAAGTTATTTAGATGCATGTCTGAAGATGCTATTTTCCAAGTTTGAGCCTCAGGTATAAAGATTTGAGTGAGTTATGTTCACCAGACTAAAAACTACTTTTTCTGTATATTTAGCGGTGGCAGGGAGAATGTATTATGCTCTGAATTCCTCCGCATTTAAGTATTTCAGTCTGCAGTTCTGGAATCAAGTTTGTAGTGATGATAGGTGCCTTCAACTCCAATGGTTCATGATTTGGTGGTCCGCAAGTGATCTTTTCTTTATGACAATAGTTGGCAGTGTTGTTTATGTGCTCTAGATTGAAGAATCTTCTTGACAGAGTGGTTAGAGATTGTGCGGTTGTTCCTAGTGATTACAATGTGCTTATGGATGTCTCTTGATCATGTTCCTACTTTTGGATTGGTTCACAAAGAGAAATTTGGATCATGGATGAAGATTGTTCTTAGAAGACTTAATGATAACACCAGTCTTGGGTGACTTGGTTGTTTTCATTTCTTGTGGAGATACATCGAAGATTGTGGAAGCATGTCATGATGTGGAAGATTGCATTCGAGTCCCAGCTAAGGCATAATATGATCCACATACATCTTTCCCTTAGCTAATTTTGTTTAGGTTAAGACCTATATCTATGTATGTTTGTAATGCCGACCTTAGAGAATGTTCCAATGGTTGATGAATGTAATGCCAACCTTGATGTACATTCCAAGGTTAGTGAAGTGTATAAAAACATGTAATGAAGTTGCGAAAAAGATGTCCCTGTGCGAAAAATGAAAAGATAAGTGCGAAGGTGTAAGAAGAGCAGAGCAGAGGTGTTATATTGTGCTTCAATGGAACTAAACCTAAGCATGAAGTAGATGCTATCAAATCAGTTCACCAATCCTTGGCAGTGAGCCCTAATATTTGCATTGAGCATTTTGAATAGTGAGCCTCTAATTTTTGGTGTTGCTATAACTTATTTATTTCTGTGGGCTAACACCCACCGTGGTTTTTCCCTTATAGGGTTTTCCACATAAAAATTGTGGTGTCTCATGTATTATTGTGTTGAGCTTCTTGTTTCATGCTTTCATGGTTAATCTTAATAACAATGATTAAGAATTTGATGTGTTGATATTCATAAGTAGTTAAAGTTGTGGGACAACTGATTCACCCCTCCCCTCTCAGTTGTCCTGTGCATTTCAACAATTGGTATCAGAGCAAGGTTCCTCGGAAGAAGCCTAATAGCTTGAGGAAGATCTAGGATGGCATGCAAGGATGAAATGTCTTTCAATTGTTTCATATGTGGTGAAATAGGTCACTATGCATCCAGATGTCCCATAAGAAAATTGAGAAATAATGTTGAAGAAGATAAAGGCAGAGTATCCAAGAGAACATATTATGATGTCGAAATCGATGAAGATGATGATTGTTCTTTCACAAATTGTAATGATGAAGAATGTCTTTATCCAGAAGGAAGTACTGATGGTGATGATATGTTTCAAGAAGAGAACTATTGGATTGCTGATAGCAGCTACTTAAATCACATGACTGGTGACAAAAGTAAGTTCATAGATTTTGAGAAGTATGATGGAGGATTAGTCAGATTTGGAGATGACTATACTGGTAAGATATATGGAAAAGGATCAATTAGTCTTGATGGAAAACAACATACTAATGATGTTCTTTATGTTGAAAGCTTAAAGCAAAATCTCTTGAGTGTTGGATAGTTGTGCAGAGAAGGATACAATCTCATATTTCAGGATGATACTTTTGAAATCATAAAAAAATTTGGGGCTGAAATAGCTGGTGGGAAGAGAACAGAAGGAAATCTTTATCAGCTCAAAGAAAGTGACATTATCTGCTCCATGACTCAGAATAGTAATATTTGGATATGGCATAGGAAATTATGTCATATCAATCTTGATGATCTAGTAAGGATAAGCTCAGCTTAAGTTGTGAAAGATTTGCTAGAGATTATATATTCTAATAATGCATCATCTGCAAGAAGTGTCAAGTTGAAAAGCAAGCAAGAGGAAGCTTACAGGATGAAGAAAAATCTTCAACTGAACTATTAGAATTGGTTCATGCAAACCTTTACAGTCCCACAAAAGTTAGAATTTTCCATGATGACAAGTATTTTATGTTCTTTATTGATGATTATTCTACAATGGCATGGGTTAGTTTTCTTAAAGAAAGATTAGACGCTCTAGATGCATTTAAAGCTTTCAAGACAATGGTTGAAGATGAATTAAATATGAAAATCAAGTGTTTGAAATCTGACAAAGGAGAAGAATTGACCTCTGATAAATTCAATATGTTATGTGAGACTCATGGGATAAAAAGATAGTTATATAGAGAGAATAGAGTAATGGAAACAAAAAGCAGAACTGTTCAAGAAGCTGCTAAGACAATGATTGAGGAAGCTGACCTACCAGAAGTGTATTGGAAAGAAGCTATACATACTGCTATCTACATTCAAAATAGAGTTCAAGTCAAAGGTAATGATACAAAAACTCCCTATGAATTGTGCTATGGAAAAGTCCCTATAATGAAATATTTCAAAAAATTTGGAAGTAAATGCTATATCAGAAGAGAAGAAGAACTAGACATGTTTGATGCTAAGTATGATGAAGGAATTTTTCTTGGATACTCTACTAAGAGTAAGGCCTATCAGTGCTACAATAAGAGATTGAAAAAGATCATTGAGAGTGCATATGTTAAGATTGAAGAAGATGAGACTAAAATGTAGATGAATTTACAGTATGAAGTAAAAGGACACAAAGTTGTTGAAGAACAAATAAAATGGTGTTTAATTGCCAATGTTGAATCTAACTTAGTGATTGAAGCCTGCAATACTATGAAATCTTCTGAAGATAAATCTCTATCCACTGATAGTGAAGGACACAAAATTGCTCTTGAAAATCTTGAGAAACCTAGAGAAAACATGGAAAATATAGCAGAAGCAAATGATTACATCAAAGAGTTAAGAAAGCAAATAAAGGAACTCAAGCAAAGACTTAAAGAGAATAGTGAAGAATTGACGTTAGCAAATGAAGAGAAAGCAAAATTTGAGGAGTGTCTGAAAGGCAAAACCAAAAATTACATAAAGCTTGAAGAAGAAGTTGTGGATCTAAAAGCTGATCTGAAACATGCATGGGCTCAACAAGACAAACTCAGTGTGAGTACTGCCAGATTTGATAGATTAATGGAAAGTCAGAAAAATCTTGATGACAAAGAAGGTTTGATACTTGAGAAAGGTGAAAGCTCTATAACAGGTCAAGAGAGGATTGTTGAGGTTAAGGAGGACAAAGGTAAACAGAATCAGGATCAGAGGAATAGATCAAGAAGACCACCAGTCAGGCAACCAAATGCTTAAAGGTATCCATCCTTCAATGGTTATTGTCACTCATGTAGTAAATTTGGACATAAGGCTACTCAGTGTAGAAGTAGAATGAATCAGAATGTTCCATCATTCTCTGGTCAATGTTTCAATTGCAAGAAAATGGGTCATAGATCAAATGAATACAAAAGTCTAGTAAGGAATGGTTTTAACAATGCAAGAAAAACTCAAATTCTTCAATGGAAAGTGTTTTGCATGCAATAGATTTGGGCATATGGCTAACTAATGCATATCAAGAATTAACCAAATCAATGGAAGGAACCAAGGACAGAGAAATGTTGTTTGTTACAATTGCAATATGTTTGGACATATTGCAAGATTCTGTAGAAGCAAGAATGAGAAAAGAGACTATGCTTCAGAGAAGAGGAAAATAGAGCAGAGGGAAGATAAAGGAAAGAACAAGGTTGATCTGCAATAAATCAAAAAGGAGATGAGCAAAATTTGGGCTAAGAAGGATGCAAATGAGGTTATAGATGGATCCACACCAACCTCTGGTGCAGATACCTCCAGGAAGTAAATAGGGTGCCCTGGCTCAGGGGGAGCTTATATTGAAAATCTTTTTCTCCCTTGCCAAAGGATTAATGCTGATGCTCAGCATGAAGAGATTGTGATTGTGAAGGATAAAGTTGTGCAAAAGACTGCTATGTAAGAAGAGTTGATCAGAAAAGAAAATATGTTATGAATTGGAAGCATTTGATGAACTTAGAGGTGAATGTACATGAAGATGAAGAAGGTACAGATGAGGAAGCTACAAAGAGGATTCCTAAGACCTCTAGGGTTTTGTGCAAAAACATCACTCTAAAAACTAGATCATTGGTAATAAGAGCAAAGGTGCATTGGCAAAAAGAAGAATGAATAGAACCTAAGTCACTATTCCTCTTGCTCTGAACTAAAATGCATAAGAATTCATCAATCCAATGGTGCCTAGAGTCTCAGTCATTGATCTGGATTGATGTTTTGAGAGCTACCTCTCAGGGGGAGTAGCTAAATGTTATTGACATAAGTTCCTATTTAAGAGCAGTTTTAGTTTGATCAAGAGTAGCAAAGTGCAAGTATGTGCCCTTTGCCATTGATGTCAAAGGGGGAGAGAAATCATGTGAAAAACTCAAGGGGAAAAAGAGTATAGATGAATAAAAAGAAAGGGGGAGTATCTTGTCTTGATGGTCTTTACAATTTTTCACATCATATGTTGCCATCAATGACAAAGGGGGAGATTGTTGCAAGTATGTGCCTAACTGATGTTGTCATTGATGTCAACATATCTATGTTGTCATTGGTGTCAATTGTGCTCTTGTTTTGATGCTTGCTTGTAATGAGTTAAGTGTTGAAGATAATAAGTATTCCTGATACAGTAGAACAGTCTAGTAGATTGCTCTACATTTCTTGGAGAATGAATATCTTTATCTGTGGATTGGAATTTATTTAGACATGCATGTCTGAAGATACTATTTTCCAAGTTTGAGCCTCCGGTATGAAGATTTGAGTGAGTTATGTTCACCAAAGTGAAAACTATTTTTTCTGTATATTTGGTGGTGACAGGGAGAATGTATTATGCTCTGCATTTAAGTATTTCATTATGCGGTTCTGGAATCAAGTTTGTAGTGATGATAAGTGCCTTCAACTCCAATGGTTCATGATTTGGTGGTCCACAAGCGATCTTTTCTTTATGACAATAGCTGGCAGTGTTGTTTATGTGCTCTGGTTTAAAGAATCTTCTTGACAAAGTGGTTAGAGATTGTGCGGTTGTTCCTGGTGATTACAATGTTCTTTTGGATGTCTCCTGATCGTGTTCCTACCTTTGGATTGGTCTGCAAAGAGAAATTTGGATCATGGATGAAGACTGTTCTTAGAAGACTTAATGATAACATCAGTCTTGGGTGACTTGGTTGTTTTCATTTCTTGCAGAGATACATTGAAGATTGTGGAAGTGTGTCATGGCGTGGAAGATTACATTCGAGTCCCAGCTAAGGCATAATGTGATTCGCATACATCTTTCGCGTAGCTAATTTTGTTTAGGTCCAGACCTATTTCTATGTATGTTTGTAATGCCGACCTTGGAGAATGTTCCAATGGTTGATGAATGTAATGTCAACCTTGATGTACATTCCAAGGTTAGTGAAGTGTATAAAAACATGTAATGAAGTTGCGAAAAAGATGTCCCTGTGCGAAAATGAAAAGATGAGTGTGAAGGTGTAAGAAGAGCAGAGTAGAGGTGTTATATTGTGCTTCAATGGAACTAAACCCAGGCATGAAGTAGATGCTATCAAATTAGTTCACCATTCCTTGGCAGTGAGCATTTTGGGCAGTGAGCCTCTGATTTTTGGTATTGCTATAACTTATTTATTTATGTGGGCTAACACCCACCGTGGTTTTTCCCTTATAGGGTTTTTCACGTAAAAATTGTGGTGTCTCAAGTATTATTGTGTTGAGCTTCTTGTTTCATGCTTTCATGGTTATCTTAATAATAGTGATTA
The DNA here is from genome assembly GCA_027924645.1 of Cunninghamia lanceolata. Taxonomy (NCBI): domain Eukaryota; kingdom Viridiplantae; phylum Streptophyta; class Pinopsida; order Cupressales; family Cupressaceae; genus Cunninghamia; species Cunninghamia lanceolata. The sequence goes on from BSBN01000550.1 coordinate 345,853, forward strand.
AGAATTTGATGTGTTGATATTCATTAGTTAAAGTTGTGGGACAATTGATTCACCCCCCCCTCTCAGTTGTCCTGTGCATTTCAACAATGACATGGCAGCGATCAGGAATAACACTTTAAGGTTATGATGTCTAAGGCAACTAGATGAAGCAATACAACTATTTTACATAGAAAATAAGGGTGGAGCTATGACATTATCTGCTAATATACCCTTGGAAAGGAAGTCTCTTGGATCTCCATCAACCAATGATTGGAAATGATACTTTTGGTGATTAAGTGTGTCCACCATTACTCATTAAGAGAGGGAAATTGAAGAAGAAATGTGAGAAAGAACCAAATATTAAACTTATATTACCACCATCTTTGAAGAAACTAAAATCTTCAAACAATGTTTCTCCCAAGAAGAAACAAGAGACAAAGACTTGCATCTGAATATACAAAATGTGAAGAGTAGAGAATCGAGAGAAGCCTCTCTTATTTTGGTAAAATATAAAGAGCATTTGGTTGATGATGAAATATTCTTTGAGAAACAACAAAAGTATGCAAATGACCTGATTAAAGAAAGAAGTTTGATTGACGTCTCAGAATAGAGAGTCTAGTCAGATGTAAAGAGAGTTTTTCTATTGAGAAGATCAATGTAATACCTTTTTGTCATAGGAATTTGGGGAGAGAAGATCCAAATTAGTGGTGTGCAATCGATGAACAAGGCACCTCCAAATTTAGCGCATCCATAGCAAGATGATACATAATATTATTACTGGTTCGCAAGCACTAAGAATCAACACAAGTATAAATCATTACACAAATCAAAAGGAAGTGCATGCTTTCAAACTAATACATAGCCATGAATAGGCAATACGCAAGCATATGAGATGGTATGTGAAAGCCCCCGAAAATAGTGTATAGATTCAAATTTCAACATAGAAAGTAATTCCTATGTAGACAATAGAGAAGATATATAGCCAGCAATAATGTTCATATTATGAGGTCGATGTGATAAAAAAGATGATGCATGGCGATAAACAAATACAATGGCAGCGACTGTAATTAAGTGGAACAATGACTATTAAAGAGAAGATATTCTCATAAATACAGCAGTGATTAGAAATGACAAGGAACAATAATTACATTAAAAAGGAAACGAATGTATTAAGTGTGAAGCAGATAAGGAAATGATGCAAGAACAACGATGATTTATGGAACAACGATTAAAATCTATTTCATGGTTTTTAAATGAAAATTAATATTGGTTAAAACAACTGACTCCCTTAATGGAGCACTCTCACACAAAAGGACAAATCGTCCCATATAAAGACAAAATTGTCTTATATAAAGTATGATAATAAAAGGTATTTGATAATGAAGAGTTGCCTCTCTTTGATCGATTGTGTCTAAAGATTTAATTGACCTCTTTGGAAGATAGATAAGTTAGTTTGCAACTGTGTGGAGGGTAGCATGTGTGAAATAGAAGGATAAATCATATATACACTAGTAGATTTAAAAGAGGAATATGTAGTTTTGAAAGGGAGCATATGTAGATTTGCAAACGAAAGTATATGAAGGAAGTGCAACAATAATGGAGTGAAAAGAAATATATGAATAATTTCTGAGTAATTAGGAAGAGGGTGAGCAAAATTATGAAGGGTAAATTTGATTTATATTGAAGATATTTGTGTAGACAAATACATCATATATACACCAGGTTCCTGAAGAAGATTAATTTTTGACTTATGAAGAGCAAGTTGTGAAGATTAATTGCAAACTTATGAGAATATTATGTGTAGATTTATAAGGAGATTGTAATCACATTGGTGTGGCAAATTTAGGAAGAGAGTTATAGCAGAATTTTTAAATAGAAATCTAGTTAGCTAAGGTTGGTGCCTTGGAAGAGGGAGTTGGTGCTCCTTGTAGGTTGGTGCCTACAAAACAATTTAATAGGTTGGTGCCTCTAGTAGGTTGGTGCCTACAATCATTGTAAACTTATATAAATATAAAGTACATTATTTGTATCGTGGTTTTCTCCCATAAGGGTTTCCACGTAAAATATTGGTGTCAACTTGTTCATATTGTTATATTCTTGCATACTTGCCATTGTGATTAATAAGTTGGTAAAAATTGTAATATATTGATTCACCCCCACCTCAGTATATTTGTGTGCTCATCAATTGGTATTAGAGTCGGTCCTTCGAATAAGTCTAACAAACTTGAAGGGAGATCCATATAGCACACATAATGAGTGGAGAAGGATTCTCTTCCAACAAGGCTCCATTGTTTGATGGGACAAATTATGCATTTTGGAGTCTGAGAATGGAGGCCTATATAAATGCTATAGGATATGACGTTTGGCAATCAACGGTGAATGGATATAAAGATCCTTCAACACCTCTAATGGATTCAGCAGGAAAGAAGGAAAGTGAAAATAATGCTAGAGCCAAGAATTCAATCCTATGTGGATTAAATGAATCTAAATTTGTGAAGATAATGCATTGCAAATCTGCCAAAGAGATTTGGGACAAGTTGAAGCACACTTATGAAGGAGACAAGAAAGTGAAGGGAGCCAAATTGCAAACACATAGAAGCAATTTTGAAAGTCTCAGAATGGGTGAAGAGGAAAATATTGTTGGATTTTTCTTGCATGTGGATGAAGTTGTCAACACCATTCGAGGCCTTGGAGAAGAAGTAAAGGAACTAGTCGTAGTGCAAAAAGTGTTGAGATCACTTCCACCAAGATTTGACTCTAAAGTATCAGCAATAGAAGAAATGAAGGACTTGGACACTCTAACCATGGATGAACTACATGGAATCCTAACTGCTTATGAGATGAGGACCGGAAGATATACATCAATACAAAAGGAGGCTACATTCAAAGCATCTAAGAATTCAAAAGGGAAGGAAGTGGAAGATAATAATCCAACAGATGAGGAAGAAGCAAATTTTGTGAGAAAGCTAAAGAAAGGATCAGGAAAATACAAGGGTAAACTACCCTTCAAATGCTTTACATGTGGTAAAATTGGACATTATGCAAAAACATGTCCTTATTCTTATAGCAGTGATAGTGAAGAAGAAGATTACAAGCCAAAGAAAGGAAGCAAAAACAATAAGTATCACAAAAACAACAAAAGGGAAAACATCAAGAAGAGCTTATACTCATATAGAGATAAAGATTCTTCAAGTGACTATGCTGTGGAAAGTTGTGAAGATGAAATGTTATTCATAGCTGAAATAATAACGGAAATTGAAGACAAAGATGAAAATCAAAAGGAGGAGATAGATCATAATCTAGAAGATTTGGAAGAAGAGTTGGAATTTTCTATTAGAGAAATTGAAAGGCTGAAAAGGAAAAATCAAAGAAGAAAGGTTAGATTTGAAGAATGGAAACTAAGAAATTAATTTTAGACCTGAAGCTTCAAGTTGAGGAAAGTAAAAGGATAGAATATTTAACTAAAACCCGATTAGAAGAACAAGAAAAAGAATGTGAGAAGTTGGAATGTGAAATTGTCACATTGAGGAAAGAGCTAGAAAAGACATCAAACAAACTAAACAGGAACTTGAAAATGAGAAAAGTACGGGGATATTGGATAACATTATCAATTTTCAAAGGCCAATATTCGATAAGAGTGGTATTGGCTATGAAGATGGCCAAAGTTCTAAGGTAATTCAATCATCAAAGAAGACAAATAATGTAAAGCCAAATGCTCTCAAAAGCTCCATTACTAATAACAATAAGAAGGAAAATTATGCTCAGCAGAAAACCAGCACTTCTCTCAAGGACAACAATGGTAAATTCAAAAGATCCTTTCCTCCAAGGCAGATACAAATAACAAGGTTATATCATTCTTTATATGGTTATTGTTATTTTTGTAATAACTTTGGACACAAAGCAAGAGATTGTAGAAATCAAGCAAGACATGTTGGTTGGATCAAGAATAGGAGTTCTTATGAGTTATCAAGAAGGAACTATAACTTCCTTTGCACAGTTGGTAAATTATAATGTCATATGATACAATTGCAATAACTATGGGCATAAAGCAAGATTTTGTAGAAGTACTTTTGTGAAACCATCTAGACAACACAAGATGGAGGATACCATAACCAAACAAGAAGAAAAATCTACAAAAGTATGGAGAAGGAAACAGGAACAAAATAATGAGAAGAAGGAAGAATCTACACCTCACAAGAGGTATCACTAAGTTTGTGAGAAGAAGCACAAGTTCAGGGAGAGCTAACATTGTACTATCTTTTAGCTCCATGGAGAAGACAATTCAAGATAGATCAGCTAAAGATAGATTTATCAAAGTATGAGAATTATTAGAGAAAGAGAAGACATGATTAAAGAAAAGTAGAGAGACTAGAAGGTTTGAGACAATGATAAAGATGTTAGCAAGACTAAATCGATGAGAGTCAATCACAAGAACTTAACAGGGAAATGAGAAAAATCCAAAGAAGTCCTTACCTGAAGAGTATGCTCGTATATTTGCATTTGATAATTTGCTAGAATATGTGTTGGCAAAAGAAAAAGATATTTGATAGTGGAAAGTTGGATGGTTGTGTTGATACTTATGTTTGACTTCACATTAAATGAGTTTCTATTGATACCATAGAAGACAGTGGATGAGAAGATAATGAACATCCCTTTAATGAAAAAGAGGGAGAATTACAACAAGATAGACTTATAAGAAAAAGAGAATGATGTCGTTGATGTCAAGAAGGAGTATTATAGACAGGGGAGACTCTTTGGGAAGAGAATCCATCTTGTAAGAAGAATAGTTAATGATGGGATAACAAAGCAAGTTCCTAATTTGTCAAACAACTACAAAGGAAGCATATCACCCAAGTGACATAAGGAGAGCCTTACAGACAGGGGGTATCACAGAAAAGATAGAAACTTATTGTGAAGAAAAGAGATGTATGCTACATCCCCTTGCCATTGATGTCAAAGGGGGAGAGATAGAGTAAGGATGAGTAATGCAAAAAGAGAGGATTATGTTTGTATTGCCATCAATGACAAAGGGGGAGATTGTTGGAATGTTTGTCACTGGTGTCAAAGATGAGAAGACATAAGACCAAGATTGTTGGATGAGATTGTTGTCATTGATGTCATCACTGGTGCAAGAAGGATCTCATTGATGTCAAAGAGAAAATTGATGATTGTGGATATGGCCAAAGACTACTAATTGATTATATGTTCAAAGGTATATATATATATATAGTGTGTGTGTGTGTGTGTGTGTGTATTAATCAAGTTAATAAGATCAATTATGTGAAGTGGCAGCAATCAGGAATAACAAGAAGGTTATGATGTCTAAGGCTTGACTAGATGAAGAAATACAACTACATAGAAAATAAGGGTGGATCTATGACATCATCTGCTAATATACCTTTGGAAAGGAAGTCTCTTGGATCTCCATCAACTAATGATTGGAAATGATACTTTTGGTGATTAAGTGTGTCCACCATTACTCGTTGAGAGAGAAATTGAAGAAGAAATGTGAGAAAGAACCATATACTAAACTTATATTACAACTAGCTTTGAAGAAATTAAAATCTTCAAACAATGTTTCTCCTAAGAAGAAACAAGAGACAAAGACTTGCATTTGAATATACAAAACATGAAGAGTAGAGAATCCAGAGAAGCTTATCTTATTTTGGTAAAATATAAAGAGCATTTGGTCGATGATGAAATATTCTTTGAGCGACAACAAAAGTATGCAAATGAACTGATTAAAGAAAGAAATTTGATTGACGTCTCAGAATAGAGAGTCTAGTTAGATGTAAAGAGAGTTTTTCTATTCAAAAGATCGATGTAATACTTTTTGTCATAGGAATTTGGGGAGAGAAGATCCAAATTAGTGGTGTGCAATTGATGAACAAGGCGCCTCCAAATTTAGTGCATCCATAGCAAGATGATACATAATATTATTAGTGGTTCGCAAGCACTAAGAATCAACACAAGTATAAATCATTACACAAATCAAAAGGAAGTGCATGCTTTCAAACTAATACGTAGCCATGAATAGGCAATACACAAGCATACGAGATGGTATGTGAAAGCCCCCAAAAATGGTGTATAGATTCAAATTTCAACATAGAAAGTAATTCCTATGTAGACAATAGAGAAGATACATATAGCCAACAATAATGTTCAGATTATGAGGTTGATATGATAAAAAACATGATGCATGGCGATAAACAAATACAATGGCAACAACTGTAATTAAGTGGAACAATGACTATTAAAGAGAAGATATTCTCATAAATAGAGCAGCGATTAGAAATGAGAAGGAACAACAATTACATTAAAAAGGAAACGAATGTATTAAGTGTGAAGCAGATAAGGAAATGATGCAAGAACAATGATGATTTATGGAACAACGATTAAAATCCATTTGATGGTTTTTAAATGAAAATTAATATTGGTTAAAACAACTGACTCCCTTAAAGGAGCACTCTCACAAAAGGACAAATCGTCCCATATAAAGATAAAATTGTCTTATATAAAGTATGATAATAAAAGGTATTTGATAATGAAGAGTTGCCTCTCTTTGATCAGTTGTGTCTACAGATTGAATCGACCTCTTTGGAAGATATATAAGTTAGTTTGCAATTGTGTGGAGGGTAGCGTGTGTGAAATAGAAGGATAAATCATATATACACTAGCAGATTTAAAAGAGGAATATGCAGTTTTGAAAGGCAACATATGTAGATTTGCAAAGGAAAGTATATGAAGTGCAGCAACAATGGAGTGAAAAGAAATATATGAATAATTTCTGAGTAATTAGGAAGAGGGTGAGCAGAAGTATGAAGAGTAAATTTGATTTATATTGAAGATATTTGTGTAGACAAATACATCATATACACCAGGTTCATGAAGAAGATTAATTGTTGACTTATGAAGAGCAAGTTGTGAAGTTTAATTGCAGACTTATGAGAAGATTATGTGCAGATTTATAAGGAAATTGTAATTAGATTAGTGTGGCAAATTTAGGAAGAGAGTTATAGAAGAATTTTTAAATAGAAATATAGTTATCCAACGTTGGTGCCTTGGAAGAGGGAGTTGGTGCTCCTTGTAGGTTGGTGCCTATAAAACAGTTTAAGAGGTTGGTGCCTCTAGTAGGTTGGTGCCTACAATCATTGTAAACTTACATAAATATAAAGTACATTATTTGTACCGTGGTTTTCTCCCATAAGGGTTTCCATGTAAAATCTTGGTGTCAACTTGTTCATATTGTTATATTCTTGCATAGTTGTCATCGTGATTAATAAGTTCGTAAAAATTGTAATATACTGATTCACCCCCCCACCTCTCAGTATATTTGTGTGCTCATTAGGTTCTATGTTTTAGCATCTTTGTCAATACTTCAATGCATGCATTATGTTATGCATTACTTATCACTTTTCTTGAATTTTGTGCATTGTTGACATTTTGGCTAATCTTAATTTGTTGTTTTTTGTTGTGATAATCCCCTTTGTGTAGCATATCCATTGGTCCAAGACATTTTATCAAACTACTAACCTATTTGTGTTTGTAGCATACTTGTCCAAGACTTTTATTTTCCTACTAGTTTATTTGCACACTTGCATGTTTAAGGTTGATAACGTGTGTGCTTTGCTTGTGTGATTGCTTGTGTGTATGCTCTTCTCTCATATTTAAAGGTGATCTGGGGAATCAAAAGCACCTTTGACATTCACTTTTGTGTTATCCCAAGAAGTGTAGGTGTGTATGCTCCATCCTTGTGTTGAAAGGTGATATTAGAGATCAAAAACACGTAATCTACTTTTTATTTCTTTTTAGCATGCTTTCCCTTGAATTTCATCACTGAGGGGGATGGCCCGAACCTATGTGTTATGGTAAGGTATAAATTTTTTTGTGAGAATTGAAAGACTTGCTTCAAAGGAGGGCTATTGTGTTTGGCACAACCTTGTTGTCCACTTAAGGGGAGAAGGTGAAGTGGGAAGGGATTTGATCCAAAATACATGCTTGTATATAGCATTCCAATTCACAAACTTTGGCCTCACATGCCTTTAGGTATATAGATGACATCCCCTAGTACACCTTGTGTAGCTTAGATAGTACCTTTCAACCATATATGCTTGTAATGCATCGATTAGCAGTTAGCACCGAGAAGTTACTCACCATGTGCTCCTATAAATGAGATTTTAGGCCATGTATGCTCTCGTATCACACCTTTTTGTGATCTTGAGGATAAAAATTAGTTAGTGCCTTCTCATGGGACCTACATTTTATGCCTAGACAAGGCATTAATGGTGGGAATACAAGTGTATACACTCCTACTTGATTAAAATAGGCTTGATGGTGTGTCCTTTACTTGTATGAAACCCATGAATCATCCTTCAAAATCCAAACACATTTACAAAACATTCAAAATCCAAAAAAAGTCAACAATGTCTTAAAATTTTAAAAATCCTCTCAAGCCAAAGGTTGAAAATCTCTCAAATCCACAATCAAGAATCCAAATCCCATACCTTCACTTTGTGTGCAATCCATCCATTCCAAAATTAAACCTCCACAAATAACAATTCAAATTCCAAATCAAAAATCAAATAGAATCCCACACCTCCACCTTGGGTAGAACGCATCCATCCAATTGCAAATCAAATCAAAATCTTGAAGTCCCCCCATCAAAAAGTAAAACAACATCCCACATCTACCTCCATCTGGATAAACCAAAAATCAAATCCCAAAATCAATCCATCATCCATCCCAAATAAAACCTTGCTTAAGGACCTAATCAAATCAATTAAACTATCCAAGGTCTTGCACCTAATCCAAAACCACACCAAACCTCATCAAGTTACCACAATGAAAAATCAAACAAAATATTGTACCTTAATCCCAATCAAAATCAACCATCATCCACAAGTCTTTACACCTACCACAATTCAACAAAGATCACATCCAATCAAGGTCTTGTACCTCAATAAACCCTAAAACCAAAACATCAAACAAGCTCTTGTACTTTAATCCCAATCAAAATCAACCATCATCAAAAAGTTTTTACACCTACCTCAATTCACCCAGATTCACATCCAATCAAATTGAATCATCACCCAAACAAAATCATCCCAACATCAAATCAAATCCTACTCCAATCCTAATCAAAACATCATTCTCAACTCCAAAAAACTAGTCATCACAAATCCAAATGTGTTTAAGGACATAGATCCTATCAACCCAATCTATCATCAAATATATCAAGGGTCCTAGACCTTATCAAACGAAATAAAAAATAAAAATCAAACCTTAATCCAATCCATCATACAACATCATAAAGTCATCCAAAATCACCAAATCATTTCAAAATCCAAAATCCAACCATCACCCTGAATCCAAATTCAATCATCAAGTTCCTTGAGGTCCTAGGTCCCTTATTTTCAAACTTAAAACATCAAATCTGTTGTAAGTATGGGCCTAATCGGTGTTGTCATTGATGTCAACATACTCATGCTGCATTAATGAGAAGGATTGGATGAGCAGAGAGGAGTAATGGAGACAGTGAAGTGGAGATCCCAGCTAAGATGCAGATTAGAGGTTGCGGTTCAAAGGGTTTGTAGATATGAGTCTTGAGATGATCCAGTCAAGTTTTCAGAGGTCCACATGAAGATCTGAAGAAGTTATGTCCGCTCAAGTAGAACCGGCTTCGGCAGGTGTTCAGAGGTGACAGAGTGACACAGATAGGTTCGGTGAGATCCGGTAATGCACTATCCCATTCTGCGGATTTGAGGGAGTGTTGAGGACGTCCGTGTGAAGTTTCAATTCGATTGGTTCGTGGTTTGAAGGTCCGGAAGAACCTATTCCTTTGTGACAGTAATGACAGACTGTGTTCTTAAAGCTCCAGATGAAGGAGAGGAGAATTCCAACAAGTAGATGAAGTGTGGATGTTCTCAAGTGATTCGAGAAAGGTTGTGGTGATCCTTGGATTGTGTCCAGTTCATGTTGGTGGTCCGCATTGAAGTTAGAGTGTGCATTTGAAGAATAACCACTGGATGATGGTGTTCTTCCTGAGACTGGCCGACCGGATGTATTACACGTCTTGCGGATGTTCTTGTAGATGTTTGCCGACTTAGATGATTATTCCTAAGTCGATCCCTTGTATAAATAAGGGATTAAGAAGTCTTTCCAAAGTGTGTCTTGTGGAGATGAGGGAGTGGTAACGAAGAGGAGAGCGAAAGGCAGAGCAGAAATATTGAGCTTAATGGAACTGATTCAAGCATGGTGAAGATGCTATTCTCCAGTTCATGTATGTGATACTTATTTCTTTGTAGATAGTGTGTCTCTTGTAGGCAGTGAGCCTCTTGTGAGTAGTGTGCTTGGGCAGTGAGCCCTAATTGGCATGTGCCATTTTGTTCTTTCTATTCTTCTAACAGAGAATACATTCTTGGGTTAATCACCCCGTGGTTTTTCCCTTAACCAGGTTTTCCACGTCAAAATCTTGGTGTCTTATGTGTTGATGAGTTCTGCTTTTGATTTGAATACATTATGTTTTATGTTTAATATACTGTTAATCACTAAGAGGATTTAAGTGTGGAAATTGGAGAAATTTTTGCACAACTGATTCACCCCCCCTCTCAGTTGTGTGCCCTAAGTCTAACAATTGGTATCAGAGCTAAGTTCCTCTAAAAGGATCTTAACTGCTTGAGGAGATCTAGGATGTCGTCTTACAAGAAGGATAGTCCAAAGTTTGATGGAACCAACTTTGCTCTTTGGAAAGGTCGCATGAAATGTCACTTGCAGTGTATGGGAATGGCGTACTAGTCCATGGTTAAAAAAGCATATGTACCTCCATAGGGTGGTCCAACAACCCTGAATGAAATCACATATGCTGAAAACAATCTGTGGATCAAAGAGGCTCTTCTAAGCACATTATCTGACTCAGAGCTCTCAAATGTTATTGACCTACCAACTGCCTTTGAGATTTGGAATAAATTAGAACTTTTGCATGAAGGAGACTAGTATGTTAAATGTGCAAGGTTACAGAGTCTAAAAGGGAAATTTGAAAAACTAAAGATGAGAGATGATGAAAATATTACCACCTTTATGCCAAGAGTGAATGAGCTGGTCTATGGAATTAGAAATGTTGGTGGAGTCTTGGATGAAAATGAGATTGTTGGTAAAATTCTCAGATCCCTTCCTGCTTCTTACAAAATCACGGTTGCTGCCATTGAAGAATTCAGAGCCCATACAACTGTCAGAAGAGATCAATTGGCTGGGAAATTGGCTGCATTTGAAATGACAGAGTTTGGAGATGACCCCCCCAAGACTGAATCTGCATTCAAAGCCAGTGCCTCTGTTAAAGGTAAACAAAGGTTTGATCCGGGAGAGAATTCTTCAAGGAAATTATCATGGTATGAAAAAGCAAGAAAAGATCTGGAAGAAGAAGTAGAAACTGCTCAACTTGAAGCCCTTATTGCAAAGAGGCTACCAAGAGGATCCAGTAAGTATGAAGGAAAATTACCTTTTAAGTGTTTTAACTGCAATAAGATTGGTCATTTTGCCTCAAAGTGTCTGGAAAGATTTTCAAGGCAAAATCCTAACAAGCCAAGGTTCCAAAAGAACTGTTACTATGTTCATGAAGAAGATGATAATGAAGGAGTAACAGATGATGAATCAAAGACTGGAAACAAATCAAGAAATGAATGGGTGCTTATTGCCATCAAGGAAGAAGAACCAATATCCTCTGTATCTGTCAATCATAAGGTTGTAGAAAGATCCCTGGCCGCCCAAGTTGAAGAAAAGGATGATTGGGTCATTGATAGTGGTTGCTCTCACCATATGACAGGTGACAAAAATAAGTTCATAGATTTGGAAAGGTATGAAGGAGGAGTGGTGAAGTTTGGAGATAATTTTGTTGGTATAATCAGACGAAGAGGAACTATTTCTTTTGATGGAAGGAACAAAACTGGTAATGTTCTATATGTTGAAGGCTTGAAGCACAATCTTCTCAGTGTTGGACAGTTGGTGGAAAGAGGCTATGATCTCTGGTTCAAGAATGGAAAATGCAAGATCTTTGAAAGCTCTGGGATAGAGATTGCATCCGGTACTCAAACTAAAGGTAATATCTTCCACTTGGTTGGCACTGGTAAAAGTTTTTTATTTGTTCAAGTTGATCAGAGTTGGTTATAGCATAGGAGAATGTGTCATGTGAATTTTGATAATATCATCAAGATAAGCAATACTCAGGCTGTAAGAGATCTTCCAAAATTGGTGAAACCTACTAACAGCTTGTGCAAGGAATGTCAGTTGGGTAAGCTGAGCAGAGTCACATTCAAAAGCAAGGAACTATCTTCTACCAGATTATTGGACTTAGTTCACACTGATCTTTGTGGTCTAGCAAGAACCAGGAGTATTCAAGGTGATAGATACTTCATGCTGTTAATTGATGACTATTCCCGGATGATGTGGGTAACCTTTCTAAAGGAGAAATTAGAAGCTCTTGAGAAATTCAAAATATTCAAGGCTATGGTAGAGAATGAAACAGGATTAAAGTTGAAATGTCTGAGGTCTGATAGAGGTGGAGAATTCACATCCGGTGAGTTCATAGAGTTCTATGAGAAACATGGAATTAAGAGATAGTTGTCTGCTCCTAGGACTCCACAGCAGAATGGAGTAGTGGAGAGAAAGAACCGGACCATCCAGGAAGCATCTAGGACCATGATGATGGAAGCAAATGTTCCTCAGATCTATTGGAGAGAAGCTGTCAGCACTGCAGTCTATACTCTCAATCGAGTTCAAATCAGAAGCAATACCGATGCTGATTGGGCAGGAGATGTGGATGACCGGAAGAGTACTAGTGGTGGAGCATTCTTTTTAGGGAAGAGATTGGTTTCTTGGCTAAGAAAGAAACAAGAGGCAATATCTCTATCTACAATTGAAGCAGAATATATTGCAGCAGTAGGTAGTTGCACTCAAGTTTTGTGGATGAAGCAGATGCTAAGAAATATCAAAGTGGAGTATGAGGAACCTATCACAATCTTCTGTGATAATTCAAGTGTAATAAATATATCTAAGAATCCGGTGTTACATTCTAAGACTAAGCATATATCTATCAAGTTTCACTTTTTGAGAGAGCAAGTGAACAAGAATGAAGTCAGATTGGAGTTTGTGCCCTCCAAGGATCAGATTACAGATATCTTTACTAAACCTCTACCTAAGGACTCTTTTGAGTATCTCAGGGAGAAGTTAGGGGTTATTGCCCCTCCGGTGATGAACTAAGGTGCACTGAGGTGCATCAATTTGGTGGATATCACAGTCATATCTTGTGATCCAGATTGATGGGAGCTGCTACTCAGGGGGAGCAGTAGGTATGATTCTAAAGTGGTGAAATTGCAAGTATGTGCCCTTTGCCATTGATGTCAAAGGGGGAGAGAAGACGTGAAAAATAAGTGGTTGCTAATTAAAGGGGGAGCAGTAAAGGGAGAGAAGACATGTGAATGGTTGCTATTGATAGAGGGAGTTGTGACAGTAAGGAGAAGTTCTTGTCTTGATGGTTTTTCACATCATATGTTGCCATCAATGACAAAGGGGGAGATTGTTGCAAGTATGGGCCTAACCGGTGTTGTCATTGATGTCAACATACTCATGCTGCATTAATGAGAAGGATTGGATGAGCAAAGAGGAGTAATGGAGACAGTGAAGTGGAGATCCTAGCTAAGATGCAGATCAGAGGTTGCGGTTCAAAGGATTTGTAGATATGAGTCTTGAGATGATCCAGTCAAGTTTTCAGAGGTCCACATGAAGATCTAAAGAAGTTATGGCCGCTCAAGTAGAACTAGCTCCGGCAGGTGTTCAGAGGTGACAGAGTGACACAGATAGGTCTGGTGAGATCTGGTAATGCACTATCCCATTCTGCAGATTTGAGGGAGTGTTGAGGATGTCTGTGTGAAGTGTCAATTCGATTGGTTCGTGGTTTGAAGGTCCGAAAGAACCTATTCCTTTGTGACAGTAATGACAAACTGTGTTCTTAAAGCTTTGGATGAAGGAGAGGAGAATTCTAGCAAGCAGATGAAGTGTGGATGTTCTCAAGTGATTCGGGAAAGGTTGTGGTGATCCTTGGATCATGTCCAGTTCATGTTGGTGGTCCGCATTGAAGTTAGAGTGTGCATTTGAAGAATAACCACTGGATGATGATGTTCTTCTTGAGACTGGTCGACCGGATGTATTACACGTCTTGCGGATGTTCTTATAGATGTTTGCCGACTTAGATGATTATTCCTAAGTCGATGCCTTGTATAAATAAGGGATTGTGAAGTCTTTCCAAAGTGTGTCTTGTGGAGATGAGGGAGTGGTAGCGAAGAGGAGAGCAAAAGGCAGAGCAGAAGTATTGAGCTTAATGGAACTGATTCAAGCATGGTGAAGATGCTATTCTCCAGTTCATGTATATGATACTTATTTCTTTGTAGACAGTGTGTCTCTTGTAGGTAGTGAGCCTCTTCTGAGCAGTGTGCTCAGGCAGTGAGCCCTAATTGGCATGTGCCATTTTATTCTTTCTATTCTTCTAATAGAGAATACATTCTTGGGTTAATCACCCCGTGGTTTTTCCCTTAACCAGGTTTTCCACGTCAAAATCTTGGTGTCTTATGTGTTGATGAGTTTCTGCTTTTGATTTGAATACATTATGTTTCATGTTTAATATACTGCTAATCACTAAGAGGATTTAAGTGTGTAAATTGGAGAAATTTTTGCACAACTGATTCACCCCCCCTTCTCAGTTGTGTGCCCTAAGTCTAACAAAATCATCAAATCCAACCCATCAATCATCAAATCTAAATCATGAATCAATTCAACATCAATCTCATCCAAATCATCCCAAGCCCAAAACCATAGGTAATCCAAGTCAAATCAAGTAATCTAAAAATCCAAAACCCTAGATAATCCCAATCAAATGCTCTCAAAATACATAACCTAATCCTAACTTTCATCAATTTATCCATATCAAGTCGAACAACCATCCAAAATCAAGTCAATTCAAATGTACTAGGCCTTATCCTAATCCAATCCAATCACAACTCACTCAAAAATTGACCATCCCAAGTCTTAAATCCAAACTTGTCCACCATCAAACCATTTGGGTCTTAGACCTCATCTAAATCCATGTATCCAAACTCAACTTAAATAAAACCTAAAATCCAAAATCTTTTGATATCAAAGCAAATCTTAAGGTCCACCAAGCCTTCAAAATCTAACATCCTCCAAAATCATCCAAAATGCCAAATCCAATCACCTCAAACTCATATAATCCAAACAACAATAAATCACAATCCAATCCATCATGTGACATCATCCAATTTTCTAAAAATTCAAACAAAAATCATGAATATATTTTATTTTGATGAGTCCACATGACATAACTATGCTAAAAATCCTTTTGAAGATGATGATGATAGTCTTGTATATCAATATGTGTATCCTAATGATTCCTTTGATGACATCATCACACAAAAACTTGTCATAAGCTTCAATCGATAAACTATGAGCAATCAGAAGTCTCTAGACCAAGAACTGGCTAGCACTAGCTATCCTGCCAATCCTACTTGCATACCCATTGGTCATCCCTATGGTACCTTTGATAAGGAAAACACCACTCTAGCTCAAGAACCTCATCACCAGTCCATATCTCATATCCCCACCTCATGCGAACACCTTGTAGCCTCCACCTCATATGTAAGTCCTTTATCCTTCAAAACATTGTAATCCAACCCATCCCATAAACCCACCCACTCGTCATGTGAAGCCCTCCATCCCAAATCAATTCCTCCCTCTTACAAATTTGCCCTAATGGATTTCCTCCAAGGACTACTAGCAACAAATCCTATTCACAAAAGCAAAAGTAAGGTTGTGGAGTCATGCAACCCCACTAATCCAAGGTCATCCTTCTCTAGAACATGCAAGCATGTTGTCAATGAGAGATTCGTCAAACCAATGTTTGTCAAGAGAATCTAAGAGCCTCCTAAATCCATAATCCCTACAAGTCTACCTATGTGGCAAAATAAGTGTCACCCCTTCCAAAGTTCCATCAAATCCCAAATTCATAAGTGTTGAAAAGACCCCTCACCCATTTATATGCCCAACTCAAAGAGTCTATCCACTCATTAATCACTAATGACAATGTCGAAGTAAAATGACTCCTCCATTGTGTCATCCAAGGAAATCCCAATATGTCACGATCTTGTTCTAAAGCATGCCCAAACGTTACCCCACCTAAATCAAGAGCCAAGCACCCAAGATAATTCCTTGCATGATCCCATACCTTCTCAAGGTCAAAGCACCCAAATCCATACCATCCCCCAACCATAATCCTATCATCTTGGTTCCACCACCTTTAGTGTAGGAAATTTAAACTACCACAAATTCCTCCCTATTAACAAATGGATTCATGTTTTGTTTCCAAAGCAACAAGTATTCCATTGCAAATCTAATATGTCAGAACATGAATTATCAAGGCAAAGGATTAGGCCTTTATGAGAAAGGACTATTGGAGCCCATACATGTGAAAGCAAATCAAGGATTTCAGGGCATCAACTACAAATTGCAATATGAACAATCTAAAGATGTTGGTAACACCTCTATAAATCCTAAGGGAACTTCTTCCAACATCAAAATAGCTTCCTCTCATCACTCCTACAATGAGTTTGCTGCTACCACTCCTTTCATCGGCACCTTTATCCCTACCACCAACCTTTACCATCCATCACCTAAAATCACTAGTCAGGATCAATGAAGACACACATCATTAGATTTATTCCAAAATGAAGAAGCTATCACAAAACTCATTGGATTCCAAGATCATATCTACCCATGGGACCATACCATCTATTGGTAATCATTTATGTCTAGGGTTTTAAACTTGAATGTTTGCTAATTTTCTCCTTCAAACCTTGAAATTTCTGAGTTGCGGGATCTTGTTCTGTTGCTGAAATCCCTATCAGCCCCTGAAAATTGATGATAAAAATGGGTCACATGCGTTTCAGATGCATATCGGGTTACAGTTTCAGTGTCTAAATGTGTCTCTAATGGTGGATATGAGGGTTTCATTTTGCCAATGCCGCGGGATCCGCCAAGTGTCAAGCCACAGTTCAAGCCGCACTTTTGTTTCTAACTATGTAACTTTAATGCGGAGTGTGCCACGTGGCGGAAGCTGTTTCTAATGTTGTTTTAAGTTACTAGCCGTGGAACTCGACATGTGTCAGTTTCTGCTTGAGTTTCAAAAAACCCTTTAATTGTCTTAATGTGCGCGCGGAAGGTGCCATGTGTCCCTAGTGGTGGCTGCGGAGCGTGACAAGTGTCAGCTTCCACGTAATGTTTCATATTAATTTTGGTGCTAAGTGAAGATGGGGGTGGGTCCCAGTGAAGAGTCTCAGTTGCTGCGGATCGTGCCGCGTGGAATGTATGTTTTCGACACAGTTTCTAAGTCACTTTGCACGGAAAGCGCCACGTCTCAACAGCGGAAACAAGGTTCAAAAGTTTCATTGTGTCTAGGGAAGGTGCCACGTTTCTTTTGTAATGGATGCGGAGCTCGCCAAGTGTCAGCTTCCGCGTATCTCTCTTTGCCCCGCGATGCAAGGTAGTGAATGGTGGTGGGCCACAGTTGTGAGTATTAAAATGCTGCGGAAGGTGCCACGTGGTGGATGCGGCGTTAATGTTGCCTTTTATTTATGACCCTTCCCCGGCCCGAGCTAAAAGTTTCTAAGCTTCGTGGAGCCTGCCAGATGTCAGCTTCCGCATGAGTTTCACAGAGTTTCAAATGTTTCAAGAGATGGCCGCGGAGCTTGACAAGTGTCAGCTTCCGCAGACTTACCGTGTTTTCCTCTTATGATGGCGAGCGGGAGGTTGTGGGTCCTGGCACTAAAGTGCCTCAAGTTTCAGATGCCGCGAGTTGCGACGAGTGTCACCTGCAGAGGCCACTTCAGTCTAAAGACACAGTTTAGTAAAGTAACGTGGAGCCCGACATGTGTCGGCTTCCGTAGGAGTTTCAGGAAGAAGTCTTTGTGTTTTAAGAAGACTGCGGAAGCTGCCACATCGCTGATAGCCGATGTTGCGGAAGCTGCCACGTGTCCTCTTTTTTGAAAAGCAAATGAAGGAGCGATGGAAACTTCAAGTGCCTATGTGGCATGATCTGGTTGACCGGTGACTTTTTAGCATTTTTTGGGACCGTTGATGTCGGCGATGGGTTTTGGATCAACGGCTATGTTTTAAATTTACAGCAATGGGTTTTCTCCTGAGCATTTGCACCTATTTTTGGGTGGGAAAACTCCAATGATTTACTGTAGCTGCATTCAAGAGGCTGTAGGTAGATGAAGCTTTAATGGCACATTTTGCAGAAGGCATGGGCCGAGTTGACAGGTTCAACCACCCGATTGATGAAGAAAATCCCCAAGCGGCGGCGCATGGCTTGAGATCACTTCTTGTCTTCTCCTTTGTCTGCTGCATTAACTTTTTTGAGCACCATTTTTTTGATGCATTGCATCTGGGGGATTTCTGTTTTCCCTTGTAATTAATTCGTTGAGTACACTGTTTTGCTATAAAAAGGCAGACTGTGTCACTCTTTTTGTGTTGTTGAAAACTGGACAAACTCCAGTGCTGTGACACATGACAGCTTCATTGGTGGCCCTGTTCTTGATGCCTTGTGAGTTTATGAGTCTCATGTTGTATGTTTCTAGCATAAATTTACTAGTTTCATGTTGATTTAAATGAGTAATGCTATATTGCATGTGTTCTGTTATATGTCTCCAAATTGAGTGTGTTCTTCTTTTGAATCTAAACAGTTAAGGACTGTCTAAGACTATAGAATACAGGTTTACTGTGTTGAATGCTTGATTTCTTACATCTGCTCAAGGAGTAGATTAAATGTTTTAAGTTAAGTATTGGGAAGAATATATTGTAGTAAGGATATTGTAAGCAGAGATAATTGAATACTTTGTTTCGGGAAGTGTCTATAAGGTAGATACTAAGCAACTCCCCTTGAAACTCAGTCTTTGGTATATGTTTATGCTGGTCATTCGCAGGTGTATGTCTATTGACTCCGAGCCCTGGATAGGCACCAATCTAGTCTTGTATTGAGGTTACACCCCAGGTCCTAGTTTTGCATCCAAATACAAATCAAACTTAAACTTCAACTGTAAACCTTTAGGATTTTAGAAGTAGTTTTAGGACCCAAGATCCTCTGTCTACAACCGAATATAGGCCCAAAGCTAGCCCCTTTTCACTTATTCCACAGTTTTGGTCCGCATAAAAGAGGATTTATCTGCTTTGTTTCAACATCCAAGTAAGTTCATGTGCATGTGTCATAGATGTTGAGTAGGGAATAGCCCCCTTGGTTCTGCAGAGCCTAAAGAAGAAGAGGAGATATTTATAGAGTCTATCTCCTATACTGTTGGCCCCTGGCTCGGGAATCATGTTGATCATTGATGGCTACTTTGTAGGGGTGACTGGGAACAAGCATCCAGTCTGGGAAAAGTACCAACACCATCGACTTTGGAGCTTACAATTTAGATGCACCACCATATGAAGCAAAAATCCTACAAGAATCTAGGGAGCACAATGTCACAAAACATTGACATGCAATATCAAAGCAAAATCAAGTTAAAAATTAACATTAATAAAAATGGCAACATGATCCCACAATTCACAAAGGAAACATAAAAATATGTGGGTTCCAAAGCAAAGAGAAGCAACGAATCCAAGAATCTACATCTCTAAATGTTCGTCCCTATCCCCCATCCCATTATTGAAACCCTAAATCCAAGTCCAAACATCCACATCCTAAGTCTAAAAATCTTGTCTATTTGGGTCCCTAGATCTCAAAATTAGCAATTCCAAAATCCCCGTGCCAATCTCAAAATCAAGCATCTCCCCAATCTTGAATCCCATATTACCCAAAATCCCAAATCTAAATTAATAGCTTCAAAATCCATCATGGTATGTGCAATTATTGGTCTTAGTTCCCCTTGGTCCCATGGCATTTCCTCACGCCTCCACAATCTCATCCTTCCATCCACCTCATATATATATATATATATATATATATATATATATATATATCACCAAATCCACTACCCAATATACATCCATAATCACACCCCTTTAATCCAAGCTTTCACATAATCCATCCATC
Source organism: Cunninghamia lanceolata (assembly GCA_027924645.1). Taxonomy (NCBI): domain Eukaryota; kingdom Viridiplantae; phylum Streptophyta; class Pinopsida; order Cupressales; family Cupressaceae; genus Cunninghamia; species Cunninghamia lanceolata. The sequence goes on from BSBN01000550.1 coordinate 365,981, forward strand.
CTTCATTCAACCTGCCTTCCCTTCCATTTTCCTTGGCAACATCGTCTAACATAGGGGCTACAATGGTATTGTGTTTACATTTTATAGAAGCCACCTTAGCAATCAACAAAGTTTCTTACCAACATCTACTGAACACAACACCAACAACATGGTCTATGTATAGTAGTTATTTAGAATGGGATTCTATCATCTCACCATGGAAGTAGATGCTTGAGTCCAAAAAATCCTAAATCCAAAAATCCTACATCCTGCATCTATCCATCCCACCCCAGCATCAAAAAGAAAATAAATTAAAAATTAACAAATCAATAAATTCAAAAATCTAAAAAGTAAAGAGAAAAATCATTCAATGGTGAAAACCAATCTTATGGCACCTTGGACACATACCTTGATGAAAACTCATTCTCAAGTGTCATACATAAATCAACCATCTATGAGCATCATAAACTTGGGGGAAAGCCTTACCCATCTTATCATACCCATCCATTATATCTGCATATCTATCCCATTGTCTCCCCAACCCAACCTCCCTTAAAGATTTTGACCTTGATAAGGATAGGGGCATAATGTTGAAACATGCTTTAGACACCTCTTGCTATACCTACTCTTTTGCAACACATCCTACAATATATCGTCACAAGCATTGCAACACGTCATGAGTGGCATATCTAGAGTGGGGCATATTCTTCCTATGCAATATAGTCCTTAGAGATCAAATCTTGCACCCCTTCCTCCATCCATCATGAATCCCCATGCATCCCATCCACTATCGACAATTCCTTAATCCTTCCATCCAATTCTCCTTTCATCCTTGTCCCTAGACTTGGTTTTCCCTTGTCATTGGTTTCAAGAAAAAGACTATCCCAATGCAATCCAATAAAAAATCCCAATCCCAAAGTAGTCCATCTACACACAAGCAATCCCTAATCCACACAAATCTTGACAAGCAATCTAAGAAAATCATCCAAGAGCATTCATCAGTTTTGTTTCTAGCCGTGTTGCAAACCTTGATCATCTCAAATCACATCATCATCAAGATATATCATTCCCAATCCCTGCATTGTTCTCAGGATAATCATTCCCACATCAACAATTCTATCATCATCAACAACAATCAATCATCTGTTTTCAATTTGACCAAGGGCAAAATCTTGTTTGTCTTTGTATGATTTATACATGCATGCTTTCTTGCTTGTGTATTTTATGATTTTATTTTACATCTATAATGGTCCTTACAACATATTTCCATAGAGACATCATGGTCTTCCATATCATGGTTCCATACGACATATTGTCACTTGCAACCTTTTCTTTTGAGTAAATCCTTTATGCATGAGACACATTGTCACCATGGTCTTTATACCCTAGTGCATAACGCCAAGTGCTACATCAAACAACAGGTTGCTCAACTAACTAGCATCCCTATCATCCACCCCATCCATATGCATCTTCCCCCTCCATTTCTCAACCAATCTTCTCATCCTCAACATTCATCTCGTACCTACTTCTATCTATTTTCCTCCAATCCCTTTTTCCATAATTAATATCTAATGATACATCCTCATAATTATTTTCCAACATTTTTTCATCCATTTTGAGAGCACACTCATGTTCTTCAAACCTACCTATCCTCTTGAGGAGCAATCCCTACCTCATTCCTCTTCATAAATCCTCCTCCAAGTGGTTGGGGCATCTCTTTTAACAAGCACTATATTTTATTTTATTTGAAATGTTATTACGTCTGCTATTCGTAACACCATCTCAAAGAGGGGAAAAATGTAGACACCTAAATTTGACCATGTCCTACCATCACCTGATTCATCTCACATATCTCCCCTTCTAATGTTGATTAAATAAATTACTTATTTAATTAACCAATCTGATCATCATCCTAGCATTAATTAAACAAATTATAATCATTTATTTAATTAATTAATCATATTAAACCTTCTTCTGATGTTTTAGACTTTAATTGAATAAATAAAAAATTATTTAATTAAATCATCCATTTGTTCATCATTCCCCCAAAACTTAAACTAGCAATCACACATTGGTGTGCAATGGGTATGCTAAAGAGTTGTGGAAGTTCAACTGCCAGGTCTTTAAGTGAATGATGATTATCTTGTATCCCTATGGCTCATGTCATTATCTAGCATTGGAAGAGAGTATCTCAAGTTATTGAGAGCTTTGTGGTATTTAATAAATCCCATGAACTAGAACTCATGATCATCCACAATCACCACTTGAATATACTTTTTGTGGGATCATCTCTATTGGCCAATGGATCCATAACCTTCACCTTCGTCACTGATATTGCCACATGTATACAACACAAGCGACCGGTCTCCCTCATCTAACAAAAATCATGGGCTTCTACTACTCAATCCTGGCATTTTATTCGATACATGTAGGTAATGAATGCTTTCAAACTTGCATGTTTTATTCATCTATAGATGCCAATAGTTGGAAAATGTCAATCCAAAATTTCTCCTTGTTTTCCACATGTACAGATGAAGGTACAAGGTAGAATTCAAATGGGCATGATTATTTTGAATTGTCTTGCATCGCTCTAGTAAACTATTAGTCGTTGATCTCTCGAACCAACTCATGTCATCTTTGGATCGTTGGCATGAAATGATCGAGTGAAATTCACTCTCTTTTCTTTATCATTAGATCATTGGCATGAAAAGTACCATTTTATGAGGCTCTAGTGGAGCTAGATGATCTGGACCAACCCATACAAAGTTCCATTTTTTTTACATTGTAAAAGTACCATAGCCTGATCTTTAATGTAGGGTTTTCCATTAGAATGCTTGACCGTAGCACCAAGTCTATCACACAAAGGAACACTTTTTGCCACTATGTTTATGTAGTTAAGCTTAGTTTTGTAATTCTATGATGGCTAATGACTGTGTTTTAAGAAATTTCTCTTCAATTGTCATGGGTGGTAAAGGTAAAATTTGGAAATATTCATAGGAATTTTATGCATTTAGCCATGTTCTCTACTTGAAACTAAAAGGTACTTTGAATCCACAAATTTTAGTTCAACATCATACATAAATAAGGATATGGTTAGTCCATACACACTTTGGTCTATTATACACATAGTAAAAGTAAAAGTATGGTGGGCCTTGCTCAAACTCTTTAAGCTTCCACTACTGACCCACAATGTGATCTAGAACTCCAAATCCAACCAATCCTTTTACATGGTGTGGTAAACACAAATTTATATCTTTATTTTCTACAAACAAACCTTAGGAAGACATACTTTCTTTGAGTTTTATCTTCTCAATGGTTTCTTGTGATGGGTTTCATAGTAATCCTTTTTTAAATGTAAATGCTTTCTTTTATGAAATTTAATTTTTTCTACATCCTCTAGACTTTCATTCAATCCTTGCAAAAGGAAACCATTGTTAGAATGACTAATCAAACTAATAACCCTAGGATTGTAATTGTCAACATCGAAGCCTGCACTTAGTCCCATGTTGATTGTGCAAAAAAATTTGCTACATAGAATCAAAATATTAATAATGTCCATGATTTTCAATACTTTTTTTGGTAGCCTCTTCAATTTGGGCAGGAACTTGGCTATGAGAAATAAGGAATTTATAATCTATTGAAGTACATATTAGTATAAAATGAAGGTTTCATTATTTTGTTAAGTTACACTTGAATGCATTGCATGCCTTACATAATTCACAATCCATGGAAATTCATATAAAATTGAGGAATGCTTCTCCTCTAACCCATCCCTCGTGTTCACTATTGTTTCTTGTCAGATTATTACAAGGGCTTCCACCTAATATCAGATTACTACCTCTCTCTACACCTCTTTGTCTCCCTCTTTATCTCTCTATTTCTCTTTGTCTCTCTATCCCTTAGCTCTATCCTTGTCTCTATCTTGGATTGATTCAGATATCACAATTTGTTTGAAGCCAACCTAGCTGTCAATTTGATTTGACACAATGATCTCCTCAGGTTGATCACATCTGTGATTTTTTAGATTTAGTTCAGAAGTGTGATTATCAAAGCTATCTTTTTGTGTAGTTTCCATTTCACTATACTTTGTGCTTGAAGTCCTTTGGAGTTGAGGAAATAATTTGTGAATTAAGAAATTCACATATGGCCACCTCAATTATGTTTATATCACCTTTTCCTGCCTAGTTTTGTATCCAACTCATAATGGATGTAGAGGACCAACAATGGACGAGTCATGTATCATAATCAAGCTTGACATAATTAATATATATTGTATTGTGCATAATTAAAACTAATAAATATACATAATAATTACTATATAATATATATTTCTATATAATTGTTATTTCATTTCATATATATTTCTTTCTCTCTATCGCTCTCCACCCTTCTCTATAGCTTTCTCTCTCTATCTTTCTCTATCTCTCACCCTCTCTTTCTCTCTCCTCTTTCTTACTCTTTCTCTCTTTCTCCCTCTCTTAGTCTTTGTTGATCTCACTTTATCTCTCTATATCTCTATCAATGCCCCCCTCTTTCTCTATTTCTATGTTTGTGTCCCTCTATCTAGGTGGTAGAAATGCTCTCCCAATGGTTCACAATATCTTAGCTTAATGATACAATATCTGTTGTGCATGTGTTTTCATTAATGTCAATTGAGTATTGGTCTGGAAGGCATACTATTGTATGTGATGTCAAAGGAGCAAATCAAAGGAGAGATGATGATCAGTATCATTTGTACACAGTCACACCTTATCTACCTTATCTTCTGAAGTTCATGTGTAAGTTCATGATAAGTGTATATTTTTTATGTGTTATGTTGGTAATGAATGCCATGGAAGTTATGCTGGGTGAACTAAGTTGTATTTGGATGATATGAAGTCATGTGACTTGGTGCCGAATAAAGAAAGTTCCAAAAGTTTAAAGAAATTTGGTTAAGTAAAGTTCAAGTCAGGAAAGGTGTCACATGCTCAAGAGAATGCATCGCATTCTACTGCAGATTGAAAAGATAGCTTATAATTGCTCTAAAGTATGTGTGTTTCAAATTTGAGATCATGGAATCTACCGCAACACATTCTAAAGTCAGCAGAGTGAAGGTAATGATGAAACATGCCAGTTGCAGTCACAAAGAGATAGTATAATGCTCTGCCCTTCTCTACTATTGAAGATATGGTCCTGTTTGGAGGATGGTTAGATACAGGTAATATGTTTCAAGTTTTAAATGATAAAATGTACCGCAACAATTTTTGGAGTCATCTGAGTGAAGATAAGCCTTGTTGATAAATAAGGTAATCAAAGGGAGATAGTCGATGCCACCACATTTCACCGCACTATGATATTTGGCCTTGCTGATTGGATGATATGCTCATATGGTCAGTTGGTATGCCCAATTCAAGTTTCAAATGTTTTTGTTTACCGCAAGTATGTTTTTCAATGTTTTACATCAAGATTGTGTAAGCAGAGTGTGTTAAGGATACCGGAATCTATGTTCAAGTGTTGTGCCAAGATAAAACAACATGGTGTGGTAAAAGGAGTGTACATGAATGTTTTGTAAGCCATATAATGTTCATGAAATGATCCACATGATGTATTTTTGTTTCCTCCGGTACCGCTTTAGGTCTGGAGCTAATGAATAGAAGGTTAAGTGTTTGTTGGGCCAACTTGGTGTATGCTAATGATTATGCCATGTGTTTGAAAGTGTGCACCAATGTGGAAGAGTGTGCTAAGGTAAAATAGGTCTTGATTATCTCATGGTTTGAACCACATTGAACTTCTACTTACGGCAAATGATTTGGGTGTCGACTTGTTGTGGTCATTGCACGTTTCATGTTACAAGTTTCATCTTGGCTGACAAAGAAGAAAGTTTTTGAAGCTTGTGGAGGATATAAATGTAAAATCAAGATTGATAAAAGTGTGTGTATTGGGTAGTGTGATAGCATTGATGATGTGAGAATAAAATAATCGTAGAAGCCGTTTTGATGAAGAAATGTGGAAAGGATCAGTTTATGAAAAGAGATATTGTTGCAGAGGAAATTGAGGGAGTTGCGATGACAAGGAAAAAGTATGTGAAGGTATTTTGATATTGTGGAGATTGGTATAGTGTCTATGTAGAGGTGAATGACATGAAGTCAGTAATGCAGAGTTTGTAGAGATCAACAGAAGGTTGAAGCAGTCTGTTTTTGTGAAAGAATCATCTGAGTTAGATAAGTATTTTGTTGCAGAGGTTGAATCCTCTTTTGTAAAAGTTGTAAGTGTTGTAGCACTTTAGGGAGTTGCAGATTCCTTTGGTTTGTAGCCCATAAATATTGATGTAAACTTGTTTTTTTATTTGTGAGGCTGGATTTGGACAGTAGATCCAAGCAACTTGCTCACCGTGGTTTTTCTCTTCTAGGGTTTTCCACGTAAATTTGGTGTTATGGTTGTGTGCTTATGTGTTCTTTTGTTTCTCATGGTTTGAATGCTTACATTTGTTTAAATGTTGTTGGAAGAAAAGAATTTGATTAAGTACTAATTCACCCCCCTCGATGCTTTTGTGTGTTCAACAATATCATTTTTTATGTTGCACCTCTCTCCTTCCCTCTCTCTCCCCACTTCTCTCTCTCTAGCTATCTCTAGCTCCCTCTCTATCTCTCTACCTTCCTATGAATAATTATTTTCAAAATTTACCTTTACCACCCATGATAATTGAAGAGACATTTCATAAAATACAAAATCATTGGCCATCATGGAATTACAGAACCAAGCTTAATTGCATAAACATAGTGGCAAAAAGTGTTTTGTTGTGTGATAGACTTGGGGCTATGGTCAAGCATTCTAATGGAAAATCCTATAACAAAGATTAGGCTATGGTGCTTTTACAATGTAAAAAGTGGAGCTTGGTATGGGTTGGTCCATATCATCGAGGTCCACTGGAGCCTCATGAAATAGTACTTTTACAAAAATAGAGAGAGAGGAATAGAGAGAGAGAGATAAGATATTATGTTTCTTTCTATTTTTGTTGTGGTATAAATCAAATTCTTTTATTGATACAACAACACACCAACTATTTACGCATAATTATTTATATAAGTAATTTTTTTGATTTTACTATATAATTCGAATCACTGCAAATTTACTTTTATCTAAATTTATAAAATTAAACTGCAAATGTTGTTATCTAGATCGGTACCGTAAACTCTATTCTTTTTTCTTGTAAAACTCCTACTATATTTTGAAAATGTGTAGAGTGAAAGGGGGTCCAATTAAGAGGGGATATAAACATTTAGATCTCTATGCTCACAATATTTAAGTTTTATTTTCTCTTCTTTGGAAGAGACATATGACATGTTTCCAGACATGAGGCACCTTGCATGCAACACAGAAGTGGTAGGAACAATTGCCTTGATGTTATGCAATGTAGCCAACAGGGATTCCTTGCAGATTTTGTGTTTGCGGAGGATATTAAACCTTGGTGGATATGGGGTTAGTGAGCATCTCCTCTCATGTATGTTCAAAATGCCATTGTAGTGAATAGATTTCTAGCAAAGCATTTGATGGATAACAAAATGGAGTGCTCTATTAAATATCCTATAAGAGAAGCAATTAGGAATGCACAGGGAATTGAAAAGAGAACCCATCTCTCTCTATATGTATCTCTCTCTCTCTCTATGTCTATATCTCTTTGTCTCTCTATCTTTGTGTCCCTCTCTATTTAATTCTCTCTATTTATTAAGCTATAAATAAATATAAATATTAAATATATAATATGTTTAATCTTAATATACAATTTTATAATATTATATTATACATAAATATATAAACATAATATATTTTATAAAGTATATAATATTATTTTATAATATTATATTTGGAGTTGTTATGTTTCATTTTATTATTAGTCTTTCACATATTGGATTGAATGGAATGAAATACAACATCCATGGAGCCATTTTATCTTCCTGCATAAGTAGATAATTATTGGTGAAGTCTATTGAGAAATACAAAACATCACTTAAAATAACAATGAAGAAACTTTTTATTGGGAGGTAGAGCCATGAATAAATCAAAACTATTTATAATAATTACACATGGAATGGTATGCACTTAATATAGCTCATGTGTGAAAATATTTGTGATTCATCTGTTAGCCATAAAGTGTGTTGAAATGGCAGGCCTAAATACAGACTTCACAAGACTTTCCATTCATTAGGACTATATTCTTGCATTGCATGTCCTTAGTCAAAAGGAGTTTCATCATTAGTGTCTATCATAGGCATGTGATAACAATTTTCTGACACATAGATGGAAGGTGTCAATAGAAATATGTTTAGAAGATCTACACAGCAAGGCAAGATAAAATAGTAGGGAATTTGGAAATTAAGTAATTAAGATCATTACTTAATTTCATATATATATATATATATATATATATATATATATATATATATATCTTTCTCTCATTCTCTATTTTACCCCTCTCTCTCTCTCTCCATAAAAGGTCGCTTAAATTGTTAGATTTCTTACAAATCAATTTAAATAATATTATAGAATATAATAAGTATAAATATAATAAATAATATATATATATATATATATATTACATAACCAATATAAAAATATATAATATATAATATATCTAATATAAATATATGATTTTATAATATAACAATATTTAAAAATATATATTTAATAATTAACATTATATAAAATATAATAATAAATAATAAGTAAATATATTATATATTGTATATATAAAAATATATATATTCAATTTAAATATGCAATTTACAATACAATATTATACTTAAAATATATACATACAATTTACAATATATACGACCACATGGGAAGGTGGCTAGGGCCAAACCTTGTGCCTCTACACAAGGCATCAAATTTGCCTTTGTTTAATTCGCCCCTGCCTGTGTTGAAGGCCGTCAATTGATTTGCATATAGAGGATGCACTATTCATCCATTCAAAAGTGAAATTGCTGAGGTAGGTGAAAATAGGGGGTTACATCATCAAAAGGGCGAATAGCCACCAAAAGCTAAGCCCCTTGGTCATATGGTGTGGTCGCGCCCAACCAGAGGGGGCGACACTCTTGCTCTCTTTTTTCCCTTCTATTCTAAGATTTTGAAGGCATTGTAATAATTTTTTTTTAAATTTCAGTGCAAATTTAGGCAAATAGGCAAAATAAAAAAATGTAATAACTTTTGATAGGCAACTCGTATTCAAGTGTTGATTTTTTAAAAGTGCTTATTTTTCTAAGCTTGATCCATTGAATATGATTTCGCACTATTGTTATAAAGTGCCATTTTTGTTTCAAATTGGACATGCTTATGCACTGAGTTACAAAGTGCCAAAAATATAGGGGGATAAAATAATGAGTTACGGGGGGTGTCTTATGTTGTGTCTAGTGTGCACTTCTGCATTTCCCTTAATATTTTCTTTTCGCATTTCTAAATTTTTGCAACAATCTAGTTAAGCATGGAGTCAAATCAACCTATTAAGCCTCTCACACCCTTTAATTATTATGAGTGGAAACTTGATATACAACTTATGCTAAAAAATAAAGGGTTGTATAGGGTGACTATGGGTACTGAAAAAGAACCTACTACTGCTAAAGATAAAGAAATATGGTTTAACAAATATGATCAAGCCTTCGAGTGGTCTGGCTAGAATCGACGAGGCTTCTAACTTTAGGAAAGCTCTTGATACCTATTTACTTGCTTCTGGTCAACATATTAATGAAGATAAGTCTAGTATCTTCTTCTTCAATACGCCAGAGCCAATTCAACATAGAATTGCTAATATTCTTCATTTTTAGATTGGAAGGCTTCCAGTGGAATATTTGGGTATTCCTTTGTCTTTGGGTACACTGAATAAGGTTCACTAGAAGAAGATTCTTGAGAAATTCTGGGCAAAGGTTACTCATTGGACCTTTTGATGGTTATCATTTGCTGGTAGGTTGACCCTTCTTAAATCTATCCTTTAGGCTCTTCCTTTATATAGGTTTTTACTGTTATCTGCTCCTAAGAGTTTTCTCAAGGAGTTTGATGCTTTTGATTCTTATGGGTAGGATGTCTTGACAAGCAGAAATGGAGTCTTGTGAGTTGGGACTAGATGTGCAAACCAAAGGAGGTCGGTGGTCTCGAGATCAGAATGTCTAAACTTAATAGTCAGGCCTTAGCTACTAAACTTTATTGATGTTGGTGCGAATTTCCAGACTAGCCTTGTGAACAAATCCTTAACTATAAGTATTTGGGTGGAGTAGCTACTGAGGATATTCCATGGATGGAATTAATAGGAAATAATATGGAACGCTATTAAAAAGGGAACCTCTCTTATTAAGGAAGGTCTTTTCTGGATTATTCATAAGGGAGATAGGGCTCTCTTTTGGACGGACTCTTGGGACAATCACCCCCTATTCTTTCTTCTTTTCTCCAACTCCAGGCTTTAAGTGACATTTTTCTTAGTAGCTAGGTGGATCAAAGTGGGTGATTTCAAATCTTCTACTCCTATTGGGAGATCCTTGGTTTGTCATTGGCGGGACTTTGATAGTTGGCCTAGAGGAGGGTCTCAAGTGGATCAGGATACTCTAGCCTCCATTCTTGTTGAATGCCTCTATTGTTCTTCTGAGGACAAAGATATGCTTGCTTGGGGGATAACTTTAGAGGTGTCTATTTAGTTTCTTTGGGTTACTCTTGTTTAGAGCAGCATATAGCGGATCATAGAGAACTCCCTTGGTGTAGAAGTATCTAGAACACATTCAATTGGCCTAAGTGCAACCTATTCATGTGGCTTTTGAGTCAGAATAGATGCCTTGGGAGAATATCAAGAAAAGGGGTTGTGTTGGTCCTTATATCTGTTTCCTTTGTGGTTGCAATGAAGAAAATATTACCCACCTCTTCTTTCAGTGTCCTTTCTCGGTGGAAATTTGGGGTTTATGGTGGAAGTTATAGAAGTGACCTTTTCTTCCAGCCTCATCCTTGTCTGAGTTTTGGGATAATATGGGGCACCCACCAGCCTCAGTTGTCTTCCTTGTGGCAGCTTGGGAGTTTGGGCCTTCCTTTATTTTTTGACAAATTTGGTTGGGCGGAATCACCGTATTTTCCAGGAGTGTCGAAGTGGGGTCCTATAGGTTTGGTTTAAGGTCAAGAGTATGCTCAAGGAGACTACTGAGGCCAAGTTTTCTCTGGAGGAGCCTCTTTCTTCTTTAGATGTTTACATCGCTAATCTCCTTGAATTCTCTCTTCACATTGCTTTACAGGTCCATCATGGATGTAGAAGGAAACATTCTAGGAAGGTGAATAGATTGGGTAAGTGGAGTCCTAATCCCGTTGGCATTATAAGATTAATATTGATGGTTATGCTCGTGGTAACTCGAGTGCGGTGGGGATTGGTGGAGTTGATAGAGATAGTAGTGGATCTGTTCAATTCTTTTTCTCCACCTACATGGGAGTTCACTCCATTAATCAGATGGAGGCTTTGGCAATGCTAAAGGTAGTGGAGAAAGCATGTGAGATGGGTTAGAGGAAGGCAGTTTGTGAACAGATTCTATGATTCTAGTTTCTATTCTTAATAAGAGAAATTTTTAGGATTCCTCCTGGAGATTGACTTTGGTTGCTAGGCAAATCCTTTAGCTAGCCTCATCCTTTGAGTATATTTCCTTTGTTCATATTCCTAGGGAATGGAACAAAGTGGCTGATTGTCTAGCCAAGTTGGGCTCTAATGAAATGGATAGGTGGTAGGTGGTGGATTAGGGACATTTGGATCAGACTAAGGTCTAAAGCTACTTCAGGTTCTTCATGATGAGCGAGAAGATTAGTTTTGTGTGGATGGAAATGTCAGTTTGTAATCCAGTCTGTAGTGCTTGTTTGATTGTGTTTATCTTAGGTGGTTTTGTCATTGCCCTCGTTAGGTTCCTCTTGTTGTGTATGTCCTGATGGTTGTTAATGTTTGGAAGTCATCGTGGTGTATATGTTAATAATTTTCTACGAATAGTCTTTTTACCCCTTTATTTAAAAAAAACCTTGAAGTTTTTGTCTCTCATTCTATCTCCTGGACTTTTATTTCATGTAGAAGCCTTGAAAACACCTAATGAAGTTTGGCTAGCCTTAGAAAAACTTTTTGGGAAGGTAGATGAACTAAAAAGTCAAGAGTTAGAAAATGAGCTCATAAGTTTGAGCCCTAGACACTTTGACACCTTAGAGAATTATTTCACTAGATTCAAATCATTAAGATTGTAGTTGAAAGAATGTGGGATAGAGAAAAAAGAGGATCAACTTATCCTTTCTATACTTTCCAAACTAGGTCCTGACTACTCTGTGTTTGTATCTACGTTTTATACCACCAAACAAGCTTTTGGAGCCACATGGAAAATGCCTACTTTAGATGACTTCATTGCTGACTTAACAAGGGAGTAGGATAAGTTGATACAAATGGGCACCATGAAGTCTTCTAAACCTCATGCCCTTATTGTTGGAAATGGGAAACAATTAGATTCAAACAACAAAGGAGAGAAACAAAAGGACAAGGAAATCAAGGAAGATAAGATCTAAATCCTCAAGATCAAACACTGAAAGCTTTTTAGATCAAGGGAAACCTATCAAAGAAAAATCTAAATGTGCATTTTGCAAGAAAGCTGGCATAATGAGCACAAATGTTTGAAGAAAAAAGATTAACCACCTTAGAAATATTCTTAAGAAAAATAATATAGGGGATCCTGAATCTATCCTAGAGTCCTCATCAACACCAGATACATATAAGGCAAAAGAAAAATCTAAGGGTAATGCTCTTGTTGCATTTGCCGTCTCTAAGTTTGGAACATGGATTCTTGATTCCAGAGCTTTCCATCACATGGCTTCTTCACTGACTACGTTCTCTACATTACAACCTATAGATACATCTAAAATCTTGATGGTTAACAACACTTACATGAGTGTTTGTGGGAAAGGAACTATTGACTTAGGTGAAGGATGTTTCACTGATGTTCCTTTTGTTCCTGAATTGTCCAACAATCTCCTTTCCATATATCATATTACAAATAGTGGGATAGAGAAAACAATAGAGTTCACATCAGATTCAGTGATTATTCAAGATTTGTAGAGCAGAGAGGTTGTTGCAGTTGGCAAGGTTGATAATTTCTCTCATCTTTACACCTCACATTTTCCTCCCAATGATTCCTTCTCTACGATTCACACTCCTGAATCTAGTGTGGATAGTTCATTAGAGGCTTAGCTTGGTCACTTGAACCTTCATGTTCTTAGGACAAGCCTGACATCATCTCTACCATGATCACCTGTTGCTACTTCAGAGTTCCGTGTTGCTTCACAAAGGGATTCCAGAGATTCCTTGCAACATGATATTTATATTAGTTTTCTAGATGATTGGGACACATTTCTGCCTGACATCTCTTACTTGTTTGGAGTGTCCATTATTTCAGATCTTGATGACAGTATTGAGGACATATGTGTTCTCTTTGATGACAGTTCTTTTGCTACTACAGATTTCAGAGATGCTTCACAGTGGGCTTTAAGAGATTCTTTGTAGCAAGACTTCACATGGGATTTGGATTGTAGCCACATGACATGCATTGACATTCCACACATCACTTTTTTGAATCTTGCTCTTCATCAGTTTTCACATGACTTTGAGAGGTCACATGATTTGGTAGTGACACATTTTAGCATAAGCATTAGAAAACATGAGTAGCTTCCAGAACCATTGATCCTGATTCCTTCATGCATTTCACTTGAGTGGGAATTCAACAGTTTGACAGCTCAAGGTTTCCATCTTTCGAAAGGAAGAAGCATCATTTGTTACAGAGGGACCTACTACAACATTCGTCATGTGACATTCCTTATTGACATTCTTTCTCTTCTTTGTGGAGGCACACATGGGCCCTATCTTGTAGGGATTTCAGGACTATCACCTTCGGATGTTTTGTATAGTGTCTAGTACACTTTCTTATTTTTTCTCTCTTTTGGAGGGAAGTTTTTTCCCATTGGGTTTTCCTCCTTTATCCACTTTATGAAAGATTGCATTGTACATGTGGGTACCTCATCAGGCCTAGTTGTTGGGACCCATCCTTCTTTGTGCCCACTTAAGCTATGCTTAAGGGGGTTGTTACTGTAGAAGATTATTGTTAATTACTTATTATTTAAGTAATTATGCATGTACTTCAACTCTTGGCATTAAGCCATCTTAGGTGGCTATGTGGTGACTTGGAGAGTTGGTCAAACTTGTCCAAGCTATGTGGTGCCACCTCTTTTCCATTTGAAGGAACAAACTCACCACCACTATTGGAGTGTATAAGTCATCTTATGCGACTCAACCACTTCACACTATATGCACATACCTTGTTCATATTAATATTGAAAATCCAACATTTCCATTTTCGTGTCAATATTTGCTTGCATTATTCTATGTTTTCTTTTAACTTTGCAGGAGCATTTGATTGCTTGACATTCGTGGCTCCATTAGCACTTTCACTCTATCTAGCTTATCCCGGTTCCAACAAAAATAACTACGAAGATGGTTTAGTTAAAAAAGGCAAACATCACATATTTTCATAGAAGATGTTAGCTTGGAAATTATTATCGATGTTAATAAATTAAATTAAAATACCTTCGACGTTGTTTCTTTCATATAAAATCATGAAAATCTCTTAAATTATTATGCTCATGAAATTCTTAAAAACTAGTAACAACACCTAAAAGTACTATCAAATTGTTGATAGACATATTTATAACCTTATTGATAAAATAACTTATAATAATATAAATGTGCAATGCTTAGGGCTATAAATATTTGTGTCTATAGTCATTTGTTATTAGATAATCTATCTTGAAAAGTTATAGTGTTTTTGGAAACACACACACCTTAAGAAGAAAATTAGAAATTAGTCCTTCTCATGGCTAATACCTATTGTGTCAGTGTTGAGTATCTTTGGAAGTCATTATCAATGTTAATAAATTAAAATACTTTTGAAGTTACTTTTTTCTTATAAAATCATTAAATTAAAATACTTTTGAAGTTGATAGACATATATTTATAACATTATTGATAAAATAACTTATAATAATATAAATGTGCAGTGCTTAGGGCTATAAATATTTGTGTCTATAGCCATTTATTATTAGATAATCTATCTTGAAAAGTTATAGTGTTTTTGGAAACACACACACCTTAAGAAGAAAATTAGAAATTAGTCCTTCTCATGGCTAATACCTATTGTGTCACTGTTGAGTATCTTTGGAAGTCATTGTCAATGTTAATAAATTAAAATACTTTTGAAGTTACTTTTTTCTTATAAAATCATTAAAAATCTCTCAAATTATCACATGTGAACTTGAAAACTCATAACACTTAAATATACCATCAAATGGTCGATTAACATAAATATTTATAGTCCTAGGGGAGAGGACTCAGTACTTGTATGCCCTAACTTCACACACGTCAAGCTCCTAAACAGTACATTGGATTTTCATGAAAATATCGATATATCTTCGTAACTAAGTTAAGAGCTTAAAGCTATTGTTTAGGGTTACGGGCATCAACGATGTAGCCTAATCAACTACATCTTGGCTAAGTTGTCCAAAAACTCCCCCAAAAAAGTTAGACCGAAACATGTGCACCAAGACACATATTATTGATCGCCTTATGTGTCACAATATGATTGATTTGTTTCTTTGATGTGAATTATGAAGTGTATAGTTACACCTAGATATATATGCACATGTATTGGTTCCTTATTAAAATTTTACTAGTATATTATTTATCAACTACTAATTCTTTTGATATGCTTAATTGGGAGTCTAAGTGCACGACACCATAGTGGCTATTGGGGCATGGTTATCTATTGGGTCCTCGCCCCTAATGACCAAACACTACATAAAATGACTCTTCAAAATTAATAAATATAAATGTATGTACTATAAAATGATCTATAAACATAACTATTTATAATCATGTCAACCAAACACTATATATTTATATTTATTAATTTACACTATATCTATTGACTATTTGATGGTACTCTAGATTTATTTGGAAGTCATTGTCAATGCTAATAAATTAAAATACTTTTGAAGTTACTTTTTTCTTATAAAGTC
This sequence comes from Cunninghamia lanceolata, assembly GCA_027924645.1. NCBI lineage: Eukaryota > Viridiplantae > Streptophyta > Pinopsida > Cupressales > Cupressaceae > Cunninghamia > Cunninghamia lanceolata. Next base: position 382,049 of record BSBN01000550.1, read on the forward strand.
ATTAAAAATATCTCAAATTATCACATATGTGAACTTGAAAACTCGTAACACTTAAATATACTATCAAATGGTCGATAGACATAAATATTTATAGTCCTAGGGGAGAAGACTTAGTATCCGTATGCTCTAACTTTACACACGTCAAGCTCCTAAACAATACATCAAATTTTCATGAAAATTTTGACATATATTTGTATATGAGTTAAGAGCTTAAATCTATTGTTTAGGGTTATGGGCATCAACGATGTAGCCTAATCGGCTACATCTTGGCTAAGTTGTCTAAAAACACCCCCAAAAAAGTTAGACCGAAACATGTGCACCAAGACATGTATTACCGATCACCTTATGTGTCACGTTATGATTGGTTGTTTCTTTTATGTGAATTGTGAAGTGTATAGTTACACATTTATATGTGCACATGTATTGGTTCCTTATTAAAATTTTACTAGTATATTATTTCTCAACTACTAATTCTTTTGATATGCTTAACTGGGGGGTCTAAGTGCACGACACCATAGCGACTATTGGGGCTTGGTTATCTATTGGGTCCTCTCCCCTAATGCCCCGACACTACATAAAATGACTCTTCAAGATTAATAAATATAAATGTATGTACTATAAAATGATCTATAAACATAGGTATTTACTAGCACTTGCACCAAGAAAATTTTCTAGTGTGAATTTTTTTTACAGCATGAGACAATTCCGAGCACTATAATGCTCACATATAAAAGCCTATTAGCTAATAATTGTGTCAACCAAACACTATATATTTATATTTATTAATTTACACACACACACACACACACACACACTATATATATATATATATATATATATATATATATATATATATATATATATATATATATATATATATATAGAGGTGTGTCTTGGGTGTTTTCTTAGTTGTAGTTTTGTTTTGTTTCTACACCCCCTTCTTTCCTAGCTTTGTTTGTCTTTATGTTTTGGTTTCTCTCGTTTGTTTCCTTGCAATTTGCTTCTCTTCTCCTTTATGCTTTTGTATGTCGTTATAAGGGTAATTTTTGTTGCCCATGAGTGTTTAATTTCATTTTTGGCTTATTGTTTTCCTTCCTTTCATTGAGCCCTCTCTCTTGCGCTACCATATAGTGCTTTCACACAAACACACACTTGCACATATATATACACTTTTATCTTTTTCTTCTTTCCTTTTCTTCTTCCTTCATTTTTCTTACCTTGAGTTATTGAGGTTTCTTTCCTTGTCTTTTTGCTTGGCTTTGCTTATTTGGGTTTATTCCGTGTTTTTATTGTTTATGTTGTCTCGTTCCTCTATTATCTCGGGTGCTTGTTTATAGGGGTCGTGTGTTGAGGGTTTGGTTTATCCCTGTTGTTAGATTTGGGGTTCTTGTTTTGAGTTTTTTCCCATTTGGTTTTTCTTGTGCCTGCATTTCTCGCACATAGGCGTTTTTGTATATTTATTCATTGGCTCTTGTCTCAACCTTTCTTTTTGTTCCCGGTTCAGGGCTTTCTCTTTTTTTCTCCCAAGTTTGTTTTGTTAGGCCAGTTGTTATCTTTTTTCTTCTCTTGTCTTTAGTTGTTTCTTGAGTGTATGGGTGTTTGTGCTTCATTATTTTGTGGCTCTCTTTGACTTGTGCTTTATTGTATATATATATATATATATATATATATACAAGTATTTGTTCATTTTTATTAATAATTGTATGATAAATATATACAAATATTAAAAAATGAATAAATACTGGTATATATATATATATATATATATATATACTAGTATTTATTCATTTTTTATTAATATGTGTATAATAAAAATATATATATAGATTTATATATATTAACATATAATATATATTTTTATTTTTATATAGTATAGGGATATTTATTCATTTATATATATATATATATATATATATATATATATATATATATATATATATATATATTCTTTTTTATGTTTATATCTTTTTATATTTTATAATATTTGTATTATATATATTATATTAACACTCTTGTATTCATAATTTATTAATATTTTTATATATTCATAGGATCTTTATAATGGTTCCCTGTACTTATGGACTTTTTGATTGGTTTGTCTTACTATCTTATTTCTTTTCACTAACCTGTGGTTTGTATCCATTTATTAGGTATTACTTTTTATTGCTTCTCTCTTTCTCGTCACCAATCTAGAAGCTCTCTAGTCATTATTATGCACTGTGGAAAGCTCATGCCTACTACTTTATCTATGGACTATTTAATGGTACTCTAGATTTGATTACTAGTACTTAATAAAATAAATAAAAACACTAGAAATAAATGGTAAATTAAAGTATTTAACCCATATAAAATTATACTCCAACAATAATCTCTTTTATCCCCTTAAAATAAAGTTAAAATCAACTTCATGGAGTATGGAAAACTCAAACCTACAAAAACCACCAGCTAGGCCTAATCCTTAATACAATTAAAAGGAAAAACCACCATTTAATTCACCATTTAACCCCGCTAAAGAAAAGCTCCATGCGGCCGCCCGCTCGAGTGTCTGGCGGGCCAACAGAACAAAAGTTAGGGCTTCTCAGAATCGCGTGGACTTACTGTGGTGAATATGAGCCCTCCATCTTCAAGATCGGACGGTCATTAGATCCACATTTGCTCGAAAGTGCGTGCGCTTTAGCTGATGTGTGTTAGGCGCCTGGGTTTGAAAACAAGTAAAAAGAGATCCGATAAAATTTAAAATAAAAATTACGAGACGGCAATTTGTCTCGTGTTTTTTTTTTTGGTAAGGAAGAAGGCGGTACATAGCATATTAGCTACCTAATCATACGTGCAAAGGCATGAGGCGCACGAATCAAGTATTCATTGTGTTTGAGCTGAAATCCCTGTGTTATATCTTGATAATTTTTAGGTTTCGTAAGGGCCCGGATTGTATTTTTTCGTCCTCAAATTTCAAAACTTGAATTATGTCGACCAAATGGGCTCAAAATTCTTCGGAAACAGAGTTCAATAATCTGGGTCTCATTATACCAGTTTTGTTTTCTTTTCCTGTTCTGTAAATCTCGAGCAAATAATGTTTTGGCCGAGATTTTGAGTCTGTTTGATCCGTTTTCACGAGCTTGGAGAATTTTTCTGATAGAAAAATCTCTACAGCTATCTGTATGCATTGTGGGTCTTTTGTTTTTATCTCCTCCTGACATTTATCCGCGTACCCAGAAGATTTAAATGCATGTTTAGTTTCATACTTTAGATTTATTTTGCTTGCTGTGAATTTGGTTCGTGAGGTTCAATTATTTTAGGGGTCTGGAAGTCGTAGGATCGAATTCCGCGAATACCAATCTGTAAGGTTTAATAAAAGAAGGGGCGGAGTTAATTTTCTAAAGGCTGCTGTGTTGGATCTTTGTTAAGGTAGGGGATTTTTAGATTTATCTTCAGTTCTTTGATTTGGTACTGAGTATTTTAATCTGCGAAGGGCTTATTTGATATGTATGTGGTTTGCAGGTGGTGTGTCAAGAGAAATGGAGAAGAATAGGGAAATATGTAGGCCGCCGGAGCAGGATTTGGTATTACAGTGGGGAAATCGCAAGCGTATGAGATGCGTCAAAGTGCAAGTGAATTCAGGAATGGATGTCAAGGTTAAAAGAACCGCCTTTCGCGTCGACAGGCGCCTCATCAGAGCTGAGAAGGAAAAAGAAGCTCCTCAAACACCCAATTGCATAAAACATGGATTGAACAGGGCGTCAAATTCTCAACCAGAGGAGGGCGTCAAATCCATGGCGGCGGAGTGCGTCAGAGTCCTGAACAATAGTGGCCATTCTTCGCCTGAAAAGGGCGGAAGAATTCATACCAGAGGGTATAATAATAATGCTAATGCTAATAATAACAATAACTTTAATGGGTGCTCGTTTACAGAGGAGACGAACAAGATTTCGACGGAGGCAGACACAATGCAAGAGAAGGCCTCTAATTTAGAGGTATTTGTGTGGCCCAAAGTTGTGATAGCTCTCTCCAGTAAGGAGAAGGAGGAGGATTTCATGGCCATCAAGGGTTCTAAGTTGCCTCAGAGGCCTAGAAAGCGGGCCAAATTTATCCAGAGGAACTTGCTTGTGAGTCTTGCCTGCAACTTAGCCCACACTTTTTTATTTTTCCGATGGGTTTCTCTTTCACCTATTATAGGGCTTGATATGTTGAAACCGTCGCCAAATCTATGTTTTTCAAATGGGTTTCTTTAGTTTGAGTCTTCAATGCTGTTTTGAAGGCTTTGAAAGACTTTTTGCTTTCTTTTTTGCTTCCCGTTGCTATGGCTGGGTTGCTACAGTTAAAGGGAGAGGAGCCAGTAGTTGAGCGGTGACCAATAGTTGTGAGGGTAGTTGGAAAATAAAAAACCTAAAATTGCTTTTTTTTTTTTTTTTGTTATGTTGCTAATCCTGCGTGCTTGGGTTATTCTACTTTCATTTTTTAGTGCTTTTTAAGGCTTTCAATCCGTTGGGTTGTTATTGTTTGAGTTTTCAGTGCTGTTTTGAAGGCTCCGGGGCATTTTATTTTGGGGTGATTTTGAAAAGGTGGTGTTGTTTAACGAGAGTTAATATTTGGGTTTTGCAGGTGGTTAGCCCTGGTTCATGGCTGTGTGATCTGTCTCAAGAGCGGTATGAAGTGCGTGAGAAGAAAAACACTAAAAAAGTATTTTACGTTTACCCTTTATTTTGTTTCTAGATCTTCCAATTTTATAATTTTTTAAGGCACAATTAGTAATCTGAGTTTTCCAATATGTGGGCTATTGCAGAGACCAAGAGGTTTGAAGGCCATGGGGAGTATGGAGAGTGATTCAGATTAGCACCTCGGTGTGATCTGTACATAGGTGGAATTAATCCTCTTTGCAGCAATAGACAGTGAAAATGGCTTGGGTGAGATTTCTGTGTGTTGTGTAGCGGAAATCCAAGGTGTAATTACCTTTTCCAAACTGAGTAAATATCAAATTCGTTATTCTTGATATAGAATCTTTGCTTAAATCAAGTCTGCAATGCTCTAGATGCTTCTTGTTGGAGACAGGTTATCCATGTAAGCAGGTGAACTACTTCTTGTACATCTATAAAAATCTGTAGATGCTACTGAGAAATCAAATACTTTGATATGTGTTTGAAACATGGACAAGTCATTTTTTAAAGCTAAATACCATTCTTTATTTCTCTCTATCTAATATTCTAGTCCATTTCATTACAAGGGCTGGGGATCAATCCCGTCAAAGCCTGTTGCTGACCTGGCAAAAATAATAGAATGCTATTTTATACTGTTAACAGAAGGGATCAGGTGTGTCCAGAGAGGGCTATTTGTATTCTGTGTTGTGCTTATTTCAGATTGTATGAAGCTTGATCTACAACCAGAATGAATATTGTTGATCATTTCTTAGCTTTATATGCAGTATCACAACTTTTGGAAGTGAATGCTGTGGTTCTTCCCAAATGGAATGGACTTACAAAGAAGGTTGAGGTATTTTGTTTTATGGTACATAATGTGAATTAGGATAACTCATTAAATTCAAAGTATAGTGTTGTGCGCAATGTTAAAAAGGACAAATATTTTGTGTCAGTAGCTAAGGATTCTATTTGGAGCTTTAGGAGTTTAAGCTGTTGTCATAACGTATTAGGTAGATAAGGTGCCGTTTGGAGTTCTCTATAAGTCAGTTGATAACATAAATGTCCTAAGTGTTTTCCAGCTGAGTTCCTCTTCCTATTGGCTGAAGCATAAATGCCCTCGGGACCCTTGATCTTCTATCCCTTTAGTTGATACTGTGTGGTCAGTTTTACCCACAAGTTTTATGATCTTTGAGGGCTGCAATTCTGAGCCATGATATTTATGCTTTTAGTTTTTTTTGTATTTATTGATTCCTTCCAAACAGAGTAGAAAAGTTGTGAGCTGAGACAGTGCAAAGCTTTGGTAAGAGGAGATTCGAGGAGCTTTTATATGATGCACAATGTAACTTTCTTGAAAACACTTTGTTTGGAAGGATGAAAGTCAAATTCTGTCCAAGTTTGAAACTCAACCATTTATGTCGTTTTTTCTCTTAAATGTTGGGCACTTTTAGTGCTTAGAATTATTAAAGTAACTGTATACATACTAATTTGTTAAGTACCACATTGTTTGTGTCATTTTGTTGAACTAGTAATTATATGCTCTACTGTTTGGAAGTTCGTTATAATTTAGGATATTGTTCGCATTCAATGATTTCCGTCTAGTTCTCAATATCAATAAGATATAGGAGTTGGAACAGCTGGAGAAAGATTCCCTATGTAATTTCATTCATCACAGGGGCTGGTTGGAAAATATGTGCTTTATCTAGCGACAAAGTGGTTTATAGACTGACTTATGAGAGTTTGCTTTATTTGACACATTAAGTGATTTGCCTAATCCTCTGTATCTTTGTTAGTATGTGTCAGCATTCTAAGGAACTTATGGTCCAATTTTAATTATAATTCTTGTTACCAATAGTTAGCAGTTTGCAACTTCTGGAAGTGTTGGCAGAATACTCATAGCCCATAAGCTTGTGTTCTGGAGCCATATACAACTTATATGGGAAACTTGTTTGTTCCATGTGGTGTAGTTTAACTTTGAGAAAAATGTGCTTTTAAAGTGTGCCAAATTCCATGTATAATTGACACTGAAAAGCCCTAATGAGAGTGTTATCCATGGGATCACTGGTCCTGGTTTTCAAAATATAAATTAAAATGTGAGGTGAAAATGGATTTGTTTATAAAGGAATCTCTCATTTGTTCACAAGCTTGTACCTTTTGCCTTTCCGTTTCATTTGAAGTTGATGTTAAGAGTCAGTTCATTAGGGAATAGAATTTGATGCAGATATTTCTCCGTGACCTATGTTTCTAGTACAATATATCTCTTCAACATGCATTCTTTATACATGAAGTAACAATCCTTTGATTGCCACGGTTCTGTTGCTGGTTACTGTAATATGCATAATCATTGAAGGAAAGAATCATATGGGATGTATGAGTATGAGCTTGGCATTGGATGGAGTTTGAATTTTCTGTTTATATGGGATTTAGCAATTTTATTATGATGAATGCAAAGCAAACTCTTAAAATTGACTTGGATTTGTAGATCTATAGTCGTTTTTGTCAGTGCTTTAATGAAGAATAAGGAATATCTTAGCTGACTTTGAGATCTAGTAACATGAGTGAAATTTGACAGGCATGTTTTGGCTTATTGTGAAATCCTGTAACAAGCTTCAATTCTGACGTGCAGCGTCACCCATTACACTAATTTCTGGTGTATACCACAGGTTCACTAGACCCATTTCTACCTCAAGTCCCCGTAAGTACTAATTTCTGGTTCACATTGTTGTTGAGGTTTCTGAATACCAACTTTTATTTTGCATAATACAATGAGGTCAGTTGTACTTTTTTCAGCTGTTATTCCAATTGGTTATGATTTTTGAACTTATATTCTGGAAATGTTCGTTTTGCCCTTCAAAAAAAAGAAGAAGAAATGGGGCTGTTGGAGATGTCTCCCACAATGGTGTATTATGGAATCTTTGTGATTTGGTGTGATCTATTCTGCTTTGTCAATCACATGGAAGAAGGAAATTTCTTGGCAATTTTAACCTCCGATTTCTGTATGCTTTGTAATGTTACAGTGTCGAAGAAATTCTATGAAGTAGAGAAATAATATCAATAGATTGCTAATCGTAATCCACTTTGTCTTCTACCACCTTTGAGAATTGTATTCCACCTTAAGAAGACTATTTGTGTGCTTCAGGCATACAGATGTAAATATTTCCCAATATCAATAACCCCACCAAAATGAAAAAAAGACTATCTTGTTATCAATTTTTTATTTCCATGGGAGTGGCTGATTAAAAGACAGTAATTATTTGTAAGATTTTAAATACCCTAAAGTTCGCACAGAGCTGTTTATTTAGTGAGTGGATAAATTTGTATGCAGAAATGTGCTTGTACCTGAATTGTATTAAGTGCAGCTGTTGAATTTTTGGAGGAAGAGTTGTAAGGCAGGGCAAGGGCTCTGCATCATTGTGTCTTTGCTTTCCACATCTTGTTCGTTTTATTCTCTTATGTGTTTTGATGGCAAGGTTTTCATTCCTGAATTCTTTTACTGGATAATTCCTGTAAATGTTTTTTTTGTGTGCTACTACGGTAAGTCACTTTTTTTGGGCTTACTAAGCCTTTTTTAGCGTGGGGAATTGCAGTCCCTCCTTTTTATTACGCACATGTGCTGGACATGCATTCCATTGAAAAAATAATCCATGACCCGTAACTGCAAAAATGTTTTAAGATATGCATGTATCAAACAAGCACAACACATCTATGTGAGAAACACGATTGGAGCAATGATCCGTATCAATAAGTTTACCTGGTAATTAATAAATGGCAATTGATTTAAAAATACATATTCCAGATGTTAATTTTCTAGGTTGACCCCTATGAGCTCGTTAGGAGGACAAGGAAAGCTATCAAGGTTTTGAAATCACTGGTGATAATTGAAAAAGGGTAACAATGTTGTGAAATCGATTGGTAGATTGACTAAGAGAAGGTTAATGAGGTTTTGAAATCACTGGTGATAATTGAAAATGGGTAATAAAGTTGGTAAGAACGTTAACGATCTTTTTGAAATTACTGGTAGATAGACTTAAGAGAAGGTTAACGAGCTTTTGAAATTACTGGTAGATAGACTTAAGAGAAGGTTAACGAGCTTTTGAAATTACTGGTAGATAGACTAAGAGAAGGTTAACGAGCTTTTGAAATTACTGGTAGAGGGATTTAAAAAATTGTATTGCTTTGAAAACACTGGTAGGTAGATTAAAAAATGTTTTGTGGTTGCGTGCTTCAGGTGTAGATAGATTTCAAAAACTGTATTGCTTTGAAATCATTGGTAGGAAGACTAAAAATTGTTTTGAGGTTGCGTGCTTCAGGCATACAGATGTAGGAGCCGATTCATGCACTGCTGGTAGCCAAATTATTATGATTTATGATACCGTGACAGTTTACAAGGGCACATAGGCAAACACTGATAGATTTGAGTCGTTTTCACTTATTACTAATAGGTATTCAAGTATGATAGATGGATGATGTAACTTTTGTTTCACTACCTTTCCCTGTTTTGAACTAGAAAAAATTCAAATCGAGGATAGAAAGCGAGTCTTCACCTCATCCGAGTGCTTATTTAATTATGCCTTGCAAGTTTGAGAATGATGGCGGGACTCTTCACAAGGCTGTGAGCCATTTCTAATTGTATCAGGCTAGGAGTTGGGAGTTGGTGTTTATTTGTATCATGAGGCACTTCCTGCAGCGAGACCAAGCGCCAATGGTATTGGCTTAGACCCTTGATCTGGCTTCCTCTCAATTAGTTTGCAATATTCTTTAGAACACTTAGGGGAGAGGGCCATAGTGGCTCACCCTAACTTTCGGGGTCCACTTGGAGCGCCACGTTAGTCTAATTAAAATGGGGTTCTTGTTTATCCATGTGTTTTAACATTTTGAGATGGGATTTCTTCCTTACATTGTTGTCTATGGTCGTAAATGGAATGTTGTTTTTGTTTTTTGCGTATTTCAATCACTACTGAAGTGACTTTGCCTAATCATGAGGGTTCTGTATTTAAATGGGGTTCTTGTTTATCTCTGTGTTTTAATATTCTTTATTGTTTGGGATGGAATTTCTTCCTTGCATTGCTGTGTGGTAAAAAAAATTGAAGGTTTAGGTATTTTTGTGTGGCTGTATCACTATTGAAGTGACATGACACCTTGTGTAGTCGTGAGGGTTTTGTATTTAAATGGGGTTCTTGTTTTTCCATGTGTTTTAACAATCTTTACTATTTGAGATGGGGTTTCTTCCTTAATTTTTTTGGTTTTCTTGTGTGGTTCTATCGTTAACAATGTGTCCCAATTGGTTTTTTTGATTTCACTAGTGATTCCGAAATTCAACAAATGCATAGTAATGGTTGGTGGAATGTGTGGTTCAATGCTCAAGGCTTTTTGTTTCTTGAACTTTGTATTGCAAAGATTCGAAATATCAAAACTGGTGTTCAAGGGTGGTGTTGGAACAATTTATGTATTTTTGAGTAGCGTTTATTAACACAGCTTAATGGTTGTCATCTGTGTTTTGTAACACATTTATTGGTTGTGGAAATTCAAATCTTTTGTTTGAATATCACTGTGACCTCTACAATTTAAGTTACAAACTTTAGTTTACAGTGCTTTCAATCGATAAATTAGGACAATGGAAAATTGTGGAAATGGGTTGACAAATGTTTTATTGGTTGCAAAAGATTTTCTTAGAACTACATTTACTCATGATTTTATATTTATTTCATATTTATTGAATCAGATGTAAAACTCTATTTGTAATGTTTATATTCATCTGTCAATTGAAATTTAAGCCTAATTACATGATCTCAAGGAAAAAGAGTCAGTAAGGCATAACTTAATTCATGTGGCAATAAGTTTTTCATAGGAATCCCTTTCTAAATTATTTCTTCATATGGAAATTGGTTTGGAAAAATTCCCAAGGCAACTACTTTTTTACATATCATATTGAATTCCTTATAAAAACATGTTAACTTCATAATTCACCTTGAAATAGGGCTGAACATTGCCATCTCATAATGAATGACAGATTCTTCTAGGTCAATTTACTTATCCAAGGTCCTCTATAGCACAATCCCAAAACAAAAAACTTGAATGATCTCTTTCATGTTCAAGTAACTTTATCATAAGTTTTATGTCCTCTTTTGCTACATATTCATATGTAAATCTCCTTTTAAGTCTTCTCTTCATTGCCATGCTCACCAAATAAGATTTTGTAATAAAATAAAATATCCACCAGCCAAATCAATATCCTAATAAAACAATCAGGTCCATTGACCATCTTTATTGAAATAAGCTTTATGTCCTCCTTTGATACATATTCATATGTAAATCTCCTTTCCAGTCTTGTCTTTGTTGCGATGCTCACCAAATAAGATTTTCTTAGGTTATACTTGCCATAATCCTCATGTACCATGCTTTGGTTACTCTTCCTTAGGTGTGAGAAGTCATTTGAACACGGTCTTATTTAACAATCAATCAAGACATTCATGTAGCATATTTTGATACACAAATATTTCTTTCATCTCAACTCCATGTAGCAGTTAGTCTTTCTATTGTTCATGTCCTTGCTTTAGCAATCTACACCCTCTAGTCACAATCTTCACTCTCCATGCATTCCATTAACAAATGTTCTTCATTTTGAACAAATTAACATGATCTAAACATATAATTCCTATTGGTTTACTAGTGGATGAGACAAATCTCTTATGTCTACACACACACATTTACATGTGTGTGTGTAGACATATATATACATGTATACACATATATGTATATACATATATACAAGTATATGTATGTAGAGAATCCGTTGGGTCACTTTAGTAGTGATGCAACCACAAAAGAAAATCAATCTGCATTAGTTGTATCACCACTGAAGTGATCCAACCACACATCAAACAAAAACAACCTTCCATTTACGACCACACACAGTAATGTAAGGAAGAATCCCATCTCAAACAGTAAAGAATGTTAAAACATATGGATACATAAGAACCCCATTTAAATACATAACCCTCATGATTACATAAGGTGACGGGTCACTTCAGTAGTGATACAAACACACAAAAAATCAAAAGAACCTTCCTTTTTTTTTACCATGAACACCATTGTCATATGTGTGTGTGAGTTGAGATGTCTATACATATATGTGTGTTTAAACGTTTATATATATATAAACATTACATACTTATTTGAAGAGCTTGACATATGAAGCAACCACACTTGAAGGTGTAAGACTCACCAAACAAGTAGTCAAAACAAGAGGACATAAATCAATTAACTGTCAAACTTATTACCAAATTCTAATTTTTTAACATCCATTAAATCCATCCCTCATTCTCACATGATTCGATCTTGATACATATTCATATGTAAATCTCCTTTTAAGTCTTCTCTTTGTTGTGATGCTCACCAAATAAGATTTTCTTAGGTTATACTTGCCATAATCCTCATGTACCATGCTTTGGTTACTCTTCCTTAGGCGTGAGAAATCATTTGAACATGGTCTTATTTAACAATCAATCAAGACATTCATGTAGCATATTTTGATACACAAATATTTCTTTCATCTCAACTCCATGTAGCAATTAGTCTTTCTATTGTTCATGCCCTTGCTTTAGCAATCTACACCCTTTAGTCACAATCTTCATTCTCCATGCATTCCATTAACAAATGTTCTTCATTTTGAATAAATTAACATGATCTAAACATATAATTCCTATTGGTTTACTAGTGGATGAGACAAATCTCTTATGTCTACACACACACACACATTTACATGTGTGTATGTAGACATATGTAGACATATATATACATGTATATGTATATACATATATACAAGTATATATATGTAGAGAATCGGTTGGGTCACTTTAGTAGTGATACAACCACAAAAGAAAACCAAGCCGCATTAGTTGTATCACCACTGAAGTGATCCAACCACACATAAAACAAAAACAACCTTCCATTTACGATCACATACAACAATGTAAGGAAGAATCCCATCTCAAACAGTAAAGAATGTTGAAACACATAGATACACAAGAACCCCATTTAAATACAAAACCCTCATGATTACATAAGGTGTTGGGTCACTTCAGTAGTGATACAAACACACAAAAAACCAAAAGAACCTTCATTTTTTTTTACCATGAACACCATTGTCATATGTGTGTGTGTGTGTAGATGTCTATACATATATGTATGTTTAAACGTTTATATATATATATATATAAACATTACATACTTATTTGAAGAGCTTGACATATGAAGCAACCACACTCGAAGGTGTAAGAATCACCAAACAAGTAGTCAAAACAAGAGGACATAAATCAATTAACTGTCAAACTTATTACCAAATTCTAATTTTTTAACATCCATTAAATCCATCCCTCATTCTCACATGATTCAATCCACACAATTCCATTTCAATTTCATACCAAAAAAGAGGACATAAGTTTAAGAGTTTAGACCACACAAGCATTCAACCAAGTCAATCAACCTCATGATAGACCTCTCCATTTTTTCCATTTTACTTTATAAACAGGGGAGAGGCCCCCATAGTGGGTCACTCTAACTTTTGGGGTCCATTTGGAGTGCCACGTCAATCAAAGATTAAAAAAAAATGATTGTCCTATACATTTCCTATATCTTAAAAAAAATTGGTTGTCCTTTTGTTGTACATTTCCTATCTTTGAATACATTTCTTGAGTTGTTTTACAAACTTAATTGTCCTACAAAACCATGGTGTATTCAGTTGTATATGTGTATAAACCATGTCAGTTGCATTTATGTTTTAAAATTGTTGTAAATCTTTTCTCTATGCCACCTAATATGAATAAATAAATACTAATGAATAAACAATAATCTGTACACTGATTGGTGCATATTTGTGCTATTTTTAGAAAATTGTGAATATTAATTGATTAAATAAATAATACAACTGGCCCCACTTTGGTCAACTCCTATACCCATGAATAAGTTGTGAAATAGATGGCTTAAAAAACCTGATCTAAATGCATGAAGGAACCGATCAACTAGGACTACATTGTACTAGAGAACACAACTACATGAAGAAACCATTCAAATACCTAAAGCTAAACATGAAGAAATCTAAGCTAGTATGAGGTGGTAGCATTGGGGAGACTTGGTTACCTAAAGACATTTTGGGTTAACCTATGTTGCAGTCTACATATCAAACTGATTTGTGGATAACTGCAACATAGCTTAACACTAAAAATGCTTTAGTATTATCAAGTCTCCCCATCTGAACTAGTTTGAACTATAATATAGGGTCAAAGAAAAATATAATATAGCATGAATAAGTTGTGAAATAGACGACTTAAAAAACCTAACCTAAATGCATGAAGGAACCTATCAACTAGGATTACATTCTATTACAGAACATGACTACATGAAGAAACCATTCAAATACCTAAAGTTAAACATGAAGAAACCTAAGCTAGTATGAGGTGGTAGCATTAGGGAGACTTGGTTTCCCAAAGGCATTTTGGGTTAAGCTATGTTGTTGTCTACATATCAAATTGATTTGCGGATACCTATGACATAGCTCAACACTAAAAATGCTTTAGCATTATCAAGTGTCCCCATCTGAACTAGTCTGAACTAATAGAGAGCTTAAGTGACCATCTTTTGGTGTAGTTTGCAATGAACATTTGTGAAGACAAGCCTTGGTAGTGGAGTGGTGGTGATTGTTTAATGGAAGATACTAAAGCATTGAAGGCTCCATTGCTTGGAATTCATGCGGCATGTCGAACAATGAAATGTGGACGAGAGAGAAGTTAATGTGGCGAGTGAGAATGGAAAGAGCCGACATTGAGTGTTTAATGCGAGTCAGTAGGAAAAAAGGTGGCGATCTGTTCGCATGCCACTCGACATGCTGAGTACTGTCCAAGAGATTTTGTAGTGGAACTCGGGGTCCTCATGACCGACCATTGACTAGCCTTAAAAAAGGCTTGGAATTTGGATCCCGCCACTGTTCGTCGTCATCCACATGGCAAAAAATAAAAAACCCCTCCAAACAAAATATTTGACCTATCCACCTCACTGCATGCGTGTTTGAGTCAAAATTTGGAGGACTGAAATGAAGAAATGCCATCTAAAACAGTAAAGAATATGAAGCCCATGTCAACCTCAAAAGTTAGGTTGCACCACTATCATGCCCTCAACATATGATTGTACTCAAACAAGTTTTATGTTGAGCATTGGAGATTTACAAAATGCATATCATTGACATATGCCAAACATAATTTGAAATCCCCTTTCATTAATATAAGCTAAAATAGAAACAGTGGTAGTACATATCGTTAGGATTGACATATAAAATGCAAAAAATGTCTCTCTAGGTTGCAATTTCAAACTTGTTTGTGTATAATGATTGGTTGCTCTCAATCTCACTGAAACCATGTTGGAAAAACAAGTGGACTTGATGTGACAAAGCTTGTTGTTACATGACTGCTTGACAAACTAATCCCACCCATGTTCTCCTCCCTTGGTGGTGGAAATTGAGTGTTGCTCACATGGGATGGGGTCAGACCTGTAGAATTAACTGTAGCAGAATAGTTAGGGACATGAATGTTCATTATGTCCCTAAATAATGCATAATTTTTTGGCAAAGGGTTTAGTGGGTTGCTTAGGTGCCTTTGTCTCTCTAAATTCCTCATTACCACTTCAAGTTCTCTTTCCAACTTCTATCTTGCTCCCTTTAAATCATCTCTTGTTCCTTTTCCTGCCTTTGTAATACTTTTTGTTGTTCTCTTGCTTTCTATGCAACATCTCTATTTAATTTGGCTTGATCCTTCAATTCCCTTACAACAACACGAGCTGCCTTTCTATCCTCAATTTGTTGTCTCTTTTAGACTTTTATCTCCTCAATTTCTTTCTTCCTTTGCTCTTGCTACATTAAAAGATTCATGTAGTCGTTTGTTGTTAAAAGTTGAGACTATCGGCTCAACTGAATTTCACTATCCTCTACAGCCTGGGTCTTTCCTTCACAATGTGAATGGGTGGTTTAAGGAATTTGTTGATGTGTGAATCGCATTAGGAACCCAATGATTGGATGAATTCTCTATGAATGACATGTTCACCTTCGTTGTAAACTGCCTCAGTATCCTGGCTCAAATTTACAATATCTCCACCATCAGCGTCTCCACATTTAGCATAGTAATGTACTATTTTAGGTACAATCAACGTGGGTGGTGGAGAAGGGAAGGAAAATGTGTTGTCTTCTTGCTGGGAATGCAAATTAATTCCCAAATTCATGGCTTCCTCCACCAACCATGATGGTTGGCTTGGTTGAGACGAAAGGCTAAGTCCATCTTTGCTTTGTTCTTGTTGAATTTCTGCCATGTCAACACACAGTTGACCCCCCACCAATTACTTTGAGTTGAATCCTACATAGTTTCCTCTACCACTATGTCTGTTGTTGAAGGATGTAATTCAACATCTGTAAGGCCCGATAGCAATGTGTTGGCAACTTCCACTTGTGAAACATCAACCCCAGAAAGATTAAGGATGTTCTGGACTACGAAAGCATCATCCTGCACGCTGAACTGAAATGTATCGTTGGGGTACATATCCTCCACAAATGCCTTTGGATTGAGGGGCCATATACTAGTCCTTATAAATCCAGCTGTGGTGTTTGAAATTGTTAATGCTTTATTAAACGACTTGCTGCGTAGTTCTGCCAATTCTACTCTTTTTATTTCAATGTTTGGAAACCTTGCTAGACACGCTGCTCTTTCAAATTTAAAGTATGATTTAAATGCTAAAAATACACACACCCAGTGGCTGTAATTTGTGTGAGGTGTGCGCTGGTAGTGTCAGCAAATCAATACCCAAAGACCTAGCTTCTTGGATGGTTGTCACAGCTATATGGCTTCCATGGCCATCAAATATGAGCAAGTGCCTATTTGTCGGCAATATACCACTTGAAACTGATCGTGCAAAATGATGCAGTCAGTTCATAAACAACTTTTTAGTCATCCACGCGTTGGGTTGTGTAGCTATGCAAGCTGTAAATGAGAAATTTGGATAAATACGAAATATAAAACAATTAAATGCAATACCTTTGACCAAACCTTTCGAATACCTCAGTTTTCTTGAATGATCGATGAAAGTCTGTTTGATCAATGAAGATTGTGTTGATTGTTCACGTTCGCAGGATAATGATTGGATGAAGATTGATGGAAGAAGAAGATTAGAGGATAGATAGAAGATTAGAAGATTGGAAGAATATTTTGGCAGAGTAAGGATATCAAATTCAATCCATCCAAATGGCTTATGAGAGGGTATATTTATAGGCAAGGGCTGATTTTTGATGTGGAGGGAAGAAGATTTGATAAGATAAGATTTGATTTGATTTTTGACAAAAAGAGGAAATAAAACAAGATAAGATAGGAAAAAGATAAAAAGACTTGCTTTTAGTTTTAAATCCTCAAAAAAGAAATAAATCTTTGAAAAGGATGGGAAGATAATTGATGAATTATTTAATTAAATAAATTAATTAGATACACATGAGTTTTAATTTTGGAAAGAAAGCAAGAAGATCTTTTTAGGATTTTATTAATTAAATAAATATTTAATTTATTTGGATTGTGATGAGAGATGATGTGGAAAGATAATTAAATAAATAAAAATTTATTTAATTATAGGAAAATAGATAAATGACTAATTAAACAATTAAAAAAATAACTAGAGAGGATTAATGGCCATGAATAATTAAATAAATAAAATTTATTTAACTATAGAAGATAGATTATGGGATTGAAAGGGGATAAAATTAAGTGAATGATATGGGTATTTAGGGCAAAACATGCTAGTGACAAGGTGTTGCAAGACATAGACATTTTTGGGTGTCTACATTTTGCTCCTCTTTGAGATGATGTTTGAGATGATGAAATTTGTGTCGAGTAACATCATTTCAAAGAAGCTAAGGTACGGATAGAAGAAAATGGATGATGATGGAAAGATAGGATGAGGATGCCCTCTCGAGAGGATAGGCGGGTTGGATAAACATAGGTAGGCTCTCGAAATGAAATGGATTGGTTGAAAAAGATTAGGGAAGGGATATAAGAAAGGAAGGATGTGTTATGCTACAATAAAATGAGCAACCATGATGTTTGATACAGCACGAGACGTTATGCACCAGGTTATGAGGACCAAGGTGACGATGTGTCTCATGCCCCAGTGTCATACAACCTTGTCTAGATACAAGATATGAATATTAGCTAGGAGTGATTTGGATTTGATGTAAATGCAAGATAAAAAGATAACACACACAAGCAAGCATGCACAAATGATTCAAAAACAAACAAGGTATTGCCCTTGTCAAGCTGTAAACCAATGACTAATTGTTGATTGATTGATGATGATGATGATAATGATGATAGTGGTGTCATGGCAGAGAACGATATATCCCTAGATCAACACAAGGATGGCGATGATTGATTGATTGATTAATTGATTAGGTTTACAACAAGGCTAGGATCAAGACCGAGGATATGATTGGATAATTTGACAAGCTTGATTAACTTGATTGGTATGGATAAGGATGACTTGCATGTGGATTTATTGCTTGGAATTGATTTGATTGATTTGAAGAATTGGATGAAGTGATTGAAGAATTGATTTGAATGATTGATTGGAAGAATTGTTTTGAAAGATTGATGAATTGATGAAGATAGATGATAGAAGAAGATGATGAGAGAAGAAAAAAGAATATCGTCTGTGCCTGGGTCTAGGTACTTCCTTCATATTCCAGACTATCTACATACCCTGTATTCACAGGATCAAGACACTTAATGATAGAGATGAGATGTAGTTCTGATTTGTGATGATGATGGTGGGATGAGTGATAAATAGGATTGATGTGATTTGATGCAGTGATAATTAGATTTGATTTGATGATGTGATTGGATTTGTTTTAATGAATTGATGTGAAGAAGTGATTTGAGTGGTTTGATTTATTGAATTAGATTGATGTGATTGATGAAGTTATGATTGGATTGGAAAAAGTGATTTGATGGATTGATTTTCTTGCTTGGATTTTTGTTGGATATTTGATTTTTTGTATTTTTGAAATGTTTTGATTTTTTTAAGATTTTGAAATGTTGTGATTTTTTTTTAGATTTTGAAATGTTGTGATTTTTTTTAAATTTTTGACATATGTGATTTTTTTGTGTTTTTTGTTATGTTTTGATGGGTGTCAATGGATTACAATTTGGGTAGCCTTTGTGCTAGATACCAATGATAAGGGAAAACCGAGTCTAGGTGCAAGGAGGTAGGTGGGATGAATGGATAAAAGGATGGGCGATAAGGGATGGAATGGATGGGTGATAAGGGATGGAATGGATGTACGCGTAAGAGAGCAAGGATGTGATCTCCAAAGACCATTTAGCATAAGAATAACTTGTCCCATTCTAGGTGGAATACTTAGGATTTTTTATGACAAAGCTTGTGAAGATAGGATAGTGATAGGATTTGATGGAAACGATGAGGTATATCAAGAGATATCCAAGGCATGTTTCAACATTTTTGCCCCCATATCTTTATCAAGATCTAAAGAGGAAGGGTGGATGGATTAAATATGATAGGTATGTTATGTGGGATGGATAAGGATGGTAGGAAATGGTATGGTAAGATATGTTGAAAATGATAGGGCGGATGAGACAAGGTGCCCCCAAGTATAGATGATATAGAAGGTCAATTTACACGACACTTGTTTGCTAGGTTTTCATCATGGTACTTATCTAAGGCGCCTGTTTACCAAGTTTTCATCGTTGGACGAAGGGATTTCTCTTTACTATTTTTTTTAATTTTTTTTTAATTTTTTAGATTGGATAGGGAAATATGGATGAGAGGGACTCAAGTGTCTAGTTCCATGAAAGGTGATAATCCCACTAGATGGACATCGTCGCATGGACCATGTGAAGTGTGCTCATAGATGTTGGTAAGGGAGTAGGTAGATAATGGATTATGATGTGGATTACGTAGGCAAGATGGTGAATTATGATGTGGATTATATAGGACTTATGCCAGGATGAGTGGAAGACTTAAGCAAAAGCATGGACCATAGGAAAAAAATGAGGAAGATATGTAGGATAGTGGAAGAAGGATGGGGAAATGGAGGTATGTGGAATTGTTGCGTAATGAAATGGAATCATGACCAACGGTTGCACACACCATGATAAACATTGAATCTTTTGAATGGATGGTGGTGTAGGAAGCAATGGAGATGTTTTCTTAGGAGATGACTGATGTAGGCATTTAGAGACCCACATAGACTTAGTATTTTTATGATTTTTGCTTGTCATGTGGGCTGGAGGAATTTGAGGCTTTTGGATGGAATAGGATTTCTGGATGAAAGTGGATGATTGGGATTCTTGAGAGGTGGATGCTTCATTTGATTTGCTTGCTTTTTGCTTAGGGACCCAAACCATTTTAGGTTTTGATTTTGCTTGTGGGGGTATGGGCTTGGGTATATGTAACCTTTGTGCAGCTTTTGAGGTAATTACTGGTTGCTTGGGGACCCACACCTTTTTCATTTTTGATTTGAGGTGTGTGGGTGTATGTAGCTTTTGAGATAGATTTTTGTTTGATTCTTTGCTTTTGTGTCCTAAGGCATGAGGCTCTTTAGGATTTTTTGCTTTATAGGTATAGGCATCCAAATTTTTATTTTTGAATCCTATGGGGTGAGTGGAAGGAGAGGAAGCTTCATGTTTAGACAATATGTGCATTTGTTGGTCATGATTGGGATTTTTAGAAGATTTATGGATGAATGGATAAGGTGTTGGAAGTAGAGGATGTAGATTCGATGGAGGGATATTAGGAGTTGGAAGAAGCGGAGGCAAATTGGATGGTGGGAGGTGTAAGGTCACATACTTTTGACATTTGTAATAGGATGGAGGTGGAATGGAAACATATGTTTTGGGAGTATGATGGGATTTGTGGTGGAAAGAGGTGGATTTTAGATGAATGGAAGAAGTACCAACATCGTTAGATTGTTTACCTTGGGGTGTGTATCCAAGGTCATATGAGCGTGGGGAGACATTGACATGGATAGGCTCCAAAATACCTTGTTCAAGAAGGCCTAATCCTTTACCTTGACAGTTCATGTTTTGGAGCATGCGATTGACTATGGGACTATGTGTAGGTGGAACACTAGACACAAGTTCCTTATTGGATGGAGAAGATGAGATAGAGGATAATGGTTGTTGGTGTTCTAAGGAGGAACACTCATGGATAAAGGTGGATAGACCAATAGGATATGATGGTGGATTTGAAATGGGGTTAATGGTGGGTGATGGAGGATCATTAAGATTTTACGTGTGTTCATTATGATCCAAGGTATTTGTTTGATCTTCTATGCTTATGTGTTCTTGGGAGGCACATGTCTCATCATGGGAAGTGGATGTTGTAGAATTTTGGATGGGGCTAGATGGAGGATGGATAGGAGCAATTTGGATATCTTGCTCATGGATGATCATGGGAGGAAGGATAGGTGGAGTGATAACCTCTTGACCATGAGTTGCATAAAGTTTGGCTAAGAGGCTCATCATGGTTTTCATGATCATACATAGAATTTTGATCATAAATGTGAGCACAAATAGGATTAATTTGGCTATGGGATGGTTTGAACTTAGGGGTGCTTTGATCTTGATTTAGATGAATGCTTGGTGTTTCCACATGCTTAGGACCATACTCTTGATATAACTCTTGGGTTGCTTGAATGGAAGGGGATGACTCTTGGATAGGCTTTTGGTCAACAACATGAGGGTATGATAGGTCTTGATGTGGACTCATGGGAGAAATCTTTTCAATAAGCTCAATGGTTTGTGGACCGCATGGTGGAGTTGGAGGAATAAGCAAGGTATTGGGAGATTCTTTGATAGGATCATGAATGGGACTTTGATGACATGACAATGATTTATTCCTCGCTAATAGCCAATGGATCACATCCTTTGCAAGTGTATGGGTAGATGGATAATATAGGGGATGGATGATAATGGTAGATGGTGTGATAGGCTTAGGATTAAGGTTTGGTGGATGGTTTCAATTGGGATTGGATGGATTAGACATATTAGGGTTTGGACTGAGACCAGGATTGGATGGAGGAATGGTAAGGTTGGATGGATTAGGACTTGGATTATAATTAGGATTGCATGAAGGTGTTGAGATAGGACTAATAGACTCATGGATTGGCATTGTAATGGATGGTGATGGAGGATACTCATAGGGTGCATAACCTAGATTGGTATCTCCCTCATCAAAGGATATCAAATCTTGCTCCAAAGATTGACTTAAGGCCATTTGATTGATATACAAGGGGCCACTTTGGCTTGCATGTGGTTCTTGTGAGGACACTTGTTTGTCTTGTGAATAGGTTTGATGATGTGGTGGCATGTTGGAAGAAGGAATTGGATGACCTTGAGGTGAATATTGTTGGGTAGATATGGCATTGACATGACATGAGGATAGAGGTGATACATGGGATTGAGATAGAATGTGATGAGGTTGGGCTTGTTGCGATATGATTTGATGTTGAATAGGTTGATGTTGGAATTGTTGGATAGGTTGATGTTGGAATTGTTGGATAGATTGATGTTGTTGATGTTGTTGTGGTTGAAGGTGTTGATGTTGTGTTGGTGGAGGAATCACATAGGCCAATGATTGTTGAGATGGAGATTGATATGGATAAGGGTTGCTATTAGAAGAAGTGGGGTAGGTTGATGAAGGGATGACATGACATGTAGGTAGATGAGGTTGATATGATGATATAGGTGACACGTAGGATTGATTTAGCATTGGTTGATGATGTGCCTATTGGATTTGACAAGTGGATAATAGGTGTTGGATTTGTGCTATGAGGTGTTGCATGTGAGGTGATTGGCTTGTCTGAAGTTGAAGTTGTTGAATCCTGCCATGGACCTTTTGAATGATTTGTTGGTCTAGAGGTTTTGGTGCTAGGTGAAGTAGGAGAATGAGTTCTTGTGCTAGGTCTTCTAATGTTGACATGATGTCACTTTTAGCAAATGTTTGATTAGGATTATGATTGCTTAGATGATAAGGAAAGATTGGTAGTTTGACTTGGGGAATATCAAACACAATGTAAATGCAGAAACACACACACCAAGCACAATGTTCAAATTTTCTTCCAAGATTAGATGTTATGATTAAGAAAACACTTGCAAACACAACAACAAGCCCTAATGATTAATCAGGTAGGGTATGGTCGATAAGTTTTAAGCTAGGCTGCACGAGGGTTAACTAAGGGTGTCCCTGATATACATAAGGTATGAGGGGTCCAAATCTATGAACACTAGCCAGTTGAAGGGATGTGGCATAAGCGTAAGCGAATACCACTTCACCTTGTGTCTGAAATCACTCGGGGCCACAAGGCTGTCCCAGTGACTACGTAGCTAGATTGAGGTACAACTTTTGCTCTCTCCCCTTTGATATACCCTGCCAGAACACATGTTTGAGGTCGTCCCTAGGGGTGATGAAATCCCCTAGCAGGCCTCCTAGATAGGGTTTGACAAATCGCAGTTGTTAATTAACCCTTAGAAATGAAATGTGTGATAAGAAGACAATGCAGACACTTGTTCATTTTAAGATCCAAAAGCCAAATGTGTAGGAAGATAGTTGTTCATTTTAGCCTAAATTCAATGATGTGATAGCAAACAAGATTGATTTTAAGCCCAAATCAAAGTGTGGAAGCAAGTAATGTTTAAAAATGAGAGATGGATTGATTGCACTTGATTTATTTTTGTCCTTGAATCTGCTATGTATGCTGATATCCCCACTGTTCTAGCTCCTTGGATGCCCCTGAAAGTCACCAAGACAAGAAGAAAACCAAACTTGCAAGCCAACAAGGGGTTAGGTCCAAAAGATGTGATCTATTAAAAATATATGATAAATGACCTGATATAGCAGAATAAATTGCATAAATAGAAAGGTCATGAAATTCTATACAATTAAAAAAAAATATTTCGCTAAAATTGGATATGTTCTGCTCAAGTTATGTGCATTTGAAGTTTGAAAGGAAGCTGATGTTTGATTGAGAAATCACCTACTGAGATGATGAAATTACTTGAAACTATTGATGCCACTGCAAAGTTTGTGCTTTCATCTTTCCAACGAGTCCTCTCGCGTGAGTTTTTGAGTTCATACGACCAAGTTATGGCTAAAAGAAAAATCTTCCCCCCTTATGGCATGTTTGAAGAAGACAGGTACTTGGCAGTTGACTGGTTGACCGCTAGTGATTTGGTCACATGTTACAGTTAAAATCCAGCGGTTATCATTTGAAGTTTTGGGCCTATCTATACCCTTGGTCATTCATATGACCACAAACTTAGCAAAAGACATGGTAGTAATTAGAAATGTTATAACCCTATAAATCTAAATTAAACTTCATTTGGATTTTGGAACATTAATGTTAAACTCCAAAGTTTTAATCACTAACCCTAACTGTTAAATGCTTAATGTTAATCTAAATGGTGAATGTCAAATGCCCAAGATCCTGACCAAATACCTGCGACCAGAGATCTCGACCAAAAGCATATGCGAAGAGGGCACGAAGGTCGGTGGATGATTTGAACGGAGGCGGAGATATATATTGGGTGGTGACTGATTCTTTTAGTGGTGGAAAGGATTTCTACTTGAGGCCAAGTCGATTGGTAGTTAAGGTTTTATGTAGCCATGGTTGACAGCGGTGGTGGTCGAAGGTTTGACAAGGTGGCGACGGTAACCATAAGGCGGCAAATAGAAGCCTAGGAGGTGGCGACTACAAAGGAATGGTGGTTGACTAAGAGTATGGTGGCGGCAGTTGGATGTAATCAATGGTCTACAACGGTGGTAGGTGCTATGGACTGATGTCAACAAAGATGGAAGGCTGTGACATGATTCAAGATGACGATGGATTTTTTAGGCATAATAAACTGAGACCAAAGACTTATAAAGGGCAACGATGGATTTGTTAGGCGACTCGGGGTGTCAACAAGAGAATATGATGGCAACAGAGAAATATGGAATGACGACCAAATGTTTAGAAGGGCTGGGAGTGTCGCTATGTTCAGATCTTTAAAAACTAGGGTTTGTAGGGCGTTAACTGGAATAGGATTAGGGATTTTCGAATGGCAATGCCCTTCAAACAACTGACCAAACCTATGATTTCATGAAACCTATGATCACAGCAACAAGCCATTGTATGGATTAGTACGGCCAGTTAGTATCGTATGGATCCATACAGTACGGATTGGTAAAGCAAAAAAATTTCAAAAACATTCTAAAATTTTTAGTCATAAAACCCCAGCAAGTTTATAGTCGATTTTCATGGAAACGGCCTCTCGAACACGATGGCACAGTCAGATTAAGCCTTGGAGATCACCTGTACTAGATTCCCTTCAAAACTTGCAAATGAGGGTTAGACATAACACATTTTTATACCAAAAATCTGCAAAAAAAGATCAAGCAAAGTGGGTCCCATCGAGTGTGCCAGAATGTAAACAAGAAATTTGGATAAATACGAAAGATAAAACAATTAAATGCAATACCTTTGACCAAACCTTTCGAATACCTCAATTTTCTTGAATGAGCAATGAAAATCTATTTGATCGATGAAGATTGTGTTGATTGCTCACATTCGCAGGATAACGATTCGATGAAGATAGATGGAAGAAGAAGATTAGAGGATAGATAGAAGATTAGAAGATTGGAATAATATTTTGGTAGAGTAAGGATATCAAATTCAATCCATCCAAATGGCTTATGAGAGGGTAGATTTATAGGCAAAGGCTGATTTTTGATGTGGAGGGAAGAAGATTTGATAATGTGTTAGGGGAAAAATCCATTGTTAGATCAAACCATGCAAACAAGATAAAACCCTAACATCTTCAAGAAATTCAATGTAGGTGACTAAAAACAAAATGCAAATTAAACAAGATCACCTAGATGCTTTTAATTTCTTGGTGCGGATGTGGATTGCGTCTCCGAACATGCAACCATGTCGAGTAAAGTTGCCATTGATGCGTCAGAAGTGTTCAAAGGATGAAATACATGTAAGGGATGATGAGAAAGCTATGGATTCAAATAAAAGATAATGCAGATAATAATGGATTCGAACCCTCAAATGAGAGAGGATGAGGGTTTTTATAGATTTTCTAGAAAAAATCAATGGTGGAGGATAAAAGGATAAATCGACGGATGAGAATGAAGAACGAACGTGCACATGACAAGTGTCCTTGAGAGGGTAAGATTGCTTTTTTGGATTTGGATATTTCTATCTTTTTGTTGAAGATAGGATATGCTTGCCTTTTCGAAAAAGGAATATTTCCATTGTTTAGTGGAGCTCATAGATTTTTCTATTTTGTAAAATCTTCCATATTTGATTTTTGATTTGTTGCTTTTTGATTTCTTGTTATTTGATTTGTTGCTATTTTGAACTCATGTGCACGTTTGAGAAAGAAATGGAAGGTGGGTAAATTATTTATAAATATTTTAATTTAATTTATTAATTGAAAGTGGGTAAATAAATTAAATAACTATGTTTATTTAATTTATTTAAATGATGTGTTGGGAAAAAAAAGCATAAATTAAATAAATTAAGATTTATTTAATTTATTTGCATGATGGAGAGGGGGAATAAATAAAATTTAGATTTTATTTATTTTTAGAAGAAAGGTGATGACCTAATTAAATAATTTAAAAATTATTTAATTATTAATGTGAAGATAGGAAAATGAAGACAATTAATTAAATAAATAAAGCTTATTTAATTAATTGTGAAGACATGGAAGAAGATTAGGTTTTTCGACTACAAGTATGTTAGAGGACATTTTTGGGTGTCTACATTTTGCCCCTCTTTAAGACAATGTCTGCTAGGGCGTTGTTTCAAAGAAGATATGATACACTAGATAAACAGGCTATGCCCCAGTGAAACTAGTGGATGATGCCCCCTTGAGAGGAAAACTAGACTACCCGAAAAGGCTGGGTTGACTCACGATAAGATGATAGAAGAATGAAAAGCTAGGGTTCGTGGGAAGAAAACAGGGATTGGGCAGGTGAAAGAGGGGATGAAACAGAAGAAGTAGGGTTTGGTTCAGAAAAAAAATTAGAGTGATGTATGTCTAACACACTTGTTTTGCAGGAAGAAGATGGATGATGATGCAGACAAAAAAGATGATGATCAGAAGAGAAGATGATGAAACCATTGATCAAGTGGGGAAGAATGGATGGTGAAAGGTAGCTTCAGACGGTTGCATATAAAATTGGAGATTTGCAATCCTGATGTTTGATATAGCACTAGATATTATGCACCAGGGTGTAAAGACCAAGGTGTCGAGTATCCAATGTGTGACAGACTACTACAACCTTGTCAAGATACAAGATATGAATATTAGCTGTAATGATATTGATGTGATACAAATGCAAGATAAATGATAACACACACAAGCAAACAAGCAAGCATGCACAAATGATTCAAAAACAAACAAGGTATTGCCCCTGTCAAGCTATAAACCAAAGATTAATTGCTGGTTGATTGATTGATGATGATGATAGTGTTGTCATGGCAGGGAATGATATATCCCTAGATCAACACAAGGATAATGATGATGATTGAATGATTGTTGATTGGGTTTACATCAAGATTGGGATCAAGACCATTGATTGTGATTGGATAATTTGACAAGATCGATTGACTTGATTGGTATGGATTAATGATGACTTGCATCTGGATTTACTGGATGGATGATTGGAAGAAGTGATTGAAGAATTGATTGGAAGAAGTAATGGATTGATGAATTGATGAAGATAGATGATTAGAAGAAGATGATGAGAGAAGAAAGAGGACTATCGTCTTGTGCCTGAATCTGGATATTTCCTTCATACTCCAGACTGCCTACATACCTGTGTCCATGGGATCAAGGCACTTAATGATAGAGATGAGATGTAGTTCTGATTTTGTTTTATTGATGATGATGATGAAGATGGATTGATGTGATTTTCATTAATTGATGATAGGATTGGATTGATTTGATGATGTGATTGATTGGATTGATGGATTGAATTTATTGATAGGATTTGATTTGATTTTGATGATGTGATGGATTTGATTTGATTTGATGATGGATTGATTTGAGTTTTGATGATTGATTTGACGATTTGATTGGATTTGAGTTGATGGATCTAATTTGATGAAATTGATGTGATGGATTGTTTGATGGTGATTGATTTGAAGAAGTGATTTGAAAGGATATGATGATTGATTTTAATTGATTGAATGATTTGGAGAGTTGATTGAAAGAATTGTTTGAGTTGGATGATTGATTTTCTTGGTATTTGTGGGAATATTTTGATTTTTTTTTTGTATTTTTTTCAGGACTTTTACAATTTTTCTGGATTTTTTCAGGACTTTTAATGATTTTTTTGTATTTTTTTAGGACTTTTTATGATTTTTTGGATTTTTTAGGACATTTTATAATTGTTTTGGATTTTTTTTTAGGACAGTTTATGATTTTTTTGGATTTTTATATGTTTTGATTTTTTTGGGTTTCTTCAGGACATTTTATGATTTTTTTTGGATTTTTTCAAGACATTTTATGATTTTTTTTGGATTTTTTCAGGGCTTTTTATGATTTTTTTGGTTTTTGATATGTTTTGAGATGTCAAATGGATTTACAATTTGGGTAGCTTGTGCTAAATACCAATGACAAGGGAGAAAACCAAGTCTAGGTGCAAGGTGGCAGAATGGATTGGATGAACAAAAGGATGTACGATAGTGGAAAATGCATGGAAGGCTCATAATAGATGGATGGATGCGATGCATAAGAAAGTAAGGATGTGATCTTAAAAGGCTATGTTGTATCAGAATAACATGCTCCCTTCTAGGTAATATGCTTAGGATTTTCATGACAACGCTTATGACAATAGGATAACATGATGGATTTAGGCTTATGACAATGGGATGATGATAGGATGATAGGACGGATTGGAAGAGATGAGGTATATCAAGAGTTTTTCCAAGGCATGTTTATCAAGATCAAAAGAGGAAGGGTGGATGAATGGGCTCAATAGGATAGGTATGTGCAGGTGTAACGGATAAGGATAATAGGATGGTGGTATGATAAGATAGGTTGAAAATGATATGGTGGATGAAACAAGGTGCCCCCAAGTGTAGGTGACATAGAAGATCAAACTTACATATGACGCTTGTTTTCTAGGTTTTCATCATGGTACTTATCTAAGGCGCTTGTTTACCAGGTTTTCACCCTTGGATGAAGGGATTTCTCTTTACTTTTTTCATTTTTTTTTGATTTTCTAAATTTTTGGAAGGGATAGGGGGATATGGATGGGAGAGACTTAAGTGTCTAGTTCCATGAAAGGTGATACTCCTGCTAGATGGATATCGTCGCATGGACCATATCAAGTGTGCTCATAGATGTTGGTAAGGGAGATTGCATGAAAGTGAGATGGAGAAGGTAGATAGTGGATTATGAAAGGTGTGATAGTGGATTATGTAGGGAAATAATGGATTATGATGCGAATTATGGAGGGAAATAGTGGATTATGATGTAGATTATGTATGGACTTATGGATTGAAGGCTTATACAAAAGCATGGACCATAGGGATAGAACGATGTGGGAGATATGTAGAATATTGGAAGAAAGATGGGGAGATGGCGGTATGTGGGAATGTGGAATGGAGGGGAACCATGACCAGCGGCTGCACACACCATGATAAACGTTGAATCTTTTGATGGTATGGTGGGGTAGGAAGCAATGGTGTCGTTCACTTAGGAGATGGTCAATTTAGGCATTTAGGGACCCACATGGACTTAGTATTTTTATGATATTTGCTTTTCATGTGGGATGGAATATGAGATTCTTGAATGGAGTGGGAATATGAGGTGGAAGTGGATGGTTGGGATTTCTGAGAGGTGGATGCCTCATTTGACTTGATGGCTTATTGCTTACGGACCCATACCACTTTAGTTTTAGACTTTGCTTATGGAGGTATGGTTTCAAATATATGTAGCATTTGTGCAGATTTTGAGGTAATTAGTTGTTGCTTGGGGACCCACACCTTTTTCATTTTTGCTTTGAGGTGTGTGGGTGTATGCAACTTTCGAGATGGATTTTTCTTTGATTCTTTTCTTCTGTACCCTAAGGCATTAGAATTTGCAGGATTTTTGACCTTATAGGTAGAGGCTTCCAAATTGTGGTTTTTGAATCCCATGGGTATGGTGGAAGTGGGGTTGGTGGAAGCTCCTTGTTTAGACAATGTGTGCATTTGTTGGCCATGATTGGGATTTTTAGAGGATTTATGGATGGATGGATAAGGTGTTGGAAGTAGTGGAGGTAGATTCGATGGAGGGATATTAGGAGTTTGAAGAAGCAGAGGCGAATTGGATGGTGGAAGGTGTACAATCACATGCCTTTGACATTTGTAGGAGGATGGAGATGGAATGGCGACATATGTTTTGGGTATGTGATAGGATGTGCAGTGGGAAGTGGTGGACTTAGGCGGGATGGAGGAAGTGGAGGAATTACCAACATCTTTAGATTGTTGACCTTGGGGTGTGTATCCAAGGCCATGTGAATGTGGAAGGACATCGACATGGATAGGCTCCAAAATTCCTTGTTCAAGAAGGCCCAAGCCTTTACCTTGATAGTTCATGTTTTGGAGGATGTGATTGACTATGGGACTAGGGGTGGTTTGGGAACTGGACACGAGTCCCTTATTGGGTGAAGGTGAAGTGGTGGACAATGGTTGTTGTTGTCCTAAGGAAGAACATTCATGAATGAGGGTGGATAGACCAAGAGGAAATGATGGTGGATTTGAAGTGGGATCGATGGTGGATGTCGAAGGATCATTAAGATCTTGTTTGTGTTCATCATGATCCAAGGTATATGTTTGATCTTCTATGCTTATGTGTTCTTGGGAGGCACATGTCTCATTATGAGAAGTGGAAGTTGTCTCATTAGGGTTAGATGGAGGATGGATAGGAGCAATTTGGACATCTTGCTCATGGAGGGGTATAGGATTATGGATAAGATCAAGGTGCTCATGGATAGTTTCTTCATAGATTATTTCATCTTGATCATGGAAGAGGTAAATGTTTTGGATGGGGTGAAAAGGAAGGATTTGATCGCGATTTGAATGAAGGGTCGATATTTCCACATGCTTAGGATCATACTCTTGATATACCTCTTGAGTTGCTTGAATGGAAGTAGGAGGTTCTTGGATGAGTTTAATGGGTTCTTGATATTCATCCATAAGAGAGTATGATGGACTTTGACTTAGGCTTATGATGGGAAACTCTTCAATTGGCTTGATGGCTTGCGGTCACATGATGGGCTTGGAGGTCTAGACATGGTATTGAAGTGCTTGTTGCTAGGTGCTAATATAAGTGTTTGACATGGGGATAAGTTCTTCCTAGCTAATAGCCAATGGATCACATCCTTCATTAGGGTATGTGTGATTGGATAATATAGGGGATGGACGATAATGGTGGATAATGTTGTAGGCTTATGATCATGATAAGGTTGAGGGCTAATTGGATTAGGACTTGTGAGATGGATAATGGGAATAGATGGGCTAGGACTTAGGCTAGATGGAAGGTTAAGGCAATTAGATGGACGGAGACTAGGAGTAAGATCACATGGTAGTGACAAGATAGGACTAGTAGGCTCATAATTTGTTGGCACGTGATTAGATGATGGAGGTGACTCATAGGATGCATTATCTAGATTGGTATCTCCCTCGTCAAAGGATATCAAATTTTGCTCCAAAGATTGACTTAAGGACATTTGACTTATGTACAAGGGGCCACTTAGAGTAGGATTAGGTGATAGATAGGTGTCTCCCTCCTCAAAGGATATGAGATCTTGCTCTGCAAGTGGACATAAGGCTGCTTGATTTATGTACAAAAGGTGATTTGATTTATGCGCTTCATGTAAAGGGTATTGTCCTATGTAGGATGGGCAACTTGAGCTTTATGTGCTTCTTCTAAGGGCACTTGTTTGTCTTGTACATGGGTTTGATGGTGATGTGTTGGAAGATTAGCATGAGGAAGCATATGATCTTGAGGTGGATATTGTTGGGTAGATATGATATTGACATGACATGAAGATAGAGATGATACATGGGCTTGAGATAGAATGTGATGAGGTTGGTTTGGTGGCGATATGATTTGTTGTTGAATGTTTTGATGTTGGATAGGTTGAATGGGTTGTGGTTGTGGTTGAAGGTGTTGATGGTGTGTTGGTGGAGGAATCACACAGGATAATGGTTGTTGAGATATGGATGGATATGGATGATGATTGGGATTAGAAGAAATAGGATAAGTTGGTGTAGGGGTAACATGATAAGTGGATGGATAGGGTTGATGTGATGATATAGGTGACACATAAGAATGATGTGAGGATTGTTGATGTGGTGATTAGATTTGATGTTGTAGAAATTGTTGGTGTTGTGGTGGCGTAGGGACTTGTTCCTTTCTATATAACCACTCAAGGGTATCAAGAATTCTTAGGGTGCCATAAGGATCATTCTCATAGGCTTTGTTTGGGAATGTCATGTCCATGTTTAGAAGTGGTAGATTAGGATGTGAAATGATTAAGGTTTGATTTGATATTGAAGTGGATGAAATTGATTGGGTTGTTAGGTCTCAAAAATGCAAGTTGCAAATCCTAAGAGGATGCCAGACTCTATGATCAGATTGGCAACGTTTTTGAACTAACGCAATGGAGTTTAACCTATAGGGTTGATGACTCCCTACACTTCAGGCACTGCGATACCTAGGCAGGTGAACCTTGAAAAGTTGAAGCAGATTGGATGAGTGTATGTGCTTTGACTGAGTTACTGGATCTACTCACAGTGGCAAATGGTGTGTAATAGATGAAGGCTTGCTAACTAATTCTATATCTAATGTTTAAATGATAATTGGTATAAATTGTATAAGCAATATCAAGGTAAAAACTAATAAATAAATTTAACTATTAAAATAAGTAATACCAGTGCCTTTGTTGGGTAAACAGAGTCAAATGGAAATTTAAGACTAGTGGCTTATAGTGGGCAGTAACTCTAATTGTTTAGCGAAATACTTTAGTTTATAACTTGTATAAACGTGCAGGGAAATGATTGATAGACTCTTCTTAATAATCCAATTGACAGAATCAAATTTCTTGTTATTCAACAGAAGGAATTTTTAATCCTTTCTTGAAGGAACCAATTTGAATGAATTATACAAGAGCAACAAACAAGATCAACTTGGAGATAGAATGACAATCCTAATTATATAGTTCTTCTTAGTGATCCAAATCAACACTTCCAGATTACTGTGACTGACTAGAAGGATTTTAAATCCTTTTATGGAAACCAATTAATCCAATCACACAAATACAACAAATGTGCATCGACAAATTAAATATATACTTGATATATTAATTTGAATAACAAGGAAATACTGAACTGGAGACAACTATATAATTGAATAACTTCAACAAATAATTGATGCCAGTATAAGTCCACAGAATCAGAGATTTTCTATTAACTTCTTAAATGTAATACTTGCAACATGGTCTTTTAAAACATTGTAAACTTCATATATTATCTCCTACCGCTGATGGTAATTCAACATCATATGTTCACTTATATAGAAATATTTATGAAGAGACATAACTCTTCAAAATGTCTTTTGGGAATTAAAATGATTAACACAACAATAAACAAAGGAAATGATCCTAAACCCTGCTAAGCCACAAATATATCTAAGCAATGTGATCCAGGTATTCTTGGCTGTGATGTGTATCAGTAAACTCAATAGCATTCCTTGTGATCACATCCATCATCACCATCTTCTCCAGATGTTTGCAGGCTTCCCCAGATGCATAGTCTTTATCTTTGAGAGCCCCTGGAGCTTCATGTAATATCACCTGGCACCCTTTACTCCATTCACCTTTGCTTTTCAACTCCTTGTTGTCTCTGAACAACATGGGCACACCTACTTTTGAAGCCTCAATGCATTCTTTGGCATTGGTCTTAAGCTGATCATAATATTTTTGATGTTGTTCAATCAAGTCTTTCGCACTAGAAGTACTTGCAGTATCAGGAGCATCCTTACTCTGCATCTCATGGAGTTTTTCTTGAAGCCTGTTGTTTAGCCTTTCGTGCTCTTGGATCACCTTATGGTTTTCAGAATAGATATCCCAAAATCTGTTCATCCAATGCATCATATTATTGTGCCTACTCTGTAGCACTACTGCAAGTGTGTCACTCTGTACCTGAGCTATCTGATCAATAGATGGTGACTGGGTGCTTTGTGAGCTCTCTCCTTGAGTTAACCTTTTCACTGACCCTCTAAAGGTATTCTTAACAGTATCTTTCAAGAAGTCATTTTCTTTTGTTAATCTTTCACAACCTAGTTTATATGTATCCCATTCTTTGATCAGTATCTAAGCTTGTGCCTTATTTAACTTTGCAACATTAATGCCAATATCTGAAGTAATCAAGGGATCATTTTCCCATGCTTTCAAAGTCATAACTTGCCCAAAAGTTTTTTCAGTATCTATAATGGCTGTTTTCTTATGAGAAGGGTACAAGGCCCATATCATGAGTGAGTTTTCATCGTTGTTATATTTGGTACCCATGTACACCTTTGTGACACCCTCAGGAGTGAGCTTATATTTGTCGTCAGTGTTGTGCAAAAAACTATCAAACACTAGAGCAGAATTTATATCAAGACCAAGAAATATCATGACGCTTGCTTCTTTGAGCAACTGTCTGCCTTTAGTAGGAGTCATAGCTTTCAATTCATTGTCCACCGTTGTTTTTAACATATCAATTAATTGTCTTTCATTATTGGATGAGACATCATCAACGGATTCCTTGATCTCTTTACCCTTGCATTTATACAAAAATGATTTAAACTCTTTAGAATGAATAAATTGATCATCTGAAATAAAAGAATCATATGCTAATTGTCTAGGATCCTCATCAGTAGGCCCCTCCTCATCATGCTCTATACCAGGAGACTGATAGCATTGCATTTTTCGTTTGGATATTCTGGTTGCTTGTTGATGTGGCTCTTCTTCTTCTACATACCCCTCATCACCAGAAGACAACAACTCTATCTTTGCGAGTTGTTTCCTCTTCTCATATAATTCTTTATTATACTTCTCAATTACTAGTTCAACTTTAGCTTCTTCCATGTTCCTAATAACGTCATCGTGTGGATATGGGACATGTGTATATCCACTGAGGTTTTGTTTTCTCCTTGCAAAATCAATAAAACCCTTAGGATCAAATCCCTTTCTTGCCTCTACACATCTCATGTTATAATGCATTAATTTGTCCATGATGAGGCCATAACCTTCTTTAGACACCACAGTAAAATCTCTAATGCACAAAGTACTAGGCATGAAGGATTGTTTGTCATAGGCACTCAAATTCATCACATTAGAGCAGTTCATTTGCCTAACTATCTCTAAGTAGGCAATTCTGTCAGGAACTGTCTTGGGCAATATAAACGGGGTGTCTTCAAAACCATAAATCCTGACCATGGTAGCATCCTCAAAACAATACCAGTCTCCCCAGTTGTGGGTAACAGTAGGAGGACCACCAAAATCTTTGGGTCTGAGAAACCTCTTTATTTCATTTGACAGTGAATATTCAGAAGGATGATTGAAATATCTATACAACACTTTTACACAGTATTCTTCAAAATGAATATAACCAGATGTTGATAACTGAGAGGGGGGTGAATCAGTTATCTTAATTACTTTAACTTTTTGTTCTTCTTTAACGACTAATGTAGCATTAAATCGCATAAGCATGCATAACCATGAAAGAAGAAATAAAATCAATACACATAACACAATAATTTTGACGTGGAAAACCTTGTTAAGGGAAAAACCACGGGGTGACTAACCCAAGATTGTATTCTCTGTTAAAAGAATAGAAGTACAAAATGGCACTTGCTAATTAGGGCTCACTGCCTTAGCACACTGCTCACAAGAGACTCACTGCCTACAAGAGACTCACTGTCTACAAGGTATAAAGAAAGTAACCAGGTGATTGAACTGATGAGAAGCATCCACATATGCTGACATTCAGTTTCGGTTAGGCTCAATACACTGATCTACTGCACTTCATTCTTCTTCTTCTTTGGTGCTGCTGTTCTGTCACATATCGGAACTGTATAACTGCTTTCACGCTACTCTCTGCTTTTCTTCACACAACACCATACACCACACACACCTTCATACCAAAATCAATCTAGTATATATATCTGCATCAATGATTTCAATCATCTTTCTAGTCGGCATCCGGAAAACTAAAGATATTTCCAAATTCTGGTCTGTCGACTGAATCCAAGCTTACTAAGTGATGCGTAGCAAAAAGATAGTTATAGAAGTCATCAATCATGTTGGCCAATCATGAATGATACCTCAAGAAACTTGATCACCATCAATATCTCATTTGGATTAAGGTCTGATGCTCTGCCGGTCAGTTCTTCCTCAGTCTATTCTACCAAACAGGAACCCAATACTTAGGTGCTCATATCTCTTCACTCTTTCATCACCAGAGGCTCAATATCTGGAATGTATTAGTCATGGTACTCCTCTTGACTTCCCCAAGTCTGCACTTTACTGAGATACTTCCTCTGAGAGATTCAGACCTGATTGTCAGACCTTGCTACATGCTCTGTTCTTGCTCATCGAACCAAAATACTCTTCAATCTGACTTTCGGTATAGACATACCATGTCCTGCGGATGTGTGGGATGGACTTTGTTGTCATCAATGACAACACTCATGAAGCCACACAGTGTCTCTTGCCAACAATCTCCCCCTTTGGCATTGATGGCAACACTTAGTGAAAAATGACTAAGTGTTATAGCATACTCCCCCTTGGTTGATGCTCTGTTCTTATGTACACTTTTTCAGAGCTCCCCCTTAGCTAGATTCCACATTTTTCACGGCTCCTCACTCCCCCTTTGACATCAATGGCAAAGGGTAGGATCCGCACACCAAAATTTTCAATAACAATCTATACTTGGCCGCATAAATATATATACATGTTATACTTACATATACTGAAGTATATCTGCAAAAGTTGTCTTTAATTGGACAAATTCTATTGCCCAACTCTGCTTCATCATGTCCAAAATTGAGATGTGACCACTCAACAGGAATTCAAAAGCTTCTGCCCTCTTTAGATCTATCGGATCACTAGTCCGGGCTGTGGTTTGAGCATCAGTTAGGGCCTCATGCATGGCCTCTAACTTAGGGATAATTATCCCTCTAAGTTCACCCATCCTACTTATTATATTCTTCCTTTCCTTTTCAAGTTTCTTTAGTTCATTTAGAATGGCAATAGTCTGACATTCTTGGTTTATTATGGATGTGGTGAGAGGATCAAAATTCTGAGATAAACTTGACAGTTTATCCTCTTGTTCTTTCACTTTCTTCTCAATATCCTTTGTCACTTTAGACCAGGATAAACAAAATTTATATATTTCTCTGCCATCTTTAAGAGCATTTTCCAAGCTCTTTATTCCAATATCCATATTTCTCCTATCATTTGTTATTAGCCCTTGTACTTCGAAGAATCTCTTACCCAAAAACTCTTTCTGGACTTTCTCTTCTGCTGCTTTCTCTAAAGAGTCAAAATGTGTATTAACAAAATTAACAAGAGATTTCAGGTTACTGGATGAGGAGGTCGAAAGATCCTTCTGGAAGGATGGCATGATTTTCTCCAATACACTGGATCCAATCTCTATTAGCTCACAATCTTCCATGTGAGATTTCAGAAGTTTTTCTTTTGCCTTTGCTTGAGCAAAGGATGCTATCTTCATTGTTTGAACCGGGGAGAGGGAATCAAAATTGAATGGTCCTTGAAGCAGTTCCAGTTCATCTAATTCCATCGTTTCTTTTTTCAGGAAGTCTTTGGCTGCTTCTGTAGTGTCTCTTGCCAGAGACAGAGTTTTCTTCCCTTCTGTCGCCTCAGAGCTGTCATTTGGGGTTTTCTCTGTTTGATCTTTTTCTCTTCCCTTGACTTCTTCTTCTTGACAACTTTTCTCATCTTTTCTTTCTTCTCCTTCAGTTTCGGAGTCAGTAGGGGGATCCGGAAGAGAGATGTTTACTTCTTTAGGGACTTCCTCTTCCAGAGCAGAGGAATCTAGATCTTTAGTTTTCTCCTCACCTATCTCCTTTTATTCTTTTGCAGTTTTCTCTGTAGGATCTACCTTTGATGTACTTAGTCCTTCATCATCCATGACAGAAGGTTCATCACCTAAGTCCTCTATAATAGGGAGATTGAATTTCATGAAGGCATTCCAGAGGATGTCTTCAGTTTCTTTTGCCACTTTGTCAGTCTCTCCAAGCATAAGCTGATTCATTCTTGCTTTTCTCCGGAACTCATCCTTGCAATCCTTGAATATCATATTCATTTGTTTTGAAGTGATGGAAGGGTAGAGTTGAATAGCTATCTGTTCTCAGATCTCTAGGTCCTTTGCCTTAGCATTGTTCTTTCTTATTTCAAGTTCCTTCTGTAGGCTTTTGGGAATTAAGGAGATGATTTCGATGAATTCTTTGTTATAGATGTTTAGATACCTGACTGTAGCTTCTTGCAGGATCTTCTGATCAGCTTCACTATAATCATCATAAAATTCAGTCATTGGTTTCAAGTTCCCATCCACAGTGACTGATTTGATGATATCATCAATGCAGAGAGTAGGCCTTTCAACGAATTCTTCTGCCTCTTCTTCCTTGTTATGACTGGTAGAGGGTTCACTGGATGTTTTCTTCTTTTTCTTCATTTTCTTAATCTTCTCATCAGATTCTGTCTCTTCATCATCCTTCTGACTTGTATAGTTGCCTTTTTCTTTGTTCTCTTCTCTCCCTTTCTAGATGTCTGGGCTTCCGGTTTTGATGCTTTTTTGCTCTTAGAGCATGTAGGTGCAAAGCTTTTGGAGGATTTGGTCTGGGAGGGGGCTTGCACCGGAGCACTTCCTTTTTCTGTTTCTTGCCTTTCTTTCTCTGCCCTTTCCATCTTCTCTCTGTTGGCATCAACTGCCTCCTTAGATATTCCATGCATTTTGGAAAATTCTTCTACTTCCCTTCTCACTTTTCTCTTGATCTCAGGCTGTCTTAGTTCAACATGAACTTTTACACTCAACTCTTGGAAGGTTCCAAACCTTTCTGCCTTAGGGTCCTTGGGTTGGCTTAGTAGGTGTTGGACATGCAGTTCCAGAATTTTATCATCCACCTCATACCCCATTGGCATAATCTAGACTATCCTTGGCTCTACTACCTCCATTAGACATTGATCAGTGTCTACCATAAAGCACACTGTATCCTTGTACTTCTTGACCAATGATTGGGGGATTCTTTCTCTAGCTTACATCATACTTTGAATGTTCTTGAAGTATCCCCAGAGAGTTGTATTTTGAGCCTTGGCATCACCAAGCCCATGCATGTAATCTCTGATTTGAATGGCAACTGGTCTATCATTTTGCCATACCTAACCACTAGATCTGAGTAGCTCATTCATAAAGTAAAAGAACAAACATAGTATTAGCCCACCATACTTGAATGAGTTCTTCTTGTCCTTCTTGATCTTTTGTAGGTTTTCCAACAGTTGGCTCAGAAGAAGCTCACAAAGATCATAATCTACATTCTCCCTTAACATCTGATAAGAAGCATAGATTGCAGTTCCAGATACAGAATTCTCCCTGCTGGAGTGATATATCTTATAGCCAATTATCATAGATGCAAAATTGATATCCAGATCAGTGATATCTTCTATAGTCATTGCTCTCTTGTCAAATTTTGATCTGGTAGCCTGACTTACAGTTTGATTTTTGACTAATTTGAGAGCAGGCAACCCACTGGATGAGTGCAATCCGGTTACCACCCTAATTGCATCCTTGGTTATCTTGAATGGCCTCATCAACCACATAAAGTTGTCATGCATTCTGCTAAGAACATATCGGACCCAATCATCTTCAGCAAAACAGGGGAAATGAATGCAATGTCCAAAATGCTTATCCTAGATGGCCTTGTACTGAGGTTTGAGTTCAAATGATTCATCTATCAGTTCCTTGTGGTAGATATCTATCAGCTTGGATTCCCCAAATTCTTCAATGTTTGCGTGTATGTAAACCCTAACATCTTCTACATGCAGAACTCCATGTAGAATGCTAGAAAATGCGCCTAGGGGATCAACTTCTAGGGATTTATAGGGATGTTTTTTGAATTTAGGGCACGGCCTATCAGTGATCTTCACAACATTCAGAGTAGCCATCTTTCAAAGATTCAGAGAGAGATATTAAAAGCAGAAAATACCTTTTACGCTTCTAGGGTTCACGATATGAGCTGGATCGGATTGCTGGATGAATCGACTTCTGCAGTTGATCTTTGAGAGGTTTGAGACAATTTTCTTGCAAAGCTCCTTCTCTCTTCTTCTCGAATGCAAATGTGCAAATGATGAATCAAAGAACCCTTTTATTTCTGTGCAAACCCTAATTCCATTTTGCAATAAATGCACAACCTAAGTTATTCCAATTGCCTTGTTTTCCTTGTTCTAAGAGAGATCTTTCTGGATCACTGAGATGCACCTAGAATGATAACTTACAATGTATCTCCCTTTCTCCAATCATTCCATCTAACAGAAAATCCAAATATTTCAACTTTGAATTATACCGGATATAACTATGAAAGTCTTGCTTTTGCCAGATGACTGTCAAACTAGATTAATCTTGGATGATTAACCTTTTCAAACTCCTTGTGGATCTTTCAAATCTTTACCAAGGGTTATTTAGATGTTTCTTTGAGGGCCCTTTTAATCCACAACCTTCCATGTGCCAATTTCAGGCACCAACTGACTGGCTGGGGGAACTTGTTTTCTTTTGTGACTCCCCTTGAGCCAGAGCTCATCTATTTAGTTTCTGGAAGGAATATCAATACCAAATTCTAGTGCGGATCCATCCCCAACATTTTTTGTACTTCTCTTCACCCAAATCTTGTTCATCTCCCTTTCAATTTCATCTGCATTTACTTTTCCTTTTCCTTTGTCTTGATTTTGATTATGACGTACCAGACCCTTTTTGTCCTGAATCTTACTTCCACAGAATTTAGCAATATGACCAGATCTATTGCAATTGTAGCAAACAACATTTCTTTGAATATTTGACTGGTATCCTCTTGATCTACATTGATTAGCCATATGTCCCATTCTATTGCATGCAAAGCATCTACCATTGAATGAATTGTTCATTTGCATATTTCTACATTAATGAGATTTGTGACCATACCTTTTGCAGTTAAAACACTGACCGGAGAAGAATGAATTAGTCCAATTCATTCTTCTTCTGCACTGATTTGCTTTATGACCAAAGTTATTGTAGTTGTGGCAGTATCCATTGAAGGATGGATATCTTTGAACATTTGGTTGCCTTACCGGAGGTCTTCTAGGCCTGTTCCTTGGATTTTCTGATCCAGAGTTCTTTTGACCAGATCCAGAGCTTTCCCTTTTCTCATACCCCAAGCCCTGCGTGTCATCTACCCTCTTTTGGCTTTCAAGAAGAACTTCAAGTTGAGTAGAGCTTATCTTGAATTTCTCTTTGTATTCATTTGTTGTTTGAAGATCTCTTTTAAGAGTGTCTATCTAATTCTCAAGTTGTTCTTCATTGTCTCTAGCTTCTTCAAGATCAGATTCCAGATGCCTAATTATTCTATCCATTTTGTGGTAGTCTTCTGACTTCTCCTTGAGAGATTGTTTTAGATTATCTTCACTTTTTCTTTTCTCTTCAATTTCTTGGGTGAATTTCATAACTCTTGATTCCATTTCATGTCTTACCATAATTACCTCTTTTGATAACTTCTCACATAACTTGGTTTTCTCATTTAGATCTTCATTAGTATCATTGGCTTCAATTTGACTTGCTAATTGTTGAAGCAGTTCCTTTCTTTTCTTCATTGAGATACTTAGTTTTTCTTTGAGTTCATTTATGAAATCATCAGCTTGTTGGAGTCTTTCCCTCAGGTTATTGACTTCAGAGTGAGATTTCTCAAGATCATCTAGGGTAGACTGAAGTTGTTCCCTCATACCATACATATCCATTGAGATTCCCAGATCTTCCTCAAGTTTTTAGGCTCTATTAGGAGGAACTTAGCTTTGATACCAATTGTTGATAACTGAGAGGGGGGGTGAATCAGTTATCTTAATTACTTTAACTTTCTATTCTTCTTTGACAACTAATGCAACATCAAATCACATAAGCATGCATAACCATGAAAGCAGAAATAAAATCAATACACATAACACAATAATTTTGACATGGAAAACCCTGTTAAGGGAAAAACCACGGGGTTACTAACCCAAGATTGTATTCTCTGTTAAAAGAATAGAAGGAGAAAATGGCACTTGCCAATTAGGGCTCACTGCCCGAGCACACTGCTCACAAGAGGCTCACTGCCTACAAGAGACTCACTATCTAGAAGGTATAAATAAAGTAACTAGGTGATTGAACTGATGAGAAGCATCCACATATGCTGAGGTTCAGTTTCGGTTAGGTTCAATACACTGATCTACTGCACTTCATTCTTCCTCTTCTTTGGTACTGCTGTTCTGTCACATATCAGACCTGTATAACTGCTTTCATGCTACTCTCTACTTTTCTTCACACAACACCATACACCACACACACCTTCATACCAAAATCAATCTGGTATATATATCCACATCAATGATTTCAATCATCTTTCTAGTCGGCATCCAGAAAACTAAAGATATTTCCAAACTTTGGTCTGT
The DNA here is from genome assembly GCA_027924645.1 of Cunninghamia lanceolata. Classification (NCBI taxonomy): domain Eukaryota; kingdom Viridiplantae; phylum Streptophyta; class Pinopsida; order Cupressales; family Cupressaceae; genus Cunninghamia; species Cunninghamia lanceolata. The sequence continues at coordinate 424,495 of BSBN01000550.1, forward strand.
CGGCTCAATCCAAGCTTATAGAGTGATGCATATCAAAACGATAGTTATAGAAGTCATCAATCATGTCGGCCAATCATGAATGATACCTCAAGAAACTTGATCACCATTAATATCTCATTCGGATTAAGGTCTGATGCTCTGCCGATCAGTTCTTCCTCAGTCTATTCTGCCAAACAGGAACCCAATACTTAGGTGCTCATATCTCTTCACTCTTTCATCACCGGAGGCTCAATCTCTAGAATGTATTAGTCATGGTACTCCTCTTGACTTCCCCAAGTCTGCACTTTACTGAGGTACTTCCTCTGAGAGATCTGGACCTGATTGTCAGACCTTGCTACATGCTCTGTTCTTGCTCACCAGACCAAAATACTCTTCAATCTGACTTCTGGTATAGACATACCATGTCCTACGAATGTGTGGGATGGACTTTGTTGCCATCAATGACAACACTCATGAAGCCACACAGTGTCTCTTGCCAACACTAGAATGGGCAAACCTGCTGTCCCATATCCTCGTCCACATTTGCACAGGTGACTTTTGTCCCCTTTGGTCCATTTGAGCAACTCTGAATTCACTTGGCCATAATCCCATTTCCTAGCCATAATAAAGTACCATGTGCATGAGGAGTGAGTAGTGCTCAAAAGATACTGATGGGGCGTTGTTCTTGATTGTAGTTAAACCAGAATCAATTCTTCCAAAAACATAGGCAGCATAGTCAAACTGCTTAGCATTGTGACACTGGATATCTGTGGCTATCACCATTAGAGGAATTGTCATAAAATTAGAAACCTCTGATCCTAGGACTTGGCCCACGGAATAATATGTGTATCGTATATATGGTTCAAATAATGACACATGGAATGGAGGTCCATCATTATCATTAAGAGGCACCATTTCTCCTTCTACCTTAGGCATGTGAAGAGGTAATCTCCATCCATTATATGTGGTGTCCATCCTCCAGTATTCTTTTTCCTTTGTCCAAATCTTCATAAACTATGGGAACAGTACACAAATCATCTAAAACAAATACTTCACAAATGGCATTTTTGGACAAATGTACAAGAGGCTCTCCTTGCAGATTGCATATGGCCTTAAGGCTTGGATTGTAAAGTTTAGCCAGGACTTTGAGGAGTTCTGCATTCATAAACACATCAAGGATGACCAATTTGCCCAAATTCAAGTGCCACGGATTAGACACTGGGGCATTCCTGAATCTTCTATTGTAATGGAATTTGAACAGTTCATAAACATATTTGTCTTCTAATTTCTCTACCTTTGCCCTAAGTTGTGCAGACCTTCAGGCTTTAGGGGTTGATCCAGACAATTGGTCAATTAAATCTTGATTCAGTTTCTTGTCTTTTATTTTTTCGTCAGGGCTTTTGTTAATTTTTTGTTTCTTGGGCTTACTAGTTTCACCTGGCTATTTTCTACCCTTTCCTTTCACTGGAGTCTCCATTACAATTAGGGATGGAAAATTCAAACTATAGTCTATCACACAGAGGTTTTTGAGTATGTACCTATTATGTGATGATTGAACTCCTCTATCCTTTCCTCCAAGTTCTCACTTATGCGCTCCTCTCAAATAATTTGTTTGAATTTAACTGCCATGATTTCAAATGGCTCTTCAAAGGATTTCTTCCTTGTCTGCAATTAATTGTTCCAGTGTATTAATTTTTGTGATCGTTGTGAGATGTCACATCATCATAACTCCCTTCATCGGTAGGACTTTTGTAATTTTAGGGTGATCGAATAGCTTCTTATGGCATGAACATTTGCATGTGGATTAATTGCTGTGACCTTTCATTTTGTCTCCTCGATGTCATCTTTCATATAGAAGTTTGTATCAGCAAGATATTTCAAGATCTACCTGATATAGAAATGAGCATGGCTATCGTCGGTTTGACTTACTTTATCGCTGTAGGAATAACATCTTACTTTGATATTTCAAGTGTCTGTCTTATTGATAAGTGCGGCTACTATCATTATCGGAACAACATATGACATCGGGATGACTTATTTCAAACTATCCGATCATGGTTGTTTCCTCGATACCCTTTTTATATCCTTCATCGGAGTGATCATTCACAATATGTCACCAACATCCTTCATCGTTGTGACCATTGGTTCGGCAAGACTTGTAAACTTTGTTCCGATTTGTTCACTTTCGCCGATGGTTTTTATCCTCTATACATATTGGTGTGACTTAGGCCGAAACAGTCCCTTTGGTCGCCGAGACATTAACATGTCGAAGACACTCTAATTCTTCGCCCCGATGTGTATTTCTCTCCGATGCATCACCAGCTCTGTCCATTCATGGGTTATTCAGCGAGAGTCCCACCGAACTTTCTCATCGGTATGATTTATATTGTCAGGGGGTTCTTTGGAGTATTCTCCGATAGTGTTTTCTTATGCCGATAGTCCTCACTTCTGATTAACTTGGTGTGACTAGGATTCTTCTCTCTGATGAAAGGTCATCGATGTCACTTTCTTCATTGATGATTCCTAAAATCTTCTCTCTGATCATTATTCTCATGCCGATACTCATTTTAGCTAGTCTCATATAGAGCATAGATTGGTATAAAGAAACTGAGGTCTTGCCAAAATTAAGGAACTGAGGTCCCTTATCGTATATGGTGTGATGGGTGAGACAAATGTTTGTGGTAAAGATCATGTGATCTTATAGAATCCATCCACTGCTATTATGATTTTGGGCACATGATTTTTTGATTTGGTTGGACATGGGGTGGGTAGGAATATAGGAAAATTTCAAAATTTTCCTATCCCAACAGTGGCTCTGTCTAGGAAGTATACCCCTTGTAGGTATAACAAGAATTCAGATCTCTTGGGAAGTAGACCATATTATTATTATTTTTGTTTTTCCTTGATCCTATACTACTATACATGGAAAAGGCCTTTGTTATTGTTGAGAGACTCATAGGACTGTCCATGTACTGGCAGATCCTAATCCCTTTTGATCATCCTAAACTATTGTGCATGGAATACAAGTATTTCAAGAATTACTTAAGAGTTGTCCATGCACTGGCAACACTTATTTCTCTTTGTGCATGATTTTGATATTTTCATGAAAAGAAAGGTTTCAGAAACTGTCCATGCACTGGTAGTTCCTGCTCTTCTCTGGACATATTTTGCAAATAGTAAGAATCCTCTCCTCCTTTTCTAGTGGCAACAAAAGGACCTAAGCACAAGGCTTCAAACTTTCCATGCTTTCTCTTTTCTTGGCATCTAGCATTCCACATCAATACCAAGTCATTTATTTCAAATTTTCTGTCTTTGGCCTTTTTGTCAAAAAGGTATTTTACTTGAGATTGCAATTTGATGTTCTTCTTTTGAGCCAATCTCCTTGTCTCATCAAGTTTCACAAGATGTTCTAATCTCTCCTCCATTGGTTCAGGAATGCTTAAATCCTCTTGAAGAACAAATTTGTAAACTGGTAGAAGATTTTCTAAAGGCATCCTTGCTTGTGTTCCATACACTAGTTCAAAAGGAGATCTTCCAATTGCTCTCTTCATAGTAATTCTATCAGCCCACACAACCATTCTCAACTTTGAATCCCATGCCTTCTTGTTTCCCTCCAACATTCTTTTTATAATTTTTAGAAGATTTTTGTTGCTGGATTCTGCCTGCCCGTTTGCTTGTGGATGATAAGGGGCAGCATAGGACACAGTGATACCATGTGTATTACAATTTTTTTTGAACTCATCAGACCTAAAACACATACCATTGTCTGTAATCAACCTCACTGGAGTGCCAAATCTGAATATAATATTCTCCATCAAAAAGTTGATCACCACCTTGCTTGTTGCTTGCTTAGTTGGGATTGCTTCCACCCATTTTGTGAAGTAATCTGTTGCCACTAAAATCTATTTGTGTCCTCCACTTGATTTGTCTGCAATTTCTCCTATGAAGTCAATGCCCCACTGATAGAATGGAGCCTCCACTTGCATGGGTTTCAAGGGTAGTGCTCCCTGATATTTTAATTTTCCTAAAAATTTCTAACATGCTTCACATTTTCTCGTGTAATGATATGAATCATTAAAAACTCTAGGCCAATAGTATCCAACCCTTAGGATCTTGTGGGCTATAGTATTTGCTGAGAAATGCCCTCCACATATACCTTCATGTAACTCTTTCATGACATGTTTTGACTGATGTTCATCTAGGCATAGTAGTAGAATACCATCCCTATTCTTCCAGTAAAGATCTCCATCAATAAATACATATATTGAGGGTTGTAATTTAAGTGTCCTTCTCTTGTTATCATCATACCCTTCAAGACATTTCACGTGCTTCAGATAATATATAATGTCAGTATACCATGGAGTATGCTCAATGCTAGAACTTGTGTTATTAACATCATTAGCACTACATATCTAAGAAGCCTCGAGATTATTTTCAGCCATTAGTCTAGCAAGACCTTTTCCTCTCACTAGTTTGGTGATCTGGATTTCATTATTGAACTCCTGAATTCTATTGATCCATCTGCATCTTCTACCTGTGACCTTAGTTTGGACTAATACATCTTTTACTGCAGCATTAGGCACATATGCTATTATTTCATCTCCCACCAAGTATGGCCTAAAAGCTTTAACTACCTTCACCAATGCATATGCCTATTTCTCAACTATGTCATATTTTAATTCTGCATTTTGAAGGGATTTGCTAAAAAATGAAATGGGTTGTTCATGTCCATCATTTTTTTGCAATAGTACTGCTGCAACTATATGATATGAGGCAAATGAGAACAGTTGGAATGGATTACTGAAATCAGGGGATATCAGAACTGGGGCTTCTTTGATTGCCTTCTTAATGGTGGGAAATGCCTCTACTATTTTTGTTGTCCATTTCACTTCTGAATTCTTCTTCAACATTCTTGATATGGGATTAACAATTTTTGCAAAATTTGATATGAATCTCCTGACAAAGTTGATTTGGCCAAAGAATGATTGTATAGATTTTACATTCTTAGGAATGGGAACTTGGTCAATGGCTTTTACTCTTTCAGGATCTATTCTTACTCCATCTTTGAGACTATGTGACCAAGCAACTTGCCCTCAGTTACTGCGAAATGACACTTCTTAGGATTCAATGATATTCCATATTCTAAGGCTTTAATAAAATTTGTTCTAAATGTGTACAATGATCCTCAGCCTTTTTGGAATATGCCGTCATGTCATCCTAATACACTATCATGATTTTATTAATCAATTTTGCAAAGGCCACATCCATCGCTCTTTGGAATGTTGCTCCAACATTCGTGAGTCCAAATGGCATCCTTAAATATACATATGTTCCCCATGGTGTGGTGAATGCAGTCTTATATTGTTCTGATTCTTTTTTCTTTCACCTAACTATATCCTGAGAAACCATCCATCATTGACAATAGTTCACACCCGGTAACCTTTTGTAGTATTGCTTCCATATTAGGAAGGGGATAATTGTCCTTATGAGAAGATTTGTTTAGATTCCTGAAGTCCACACATAATCTAATATCACCATTTTTCTTTCTGACAGGTACCAAATTAGAAACCCAAGAAGAATGCCTAATGGGTTTAATGATAGCTCCATCTCTTAGTTTTGTGAGTTCTTCAAGCATCTTAGGGGCCAATGTAGGATTGATAGGCCTCTATTTTTGCCTGAATGGTTTAGCATCCAGTTTTAATGGTATTTCATGCTGAAAAAGATCCTCCCTATATGCTTTCAAATCATCATATGACTATGCAAATACATGTCTATACTTCCTGAGTAAGTTGATGAGCATGCTCCTGATGTTGGGACTAAGATTCTTTCCAATGTATACATTCTTTGGGGCTGTCTGTGTCCCCAAATTAATCTCTTCAAGGTCATTCTGTACTATGGGTGTGTCTTTCATTTTAAATCTATCACATCCATCAAATGCCTTTTCCAATGCTATGAGTCCCTTAGGTATTTTGTTTGTTTTTAGTTGAACTATCTCTTGACCAAAGAGAGTTTCTTTTCCATCATGTTCTTCCACAAACACATTAAAATCAATCTCTTGGTTTTCATAATGATCAGCACAATGCAGGAAGTTGATTATATCAGTATCATTATCAAACACTTGCCAGTTATGTACATTATCTAGGATAGTAGGTCTGGTTTTGGATTCGATCTCAGTAATACCTCCTAATGTGATATCATCCCTTTTTAATGCAATATTTGCTAGAAAATCTGCCATAATATTTTTTGATCTATTAATCCAATTGATTGAGAAGGCATCAAACAACTCAATATCATCCCAGACAACATTTCTCTATTGCTTCAACCTTTTGTTTTTTGACAAGTATTTCTCTCTTACTTGAGAAGTAACCAATTCTGAATCACCGTATATAACCAACTTTTTTATCTTATGCTTGGTGGCTATATTCAAACCAATGAGAAAAGCCTCATATTCTGCTACATTATTTGTGCATTCAAATGTCAATACGAATGAATATTTGAAAGTTTTTCCTGCTGGTGAAATAAATAATACTCCTTCCCCATTTCCCATTTTGCTACATGCACCATCAAAATACATCTTCCACACATCGTTCTGCTCTTTCTTAGATTCGACATGTATTGGATCAATATTCTGCAATTCTAGCTGACTTGTTTCAACCTTGAAGGCTCCCAAATCCGTATCACAAAATAAGTTTTTTTGATTTTGATCCAAGTGTTCTATGATGTTCTCATATCTTGGCTCCCTACACAACTTGATCTCTTTGCCTCCCACTGGTATTGTGGCATATGATAAATCTAATTGGACATTCCCTTCTGCCGTTGCAGCCCATTGTCTTGATAAGAGCATTCCATAATATGGTGGAATATCAACCACGGTGATATCAATGTTATAGGTTGCTTTAGGGTATGAAGCAAGTTTTATTTCCACATCCCTCATAATGCCAACGACTGGGATGGATCTATTATCCATTGCATAACACCTACCAAATGTAGTGTCAACCCGCATTCCTAGTTCTTTCATGACTGCTATTGGCATGATATTCATGGCTGCTCTTGAATCAATCATGCAGTTCCTTACTATCCTGTTTTTGATTAATAAGGTAGTGTAGAAAGGGTCCACCTGTGAGGGATTCTTTGTCAAGGTATTACCTAGGTATACTTCAGGAATTTGGAATGTTTCTTGGTGAACATTGTTTGTTCTATTCTCTGATTCTTTATATTTTTGACTTGGTATATCTGAAATTAGTTTAACCACTGTATTTCTATATTTGTCTATCTTCATCATTTCCAAAAGTGGTACTGATATCTTTACCTGAGATATTGCATGAGCAATGTCAAATGAATGAGCCATAGTTTGATCTTTCCTTTTTGTCTTTATATGTTCTTTTTCTTGATTTTGTGATTTATCTTTCGTTTTATTTTTATCAGTTTTTTCTGGTTCTCTGAATGATGACTTTGCATTATTCTTTTTGTAATTTTGATCTTTTATAAAGATACTCCCAGGTGTTCCTTGTTCAACATTCATTGTCCCGTTTCTTAGATTATAGGTATTTTTAGCTTGAGCTACTGCAGCTATTGTAAGAGCTTCTCTTTCATTCTCAGTAGGCTTTCTCCACTGATCATATGGCGAATTGTTATAATAGGTAGATTCCTCATAGCCATCCTCTTGATATGAGAATATTTCTTGTTTTCCCATGTTGATATGATGTTTCTGGTTTCCCACATCATATTCATATCCCTCTTCCTCTGTAGAAGAATAGTCTTCATTCAACAAATATGGTGTATCTTGCATCATGTTTATTATGTGATTATCTCTGTTATAATTGTATAATGTCTCTTGTTGTTGTACTGCTTTAGCCACCACACAGTAGTCAGGCGAGTGTGGCAAATTGCACACCAGACACCAAGGTTTATCTTCTACCATATGTGCCCCATTTCTTTTTAGAGGGTCAGGAGTATCTTTGCCATAATGTTGCTTTCTGCTGCTTTCAATGGGTCTCCCATCTTTCCAATTTGTATTATATGGCATATCATGCAACCTAGGTCTTTCATGTCTATGCTAACCTTCTTGTTTAGTCTGCTCAATGTTTGGGCTTTGAGGAGTTCTAGGATTATCTCTTTTGCTAACCATACCTGCAGCTTTCCTATTGTTCTCAATCGTTAACACCACTTTCTGTGCTTCAGCTAGGGTCATAGGGCACTGATTTCTAAGTTCGTACCTTGTATATGGATCAAATGCTTTCAAATAAATGCTCAATGCTGTTGGATCAGTCAGTTTAGATCCATGTGGTATTTTGTTGTGTAACTTGGAAAATTTCAGATTGAAATCATATATTGACTCATTTTGGTATTTTTGGATGCTTATCGATTCGTGCAATCAGGGGCATACTAATTGCCATACTGCTCCTTAAATTGACTATGGAAATCTGTTATTGAACTGATTGAAGCATCAGGTAAGATGTTGAACCAGTCTCTTGCATCTTCAGTCAGAGACATCATGAATAACCTCATTTTAACATCTTCATAATCCATATTGATATCTTGTATGAAAGCATTGAAGCCTCTGATGTGATCCTCAGTTGATACTGCACTGTTTCTAGTGAACTTGGGAACTATATTTCTCCAATTACTGTCAATAGGGTATGGATACAATTAATATCTAGTTAGATCAAATTGGCCACATATGTTTGTGAGGTGGAAGATTCATGGGTGGCGGGTTAGGGTAGTAATTATATCCTCCTGGAGGCTGATGATAAGCATGTTGCTATTGTGGGTTTATATGGGGATTCATATAAGGATTTTGTGGTCTAGAATATTGTTGGCCAGGGGGTGGGTATGGATTAGCCATATGTTGAGAGGTTGTGCATGGGAGGTGGTCTAGGATTTTTAGGGAGGGTATTTTGATGACTTCTGGATGCATGTGAATTGGAAACACCACCTGTATTTTGGGGCAAGTTTTGCCATGGATTCCTCAAAATGTTTCCTCTATGTGGAGGTACATATTTTGGGGCGGCTATCTTAGTCCTACTCTTTATCTATTGAATTTCTTGTTTTAACAACCTCTCAGTTTCCTCTATCTTGATCATTTCAAGCTCTTCCTGGAGCTTAAGCACATTCTGTTGTGCTTCATTCATACTTCTTGTATTCTTTGGACTTTCATTCACTTCTTGATTTTAGAATCCATGTTTTACCCCCTCTTCCTGCTGTAATGACATTTTATAATCATATTCAGCTTTCCTTTGATCAATTTCCCTCATGGCCCGTGCTTCACACTCAAGCTATTCTTGAGGATCAGGTTTGTATTTTGCCAATATATCATCAATTACTCCATTGAAATTTTCATTTGATTCATGCAGAGGGGTAAAACTATTGTGAGTTGTGATAGTTTGTTCCGTATTATCCTCTTGAGCCTCCTGATTATTATTCTGATGAAAATAATTTGATGCTCCATTTCTCTTGGGGATGGTTCTAATTGGTGGAGATGATTGTAATTTCTTCCCTTCCATCTTGGATCTTCTACCATCCATTTGGTACTAACTTTTTGTTATAACAGGTTGTAGAGTTGCCACCTATTTTTGTAAATAGGAAAAAGTTTATAATTTATCTTTCCGGATTCTTCTTGCCAGCAGAGTTACCAATTTGTGTTTTCTAAATTTCTGACTCTATAAAAGAGTGGTTTCTTACTAAGGTCCTTTATTTGGTTCCCTAGTAGAGTCGCCAATTTGTTAGGTCTCAAAAATGCAGGTTGCAAATCCTAAGGGGATGCCAGACTCTATGATCAGATTGACAACATTTTTGAACTAATGCGACGGAGTTTAACCTATAGGGTTGATGACTCCCTGCACTTCAGGCACTGCTATACCTAGACGGGTGAACCTTGAAAAGTTGAAGTAGATTAGATGAGTGTATGTGCTTTGACTAAGTTACTGGTTCTACTCATAGTGGCAAATGGTGTGTAATAGATGAAGGCTTGCTAACTAATTCTATATCTAATGTTTAAATGATAATTGGTATAAATTGTATAAGCAATATCAAGGTAAAAACTAATAAATGAATTTAACTATTAAAATAAGTAAGACCAGTGCCTTTGTTGGGTAAACAGAGTCAAATGGAAATCTAAGACTAGTGGCTTATAGTGGGTAGTAACTCTAACTATTTGGCACAATATTTTAGTTTATAACTTGTATAAATGTGCAGGGAAATGATTGATAGACTCTTCTTAATAATCCAATTGACAGAATCAAATTTCTTGTTATTCAACAGGAGGAATTTTTAATCCTTTCTTGAAGGAACCAATTTGAATGAATTATACAAGAGCAACAGACAAGATCAACTTGGAGACAAAATGACAATCCTAATTATATAGTTCTTCTTAGTGATCCAAATCAACACTTCCAGATTACTGTGACTGACCAGAAGGATTTTAATTCCTTTTATGGAAACCAATTAATCCAATCACACAAATACAACAAATGTGCATCGACAAATTAAATATATACTTGATATATTAATTTGAATAACAAGGAAATACTAAACTGGAGACAACTATATAATTGAATAACTTCAACAAACCATTGATGCCAGTATAAGTCCATAGAATCAAAGATTTTCTATTAACTTCTTAAATGTAATACTTGCAACATGGTCTTTTAAAACATTGTAAACTTCATATATTATCTCCTACCGCTGATGGTAATTCAGCATCATATGTTCACTTATATAGAAATATTTATGAAGAGACATAAATATTCAAAATGTCTTTTGGGAATTAAAATGATTAACACAACAATAAACAAAGGAAATGATCCTAAACCCTACTGAGCCACAAATATATCTGAGCAATATGATCCAGGTATTCTTGGCTGTAATGTGTATCAGTAAACTCAATAGCATTCCTTGTGATCACATCCATCATCACCATATTCTCCAGATGCTTGCAGGCTTCCCTAGATGCAGAGTCTTTATCTTTGAGAGCCCCTGGAGCTTCATGTAATATCACTTGGCACCCTTTACTCCATTCACCTTTGCTTTTCAACTCCTTGTCGTCTCTGAACAACATGGGCACACCTGCTTTTGAAGCCTCAATGCATTCTTTGGCATCAGTCTTAAGATGATCACAATATTTTTGATGTTGTTCAATCAAGTCTTTCGCACTAGAAGTACTTGCAGTATCAAGAGCATCCTTACTCTACATCTCATGGAGTTTTTCTTGAAGCCTGTTGTTTAGCCTTTTGTGCTCTTGGATCACCTTATGGTTTTCAGAATAGATATCCCAAAATCTATTCATCCAATGCATCATATTATTGTGCCTACTCTGTAGCATTATTGCAAGTGTGTCACTCTATACATGAGCTATCTGATCAATAGATGGTGATTGGGTGCTTTGTGAGCTCTCTCCTTGAGTTAACCTTTTCACTGACCCTCCGAAGGTATTCTTAACAATATCTTTCAAGAAGTCATTTTCTTTTGTTAATCTTTCACAACCTATTTTATATGTATCCTGTTCTTTGATTAGCATCTAGCCTGTGCCTTATTTAACTTTACAACATTAATGCCAATATCTGCAGTAACCATGGGATCATTTTCCCCTTCTTTCAAAGTCATAACATGCCCAAAAGTTTTTTCAGTATCTATAATGGCTGTTTTCTTATGAGGAGGGTACATGGCCCATATCATGAGTGAGTTTTCATTGTTGTTATATTTGGTACCCATGTACACCTCTGTGACACCCTCAGGAGTGAGCTTATATTTGTCATCAATGTTGTGCAAAAAACTATCAAACACCAAAGCATAATTTATATCAAGACTAGGAAATATCATGACGCCTACTTCTTTGAGCAGCTGTCTACCTTTACTAGGAGTCATAGCTTTCAATTCATTGTCCACTATTGTTTTTAACATATCAATTAATTATCTTTCATTGTTGGCTGAGACATCATCAACTGATTCCCTGATCTCTTTACCCTTGCATTTATACAAAAATGATTTAAACTCTTTAGAATGAATAAATTGATCACCTGAAATAAAAGAATCATATGCTAATTGTCTAGGATCCTCATCAGCAGGCCCCTCCTCATCATGCTCTATACTAGGAGACTGATAGCATTGTATTTTTCATTTGGATATTCTGGTTGCCTGTTGATGTGGCTCTTCATCTTCTATAGACTCCTCATCACCAGAAGACAACAACTCTATCTCTACGAGATGTTTCCTCTTCTCATCTAATTCTCTATAATACTTCTCAATTACTAGTTCAACTTCATCTTCTTCCATGTTCCTAATAACGTCATCATGTGGATATGGGACATGTGTATATCCACTGATGTTTTGTTTTCTCCTTGCAAAATCAATAAAACCCTTAGGATCAAATCCCTTTCTTGCCTCTGCACATCTCATGTTATAATGCATTAATTTGTCCATGATGAGGCCATAACCTTCTTTAGACACCACAGTAAAATCTCTGAAGCACAAACTACTAGGCATGAAGGATTGTTTTTCATGAGTCAAATTCATCACATTAGAGCAGTTCATTTGCCTGACTATCTCTGAGTAGGCAATTCTGTCAGGAACTATCTTGGGCAATATAAACGGGGTGTCTTCATAACCATAAATTCTGACCATGGTAGCATCCTCAAAACAATACCAGTCTCCCCAGTTGTGGTAACAGTAGGACCACCAAAATGTTTGGGTCTGAGAAACCTCTTTATTTCATTTGACAGTGAATATTCACAAGGATGATTGAAATATCTATACAACACTTTTACACAGTATTCTTCAAAATGAATATAACTAGAATGGGCAAACCTGTTGTCCCATATCCTCGCCCACATTTGCACAGGTGACTTTTGTCCCCTATGGTCCATTTGAGCAACTCTGAATTCACTTGGCCATAATCCCATTTCCTGGCCATAATAAAGTACCATGTGCATGAGGAGTGAGTAGTGCTCAAAAGAGACTGATGGAGCATTGTTCTTGATTGTAGTTAAACCATAATCAATTCTTCCAAAAACATAGGCAACATAGTCAAACTGCCTAGCATTGTGACACTGGATATCTGTGGCTATCACCATTAGAGGAATTGTCATAAAATCAGGAACCTTTGATCCTAGGACTTGGCCCATAGAATAATATGTGTATTGTATATATGGTTCAAACAATGACACATGGAATGGAGGTCCATCATTATCATTAAGAGGCACTATTTCTCCTTCTGCCTTAGACCTGTGAAGAGGTAATCTCCATCCATTATATGTGGTGTCCATCTTCCAGTATTCTTTATCCAAATCTTCATAAACTATGGGAACAGTACACAAATCATCTAAATCAAACACTTCACAATGGCATTTTTGGACAAATGTACAACAGGCTCTCCTTGCAGATTGCATATGGCCTTAAGGCTTGGATTGTAATGTTTAGCCAGGAGTTTGAGGAGTTCTGCATTCATAAACACATCAGGGATGACCAATTTGCCAAAATTCAAGTGCCAGGGATTAGACACTGGGGCATTCCTGAATCTTCTATTGTAATGGAATTTGAATAGTTCATAACCTCTTATTGGTGTCCATACATTTCCAAGGTATTTGAATTTGTCTTCCAATTTCTCTACCTCTGCCCTAAGTTGTGCAGACCTTAGGGCTTTAGTGGTTGATCTAGGCAATTGGTCAATTAAATCCTGATTCAGTTTCCTATCTTTTATTTTTTTGTCAGGGCTTTTGTCAATTTTTTGTTTCTTGGGCTTACTAGTTTCACCCGGCTATTTTCTGCCCTTTCGTTTCACTGGAGTCTCCATTACAATTAGCGATGGCAAATTCAAACTGTAGTCTATCACACAGACATTTTTGAGTATGTACTTGTTATGTGATGATTGAACTCCTCTATCCTTTCCTCTGAGTTCTCGCTTATGTGCTCCTCTCAGACAATTCGTTTGAATCTAATTGTCGTGATTTTGAATGTCTCTTCAAATGATTTCTTCCTTGTCTACAATTAATTGTTCCAGTGTATTAATTTTCGTGATCATTGTGAGATGTCACATCGTCATAACTCCCTTCATCGGTAGGACTTTTGTAATGTTAGGGCGATCAAATAGCTTCTTATGGCGCAAACATTTGCATGTGGATTAATCGCTTTGACCTTTCATTTTATCTCCTCGATGTCATCTTTCATATATAAGTTTGTATTGGCAAGATATTTGAAGATCTACCCGATATAGAAATGAGCATGGCTATCGTCGGTCTGACTTACTTTATTGCCGTAGGAATAACATCTTACTCTGATATTTCAAGTGTGTCCGATATGAATATCGGCAAGAGTCTTATCGATAAGTGCGGCTACTATTATTATCGAAATAGCATATGACATCGGGATGATTTATTTCAAACTATCCGATCATGGCTGTTTCCCTGATACCCTTTTTATATCCTTCATCAAAGTGATCATTCACAATATGTCACCGACATCCTTCATCGTTGTGACCATCGGTTCGGCAAGACTTGTAAACTTTGTTCTGATTTGTTCACTTTCGCTGATGGTTTTTATCCTCTATACATATCGGTGTGACTTAGGCTGAAACAGTCGCTTTGGTCGCTGAGACATTAACATGTCGGAGACACTAATTCTTCACCCCGATGTGTATTTCTCTTTGATGCGTCACTAGCTCTATTCGTTCACAGGTTATCTGGCGAGAGTCCCACCAAACTTTCTCATCGGTATGATTTATATTGTTGGGGGGTTCTTCGGAGTATTCTCCAATAGTGTTTTCTTATGCTGATAGTCCTCACTTCTGATTAACTCGGTGTGACTGGGATTCTTCTCTCTGATGAAAGGTCACCTATGTCACTTTCTTCATCAGCGATTCCTAAAATCTTCTCTCCGACCATTATTCTCATGCCGATACTCATTTTATCCCGTCTCATATAAAGCATAGATCAGTATAAAGAAACTGAGGTCTTGCCGAAATTAAGTAATGGAGGTCCCTTATCATATATGGTGTGATGGGTGAGACAAATGTTTGTGGTAAAGATCATGTGATCTTATAGAATCCATCCACTGCTATTATGATTTTGGGCACATGATTTTTTGATTTGGTTGGACATGGGGTGGGTAGGAATATAGGAAAATTTTGAAATTTTCCTGTTCCAACATGGGTAATGGTTAGGATAAAGCGATTAGGATGAAATTAGAATGCTGACTGAATATGATGATTAGGATTAGAGGGTATGGATGATGTGGCTTGGGATGTGTGTTAGGATGAGATTGTTTTGTGACAGGGATTTTGTTTTGACAACTTTTTTGGCAATTTTATGGCAAGCAAACAAGATGGTAGACACTCATACACAAGCCACTCACAAACATTGTAACAACCTAGGCTAGGCAGAGACAGTACCTATTGGGTACCCACTTGGATTTCTCCAGCCGTGTCTACTCATAGTGGATAGCTCCATGAACTTGGGGCACAGGCTCCCACCTTACAGTGCACTAACTTCTCAGGCACACCAAGTTCCAAGTCCTCAAGATGCACAGATCTTGAGGTACTTTACTATCTCTGCTATGAGCTAGGAAAATGATGGATGGCT
This sequence comes from Cunninghamia lanceolata, assembly GCA_027924645.1. Lineage (NCBI taxonomy): Eukaryota > Viridiplantae > Streptophyta > Pinopsida > Cupressales > Cupressaceae > Cunninghamia > Cunninghamia lanceolata. The sequence goes on from BSBN01000550.1 coordinate 440,043, forward strand.
ATCAGAGGCCTAATCAGCTGTCCTCTTGTACCAACAGATAGCAGTTTTTGGCTGCTACACAGAGGTTTCTAGTAAGGGCTTCCGTTCGGGTGGCTATACATGCAGCGATTCGCTCTATTAATGGAGGCTTCCCAACCTACAGAGGTTACGCTCTACAGGGTTTTGGGGGAAACATTCGTCGGTATAGCAAAACAACACCCATTGTTTGTGACTTTCATCACAAACATATTATTTATATAGCTGCTTGGAAGGGCTTGGCTTTAGCTTGTTTCCGCTTGGGTCGTACCCCTTCTCACAATGGGAAGGTAGGCCCTCTAAAGTTAGCAATAGTTTCTCTTGCACCCCAGATCCGTTAGATAGGCAGGGGGAGAGGATACTTCTATTGCTAAATCAGGTTACACACAATCAAAGCAAGCAAGCCCAAGAAATGAAAAGCAGACACAATGAAAAGAAATTGTTCATTTTAGAGCACCAAATCAAAGTGTTTGAGTTGTGGGTTCATTTTAAAACACCAAATTTAAATGTGCCTACTTTAGTAAAAAAAGATTGTTTAAGTCCTTGGACCAATCGAGGCTACAAAATATATGTTAGTATGTTTTCGTCCTCCATTCTTTGACAAGTGTATGTGACAGGCTGCACAAATAAACATTAATATCCCAGAAAAATCATAGATTGCAGTTTTGAAAATGGCTGAACCTTGACTATAAAAAGAGCTGACAAAATGATAAAATTACCTAACGAAAGTGGTACTGTTGCAAACTTCATCAAATTACCTTTCCGATGAGTATTTATTTGCGTGATTTGGCCTCTGTATGCTCTTGCTATGATGAAAAGAAAAAGAACCCCCTTTGGCATCATAGAAGATAACAAGTTGACTTCGATGTTTGACTGTTGATGATTTTTGACTTTTGAATGGCTTGCAAGATTCTCCTTGGTGGAATGTGAGCTATGTTGTGTTTGGTGATTATAGTTTTATATGTTGACAGATTGAAATAAACTCCAAGCCCTTTAGAAATTCAAGATTCAAAGACCCAAAATCTAAAGCTTAACCCCAATGTTAGATGTTAAAACCCTAATTACCTAAGGTCGGAATAAAAAGTTAACAACCTAACCACACCACGACCATAGACTTTAGTATGCTGACTTGCAAGCTTTCAATGCCAACTTAAGGGAAATGATGCCGACCTAAGTTTTTTAGATACTGACTTAAGAGTTTTCAATGCCGACTTAAGGACTTTGAAGCGTCGGTAGAGGCTTAGGTGCCAACCTAGACAATGATGACCGACCTAGACAGTGATGACCAACTCAGATTACCAAAAGTTCACATATAGATGCAATTTATAACAAGACGATGCTTCATCGGTGAGCATGAGGCTAAGGATGTGAACATTTAGCAAATTCTGACTACACATGCAAATGCATTTGGATATTAAACCTTATTTAGACACTAGTCTACATCCACATTAGGATCAGGCTGTGCATGTTTTATCGTGGGCGGGCTCTCATGCAGATGCACTTACATTAAAGCACCTAAGGGATATCTACGTTATTTCACCATCGAGATCAAGATATGCATAAGGATGTGGAACGGGATCAAATATAACCCAAATTTTTTTTTTTTGATCGAGGGTTGGCAAAGGTAAGATTAAGTCGTCGACAGACAAGGAAGAATAAGTGTTTCTATAGATACACAATGGACATCGACCAGATCGAGGATAGCAACCAACGAGAAGGAGGTGGTGGAGCTCAGTAGGGTGGCAACTTAGGGGTTTTAAACCTTTAGATGGTGAGCAGGAAAATAACGAAGGTGACAGATGCTAACAAAAGGGCGATAGGGATCTGCCATATAAGACTCCAACTGACAAACAAAGCCCACAAAGGGATGAGAGGAACGCCTTCAATTCGGTAGTAGTTGCAAACGACAGTGGATTGATAGTGTTGGGAATAAGGTGTCTCAACCTTGGTAATTCCTTGCATTTATTATTGTAATGTAATTTATTTACTTAGCCTATGTTGTAATTTTGTTGCACATCCTATTTTGTCATTTAGTGTGAAGTGGCACAATGCGTTGTCACTCCACTTGTAAGATGACTAGGATGGTCAACACACTCCATGTGAAGATAGGCATCCCTTTTGTGTGGTAGAGGTTTTCTGCCATGTGTCAGCATCTTGACTAGTGTGTAAGTGAATCTTGACCGAAACGGTTATGACAGATTCCTATGACAGAATCTATGACACGTAAGAGTCAGAAATAGAAGGTTCTATGACAGGGGAACACATGTGTCACAAGGCATCTTGGAAGAAGGCATCTTTGGGCACCCCAAGGAGAGTTATGACATGTTGTAAGAGAATATGCTATTTATAGCCTATTTATGATAGATTTTCCAACAGCTGTAAGATATGTCAGTATGACAGATTCTATGACAATTATAAGAGTCGTAAGAGCATCTGTCATTACCCAACTTGGGAATAGGCAACCTCTTTGGGATGGGGTGACTTGACAAGTGTCATGAACATCCTACAGTGTTAGACAAGTGTCCATAGGTGTGGGTTTTGGGCCATGAGGCCATGTTGGACACCCATCTCAAGATAGAGCCATTTTTGCCTTGTATTTTCTTTATAAACAGGTGCTTTGGAGAGGAGATGTATTATGTGATTGATAGGTACTGTTATGCTGCTGGTTTGTCTCCAGATACGAGTGTCGAAGACTCCTAAGAGCTTGCATTGCAAGTGTATTGTAAACCATTTAATTTTGATAATACATTGTGCAGGTTTTGAAGTGTGGGGTTTTTCACCCGATAAGGGTTTTCCCCACATATATCTTGTGTCTCTCTCTTCTATTTCATTTTTGTGTATATGTGTATTGCTGCAATATCTCGATTGTTGTTATTAACATTCTGTAATTGTAAAGGATAAAACAAATTTTCACTCTTCTCTCCTCTTTAGATTAGTGTAGGAAGTGATTTCCGCACACCTAGCTTCCTTTCAGTTGGTATCAGAGCCTGGCTAGTTTTGGTTCTAGCTGCTGGGTAGGGGTTTTTGAGCTAATCTTAGGTTGAGTGTGATTCTGTGTAGAGTATTTTGTATCTTATTGCAGGAAGGAGATGGCAACCACATTTGTAAGAGTAGAGGTGGAGAAGTTCAATGGCACAAATTTTGAGTTGTGGAAGCTCAAGATGGAAGATCTACTTGTTGATCGTGACCTATGGGAAACTGTTGATGGAACAAAACCTAAGATAATGTCACAAGCTGATTGGGACCTCAAAGATCGGAAGGCTAAGGGTCTCATAAGACTCTATCTAGTTGATTCTGTCCTATTGAATGTCCATGAGGAGAAGACCGCGAAAGATCTTTGGAAGAAGCTAGGATCTATTTATCAGGCCAAGTCCTTGGTGAACAAGCTCTTTCTGAAAAAGAAGTTATTTGCTCTGAAAATGGAAGATGGAGGATCTGTTGCAAACTATATGAATGTTTTTAACATGCTTGTTGCACAGTTGACATCTGTGGGTGTGAAAATGGAGGAGGAGGATCGATGTATGACCCTGCTTTGTTCTTTCCTAGATTCGTGGGATCATCTTGTCATGGCTATCAGAAGCACTACCACCACCTTCAAGATGGATGATGTAGTATCTTTGTTGTTATCTGAAGAAGTGCGGAAAAAGACAACTGAGTCGGCCAAAGATGCTCTTGCAGTTTTTGGAAGACACAAAGAGAAAGGGAAGAAGAAGGATAAGAAAGGTGAAAAGGGCAGATCTAAATCTCCTGGAAAGTCTAAGGCTCTCTGTTGGAACTGCAGGAAAACGGGGAATTTCTGAAAGGAATGCAAAGAGGAAAAGTAAAAGTAAAAGAAGAACGCCCCTAATTTAGATTTTGACAAGTCACAAGATGATGGTGATGCCTTCATCGCAGCCCTAGCCACCCATGCACCTAATGATGTGTGGTTGATTGATTCTGGTGCATCATTCCACATGACCTCGCATCAAAGCTGGTTCACAAAGTATGAAGAGTTTGATGGTGGAAGAGTGTACCTGGGTGACGATTCTCATCTGAAGATTGTTGGTCGTGGAAGAGTCTCAATTTGATTCCCTAATGGACAAGTGAAGGGGATCACTGGGGTTATGCACATCCCAGGCTTGGCATGGAACCTACTTTCTGTAAGTATGTTGAATGATGCAGGTGTGCAGGTTGTCTTTTCGAAGGATGGATGCAAGATGACTAGAGGATCTATGGTGCTTGCAAAGGGTACTCGAAGGGGTACTCTGTTTCAGCTAGAGGCATGCACTACATAGTGCAATAGTTCTTCTTACTCGAAGAAAAGAGCTGTAGTCACTTCATCCCCACCATCTGAATGAGCAGTGAAGAAATCTATTGTAACACATTCTGATGGTAGTGCACATGCTTTGGAAGTTAAACTTCCCACTGAAAAGACTATGTTATGGCATTTGAGATATGGCCACATTGGTGAGAAGGGTCTTAGAACCCTAAAAAATAAAAAACCTCGTTAAGGGGTTAAATGATTGTAATCTCGAGTTCAACTTTTGCGAACATTGTGTATATAGAAAGCAAAATCATGTTTAGTTTTACTCTAGTTCTCACAAGTCTTCTGGTGTATTGGATCTTATTCATTCTGATGTGTTTGGTCCTGTTAATGTTCCTTCAATTTCCAAATCTATATATTTTGTATCTTTCATAGATGATTACAGTAGAAGGACATGGGTTTATTTTATCAGAAGCAAGACTGAAGTCTTTATTCGGTTTAAAGAGTTTAAAGCCTTTGCTGAAAATCAGACTAGTAAAAAGATTAAGTGTTTGAGAACTGATAACGGTGGTGAGTTTTGTTTGACAAAGTTCGTTAAGTTCTGTAAAGAGCAAGGGATTGAAAGACATACGAAAAATCCATACACCCCACATCAAAATGGAGTTGCAGAGAGGATGAACATGACTGATGGAGAAGGCTAGGAGTATTCTTAGTGGAGCAAGCCTCAAACAAAAGTTTTGGGCTGAAGCTGTAGCCACTGCTTGCTACCTGGTAAACAGGTCTCCTACATCAACTCTTGTTGGTAAGACAGATGGAGGTGTGGTCTGGTAAGAAGCCTTCAGTTAGACATCTTTGTGTTTTTGGTTGTGAGGCATATGCACATGTGCCTAGGGAGAAAGGGTCTAAATTGGAGAACAAGGCTGTTAAGTGTATTTTTATTAGCTATGGTATTGGTGTGAAAGGATACAAGCTTTGGGATCCTGTGACTGAAAAAGTGTTGTATAGAAGAAGTGTTATCTTCAAAAAGCTAACACCTTCTTCCATTGTTCTATAGCCAAAATAGATAGAAAAGTAAGAAGATGTGGTTCAGTTTCCTTCTACCCCTGAGAAGACTGAACTGACAGACCCTGTGAGACCTGATGATGAGGAGAGCTCTAGCAGCTTCAAAAGCCTAGAAGAAGAAGTAGAACCTCAACCTCAGCCATTGAGGAGGTCTACACGAACAAGGAAGCAACTTGATAGGTTTGGTTATTCATTACTTGATTCTAGTTGTGCTTTTTCCTTACTAACACTGATGAGCCTAGAACTATGATAGAGGCTATGGGCATGAAAGATGTAGGTTCCTGGAAGGAGGCCATGGAAGATGAGATGGCTTCTTTGGAAAATAATAAAACATGGGACTTGGTGCCTTTTCCTAAAGGACGGACACCTATTGGATGCAAATGGGTGTTCAAGAAGAAATTCAGTGCAGATGGCAGTGTTGAAAAGTACAAGGCTAGATTGGTTGCGAAGGGGTACTCACAAGCAGAGGGAATTGATTATGGTAAAATTTTCTCTCCCATTGCAAATATGACATCCATTCGGTTCTTGTTATCTCTTGCAGCTGCTTATGACTTAGAGGTGGAGCAGATTGATGTGAAGACAACTTTTCTTCATGGTGATTTGGAGGAAGAGATTTACATGTCACAGCCAGATCATTACATAGAGAAAGGTAAAGAAAATTTGGTTTGCAAGTTGAAGAAGTCTTTGAATGGTTTGAAGCAATCTCTTAGGATGTGGTATATGAAATTTGATGCCTTTGTGTTGTCCATTGGACTTCTAAGATCAAAATTTGATCATTGTGTGTATTACAAGTTTGACAATGATCGCATTCTCATTATTGCATTGTATGTTGATGATATGCTGTTAATTGGGAATGGTAAGAATATGATTTCTGCTTTGAAGTCTCAGTTGTCAGCACAGTTTGAGATGAAAAATCTAGGGGCAGCCAGCTACATTCTGGGAATGGAAATCAAAAGAGACAAAGCTAACAAAAAACTTTGGTTAAGCCAGAGTAAGTATGTGAAGATCATGTTGGATAGGTTCAACATGGTAGATTGTAGACCATTGTGTGTTCCTGTTTCATTGGGGACAAAGTTGTCTATTAGTGATTGTCCAAAATCTCCTAGTGAGGTGGAGGACATGAGCAGAGTACCTTATGCTAGTGTTGTTGGCAGTTTGATGTATGCTATGGTCTGCACAAGACCAAACATTGCCCAAGCAGTGGGAGTCCTTAGTCAATTTATGGCTAATCCTGGATAGGTACACTAGGATGCAGTTAAGCGAGTGTTTAGATATTTGAGGGGTACTTTCGAGTATTCCATATGTTATAATGGTAATACTATAGGACCTCCGCATTCAGTTTGTATTCATGGATTTGTGGATTCTGATTGGGCAGGTGACATTGATAGCAGGAGATCCACCAGTGCCTATGTGTTCACTATGTTCGGTGGTGCAATTAGTTAAATGAGTAAGCGACAACCCGTGGTTGCTTTGTCCATGACAAAAGTTGAGTATATGGCAGCAAATCATGCTTGTAAAGAAGCCATTTGGCTTAAGAGATTGTGTTCAGATTTTGGTGTTGATGCATGACAGATTATGATTTGTTGTGATAGTCAGAGTGCAATTTGCCTAGCAAAGAATCCAACTTGCCATGCTAGAACAAAGCATATTGATGTATAGTTTCACTTCATATGAGACATGGCAGAGGATGGGAAGGTGAATTTGGAGAAGGTAGATACTTTGAAGAATGTTGCAGATACATTGATGAAACTAGTGGGCACAGAGAAGTTTAGATGGTTATTTCTATTGGCTCTTACAAGGTGTTCGACAAGTGGGAGAATGTTGGGAATAAGGTGTCTCAACCTTGGTAATTCCTTGCATTTATTATTGTAATGTAATTTATTTACTTAGCCTATGTTGTAATTTTGTTGCACATCCTATTTTGTCATTTAGTGTGAAGTGACACGATAAGTTGTCACTCCACTTGTAAGATGACTAGGATGGTCAACAAACTCCATGTGGAGATAGGTGTCCCTTTTGTGTGATAGAGGTTTTTTTCCATGTGTTGGCATCTTGACTAGTGTGTAAGCAAGTCTTGACCGAAACGGAAATGACAAATTCCTATGACAGAATCTATGACATGTAAGAGTCAGAAATAAAAGGTTCTATGATAGGTGAAGACATGTGTCACAAGGCATCTTGGAAGAAGGCATCTTTGGGAGCCCCAAGGAGAGTTATGACATGTTGTAAGAGAATATGCTATTTATAGCCTGTTTATGACAGATTCTCTTACAGTTGTAAGATATGTCAGTATGATGGATTCTATGACGGTTGTAAGAGTTGTAAGAGCATCTGTCATTACCCAACTTGGGAATAGGTGACTCTTTGGGATGGGGTGACTTGACAAGTGTCATGAACATCCTACAGTGTTGGACAACTGTCCATAGGCGTGGGTTTTGGGCCATAAGACCATGTTGGACGCCTATCTCAAGATAAGCCATTTTTGCCTTGTATTTTCTTTATAAACACGTGCTTTGGAGAGATGTATTACGTGATTGATAGGTACTGTTATACTACCATTTTGTCTCCAGATATGAGTGTCGAAGACTCCTAAGAGCTTGCATTGCAAGTGTATTATAAACCATTTCAATTTTGATAATACATTGTGCAGGTTTTGGAGTGTGGGGTTTTTCACCCGATAAGGGTTTTCCCCACGTATATCTTGTGTCTCTCTCTTCTATCTCATTTCTGTGTGTATGTGTATTTCTGCAATATCTCCATTATTGTTGTTAACATTCTGTAATTGTAAAGGATAAAACAAATTTGCACTCTTCTCTCCTCTTTAGATTAGTGTAGGAAGTGATTTTCACACATCTAGCTTCCTTTCAGATAGGGTAGTTAATTCACCATATGCATTTGAGAGTTCATCGGCCTAATGTATATGGTAGACCAAATCTCATTATAATCAAGATTATTGTCAATAAAGATCTGGCTACTGCACATCTATAAAATTGATTGATTTAATAACATGGCAAGAGTCATGGTAATTTTGCAGGGATCTCATCTCTTTAATGTAGACATAAACATTTGAAGCTAAAGCTGAGTGATCTAATATGTCATGGATTTCGACACAGGAGATTTAGATACTAACTGTGTATGGCAGGGGTGAACAAATGGCAATCGATGGTGGAAAATGGTAGCGGGATTAGGGTTCCTTCTCAAGAACACATAGCGATCAATAGGAGATATAAGGGTTTCCAAACTTTCAAATGAAAATTTTCACTTGCTAAGCAGTGACCTGCTCAGACACAATGGTGACTACGAGGACTGTAGATGGTTTACTGTAATGTGAAATCAGATCTAAGAAGAAGCGACAGTTGGGATGATAAGGCATCGACTGGGGAATGTGTAAGGCTGGTAAAGATTTAGGGTTTCGACATGATGGAGGAGGACTTCGTAGGTTGACAACAACATGCTTTGAAGCTCAAACAAATGAATAAAAACCCTATAGAAAACATAAACCTGCAACCAAAACCTCAAGGATAATGTCAGTTTTACAATTTAAGCCAAGATAATGTGAGCAAATTTTTACAACCAAAATCTGCAAAAAATCAAGTGGGCCCTCCTTCTAGCGCCATTTTGTGTTAGGGGAAAAATCCATTGTTAGATCAAACCATGCAAACAAGATAAATCCCTAACATCTTCAAAAAATTCAATCTAGGTGACTAAAAACAAAATGCAAATTAAACAAGATCACCCAGATGCTTTTAATTTCTTGGTGTGGATGTGGATTGCGTCTCTGAACATGCAACCATGTCGAGTAAAGCTGCCATTGATGTGTCAGAAGTGTTCAACGGATGAAATACATGCGAGGGATGATGAGAGAGCTATGGATTCGAATAAAAGATAATGCAGATAATAATGGATTCGAACCCTCATATGAGAGAGGATGAGGGTTTTTATAGATTTTCCAAAAAAATGATCAATGTTGGAGGATAAAAGGATAAATTGATGGATGAGAATGAAGAATAAATGTGGGCATGACAAGTGTCCTTGAGAGGGTAAGATTGCTTTTTCAGATTTGAATATTTCTATCTTTTTGGTGGAGATAGGATATGCTTGCCTTTTCGAAAAAGGAATATTTCCATTGTTTAGTGGAGCTCATAGATTTTTCTGTTTTGTAAAATCTTCCATATTTGATTTTTGATTTGTTGTTATTTGATTTGTTGCTATTTTGAATTCATGTGCACGTTTGAGAAAGAAATGGAAGGTGGGTAAATTAAATAAACATTTATATTTAATTTATTAATTGAAAGTGGGTAAATAAATTAAATAACTATGTTTATTTAATTTATTTAAATGATGTGTTGGGAAAAAAAGACATAAAAAATTAAGATTTATTTAATTTATTTGCATGATGGAGAGGGGGAATAAATAAAATTTAGATTTTATTTATTCTTAAAAGAAAGATGATGACCCAATTAAATAATTTAAAAATTATTTAATTATTAATGTGAAGATAGGAAAATGAAGACAATTAATTAAATAAATAAAGCTTATTTAATTAATTGTGAAGACATGGAAGAAGATTAGGTTTTTTGACTACAAGTGTGTTAGAGGACATTTTTGGGTGTCTATAGATAAGAAAAGATTTGATTTGATTTTTGATAAAAGAGGAAATAAAACAAGATAAGATAGGAAAAAGATAAAAAGACTTTGTTCTAGTTTTAAATCCTCAAAAAGGAAATAAATCTTCGAAAAGGATGGGAGGATAATTGATGAATTATCTAATTAAATAAATTAATTAGATACACGAGTTTTAATTTTGGAAAGAAAGCAAGAAGATCTTTTTAGGATTTTATTAATTAAATAAATATTTAATTGATTTAATTAATTTGGATTGTGATGAGAGATGATGTGGAAAGATAATTAAATAAATAATAAATTATTTAATTATAGGAAAATAGATAAATGACTAATTAAATAATTAAAAATAATAACTAGAGAGATTAATGGCCATGAATAATTAAATAAATAAAATTTATTTAATTATAGAAGATAGGATTATGGGATTGAAAGGGGATAAAATTAAGTGAATGATATGGGTACCTAGGGCAAAACATGCTAGTGACAAGGTGTTGCAAGACATGGGCATTTTTGGGTGTCTACACGAGCACCGGTTTGTAGCCAACAATGTAATTTTTAAGTTGCTTTTTACCTTTGAAGAGATAAAACCCTGGTATGCTTTGTTGGGCAACATTGACACAACACAAAATGGTTATCCATTCCCTGGGTATGATGTATGAAACACTTCTGCTACCTCTTTTGGCCAACACCTGCATGGCACCATTTCTCCTTGCCTGAATGTTAGTTTCATCACAATTTCAAATTCTTTAAGGTCCATATGGGTTGGCTTCATAGGCTTTGGACAATGTCTCATAGAATGCAACAACAATTGCAAGACTGAGGTTTAGAGCTTTGTCTCTATCAAGGCCTTCCACTGTCCTCAATGTCAGTTTAGGATGGCACCTTTTGAAAACCAATCCACCATGACTTACCAGGCAACCCATCCTTAAATGGGTTCAGTCGTGTTTGGTAAATTTACGTGACTTCTACCTTGAGATTAATAATCTCAAGCCCATGGCCCATTGCAACCATCTCTTTACACCATTCGACTATTAAAGCCTCTTGATCTGCTGTCAATACTGTGGGAGGACCTTTTTTTGAAGTTGAGGTTAAACCACCTAACCAATTGCTGAGTGTTGTGTTAGGGATTCCTCATTTCTTTACTGCACTCCTTGTTAAAATCCCATTATCCTCCACATCTTTAAGAGCTGATTCCATATCTTCTTTCATCCACTACCGTTGAACTGAAACTTTCTTGCTTCTAGTAGCTGCATTCACCTGAGCAACTGCCTCAACTAGTTGAGGAATGCTCTCATTAGCAACTTGAGTCTCTTCATCCAATGGGAATCTAACTCCTCTTTTTTTTGGAGGCATGGTTGTTCTCAGTCTCTTCATGCCATAAAGGGTCCGCATTTGAGTTTTGTTCTTCATATGTACATTGGAACAAACACTTTTGAACACCAGTTTTGAAATTTGGAATCTTTTGAATCTTTTCAATACAAAGTTAACTTATAAACAAAGAGCCTTAAACATTAAATTGGAAATTCCACTAACTTCTGTTGATTAGGAAATAGGCGTGCAGGGTGGTGCAACCTAACTTTCAAGTTCCACTTGGGCTTGTACGTGACAGGTAGACAAATATTGTTTACTTAGCCACACATGCAATGAGGTTGATAGTTTAATTTGTATGATGTAAGATAACAACGAAGGGTAACAATCAACTTAAATGGTTTTAATAATATGAGCAACAAAAAATAAAATTTTAATATCTTTTACAAACAATACAACATTTGTCATACCATTTTCTTCACCTTTGAAATTGTAGTTTGTAACTTGAGTTTGATAGTTCACAATGAGGCTCTGAACAAAAGATTTGTGATGTTCTATGTTTGATTTTATAGTTTGACATTTTGATGTTGAAAGTTTGGCAATTTGATGTTCACAGTTTGACATTTTGATGTTGAAAGTTTGACAATTTGATGTTCACAGTATGTAATTGTTATGGTTACCCTTGTTTGAGTTTAGAAACATGATTATGAGTTTGTTACAGTATAGGAAAAATCATTGACATTTGCAAATCATTGACTGTAAGTGCAAATTGAAACAAAAACAAAAACAATATAAAAAATAGTAAAGGTAGAGACAAAGGAGGGAAAATTTAAATAGTATAAACAAAAATGGTAGGGAAAATGACAACTCTTAATAGATAGGCATTTACATTATAAAAAGTCTTAACAGATAAGCATTTACATTATAAAAACTGTTAACAGATAGACATTTACAATATACATTACAATCATTTCATGTAATTCCTCTTTATTCCCAGAACGTAGAAAACCACAATATGTTGATTTCTACAAAATAAGTAAGATTGATTATTTATTAAACTTAATATTCAAATATATGGTAAAGGGAATAAGGTTTTGAAAAGCTAAATAATAAATTATATTTATTTATCAAATCAGGATTATTTCTTAAGTAAGTGAAATGCACAACGAAATATAATCTAAATTATAATGTAATAAATAAATGATATTAATTCTTATTTGAAGATATAAATCAATAAATAACAATGATTTTTATAAAGATGAACTATGCAAAATATATTAATTCAATCCCAAAAATAATTTATATAATTGAGAAGGTAAATACATATCTTTTAAATCCTGGAAGTTCTCCCAAATGCCACTCCAGAGAATGGATTACAGATTCAACCCCCTTTTAGCAAGTGAGCACTTCCAGGAGGAATCCTGTTCTTGTTTAGAACCCACAAGTTCTTATGCAAAACTCACCATGCTTTGCAGCACACCAGCACTAGCTAGGACAATCTTGGGTGTACACTGTACCCCAAGTTGGACACATGTTGTGTGCCCCTTCTCTAATGATCACTGCTTGTCAAATCTTTAATCCTTCTCCTTCATGATTCTTGCACTTCCTTCTCTTCTTTCCCCCCCTTCTTTACATTATTTTTCACGAGTTTAAATAATAATCCAAAGGGCAGTTTCAATGTTCACACCCTTTCATAACAACATTACAATTAAATTATAACTTCCCGTGAAGTTTCTAATACAATTCCTTTTATTTATCCTTTTATTCTTGTAACTTTTATCTTTCATGGGGAAAAAGTCCCGTAACATTTCCTATGCTCATTTAACCCTGATAAATCCACAAAGGAAATAATTGAAGACTAACTTGGTTTTTAGCAGTCATTAATGAAATGGAGTTAATTTCAATTGTGGGAAAGGGTTTACTGCTATTGATTTGAGTTGGACTAGATTTTATCAGACATTTCACTATTGGGCAGTGGCACAGGAAGAAAGAGTTTTGTGTCCAATGACTATTCACATGTTTTTGAGGTCCAGAAGGGGTCGACTGAGTAGCATTGGACCCAATGACTATTCCTGCATGTTGATTTTGTGTCGATGCATTTCATGCCACAAATAACAAAATCAATGGATAATGCATTCTACATTATAAAAACTGTAACAGATAGGCATTTACATTATACATTACCAAAACTCTAACAGATAGGTATTTACATTTTAAGCAAAAACAACATATTAATTCTAACATATAGGAATTTACATTTTAAGAAAAAACAACATATTACATTCTAATAGATAGGCATTTACATTTTAAGCAAAAACAACATATTAATTCTAACATATAGGAATTTACATTTTAAGAAAAAACAACATATTACATTCTAACAGATAGGCATTTACATTTTAAGCTAAAACAACATATTAATTCTAACATATAGGAATTTACATTTTAAGAAAAAACAACATATTACATTCTAACATATAGGCATTTACATTTTAAGCAAAAACAACATATTAGATCATATAGAATAGGCAAGCATTTAAAGTATATTGTGAACTTACAATATTGTTATTATTTTACTTATTGCATCTTTCATTATCTCCATTTTGGAAAACATGCGATGTAGACCACTACCTTATTTTTCTTTATGCACACTAGGGCATTCTTCCCCATAGATCAGGGTTGATACTCGTAGATTTTTATTATTGTCACTATTGTTGTTTTCTTAGATGCACTTAGGAAATAAGAGCACACTTTTATTTTTCAATCCTTTTCCATAGTGGCTATTCATGGAGGTAAGAAGACCAACATTAGGGCTTGACTTGAAGGCAAGATCCCAAACAACCCCAACAACTTTTATTTTGCTTTGTATTTGTAGGAATTTCAAAGGGATTTGACCGCACAGAGATTTGTTGGTTCCCTCTCTTTCATTTCCACATCTCTAGTTATCATTTTCTTCATTCAAAATAGTTGATTCAATCTGTTATGCACTAGATCTTGTTATCTGGACTGCTACTGGGTCCTTTCTATGGTTTGCTATGTAGACTGACTAACTGTTTGGACTAGAACAAAAACATTCCATATGAAGCTTTTATTCATTTCATTGCCATACAAAAAACAACACATGTAGACATCCACGTGACATGCTAGCATCCTAGGCCGAGGCTTCCCCTCTCTAGTGCCAAGTAGCTTGTTCATCCCTTTTTTTAATTCTAAAACTATTTCTATGATTCGATAGTCTATTTTCTAGAAACTATAGATTTATCATTGTTCCTTATGCTTTAGCTTAGTCAAAATAGTAACTTTCTAAGTTAGAGGCAATCATAGGATTTAGCTGGAATGATTTTTCTCTCCCTACTTGGATGAGAACAAGATCCTCTTCATTTTAAGCTAGTTAGATCCTAGTGTAATATTGTTGAAGATTATTCTAGTTAGAAAGCATTGGCATTTTAGTTAGAATCAAATTTTCAATATTACATTTTGGTGAACTAGCCACTTTCCACTTTCCACTTGTATCCTTCTTTTTCTATGGTTTACTTCTCTCTTAGTGAACCGACTTCCTAATTTCTAAGAGCACTATCCTCTCGTTTGGTATAAACAAGCATTCAACTATGTCAGATCTATTTATATAAACCTTTATAACTTTCAATGATCCATTTTTCAGTGAATATTTTGACATGTTAGATGAAGCCCTTGATGACTTAATACATGTCACTTCTTCCTCTTTTATTTCAAAACATTTTTCTTTGAAACAACTGATTAACACAATCTATGTTTCTAGTTCTATACAAGAACCTGTGAAACTAAAAATTATAGTTCATCTTCATTCTAATACACAATAATCTTTTAAACTAGTTATCACTGTTTAAGGTGCTACAAACACACCTTGACCTCTAGATTATTTTACTCAAAAATTGCAAAGTATATAACATTAAATGTGTTCGGGCCTCCTAACTATCATGTGGTTGGTAGCCCACATGTATAATACAAGGCGAAACAAATAGACTACACCTATCCATGTTTCCATTCTTGCTTCTTTTCCTATTCTTCCAATAGCTCCTCATCTTCCTCAAAGGACTACTACTACAGAGTATGATCTTGTAGAGTAGATTCGTGCTACTCCTGCTAAGATCTCTTTTTGGGAGCTTATTCAAACTTCACCAACATACCATGGTATGCTCCAACAAGGCTTATAGAAGATCCTCGTATCATCTTCTAATTGACCTAATGATGTAGCTACCTTACTTGATTGCATATACATGCATACAACTGATATAATATTCTAGCAATATGAGTTACTATCTCTAGAGGTTCAAAAAAAAAATGACCCTCTTCTCATCATTGTCAGAATAAATTCTATTGGTGTCAAACATATCCTTATTGATAATGGTTCACGTCTCAAAATTTGTGGTGTAAACCTATTAAACTGTATCCATATTGATGTCTTGTATTTCTCCCACAAACCTCTCTATCCATGGTTTTGACAACATAGGTAGGAAAATTCTTGGCACAATCACACTACCAATTGAATCGGGCCTTGTTACTTTGCCTACTTTAGTGCACGTCATGCCCATAACTCTTTCTTATAATGTCCTTCTTGGTAGACCGTGGATCCATGCCATGGGTTCAATTCCCTCTACCTTGCATGGATCAATCAAATTTGTTCACAGAAATAAAACTTATATAATTAAAGTTGATCTGAATCCCCTTTAGTACTATTTGTAGGTAGATCCTGAGAATTAGAATAATTCTTCTCCAACACTTCAAAATCTCATTCCATCTTCTTTTCCAAAACTAGATTCGCTATCGTCAACTCTTGTTGATGATTCTAACAATGCATTAAATTTATCTTTTAATGCATGTCCACGTGATGATTTGGGTTGCTTAAATTTTACACCTTCCTTTGTTGGAGAGTATAAAATCAACCCATCTCACTGACATCCCAAAAATCCAATCTACTTCATCTATTGCAAATACTTCATCCAAGCCATTAAAATTTCTATTTCATTTTTCCCTAAAGATTCATATGACTATACTTCTCATATCAATTATGCCACTAATGGTGATCCTCCATCTTTCACAAAGATGCAATCCTGTTATGGTCGTAGTTTTCATATTCTCTCCAAAATTGGTTATCAAGGCAAGGGATGTGGATGAAAAGAACAAGGTATCAAGATCCCTTTAGAACCTAATCTACATTATTGTTCCACTAGTCTTGGATATTGTCCTAGTTGCCCCTCTAAAGCCTCATTTCGTAATTTTATAAATGTCAATATCATCTCCACATCTCTTCATTCTTCTTCTCTCCCTATTCTACATCTTGAGCTCATCATTCATGACTCTAGCTCTCATATACCCCCTCTAGATGCTTTTTCTACAGATGAAGCTCTAGCTAAATTCCTAGGAGTATATGATCATATGGCTAAATATAATCATGATTGTGGTTTTCTTTGTTGTTTAAATGCACAAGCATACTTTGGGGAATCTGTCAGTTTATTTGATGATACCTCTTCATCTCCTAATAATTCTTAGGAATCTCCTGATTCATCTGATCCTCAGGACCATAATACTCTCCTTGTTGGAGATACTTTTGATGTCCCAATGGATTCTAATGATACTAAAAAAGTCATCCAATTAGGCCAATGCCTATCATGAGATGAGTGATCATCATATTTTTATCTCTTGCATGAATTTCCTTATTTATTCACCTGGTCATACGAGGATATGCTTGGTATTGACTCTAAACATTGCGGTCCATAATATAGTGCTCTATCCTAATGCCTAGCCAATAAAGAAAAAAATTCACAAAATACATCATAAGGTTACCTTAATGGTCAAGATAGAGATAGAGAAGCTCTTGCAAGCTATCTTTATTCGACTGATAGACTATTCACCTTAGATTTTAACTATCATAGCTATTGCTAAACCCAACAACCATATTCAAATATGCATTAATTCTAGAGATCTTAACAAAGCATCCTTAAAGGATGATTTCCCTTTACCAAACATCAACATGACAGCTGATTCAATAGCTGACCATGCCTTACTTTATTTTATGGATGGTTTCTCAGGCTACAATCAAATCCTTATCAACCCCCAAGATCAATATAAAATTGCATTCATGTCTCCTTGGGGAAATTTTTATTATATAGTCATGCCGTTTGGATTAAAGAATGTAGGTGTGATTTACCAACGTGTAATGATCCTTATCTTTCATGACTTCATTCATAATATTCTAGAGGATTACGTTGATGATATCTTAGCCAAATCTATTTTGCGTCAGGATCATGCACGCAATCTCCGTTGTATCTTCAAACATCTTCACTTATATAACATGTGAGTTAATCCCCATAAGTGCATCTTTGGAGTAGACAATGGCAAGCTTTTTGGGTTTACTATTTTGTATCATGGTATCGAGGTTGATATGAGCAACATCAATGTTATTGTGAACATTTCACCTCCAAAGAATATTTCTAGACTTCATAGCCTCCAAGGAAAAATTCAGGCTATTCATTAATTCATTTCACAACTGATCAGAGCCTTTCCTTTACTCACCTCCTTAAAAAGGATGTTCATTTTGGTTGGAACTAGAATTGCCAAAAGGCCTTTGAAGATCTCAAGCACTATTTGGCCAATCCCCCCATTCTAATGCTAGTTGTTACTGGATGTCCTTTTATTCGCTACACATTTGCATCATCCAATGCTCTAGCTGCTATATTGGCCTAGCATGATGACAAAAGTAGGGAACCTATTGTCTATTAAATCAGTTGAACCTTACTCGATTATGAAACTCATTATTCAACTCTAGAAAAACAATGTCTCTCTTTAGTTTTTGCAACACATAACCTGAGGCATTACCTTCTCCATATAGAAACACGTGTCATTGTAAATTTGATCCACTCAAGCATCTTTTCTCTAAAATAGGTCACTTAGCTAAATGGGTAATGCTATTGACTAAATCTAACCTTAAATTTGTCTCTCAAAAGACAATAGAAGGACAGGCATTGGCATACCATTTAGTTGACACTCCCTCCCCATTTACTATTCCTAATAATTATTCTTTCCCCAACAATCATATCCTTTCTCTAGATGATGATTATCCTTGGGAGTTATTCTTTGATGGAGCAAGGTGTAGAACTGGCTCAAGAGTTGATGTGATAATACTTCCTCCTTCTGGTAAGCCAATTCCCCTTTCTTTTCATCTCAATTTTCCATGCACTAATAACATCATTGAGTATGAAGCCCTTATTGCTAGCTTGCATGCCACATTGTCTCTTAATGTCAAAATTGTTCACATCTATGGTGATTCACAATTGATTATAAAGCAGGTCATTGGCTCATATCAAGATAAGCATTATAAACTATCTCAATACCATGATCTAGCTTAATATTTGCTTAATCAAATTTCTTCCATATCCATACATACCATCCCTCATAAAGACAATCATCACACAAATGCAATGGTGAGTGTAGCCTCCCTTGTTCCCTTTGATAATTCATCCGGTGATTATTATTTTGTTATACACACCTTGTCTTTACCTGCCATTATGGATGGTCTGCCTTCTGACACTTTTTTCTACTACAACATTGATTTTTAGGAATGGTACTCCTATTTATTCAATTATTTGTGCAATGGTGCCTTCCTGAATAACTCCTCCAAAAGCGCTTGTACTCAAATATGAAAACTTGTAGCACACCACATTATTTTATCTAATGTATTATATCGCCGAGGTTACGATGACCTCCTTGTCTATTATTTGACTAAGGATGAAATACCCATTACTCTTAAAGAGGCCCATTTTGAATCTTGTGGAAGGCATTTCGGTGGTAGATCCTTGGTTCAAAAACTTCTCCGAATGGGCTACTATGAGCAAATCATGGAACAAGATTCCTTTGATTTTTTTAAAAAGTGCCCTCAATATCAAAAACATAGTAATTTGATCTCAGCTCCCGCACAAGAACTCTATGCCCAAACATCAACTTGGCCATTTTTAGTTTGGGGTGTTGGTGTGAACATGGGTGTTTCCTCTTTGGTTTCCCCCTTTGTAGTGTGAACAAGGTACATTATCTAACTAGTTCCTAGTCAGGACCTATTCACACATGTTCACATGTTAAATATTACTTAGGTAGTTAGAGCATTTAATATTTGTGTCTCATGTCATAAGATTAGAACACTTGTCATGATTACATGATGTCCTATCTCTTAACCTTGCCTATATAAGCAAGGCTTCTCATTGTACATCTCATTCCATTGTATGCTTTGCATTCTCTTGAGTTGAATATAGTTTATTTATCTCATATCTGATTTTTGTTTTGCTTTCCTTCATTCATTTGCAATCTTGGGTGGTTATCTCCATAGCCAAATCTTACATGGTATCAGAGTGTTAGATCTGTGATCTCCTTCCTTCTTTTTCGAGAGATTCTGCCAATAATTTTTTTGGTGCATCCTGGTGCAAAACTAACTATGCCATTGTGTCAAGTGGCCCATTTTGAGTTTTTTGATATATAACATGCCTATATTTGGTGACAGATGATTTTTGACCATTTTAGGAGGGTCTATAAAATTTTGTGGCAAAAAATTCTATACAATTGTATGGAATCCGTACATTCGTATAGATTGCCATACAGTATGGGGTTGAAGGCGCAAGCAGTTGCAATCGATAGTCTCTATCAGGCGGTTTTCCATTTTATTCGGTGGTCTCAAGTTTTATTCTGCAGTTCGAGCTTTTATATTGTGGTTCCTGACATATTCTAGAAGATTCCCTAGGTCACCAATCGTCAGTTGGAGTCATCCTGTGTCAGATCTGCATGTGCAGGGTTTGTCATTTTACTCAACGGTTAATTGTTTTTGTCATTGGTGTTTTTGAAAGATCTATAGATTTTATATGCTGGTAATCGAATCGATGGGAGTTTTATTATGTAGGGCTTAGCCCTTTGTTCTGCGCAGGCCTAGCCCCTGTTCCTTTGGGCCTCAAAGGTCTTAAGAGAGACGGGGCCTGTGGGTGGTGTGCCAGACGCACCACTACATATTGTCACTTTTCCTCCACTTGGGAACGACCATCACCATTGATTCACCACCCAGAGCAATGCCAAACACCCTCTTGCAACTGACCACCCCAACAGTCGTTCCACCAGTCTGAAACGCTGCCGCCGCCAACAAACCACTAGAACTCTGCCTAGATTCGCCGACCACAACTCCTCATTTAGGTTGTGCCGTTGACTTTTGTACCTAGTTACTGCCACTACTGGCGAGATCCACCACCTCCGCCCATCCACCATCTAGGTAGTGCTGCCGGGCCACCAGACGACCACTAAGGGCCATTTTTGCCCCTCCTCTAGCCCTAATAGGGCATTTTTTTCCCAGAGCCATAAATTTTTGCCATGATGTCATATTTTGGAAAATGAATATTCAATGGAAAGATGGTTCCGTGTACTTTGTAGTGGTGTATATATTTTTTGTTGACTTTTCTGTAGGTGCTTAATTTTTCTGTTTAAAATTTGATCATCTACTTTGGCTTATGAGCTCATAACTTTCACCCACAATATCTAATTTTTGCAATTCTTGCGGTGTTGGAAAGGTATTGAGGAGTTCTACACAACCATCCATGCACTTTTTTCATATTCAACCACATGTATCTTTTATTTAGTTTGTCAGTTTTATGGCTTCTGATTGATAACTTTGACATCCTGACACCTAGAGAAGTTCTATTTTTTTTTGTGGGCTTCATCTCAGTTTCCTTATTTCTGCACTTTAGTTTTTTGGTGTAAACATATCTCCTAGTTTATGGAAATTGAAATGTGATTATTATGGGAGGAAAAGGCATACAATAGATGAATGCATGTAGAAGTAAATTGATGATTTAAGATTGCAAATTGAGCTTTATTAGTTGAGACAGTTGTGCATTGCCAATGGCATTATTTTGCCCAATTCTTCTACTCTAGCATGTGCAAATACATGTTCATCCCTTGTTGCTACATTTGAGTCTAGTGTTGCCTCACATCGAGCTTCCCATGATTCCTTGCAACAAGACATTATTAGTTTTCCAGATCCACCTCATTGGGATTCCTATTTACCAAACATATTTGTATAACATAGAAAATGAGCCAAAAGGAAACAAGTTAAAACAATAATAACCTATTTCACTCAAATTCTAAGCTACCTCTGATAGAGAAATAAAGGAATTCAAAACAAGAAATGAAGCTAAGCTATTAACCCTAAATGCAAACCTTGCTAAGTGGATGTGCTCCTTTGATTTTTGATATGCGGATGGCTCCCTAAAATAGCAGCATAACTTTACTTCTCATGGAGTCTTGAAAATGCTTCGGGTGATGATCTATTTATAGGATTTTTAGATGTTGGATGAAGGGATGATATTGAATTTAGAAATCAAGGGTGGATGAGATTGATGTGATGTGAGTAAAAGTGTGGTTGAATGTGTGGTGCAGTACAAGCCTTCATGTGTTAGATTACTGGATGCAGTGAGTAGAAGGTGTCTACTATTCTTCAGTGATACTGCAGAGGTGATGTTGGTATTGTGGTGACTATTGGTTATGTATTTTGAGCTTCAATGGAACTATACTCTTTGCATACATTAGATGCAATTATAATAGTTCAACTCTGGCAGTAAGCCACCTCTTCTATCTCTTTCTTTCTGGGCAGTGAGACCTTTGGCAATGAGCCTTTCTTCTGGGTAGTGAGCCCCTCTAGTAGTGAGCCTTTTGTAATTCGGTGTTGATATTACATTATATTATGAGCTAATCCTCACCGTGGTTTTTCCCTTCTTGGGTTTTCCACATAAATCTGGTGTTCTCTTGTGTTTGATGTTGGATTGATTCAGTCTTTGTTATTTGATTTCATGTTTAATCATCATAACAGTCTAAGGGTTAATTGACTATATGTAGATCTAAATATGTGTGAGGGTTTAAAATTTTAAGCTACAACTGATTCACCACCCCTCTCAGTTTTCTTGTGCATTCAAAATTGGTATCAGAGCTAGGTTCCTTGGAATAGAGCTTAATCGCTTAAGGTAGATCCGGGATGGCGCACAAGAAGGATGTTCCCCAGTTCAATGGAACATGGAACATATTATGCATTCTAGAAAATAAGGATGGAAGGTTATCTGATTGCTCTTGGTTATGAGATCTGGAAGGTTGTTGAGACTAAATACACAATTCTAAAAAATGGTCCAAGTACTACAGATGAGATCAAGTCTTTTGAAACCAATGGTAAAGCAAGGTATGCTCTTTTAAGTGGTCTTTCTAATTTTGAATTGGTGAAAGTTATGGATTTGAAAACTGCTAATGAAATCTGGAAAAAGTTAAAAAGTATTCATGAAGGAGATGATAAGGTCAAGCAATCTAAAATGCAAAACTTGAAGCTCATGTTTGAGACCATGCAGATGTATGAAGATGAAAACATTACAAGCTAAGTTTATAGGTGGATAAAGTTGTCAATGGCATCAAAGGACTTGGCGGAAATATTGATGAAAAAGAAGTGGTATTGAAGGTACTTAGAACTCTTCTTAAGGCTTACAGTCATAAAGTTTCTGCTATTGAAGAATTACAAAATCTGAATCAGTTTACCAAAGATCAGTTGCTTGGCACCTTAACTGCTTTTGAAATGAGGGAATTTGGTACAAGTAGTGCAAAGGCTGAGACTTCCTTCAAGGCTGACAAATTTGAGAAGTCTGTGGAATTAGATCAAGAGGATTCTGATGATGTGGAAGCTAACTTTGTGAGAAAAATGAAATTGGGTACTGGTAAGTATAGTGGTAAGTTGCCTTTCAAGCGTTTCAGTTGTGGTAAGATTGGTCATTATGCTTCAAGATGTTCGGAAAGAATTTTGAGAAGTAAGAATAGGGAGAATAAAAGTAGAGTGCCTAAGAAAAGCTACTATGTTAGAGAAGATGCAAGTATATCTGATGATGAATCTGATTATGAAAATGAAGAGGATAGTGAATGTCTATTCATAGATTTAAAGGATGACACTGTTTCTACTAACTCTGAGAAGTGTGTGAAGGAAAAGGCTTCGGAGGTAAGTCCTAATACTAAAGGTACTTTGATATCTGCTTTTCATACCAGACATGAAAAGAACCATTGGGTTATTGATAGTGGATGCTCAAATCATATGACTGGTGATAAAAGTAAGTTTGTTAAACTTGAAAAATATGATGGAGGACTAGTTAGATTTGGTGATGATACAACTGCTAAGATATGTGGAAGAGGCTCAATTAGTTTTGATGGCAAGCATAATACTGATGATGTTCTTTATGTTAAGGGTTTAAAGCATAACCTCTTGAGTGTTGGATAAATGTGTAGCAAAGGATACAATCTTGTGTTTCAGGATGGTTGTTGTGAAATTAGAAAAGATTCCAGAACCGTGATAGCTGCTGGAAAGAGGACAGATGGAAATGTTTATCATCTCAAAGGTGGTGATGATTATTTCTTCATGACTCATGTTAACACAAACCCAGCTACCACTACACCAAAAGCTCGAACTGTTAGTGAGAGGCGCCCCAGTTAGTGTTACCCAGAGACCACGCGGGCCCGAAGGGAGGGGTTGAGGGTCCGGCTTACCTAAGTACCAACATACCCCCACCTGCCGCAGCCTTCCACGTGTTAACCACAGAGGTAGGTGGGGCAGCTTGGCGCGCCTTGCACGCATGAGAGGCAGTGGACATCAGGCGGGATTCGAACCCCTCCCCAGTAGAGTCACCAATTTGTTAACACAAACCCGGCTACCACTACACCAAAAGCTCGAACTGTTAGTGAGAGGCGCCCTAGTTAGTGTTACCCAGAGACCGTGCGAGCCCAAAGGGAGGGGTTGAGGGTCCCGCTTACCTAAGTACCAACAACTCATATCAGTGAAAGTTGGCTATGGCATAGAAGATTGTGTCAAATCAATTTTGATAGCCTGGTAAGGTTAGTTCAAGCTGTGAGAGACCTGCCAAAGATTACAAAGCCCATCAATGCTGTTTGTAAGGAATGTTAGATTGGAAAGCAAGAAAGAAGAAGTTTTAAAGTCAAGGATTAGTCTTCTACCGGACTATTGGAATTGGTGCATACAGATCTTTGTGGCCCTACCAAGGTAAATAGTTTTCAAGGTGACATGTATTTCATGCTATTGATTGATGATTATTCTAGGATGACATGGGTTACTTTTCTCAAAGAAAATCTGAAGCCCTAGATAAGTTCAAAGCATTGAAAGTCACGGTTGAGAATAAAATGGATATGGCAATTAAATGTTTGAGGTATGACAGAGGTGGAGAGTTCACCTCCAATTAGTTTAACATGTTTTGTGAGAATCATGGAATAAAGAGGCACTTATCTGCCCCTAGGACTCCTCAACAAAATGGAGTGGTTGAAAGAAAGAATATGACTGTTCAAGAAGTTGGAAGGACAATGATAAAAGAAGCAAACCTACAGGAGGTCTAATGGAGAGAAGTAATTCATACTATTGTTTACATACTGAACAGACTGCAAGCAAGAGTAAATAGCACAAAGACCCCTTATGAGTTGTGGTATGGAAGGACTCTGCTGCCAAGTACTTCAGAGTGTTTGGAAGCAAATGCTATATTAGAAGGGATGAAGAAAATCTAGGAAAGTTTGATGCAAGGTCTAATGAATGCATCTTCCTTGGGTATTCTACTAAAAGCAAAGCTTACCAGTTCTACAACAAGAGGTTGAGAAGGATTGTTGAGAGTGCAAATGTCTAAATTGATGAAGATATACAAAATAATTAAGAAGTTGATGGTTATGAATCAGATGAGTCATCTTGCAGAGAAGAAGAAAATGCTGATGAAAAGGAAGTACAGATTGAAGAAGAAGAAGCTCCAGAAAAGACTCCTAAAACTCCCAAGTATGTGCAGAAGCGTCATTCTGAAGATCAAATCATTGGTGACAAGAACAAAGGTGTGCTGACAAGAAGGAAAACTATTGAAGAATAGGTAAATCTATGTTTACTCTCTAAAGTTGAACCTAAAATAGTGATTGAAGCATGCAAGGATGAGTATTGGATCAAGGCTATGGAAGAAGAACTAATGCAAATTGAAAAGAATCAGACTTGGGAATTTGTCCCAAGACCAACAAACAAGAATGTGATTGGAACTAAGTGGGTATTCTGGAACAAAATAAATGAGATTGGAGAAGTGGTAAGAAACAAGGCAAGGCTTGTGTGTAAAGGTTACTCACAAGTAGAAGGAATAGACTATGAGGAAACTTATGCTCCGATGGCAAGAATGGAGGCCATCAGGATGGTTTTGGCTTTTGTAGCACATAAGGATTTTAAAGTATATCAAATGGATGTGAAGTCTGCTTTCTTGAATGGCGAGTTGGAAGAAGTATACATAGAACAACCAGATGGATTTCAATTATCAGATAAACTTGACATAGCCTGCAGGTTGAAGAAGGCACTATATGGATTGAAGCAAGCCCCCAGAGCTTGGTATGCAAGGTTAGACAGGTATTTATTACAAGGATTCGATAAAGGCTCTGCAGATAGCAGTTTGTACATCAAAGCAGGAGAAGATCAAATTCTGATTGTGGAAGTGTATTTAGATGATATAATCTTCGGTGGAAATGAAGGCATGTGTAAGAACTTTGTAGATAAGATGCAGAAAGAATTTGAGATGTCAATGTGTGGAGAAATAAACTTTTTCCTTGGGCTACAAATCAATCAGACAGATAAAGGTATTTTCATTTCACAATCAAAGTATGTCAAGGATTTGTTAAAGAAGTTTGGAATGGAATAATCTAAACCAATATGTACCCCTATGACAACTGGTTCCAAGCCGATATATGTTCCTAAGGCTGATCATAGTAGGTATAGGTCAATGATTGGAGGATTGTTATACTTAACTGCTACTAGACCAGATATTATGCATGCAGTTTGTCTTGTGGCTAGATTTCAAGAAGATCCCAGAGAGTCACACGTTCCAGTAGTGAAGAGAATATTCAGATATTTAAAGGGCACTCTAGATCATGGCTTGTGGTATAATATGTTCCTAAGGCTGATCATAGCAGGTATAGGTCAATGATTGGAGGATTGTTATACTTAACTGCTACTAGACTAGATATTATGCATGTAGTTTGTCTTGTGGCTAGATTTCAAGAAGATCCCAGAGAGTCACACGTTCCAGTAGTGAAGAGGATATTCAGATATTTAAAGGGCACTCTAGATCATGGCTTGTGGTATCCAAAGGATAATGACTTTGCTCTAAGTGATTACATAGATGCAGATTGGGATAGTTGTGTAGATGACAAGAAAAGTAAGAGTGGTGGTGCATTCTTTCTTGGAGGTAGAGTGGTGTCTTGGTTAAGTAAGAAGCAGGATTCAGTATCTTTGTCTACTACAGAGGCAGAATACATTGTAGCATCATTTGGCTGCACATAGGTGTTGTGGATGAGGCAAGCCTTGAAGAATATTAGAGTGGTATATGATGAACCTATTCCTATCTTCTGTGATAATACAAGTGCTATTAACATTTCAAAGAATTCGGTGATGCATTCAAGGACAAAACATATATCAATCCAGTATCACTTTTTGAGAGAGAAGATTGCAAAGAATGAAGTGAAGCTTGAGTATGTGCCTACAAAGGATCAGGTTGTTGATATGTTCACCAAGGCTCTTCCTAACGATACTTTTGAGTATCTCCGAAAGAAGTTAGGGGTTATTTCCTCTCCTTCTTTGAACTAGATGCATAAGGAGATGCATTAGTCTAGTGGATTTCACGTTTCATTCCTTATTCTAGATTGATGTTTGAGGCTACCTCTCAGGGGGAGCAGGTAGTGGTCATAATGGTTGTTGCAGTCAGGGGGAGTAAGTTTTAATGTTGGTTGCTTCTAAGGGGGACCTTGCAGAGTAGTAAAATAAATGATGTTGTAGAGAAGTAATAAGCAGGTACAGGTTTGAGCAGTTGTCTAAAAAGTAAGATTGAAAGAGAGATGTGCATCCCTTTGCCATTGATGTCAAAAGGGGAGAGAGAGAGCAATGTGAAAAATGAGAGAAAGCAGTGAGTCAGTTGTCAAGAAGAGAATAGCAAGTTGAGGGGGAGAGAAAGAAAAAGGAACTGATTGGTATAGTATTGAGGATGCTGGTGTGTTGATGGTTTTTCACATTATGTGTTGCCATCAATGACAAAGGGGGAGATTGTTGCAAGTATATGCAGTCAATGTTGTCATTGATGTCAACAAGCTTGTGTTGTTATTGGTGTCAACTGTGTAAAGAAATGGTACAAGAGTATGAGTAGTTAATGTTGAGTGGATACTATCTTTGAGATGAGGTTGTTGCAATAGTATGGGTTGTTTGATTGAGTTGCTTTGCTGAAGATGATTTGGTTGCTTTGTAGAGGTGCTGAAGATGTTGAGAATATGTTTGTATCAGTTGGTTTCCAAGTACTTTTGAGAAAATTTGATTAATAAAGGAAATAGTGTATTGAAGTGGCATCTTGGTGTACAAAGTAGTGTTCTTGTTTTGCTTTGCATTTCCTGTATGTTGAAGATTTGTCTTTGCGGTTTGGATATGTTGTTTAGAGATGTTAAGAGATTTTATATTCTGAATTTGGTGCTCTGGTTCATTGTGCAGAGGAAGTTGTGTTCACCAGTGTGTAAACTGTGTTTCTGAGTGTTGCAGAGGTGTCTGGGAGAAATGTCTTTGCTCCACATTTCTTCGCAAAGTGGTTTTAGGTCTTGTGGTTCTGGAATTGTGCTTATAAGGTTTATATCTTTCTTCTGTTGAAGTTGTTCATGGTTTGGTACTATAGAAGTCGATTTCTAGAGATACAGTGTATGAAAGAAATAGTTAAGCATGCTGGATAAACAAGGTAAGGTTGTGCAGCAGGTGAAAGTTGTTACGGAAGAATTTGTTAGATTTCAAGATGTTTCAAGATGCTTGTGGAATACTCTAGATTGTGTTGAAGCCTTGCATGTGGTCCGCAAGTCATTTTTGGGTTTGATGAAGCGTGTATTAAAAGATCATTGTTTTAACACAGGGTTGGTCGACCTTGGATGTTTACACTATTTGTGGAGGTGCTTCGGTGATTGTGAAAGTGTGGAGTGGTATGCTTGGATAAATTTAGGTCTGAGCTAAGATGTGTTGTGGTCCTCCTTCATTCCTTTCCATCGCGAGAATGTTTAGGTCTAGACCTAATTTGAATTTTCTATGTTAAGATTTGTTGCCAACCTTGAAGAATGTTCTCAAGGTTGAAGACAATATAAATAAGTGTCAAGGGATCCTGATACCTGAGCTGGTCTCCATACATCTGCATGCACAAGCTCCAACTTTTCATTTTTCTTTTGCTTCTCGTCCTTGAGAAAACTGACTCTCTTTTGTTTGCCATACACACAACTTTCACAGAAATTCATATTAATACATTTCAGACCTGGTAAAACTTTCTTAGAATAAAGTACCTTCATACCCTTTTCACTCATATGCCCAAGTCTGTTATGCCACAGCGTTGTCTCAGAACCTGCAACAACTATTTCAGTCTCTTCCTGTGAACTTGCAGCAACTGTTCCTGAACCTGTTTGTTTTTTCTTTGCAACAACTAAAGTAGAAGGAACAGTATGACCTGTACAAAGATATAAAGTGCCTACTTTCACACCTTTTGCTACTATTAAGGCACCTTTTGAAACCTTCTAATTTTTATCATTAAATGTAACAATGCAACCTTCTTTAGCTAGCTACCCTGCTGAAATTAAATTCCTACTGAGCCTTGGAACATGCCTTACCTCTATGCGATGTGAGTAATAGTGTGGTTGAATATGTGGTATAATACAAGCCTTCATGTGTTAAATTACTGGATACAGTGAGCAGAAGGTGTCTACTATTCTTCAGTGATACTATGGAGGTGATGTTGGTGTTGTGGTGAATACTGGTTTTGTATTTTGAGCTTCATTGGAACTATACTCCTTACATATGTTAGATGCAATTATAACAATTCAACTCTGGTAGTGAGTCACCCCTTCTATCTCTTTCTTTCTGGGTAGTGAGCCTTTCTTCTGGGCAGTGAGCCACTTTGGTAGTGAGCCTTTTGTAATTCAGTGTTGATACTACATTATATTGTGAGCTAATCCTCACTGTGGTTTTTTCCTTCTTGGGTTTTCCATGTAAATTTGGTGTTCTCTTGTGTTTGATGTTGGTTTGATTCAGTCTTTGCTATTTTCTTTCATGCTTAATCATCGTAACAGTCTAAGGGTTAATTGAATATATGCGGATCTAAATATGTGTGAGGGTTTTGAAATTTTAAGCTACAACTGATTCACCCTCCTCTCAGTTGTCTTGTGCATTCAACAATAAGAATGTTTGTTGTTCAAAGACAATCATTTGTGCATACCCAGAGGTTTAATGAGGGACAATCTTTTGAAGAAAAAATATTGTGGCAGCCTAGCAGGACATTTTGGGTAGGATAAGACCTATTTGCATCTGAGTACACATTACTATTGGCCACAGATGCAGGCCGATATAAAGAAGTATGTAGAGAGATGTAGAGTTTGCCAGCATGCGAAGGGCAGCAGTCAAAACACTAGTTTATAGCAGCCCTTACCTGTTCCACAAAGACCATGGGATGCTGTAAGTATGGATTTTGTTGTAGGTTTGCCTAGGACTCAAAGAGGCAATGACTTTATTTTCATAGTTGTGGATAGATTCTCTAAAATGACTCATTTCATTTCATGCAAGAAGACTAATGATGTTACAAATATAGCTAATTTGTTTTTCAAGGAAGTGGTGAGGTTACATGGTATACCACAAAGTACTGTATCTGATAGAGACATGAAGTTTGTAGGCCATTTTTAGAGAACACTTTGGAAGAAATTAGGTACACACCTTAGTTTCAGTTCAACCTACCATCCCCAAATAGATGGTCAAATGGAGGTAGTTAATAGAAGTCTAGGTAACATGTTAAGGTGTCTTGTTGGGAACACACTTGGTAATTGGGATATGGCCTTGGCACAGGCTGAGTTTACTTACAATGATTCACCCAACAAGAGTATAGGTTTTAGCCCTTTTTATATTGTTTATGGCATGCACCCTCGAGGTGTATTTGAGCTCAGAGATCTTTGTAATTTGGAGAGGAGAAGTGCAGATGGAGAGGACTTTGCCCAATTCATTCATGACCTTCATGAGGAGGTCAAATTACAAATTGAAGGTAGTAATCAACAGTATAAACAACATGCTAATAAAAAGAGGAGAGAAGTTCATTTTCACGTGGGTGATCTTGTTTTAGCTCATCTCAGGAATGAAAGATTTCCTACAGGTGAATACAACAAACTGAAAATGAAAAAGATAGGTCCCTGCAAAGTTCTCAGGAAATTTTCAGCGAATGCTTACGAGATAGACCTTCCTCCAGGCATGGGTATCTCACCTATCTTCAATGTGGCTGATTTGTATCCCTACAAAGGTGTTGAAGATGACAATATAGTAGAGGCAAAGCTGAATCATACTTGGGATCATCCAGTGACAAAACCAGCACAATTGGATATTGAGTGCATCTTGGAGTAGTTGTTGAAGAAGACCCGCGGCAAGCAGTACTTCAAGTACCTGGTAAAGTGGAAAGATCATCCTTTGGAGGATGCCACTTGTTTAACAGCAACTGAAATATCTAAGTATGATCATACCATTGATGACCTCATGAGCAAGAGCTCATGATTCTGCTTTGTCTCTAGGGGAACCTGATGCAAGAGCATCCGTTTCTCTGAAGCGAGTTTTTGGTTTGCTTTTCTCTTGTTTGTGTTTGTTTTCGGGTCTTTGCACCCAATTTTGGTTTGTTTGGTTTGATGGTTAGTTCTCCTTGGTTTTTCTTTAGCCTTCGATGCTTATTATTCAACTTAACCCAATCTTATGACCATTTTTGTTTTGGAGGCAATATATTTTGATAGGTTATAGGAGTTGGATGACATCACACACATCGGAGTGGAGTTAAAAAAAAAAGAAATAGAAAGAACAAAAAGGAAATCAGTTAGGTTTTTTTTTGTCTGGTTTGAGGGACAGTTATATTGGGGCGGCGCAGAGGAAATCTGGGTGATGCTCTGTTCTGAGATAGAGATATGGAATTGTGGAAGGAAGAACGTGTTGTTTTTCTTGTTTTATGTTCTCGGGGCCTTTAATGGAGATTATGTGCTGATCAGTTGCGCTTAGAAGTGAGGACAGTGCCAATACACACATCTGACTTATCTTTGGTATGGAATTTGGGATTTCCTTCAGAGGATAGCGATAGAAGATCATTTTACATTGTCCTGACCTGCTGCAGATTGTTTCGAGAATGCTTTGGAGGCATTGAAAGTGCCTTTAGTCTGTAATCACAACGTTCTGTATTGTCATAGAGTGTGGGTTTACTGGCAGAAGTCAGCGAATCATTGCTTTTCTATTCAGACTTGTTGCAGATTGCTTCGAGGATGCCCTGGAGGCATTGAAAGTAACTGATTCTTTTTCTTCTTTTGGTCTTTTAGAAGCTGTGTTGGATGGAACTCTTGAGGAGGCGTTTGGAGATTCTTTCTTGTTGTCGTATGGTTGGTAAACAGACATGAATGGCAGCGGAGTAGTTTTTGTTTTGTGTATAGCTTGTCATTGCTTTCTTATTGTGTTTCTTTGAATACTATAGGCAGAGGACTTCAAGGAAGTTACAAATGTCTTTTTGGTGTTATCTCAATGCAAGATAGTATTCATGATGCCATATCTTATTCCTAGGAAAAGATTGTCTGAAGCATTCTAAAATAACAGTGAGCTGATTGGACTCTTTCTATTCAATTTTGCCATCACTTTCTCCAATAGATTGTACATGTTCCACTACTAAATAAATTTGTTGTTAATGACTCTTTTATTGGCATCCTTGCTTTTGATTCTATAAGTTGACTTTCATGTTTAATTTTAGGCTCTTTACATTTATCTTTGAACAATTTGATTCCCTTATTTTAACCATAGATTTTCCCTACCTCGCCAGCATCCTAGCTAATGATATTTTTTAAATGCTTCTATTAATCTACCTCATGTTTGGGAGATTATTAACAAGAATGTAGGTTTCAATCACTAGCCATGTCTTTCAACATGGCAAGTAAAAAACACACGCACTAAGTTCTATCCTATTAGTCTTTTAGGTTTGTCCATTGAGAGAGAATATAAGAGGGGCAACTTAACATAGTTACAATATGGCTAGCAAGTGTGAGATTACTAGTTTTTTAGTTGATGTATAAGAGCATCAATATAGTTGTTAGAAAACATCTGCCAATATAAGGTCAAATTCTTGTTGCATGAATCCATTTTTAGGGGTATTTTGTTAAACAGTTCACATGACATTTTTGACATTTTTATAGTTTTTCTATGTAATTTGATGTTTCAAAAATAAATATACATTGCACATTTTTAGCTTGCTAAGTTGATATTGGGGTCACTATTACATGTATATTATACTACCTCAGCTAGCAAACAATTGCATCTCTATTCCACACACTTAAAAATGCAAACATCCACACAACAAATAGCCATAACAGTACACTGGTTTGCAATGCAGCAACTACATTGCAACCCTTGTTATTTGTAATAAATTATTTTATAATATATATGTTAATGAAAATATTTACTAATAAATTGTGTTGGTCTAATTATTTATTTAATTACACTTTATTAAGTTTACCTTAGGGTTTTTTAAAGTTACTTAAAGTTTTCTATCTTGCAAATATAAAAGCAAGATTTCATATGTAATTATTCAATCAAATATCATTATTGCATCCTTATCATGCAAATTTATCCTCTTTACTTTTTTCTTTTGTATCACAAGATAAGATTGCTTTTCTTCTTTGCCTATTATTGACAAATGTAGATGTATATTCCTATTGTATTATTCTTTTGTGAATAATGTAATTATTGCATCAGGTATTCTCACATCTTTTCCTTTGGTTTCTTGTAGAAGGAAATCTTTAGTTTTGTAAGAGATCTTGGGATCCTGAGTCCATTGGTGACTCTTACAAATTGGTCTTCATTTAATAATTTTAATAGTTTTAGGTTATACTTTTTTATATAATATCAGATGAATATGAGGATTTATACTTTGTAGAAATAATTTTAATTTAAATATATTTAATTTAAGGAGAAATAGACTTTTAAAAGTTTGTAAAAATAATTAAAGAAGTTGAGTGTGTTATAAAGTTTGATCTACAAAAGTTAATTTGGTAAAGTGAATGTTGATGTGTTCTTTGCAAAAAAGTAAACTATTTGGTAGAATAACCAAAAATTCTAAAAAAAGTCTCTCCCCTCAAATCAAATACTCCTAAAATATACATCTTAAATATACTTCTACAATTAAAAATCCTCATATCATAACTTTTATAACACTTCTCAATTTTATTTTAACTTTTTATTTGGTTGATCATTATCTACGCTTATTCATAAAATTATGTTAATTTCCACTTTATGCATTTTTCATGATGGGAACATAGAGATCTTAATATTATCTTGTTTAGATAGGCCTTGTTCATCTGATATTTTTTTAACACCACCAAGTAAATGTTACACCTATAATTTATTCTATTAAAGGCTTTCATTATTTTATTTTGGTGAGATTTAATCAGAAGTACATGTTATAGATTGACATTATTTTGTCTCTCTTCTCTATTGTAACTATCTTCTTTTGTTATTTGGTTGAAACTTTTTTGAAAATTTCCTCTTACATTTAAAAAAAATTAAAATAATGTGTTTTAAAATTATTTTTGCAGTGCCTCAAAATTATAATATTATATTGAACACTAAAAGTGAAAAAGGGAGCAAATTAAGTTATGTAAGGTGAATAATGTACACATGTTATATTGGTTTGGAAATATTCATCTATACAATTTAATGTGCGCTAAAAAAATGTAATTTTTGTAAGTATTGGGAATTCAATCTTTGATAGAGTTGATTGATAGATAGGATATTGGAACACCTTAATATCATGTGATCAAAACAATATGTTTATTATCCAATTCAATTAATTAAACTTTGAAGGAAGCACATGAAAGTATACAAAAGTTATAGATACACATGAGACAAATTTAAATAGGAAACTCTTACAAGGAAAAACCCCACTAGCAAAAGGCTATTCTCAATTGTATTATTTAGGAAAAATTACATCCAATACAATAGGTCTCTTTTACATAGTCTCAATATGTAGACTAATAGTATACAACCTCCAACTAGGACTTCACACATTCAAGATACAACACATTGAATCGGCATCTAACCAATCCAACCTTGTTCTATCTATACGAACAAATAGATATAAGCATTGCTCCCTACACTTGTGACCTTTTTCCCATTTTTTATCACAATTGGAACCGACCCCCTTGGCCTTTTGTCTTCACCATCTCTTCTTTAGAGAGCTTGTGAATCATGGGGGGTTTAGTTTTGCTATTTGTCTCATCATTTTTAGGGTGGAAAGAGGACCCAACAACTTTTTGTTGGGTTGCAATTTTGTCCTCAGCAAGCCTAGCTAGCGTAAGAACATCACTATAGTTGGCTAATTTAAACATGAGAATCTTTGCTTGAAGATCCTCTTTTAGACCGCTTATGAAACAACTTTTGAAAAATTGTTCATCAAGACCATGAGTCCGGTTAGCTAATTTCTTAAACTTTGTTTGATAGGCTTGTATTGAATGTGTCTAACATTATTTAGTGAGAGCGCCACTAAAATCTTCATAGGCACTAGGGCCAAAGCAACAAAGGGCTTACTTGCAAAAATCTATTCATGTGAGGAATGGGCGAGTCTTACCTAACCATTGAAATTGTTGAATGGCTTCTTTTTCCAAGGGAAAAGATGCAATAGAGAGCTTTGATCATGTGGAATTTGGTATATTGCAAAATATTGGTTGGCCCTATACAACCAACTAGTAGGATTTGTGCCATCAAACTTGGGAAAGTCTAGTTTAAGGGGGCATGGAAGTCGACCATAAGTTAGGGAGTGGGATCCTTTGGTAGAAGAGGAATGACCCCTATTTGAATTATACATGGCTACCTCCAACTATGACATCTCCTCTAATAGCCTATTGAAATTTTCTTCGGTCCATTTGCATGCTCTAGTGGGTCTTGATAACGACAACCTACAACCATAGTGACAATTTGGAGGTAGCAAAAAAAGGTGAACAACATTATATTGGAAAATGATCAAGAGATAGACAATCACAATGATATATATGCTTGAATGAGGAAAACATGAGCTTGGGCAAAAAAAAAGGTTATCTAGAGTTATATGCCAATTTGATCAACTCAAAGAGATGGTCGTAACAAGACAATCCATCGAAACAAGTAAATTTTTTATTATTATTGGTTATATACCCTTTGGGCTAAATTTTGCATTAAAACTAAGAAATTTTACTTGGATTGAGAGAAATTTGCATCTGAAGTTTTCGATTTGATAGCAGTATGACAAATGGAACCAACGGATTAAAAAATTGCAAGTATGTAATAACACTCTAGATCTTGGAGAGAATCAGTTGTAGAAAAAATATTGATATTTGTCTTATTGATGCCCAACTTCTAAAAGATGAATTGACCCTACTCAAAATGGATGGCACATAGGTGGGGATAAGAGAGAAGGTGCTACAAGGTGTGTCTAGTCTATGAGGTTACTAATATACTTATATTGTTCTTAACTAGTGTTGGCCCAATATTTTAGAGTGCTAACTATGGAGGATTAGGACCATACCTGTAGCCCACTATTTTGCTTCGAGGAACATGATGAGTAACTTTTGAGGGCTAACCCCTTAATGGTGCATCGTAGAATTGAAACGGCTAAAGGTTACCTAGGACGAGGTTGCAAAAAAATTCCTAGAGTTTTCTAATATACACAAAGGTATGTGTGGAAGCTCACAACTATATATAGAGGTTGTATGAGGCTCGAGTATTGGAGCCACAATACTCCTCACTTCACTAGACTTTTTATGGGGAATCTAGCTTAGCCAAAAATACAATTTTTTTGAGGATAAAACTCTAGGCACAAGGTTTCTAACTTAAAAATACTACTTGCAAGGGCAAAAAAATTGGGCAAAAATCAATTAAGAGATTAGTGCGATTGTGGTTGTAACCACTTTCTGATCACCAAGATCCCTCTAGGGCAAGGTGAGAGCATATAGTGGATAGTTATAGAAAGTCCTAAACTGATAATGTTGTTTGTAGATATGACCTTGGAAAGAGCTCTAATACCGCTTGTAATGAATTTGTTAGACAAAAAAAAAAAAACAATACACAAAGATATGCAAAAATGAGAGAAACAAAATATTTTTATTATCTTCACATCGCCACTTTAAGGGGGCAACCTCCAAATAGAGCATACACTATAGTTGCAAATATCCAAGATGCCTTCTACTTGAAAAATCATTACAATATATGAAGTCTTCATAAAAACAAACACTACTATCTTATGCATGTGGAATAAATACTTTATTCTAATTAACTAGTGAGATGACTTACAAAGCATATGCATCCACACCTTTATTTAATATTACCTATAGACAACTTACAAAACATGTGCGCCCAACTAATACTAGCTAGTATATAGCACAATAGATTCATAACACTAATTAGAGGTTAATACTCCAATTGCTTAACTTATTTTGACTTTTTAATGAGTTATTTGTGGAGCTAGTGGTCCCATGAATATTTAATTTTTTTCAAGTCATCTTATATTTTAATTTTTAAGTGTATAATTTTTTTAAAATAATTATTTAGAAATCATAATATTAATTAAAAAAATTGTGCACCTAAAATTTGGAGGGAAATATTAAAAAATGAGGGAAATAAATGTATGGAGCCATGTGGCATTTTTCCATTATGCTTATTGTCAACCCTTTTTTCTTCCTAGCATATTTTTCAACCCCTTTTTTCCACAGCATATTTTCAATTGGTAAGCATAGCTGCTCCAATTAAACTAAGAAAGATTCTAAATTATCCTTTTCACATAATTAAAATTTTAAATGGGACCAACCCTGCTGCTCAAATTTAAACAGAAAATTCAGTTATGGAGCAGCATGGGACCGTGGAATTAATGAGAAAAACTAGATCTAGAGATTCAGAGAGATGAAAATACACCTACTTCAGTGAGGCTAGTAAAATCTAACCCGTTAGTTAACCAACAGAAAGAGATTCAGCGAAGCATGCTAAACTAAAGTGAGCGAAACCCCACAAAATATTAGAGAAAACAATATGATGCTACACAATCAGAACACAACAAAACGTGAAGATGGAAGGAATGAAAAGTGCGAATGTTGTCTCGTTCTTGGACTGGAGAAAGAAAATCGATGATTACAACAGATTGAAGGAAAAGAATGGTGATGGAGATAAAGATTGGGAAGGGATATGAAGCGGGCTGAGCTCTTTGTCAGCATGTAGGGAAGAATCTGGTGGCGATCTGAAGAGGTTTAAGGAGAAAATCCACAAAAAATTGAACATTGAACAAAAAATCATATTCTTGCAAAACCCAACAAAAAAATGATATTTTTAATTTTAAAGAAATAGATGTCCCAGGAATTTCGTTTTCTCTCTTCGCTTATGTCCTCTCCTCTGCAACCTGCACATTTATACAAATGTTGTTTTTGTTCAATTCCTCTCTCATCTGCAATCTGCAAGTTTGTACAAATGCCGTTCCTTTTTGTTCAATCCCTCGATATTTTGAGTTTTGGGCTTGATAAATGCGAAAGGGAAGGTTGACATATACTTTTTTGGGAAATCCACCTTCTATAATAAGCGGGCCTATTTCATCTTAACATAAGATGGTATGTCGTTATAGTCATGTTATTATGATGATATGTTATGTCTTAGAGGTGCGAACTGTGGAAAATAGCGAGTGGCCCAAATGTAGGCAGTAACCAGTAATGCAGGTTCCTAACTACTAGTATCACTATTATAAATTGTTGTGGCATGTAACAATCAATCACAATTTCAAATCTGTCTGTCGAACATAATAAATTTATTGATTTATGGTGTCTGTTGTGCTGGGTTGACTAGTAGAGATGGGGTATTAAACTAAGGGTCAAACCTTGCATTCCCGAGGGTTAGGAAGCGGTCCCATGGGAGGGGGCTTCCTAAATTATCTCAGCGGCGCTGCTGAGATTTTTTAGGAGCATTTTACAGAGAGTGGTTCCATGAATTTTGTAGTTTATAGATATGCTTAAAATCTTAAGCTCTTAAATTTATGGAAGCTGGTGGTCTCATGAAGCTCAATAGTTTATGCTAAATAATTTAGCAGAGATTTTTTAGGAAGCTGGGAAATAAAAACATAAAAGACTGGTAGTTAACTCCCTAAGCTGGTGGGGGAAAGTTTCAGCCCCACCCCACCTGCACCTACTCAAAAATAACCTCCTAAACATTAGCTGCTCCTATTTTGGAGGAAAAGATTCTGATTAAAGCAGTGACAAATTTTTTTGAGTTCCATGAGACCCTTTTCTCCACAAAAATAGATCCTCTAACAGCTCCATGGGACCGCTTCCTTATTGGCTTGAACAAAAGGAAATTTGAATCTGCTTAAACCAGATTACTATCTACTTTATCCTTGAGAAAGCTCAATTTGCTACAATTTGTTTTTCAATTTTGGAAATAGAACTTACCAAATTGGAGTGCAACCAGGCAAACCTTAAGGATTTCTTGAACGTTTCTTTGACTCTGGTTCATTTTGAGTCCAAAGTGGCCACATCCATAGTTTTTCGATTTGATGTTGGGAACAATAAATCAAGCAATTGAGAAAATTCAGTGAATTGAAATAAAGCTTTAGGGAATGCAGTGGCTGTCAAACCCTTAAATTTTATCTTTGACGAGAGTTTTGTTATTTAATCATATTGTATTTTAGATTTGTTACTGTACAATTTGATTCATGATCCCTAAAACATTTTTTCCTCTGATGATGGGTGGAGGATCTTACCCAGAATCTCAGAACTAAAAACTCACAGAGCCATCCACAAAATTATCTAAATAAAGAGTTTCCAGGTCGAATACTATAGTTCATCACCGGTTCATCAAGTACAAAATCAATAAGTTCTCAGCTAGAATATAGACTTGACCATGATGTTTTGAATTACAGAACTTCTTTGGGTTCTATGAACTTAAAATAATCAATGTACACATGAAATTATGAAGTTATCTGTGAAAAACCTGCTGCAACAAAGGAGCTAAAACACCAAACTTGCTCAGATTTGATTATTTGATTTTGAATGGATGAGGCCTTGACCAAGTGAGGCTCAGCGCCCAAACACTTACACTTACTAGGATGCCCAATTTCAAAGCCTTGCAGTGGAGAAATTCCCCAGAAAGGGTTACAGACTGGTCGGTGGAGGCTACGTAATTTTGGTGACATGAGAATTAGGTACCTACTTTGGAGGAGGAAACACTCCAGATGTGCAATCAGTAAAACTCCAATCTCTCATCATTGCATTCTTGGCATGAGGATTTACGCTAGCCAATTGGACCTCAGCTCAAACTTGAATGAATTTGTTTGGGCATTTTGTCTTCCTCTACGTTCTAAGCATAATCAGACTAATATCTCGGGTTTCTCCAAATTTCTGGGAGCGGTCACGAGGGGTTGCGGGGACAACAATTTTTTTTTCAAAATTTTGGGGATTGCCATATTATAAAAAATAAATAAATTATTAAATATATTAGATTTGTCAGTTCTTTTTTACGATGTTATTGCAATACAGCAGTACTGCAATATTTCAGACAAAATGAACGAATCAGCTTACCTCCAATATATAATTGAGAATATAACAACTAATGATTTATATTTTATGGCGCTTTGCGGATGGGGATGGTAGGGGATGGCGGGATGCATTTCTGGGATGGTAGGGGATGGGAGGCCCTTTTATAGGGAACAAAAATTAAAAAAACAGGGAAATTTTAAAAAATATATAAAATTTCAATTATTCATATATAAGGCATTCATTATATACATTATAGAACCATATTACATAACATTAGAGCTGAATTGAGATTTGTCAAAGGTCCTAGAGACATCAGTTTTGTCAGTTCCTTTTTACAATGTTACTGCAATATAATACTGCTGGAATATCTCAGACAAGATGAATGAATCAGCTTACCTCCAAAGTTTATATATGATTTCTCGAAATAACCATCTGATTTACTTATCTGTCTCTCCTTGAGTATTGAGGAATCAATAAGTACAAAGAGGCTAGCGCACCAGGTCTTACAAGCATGCGTACTGAATTAAAAGCTGGAAAAAAGAATAGTACACTGTGACTGGACCATGAGTGTTCACTGTTTGCCTGATTTGTACACAATAGATTGTATGATGGATGATGAATTACTGATAACATGTCTCAATAATGCTAAAGAAACCAAGCTTACATCTGCTCAATTGGATCTGCGAGCTGTTTCAAACAGCTCAGTGGATAAGAATGCACAAGAATGTGAAAGTAGCTTGGAGCAACAAAAAATTGATATTGAGAATGACGGGATCTGAAAGTCTACTACCTGTTAAGTGTAGTTTTTTACACATACCACAACTGAGAAAACTGAATGTCAATTACATTACAGTTCCCCAAGTAGACATGAATAAATCCAATTCCCTGGTCAAATATGAGCAAACTAATACCATTGTTAGAACATATCTGAATAGGGATTCAAAATCAAGCTTCAAACAACATGCCTATATGAATCAATATGCTATAGGTGATATTGCTGCATCTGCAGCTGCTAATCTGGCATCAATGAATGGAGCTTCTAAAATGACACTCTTAGCAACAATGGAAGAACAAGTACAAGCATTTTCAATGCTATCTGGTCAATTGTACATGAATTCAATATACCATTCTTGTTGGGCTGTAGGGAATGTGTTGTGACCTAATCACACATCGCCCCATTGCAAATGGGGACCCACCTTTTTTGCAATTTTGATATTGTAGGATCCTTAGGAAGTGTTGTCAAACCTAGTCTCTTCCATGTATTGAAGAATGAGCCTCTCCGGATGCAGAATGAAATGAATCAAGTGAGTCCAACAAGGTGCAAATGAGAAATACTTAAGCATGTCCCTGAGATACTAAAAATTGACTATGTCTGATGCCCTGAAGTTTGATGTCTTGAAATCCTGAAAAATGACTAAGTCTGAAATCTGGTGGATCCTCAAAAATCTAGAATCTGCATGTTAAATATCATGGATCCGAGACCTATCTCAAACATCCTGAAAGTATATTTCAAAATATTTTAAGTATAGGAAATTCTAAATATATTTGATTTCGGGCATTGAAAAGTGGCTAAGTATGGAAAATTTCCTCTGCACTAGTGGAATCTGCCCAACTTGGAGAAAATTTCCTTTGCACTAGAGGAATGCACCCTCTGAAAGGAAATTTCTTTACCCTCCATGGAATGCGCTCTCCATGAGGAAATTTCTTCATCACCTGGCCTATGCGCTCCTTAGGAAGAATTTCTCCTACCTTGGCTAGATGCGCTCCCTCAAGAAAATTTCCTCGACCTCTGCCAAATGCGCCCAACACTAGAGAAAGTTTCCTTTGCACTCAAGGAATGCACCCTTTGAAAGGAAAATTTCTTTAACTTCTAAGGCATGTGCCAACATAAGGAATTTCTTTAGCCTCCATTGAATGCGCCATCTTGAGAGAATTTCTCTAACTCCTGTCTTATGCGCTCCAACATGAGAATTTCTTCAAACTTCAAAGTGCGCTCATGCCTTAGGCAACTTCTTTGAAAAACATTCAAAGGCACCCCACCCTTAGAGGAAAGTTTCTCCAACCTCAAGCATATGCGCTCTCTCATAGAAGAAAATTTCTTCATCATGCTTCCTATGCGCCCATGCCTAGAGAAAGAAATTCCACTTGATACATAAAATGCCGCCCATTTCATAAAACATTCCAGTGGACACATGAAAAGCCGCCTAGGATCAACCCATTCTACTTCATGTTTGAAATCCCGCCCAAGGAGAAGGTCAAGTCGGCCTTAGTAAATCTGAAGAACCTTTTAACAAGGTCGGCCTAAGCAAGACCTTAGTCAGGTCGGCCAAAGAGGAAAAGTTTGCATAAAGAGCTTGTATAAAGGAGGCGTTAAACATTAGTTTTCAATTGCAATTCAATTCAAAAAAATCAATTCCTCCTAGCAGAGCAGACTTATCATTCAAAGCAACAGCAGAAATTTCCAAGAGTGAAGGCAGAATTAAGGGAAAAAGGGCAGAACTTCCTTAGGAAGGATGAATTCCAATCAGCAGCAAGTAAATCCCATCGAAAAGACATGACGAATTTCCATCAAAGACAGCAGAATCTAACACAACAAATTCAAGCCTTAGCAGGGGTGGATTTCCAACCAAGACAAGGCGAATTTCCATCAAAGACAGCAAATTTCACTAGCAGCTAAGGCAAATTCACTTGAAGAACAACGAATTCAGAGGAGAGAGGTGAAGTTTCATTAAGGGAGAAGCAAATTTCTGCATTAGAGCAGCGGATTTCATAAAACAGAGCAGACTTTTAAAATCACAATTTCATTAGAAAAAGCAGAAAATCCATCTCAAGGATAGGGAATTCCTTCCAAAGAGAAAGACGACTTCATTAAGGAGCGAAATTTTCTAAGGAAGAGGATAAAATTGTGTGAAGAAATTAGTTTCCAAGTGGTGTCATATTCGTGTTTCCTTTACAAGGGTTAAAAATGCATTGATTTTACAGAAATTTTTATCCTATGCATGACAAAGGATTTCTTACATTTGAAATGAACTTGCTTTTCATTTGAAATGAATTTTTATGGAATTATCCTTGAT
Source organism: Cunninghamia lanceolata (assembly GCA_027924645.1). Classification (NCBI taxonomy): domain Eukaryota; kingdom Viridiplantae; phylum Streptophyta; class Pinopsida; order Cupressales; family Cupressaceae; genus Cunninghamia; species Cunninghamia lanceolata. Next base: position 483,018 of record BSBN01000550.1, read on the forward strand.
CCTCAATCAAATTGTTTGCATTTTATAGGTAAATGGTAACATGGGAATTGAATCCACTTCAGGAGAAAAGACAATGATCATGAAGATGTTCGAGGAAAGATGAACTTCTAAGGCCGGACAAGGGAACTAACACAAATCAAGAAGACTTTGCAAGGATTTCTCCCCCTCAACTCAAACAAGGAAGAGAAGGCATATAGTTTCATCATCCAAGGATGGTCACTTCAAGGAAGGAGAATGGCAAAAGCTTGCACCGGAAACATTCAGAGCGTGGAAGAAGTGTTGCTCGAGGTCAACAAGGCACGGAGAAATCCAACAGCAAGGTCATCATTGGAGGAGGTCCATTGCACGACACCACTTCATCATCTAGAGGCTCACGTCCAGGGATCCAAGAGTCTAGTTTCACATTCAAGCTCCCTTTGTGATTACCAGCAAGATCACATGTAATCATTGAGTTAACCCATCATAAGTCATAAGAAAAAGGAACCTTGGAGTTATCTTGATTGATCACTTTGTTTAGCATTCGAGAGGCTTTATTCAAGAGAGAGTTGGATACTCAGTATTTTACTCTATTGTTGACTTGTCTAAAAACAATCATCAATAGGATCCAAGAGTCTAGTTTCACATTCAAGCTCCAGAGCCATCCTCTTCAATCATGAAGTCTACTCCAACAATTCACACCCAAGGTCTACTTCCTGCACCATTCAGAGATATAATCCTGCACAAGAACATGATGAGAAGAGAATTGAGCTCAAAGTTAGGAAATCAAGAAGTACACCAAGAATTCGAAACTAATGCAAGAAATTCAAAGGAAGTACAAGACCAAGATAGAATTCCAAGTTCAAGGAACATTCAAAGGATAATCATGTTGAGGTGGCATCCAATCATCGTCATCCAATCACATTGTGCCACATTGACATGACCAGATACATTGAACCTGGCTACCAAAATGAGGATAAGAATAGAACTTTCTAGAATATCATGTTGTAAACGTCTTATTGGTTGAAAGCAAAAGTAGTTGTAACTACCTTGTGTTGTATTAATCTTGGCCATTGATTCAAGAATCAATCTGGGCCCTTGGTTGTAATCTTGAGCTCTATATAAAGCTCATTCTCTTCATTTGTAAAGGTTTAGATGATTAGAAGTTATTAGCTCGCACAAGAATAGGAGTAGAATAGGAGTAGATTAGAGGAGACTCTTCGAAATCATTGAAGAGACATATGAAATTGTTGTAATCATACACTTCAAAATTAATACAAGCTCAATGTTGGTTCGCATGGTGATCTTGTGGTTTTGGAATGTTAGCCTGGTTTCAAATTCTTGAATATGATGGAGAAATGTTTCTAAGTAGCTTAGATAGATTAGAAGTTCATTGATGTAATGAGTTTATGCAAAGATATTTGATGAATTCCTTGAAGGTTCATACTTTTCGTGGATTGTCGAAGGCAACTCACTTTGCAAAGTTAGCCTAAACCTCCATTTGTTTTAGTTCAATTGTGAATACTTGTTCAAGTTGCGCCAGCTGTGGGTGTTTAGATGTGTGTTTGCAATATGAAAATCATTGGGTTACCTTAGAAGATTACATCTGCTTCATGTAGTTGTTGGTTCTCATGGTGAAACAGAGTCAGGTTTCGTGAGGAGTTTGTCTATCTTGGCATATTTCTTTATCTCATTGTCTTTAGAGTAACTTTCTCAACCCTTGTCCTTTTGCCTTTTCTTTTCGTAGCCAGTTAGAAGAAGTTCCATTTCATAAGGAAGAAGTAACACATTTGAGTGGAGTAAGGAGTATATTCAGCGTAAGTCCTGTTGATGATTGTTTTTAGACAACACAACAATAGAGCAAAACACTCAGTATCCCACTCTCTCTTGAGTAAAGTCTCTCAAAGGCTAAGCTATGTGATCCAGTGAGACAACTTCAAGGTTCCTTATTTGTGATTTGTGATGGATGAACTCAGTGAATTGATGTGATATTGCTGATTATCACAAAGGGACTTACGCAGACTTCTTGCTTCGTTCAACTTATTTCTCCTTGCAGTGTGGATGATATATGTACAATGCTTCAACAATAAAGAAAAGGAAAAAGATAAGGTTTAGAGAAACTAATCTAAGGTCAACGAAGCAATGATGATGCATGAATAGACAAACTTCTTAATCAATCTAACTCCACTTCGCCAAGAATGCCTACAACTACATGGAGTTGATGCAATCTCCTAAGGATAGTGAAAGGTTTTCAAATCATGAAGGCTCATATAAGCACCCATTAGACGACGCAGCTCAAACAAGCATCCACAATCGAACTTAAGCAAATGAAGCTCAGACTAGCTTTACATAACACTTCACCAACGATGAATGTTAAAAACCTGAGCTAGGAGTTGATCAAATATTCAATACATACATACATCACATCAATGAGCTGCTACTCTACTTTTAATCTACTTAGAAACATCTCTCCATTTCATCAAGATACAAGAAACCATGTCATTCCACAAGACAATACTTAACACCAAGCAACCTCCAATGTCATTGCATTAATCTTGAGAAATATTTACAACTTCAAGTACTCTCAGAGAATTTTGAGAGTCTCATCCTACTCTACTATTCTATTCTCCTACCACTAGCAATTGACTACTGTTTACAAATGAGACAACAAGGCCTTTATATAGAGTCTTAGAATTACAATGAATGGCCTAGATCAATTCAAGTAGCCAAGGGCCAGGATCATGCCATCTCAGCAGGTAGTTACAACAACTTGCTATTTTTAGTATATAAGAGAGACAATGAAGGCACATTTTTCAAGAAGATAAGGATAAAATAGAATCTTTAGAGCATCTTCCACATAGGCGTCCTCTTTGGCTTCTTACTTGTTGAATGATGTGGGGATCTGTGATTGGCTTGACGATATGTATATGCCATGTAGGTGCCACCTTAGCATATTCCCAACTTGCATCATCTATGTGATGTCCTCAAACATGATTGCTTGAATGAACTTGAATGTTTGGGATGTATCTTTGTTGATCTTGCCTTGTTCATCTTGTTGTAAACTGGATGTGTATGATATATGTTGCTCATCTATTCTAACTTTGTGATTCTTCTTCTTCTGATAGGATGAATGTTGATCTTCCTGGATGCTACTTCATGGAGAGAGTAGTGTAGATGATGATGACATGAAGTAGGAGACCTCTCGGATACTTGGAGATTGATAGAACTTGAAGCTTGGTGGATAGATGCCTTGTCCGGATGTAGATGATAAAGTGCACTTGAACAATGAACTTGAAGTGACCTCTTGGTGCAGCTACATGATATCTCGTTTGCAGTAGCACTTCTTAACTTCACTCCTCGCTTGAAGGTGACTCTTCGAATGACTCCTTAGATGACCATTCAGCCCCATCCATGCTCCTGCAAGATATAGACATGAATAGATAATGATCAAACAAATCCTTTCAGCCCTTCACATCTATCAAAATCTAATTTTTCAAGAACTTAAGATGGAATCCTATAAGGAAATTATGGCTTTTATCATTATAATTTTACTATCTTCCTTGCAAAAGTTCATCCACACTTGCACAATTTCTTTTTGAAACCAATAAGCCTGCTGAAAATGAAAACAAAATCAGAACATTACCTTCAGCTCAGACTTACAAATTGATTGCCTTTGATGAAAACCTTTCAACACTTAACCAAAATCAGGGTCAACTTGATAAAATCAGACTGAAATCAAACTGTACCTTACTTGGAAATCTATTTCTGCTCTTTGAAATGCACTTAGAAGACTAATTTGCTGCTTGAGTGAATGATAAAATGGAGTTCAAGAGCTGATATATATACAATTTACATAAAATCTGGAATTCTCTCCTCTAGGCCAACCTGATTTTATGCAATAAAAACATTTAATTTATTCTTTTTATACCAAATGTGGCGCGAAATTCCATGTCAATTGGGTAAGGTTTAAAAATCTGAATTTTGAATGAGGATGATAATTCCAATTTGGGGCGCGTTAGATCAATGTTTTGCTCTTCGTTTAAAATTCCACTTTTGCAAGTTACAATCAGCCTCCTTGGTCTAGGCGCACTAGATCACTGTTTCAATCTCTAGTTGAAAAAATATCAAAACATTACATAAAACTTTGTTTAATCTTCATCCCATAATGGCGCATTGGTCAGCAATTTTGATCCTTGGTTGAAAATGTCTTATGAAACTTGCAATCTAACTCCATCAAGCTGGTGCATTGGATCAATGTTTTGAACTTTCTCTTAAAAGTTGCACTTCCACGATCAAAACGGACTTCTCTACCTTGGTCGCATTAGATGAAGATTTCGATCTTCTCTTAAAATCCTTCACAAAATTTCAATTTAGCTCCATTCCAATGTGGCACATTGGTTAAGAAGTTTGCTGTTTGGTTTAATAATCACTCAAAACTTGAAACAAGATATTTCATCCATCTACCTTTTGGGCGCCTTGGTTCTTGATTTTGATCTTTGCTTGAAATGTGTTCTAAAAATCATCATTATCTCTTCTTGACAAGGGCACATTAGATGAAGAATTTGAACTCCGGTTGAATGATCACCAAAAAGTTGAACTAAACTTCCCCTAGTAATGGCGCATTAGATCAATATTTTGAACTCCGGTTAAATGATCACCAAAAACTTAAGTTTGAACCATGCTTCAATAGTGGTGCACCAGATGGTAATTTCATCCTTCTCTTAAAGTATCATAGAATTTGCACTTTAACAATCAAAACCAACCTTCTCCATCTTGGCACACCAGATCATCACTTTATCCTCTGGTTGAAAAAGGTCCAAAAACTTAAGTTAAACCACCCTCAATGATGGCGCATCAGATGAGAATTTTGGATCCTTCTCTGAAAGATGCCTTAATGTTGGATTAGACTTCCTCCACAAGTGGCGCACTAGATCATAGTTTTGATCCTTGTTTGAAATTGGCGCATTAGATCACAATTCTATCCTTCGGTTGGAATGCTTCAAAATTGGCGCACTAGATGGCAAATTTGATCTTTGGTTGAAACTACACCTTTACGGATTGCAACTAGTCTCCCTATTCTAGCGCATTGGATCAGCATTTTGATCTCCGGTTGAATACTTCCTGAAATGGGCCAATTGGATGGGGTTTTTGATCTCCAGTTGAATACTTAGCCATTTTTTTGCAAATTTTGAAGATGAAGATCCCTGGGTGGAAGTATATTTTAAAAAATATATTTAAATATAGGCCTATACTTTAAATATTTTTGAAATATACTTCCAGGATGTTTGAGATAGGTCCCGGATGCATAGGATTTAACATGCAAATTCTAGAATTTGGAGGATCCACTAGATTTCAGACTTAGTCATTTTCAGGTTCTTAGAAACATCCTAGAACTAAAGCAAATGACTCCTGAACAGAAACTCGACAGAGAACTCCCCTTAGATTAAAGAACAACCGCTGACTTCATCATGAAACAAACTTAAGACATCATCCAAAACTCAAGCAAAGCATCAAAGCTCAAAAAAATAGGGGGTCCCCATTTGCAATGGGGTGATGTGTGATTAGGTCACAACAAGTCCTTTTGTGAGTTTCAACAATATCACATCATACCACTGATCTATCTGATTTGCAAGTCAAGACCTGACATATCATGAACCTTGGAGTTGTCTCATTGGATAACATTGTTTAGCCTTTGAGAGACTTTGTTCAAGAGAGGATAGAATACTTGGTATTTTAATCTGAGTTTGCATGTGCATGAAAAACACATCAATAGAATTGGCGCTAGAAGGAGGGCTATTCAAAGACATTGCTCCATTCCTTGCATGCCCTTCTCCTCCTAACGCCCATCAACAAAATTGGCACTAGAAGGAGGGCGAGAACAACGAATTGCTCTGTCATCCGTCACTTTTATGCATGCCTCTCCTCATGCCGCTTGACAGAATTCAGCGAGGAGGTCAGAACGAAGAATTTCCTATGTCTCAACTCAGGATAAAAGGGCATGAACAAGGAATAACATTGCTTCTTTCACTCCAACCACGCGAATGAACTCCGAATTGTGGAATTGGAACCAAGTGAGTTTTCAAAGCTAAATTCGAGATTTGCAAGATCTCTCTTATGCCAAAAAATACAAAAAAAGCATAAAATTTAAAAAAATCAAAAAAGTAAAAAATTGCAAATAACAAAAAATAAGGATGGATTTCTCAAGATCTTCAAGGCAATTCAATGTGAATCGTCCTCAAGATGATATTCTTCAGCTTTGGTGGACTTTGAATGCACAACTCTATCCTAAGAGTTTGGACGACTTTGCATCAAGGAAGGGATGTAGAATTCATGACACCAATGGACATGAGGAGCTATATTGCCTAATGTTCTTATCAAGAATGGAATTAGCATTGCAAGAAAAAATTTCTTTTTCACAGGTACATGTGCTGATTGTTTCTACAAAGGTGGTTCCCAATGCCTTATTTGATGAAAGAGAGTTCTTCATAAGCTTTAAGGAAATGATCAAGAAGAGACTAAGTATTGAGAAGGACCTGCTTGCAGAAGAAATGTTGATTCCAGGTGGTTGGTGTAAGATTCATAACACCACTCATTCAGAACTAGAATGTTCGTCTTGTTAGGAAGCTGTTCATCAAGTGAAGGAAGAATTAAGATTGGAAGAAGAATCTGAAGTATGATTAAGACTAGACAACTTGTGGAGTAAATGTCTTCAAGAAATCAATTCACCACCTAAAGGAGAAGATGTTTCCATGATTTTCAATAGTGGAGATAGCACAAGTGAACTTGATAATCAAGTGGAAAGTCCATTTGCATACCTTCTTCCAAGAAAGAACGAACCTCCTGCTGAAAAATAAGTTGAAAAAGTAATAGAAGACATCCAAACAAATGCAAGTGCTGAACAAGGTATTGATTCCCCGATCAAAGGTGAAAGTGATTTAAGTCCATTGCAAAAAGAGAAATTCCTTGAGGAAAATACATTCATGCTACTAGAAAAGATCATTGAGAATGAATTACAAGAAATTTTAAGCATCCTTGAAAAGGAAGATGATCATGAGGGTGTGTTGCAAACCGTCATCCACAAGCTTGAAAAAGAAGAACCATTCGGAGGGGCGCTCAACGCTCTCATCGATGAAATACAACAAGAGTTCCTAGCAAAGTCATCCCAAGATGAACAAATTGATGAAGTGGAGGTCAAATGCGAAAAGCAATTCGAGTTGGTGCTAGGTCCTTTATTGAAGATCCATGATGAACTTACAGGGGAAATGTTCCATGTTTCCGATTTTCAATTATTTTCACCTTTTCATTTTGATATACCCACTATTGATTATAACGCTGATTTGCATATTGCGGACGTGAGTGGGATGATTCATCACCAACTTCGACCTCCCAACACGTTGATGAGCTACGAACAAGAATTGCTACTTGAGAATGAGACTGCTAGGTTGTATCTCTCCTTGCTTTTAATGACGAAGATCATGAATTTCCAAATTGTGAACTTGAAACATATGAATTTGACTATGGAAATTTAGGAAGGACGACCTACATTTGGATTAACCATGGTCCTTTTGAATTGCCACAGCTTATAATTTTAGGCAAAAAATTTTCTGAACATGAGAAATGAGTGGTGAAAGAACATTTTTCTGAGTTCAAAGATAAGTTTGCCAAATTGAGAACCATTACTTGCAAGATGTTGTTGCTCTTCATTTTGAGAAACCATGTCGGGTCATGTATATATTTGGGTCTTTTGAGTCGTGTCTACTCTTTGTACATAGCTTGCTTAGAGTAGGTTTTCTTTTCTGTTGCTTTAGAGTAGTTTGTCGTGTTTAGTTAGTCTTTAGCTTTGTTTGCTTTCTATAGTTTAGGTTGTTGCTTTAGTTTAGGTTTTCTTTTGTGGGTTTCCTGATTTGTGAAAAGGGCATTGTTATCTTTAAACACATTTAGCTTGATTCATATCGAATGTTAGTTCATTTCTTTGATAAATTTTCATGAAATTCTTTGGATTCCGAAGATGATTTTCTTTTACTTTATCAACAAGTTAAGATGTGTACTTGACTCAGAAAGGAATCGTATAGTGTCTTGACACTGACATCTTGTGATTACCATGTTTAAAATGCCAAATCTTAATCTAATTATTAACCTCTTAGTTTTCCTTTGAGAAATTTGCGTCAGATGGATAGATTCATTGTGGACTCCATTGTTAGTGTTTGAATAGCATGTTGCTTGTTCTTGGGAGATAAATCGACTGTTTAGAATGACTTGAAGTATTTTGAGATCTTATACACCTTAAAAATCTAGAAGTACCTAAGTGAGTCTCTGTGATCTTACATTAAGTGAAAAATCTAATCCACCTTTGCCGCCATCGGAATTCCCCACTCAGCTAGCTGAGTTATCAACGTAACCCGTGCCGTCAAAAAGCATATGTTGCAAGGGTAGCGGTACTGCATTGTACTCTGCCAAATTTTAAGCTTAGTTGAAAATCAAAAGGAGAAAAGAGATGTAATGAAAATCACAACCACACACTATAACTCAGTTAGATGGACGATCAAGTAATCTCTACCGGGGCTATGGACGCTTGACCGGCAATGGGGCTCTGCTTGAGTGGAATTTCGAGACAAACCCGTCGGGGCTATAGACGTTCGCTAGCAGCGGGGCAATGTCTAGGTAGTTCATGAGGTGTGTACTAATCACGTAGCTTAATGTAAAGGAATTTAGATGACCTTAGTTGCCGATGGATGGGAATGAACTCAAATGCACACACTTGGATCTTCGGGATATGAATGGTTGTGCTAAACTTTTGATTTTGACGCTTTGATCAAGTTTTCATGTTTATTTTGCCTAATGTGTGGGTGTACGCAGGAATTTTGAAGTTGTGATTCTTGTTTATCTTTGGAACACTTGAGATTTTATATTAACCACTATTTTGGAACTGTTTAACTATGAAGTGTCTCGATCCAGTTTATGATTCTTCTTCCCTTTCGAGTGTCTTTCCTAGAAGGTTGATGACTTTAAAGGAATTGTTTGAAGTTTCTGGGTTTGGATTGGGTCTTTATCTTTGAAATGTTCGGAACATTTATTCGAAGTGGTGCTAGATGTTGTGACCTAATCACACATCACCCCATTGCAAATGGGGACCCACCTTTTTTGCAATTTTGAGCTTGTAGGATCCTAGGAAGTGTTGTCAAACCTAGTCTCTTCCATGTATTGAAGAATGAGCCTCTCCGGATGCAGAGTGAAATGAATCAAGTGAGTCCAACAAGGTGCAATTGAGAAATACTTAAGCATGTCCCTGAGATACTAAAAATTGACTAAGTCTGATGTCTTGAAGTTTGATGTCCTGAAATCCTGAAAAATGACTAAGTCTGAAATCTAGTGGATCCTCAAAAATCTAGAATCTGCATGTTAAATCTCATGGATTCGAGACCTATATCAAACATCCTGAAAGTATATTTCAAAATATTTAAAGTATAGGAAATTCTAAATATATTTTGAAATATACTTGATTTTGGGCACTGAAAAGTGGCAACTAGCAAGTATGGAAAATTTCCTTTGCACTAGAGGAATGCGCCCTCTGAAAGGAAATTTCTTTACCCTCCATGGAATGCGCTCTCCATGAGGAAATTTCTTCATCACCTGGCCTATGCGCTCCTTAGGAAGAATTTCTCCTACCTTGGCCAGATGCACTCCCTCAAGAAAATTTCCTCGACCTCTACCAAATGCACCCAATACTGAAGAAAGTTTCCTCTGCACTCAAGGAATGCGCCCTTTGAAAGGAAAATTTCTTTAACTTCTAAGGCATGCGCCAACATGAGGAATTTCTTTAGCCTCCATTGAATGCGCCATCTTGAGAGAATTTCTCCAACTCCTGTCTTATGCGCTCCAACATGAGAATTTCTTCAAACTTCAAAGTGCGCTCATGCCTTAGGCAACTTCTTTGACAAACATTCAAAGGCACCCCACTCTTAGAGAAAAGTTTCTCCAACCTCAAGCATATGCACTCTCCCATAGAAGAAATTTTCTTCATCATGCTTCCTATGCGGCCATGCCTAGAGAAAGAAATTCCACTTGATACATAAAATGCCGCCCATATCACAAAACATTCTAGTGGACACATGAAAAGCCGCCTAGGATCAACCCATTCTACTTCATGTTTGAAATCCCACCCAAGGAGAAGGTCAAGTCGGCTTTAGTAAATCTGAAGAACCTTTTAACAAGGTCAGCCTAAGCAAGACCTTAGTCAGGTTGGCCAAAGAGGAAAAGTTTGCATAAAAAGCTTTTATAAAGGAGGCATTAAACATTAGTTTTCAATTGCAATTCAATTCCAAAAAATCAATTCCTCCTAGCAAAGCAGACTTATCATTCAAAGCAACAGCAGAAATTTCCAAGAGTGAAGGCAGAATTAAGGGAAAAAACGCAGAACTTCCTTAGGAAGGATGAATTCCAATCAGCAGCAAGTAAATCCCATCGAAAAGACAAGGAGAATTTCCATCAAAGACAGCAGAATCTAACACAACAAATTCAAGCCTTAACAGGGGTGGATTTCCAACCAAGACAAGGCGAATTTCCATCAAAGACAGCAAATTTCACTAGCAGCTAAGGCAAATTCACTTGAAGAACAACGAATTCACAGAGGAGAGAGGTGAAGTTTCATTAAGGGAGAAGCAAATTTCTGCATTAGAGCAGCGGATTTCATAAAACAGAGCAGACTTTTAAAATCATGATTTCATTAGAAAAAGCAGAAAATCCATCTCAAAGGATAGGGAATTCCTTCCAAAGAGAAAGACGACTTCATTAAGGAGCGAAATTTTCTAAGGAAGAGGATAAAATTGTGTGAAGAAATTAGTTTCCAAGTAGTGTCATATTCGTATTTCCTTTACAAGGGTTAAAAATGCATTTATTATATGGAAATTTTTATCCTATGCATGACAAAGGATTTCTTACATTTGAAATGAACTTGCTTTTCATTTGAAATGAATTTTTATGGAATTATCCTTGATCCTCAATCGAATTGTTTGCATTTTATAGGTAAATGGTAACGTGGGAATTGAATCCACTTTAGGAGAAAAGACAATGATCGTGAAGATGTTCGAGGAAAGATGAAGAACTTCTAAGGCCGGACAAGGGAACTAACACACATCAAGAAGACCTTGCAAGGAATTCCCCCCCTCAACTCAAACAAGGAAGAGAAGGCATATAGTTTCATCATCCATGGATGAAGGTCACTTCAACGAAGGAGAATGGCAAAAGCTTGCACCGGAAACATTCAGAGCGTGGAAGAAGTGTTGCTCGAGGTCAACAAGGCACGGAGGAATCCAACAGCAAGGTCATCATCGGAGGAGGTCCATTGCACGACACCACTTCATCATCTAGAGGCTCACGTCCAGGGATCTGTTGTGACCTAATCACACATCGCCCCATTGCAAATGGGGACCCCCTTTTTTGAGCTCCTGTGCTTTGCATTGAGTCTTGGAAGATGTCTTAGATTTATTTGATGAAGTTAGTGGTGTTTGAGTCCAATAGTCCCCTGATGTCCTGATATCCTGATGTTCTGAGACCCTGAAAAATGACTAAGTTTGGTATCCTGAAAATTGGCTAAGTCTGAAATCTGGTGGATCCCTCAAAATCTAGAATCTGCATGTTAAATCCGGTGGATTCGAGACCTATCTCAAACATCCTGAAAGGTATATTGAAAAATATTTAAAGTATAATATATTTTTCAATATACCTGACCCTAGGGACTTTTAGTTTTGGGCGCGAATTTGCTCTAGGATCTTAGGTGCATTTTCCCACTTGCAGAGACCCAAAAGTGCGCCTTAGGTGGAGACTTATATGTGCGCCTAGAAGAAAATCAACTTTCATCCACTCCAAACTATGGCGCCTTGATTGAAAATTGATATAAAAGGCCTTAAACATCAAAAATTTGACAAAGAAATGATTCAAGAGTCTAGTTGCCTTTTCATGTTCATATGATCATCAAATTGCGCCTTAGGATGAAGTAAAGATCTCTTAGACCTTGGGCGCCATTTCTTATTATTTTTGCCAGTTTGAGCACCTTGATATTGAAAGGATATTTCAAAGTATAAAGCAGGGCGCCTTAAGGGAGGCAATTCATCTTGATTATCAAAGGTGATCAAACACATCAAACTGAGCATCATACCTCTAGGCGCATTTTTGCCTCTCTCTAACCTCATTTTGGCGTTTTGATGTAAAATGAAGTCTAAACTTAATGAAGATTGCGCCTAGAGAGATATCACCTTATATGTGCGCCTAGAGTCATCCTAGCTCATCAATTTGCGCCTAAAGGTCAATATAACATAATATAACTTAGGAAGACTTTGAAAATCATCAAAAGAAGGCTAGGCGCCCTTTTCAACTCATTTTACCTTAGATATGCGCCTAACTTGAAGAGAACACCTATTTGAACTTAGGCGCCATTTCCTACTCAAAATATCCACTTTAGCACCTTACATGAAGGAAGCAAGGAAACTTTGAAATCTAGCATATGAAGGGTGAGTGGACTTCTTGGAGGCTTAGGAGAATAATTGAAAGTCTTAGAAAGCCAAGAAATTAAGTCAAAGAGTCTAGGCGCCCTTCTCAGTCTGTAGAGCCTTGCTTTGGTGCCTTGACAAAGATCACATGAGGATGCATCTTGAAGTGGGCGCTCTGATAAAAGGATTATTTTAAAGCTTTCCCCATTGTTTGAGGTCATTAAAAGGACAAGTATAAGACCAATCCAACACTAGGCGCACTTTCCTGTCTCTTCAACTCCATTTTGGCGCCTTGAATCTAAGGAGCTTAAAATCATGAAATCTAATGCCTAAGAGATAGGATAGCCTCAGGGGGGTCTACACAAATACCTAAAAATGTTAAAATATCAACAAATTAGCCCAAGGAGTGGAGGCGCTAATTTCCACTTGAACAACCATGGATTTGCGCCTAAGGAAGAAATCACATCTAGGAGTGGGCGCTTGAAAGATAGAAGCCTTCTAAGGCATGTTCAAAAGATTGAAATCACAAAGTGACAAGTATAAGGCTAAATACACTAGGCACACTTTCACCTATCTGCAAACCTAAATGGGCGCCTAGCAAGAAATTACATAAAATGACACTTTTGACTGGGTTCTTTGAGGAGGATAGACATTCTAAGTCATTCCCATTGTTTAAGATCACATAAATGGCGAGTATAAGGTCATTTAGCCTAGGGCGCACTTTTGCACCTCCAGAACACTGAATGTGCGCCTAGATTGGAGAAAGGTTATTCATATGTTGAAAGTTATTTCTTTGTGTTATGAAGTGATTGATATGTTGTTTCTCTGTGTTGTAGGAACATTGGTGGAGATAAGGAGTCATATGAGGAGCAAGCGCCTGGAGTCACCTTCATCCAAGGAGTGAAGTCAAGAAATTGCTATTGCAGAGGAAACACCACTTCAAAGGTTCACTTCAAATACACTTCATCAATGGCATCATGTTCGAAGACATTCATCCATCCAAGCTTCAAGTTCTCTCAATCTTCAAGTATCAGAGAGGTCTCCTGTTCCATCAATGAAGCATCATCATCTACTCTACCTCATGTTATCATCGATATCTACTCTTACATGAAGAAAGCAGCATCATCATCATATACACTACTTCGGGAAGAATCATCAAGGAAGATCATTCCTACATCCTGCAAAAGAAGAATCACAGTGTTAGACAGATGAGCAACATATATCATACACATCCAGTTTACAAGAAGATCAACAAGGCAAGATCAACAAGATACATCTCAAGTGTTCATCATCAAAAGCAATCATGTTTGAAGACATCACAAAGATGATACAATTTGGGAATATGCCCAAAAGCATATTTAATTAATAGTTGAAATCCACAAATATGCTGAGGTGGCATCTACGTGGCAAGTACACATCATCATCTAATTATAATTCGCCACATCATTCAGTCGCATTCAATGTATCTACAACAAACAAGAAGCCAAAGAGGACGTCCATGTGGAAGATGCTCCAAAGATTCCATCTTATCCTTATCTTCTTGGAAAACGTGCCTTCATTGCCTCTCATATGTACTAAAAATAGCAAGTTGTTGTAACTACCTACTGAGGTGGCATGATCTGAGCCCTTGGCTACGTGAATTGATCCTAGCCATTCATTGTAATCTAGACCTCTATATAAAGGCCTTGTTGCCTCATTTGTAAATCATTAGATAGTAGTCAGTAGACATTAGACTAGTTGGAGTAGAGTAGGAAGAGACTCTTGAAATTCCCTGAGAGTACTTGGAGATTGTTGTAAATATTTCTCAAGATTAATGCAAAGGACATTGGAGTTCGCTTGGTGTTTAAGTGTTGTCTTGTGGAATAACATGGTTTCTTGTATCTTGATGAAGTGGAGAGACGTTTCAAAATAGATTAGAAGTAGATTAGAAGCTCATTGATGTTATGTATGTTGTACTGAATATTTGATCAACTCCTAGCTCATGCTTTTAACATTCATCGTTGGTGAAGTGTTGTGTAAAGCTAGTCTGAGCCTCATCATTTACTTAAGTTCGATTGTGGATGCTTGTTTGAGCTGCGCCGTCCGATGGGTGCTTATATGAGCCTTCATGATTTGAAAACCATTCACGTACCTTAGGAGATTGTACCAACTCCATGTAGTTGTAGGCATCCTTGGCGAAGTGGAGTTAGGTTTATTAAGGAGTTTGTCTATTCATGCATCATCATTGCTTCATTGACCTTAAATTAGTTCTTTCAACCCTTATCTTTTTCCCTTTTTTATCATTGATGCATCGTATATACTTCATCCACACTGAAAGGATAAATAAGTTGAATGAATGAAGAAGTCTAACATAAGTCCCTTTGTGATTACCAGCAAGATCACATGTAATCACTGAGTTAACCCATCATAAGTCATAAGAAAAAGGAACCTTGGAGTTATCTTGATTGATCACTCTGTTTAGCATTCGAGAGGCTTTATTCAAGAGAGAGTTGGATACTCAGTATTTTACTCTATTGTTGACTTGTCTAAAAACAATCATCAATAGGATCCAAGAGTCTAGTTTCACATTCAAGCTCCAGAGCCATCCTCTTCAATCATGAAGTCTACCCCAACAATTCACACCCAAGGTCTACTTCCTGCACCATTCAGAGATATAATCCTATACAAGAACATGATGAGAAGAGAATTGAGCTCAAAGTTAGGAAATCAAGAATTCCAAACTAATGCAAGAAATTCAAAGGAAGTACAAGACCAAAATAGAATTCCAAGTTAAAGGAACATTCAAAGGATAATCATGTTGAAGTGGCATCCAATCATCGTCATCCAATCACATTGTGCCACATTGACATGACCAGATACATTGAACCTGGCTACCAAAATGAGGATAAGAATAGAACTTGCTAGAATATCATGTTGTAAACGTCTCATTGGTTGAAAGCAAAAGTAGTTGTAACTACCTTGTGTTGTATTAATCTTGGCCATTGATTCAAGAATCAATCTGGGCCCTGTTGTGACCACTTTACAACATCAACCCCAATTGCTAATTGGGTCCTATTGTGACCAAATCACACATCGCCCCATTAGGAATAGGGACCCCCCTTTTTTTGAGCTCTGAGTTTTCAATGAGATTTTGATGATGTCCTGGCTCATCTTCCTCTGCCGATCCAGTAAGGATTCCCCTTTCTACGATCATTGGTTCATGATTAAGAGGCAGATTAACTTGCAGTGATGAAGAATCTTGATCAAGTCCCATCTAGATAATGAATGTTGAGATCAATCCTGAAGAATGTTTGAGACCCTGAAAAATGGCTAAGTCTAAAATCTGGTGAATCCTCCAAATTCTATATTTTGCATCTTAAATCCGGTGGATTCGGGACCTATCTCAAACATCTTGAAAGGTATATTGAAAAATATTTAAAGTATAAGAAATTCAATCTCTCAACTTATACTTAAATATATTTTTCAATATACCTTTACCCTCGCGATCCTGAAAAATGCCTGACTCTCCCAGAGGATTCAAAAAGCTGATCTAGTGCGACGGGGCACTTAAATGGCGCAAGGATTCATAGTTTAGTTGTTTTGTTTTTTTTGCTTTTGGTTTAGAGTAGTTGTTTTGAGGGTTAATTCTTGACAAGGTGGTGTATATCTAAAAGACATTTGGTATACTTTCACTAGAGTATGTTAGCTCATTTCCTAAACATTTATTCATGAAACTCTTAGGATTGATAGATTATTGTTTTCAATTGTTGACAAAGCAAACTCTGAACTTGACTAGGGACACTAATCATACATTGTGTCTTGACACCATTATCTTCTGAACATAATATTTCAAAATGCCAAATCTAATTCTATGAGTTCTCATTTGTTCCTTTGAGAAACTTAAGTCATGATTGATGGATTTCCCGTGGATTCCATCACTAGTATCAGATAGTGTGACTGCTTGTTCTTAAGAGATGAATCAGTTGTTCGGTATTGACTGAAGTATTTTGAGGTTTTATACTTTACACATCTTAATGATCCCGAAGTTCCTAGGAAAGTCTCTGTAAGCCTGGATCAAGTGAAAATCCCAAGGTAATTCATGATTTCAATTCCATTCCATAATGAGTATTTTGCATACTTCCATCTCTGTCATCCCGTTTACCACATCTCATTCTACAATAAAATTTTCCGTCCATTTCATTTCAACACAATAAAACTTCCATTCACAGTGCATTCTTCATCTAATAATGAATTCGAGTCTGATGTCTGAATCGTTTATATGATCCTGTGTTCGTTATACTCTAGAAGGATAAAAGTTGAAGTCAAAATCAAGCACTTGGAGTTTTCCATGTCCATCTCCTTTTTCAATGACCTTAGCCACTATATACAGGTCAACGTCAAGATGTTGGTATTCCTATTCCATTCCATCTAAAATTTATCGTTTTCCTATTCCATCTATTACATGTATCCATTTCGCCTTCAAAATCTCAAGGCATGTAACTATCCATACTTTCTATCATCTACCCTATCTCCACCTTTATATAACTATCCATACCTTTATCCCTTTCACCCATCTCCTCGTCATGATTAACGAACGTGAGTGTCATCTAATCGAGAAGCTTGCAAATTCCTCCACCCATTTCCCACACTTCGTAAAATAAATACTTGGATGCTTTTACCTATCAAGCAAAGAGATTCCTGAAAATCCAAAGATCTCTATGCCTCATGATACAAATGCCAGAAATCCTAAACCAGGCATGTTCAAAAGATATTTCATGCTGTACTTTCAAGTCAAGAAATACTTGAGAAATGAAGTTCTGGGTAATTGTAGCCGAATCCAAAGAGGCTACCGCATCCAATCCATCCAATCATTCCATTACTATTTCCATTCCATCCCCAAATTATTTCATCCCACGAACCAAAATCCAAAAGGACATTCTAAGTTCGTGAAGGTCATGAAGTTGTCATTCTTAATTTCCAAATCACCATTCCCGTTCCTTATATACATTCCCCTTTCCACTTGCGAGCTTCGAAGTTTAGGTTGATACAAACAAATGTTGATCGTGATTCCATTCCATCTCATTTACTTATTCAACATCCATGTTTATTTCCTGCTGTTCGGCATATCCCATCATTCCTTTGGTTTATGGTTGAATACGCTTTCATGCATCCGTTTTATAATCCACTTCATAATTCGCCATCATCCAATCCCGTTCCCTTCACCCTATCTTGCCAACATTTGTAAGTATCATAATTGGACATGGTTTTGTTTGGACCACTGTGTCATCTGCAGAATCAGACTCTGGAGTTCTTACCATTCATTACCTCGGTGAAAACCTGGCAAACAGGGGCCGTGTGTAATGGTCATCATTCAAAAAAAAAAAAAAAAAGAAGAGAAAAATGAAAAAAAAATAATAAAAAAAAAATAAAAATAGTAAAGAGAAAAATTTCGTTCACTGGTGAAAACCCGGCAAACGGGCACCATGGATAGGTATCTTGGCGAAAACCTGGCAAACAGGCGTCATGATAGAGACACATTGTCTCATTGCATTTTCATTACCATTCCATCATCACTTCATTTGACATCTGCCCATTTCATCCGTGTATGTATCCATCCATCTGCTTTCATGAATTTACCTAGCTTGAGACAGGTCAGCTTAGATAATCCTGGTTTCTAAGGGATGGGAATGAACCTAAGTGCTTGCACTTTCAAACTTCAGATATGGATAGTCACGTTGGCAATTGGTTTTGATTCTTTGATTGAGTAGTCGTGTTCATTTGAGCTAGTGTGTGGGTGTACATGGAAATGTTGAAACTTGACATTTGTTTATCTTTAGAACATTTGAGAAATTGTTTTAATCGCAATCAATCTTTAATCACACATCAGGAGATGTAGTGTCTTGATCCAATTTATGATTCCTTTCCCTTTTAGGCTCGTTTTTGCATCGTTTACGATTGAGGACGATAAGTTAATATTCTTTGAGTGGGCTTTGCACCTGTGTTTTAGAAATGTTCAGGAACATTCCTCTAGTGGAGTCGCCAGATGTTGTGACCAAATCACACATTGCCCCATTAGGAATAGGGACCCCCCTTTTTTTTAGCTCTGAGTTTTCAATGAGATTTTGATGATGTCCTGGCTCATCTTCCTCTGCCGATCCAGTAAGGATTCCCCTTTCTACGATCATTGGTTCATGATTAAGAGGCAGATTAACTTGTAGTGATGAAGAATCTTGATCAAGTCCCATCTAGATAATGAATGTTGAGATCAATCCTGAAGAATGTTTGAGACCCTGAAAAGACTAAGTCTGGAGCCTGAAATCCTGAAAACCCTGAAAAATGGCTAAGTCTGAAATCTGGTGAATCCTCCAAATTCTATATTTTGCATCTTAAATCCTGGATTCGGGACCTATCTCAAACATCCTGAAAGGTATATTGAAAAATATTTAAAGTATAAGAAATTCAATCTCTCAACTTATACTTAAATATATTTTTCAATATACCTTTACCCTCGTGATCCTGAAAAATGCCTGACTCTCCCAGAGGATTCAAAACGCTGATCTAGTGCGACGGGGCACTTAAATGGCGCAAGATCGCAAGGAAAAAACGCGCTCTCAATTGCAAGATAAGATGAGGATTTCTATTTAGTGATCCAATGCGCCCATCTAAAGCTTTGAAGTGATGCGATTCTAAGACCTTGATCTAATGCGAAAAAACTAGAGGATCTTCTTTATCCCATCTAGTGCGACCAAAGTGAAAGCATCATTTTTGAAGGAAAGGGATGAGGATTTCCAAAGCTCAACCAATGCGCTAGGAAGAAGAATTGACTCCGAGATCTAAAATTTTGAAAAGAGATTAGAGGATTTGGAAAGCTTAACTGATGCGCCACCTAGAAAGAAGGATAAGTCTTAAGTTTTTTGGCTTGAGAAGGATCAGATAAGATGAGGATTTAAAACACTCATCTAATGCGCCAAAAACTTGAGGATTTCAATCCTTGATCTAATGCGCCAATGGACGACTCCCAAACATTCAACGCAAGTGCTAGAACCGATTCACCAATGTGAGACTAGAAGATTCAAAAAGCCTATCTAATGCGCTAGAAACTTGAGGATTTCAATCTCTCATCTAATGCGCCTATCCAGTCAAGCATCCAAGGTGAAATCTAGAGGATCTTCAACGCCTCATCTAATGCGACCTCATGAGGGGAAACTCCAGAGATTCCAACGTAGTGATCTAGTGCGCCAAAGTAGTTTCAATGTGAAGTTTGAAGGATCCTTATCTAAAGCGAAATCCAGAGGATTCTCCATCCTTGATCCAATGCGCCCTACAAGGAGGAAAGTGGACATCCAAGGTCAAGCCTTCAAGGTTTTAGTTCAAAGGATTTTAAACCCTGATCTAATGCGCCAACATCATGAATACACCTAAGTTTGGAAGCTTCCAACATAGTGATCCAATGCGCCCACTTCAAGGTTATCCAAAGCGCAACATAAGGAAGAATGAGATTTATTTCTAGAGGATCTTCTTTATCCCATCCAATGCGCCAACACCATGCATGATTCACTTCAAGGTAAAGGCCATCAATATACCGAAGTTTTGAAGATTTCAACATAATGAAGTGATGCGCCACTTCCAAGACCTTTTATCAAAGTGCTCAACAGGAAGAAATCAGAGGTGATATCTAGTGCGCCACACATAAGGGAGAATGAGGTTCATTTTTGAAGATTTCAAGTTACCTATCTAGTGCGCCACACATGAGAAGAACTCAAGTTGCCCATCTAATGTGCTAGAAGGGAGAAGGTAGAATATTTCAAAACACTAACTTGAGGATTTCAATCTTTCATCCGATGCGCCACTCCCTTGCAAGTGAAAACGAGTTCAAACCAAAGCTATGTTAAGAGGATTTTTATCCTTCATCCAATGCGAAATGCTAGGAGGGATCAAAACTTGATCCAAAGCGCCATACATAAGGATTTTGAGGGTGTCTTAAAGTGAAATGCTTGAGGATTTCAATCCTTGATCCAATGCGCCTAGAGGGTTATGAAGAAAGATCAAGGTATTTCAAAGAAGAAGGCTTCAATCTACTCATCCAATGCGAAATGCAAGGAGAAAGTCAAACACGAATCCAAAGAATATGAAGAAGACCTCGAAGACGTTATCAAATGTAAAAGGCAAGAGGATTTCCATGTCTCATCCAATGCGCTTGAAGAAGAAGGTATCAAAATTTCAATCTACAAGGAGATCGTCAAGACCCCATCCAATGCGCCAATCAAAGGAAAGTTCAAACATTTAATGATTTTACCTTGAAAACGTGGAAATTGCATTTTATTAAATGAAGATCAATCAAAATTAAATGTTTTTCACTATAATAAAGGAGGTCGGCCTAGGTAAGAGGTAAAGTTTAAAGCAAATTATATATATATACCTCATCTCCTTTTCATTTTTTATCATTTCAAAGAGCAGAATTATTTTGCAAGAGCAGATTTGTCTTCAAGGAGCAGCAACAGGAAGGTTCTATAGAAGTACAAATTTGGTTTTATCAAATCCAAGCAAGTGTTAGACCAAATTTCAAGGTATCAAATTCAAAGCAGCCTATCAAGTAAGTCTGATCTGAATATTTTCTGATCTGATTTTCTTCTTTTCTTCTTTAGATGCATTAAAATTGTTCAAGTATTGGTAGAACTTTAAGAAGGATAAGTGGATTTTGATAGATTCCTTGAGTCTAGATAGCAATATTTCATAATTATAAAGGAAAACTTCATAATCTAATGCATTAAAGTGGCTGAAATAGAGTCCAAATTGTGTTTGCAATTACTTATTCGCGTCAAGTTTGCAGGATTATGGCAATGACTTCCAAGGAATGACAAGCGAAGATCCGGATGGATGCTAAGGGGAAAATTCCCGAATCAAAGCTCGTTTCAAGGTGGACAAATGTAGGAGACACGAATATGGGCAACAGCAACTTAGAAGATATCAAGTCAGTCCTTGAGGAACCTAACGGAGGTAGTCTTGCCCGAGCCATCATGAGGAGTGGAGCCATTGAAGCTGCTTGTTTTCCGCCAGCTTTGCCATGTCCAGAGATGATATTAAATGTGTCAAGAAATATGATGTAGATACAAGACAAATTACAGCCAAAGATGGAACAATATTAGCCTATTTGCAAAAGGAGGCAGTTGAAGAGACTTTCAACATTCCAACTAGGGAAAGAATGATCAGTATCTCGATACAACAAGGTCAGCAGGAATACGATGTTGATCCAAAGACAAAGTTGCAAGAAATAAGGAGAGAATGGATGGCCCATCCAGCTATGAAGTTCAATATGAATAATCCTCCGCAGTTTCACAAGTCAGATTTTCACCCTGAAATTGGATACTTGATTATGTTTCTAAATAGAATGACAGGAATGCCGCAATCTGCTACCTTTCAGCCTTGGATGTACTCTTTCATCAAGTCAGTTCTCAAAGGGAAGATGATTGATTGGGTTGGACTTATCAGTCAGAGTATACATGAGCAGTTCATCAATTTTGCTAAGACCAAGACTTGTTATATGAGTTCCTATGTGGTATACCTTCTCGCAAGAAATGAAGTCTATTCAGGTTTGACCAAAAGAGGAGAAGTCGGCATTGGGCCTAATAAGTACCTATCACATCAGTGTTATCCTCAGTTACACCTCAAGAGTATAAATCATTATACAAGGTTCAATGATGCATTTGCTATGTTCATAATGAAGAAACTAAGAGGAGAATTTCATAAAAGGTTGTCTAATGCAGCGAGAGAGTTCATTTCACCATATGGACACTGGTATACTCAGCATGAAAGGTACACTTACCTAAGGATCCAAGGGTTTACACCATATCCGTACAGATTACCAAGATATCCAACTAACAGGATGGTGATGTTAGAGGTTACAAGGCAACTCCTAGAACTCATCAGGTTGCAGAAGTTGAAGAAGAAAGGAGGGATTCAATTTCCACTTCTTCTTGGACAAAATCTGGAGTGTCCATCATTATCAGCAGCTGAATATTCTGAGATAGAGCTACAGGCATATCATTTGCAAACTCATGGCACCAAGAGGCTTAACTTTGATCCTTTTCAAGTTTGCTGGAAATATAACAGAGAATTTAAGCATGTCAAGCAGTTGGAAGACCATTGGGCCAGTGCCCAAGATGAAGATGATCTCCGAACACTTCAAAGTTCAAGACTCACCTGGGATTTAGTTAGAGCTTCTAAAGTATTCAGGATACCAGACCAGTTCACTGAAGATGATACTATGTTGATAGATGAATTTGATAAAATAAAGGATTTGCCTTATATAGTTGATTGGTCAAAAAAGGATGTGTCCGAAGAAGAATTGATAAAGCCGGTCTTAGCCATGACACAAGTATGTATAAATCAACTATTGCAAGAGATGAATGATGAAGGCCGAGTTCTTACTTACAATAAGATGGATGAAGGAGAACCAGGACAGCATAGTACACATAGCCAACCACAACACAGTGGGAATGATCAAAGTAATAATCTAGCTAGAAAGAGGAAAAGACCTAGTCAAGATCAAGGAGAATCAAGCCGGAGACCTCAAAATAATCCATCTACTTCATCTAATCCACAAGAAGGTATTTCAGTTGTTCAGAATCCAATACAAGAGATAGAAGTTATAGAAGAAGTTGCCTTGATTCCATCTGAGGAGATTCAGTCAGGTCCCACTGTCATAATGGAGGAGAATGATGATCTTGATCAAGATGAAGTAGGTCAAGCAGAATCTGATGAGGAAGTAGCTCGTGTACAACACAGTCAAGTTCACGGACAGCAAGATCTTTCCGCTTTTCCACCTTGGTTGAGGCAAAGGATTGAGGAAAGTACAATTGTAGAAACTTATCAGCCTGCTCCAGTTGAGGAATTGCTTGTAAATGTACAGAAGAGTAATCAGAAGAAGAAAGCAACAGTCTTTTCCAAAATCACTCAAGATTCTGCTAGAAATAGAGAGGTACATATAGCTGTTCCTAGAATTGACAAGGAGTTAGAAAATATGGCACCTGAGGATTACAATATGACTACTATTGGCATGGGTCCAATCACAAGGGAACAGGTAGAGGAGGAACTACAAGAGTCAGTGAATAGTGTAAGAAGCATGTTGAAGCAAGAAAGAGAAGCAAGGTTAAAGGTTGAACAAGATTTTAATACATTGAAGCATTACATTCAGCAAGTCATGCAGCCTATTCGACAGAAGGAAGCTACTCCAATTCCTCCGTCTATTCTTCCACAAGAAACAGTATCCCAAGTTGAAAACATGAGAACTTCATCTCAGATGATGAAAGGATGGATAGAAAAGACAGAAGAGAAGGCATATACTCACCTTGAAGAAATTGTGCAAGTGTATGATAGAGTCATTAAGCTTAAAGATCGAGTCCAAGCTTTATTAAGAAATTGTGCTGAGTTCAAACCGATCAAAGAGCAATACATGCCACAGCTCAAGAGTTTAATGGAAGCTCCATTAGAAGACTTAATTCATGATAAGGTGATTAATAGAAATACTCCACATGACTTCATCACTTGGTATTTCTCCTTTCACAACAAGGGGCAACTGGTTGATAAAATTGAAGTAGATATGTCCAGAATAAGAAGTGTTCTTCTAAGAACAGAAAATCATATATACACTGCTTTGACAACAATATGTAATCCTTATGGAAATGTTACTATTGAAAACATGAAGCAACAAGTTAAGGCATTCTACTTTCAATATGATGGACTTGATGAGGGTCAGCTGGATAGTATATTCACACTTGCATATCGTCTTGGAGAAAATAAGTCTTGGATAAACGACTGGGAGAAGACACTTGGCGTCTATGAGTCAGATATGGCACTGGCAGAAGGATCCATTAATGCGGCGATAAGTGTACCAATGGAAGATATTGTTCAAATTGTGTCTAGATTCATTGTATCTCATAGTACTACTACATAAAGGGCACATGATGTGGCTTCCTTATCTTCTTGGAAAGCGTGCCTTTGTTCTCTCCTTCATAGCTTCTTTTATTTAATAAAGTGAGCCTCCTTCATTTAATAAAGGATAGTTTGTTACAACTACTTGTGATGTGGCTTGATCTGGTCCGCTGATTCGGCCGATCGATCTTGACCCTTCTTTCCTTTGAGGTCTATAAAAGGGCTCTCATTGCTCTCATTTGAAGAGATTGGAAATTCTAAAATTGTTGTAAGAGCTCTCTGAGATAATAAAAGATTCATTGTTTGGTGATTCTATTTATGTTTCCGAGTGTTGCATGGTTTCAATTTTCAAACAAACATTAGGTTACAAGTTGTCTTTAAGTTTAAGTTAGTTAATGAAAGGTTGCTTTATTGCTTTGTGGTGAAATCAGTAAGTTCATACCATTTGTAGTCTACGGCTTGTGGATTGCAGTGCATGGTTAGTCTGAACAATTGAACGTCAATTTGATCTTTATGCTTGTTGAATCTTTCATGAGCATAATTGATTTAAACATCTTGTACACCTTTGAAGATTGCACCTATCTTGTGTAGTTGTTTTATCTTGGCGAAACAGGATCTGGTTCGATTTCACTTCAAGTAGTAAACGTCCTTGCATTTAGAATTAGATTAGTGTTTCTAAACCCTACATCTTTTGCCTTTTTTTTTACCATTCAGTTAGGATTAGAACCCAAGAACATCCATCGCTAAATTATACGCATCAATTGCAGTACTTAGGCTCTCTAGTATTCACTTCCATGGTCTTTGAAACAACAAGTTACTTGAACAATTGTGTAAGTCCCTTTGTGTGTAAACAACAAAATCATACTTAATCGCTGAGCTGTCTCTTACCGAAAACATCAGAAGGAACCTTGGAGTCATCTCGTTTGATCACCTGGTTCAGCATCTGAGAGGCTTTGCTTAAGAGAGAGTCAGATACTCAGTATTTTACTCTAATTGTTGACTTGTCGAAAAACAATCATCAACAGGTCCCCCTCTTTTTTGACTTGTCTGGAACCTTGCTCTAATCTCATACTCTGATTCGGCAATGTTTTCGCAACTCAGGTAATCTCGATGGCTTAGGCTGGCTCATCGGTAACAAAGAGAAGTGAACACATAGATTTCCTCCCACATAGGCCTGAAGCCCTAACTACCTGTTCCAAACTGTCCTCAGGGAAGGGTTTCGTTTTTCCATCCTCAGCGATGGGTTTTGTTTTTCCATCTTCAGGAAATGAACCCACTCCATTCCCGACATGAAAGTCAATTCCAATCTTGTTCCAAGAATCCATGTCCCACTCAGGAAATCATTCCTGGACTCCAGTCCAGGAATCCAGCCTAGAGGTCTAGTTCGGAGTCTTGTCCGGAAGTGCCTATCCTGGAGTCTTGTTCAAGGAATTCCTGCCCGGAATCCTGTTCCAGGATTTATCCATGTTCTCATCCTGACTAGGCCCGAAACTCAATGAAGATTGCCACTCCTTGGCATGTTCATCTTTCCACCGTGGAACTCAGTTCCTGGCCTGACAACTCCAGTCTGGAAGTTCAATCCAGGGGATATCTTTCTGATCCCAGTCCGGCACTCAACCTCATTTCATAGCTCGGAAGATTCTCAAATCGACAGGCTTTTTCAAGGACTCAGGGCAATTTCAAGAAACAATCAGTATTCATAGTACCCCTCTGGAAGGCTGGAAGTGACAGGAATATTCCTGGTCGCATATTCCAGTACCTGCTGGAATAGGCGCTCAGGGAAGACACTTATCCTTGGTCGTATAATCCAGTAGGTACTGGATTATGCGCCCAGGACAATTTTTTGTCCTGGTCGCAAAATCCAGTGCCTACTGGATTTTGCACCTTAAAACTGGAAGTATCCAGTCCTGCCTCCTGACCTATCCAGTCGATGCAATTAGCTTGAAAATCATTCCCTAACTCCTCTGCAGATGCTTGAATCAAGGAATTCACAGTTTGGCTTGACAAGCTTTGTATTTCACTGTGATAATGAGGGATTCCCTGAGGGGGATGGAAGAAATGAAAGATGGAACAAACGAAAGACTCCGAGGTCACCAACTCCGTATCTCGCCATGGAAATGAGAGATTCCTCGAGGGGATGGAACAAACGAAAGACTCTGAGGTCACCAACTCCGTATCCCGCCATGGAAATGAGAGATTCCTCGAGGGGATGGAAGAAATGAAAGATGGAACAAACGAAAGACTTCGAGGAAACCAACTTCGTATCCTGCCTTGGAAATGAGAGATTCCTTGAGGGGATGGAAGAAACGAAAGATGGAAGAAACGAAGGATGGAAGAAACGAACTCTGTCTTTCACCAGGGAAATGAGATCCCTTGAGGGGATGGAAGAAACGAGGGATGGAAGAAACGAAGGATGGAAGAAACGAAAGCCCCGTGTTTCGGATTCCATGTCGATAATTGAACTTCCGTCAAACAGCAAAAGTGTACCTACTACAAAACTGAAATCCCACTCAAAACTGAAGAAAAGATAAGTCCTTAGCCTAAAAATCCTGGAAACTGGACAGACAGGGTCAAAAGCGCAAAATCCCTGACCTACTGAAATATGCGCTCCAGGACTATTTTTGTCCTTGGGCGCAAAATCCCTGACATGTTGAAATATGCACTCCAGGACAGTTTTTGTCCTTGGGCGCAAAATCCTGCACTGTTGGAAATGTGCGCTCCAGGACAATTTTTGTCCTTGGGTGCAAAATCCTGCACTGTTGGAAATGTGGGCTCTAGGACAATTTTTGTCCTTGGGCGTAAAATCCTGCACCTGTGGAATTTTGCGCTCTTGGACAGTGTCTTCTAGTTCCTCCATAGACTGTTCCTATCCAAAGTAGAATGTTAACCTTCATAAATGACCCTCCTGAGCAACACTCCCATCTGAATGATGTTTCAAGGAGGCAATATTTCAAGGCCTAGCCAATTTCAACAAATAAGTTTCAAAATAATTCAAACCGAAAAATCCCTGACTCAAGGAGAGGTTATCCAAGGTCGCATAATCCAGTTACTCAAGAAATGCCCGACGTTGGAAAATCCCCAACAGACCAAAATCCCCTACAGTGGAAATTCCCTGACAAACCAAAATCCCCGACCATCGACAAAGGAGTAAAACACAAAAATCTAAGTTGGCTGGGTCATAAATTATGGCGGCTAGGGTTTTTCTAGGCTAACCTAGGTCGGCCAAGTGGCAGGAAGAGGTTTAAATGCCTATATAAGGCAGCGCCCAAGTCATTCTCAACCATTCTAATTCAAATCCAAACCAAGGAGAGCAGAACTATATCTTCCAAGAGCAGAAATTTCATCCCAAGGGCAGATTTCATCAAGTGAAGGACAAATTTATCCAAGGAGGATTCCAGATTTTAGCATTTCCAAGGCCAAATTCTTCATTAGGGCAGAAATTTCTGTAGGTTTAAAGCTGATTTCTGAACCTTCCAAGGGCAGAAATTCATCCTCCAAGACAAAACTCCTCCATTCCGAGGTAAGTTCTTCACCAAAGGCTCATATTTCTGAATATTTCTCAGGCAGATTTCTTATTGGAAGACCCATTAAAACTCAGAAATTCCTGCAGAAAAATAAGAAAATCCATTAGAAGGTCAAAAAATCAGGGATTCTATAGAAGATCAAAAGTTCCTTGTGCAAGGAGAGGTATGTGAATCTATAGGAGGGATTCTTCTTACTTGGAATATTGTTATTTTGTCCTTCCTATGTACTTGAAAATTCATGATTTTAGTCCCACATGCATAAAAATGTTTTACTAACATCCCACGTGTGGGAATAAAAACCCCCGTCCCACCTCTATCCATACCTCTTTAGAACTTATACTTTGCTATTTCTTTCCTTGACTCCAGGTGAATGGCAAGTGCCAAGGCGGGCTCCTCAAGACAAACTCAGATGAAGGCTGCCTTCAAAGGGACACTCCCACAGTCCAGAATCACCTCGAAGTGGGCAAACGTCGGAGACACCAACATCTATCCTTCAGTCATGGAAGAAATTGGGAAGCGAATGTATGGAACGGATGGACATCCTCCATCCCTCCTTGCAGCCAAGATCGTCCGGAATGGAGTTGCCGCCGCTGCATGCTTCCCACCGGCCATTCCTTGTCCCGAGCTGATCGTGGAATGTTTCATGCACTATGATCCGGAACGAAGGATGGTCGTCAATCACAACACAGTGGTGGCCTATTTCACCAAGGAAATGATTGCGGAAGCTTTCAACATACCTATCTATAGTCCCATCGAGTTCACAAGCCAGGAGGAGTCAGCCGAAATGTTCCAGGCCGATCCGGCAACCTGTTTCGGGATCATCAACAAGACATGGATGCAGAAGAAAAGGCCTCACCGTTCCAAGTTGCCAAGGACACTCCTCAAATCCGACTTCAAGCAAGAGCATGGAGACCTTGTCGTCATGCTGAACAGGATCATGGGAAGTCGACAGTCCTCTACCTTCGAGCCATGGATGTTCTACTACATCAAGGAAGTCATCGCTGGGACAAAAATGATTGATTGGGCTTGACTCCTCAGTGACAGTATTGATGCACAATTCCAAAACCTAGAGGAATCAAAGACCTTTTACATGAGTTCCTATGTGATCTATATGCTGGCAAGGAACAACAAATATCGAGGACTGTCACGGAAGGGATGTATCGGCAATCAAGAAGGGCAAGTCAAGGTCTACAACTGCTACACCCAGCTCCATCTCCAGAACATAAACCATTTCCGGAGGTTCAATGACGCATTCGCCATGCACATTACAAGGACCCTCCAAGGAGGCATTCCCCAAAGGTTGTCACCCGAGGCCAAGCAGTTGATCAGGACATATGGTTCCTGGTTCATCCAATTCCCAAAGTTCACATACATCAGGGTGCAAGTATTCTCTGGCTATCCATATAGACTACCAAGATATCCGTTGAACAAAATGGTCCTACTGGAATTAACAATGCAACTCTCGGCGTATGACAAAGTCTAGAAGAAGAAGAAGATGGCCGGGGTGACCTATCCAGTCGAGACGGAAGGTGCATTCGAGTCATGCCCATCTCTCCAAGCCGCCGAAAGATACGAGGAGCTGCAGTTCTATAACCTGGTGACTCATTCCTTGCGGGAGAACTTTGACCCATACAATACCACCCGGGTAACATGTGGAAGGCGGCATAGACATAAGGTACACCTGGAGGACCATTGGGCAAACGCTGAGGATGACTTTGAAGTGCGAAAGAGGACATGTTCCCGACTTTCAGTCGACATGATCAGGGCCACCGGGATCTTTGTCGTCCCAGATCAAGTCAAGGAGGATGGGAGGCTAGTCCAACCATTCCTCGAATAGGAGAAGGATAAACCTCTCCCACCCTTGATTTGGTCTGATCCGGAGGTCACCTACTTGGATGATTTGATGGCACCCATGCTAATGATAATGCAGAAATGGATAGGCCAGCAAACAGAGAAATTGCACAAGAAAGGTATCCGCCCGACTTATGACCTGATGGGAGACTTGGATTCTCAGTCTTCCGAAGAGGATATGACCGAGGACACTCCTGTGAAAGAACAAGGGATAGGAAGACAAGAAGTGAAGGACAGAACGGCGGAAGATCCACCGACAAAGAGAGTAAAGGCTCAGAAGGAACTTATCAGCAGGCCTGACTAGGAGGAGCATAATGCATCCAAGCGTCACTCGGCCAGCACCTCTTATGTCCGGGAAGTGGATCTTTTTGAAGATCTGCAAACAGTTAAAGGTAAGGGGCCCATGGAGGAGGAAGTGGTTCCAAATAAGCAAGATGATCAGGGAGATAATGAGTCCATGGATTCCACCCAGGAACAGACTCCCAGCCTCATAGTGGGAAATCAGCCTAACCCTCCACCGCGGAATCCAAGGGAGGCCCATATTGAGGACATGCTTCATCACCCTGATTTGGAATTCCTTGACGAGGAGTTCAATTCTGGAGAAGTACTGACATCCACGCCACAAGTTGGTCAAGGTCCTCAAGAACCATAGGAGGAAGTCATTCCGTCCACAAAACCTAGTTGGTTGCAGGACAGGTTGCGGAAGAAGACAATCAGGAAGAATGATGCTTCCACCGTACTTGGTGATTTTCGGGCCAGGATAGGGAAGTTCGCAGATCCAAAGAAGGCGAAGAAGTTTTCCAGGATTACAAGGGATGAATCCGGATCCCACCAAGTAGAGGTGGCAATTCCTAGGGTAACCGAGGCGAAGGAGGACATCAATCCAGATGACTTTGACATCTTGAAGGTCGACCTTGGACCAACCACAAAGGATCAAAAAATGGAAGAGTTGGAGGATTCCGTTGCCGCCATCCGAGAAAGGTTAAGGAAGAAGAAAAGAAGAACTAGTTAAAACAAGAGAATGAGGAACTTCGGCGGCACATCTAGCAACTCATGGGCCCATTGTAGTCCGCCCAAGGAACAACGTCCCAACCTCTAAGCATAACTAAGGAGTCATTAGCTGAGGTTGAAGTTTCGAGGACAGCCGGCCACACAGCAAAAGGTTGGATAGAGAGGGTCTCGGATAGGGCCCATAGATTCATAGAAGACCTCGTCCAAGTGAATGTCAGAGTTACAGCACTCATGGATAGGATTCATGCAATTCTGGATACATGTCAGCAATTCATAGTTGTCCGGGAGGAAACTATCCCTAGACTAAAGGCACTGATGAACACTCCGAAGCCAAACTTGGTCAAGAACAAGGTAATACATGCAGATTTAGTATATGATTTCCTTGGTTGGTATTCTGCATTGCTCATGAAGAGAGATAACCTAGAGAAGATTGAAGGTGACACTTCCCAGGCCCACGCCATCTTGAAGGAGATCCAGGACAAAATCCTTGTATCATTGGAGACCTGGTTTGATCTGGATGTAGCGCCGGATGGAGTCATTGACTTGGAGGAGTTGAAAGGCAAGATGCGGAGCATATACTTCAAAGCAACTTATCCTACTGAGGAATCCCATCTTGAGGATGCATCCTCGTTTCTGATCCTCATTAACAGTATCCAGGAGTTGAGGGCGGATTGGGAAAATATCCTTGTCACCTGCACCACCACCGCATCCGTCATGGAGTTCCGGATTGAAAACATGCCCAGTATTCCTATGAAGGAGTTGGAAGTTGTCCTGACCAGGTTCCTGGAGGCAGAGACAAGAACAAGAGGACGCTCCAGACAGATATGACAGTCCTATCCAGGAGTCCTAGACAGGTGGCGACTAGGACAGCTGGAGGATTTCTTTACACCTTCTGACGCCTAGGACAGGTGGCAGTCTCCTGCATGAGCAACCTGACGACCCCACCTACTTTCCTAGGGTTTGTAACCCAGGGCATATGTTTCAAGGAAATCTGATTTCCTTTTGCCCTAAGATATTTTTGAGAGCCTATCTAAAGGCTGAGGGATGCCTCATGATATCTCTCTCCTTTTCTGATTTCTATCATTTTGATGCTCCTAGAGCACCTTAGTAGCTAGCTTTTATTTCTGCATAGTTTTTCCTGAGCTGAAACTCCAAGGATTAGGTAGATTGTTGTAATACAAACTTCTGAAGCAAAGATATAAGCATTGAATCTTGGTGTTCATATGATTATTTGGATGTTTGACATGGTTTTATTGATTCCTTGAAGCAAATTTGAAAGATATTGAAGTTCTTTCTTTTATTTTTCATGCTTTCGTTAGATAGATGTGATGGAAATGTTCTTGTTGAATGATTGAAGATTGATTTGTTCATACCATTTGTGATCTGTGGCTTGCAAATCACTTTGTATGGTTAGTCTGAACGTAATCGATGCTTAACTTCGACTGTCTTTGTATGATCAGTTCCATGTTCCATGACAGGACATTGTGAAAATCCCTGCCTCTACCCCAGAAGATTGCACCATCCCTGCCTAGTTGTTGTCTCATGACGAAGCAGAGGACTGGTTCCAGTTTCATCTTCAACAGCGGTCATTTCCATTGATTAGATTCATGAACCCTTACCTCATCTTTTGACTTAAATTCCTGAACCCTTTTCTACCATCCCTATCTTTTCCACTTTCTTTGAGTTTTCCTTAGGAATAGATTATAAAGGAACCAAACTGCGAAAATCATTCGTTACCCACTTAGATTAGTTTGGCCGAACTTAGATCTTTTCTGCCACAAGCTGAAAATCCAGTCTATCAGAAGAGGAATCCACGTCCAATGCTCCAGAATCCACTAAAACCCCTTTAACTTTCTTCTTTGAGCAATGAATACTATGTCTGATACGTAAGTCTCCCCTGTGGTTACCAGCAAATCACATCATTCTACTGAGTCTATCCCTGTGCACATCAATACCTGACATAAAAGGAACCTTGGAGCAGTCTCATTCGATCACTTAGTTCAACGTCTGAGAAGCTTTATTCAAGAGAGGATAGGATACCCAGTATTTTATTCTAATGTTGTAGTCACAAAAACCTCACCAACATAAATTGGTGCTAGAAGGAGGGCCGATTGCATCCGATAGAGTACTTCATTTCCAAGGAAGCTGACCGAAAGAGCACACTGGATCGAATCATCTCTTTCTCATCAGAGAGGCATCAACAAATCCTAAGATCCACTCCAGGAGCCTCCCAGAGTCACGTGGAACTAGACTTCCTTTCAAGGACCAGGCGAGGAAAGAAGACAGCATCGTCTAGTCAGGGATCTCCCAGTGAAGGAGGCCTCGCGAATTTGTTCCAGACCCCGCCGCCTAGAAATCTTGTTTCAGGAGTTGCTTAGCCAAGCAACCTGCAAGGACCGGCTCAAGCAATTCCGCTCCAACCAGGAAATGCTCCAATGGCTTGGCCTCCGGCGAATGCTTGCCCTCTCACAACCTTTGCCAACTACAATGATATGTCGAAGAGCCCCGAACACTTTTGCTCCAAATTCCACATCAATGATGTGAACCGGATGGCCGAAGAGCATACCAAGATTTTTGAAGATTTTTGAAGTGGTACATGAGGACGTGGCTTGCAGGCTATTTTCGTACTCTTTGGAAGGAGACACATTTTATTGGTATATCAACCTACTCGCTAATTCAATCACCAGTTGGGGGAACGTGAAGGATGCCTTCCTGGCCAAATTCAGATGTCCCATCAGTCCAACGGAGTTGTATAAACAGTTAGTCGAGGTACGGAGACAAGAGCACGAATCCATCAGCACCTTCAACCATAGGTTCCACAAGGCCTACTCAAGGGTGCAGGCCCTGTATACCGTAAATGATGACTCAGCCTGAGCAATGTATTACGCTGCACTGGATCGTCTCACTTCTATGTTCGTGCAAAGGAAGACCAATCCTTCGACCACCCTGCTGGAAGCATATACTGAGGCTGTCAAAGTGAATGAGGAATTAGGAATGAATACCCACGGTCCACTTAACCATTTGGGGTATGCTGCTATGCCAAATCAGATCCAAGGGATTAATTAGGCGTTGGCACATCACACCCCAGTGATGAATCCCATTCCAGCTCCTAGCAACCAGTTGGTACTTCACCCTGGAGTGCCCATCTCCCAAGCTATGCCTGCACAACCAGTATACCTTCAAGGCGCATCCTCGACAAGAACTCAGGAGGAGAAAGACGAGATGAAAGAGTTGATTGGCCAAGTGAGAAAGCTGTCTACAGAAGTCACTCACCTCAGGAACTAGAACAATCACTTGCAAAGTACGCAGAGGAATTCCCAAGGAAGTCAAGGGTATCAAGGGAATCAACAAGGTAACAATCAAGGAAATAATCCGGGATTCCGGGCGAACCATCAAGGATACCAGAGGCAAAATCGGACGTGGAACACAACTCCAAACAATGGAAACGTCCCTTCTCCTTTGGACAATCCTCCCAGTTCTGCGGACAGGCCGGCGGATAAAGTTTTCCTAGCAGAAGCAGCATTATCTAGTTGGTGTAGATTGCACAACACCAACCAACATTCGGAGTTGCAATGCACTAAATTCAAGATTGCTGCGGACATCTTTCACAAGGAAATGCAGAGCTCACAAGATCAAGATACCCCTCCACCTGCCACAGGATACGAAATTGTCCCTTCAACAAGGTATGATCAAGCCCTTATCCTAGAGGATTTCACATTCCCTCCTGTGACAGAGTATGACTCCATGGGGTACGACGGAAGATTTCCTCCTGCATCAGCAAATGGTCCCGTCGAAGATCCATACTACAGCCCTCCATATAATAATGATTTCCAAATGGAGGAGGTGGATGAAGTACAAGCATTCCAGTAATCAGCCGGGAATGCAGGTCCAAGGGTCTACCAAAGGAATTATCGTCCTCAAGAGTCGTTGACCACCTCGACCCCTCCGAACAGTTATCGGACTCCACCAGATCCAAATGCCAATAACAATCCAAGCTACCCAAGGGATTCACCGAAGTATCGACTGAGGGATGTTCCTCAAAGAGTTGATTTATCCGGAGTTGCCGCTCCCAAAGTCCCTGTTCCCAGAGATAGCAATCCCAAAGATGGACTAAAGAGACTAAGCCAGTGTGTGAAGGAGGAATTCAAGAAGATAAGAGTGAGCCTGCCCATGACTGAGTTAATGAGAGTGCCTAAAATCAAGGAGACCTTTTTGGAAAGTTTGAACGACACCAACACAAAGAACGTCACCTCAGGCACGCAGGGCATCTCCAGCCCATCTAAACCATCTGGTCCACCTAATGCATCTCGAGCGAATGGAACCCTGAATACCAACGTAGCTCAATCATTTCCTTATGATCCTCAAGTTCAGCAAGATGCCATATACATAGCCCAGAATGTCGTTGATACCACCAGAGAAGCACTGGAAGGAAACTTGCGGAAGCATAAGGAACCTGCAAGAAGAAAAAACACAATAGAAAGTCAAAATCCTGAGCTAAGAAAGGATGCCAATTTTAGTGCTCCCAAGAAGAAGTCAGTAGTTTTCTACCAAGGAAAAGATGAGCCTCCATCGTTTCTCCTTTCAGTAAGGATGTTCGGCAAGCTCCTGCACAACTGTTTGATGGATTCCGGAGCATCCAGCAATGTCATGCCCTTAGGCATATGCAAGAGATTGGATCTAATTCCCAAACAGACCTCCAAGAAGGTCACTCAGCTCGACAAGACAGAAGTCCCAGTTATAGGAGAGCTGCATAACATCCATATGCAATTGGCATCTAATCCAAGGATCCAGTACTATATTGATATTTCCGTGGTGGACATTCCAGGAGGATATGGCATGCTGCTGAGTCGAGACTGGCTGAGGAAGCTAAACAGGTACGTATCCATTGACTTCTCCCACATGTGGTTGCCATGGAAAGGGCTTCCGAACCAAATCAAGATAGACAATACTCCTCGTCTGAAGCTAATGATCACCGAATACGGTGAAGAGAATGAGATATTATGTGGAAACTAGTCTCGGCCTCTATAGGCCAAAGGTCGATGAAGTACTCATGATGAAAAGCTCCACAGAAGTATTGGTGGGGAGTGATTACGATACCAACTCTGAAGAAGAAAATCACGTTGCTCTAGAGCAAGTTCATCCGTGGATTCCAGGAGCCTCCGGCTTCAAAATTCCGGCAGTGCCCGAACCTAAAGAGACAACTCCAGAAGAAGCATTAGCAAGTGATGATGTCTCACCTCAGGAAGGAGTCCTCCGGAAGGAACAGAGAAAGGACGGCAATAAGAATCCAAGTCCAGCATCAGACAAAGACCAAGCCTGGACGTTGAGATTCGATGGATCCAAATCCAAAAGAGGAGCTAGAGTTGGCTTTGAGCTGATAAGCCCAACTGGAGAAGCCTACTTGGCTGCCCATAGATTACAGTTTCCCTGCACCAATAATGTTATTGAATATGAGGCACTTGTCCATGGATTGTTGCTCACCATCGAAAAGAATGCCAAAATCCTGCATGTGTTTGGAGACTCCAAAGTGGTCATAAGACAGATAAGAAAGCAGTATGTCTGTCACGACAAGAGACTGGCCAGATACCGCAATAGAGTGTGGGATCTCATCGAGAGCTTCGATGCT
This sequence comes from Cunninghamia lanceolata, assembly GCA_027924645.1. Taxonomy (NCBI): domain Eukaryota; kingdom Viridiplantae; phylum Streptophyta; class Pinopsida; order Cupressales; family Cupressaceae; genus Cunninghamia; species Cunninghamia lanceolata. Next base: position 519,401 of record BSBN01000550.1, read on the forward strand.
TTCAATATTCGGTTTGTCTATAGATCCGAAAATCAGGTTGCAAATGCTCTAGCCCAGGCAGCAAGTTCATTAGAACCACTCGCAATGGAAGGAATGAAGAAGTTTACTATGGAGCTGACTTTTGTCCCCTCAATTCCAGATAATATCACCAACTTCCAAGTGTTTGATGATGATAAGCACATATTGGACTTCTTGACCAACTCTAGGATATTCACTGCCCAGATCATTGATGAAGGGGAAAGTGAGGAAGCAGAGTTGGATCCAGACGGAGTAATGAATTTAAAAAATAATACTATCCCCAGAGCACTGATCGAGTTGGAAAGACTCTTCGATTCCGACAGAATGAGTGCACTTCCACATCCCAGTGAGGAAGGAAGCAAGTATGACCTAGTGGACCTCGGAACCGATGGAAGAGTGAAAAATGTATTCATTGGGAAGGCTTCCATGCCGAAGGAAAGGGAAGGTATCCTCCGAAATTTGAAAGAATATATGGACGTGATAGCATGGGGATATGAGGATCTGAAGACCTATGATACTTCCATCATCACGCATACTATTCCTCTCAAGCCCGGAAGTAGACCTTTCCAACAGCATCAAAGGCCAGTCAATCCACTGCTAGAGCCTTTGATATATCAAGAAGTCAAGAAGTTATTGGAAGCCAGAATCATCTTCCCAGTAAGACACTCGACGTGGGTCGCCAGCCTCGTCCCAGTCAGAAAGAACAGCGAGATAAGATTGTGTGTGGACTTCCGCAATCTCAAACAAGCTTCGGAGAAGGACAATTACCCTCTCCCCCCATTAGATGAAGTACTTTAGATCGTGAACGGGTCTCAAATGATGTCCTTCTTGGACGGGTACTTCGGGTACAACCAAGTAATGGTTGAGGAAATAAACCGACTGAAGACAGCATTCACCACCAAGTGGGGAATCTACGCATACAGAAGAATGCCTTTCGGCCTAATCAATGTCGGAGCTACCTTCCAACTGGCCATGGACATCGCTTTCAGAGAACTAGTCGGCAAATGCATTATCATATACATGGACGATCTCACCATGTTTTCAAAGAGAAGAGAGGATCACGTAGAAGATTTAAGAAAGGTCCTCAAAAGATGCAGAAGATATGGAATTTCCCTCAATTCGAAGAAGTGCATTTTCGGCGTGATGGAAGGAAAACCCCTAGGCCATGTAATATCAGAACAAGGGATATTCATTGATCCGGACCGGGTGGAAGCTATATCCAAAGTAAGCATGCCAGCGAGCAAGAAAGAACTGAAATCTTTCTTCGGAAAGATTAATTTTGTAAGGAAGTTCATTACAGGGTTTGCTGAGATAGTGAAACCCCTAAATGAAATGTTAAAGAAAGATGCCAAGTTAGAGTGGACTCCACCAGCCAGAAGAGCATTCGAGGAGATCAAACAAGCCATTGCTAGTGCTCCTGTGTTAAGCAGTCTGGACTATACCAAGCCGTTCTATCTATACTCTTTCGCATCAAAACACACTTGTGCCAGCATTCTCACTCAAAGGACGGAGGAAAAGGATGAGCATCCTATTGCATTTATGACCACTCCTTTCAAGGATGCAGAATTGAGATACCCATGCGTGGAAAAGCATGCCTATGCCCTGGTCAAAGCCATCAAGAAGTTCAGGCATTATGTCCTGAGAAGTAAAGTCTATGCCATAGTCCCAAATGTTGCTGTTAAAACACTGTTGATGCAGAATGAACTCGGGGAAAGAAGAGGCAAGTGGGTCGCCACTATCCAAGAATACGATATTGAGATCCAACCCATGAAGATAGTGCGAGGACAAGCACTCGCTCAGACAGTTGCAATCGAAGGACCCGGACTAGTACAACAGACCTATGTGTTGGAAGACGTGTCTCCAGATGAATGGTATCATGACATCGTATATTACTTGCTAAACCAAAGATGTCCTGCCCACCTGAAGTCAACTCAAAAGAGGGCTCTGAGATTTCGGAGCCAACGTTACATGAGCCAACGTTACATGCTCCAAGGAGCAGTCTTATTCCGGTAGAACCATGAAGGAATTTACTTGAGGTGCGTAGGAAAGAATGAGGCCAGTCAAATCATGGAACAGTTCCACAACAAATTTGGAACCTGTCACGGAGGAGGATCAGCCACGGCTCACCAAATCCTGAGGGCAGGATATTATTGGCCGACGCTATTCCACGACGCCTACCAGCATGTCAAGACTTGCCACACCTGCCAAGTAGCTGCTGCGAGAGAAAGGAATGCTGCCATGCCTCTTCAGCCTATGTTCAAAGTAAGACCTTTCGCCAAATGGGGACTTGATTTTATCGGTATGATCAATCCACCTTCCTCTACGCAACACAGGTATATTCTTACCACTACTGATTATTGCACTAGATGGTCTGAAGCTCATGCTTTAAAATATTGCACCACAGATGTTGTGATCAAGTTCTTAGAAGAAAATATCATTACCAGGTTTGGATGTCCTCATGCTTTAGTCTGTGATAATGGTTCTGCATTTTCATCTTTAAAGTTTTCAAATTGGGCTTTTGATCATGGAATAACGTTAAAATTCTCATCAAATTATTACCCACAAGGTAATGGGTTGGCCGAGTCCACAAACAAAAACCTACTCAATGCAATTAAGAAATTGTTGGATAAGAATCCCCGAGACTGGTACACACAGCTGAGATTCGCTCTTTGGGCAGACCGGACCCATGTCAAGGCCTCCCTAGGAACGTCTCCTTACCATCTAGTTTATGGCCAGGATCCCGTTCTCCCTGTCCAATTGAGAATCCCAACTTACCAATTTATGCTAGAATACTTGGTAGAAGATGAAAGAATCCAAACTAGGCTCTCACAACTATTGTACCTGGAAGATAAGAGAGACATAGCCTTAGATAAATTCATGAAACACCAAGGGGTTGTTAAACGTTGGTTCGATAGACAGGCGAAGATCAAATCATTCAGGATTTCTGATCTAGTCTTGTATTGGGACAAGGCACGTGCAAGGAAAGGTGAACACGACAAGTTCGACCACCTCTGGAAGGGCCCTTACCAAATTGTTGAGATATTGGGGGAAAATGCCTTCAAACTTAAGACCCTCACCAGAGAAGACATCCCATTGCCCGTTAACGGGCAATTTCTGAAACACTACTTCCTAACATGAGTTCATTCGCGAACTCACCTTGTAAATAGTTAGAATAGTCTTTTCCATTCCTGCTTTAGTTTAGTTTTTGCTTTCCGTAGAGTAGCTGTCCTTTAGAATTAGGTTAGCTGTTAGCTCATTTTGCTTCGGTTTTCCTGTTTTTGTGGGACCTTGATTTGTGGATGATAGAACTGCTAAGCACAATCCGGCACATCTACCAGGAAGCTCGTTCCTTGGATGAACGGATCATGAAATTATTTGAGCTCCCTGGATAATTCTTCTTTGATTTATCTATTAGTTAAGACTTGTACTTGACTCAAGAGGTGAATCGTATATTACATTTTGACATGAATATCTTTGATTATATGTTTAAAATGTTCAAATCTTTAAATGAGCGCTTCTGAGCTTTCCTTTGAGAAATTCGTGATAAGCGGACATATCCATTGTGAACTCCATTGTTATTGTTCGGATGGCATGCTGCTTGCTCTTAGAGGACAAATTGACTGTTTAGGATAACTTGAAGTATGTTGGATCTTATACCTTTACACACTAAAAATCTAGAAGTAGTTGAAGAAGTCTTAACGATCTTACATTAAGTGAAAAATCCATGGTCCACCTTTGCCGCCATCGGAATTCCACACCCAGCTGGCTGAGTTATCAACATAACCTATGCCGTCAAAAGCATGTGTTGCAAGGGTAGCAGTACTGCATTGTACTCTGCCGGAATTCTAATCAATTGAAAATCAAAAGAAAAAAAAAAGAAAGAAAAGCACTTGATCACCATAACTCAGTTAGATGGACGATCGAGTAATCCCTATCGGGGCTATGGATGCCTGCTGGCAGTGGGGCTCTGCTCGAGTGGAATTACGAAGACAAACCCGCCGGGGCTATAGACGCTCACTGGCAGCGAGACAATGTCCAGGAAGTTCATGAGGTGCGTACTAATCACGTAGCTTAATGTAAAGGAAATTTGATGACTTCAGTTGCCAATGGATGGGAATAAATGCAATCGCACACACATGGATCTCCAATGATATGGATAGTCATCCTAAGCCTTTGGTTTCGAAACTTTGATCAGGTATTCATTGTTCATCTGGCTTAACACGTGGGCGTAAATAGGGGTTTAAGTTGTGACTCTTATTTATCATTAGAACACTTGAAAACTTTTTAACAAAAGCTTATGTTTATATCACAACAAAGATGAGATGTCTGGATGTAATTTACAATTCTGCTCTCCTTTTGAGTGCGTTTCTTAAACAGTACATAACCCTGAAGGATCCGTTTCAGTTGGTTTCAGATTTTGTCATGGACCCTTATCCAAGGAATGTCTAGATGAACATTCCTTCCAGTGGAGTCGCCAGATGTTGTGACCACTTTACAACATCAACCCCAATTGCTAATTGGGTCCCCCTCTTTTTTGACTTGTCTGGATCCTTGCTCTAATCTCATACTTTGATCCAGCAATATTTTCGCAACTCAAGTAATGTCGATGGCTTAGGCTGGCTCACCGGTAACAAAGAGAAGTGAACACATAGATTTCCTCCTGCATAGGCCTGAAGCCCTAATTGCCCATTCCGGACTGTCCTTAGGGAAGGGTTTCGTTTTTCCATCCTCAGCGATGGGTTTTGTTTTTCCATCTTCAGGAAATGAACCCACTCCATTCCCGGCATGAAAATCAATTCCAGTCTTGTTCCAAGACTCCATGTCCCACTCAGGAAATCATTCCTGACTCCAATCCAGGAATCCAGCCTAGAGGTCCAGTCCGGAGTCTTGTCCGGAAGTGCCTATCCCGGAGTCTTGTTCAAGGAATTCTTGCTTGGAATCTTGTTCCAGGGTTTATCCATGTTCTCATCCTGACTAGGCCCGGAACTCAATGAAGACTGCCACTCCTTGGCATGTTCATCTTTCCGCCGTGGAACTCAGTTCCTGGCCCGACAGCTCCAGTCCAGAAGTTCAATCCAGGGGATATCCTTTTGATCCCAGTCCGGCACTAACCTCATTTCATAGCTTAGAAGATTCTCAAATCGACAGGCTTTTTCAAGGACTCGGCAATTTCAGAAAATAATCAGTATTCAGAGTACCCCTCTAGAAGGCTGGAAGTGCGACAGGAATATTCCTGGTCGCATATTCTAGTACCTGCTGGAATAGGTGCTCAGGAAAGAAACTTATCCCTGGTCGCATAATCCAGCAGGTAATGGATTATGCGCCCAGGACAATTTTTTGTTCTGGTCGCAAAATCCAGTGCCTACTGGATTTTGCGCCCTAGGATTGGAAGTATCCAATCCTACCTCCTGACCTATCCAGTCGATGCAGTTAGCTTGAAAATCATTCCCTGACTCCTCTACGGATGCTTGAATCAAGGCATTCAAAGTCTGGCTTGACGAGCTCTGTATTTCACAGTGAAAATGAGGGATTCCTTGAGGGGGATGGAAGAAATGAAAGATGGAACAAACGAAAGACTCCGAGGTCACCAACTCCCTATCCCGCGATGGAAATGAGAGATTCCTCGAGGGCATGGAAGAAATGAAAGATGGAACAAACGAAAGACTCCGAGGTCACCAACTCCGTATCCCGCCATGGAAATGAGAGATTCCTCAAGGGGATGCAAGAAATGAAAGATGGAACAAACGAAAGACTCCAAGGAAACCAACTCCGTATCCCGCCATGGAAATGAGAGATTCTTCGAGGGGATGGAAGAAACAAAAGATGGAAGAAACGAACTCTGTCTTTCACCAGGGAAATGAGATCCCTTGAGGAGATGGAAGAAACGAAGGATGGAAGAAACGAAAGCCCCGTGTTTCAGATTCCATGACGATAACTGAACTTCCGTTAAACAGCTAAAGTGTACCTGTTGCAAAATTGAAATCCCACTCAAAACTGAAGAAAAGATAAGTCCTTAGCCTAAAAATCCTGGAAACTGGACAAGCAAGGTCAAAAGCACAAAATCCCTGACCTACTGAAATATGCGCTCCGGGACTGTTTTTGTCCTTGGGCGCAAAATCCCTAACATGTTGAAATGTGCGCTCCAGGACAGTTTTTGTCCTTGGGCACAAAATCCTACATTGTTGGAAATGTGCGCTCCAGGACAATTTTTGTCCTTGGGCGCAAAATCCTGCACTGTTGGAAATGTGCGCTCCAGGACAATTTTTGTCCTTGGGCGCAAAATCCTGCACCTGTGGAATTTTGCGCTCTTGGACAGTGTCTTCCAGTTCCTCCACAAACTGTTCCTGTCAAAAGTAGAATGTTAACTTTGATAAATGACCCTCCTGACCCAGCCTGAAGATGTTCCCAGACTCCAAGACCTATAGGAAGGCATGCCAAATAGATTCCAGTTCCTTCTAGAAGATTCAACTTGAGTGGATTCCTGTTCACAAAATGCAAAATTGCAACACTCCCATCTAAATGATGTTTCAAGGAGGCAATATTTCAAGGCCTAGCCAATTTCAACAAAATAAGTTTCAAAATCATTCAAACAGAAAAAATCCCTGACTTAAGGAGAGGTTATCCAAGGTCGCATAATCCAGTTGCTCAAGAAATGCCCGACGTTGGAAAATCCCCGACAGTGGAAAATCCCCGATAGTGGAAATTCCCCGACAAACCAAAATCCCCGACCACTGACAAAGGAGAAAAGGACAAAAATCTAAGTCGGCTAGGTCATAAATTATGGCGGCTAGGGTTTTTCTAGGCTAACCTAGGTCGGCCAAGTGGCAGGAAGAGGTTTAAATGCCTATATAAGACAGCACCCAAGTCATTCTCAACCATTCTAATTCAAATCCAAACCAAGGAGAGCAGAAATATATCTTCCAAGAGCAGAAATTTCATCCCAAGGGCAGATTTCATCAAGTGAAGGACAAATTTATCCAATGAGGATTCCAAATTTTAGCATTTCCAAGGCCAAATTCTTCATTAGGGCAGAAATTTTTGTAGGTTTAAAGCTGATTTCTGAACCTTCCAAGGGCAGATATTCATCCTCCAAGACAAAACTCCTCCATTCCAAGGTAAGTTCTTCACCAAAGGCTCATATTTCTGAATATTTTTAGGGCAGATTTCTTGTTGGAAGACCCATTAAAACTCAGAAATTCCTGCAAAAAAATCAGAAAATCCATTAGAAGGTAAAAAAATCAGGGATTCCATAGAAGATCAAAAGTTCCTTGTGCAAGGAGAGGTATGTGAATCCATAGGAGGGATTCTTCTTACTTGGAATATTGTTATCTTGTCCTTCCTATGTACTTGAAAATTCATGATTTTAGTCCCACATGCATAAAAATGTTGTACTAACATCCCACGTGTGGGAATAAAAACCCCCGTCCCACCTCTATCCATACCTCTTTAGAACTTATACTTTGCTATTTCTTTCCTTGACTCCAGGTGAATGGCAAGTGCCAAGGCGGGCTCCTCAAGACAAACTCAGATTAAGGCTGCCTTCAAAGGGACACTCCCACAGTCTAGAATCACCTCGAAGTGGACAAACATCAGAGACACCAACATCTATCCTTCAGTCATGGAAGAAATTGGGAAGCGAATGTATGGAACGGATGGACATCCTCCATCCCTCCTTGCAGCCAAGATCGTCCAGAATGGAGTTGCCGCCGCCGCATGCTTCCCACCGGCCATTCCTTGTCCCAAGCTGATCGTGGAATGTTTCATGCACTATGATCCGAAACGAAGGATGGTCGTCGATTGCAACAGCACAGTGGTGGCCTATTTCACCAAGGAAAAGATTGCGGAAGCTTTCAACATACCTGTCTATAGTCCCATCGAGTTCACAAGCCAGGAGGAGTCAGCTGAAATGTTCCAGGCCGATCCGGCAACCTGTTTCGGGATCATCAACAAGACATGGATGCAGAAGAAAAGGCCTCACCGTTCCAAGTTGCCAAGGACACTCCTCAAATCCGACTTCAAGCAAGAGCATGGAGACCTTGTCGTCATGCTGAATAGGATCATGGGAAGTCAACAGTCCTCTACCTTCGAGACATGGATGTTCTACTACATTGAGGAAGTCATCTCTGGGACAAAAATGATTGATTGGGCTCAACTCCTCAGTGACAGTATTGATGCACAATTCCAAAACCTGGAGGAATCAAAGACCTTTTACATGAGTTCCTATGTGATCTATATGCTGGCAAGGAACAACAAATATCGAGGATTGTCATGGAAGGGACATATCGACAATCAAGAAGGGCAAGTCAAGGTCTACAACTGCTACACCCAGCTCCATCTCCAGAACATAAACCATTTCCAGAGGTTCAATGACGCATTCGCCATGCACATTACAAGGACCCTCCAAGGAGGCATTCACCAAAGGTTGTCACCCGAGGCCAAGCAGTTGATCAGGACATATGGCTCCTGGTTCATCCAATTCCCAAAGTTCACATACATCAGGGTGCAAGGATTCTCTGACTATCCATATAGACTGCCTAGATATCTGTCAGACAAAATGGTCCTGTTGGAATTAACAAGGCAACTCTTGGCGTATGACAAAGTCCAGAAGAAGAAGGTCGGGGTGACCTATCCAGTCGAGACGGAAGGTGCATTCGAGTCATGCCCATCTCTCCAAGCCGCCAAAAGATCCGAGGAGGAGCTGCAGTTCTATAACCTAGTGACTCATTCCTTGCGGGAGAACTTTGACCCATACAATACCACCCGGGTAACATGTGGAAGGCGGCATAGACATACGGTACACCTGGAGGACCATTGGGCAAACGCTGAGGATGACTTTGAAGTGCGGAAGAGGACATGTTTGCGGCTTTCAGTCGACATGATTAGGGCCACCGGGATCTTTGCCATCCCAGATCAAGTCGAGGATGGGAGGCTAGTCCAGCCATTGTTCGAACAGGTGAAGGATAAACCTCTCCCACCCTTGATTTGGTCTGATCCGGAGGTCACCTACTTGGATGATCTGATGGCACCCGTGCTAATGATAACATAGAAATGGATAGGCCAACAAACAGAGAAATTGCACAAGAAAGGTATCCGCTCGACTTATGACCTGATGGGAGACTTGGATTCTCAGTCTTCCAAAGAGGATATCACCGAGGACACTCCTGTGAAAGAACAAGGGATAGGAAGACAAGAAGTGAAGGATAGAACGGCGGAAGATCCACCGGCAAAGAGAGTAAAGGCTCGGAAGGAACTTATCAGCAAGCCCGACCAGGAGGAGCATAATGCATCCAAGCCTCACTCGGCCAGCACCTCTTATGTTCGGGAGGTGGATCTTTTTGAAGATCTGCAAATAGTTAAAGGTAAGGGGCCCATGGAGGAGGAAGTGGTTCCAAATGACCAGGATGATCAGGGAGATAATGAGTCCATGGATTCCACCCAGGAACGGACTCCTAGCCTCATAGGGGGAAATTGGCCTAACCCTCCACCGCGGAATCCAGGGGAGGCCCATATTGAGGACATGCTCCATCACCCTGATTTGGAATTCCTCGACGAGGAGTTCAATTCCGGAGAAGTACCGACATCCATGCCACAAGTTGGTCAAGGTCCTCAGGAACCACAGAAGGAAGTCATTCCATCCACAAAACCCAGTTGGTTGCAGGACAGGTTGTGGAAGAAGACAATCAGGAAGAATGATCCTTCCACCATACTTGGTGATTTTCTGGCCAGGATAGGGAAGTTTGCAGATCCAAAGAAGGCGAAGAAGTTTTCCAGGATTACAAGGGATGAATCTGGATCCCGCCGAGTAGAGGTGGCAATTCCTAGGGTAACCGAGGCGAAGGAGGACATCAGTCCGGATGACTTTGACATCTTGAAGGTCGACCTTGGACCAACCACAAAGAATCAAGAAATGGAAGAGTTGGAGGATTCCGTTGCCGCCATCCGAGAAAGGTTAAGGAAGGAAAAAGAAAAGAAGAACCAGTTAAAACAAGAGAATGAGGAACTCCGGTGGCACATCCAGCAACTCATGGGCCCATTGCAGTCCGCCTAAGGAACGACGTCCCAACCTCTAAGCATAACTAAGGATTCATTAGCTGAGGTTGAAGTGTTGAGGACAGCCGGCCGCACAGCAAAAGGTTGGATAGAGAGGGTCTCGGATAGAGCCCATAGATTCATAGAAGACCTCATCCAAGTGAATGGCAGAGTTATAGCACTCATGGATAGGATTCATATTTTGGATACATGTTAGCAATTCATAGTTGTCCGAGAGGAAACTATCCCTAGACTAAAGGCACTGATGAACACTTCGAAGCCAGACTTGGTCAAAAACAAGGTAATACATGCAGATTCAGTATATGATTTCCTCGGCTGGTATTCTGCATTGCTCATGAAGAGAGATAACCTAGAGAAGATTGAAGGTGACACTTCCCAGGCCCACGCCATGTTGAAGGAGATCCAGGACAAAATCCTTGTATCATTGGAGACCTGGTTTGATCAGATGTAGTGCCGGATGGAGTCATTGACTTGGAGGAGTTGAAAGGCAAGATGTAGAGCATATACTTCAAAGCAACTTATCCTACTGAGGAATCCCATCTTGAGGATGCATCCTCGTTTCTGATCCTCATTAACAGTATCCAGGAGCTGAGGGCGGATTGGGAAAATTTCCTTGTCGCCTGCACCACCACCGCATCCGTCATGGAGTTCCGGATTGAAAACATGCCCAGTATTCCTATGGAGGAGTTGGAGGTTGTCTTGACCAGGTTCCTGGAGGTAGAGACAAAAGAACAGGAGGAAGTTCTAGACAGACAGGATAGTCCTATCTAGGAGTCCTAGACAGGTGGCGACCAAGACAACTGGAGGATTTCCTTACACCTTTGGACGCCTAGGACAGGTGGCAGTCTCCTGCATGAGCAACCTAACGACCCCACCTACCTTCCTAGGGTTTCTGACCCAGGGCACATGTTTCAAGGAAATCTGATTTCCTTTTGCCCTAAGATATTTTTGAGAGCCTATATAAAGGCTGAGGGATGCCTCATTATATCTCTCTCCTTTTCTGATTTCTATCATTTTGATGCTCCTAGAGCACCTTAGTAGCTAGCTTTTATTTCTGCATAGTTTTTCCTAAGCTGAAACTCCAAGGATCAGTTAGATTGTTGTAATACAGACTTCTGAAGCAAAGATATAAGCATTGAATCTTGGTGTTCATATGATTCTTTGGATGTTTGACATGTTTTTATTGATTCCTTGAAGCAAATCTAAAAGATATTGAAGTTCTTTCTTGTATTTTTCATGCTTTCGTTAGATAGATGTGATGGAAATGTTCTTGTTGAATGATTGAAGATTGATTTGTTCATACCATTTGTGATATGTGGCTTGCAAATCACTTTGTATGGTTAGTCTGAACGTAATCCATGCTTAACTTCGACTGTCTTTGTATGATCAGTTCCATGTTCCATGACAGGACAGTGTGAAAATCCCTGCCTCTACCCCAGAAGATTGCACCATCCCTGCCTAGCTGTTGTCTCATGACGAAGCAGAGGATTGGTTCCAGTTTCATCTTGAACAGCAGTCATTTCCATTGATTAGATTCATGAACCCTTACCTCATCTTTTGACTTAGATTCTTGAACCCTTTTCTACCATCCCTATCTTTTCCACTTTCTTTGAGTTTTCCTTAGGAACAGATTATAAGGGAACCAAACTGCGAAAATCATTCATTACCCACTTAGATTAGTTTGGCCGAACTTAGATCTTTTCTGCCACAAGCTGAAAATCCAGTCTATCGGAAGAGGAATCCACGTCTAGTGCTCCAGAATCCACTAAAACCCCTTTAACTTTCTTCTTTGAGCAATGAATACTAAGTCTGATACGTAAGTCTCCCCTGTGGTTACCAGCAAATCACATCATTCTACTGAGTCTATCCCTGTGCACGTCAAGACCTGACATAAAAGGAACCTTGGAGCAGTCCCATTCGATCACTTAGTTCAGCGTCTGAGAAGCTTTATTCAAGAGAGGATAGGATACCCAGTATTTTATTCTAATGTTGTTGTAGTCACAAAAACCTCACCAACAGGCCCTTGGTTGTAATCTTGAGCTCTATATAAAGCTCATTCTCTTCATTTGTAAAGGTTTAGATGATTAGAAGTTATTAGCTCGCGCAAGAATAGAAGTAGAATAGGAGTAGATTAGAGGAGACTCTTCGAAATCATTGAAGAGACATATGAAATTGTTGTAATCATACACTTCAAAATTCATACAAGCTCATTGTTGGTTCGCATGGTGATCTTGTGAAGATGTAATTGAGTCCGTGCTAAGGCGTGAAGTGTTCCTTCTTTATTCATTTAGTTTGCAAGATTGTTTAGGTCTAGTCCCAATTTGATGTATGTATGTATGCCGACCTTGGAGATTGTTCCAATGGTTGATGATTGTAATGCTGACCTTGATGTGCATTCCAAGGTTGATGAATTGTATAAATATATGTAATGAAGTCATGAAAGAAGTGTGATTGTGTGAAGATGAAAAGATAACGGCGAAGTCTAAAAGCAACATAGAGCAGAGGAGATAAGTGCGCTTCAATGGAACTGAACTTAGGCATGGTGTAGATGCTACTAAATCAGTTCACCCCCGGTAGTGAGCCAACCCCCAGGTAGTGAGCCAACCCTCGGCAGTGAGCCACCATTTGATATTCGGTATTGTTACTACATTATATTGTGAGCTAACACTCACCGTGATTTTTCCCTATTTAGAGTTTTCCACATAAAAAAGCTAGTGTTCATGGGTCTATGGTGTTGATGTGTTCATGTTTTGATTCTGCTATTCATGTTTAATGTTCATAAGTTAAGTAAGGAAATAAGTTAAGTGATGGTGAAATTGATTGTGGTTTAAAGAAGTTAAAGTTTTGATACAACTAATTCACCCCCCGACCTCTCAGTTGTCTTGTGCCTTTCAACAGCCTCTTGCTTCCCCAATTGACTAAGCCATTTCCAATCTGAAAACAATAATTGGTTGTTGATCTTCTACTATTATCACCACTTGCCTAATCAACATCACAATACCCCATCACTTGTACAAGTTTTGCAGCAACTTTGTTTCCTTGATAACAAATTCCAGGAAAAGTTGTCCCTTTCAAATACCTGAGACTTTCTTGACAACAGTTCAATGTTGTGCTCCTAGATTAGATGAGTACTGGCTCACAGCTCCTACTGCATGTGCAATGTCAGGTTTTGTGTAGACCATTGCAAACATAAGATTGCCCACTGCACTTTGATACAAGATGCTTGTAATCTTGTTTTCTTCTTTGATAGTTTGTGGAGACATATCAACCATTAGTTTGACACTACTCTCCATAGGCATGCTTACCAATTTGCTCATACCCATAGCAAACCTTTTCAGAATGTTCTCAATATAGCTATGCTTATTGAAATGAGACAAACAAGCACTTCCGTTTTGCTGCACTTGAATACCCAAGCAATAGTATATCTCTCCATGATCTGTCATTTCAAACTCAGAAGCTAACATTGCTTTTGTATTATTTAATAGCTTAAGATCATTACTTGTAATGACTTCATCATCCACACATAAAGCAATTATGATCTTCAAGTAATTTGTTCTCAACACATTAACATTCAAATTGACATTACTTTTTACAAAACCAATAGAATAGAGATACCTATCAATTCATTGATACCAGGCTCTTGGTGATTGTTTTAGTCTGTACAAGGTCTTTCACAGCATGCACACCAAGCCTTCATTCCCTGAAACCACAAATCCTTCTGTCTGGTCCATTTAGATATCTTCAAGCTCTCCATTGAGGAATGCACTTTTGATGTCCATTCAACGGATTTCTAAGCCCTCAATTGTACTAACAAGCAGAAAAACTTGAATAGATGTGAGTTCAACCACAGGTGAAAATGTATCATGATAATCAATACCTGCTACTTGTGGATAGCCCTTTGCTACCAATCGATGGTTCCATCTTCTTTGAGTTTTTGCTTGAACAACCATTTGCACCCAACAGTGTTTCTCCCTAGAGGAAGTGTGGTTGAACTCCAAGTCTTGTTGGTCAACAATGACTTGTATTCATAATTCAATGCCTCTTTCCACTTAGCTACTTCAGGACTTTTTAGTGCTTCAAATAAGCTATTAGGTTCAGCTGCAAAGGATGCCAAAGCAAAGATGCATTTGGATTCCCTTACTTTAGGCGAATGTTTTCGAATCCTTACCGACCTTCAAAGTTGCAGTGGAGATTCTGAATTTTCTTCTTTACATGCATCATCAGTTCCTTGTTCTTCTTCACTAGGTTGTATGCCTTCTTCTTCATCACTACCTTGATCAATCTCTTGGTACAATGGATGCACTAAGTCAATATTTAGATCAGTTGTAGAATGCTCATTGTCTCCCACTTTATTTGGTATGCCTATGCTTTCATGAAATATGACATATTGGTTGATCATCATTGAGTGTTTAGTGGTATCATACGCCTTGTAGCCTTTAACTCTTGATGCATATCCAAACACGATGCACTTTTGACTCTTCACATCCAACTTCTTCCTTTCCTCATTAGCTATTGGCACATATGCTGCATACCCAAATACATACACAAAGATGGGTTACTGTTGGCTTGATCCCCAAACAAACTTCTTCGAGAGTTTTTCCAATCATTTCCTTTGTTGGAACTCTATTACCAAGGTATGTTGCAGTAGCATCTGCGTTGGCCCAAAAACCATTTGACAATTCAACATGGTTAAGCATGCTCCTTGCTTGTTTGACTAGCATTTGGTTTTTGCATTTAACAACTCCATTTTGTTCTAGGTTGTGTGGGCATGTCCTTTGCCTTTGTATTCCTGCATCCATATAAAAAATTTCAAATACTTTTGAATTGTACTCCCTGCCATTGTCACTCTTGAGCCTCTTTATGCATTTTCCTGTTTGTTTCTCGACAAGATTTTTTAAGTGTTTGCACTTATAAAAAATTTCAAACTTTTGTTTAATGAAGAAAACATAAGCATACCCTGAGTAATCATTGATGAAGGTTGCAAAATACTTTGTTTCTCCAATTGACATGATTTGTATTGACCTACATATGTCAAAATGCATGAGCATCAACAACTCCTTGCTTGAGTGCCTCCTTTCTTTGGAAACTGTCCTTTGATGCTTGCCCAAAATGCATGCTTCACATGGCTTCAGGACTGATCCATTGTCCAGATCCAAACCCAACATGAGTTTTTGGTTATCCATGAGCTTTAGATTCTGCATGTTAATATGCCTGAGTCTTTTATGCCATAAATCTGCATTGCAGATTTTCTGCAATGTGCTTGCAACAATAGCATGCTCTTCCACATTTGATGAGCACAATTTATATAACTTGTCACATCACACTGCCTTTGCTACTTCTTCAGCATGCATATGCTTGAGTCAAACTCCACTTTTTCATTCCCTTATCTACAATTTTACTAATAGATAACAAATTTTTTGTTAACCTTGGAACATGTAGAACACTATGGATCTATTTGCATACACCATTCGAGAGCTCCACCAAAATCACTCCTTCACCACAGATCTTGTGACTTAAGTTGTCACCCAAATAAACCTTCTTCTCATTAGAGAGTTTTGTACATGACACAAATAAATCTCTACATGGTGTCATATGTTGTGAGGCTCTTGAATCAATATACCAGAGGTTTTGATCACTTACAATAATGGCCAACACTGTTACGAATAGCTTTGACTCTTTAGCTCCTTTGTTTGCTGCATTTGCTTGTGGGTTTGTGAGGTTTGCTCTTGCAAGATCTGCTGCTTTCTTCTGGTAGTCCTTTGCATAGTGACCCACCTTTTTGCAATAGTGACATTTGAATCTCTTCTTCTTTGAAGAACTTTCACCATCAATGGTTGCTGGTTTATTTTTCTTTGAGTAGTTTGACTTTCCAGCGTACAGGGCAGTGGGAGTTTCTGACTTCACTCCCATGTCTTTTCTTGTTAACTCCTCCTGCAGTAATAACCCAACTATTGTCTGGAGCTCAAGACTAGCTTGTGTGCCTAGAGAGATCGCCAAGCTTTCAAATGACTGTGGAAGACTCCCCATAAGAGTCATAACACTATCCTCTTTTGAGATTGGAGAACCAACTGCGGCCAATTGATTCAACAGAGATTTGAAGTTGTTGATATGCGATGACACTGATTCTTCATCAGTCATTCATAGATGAAAGAATTTTCTCCACAGGTATAACCTTCTTGTCACGTCTGTCATCTTGAACATTTGAC
The DNA here is from genome assembly GCA_027924645.1 of Cunninghamia lanceolata. Taxonomy (NCBI): domain Eukaryota; kingdom Viridiplantae; phylum Streptophyta; class Pinopsida; order Cupressales; family Cupressaceae; genus Cunninghamia; species Cunninghamia lanceolata. The sequence continues at coordinate 535,675 of BSBN01000550.1, forward strand.
ACAATGTAACCCAAGCCTCCTTTGAGGTTTTCACACTGCTTACATGCAGCAGTTGTGTACCCTTTAAGTTAAGCAAGACTGTGGTTAATGCTTTGCCATCTCTCTGCTCCCACTTGGTTGCTGCATCTCCATTAATCGGCATCAATTCAGTCCCATTAATGATCTTCTACAGATCTGCTCCCAAGAGCAACATGTTCATTTTCACCTTCCATAGGTGGAACTTGGAAGTTTACTCAATCCTAATTTATTCACCTATTTGGTCAGCCATTTCTAAATAATCTGAATCTGTCCCCTTGAGAGTAAACCTCTATTTTAGTGTTGCAGATTTTCCAATCCATGGCTTGGCCCTCACACTCTGTTCACTGCAAACTTGGTTTTGATACCATGTTCAAAATATCACCCTGCATAAACTAGTGATAGGGAATGTAGTCAGAGAAGAGAAGAGCAAATAAATAGATGAAGAAAAACTCTGATTTTTATTCAAATGATTTGCTGTTTATAAAGCAGAGATATAAAGAAATAGACTCCTCTAATCATGCCATGGATTAGGGATTTATTGACTGAAACAAGACTGCACAAATTAGGGTTTTATTGACTGAAAGAGGACTGGACAAATTACCACTGATTTAGCACCTATTAACTATCTCTCTAACTAATCTAGACTACCAGTGATGGCAGCTACTTATTCCAACAAGGGGGTGTCCCCAAAAAACTGAAAAAAAGGGGATGGGGTGAGGATGCTCTGTTCCCATACCCCCATCCCCAATACGTTTCTAGTCCCAAAAACAATGTGAAAACCTTGGGGACATGTCCCCAGGAAATACTACTAGTATCTGACAAGAATCAGGGACTTGTTTGGGCATTTTGTCTTCTTTACGGTCTAAGCATAATCAAGCCAATATCTCAAAAGAATCAAGACAAGTTAGAGTTTTTCTACACATGTTTACATTCTCACATTAGGACATGATCCCGCATGGTTACCTTGTTTGACTTGCCTTTTTCATTAAGAATTCATATCAGTTATTGAAGCTGGCAAGATAAATATTGATCGATGTATTTAGAGTCCATGTTTTGAAATGTTGCAAATTTCCTTAGTCATTTCATTTAAGGCTCTCCTCAGACCTCACCTAGGCCCAAAACATATAGGGCTCTCCTGCTGTACTTGATCAGTGCAAGGATCTCATAATTTGTACCCTTGTTGTACATTACCAATAATCACCACAGGAACAATATCCATTCTTGAAATGATGGAAGCGGCTTGCATCCCTCACTATGATTTCTCGCTCAACAATCTTGGAAATGAATTTGGTGGCAGAGTGGCAGTCACCACACACTCGAAGGTTCTTGATTATTCTGATTGGTGTCTTAGAGGATGTATTGATAAGCCCAAATGCAATTGCCAACTTCTCACTATGATGATAGAGATTGTGTTCTTTCTGCTCCTCCTCTATATCACTCAAGGAGAATCTCTTGTCAGGCACATATCCTGATTCCTTCATTAGTCCAGACAATCTCTCCAATTCTGCATTAATCTTATCTATTTGTGGAAGCAATTTGTCTCCTACAGAAAAAGCATATACTTGTTTATTAACTTCAATCCAGCTGCGTCCTGGCTTCTTTTTTACCCCCTTGTCTTTCATCATTTTTCGGACCCTTTCAATGTCATCCCACCTGCCAGCTGCTGCATAAATATTTGAAAGCAATACATAGCTTGCAACATTTTTTGGCTGCAATTCAAGAACACATTCCGCTACGTGTTCTCCTAGCTCAACATTGTTATGAATTCTACAACCACCAAGCAAAGATAGCCATACAGCAGCATCTGGTTCCACTGGCATTTTGTTAATTAAATCTAATGCCTCTTTCAAGTATCCAGCTCGGCCGAGAAGGTCTACCATGCAGCAGTAGTGCTCTCTTGCTGGTGTGATTTGATAATCTTTACTCATAGAGTCAAAGTATCGCCACCCATCATCCACTAGGCCTGCATGGCCACAAGCAGATAAAACACCAACAAAGGTAACCACATCTGGAACTGTGCCAGAAAGTTTCATTTTTCCAAAGATTTGCAAGGCTTCTTTCCCAAATCCATGAATGGCATAAGCCATGATTATTGCAGTCCATGAAATCACATTTCGCCCAGCCATTTTGTCAAATACTTTATATGCATCTTCAATGCTCCCACATTTTGCATATAAGTCTACAAGAGCGTTCCCCACATAGGTGTTCTGATGGTATCCACTTTTAATAATATATACATGGACTGCCTTGCCCTGTTCCAAAGCTACCAGATTGGCACATGATGGAAGAACACTGGCAAAGGTCTCTGGATGTGGTCTTACACCAGCCAGTTTCATTTGTTGAAAAAGCTCCAGTGCTTTGTCAAAACGCCCATTTTGTGCACACCCTGCAATCATTGCATTCCATGACACTGTACTTCGCAGAGGAATCATCTCAAAGAGCTTCAGGGCTTCCTCAACCAGTTTATTCTGCAGAAATCCTGTAATCATTGTATTCCATGAAACCTCATCTCGTTCCGGCATTCTCTTAAAGATCTCAAGGGCCTTTTCAACATGCCCATTCTGCATATATGCTGCAGCCATCCGAGTCCATGACACCACATCTCTCTCAGGCATTTCCTCAAACAGTTTCTCCGCTTCCCCAATATTCCCAATCTCCCCATTCCCTGCAATCATCACATTCCAAGATGCCAAATTCTTCTCGGGCATTACTTCAAACAGTCTCACCGCCTCATCAACCTGGCCTCTCTGAGCATAACCTGCAATCAAAGCAGTCCAAGAAACCACATCTCGTTGAGACATTTTGTTAAACACCTGCCGTGCATCTTCCAAACTCCCACATTTCACATACATATGAACAAGGGCATTTCCCACAAAAACACCATATTCAAACCCGAGTCTTGTTATTATTTCCTGATGTATTTCCTTGCCATTTTGAAGAAACCCCAATTGGGCACAGGCCGATACAACAGTGGTGAAAGTAAATTCATTGGGCAATACACCTGATTTCCTCATTTTATTATACAAAGTCAAGCCTTTCTTAGCATAACCCTGCTTGCAATAAGCACCTATCATGATAGTCCATGTAACTACATTTCGTTTGGGCATTGAATCCACTAGTCTTTGGGCATCCTCCAGGCTTCCACACTTGGCATAGGCATTGACAAGGGTGTTTTGTAAAACAACGTCTGGCTTCTTTAAGCTCTCAGTCATATGTAGGTGGATTGATTTTATTTCTGAGAGAGATTTCTTATCCGCGCAACCACGTAGCAGAGAGACATACATGGCGGGTTGAACTGGAATTCCTCGGCTTTCAATCTGCTGTAAAGTTTTGAGGGCCATAAACCCCTCCTTGCAACGGCTTTCAACAATGTTTTTGTCTGATATAGATTTATGATTGTCATGGTCGTTGATGGGTTCTGTAGGCTGAAGATGTAGTCCAACTTTAATTGTCAAAGACATCAACTTTTTCTTCCTCTTCTTCATTGTCATCCAATTAATTAGGGCTGATGCCATTCCCACCGCTTGTGTTGACAGTTCAGATTTATGTTACGGAATAGCACCATGCCATTCATGTCAGAGTTGGGGAATTCTTTAAAAAAAAGTTCAGATACAAACAAGTGAATCTGACTCTTCCCTGCTCTGTGATAAAAAAGACGTTGTGTGCTAGTTTGAATGATTCAATGTCTGTAATAAACAAGTATCCACTAAGGAAAAATGGCTTCAAATAAACAGAATATCCAGGAAAAGGTGGGCTAATTTGGATGAATATACAGTAGGAAAATTGACTTCTTATCCCCGAAAACACAATATAAAAAGTTAAAACACAGTCTATCGACTCCGCTGGGGATCGAACCCAGAATCTCTGGTTTCGTAGACCAGCGCCTTATCCATTGGGCCACGGAGTCAACTGTATCGTGGTCATAAACATTTCATGAAAGACTTAATTTTCTCCCAAAGAAAAGTGATCTTTGAAAGCTTTGGGTGCGCGCCGCCTCCTTTTATTTAATTATTTTTCTCTTTATAATAAACTAGTACCGTATACATAACTTTATATAAAGATAACAATACACTTATTACAAAATAGTGGAAAAAGTCACACTCTATAGTTTATATAAGGTTAAGCTTTAAACAATTAAAGTGGAGAACTATTTAAATAAAAAAGTAGTAAAGCTGCTAATCAATAAGAGTTATGGATTTAGTAGTGGAAGGAGGAGTGTCACAGTCATCTAGTTTGCCTCAACCATCAAGATGGCCTTGCAAGTGCCTAAAAATGAGCACACATACATGGCAAGTCGGACAATGGCTTGTTGGCTCATAACATGACCTACGTGGCATGATTAAAACCATTATCTCAACTAATCTAAACTCAATGTAATCACTTAGTAGACCCATAGGGCTCCCTTGCGTTTTATTTTGTGTTTTTAGTCATTTGCCAAGTGTTTGTGCTTTGTTGCTTTTGAAAAACTTGTTTTAGTGGATTATTGATGGGATTGCCCCTTTTTGAACCTAATCATCACATTGATTAAGCGTTCCTCCTAGTGACCATGCATTTGCTTTGATGATCATGTGTTCGCCCCAATGTCATGTATTGGTAAAACTAGCAAATCACTTAGTAGACCCATAGGACTCCCTTGCCTTTTATTTTATGTTTTTAGTCATTTGCTAAGTGTTTGTGCTTTGTTGCTTTTGAAAAACTTGTTTTAGGGGATTATTGATGGGATCATCCCTTTTTTTAACCTAACCACCACATCAATTATGTGTTCCTCTTGGCGATCACACATTTGTCTTAGCAATCACACGTTTGCCTCAAAGATCATGTGTTCACCCCAATGATCATGTATTGGTAAAACTAGTGAACCTACACATAATTACACATAATTTTTGCTTGCATGTGCCATTTTTGCACTAAATTTGGCTTTAGACCTCCACCTTTGAACTCGCCCAACATAACAATCTCCTAGTCTCATTAGCTAATTATGGATCATATTTTATTTATAGTTGAACAAAAAATCTTGCCAAAAGTCTTTTCATATTGTTTCTAGAAAAACCACTTATTTTTACCCTTTACCATCGATGAATAGCAGCAAGCACCTTTGTGAAGTTATACCAAGATTTCAAGCTTAAGTTTCCTACAATATCTGGCATTGTCTAGCATTGCCACACAACCTCTAGACTCCTTAGATCAATCTAATTTGTTAGTAGCACAATCTAGAATAGCTTCTAAGCTCTTTAGTCTTCAACACTAACTCTCTTTTGCTTCTTGTGTTTTGTCTTTTTTTGAACACCTTGTTTCCATTAGAAAGGATAAACCATTGTAGAGAGGAGACGAATACCAAGCTAGGTCCTTAAGGATAACCTTGTCAAAACCACAATTGACTTCATATATGGGATAATCTCATCTCTTAGGTGTGGGGTTTCGTTTCTTTTATTTTAAAATAGTTTATTTCTTGTATTAGTTTAGAATACAAAATAGTTGTTAGAGTAGGAATTTTACCGCTCTAGGGTTGTAACATTTGTTTACAAATCCTAAATTTAGATTAGTTTTTTTTTTAATTACAACTTCACTATTATTTTTCAAAACAATAGTGTTCTACCTCAAAGATTCACAAAACCAAGTGCATGCATTCAAGAAACAATCATTCATCTTCAAGAAAACAATTTTTAAACCATTCCAATTAGCAAAGAATCATTAAATAAGAAACACAAGCATGCATTTCACAACATTATTGAAAAAATAGTAGGTTATAATATATTTTTTCATTTTATACTATAAAGTCATTTTGATTGAAAATGAATTGAATTGTTTGTTTACTTTTGAAACCATTGATTAGATTGTGCTTTAAACAAAGATAAAAGATAATAATAGTTGTTAATTTTAGTATTAAAAGTATTTTCACAATCAGTTTAACTCACTTAGTTTGCATGCAACTATTCAAGAATACAAAAAGGAACAAAAATGACTAGTCACATTTGTATTTGACTTCAACATTTAATATTGGATTTATTAACATTTATTTGCATATCAAAAACCAAAAAACATAGATTAGATTTGATTTCTTTATTTTAGCATCACTCATTTTAGTACTTAGCTCAATTTGTAATCTTCCTTTTGTAAGCAATTAATTCATTAAAAACTCCAAAATAAAACAACACAACAACTTAGGACCTTTTCATTTGAGCCAGTTGCTCCCAAACATAGTTATTACAACATTCAAAATGTGGTCCTCCTCCCAACAAACAACTTAACATCAAACAAAACATAAACAAACCAAACTACCAACAAATCACGATTAATCAAAAGCATCAAAATTAGTGTTGTAAAGAATGATTTATTCACATCCTCTCTCTCTCTCTCAAAGTCATATTTAACATACCATGCTCATGCATCTTGGGATTAGAGAGGATTGGATAAAGGTCACCTTGAGAGAGTTAAGGGAAAACTCACCTCCTAAACTCATCAGAGAAAAACAAGTCCAAGATGTACAACAAGCCCAACAACAAAATGATCAACAACTAGCCAATGAGTTAGTGCACCTAGAAGCTATATTCAAGATAGAGGCTCTCCATCTTGATATATTTTTTTAAAATGCTCACCAAGAACTTAATGTCATACAAACAAAGATTACTATTGGTGCAGTCATGGATGGAGGATCCAATTAAGGACAATCCAACCATGTAGCCAATACATCAACAACATAAATAATAGAGAATTCCACAAACAACAACTTTATTGACTTTTAGGCTTGCACGATTACAACCATGATTACAACTTGTAACAATGGGCTCCTTACATTCTAGGTCGCAGTCATTTGATTACTAACTAAGATTCACAAATGGATAGTCACTGCAATGGACTGCCTACATGCCAAGACATAGTTGTTTGATTATCACAAAATGAATCTACTCTAACACATTCCTACATGTTATTCCATTAGCCTCCTCAAGATTACTCTCCACATCATAACCCTTTACTTCTACTCTATTTCCCATCTCGGACCTTACTCTTTCTTCTCCTCACCTCGTTGTTGATCTCTCTCTTCTTCTTTCCTTCATTAATCTATTCTCTTTTACTGTGTTTAAATAGCATTCTCTAACCTCTAGGATGAGTTATGTTGGCTACAAGGTGGCATAAAGTTCCATGCCTTATGAAATGTGTTGTCAACCAGTGTTAACAAACTCCCAAGCCAAATGGTGACAATGGTGAAAACTCTTCATGTGGTTCTCAACATACATTCCCAAGGGTCTAATAAACCTTCACCTATACTCATCTTCTAATGCAAACTCCAAATAATATGATGCAAACACATCTATGCAAAATTGTCAACCTATTACACACTCACAAATCCAATATGGCTCTTTCATACATCCAATTCTTCCCAAATGTGGATACAACATCTATTAATCATTATAGAACATAATTCCAAAACTGTGAAACCAAATATCATACTACAGTGAAATGCAATAGTTTTATCTACAACTAATTGGTAACCAACAACCAACAAACCAACAATGAACTGAAATAAACCAAGAAATAACTATTTTTTGGGTGATGCAAGATTGCCATGACACACAAGGATGCTCCTGCATCAACTATCCCAAAGACAACCCCAACTATAAATGCGAAAGGGAAGGTTGGCATACTTTTTTTGGAAATCTGTTTCCTATAATGAGTGGGCCTATTTCATGTTAACATAAGATGGTATGTTGTGACAATCATGTTATTATGATGACATGGTTATATGTCTTAGAGGTGCAAATTGTGTGGAGAATAGTGAGTGACCCAAATGTAGGCAATAACCAATAATGCAAGTTTCTAACTACTAGTATCACTATTATAAATTGTTGTGGCATCTAACAATCAATCACAATTTAAAATTTGTCTTTTGAACAAAATAAATTTATTGATTTATGGTGTCTGTTGTGCTGGGTTGACTAGTAGAAATGAGGTATTAGACTAAGGGTCAAACCTTGCATACCTAAGGGTTATTGGCTTGAACAAAAGGAAATTTTAATCTCCTTAAACCAGATTACTATCTACTTTATCCTTGGGAAATTTCAATTTGCTACAATTTGTTTTTCAATTTTGGAACTAGAACTTACCAAATTGGAGTACAACTAGACAAACCTTAAAGATTTCTTGAAGGTTTCTTTGACTCTGGTCCATTTTGAGTCAAAAGTGGCCACATCCATAGTTTTTCAATTTGATCTTGGAAAAAATAAATCAAACAATTGAGAAAATTCAGTGAATTGAAATAAAGCTTTAGAGAATGCAGTGGCTGTCAACTCTTATATTTTATCTTTGATGAGAGATTTGTTATTTAATTTATATTGTATTTTAGATTTGTTACTCTACAATTTGATTCATGATCCCTAAAACATTTTTTCCTCTGATGATGGGTGGCGGATCTTACCCAAAATCTTAGAACTAAAGACTCACAGAGCCATCCACAAAATTATCTAAATAAAAAGTTTCCAAGTTGAATACAATAGTTCATCACTGGTTCATCAAGAACAAAAGCAATAAGTTCTCAACTAGAATATAGACTTGACCATGAAAGAAAACAATATGTTTTGAATTACAGAACTTCTTTGGTTTCTCTAAACTTAAAATAATCAATATGTACTGTCGTAAATTGTGCGTGCTCACAATTTCATGCTATGTTTAGCACTCACTTTAGTGTCCATACCCTTAGTGTGTTTTAGGATTATTTCTAGCCTTGGCCTTACCCTTGACCCACGAGATGTGCCTTTACATTGTTTTGGCCCTTTTTGCTTATCATATCAAAAAACCATGAAAGTGCCTAAATCCTGGCTCTATTACAAGTTGACTAGACCTTTCAAGAACTCGTATTGCAAAGACTAGCACTTAGTGTGGATGTTTGCACAGTGCACTAACATTCTGAAAGCAACTATCAATCTTGCAATCATTTTTAGAAGTTTTCTCTTAACTTGCATGATATGCCAAGATTTTCTTGATGCTTATTCATGCCCAAACGACTCTTTTGATTGAATTTTTACCTTTGCTCTCTCTATTTAAGCAAGTAGATTTGCCATTGCAAAGGATCGATTTCTTTCATAGCGAAGGTCTTCCAAAATTGAGAGCCACCATTGCACACAATTTGTTTTCTCAAGATTATATCATGCTCTTGCTCAGAGGTTTGACTTCAAGTGCTCTTGCAATAGAAGTGTTGCGAAACTTGAAGAATTTCGATTGGGACCGCTACCTGTTGAGTGATTGTCACTTCCTCACTGTGAGGTGATAAAGTTTCAATTAATCCTCATTTTTGTACTTCATATTGCAATCCTTTTTTGATATATCACTTATCTTTGTGGGTTGAATATAGAGATTGTTTTTTAAATTCACTCTAAATCATTGAGTAGGGTTTTATTTATCAATATTGCATTATTACTTGTCACTACTCAAACAATTCTAGATACACTTAGAATTAGAGCACACACTTTATTTATCAGTCAATCAACATCTTTGGCTATCATTAAGGTGGAAACACCGAAAATGAGGTTTGACTAAGGCATTTACTCCTATACAACCCAACCCCCCTTTTCGATCTATGCATTTGTAGATTTCGTCAGGAAGCTCGACATTAGGAGGAATGGTTGAAAATATTAGCACGTAGATCGAGATCACAAATCTGTACTATGGCTACATTGTATAGACTACAACATAGCACACATATGTCCTTGCAAAGCGTTTTCATCTTGGACAGTGAAGCTGTCCACTTGGTGTCAGGTTCTCTATGATTTTGCATTTCCATTTATGTATTCCTTTCTTCAAGTTATTTTATTGGTTTCTATATCTTTCCAATGTTCTTCCATCATTCTTAGTTTTTGTTAGTTTTAGTTATCCATTTTCATTCTAGTAGCAACAAAGCGATTTAGCCTGAATCTTCTCGCTCTTCTCGCTCTTCCAGATTGGATAGTAGCGAGATATACGTCTTCATTGGCAAGTATCCTATGTTAGGAATTGCATGCAGAAGATATCAATTAAATGCAAATAAAGATTAAATAGAGGAATGAAAAATACACAAAAATAATAACAACGAGAGACAATTTTTAACGTGGTTCACCCAAACTCGGGCTACATCCACCAACAGAGAGTCCAATATTATTATCCAACAAATCAAACCGATTACAACCAGCAATCCTTGCAACTCAATACTGCTGCAAATGCTACAATACAATGTCAACGGAAACCCTAACCCTTAGCCATTTTTGTCTAGACTTATGTCGGTTACAAAATAGGATTTTTTTTATATCAGCCAATAGAAAATAACTCCCGACGCCTTTATAAAATAATAAAATTTGTTTGAGGTTTTGGGGATGCTACCCCCAAACCCCCGTTAAATATTTTGGGGGGAAACCACACCGATAAAAGTGGGGAAAAGTTAACCTCCAAGTCTGATTAGGCTCCATATAACAACATCCTAATGTTTAGATAGAAGATTATTTTGATTATAAGTAGTTTAGTTAGAATCAATTTTCCTATTAAACATTTTGGTGAACCCGACATGTTCAACTTATAGCACCTTCTTTTTCATTCAATTTTTCTCTCAAAATCAAAAACAATTTTTTTTCTTGAAAATTTATTTTTTCAGGGTGCTGCCCCAAACCCCAACCTTCGACTAGATAATTCAATACCCTTTCTTAATCTTCTCCTTTTATTTTTCTAAATCAACATGTTATTTTCTCTTCTTACGTCACTTTCTAACTTTGCTCAAAAGGTTTGTGAGAGTGATGTTTCATTCCATGCATGTGATAGTGACTTATCTCTTCCTATGTCACTCTATTCTTTTGATTTCTCTCCTAAGATTCCTCCTACTTATGAGGATGTTTTAGCGCAAGAGGATGAAATCATAGATACTTTTCTTAACATTACTTTACCTACTCTTCATTTTGATGCTCTTCCTTCTAGTGATGAAGCATTAGTGGATGAAGAGCTTCACCCCATATCGGATCCTCCATGGATAGATGCTGAGCATACTTCTATTTTTTCTCCTACGTCATGCATTTCTTAAACAAATAAAAATGTTAATTCAATCATTGTTAATATACTTATCCCACCTGCTAAGGGGATGTTGGATAAGTGCATTAATATTCAAAATCTTTCTTCTATTCCTAAAATCATTGTGCATAGGGTGCTTGACCTACCCCCACCTTCTCGTCCTGTGATCACTATTTGAGGTATTCCTAAAAATCCTCAACCTTTGAATCACTTGTTAAAAATTGCTAAGTCTACAACTCAATACGTGTATGTGGCTCCTCACTACCATGTAGTAGACCACATATATAGTACTCAGTGAAACAAGCAAGATAATCATGTCCCTGTTTCCCTTCCTCCACCAAATCCTCAACCTTATCTTTCTATAGAGAGTACCAAAGAGTATGATCTTGTTAAAAAACTCCACACTACACAAGCTAAGATCTCTCTTTGGGACCTGATACAAGTTTCACCTTCTCATCATAATGCCCTTCAACAAGCCTTGCAGAAGATATCTATCCAATCTTCTGCGAAGCCCATGGACATGGCTATTATTCTTGAAGGTTTTCATTCTAAATCTACTGATATCACTTTTCATTTCTCTGAACTCCCTTCTACTGAAGTTCAAAAGCAAAATGATGCCATTATGATTATTGTAGTTATAAACTTGACTGGGATTAAGAGAACCCTTATTGATAGTGGTTCTGGTCTTAACATTTGTACTTTATACCTCCTTAATTGTTTCAATAACGACACTTCCTCTATTTCTCCTTCAAATATATCCATCAGAGGTTTTGATAATGCGGCTCACCTAACTTTAGGCACTATCACATTACCTATTAGGTTAGGCCCCATTACATTACTTATTGATGTCCATGCCATGCAGGAGAATCTTTTTTATAATCTTCTCCTCGATAGACCATGGATTCATGCCATGGGTGTAGTCCCCTCTACCCTTCATCAATCTCTTAAAATTCTTTATAATGGTGAAGTACATAAGATAAGTGCTGATCTTGACCCCTTTTAATAATATCAGTAGGTTGAATTATGTCACGAGAAGCCTACACTTTATTCCGTAAAACATAAATTTTTCTGTATGTATCAAAATTCAATTTTTTTTGTTGAAACAAGGACATCAATACCTAGGGCATAGATATTTTTTAGAATTTTTTTCACTAATTTACTATTTTTTCGTATGTGTGAAACAAACACCTTGATGTTATTGAAAAACCTACATTCACAAGAAATAAAAAATAAATATAATAATCAAATTAATTATTTTAAAATTATACTTTTTGGGAAGATTATAATAAGGACTACATACTTACAAAACATAAATTTTAAATGAATTCATTTGATCCCCCAAAAGGTAAATCAAAAGTGGTTTTTTATCAGCATTTTGATAGGTGTAGAGGAGACTCCATTATAGGCATGGTTTGAATCTAAGGGGGTTTGATCAAACCCTCTTCAATTAAAATCCTTTAAATGGAACCTTTCAAGGCTTAAATCATTATATTTTCTAAAAATATGTGATTTCAAGAAAAAATAGGATGTCCCAGAAAGTGTAACCCATTATTGTGGCAGCACCCATCATCACCCTCTATTGATGATGACTTGCCTTCCTCATCTAATGCATGTCTTGGTGATGATTGGGGCTCCTTAGACTTCACCCTTCATGGGCCTAGTGAATATAAAGTTGACTCTTCTCACTTTGACATTCCCATGTTCAACAAAGATCTCCATTCTGGTATTAGAATTAATCCCTCTTCTCATGTGAATTATTCTATTGCTTCTATTCCAAAATATGTATACACATCTCATTTCAACAAGGCTAGTGATGTTGATTCTCCTCCTCTTTCTGATTTGGAGACGCATTATGGGCTCGAATACAAAATTATTTATAAGCACGAATACAATGCAAATGGCCTAGAGTGCATGTAACAAGGAGTTAAGGTTCCTATGGAACCTACACCACACTTACCTTCTACAATGGGTTTAGGTTGCTGGCCTTCTCCTCTACCCACATCCCCTCCTTTATCTAAGGTATCTATGACTTCTTCTTTTCAATATAAACAAGAATGTATTTTGTTGAGGCTTCTAAAGGCCCACTTGATCTCTCTTCCTTTTCCTACATGAAAAAATTTTCCACAACATGTCAGGACCGCCCTTTTTACTTCTGTTGTTATGACTATTTATATTACTGTTATTGTTACTTTTTATATTTGTGGGATAGCAGTTCTCAGAATTGTCAAACTATTAAACTTTATTATGATTTCGGAAAAAACTAATTGGGTGATATTTGGATAAGTTTACATTTCAGAAAAGTTAATTAGGTGATGTTGGAAAATTGTAATATGATTTCATTTATGTTAATTGGAACTATGTCATGATAATGCATGTTTAAAAGTTGCTTCGGCTATGATGATTATATGTGGATACTGATCTTGTAATTTAGTGTGCAGGATTTACTAATCGAACCACAGATTTCGGAGATCATTCCGTACCTTGTTATTATTATTCCCTGTTAAGCCGATCTGGTTCCACGAGGAACCAAGATCTTTCTGTGTTTGATGTGATGTTGTAATATGGTCTTTCGTATGGTCGAGTGGGTTTGGTTACCCTCTTGTAACAATATTTTATGATTTGTGTTGTAAAAAGTTTGAATTTGAATTTCTTTATTTTATTTAAATCTTTGAGGCCTTTTCATGTGCTTTACCTTGACCATGGGTGTCCTGGATGGGTTAAAGTTGACCCTGGGTTATACCCCATGGGTCCAGGGGCCCATTTGGCATGGGTAACCCTTGAGTAACCCCCATCTAGTCATCTTAACTTCCCCCTTAAGTTAAGTGGCGAAAATTAGGGTATGGGGGGGGACATGATGGGATTGTAAAAACACCCAACCCATCCCTCTTCAATCCCCAAGGTTAGAGATGACTACAAACCCATCCATTATTGAAGGATTGACTTGAAGTCACCTCCTCCATTAGTGAGATTCCCCCATGTGTTGTGGGGCCATCCATGTGAAGGAGGGAAGAAGAGGCATGGGTCACCTGTCTTTTCCTCCTTTAACTCCTTTTATTTCTCCCATGCGTAAGAGAAATGACATGAGGAGAGGGATAAGGAGTACTCTAGGGATGGGTGAGTGACATAAGCCACCAGGACAGAATAGTGGTTTTGGGAAGGGTGAGGAGGTGACAAGTGTCACCTCCCCATTCCTCTAAACTGAAAAGAATTTGGGTTATTTGTTTTCAATTTTGGGATGAGAGGGAGTTAGTGGAATTTTGGGGGGAGATTTTATGATTGCCAAAAATAGGAAAGTTAGCTTGGAGGTGAGGAAAGGGAGAGGGAGTTGTTGGCTAAGGTTGGAAGAGAACTCAGTGGAGCTCTGCAACAATTTCATTCCAGGAGGGCTTTGTAAGGTTGGTTTGATGTTTACCTTTCTTTCGTATATCTGAATGTGTATGTAAAGTGTGTGAAAGATGCTTATTTGTTTGTGTTTTTAGAGTTGTTTCTGTGGGGTTTGTTGTCGGGTTGTTTGACAGAGCTTCTCCCACTTGGGAGAAATGCTCATCAAGTTTGGGGTAGGGGAGGAGAGATCCTCCTCGGGTGCATACCTGTTTCCATCTTTTGGGATGTTGAAAGCCTTGAGGGCATGTATCTGTGACTGTATCTTTGACTTGAGAGTCAAATACAGATTTCTTAAAATTTGTGATCAAACTTGGTTTGAGGCCAAGAGAAATTGTGTTGGTGGGTGACACTCTGGAGTCGAGTGTGTCCACTCTCCTGCCCCTTATGAAACTCACTGTAGTTGAGTTTCCGTGTTGTGTAATTTACCACGGGTGTTTGTGTGCTTTGGGTTTGTTGTTGTCCCTGTTGTGAAGTGGAGTGCTTGAGTTACCCATGTGTGAGTATGGTCTCCCTAGCTCGGGGGTGACCCTCTTGCGGGTCTACAGAAGGGAGGAGAGCTATATGAGTGGTGTTTTCTTCTTTGTTTGTCTTTGATACGCAGGTTTCCTCTTGGAGCTTATGGTTGGATTTGGAGAAATTATATTTATGAAGAAATAGTTTATTCTTCTTTGTCATGAGAATTAGATCATGTTCTTTTCATAAGAGTGTAAAAGAGAGTACCTCTCTTGATATTGTTGTAATTTATTGTCACCCTGGGAGTGAAGGAAATAACCTCCCTGATCTTGTATTGGGTGTGGCTGTTATTTGGTTTTTACATAACTTCCTTGTATATTGGTTGGGAGAAGGAAGTCCTTATCCTTCATCTTGTTAAAGGTAGTGAAAGAGTTAATCTTCTTGTATTGTATGTGATGTAATTATTTACCTTAAATTTCAAATGAAAGTTTGAAGTGAGTTTGCATTGGAAAGTAAACCTTGCTGTATTAAATCTGATTTTGTTTATGTACTTAAAAGGATAAATATGCTTAACTAATTGAAAAGACAGATTTAAATTTCAATGTCACAACGGATAATACAGTTTTTAAATGATTAAGTTTCTTCTTCCTTAAAAATCTTTACTAGTTCGAGGTAGTCATTTTTGTATTTACTTCTGTTTGTCCAAAGAGTTGAAATGGAAATTTACTTATTGCAGAATTAAACTGAGCAAAATCTACTTCCATTGTCATTGGTTTAGTAGCTAAATTTTTATATTAAAAAGCTTAGGATGGAAGAAATTGTAATTATGAAATATTGTAAAGTTAAGAATTTTGCATCTATTTGGTAACATTATCCTTTCATTTTATCTTTATTGAGAAAGTTTTGTTCTCTGTAAAAAAAAAAGAGATATATATATATATATATATATATATATATATATATATATATATTCTTTATTAAAGTTCTTAATTGTTCATTTTAAAAAGGATTTGGGAAATTGAATAAATTGCAGTATTTGTGAAATTTGAGTTATATATATATATATATTTGCTTTGTTTATATCAAAATACCATGAAATTAAATGTTTGTATAGACTAAATTGTATAAAGTCATCTCTGTTTTTTTTGAACAGAGAGAAAGATATAAAAAAAAAAATTATAAAATAAATAATACATGGCGTGGTGGGGATGAAACCCCACCGCAGCCTTTGTAATAATGGAGGGTGTGGGGAGGGGGCGGAGCCCCCACCCACACCCCACTACGTGGGATGTGGGTGGGGGCTCCGCCCCCTCCCCACACCCCCGCCTGTTTTTAAACGCGGGCCATTCTCCCTCCCGCGACACCCACACCCCCGCTACCCCGAAAACCCCGGCCGCCACTGTCTGCGGCCACAGTGCCGCCGCAACCCCGCTCACCTGCCACTGTCTGCGGCCACAGCGCCGCCACCTCCTCCATAGCTGCGACCTTCCACCTTCGCTTCACCCTCTGCCATCCGCCATGCTCAGCTCCGCCGCCCTTGTCTGCAGTTTTCAACATAATTTTTCAATAAGAATTTTTAGGGTGAAAACCCTACTTTATGTTTGAACAAAAATAATAAAATAATAAAAAAAAAACAAATCCACTATTAGTGGTGTTTGAAGTTATATAAATATATAGCTATATATATACATATCTATGTATATATATAGATATTTATTTATATTTAGATATAACCTTATAAATATATAATTATATATACATATCTTGTATATATAGGTATGTATTTATATTTTGTTATATATATATATATAAGAGTAAGGGATTACGTGGAGTTTGCTAAATAAATTTAAAAGAGCATTTTCGTAATTTACATATACATATAAATATATATGTATATGGGAGAAGTTTTACGGGCCATTTTATTAGGCCCTCACTTAAATTCCTGACAAAGTTTAAATATTAATTTTAATAATGAAATATCAAGGTATGGGAATTATGTTTTCGTCGTAAGTGAAGTATAAACGTAATTAAACAGAAATTTTGTTATATATTCATTATAAGGGTTTTATAAAGAGGAGAGCCTCCTACATATATTAACAATGGTATATGAATTACAATAAGAGTATTAATATTAATTATTAGTAATAATAACAACAGTAATTATAAATAAGTGAAAATAAAATCATAATTTAACGAGAGCATAAAGGAATATACTGTGTTACTCCGAGAAGAGTTTCTCGGAAGTTTCACTATCAACGCGATTCAATAACCGGGAAAATGAAGAGGAAAATTACACGTCACCTTGCTTAAAAGGTCACTGGAAATAAACTTAAGAAGTCATCACAGACATTCCATGTGAGGCCATTTTAATCTCAACTGTAGTAAACGTCCATATAAGTAAACCTGTAAGAGAGTCAGAAGAAGAAAAAGTAACATTGGAAAACACAGAGGAGAAAATGCACGGTCTTTCCCACATGGGATAAGAGAACTAAGTTGACGGACCCTCCTGCCAAAATTTGCTTAGGAGCAAGTTTAAATAATACATACAAGAGGAGAAACCTAGATCGGAGAAGACTAGGTGACCGAGTCCAGCGAAGTAGTAAACCAGCCTATGTGACCTGGATCATCCAGAAGTTAGGTTTAATGTCAACAATAGATACAGTGCTAACCCTGATTGATGTCCAATATGAAGAAAGGACCGGATAAACATAAAGAAAGCATAGAAAACGAAAGAGAGAGCGACCGAAATATAAACAAACTAAATTATCAGAGAAATAGTTAAGGTGAGCGTGATAAAAATACAATCAAAATTAAGACCCAGAGAAAAGGGAAGAGAGAGCAAACGAACCGCCTTGTTGAGAATGCTAAGTCGAAGGAGGAGTATATTTCAGGAAGCAAGAGAGGAGACAGACAACCGTTCCTTGTTGAAAAATGATTAAATAGGGAGATCACGAGTCGGTTTAGTCAGAACAAGGCGTCGTGGGAAGTTGTTAATCTATTAGTGAACCACGTGCGTAAAATAGTGTTGAGTAATTCCCACTTACGTCGTAAGGCGTTATGCTGCCGGAATTTGCCAAGATTTAGATTTAGGAACCTTGATAAGATAACCCTTGTAGTGACGTTAACGGCATCGTAGAGACCCCCTTGTTGGTCTGCTTGCGTCTGGTTGCACGCAGTTATACTTGTACCCCACCGACGACTGTAGTGTTTTTGCCTTGAGCGAACACCACTGAGCATGCTTATGCATGCGAGGGGGTTTCTAGGGGAAACGTGAGAAAATTTTTGATATCTCGTGTCATAACCACATGACAGATGTGGCTATGACACGTGTGATGTGTGTTGTGACCACATGGAAAATGTGGGCATGACATTTGGTATCAGAGCCAAGTTTAAACACTGGGTGTATTTGGGCACGTTATTATTCCGCAACTTTGGCTAATTAGTTTCTACCTTGTTTTGTAGGATGCCTCCCCGTGTTCGACGAGTGCGGTCACGCCACACAGCATCTGTCGAGGTGCACACCGATTCCTCAGCTGAGGGACTAGCACCCGTAGTTACAGCAGCACCACCTGCACCACCTGAACCACAAGCACCACTAGTACCACAGGCGACACCAGTATTGGATATAGGTCCACAGATCTTACAGGCACTGCAGGCTATGTTATACAGGTTACCGCCAGTGATTCCTGAGCCACGTGTAGAGCCTCGTGTTGATCCGCGAGAGGAGCCACGTAGGGAGCCACGTGCTAAGTCATGTATTGAGCCACGTGGGGAGCCCCGCGTTGATCCACTAGAGGTGCCACGTGTGGAGCCTTTCGTTGAGATTCCTGACACAACAGTAGAGGAGGTAGGGTCAGCTTTTCGTGCACGGAGCAGGAGTCCTCCGAGACCTTTGAGACGAGATGAGAACCAGAGGGCAGAACAGGTTCATCATGGATTGTATGAGGATGGTGTGGAAGAGCCAGTTGTGAGACTTAGAGACAGAGGGGACCCCATCAGAGATCTACTTAGGCTCAACCCACCCACCTTCGCAGGTGCTACAGAGGGAGCTGTGGCCGAGGCTTGGCTGATTAGTTTAGACGGGTGTTTCGCGTTGCGACCATATGGAAGCAACATGAAAGCACGAGTGGCAGTCCACCTTCTGAGGGATGCCGCAGCTACCTAGTGGCGCACAGAGGAGTGCAAGTGCCGACTTTCCGTAGAGACACTCACATGGGACACCTTCATAGAGCGCTTTAATGCGCGATATTTGTCAGAATATTACAGACAGCGCAGGATCGATGAGTTCCATGATTTACAGCAGAGGGGACTCACTGTTACTCAGTATGAGAGTCGATTCATTGAGCTTTCTCGTTACGCGGAGTACCTCCACGACGAGAAAATCTTAATACACAAATTCATCAGAGGGTTGAATCATGGGATAGCAGGACCAGTTCGTATGGCAAATCCCCAGACCATGAGCGAGGCTGTTGAAAAGGCCCTTATATCAGAGGAAATTCAGGGACGTGGGCAGAATTCATGCCCGCAGTACCAGGAACGTAATCCCCAGCAACAGCAAAACTTTTGAAGGCCGCAAAACACAACACAGAAAGGAGGATATAACTCTTCCTCATTACCCCCTAGGCCTCCACAGCAGCAGCAACATCAGCAAAAATCTAAATTCCAACAGAGGGGTCAGGGAGGACAGAATCGTGGATGGCAGCAGCAGGGTCCACGCAGAGATCAGAGACAGCAGGGTTCATCGGCAGGACCCGCGAGGTCCCAGCAGTCTTACAGAGGCTCACAGGGGTCTACGGGACGGACTGGGCAACAACAGTCGGGCAGAACACAGTCAGGGCAGTTACAGGCTAGAGGACCATGTTATGTGTGTGGTGGGGCAGGGCATCTGGCTAGAGAGTGCCCGCAGGGATTTACTGCAGGGGGACAGCCCCGATCAGGAGGGTCTGAGCAGACCGTAGGTGACGTGGGCAGATCCCACCACATGTTTGCAGCGGTTGATAACCGCCAGGCCGACTTCCAGGCTTCTGTCATCGAGGCAGCAGGTACGATTAGAGACTTCTCCATCTCGATCCTTTTCGACTCAGGAGCTACTGACTCCTTTTTGTCTACATCGTTAGTGGAGCGTTGCAGGCTAGTGGCTTCTAGGCAAGACATTAGGTGGGAAGTTGAGTTGGCCTCAGGGGCCAGGATGTCAATAGATACCTTGGTTAAAGATTGTGAGATCACATTGGGATCTTTCACCACAACATGTGACCTTAGGATTATGCCATTAGGATCCTACGGTGTAGTTCTGGGTATGGATTGGCTTGCGGCACATAGAACCAAGCTTGACTATCGCCAGAGGATGATTAGCTATTTAGACGATCATGGTTCGTCGGTTGAAATAGTGGGCATGCAAAAGCCCACAACTGTTCATATGATATCTACTCAGCAGCTTAAGCGCTGTATGCGGAAGGGATGCCAGATGTTTGCCATCACGGTCAGTGATAGAGCAGAGGAAGAACCTGAGGCTACTTTAGATGATCACCCTGTCCTTAGAGAGTTTGCCAATGTATTTCCGCCGGAATTACCAGGTATGCCTCCACGCAGAGAAGTGGACTTCCACATCGACTTACTGCCGGGTGCAGAACCGATTTCCCGTGCACCCTATAGGATGACTACACATGAACTCATCGAACTTACGCTGTAGTTAGAGGAATTACTTGAGAAGGGGCACATCCGACCTAGCGTTTCGCCATGGGGCGCACCGGTTATCTTCGTGAAGAAGAAGGATGGGTCTCTTCGTTTATGTATGGACTACAGGCAGTTGAACAAGGTGACGATGAAGAACCGTTATCCTCTGCCTAGGATTGACGACCTTTTTGATCAGATGCAGGGAGCCAAAGTGTTCTCGAAAATTGATCTAAAATCTGGGTATCACCAATTACGCATCACGGAGGCAGATATTCATAAAACTGCTTTTCGAACCAGAAATGGCCATTACAAATTCACAGTGGTACCCTTCGGGTTGACGAACGCTCCTGCAGTGTTCATGAGTCTCATGAACGGGGTGTTCCGTACTTACCTAGATCGGTTCGTGATCATATTTCTAGATGACATTTTGATTTATTCACGGACTGAGGAGGAGCATGTGGAACACTTGCGTCAAGTTTTGTAGCAATTACGAGAGCAGCAGCTTTATGGCAACCTGGCGAAGTGTGCCTTCTTCAGGACAGAGGTGCAGTAATTGGGACACATTTTATCAGGCGATAGCATCTCCGTAGATCAATCTAAAATCAGAGCAATTCAGGAGTGGCCGGCACCCACCAACGTGACAGAGGTCAAAAAGTTTATGGGGTTAGCCGGGTATTATCGTCGGTTTGTCGAGGCTTTCTCCAGGATAGCACATCCCATTACTTCCCTTCAGCAAAAAGGGAAGGGTTTCATTTGGATCGAGCAATGTGAAAAGGCCTTTGGAGTCCTCAAGGAGCATCTTACTAGTGCTCCTATTTTAGCGGTTCCAGATCCTACAGAGGATTTTGTAGTTTGCACAGATGCATCATTAGAAGGTTTGGGAGCCGTGCTTATGCAGGGTGGTAGAGCGATCGCATACGAATCGCGGAAACTAAAAACACATGAGTTAAACTACCCTACTCACGACTTAGAGCTCGCAGCAGTTGTTCATGCTTTAGTCCGCTAGAGACACTTCCTCCTAGGTCAACGCTTTGAACTCCATTCGGATCATCATAGTTTGCAGTATATTTTTACACAGCCAAATTTGAACGCCCGCCAACGGCGTTGGATGGAATTCCTATGCGAATATGACTTCGATGTCCACTACATCAAAGGGAAGGAGAACGTGGTCGCTGATGCTTTGAGTCGAAGGTGCCACGAGATCCAGACCCTGACCTTGAAGGTGGACTTGAAGGATCGCATCTTACAGCATCTGCCGGAGGACGAATGGTTTCTTGAAGTGCAGCAGGCATTATTAAATCAGAAGGCCCTTGAGGGAAAATTTACAGGATATACCCTTGAGTCTGATGGTATGCTACGACATCGGCAGCGCATCTATGTACCCCAGGTGGGCAATCTTCGTACAGTAATCCTATCAGAGGCTCATAGAGCACCCTATGCAGCACACCCAGGAGTGAAGAAGATGCATGCTGACTTACGACAGCTTTATCATTGGGCTGGGATGAGGCATGACATTGCCGAATTTGTTGCTCGTTGCCTGGAATGTCAGAGGGTCAAGGCCAAACATCAGCATCCAGCGGGACTGTTGTACCCTCACGAGATACCTGAATGGAAATGGGACACCATTTCGATGGATTTTATCGTTGGTCTACCTATGTCCTCACGTCGCCATGATGCTATTATGGTGACAGTTGACAAGCTGACCAAAGTGGCGCATTTTTCACCAATATGCACAACATACAATGCATCATCAGTGGCAAAGGTGTTTCTTGATCAGATTGTTAGATTTCATGGGGTACCTCGCCGCATTATATCTGACAGAGACTCTGTATGTATGTCTTCATTCTGGAGAGCCTTACATTAGGCATTGGGCACACAGCTCAACTTCAGTTCAACCTATCATCCAGAAACCGACGGACAAACAGAGAGAGTTAACCAGGTGTTAGAAGACATGCTTCGCATGTATGTGATGGATCATTAGTCTAGATGGGAGGAGTACCTATATCTAGTTACAATAATGGGCATCATAGCTCGTTGGGTATGCCTCCTTTCCAGGCATTATATGGCAGACCATGCAGAACACCTTTGAGTTGGGATTGGATAGAGGACAGAACGGTCATCGGTCCAGAAATAGTCCAGAATATGGAACAGCAGGTCAGACAGATTAGACAGAGACTTCAGGAAGCACAGGACAGGCAGAAGAAGTATGCCGATGCTAAGAGGATAGACCGAAGCTTCTCTGTGGGGGAAAGGGTATTTTTGAGAGTGCGACCGCACAAGAGTCCAATCCGTTATGGGAAGGGCTCTAAGCTCGCACCTCGATTTGTAGGACCTTTCGAAATCTTGGAGCGGATAGGACCAGTAGCCTATCATTTAGCCTTGCCACCTAGCCTATCACGTATCCACGATGTATTTCATGTATCAGTTTTACGTCAATATATTTCTAACTTATCTCACGTGTTGGATTGGAGTGCTCTTCAGGTAGAGGCAGACGGACAGCTGGCGCTGGAGCCAATTCGCATATTGGCTCGTCGGACGCTGGCCCTTCAAGGTCGAGAGCTGGACCAGGTTAGAGTCCAGTGGGACCTATACGATGAAGTCACTGCAACATGGGAAGATGCAGAGAGACTGAAGACCCTTTATCCTCACCTTTTTGACGACTTCCAGGAGGAAGTACCGTCTTAGGGGGAGAGGATGTGAGGACCACCCTTTTTACTTCTGTTGTTATGACTATTTACATTACTGTTATTGTTACTTTTTATATTTGTGGGATAGCAGTTCCCAGAATTGTCAAACTATTAAACTTTATTATGATTTCAGAAAAAACTAATTGGGTGATATTTGGATAAGTTTACATTTCAGAAAAGTTAATTAGGTGATGTTGGAAAATTGTAATATGATTTCATTTATGTTAATTGGAACTATGTCATGATAATGCATGTTTAAAAGTTGCTTCAGCTATGATGATTATATGTGGATACTGATCTTGTAATTTAGTGTGCAGGATTTACTAATCGAACCACAGATTTCAGAGATCATTCCGCACCTTGTTATTGTTATTCCCTGTTAAGCCGATCTGGTTCCACAAGGAACCAAGATCTTTCTGTGTTTGATGTGATGTTGTAATATGGTCTTTTGTATGGTCGAATGGGTTTGGTTACCCTCTTGTAACAATATTTTATGATTTGTGTTGTAAAAAGTTTGAATTTGAATTTCTTTATTTTATTTAAATCTTTGAGGCCTTTTCATGTGCTTTACCTTGACCATGGGTGTCCTGGATGGGTTAAAGTTGACCCTGGGTTATACCCCATGGGTCCAGGGGCCCATTTGGCATGGGTAACCCTTGAGTAACCCCCATCTAGTCATCTTAACTTCCCCCTTAAGTTAAGTGGCGAAAATTGGGGTATGGGGGGACATGATGGGATTGTACCAACACCCAACCCATCCCTCTTCAATCCCCAAGGTTAGAGATGACTACAAACCCATCCATTATTGAAGGATTGACTTGAAGTCACCTCCTCCATTAGTGAGATTCCCCCATGTGTTGTGGGGCCATCCATGTGAAGGAGGGAAGAAGAGGCATGGGTCACCTGTCTTTTCCTCCTTTAACTCCTTTTATTTCTCCCATGCGTAAGAGAAATGACATGAGGAGAGGGATAAGGAGTACTCTAGGGATGGGTGAGTGACATAAGCCACCAGGACAGAATAGTGGTTTTGGGAAGGGTGAGGAGGTGACAAGTGTCACCTCCCCATTCCTCTAAACTGAAAAGAATTTGGGTTATTTGTTTTCAATTTTGGGATGAGAGGGAGTTAGTGGAATTTTGGGGGGAGATTTTATGATTGCCAAAAATAGGAAAGTTAGCTTGGAGGTGAGGAAAGGGAGAGGGAGTTGTTGGCTAAGGTTGGAAGAGAACTCAGTGGAGCTTTGCAACAATTTCATTCCAGGAGGGCTTTGTAAGGTTGGTTTGATGTTTACCTTTCTTTCGTATATCTGAATGTGTATGTAAAGTGTGTGAAAGATGCTTATTTGTTTGTGTTTTTAGAGTTGTTTCTGTGGGGTTTGTTGTCGGGTTGTTTGACAGAGCTTCTCCCACTTGGGAGAAATGCTCATCAAGTTTGGGGTAGGGGAGGAGAGATCCTCCTCGGGTGCATACCTGTTTCCATCTTTTGGGATGTTGAAAGCCTTGAGGGCATGTATCTGTGACTGTATCTTTGACTTGAGAGTCAAATACAGATTTCTTAAAATTTGTGATCAAACTTGGTTTGAGGCCAAGAGAAATTGTGTTGGTGGGTGACACTCTGGAGTCGAGTGTGTCCACTCTCCTGCCCCTTATGAAACTCACTGTAGTTGAGTTTCCGTGTTGTGTAATTTACCACGGGTGTTTGTGTGCTTTGGGTTTGTTGTTGTCCCTGTTGTGAAGTGGAGTGCTTGAGTTACCCATGTGTGAGTATGGTCTCCCTAGCTCGGGGGTGACCCTCTTGCGGGTCTACAGAAGGGAGGAGAGCTATATGAGTGGTGTTTTCTTCTTCGTTTGTCTTTGATATGCAGGTTTCCTCTTGGAGCTTATGGTTGGATTTGGAGAAATTATATTTATGAAGAAACAGTTTATTCTTCTTTGTCATGAGAATTAGATCATGTTCTTTTCATAAGAGTGTAAAAGAGAGTACCTCTCTTGATATTGTTGTAATTTATTGTCACCCTGGGAGTGAAGGAAATAACCTCCCTGATCTTGTATTGGGTGTGGTTGTTATTTGGTTTTTACATAACTTCCTTGTATATTGGTTGGGAGAAGGAAGTCCTTATCCTTCATCTTGTTAAAGGTAGTGAAAGAGTTAATCTTCTTGTATTGTATGTGATGTAATTATTTACCTTAAATTTCAAATGAAAGTTTGAAGTGAGTTTGCATTGGAAAGTAAACCTTACTGTATTAAATTTGATTTTGTTTATGTACTTAAAAGGATAAATATGCTTAACTAGTTGAAAAGACAGATTTAAAGTTCAATGTCACAACGGATAATACAGTTTTTAAATGATTAAGTTTCTTCTTCCTTAAAAATCTTTACTAGTTCGAGGTAGTCATTTTTGTATTTACTTCTGTTTGTCCAAAGAGTTGAAATGGAAATTTATTTATTGCAGAATTAAACTGAGCAAAATCTACTTCCATTGTCATTGGTTTAGTAGCTAAATTTTTATATTAAAAAGCTTAGGATGGAAGAAATTGTAATTATGAAATATTGTAAAGTTAAGAATTTTGCATCTATTTGGTAACATTATCCTTTCATTTTATCTTTATTGAGAAAGTTTTGTTCTCTGTAAAAAAAAGAGATATATATATATATATATATATATATATATATATTCTTTATTAAAGTTCTTAATTGTTCATTTTAAAAAGGACTTGGGAAACTGAATAAATTGTAGTATTTGTGAAATTTGAGTTATATATATATATATATATATATTTGCTTTGTTTATATCAAAATACCATGAAATTAAATGTTTGTATAGACCAAATTGTATAAAGTCATCTCTGTTTTTTTTGAACAGAGAGAAAGATATAAAAAAAAAATTATTAAATAAATAATACATGGCGCGGTGGGGATGAAACCCCACCGCAGCCTTTGTAATAATGGAGAGTGTGGGGAGGGGGCGGAGTCCCCACCCACACCCCACTACGTGGGATGTGGGTGGGGGCTCCGCCCCCTCCCCACACCCTCGCCTGTTTTTAAACGCTGGCCATTCTCCCTCCCGCGACACCCACACCCCCGCTACCCCGAAAACCCCGGCCGCCACTGTCTGCGGCCACAGCGCCGCCGCAACCCCGCTCACCCGCCACTGTCTGCGGCCACAGCGCCGCCACCTCCTCCATAGCTGCGACCTTCCACCTTCGCTTCACCCTCTGCCATCCGCCATGCTCAGCTCCGCCACCCTTGTCTGCAGTTTTCAACATAATTTTTCAATAAGAATTTTTAGGGTGAAAACCCTACTTTATGTTTGAACAAAAATAATAAAATAATAAAAAAAAAACAAATCCACTATTAGTGGTGTTTGAAGTTATATAAATATATAGCTGTATATATACATATCTATGTATATATATAGATATTTATTTATATTTAGATATAACCTTATAAATATATAATTATATATACATATCTTGTATATATAGGTATGTATTTATATTTTGTTATAAATTATATATATATATATATATATATAAGAGTAAGGGATTACGTGGAGTTTGCTAAATAAATTTAAAAGAGCATTTTCGTAATTTACATATACATATAAATATATATGTATATGGGAGAAGTTTTACGGGCCATTTTATTAGGCCCTCACTTAAATTCCTGACAAAGTTTTACAAATTAATTTTAATAATGAAATATCAAGGTATGGGAATTATGTTTTCGTCGTAAGTGAAGTATAAACGTAATTAAACAGAAATTTTGTTATATATTCATTATAAGGGTTTTATAAAGAGGAGAGCCTCCTACATATATTAACAATGGTATATGAATTACAATAAGAGTATTAATATTAATTATTAGTAATAATAACAACAGTAATTATAAATAAGTGAAAATAAAATTATAATTTAACGAGAGCATAAAGGAATATACTGTGTTACTCCGGGAAGAGTTTCTCGGAAGTTTCACTATCAACACGATTCAATAACCGGGAAAATGAAGAGGAAAATTACACGTCACCTTGCTTAAAAGGTCACTGGAAATAAACTTAAGAAGTCATCACAGACATTCCATGTGAGGCCATTTTAATCTCAATTGTAGTAAACGTCCATATAAGTAAACCTGTAAGAGAGTCAGAAGAAGAAAAAGTAACATTGGAAAACACAGAGGAGAAAATGCGCGGTCTTTCCCACATGGGATAAGAGAACTAAGTTGATGGACCCTCCTGCCAAAATTTGCTTAGGAGCAAGTTTAAATAATACATACAAGAGGAGAAACCTAGATCGGAGAAGACTAGGTGACCGAGTCCAGCAAAGTAGTAAACCAGCCTATGTGACCTGGATCATCCAGAAGTTAGGTTTAATGTCAACAATAGATACAGTGATAACCCTGATTGATGTCCAATATGAAGAAAGGACCGGATAAACATAAAGAAAGCATAGAAAATGAAAGAGAGAGCGACCGAAATATAAACAAACTAAATTATCAGAGAAATAGTTAAGGTGAGCGTGATAAAAATACAATCAAAATTAAGACCCAGAGAAAAGGGAAGAGAGAGCAAACGAACCGCCTTGTTGAGAATGCTAAGTCGAAGGAGGAGTATATTTCAGGAAGCAAGAGAGGAGACAGACAACCGTGCCTTGTTGAAAAATGATTAAATAGGGAGATCACGAGTCGGTTTAGTCAGAACAAGGCGTTGTGGGAAGTTGTTAATCTATCAGTGAACCACGTGCGTAAAATAGTGTTGAGCAATTCCCACTTACGTCGTAAGGTGTTATGCTGTTGGAATTTGCCAAGATTTAGATTTAGGAACCTTGATAAGATAACCCTTGTAGTGACATTAACGGCATCGTAGAGACCCCCTTGTTGGTCTGCTTGCGTCTGGTTGCACGCAATTGTACTTGTACCCCGCCGATGACTGTAGTGTTTTCGCCTTGAGCGAACACCACGGAGCATGCTTACGCATGCGAGGGGGTTTCTAGGGGAAACGTGAGAAAATTTTTGATATCTCGTGTCATAACCACATGACAGATGTGGCTATGACACGTGTGATGTGTGTTGTGACCACATGGAAAATGTGGGCATGACACAACACCTTCAACAAACACTTCCTTTCAATGCATAATGCTTGGTCACTTCACCAGTGAATGCTAAGCCTTGAGTTACAAAATACAATAACTTCTTAACACGGGTGCTCTCACTCTTTCATCTGTTGAAGCACTTGTCTCTTCTCTACACAACAAGTGATATTGAGATTCACCTCTATTTGGTTTATTTTTCTTCCTCTATATTCTCATGAGACTATTGTGTTGCTACCCACTATGTGGCACCTATATGTTAAGGTGGAAATGAGACTATTGTGTTGTTACCCACTATGTGGCCTAATCAATTATGAACCAATTAGGTCAAACCCTTTTTCACATCTAACATTAGGACACAAGTCACCAATGGAACAAGATAAGGCTGATGCCCCTTAGGAAGAGACTCGTTAGGGTTGGTGGGGACTTTGTCCTTTTGTTGTAATGGAAAAGGATAAGGCTCGTGGCCTAGATCTAGGGTTTTAGTGATGAAATAGACTAAAACATAAGTTGTAGACTTGACAAAGCAGAAAATCCAGAAAGAAGAACTTGGAATGCATAGAGCAAAATTGTTAGGGATCCCTATCAGAAATAAAGGCCAGATATGGAGGACTAGGGCATTGCGCACCTAGGTTCTAGGGTTTCGGGGCAGATGATTTATCTGTGTGTGACTGTATTTGATGCTTCTGTCTTTCATTCATTCATCAAATGTCTGAAAGTCTTGATGCGACCTGTACACACGAAAGAGGGAAAGATGTTTGTGGTGTATAGGGGCTTGCCTAAGTCAAACCTCGAGTAAGTGTTCCCACTTCCACAATAGTAGATATAAGTGTGATAGAGAGTGTGTGCCCTAGGTAGGTAGATGTAAAACATGTAACAAAGTTTTGTAATCAAATGAAATGACAAGAGTTACCATCAGCATGAAACCCTAGGTGGATGTATGTCACAACATGGATCATCTGCAAGGTGTTGATGAGGGAATAAGACTTCCTTGAATACCTGCAACAAGGGTGAATGCCTGCAACAATAACTTGTAGAAATAGAGATCTTGTAGATAGAGCTATATCAGATAAAATCTTTAGAGAGTTATTTGAATCATTAGAGTACCATTAGTTTCTAGGAGAGTTATGAGTGTTCAAGAGTTGTTTATATATGATTACTGATTACTTTCTGAGGGCCTAATAGAGTCAAGGCTAACAAGGTGCATCACTTAAGTCATAAGGCTGACAATAAGATATAAGTTGTCAGGGCCAAATTACTAGGACTGTAGCATTGGGTTCCCTAGTCCTAGTGATTTGTGCCATCCTAAAGCTAGATGTCAGAGGACATAGCCTTGATTCTCACATAAGTATTGGAAATTGCATACTGTAAACATGGGTGGACATTCATGTCAAAAAGGGTACCAAATGTAGTGTGAAATTGTAAAAGGGTATGCAATTTCTGACAACACATTTATCCTCCACTTTAGTGAGGGTATGATCTTACGCTCATACTCTCGCTAAAGTATGGAGAAGACAAATATCTCTTTACCAAAATGTTGAAGATGTAGAATGTCACCAAGTTGATAGTTGCGCTAGTCCTCAATCTTAGGATCCTACAAGTCTACAATATCTAGATGAAGAGGTTATGAAAACACATAACATAGATCATACATAAAGTACACAAAATATACACAAAGTATTCATGGAAGACACAAGGCATACTCATGAAAAACACAAGGCATACACATGGAAAACATAGAGCAAACATGGAATACATGAAGCAAACAAGGAATACACGAAGCATACAAAAGCATTCATGAAAACATGAAGCATGCATAGAGCATAGAGTATACATGGAAAACAAAAGCATGTAATCACATAGGCAAACGAAAAAAATAAAACTTTGAGTTAGCAAAGTAAAGAGACCTAGGTTGAAAGGATATCTCAATACTTTGTGTCATCCCCAAAAGAAAACCATGAATAGACGAATTCTGAAAAGGAGATAGAAGATGTGATGAGCTGATTGATTGCTACAAGGAGAGAAGACAAACAAATAGATGAGAAGCAATCAAATGAAGAGGAGTACATGACTTTGGAACTAGCTTACTCTATCACTAGGGGTCATGTAAATCAATATACCCTCATGGATCACGAGCTAGCAAGCTGCATTATGCTAGGTGACCATGGGTTAAGGTCGTATGAAGCATAGAGGCTAGCAAGTTGTGTTATGCTAGGTGGCTCATAGACTATGCAAATCACATGCTAGCAAGTTGTGTTATGCTAGGTGACCATAAGTTTGGGTCATATGAAGTACACAGGCTAGCAAGTTGCATTATGCTAGGTAGTTCATAGACCATACAGATCACATGCTAGCAAGTTGCCTTATGCTAGGTGACCGTATACTACCGATGCTTCAGGGAGCATAAATAAAGGCCTTAGGGATCATAGCGCCTCAGGGAGTGCAAAATTAAACAACACCTTAGGGAGCGTATTGATAACCATGCCTTAGGGGGCTCTTATGAAAAATGTTGTAAATATGCAACCATAAAAGACTAATTCCTCATAACCCAATAAGAGATTTAATGTGCAACAAACCAGAAATCCACATGCAAAAGAAATAGACAATCATACCATCAATGGTGACACAAGATATACCCTTGGAAAACCCTCATAGAGGGAAAAACATAGCCTCCAAAAGCATCCATCTCTCATGTATTATTCAACAATAAAACAACAAATACATATGTAGAGATCACCTCTGAAACAACAAGCTCTCTCTATTTGCACTCCATGTGAACATGCATGTACATCCCATGTCACGGTTCAAACCCCCACACAACCAACCTGCAAGAGAAGCTACAAACCCAACCAACAAGCCAAATAGCCAAATAGCCAACTCAACCTCAACAACTACTCGTGTGTTTGATTTTATAGACATAAGCTCACACAAATACAACATGTGGTATTGTAATATCATTTCCCCCAAAACCATGTGTCTACAAAACCATTGACCCCCACATTTGATTATTGGTACTAAGTTTTCCCAAATAATCAAATAATTACAAACAAAGTAATTAACCCAATGTTACATACACCAATTACAAGTGGCGTCTAAATAAATATCTAACGTGGATAAACACATCACATGGATGCACCACAAATAAATATTTATTTTACATAATAAAATAATATCAATATTATGCAAGGTGTACAACACACCTACTCCAACGAAAAATACCGTCGCAGGAGCACATCAATAGGCTAAAGATCAAGAGGAATGAATGAGTGAGGGTGTACGTATGGATACACAAGTGAATAGAGAATATATATGCCCCCCTTAAATGTTTGCATGTATAATATGCAAATGTTTTAAGTTAATGAAGAGGGGAAAGTGTAAGAGGAGGGGATATCTTTGAGGAAGAATGGCTACCTTTTTAATAGGTTGTCCCCCTTGCCCCCAAAGTATGACTGAGGACAACCATAAGATAAGAGTTGTGTTATGATTAAGGAAGAAGCGAGATTGCATCACCATGCATAACAATGAGATAATTAAGCAAAATCTACAATTACCATGTCAATGGTGAAGTGATTAATGAAGTCTACATCACAAGGAGAGGAAGAGGGATCTCCAAGGGTAGAGTGTGAACCATAAAAGATATAGTAAGGTCACCATCAATGGACAAAAACAACTTCTTACCACCAAAAAGGGGAGAAGTGTAGGATCACAATTAAGGTAACTAATGTTAAGAAATAAGTATGAAGACTTAGGTGAGCAAGGCAATGGTACATCTTGAAGTTTCTTTAGAGTGTACCTAGCCAAGATGAGTAGAGAGAATGTTTTGTGAAGATGATGATTTGATTTAGTAAATGTTTTTGATAGAGGAACACCAACTAGTGTTTGAAACATCAAGCACCTAGAAGAAGTTCCACTTGATTTATTTTTAGAAGATTTATTGTAAGTAGTAGGAGGAAGAGAAGTGAGAGTTGATGAATGTTTAATTTGATTATTATTATTATACATGTGAGCAATCACATGATAATGAGGTTGCTGTGACACTTTTTGATCAATATTGTTGTTTTGAGTTAGTTGTTTTGCATAGTTAAGAATGTAGCCAGGAGGTTGACGTGAATTTGGAATAGGAGTAGATGGTTGTTGTGGGATATCGAGACGAAGATGCATGACAATTTTAGGTTTTACAGGTTCTTGTTGGGAACCAAAAACATAAATTGTGTTGATTTGATTGTTGAGATTATGTATTTGTGTAGAAGCCGATGTGTGATTTGATTCTTCCTTCACAGAAGTTTCATTTCTATAATGAAGATCATTGGAATGAAGATTAGGTAAGATGATGTTGAGAAGGGTGTCTATGATTGAGTTATGAATGACATCCAAGGGAAAAAAATGTCACCCAAGGAGAAAGAAAATAAGTCTTCGCATCCTTCATGATACCCAAGAAACTTGAACATGCAACTGAAGGATGTAGAGAAGGTCTAACCTTTTTTGCGACACCCAAGGAGCTTGGATATGTCACTAAAGGAGGGATAGAAGAAGATCCAACCTCCTTTGTGACACCCAAGGAGCTTGGATATGCTACCAAAGGAAGAAGAGAAGAAGATCTATCCTCCTTTGTGAGACCCAAGGAGCTTGGATATGCCACCAAAGGAGGAAGATTGTCATGAATCAAGGAAGCTGTGGTAGAAGTAGAAGGGATATGCTCAACATGTACTAATGCCTCATCTTTAGGAGAGAGATCATCCAAATGAAAAGAAGGTAAAGTAATGTCTTCATTCAATGTGCAGTGGGACCCTTTGTTGATAAATGCTTCATCTTTTGGAAATAGAGCATTGGAAGAAAGGGGATGTTGAGATGTATTAAGAAGTGTATTAATGATTTCATCCTCTTGCACTAAGATATCCCTATTGTTAGGAGGAATCTTAGGAGAGGGAGCAAAGGAATAAAAAGGCATAGGAAGCTCTTTGTTCTTACCATATTTAAGGAATGGAACATCAAATTCATAAACTTTCCAAGTAGAGTTGGAAAGTGATGTAAGAAAAGAAAAAGACATGTTTGGTTTAGAGAGTTTTGTTTATGTTTTTGCTTTCAAATCACAAAGGAATGATAAATGTATGAATGTTCTTGCTTTCTAAATTAAACACAAATGAAAAGTATGATATGCTATAGCGACTTGAAATTAGATTTAGCAACTAACTAACATAGCAAAGATCTGAAGTAAGGTTGCTATTATGATCATTAAGTGCAAGACTAGTGGGGTTTACCAAAATGGGAGATTTTTGGTAGCCACAACAATGAAGAAGTATAAATGTAATATGTGTAAATAGGAAATGTTTAATCACTGCAATACTAATCAGATTTGATATAGAAAACAAAAAATTACAAATGTAAGATGTGCTGGGCTCACCAAAATGTTAAATTTTGGTAACCACAAAAATGAAGATCTACAAGTGTGTTGTTTTCTAAATCAAATGTATGAGATAAAATAATATATGAGTAATTAGATTTATCAACTAATTAAACACACCTACAAATCTGAGAAATGAAATCAATAAGCGCAAGTGTAGGACACGTAGGGTTCACCAAAATGTTAAGGTGGAAAAGAGAGGCCTAATCAATTATGAACGAATTAGATCAAACCCTTTTCACATCTAACATTAGGACATTAGCCACCAATGGCTCAAGACAAGGCTATTATCCCTTAGGAAGAGCCTTGTTAGGGATGGTGGGGACTCTGCCCTTTTGTTGTAATGGAAAAGGTTGAGGCTAGTGGGCTAGATCTAGGGTTTTAGTGATGAAATAAACTAAAATAGAAGTTTCAGACCTGACAAAGCAGAAAACCTAGAAAGAAGAACCTGGAATGCACATAGCAGAATTGTTAGGGATCCCTACTGGAAATAGAGGCCAGATCTGGAGGAATAGGGTGCTAGGTGCCTAGGTCCAAGGGTTTTGGGGCAGATGAAATATGTGTGCGACTATATTTGTTGCTTCTGTCTTTTAGTCATTTGTTAGATGTTTGAAACTCCTGATATGACCTGTACACACAAAAGAGGGAAAGATGTTTGTGCTATATGGAGGCTTGCCTCAGTCAAACCTCATGCAAGTGTCCCCACTTCCACAACAATAGAGATAAGTGTTATACAGAGTGCATCCCCTAGGTAGATAAAGGCAAAACATGTAACAAAATGTTGTAATCAAATGGAATGACAAGAGTTACCATGAGAATGAAACCCTAGGTGGATGTATGTCGCAACATGGATCATCTATAAGGTGTTGATGAAGGAAGAAGGCTTCCTTGAATACTTGTAGCAAGGGTGAATGCCTGCAACAGTAACTTGCAGAAACAGAGATCTTGTAGATATAGCTATATCATAGAAAATCCTTAGAGAGCTATTTAAATCATTAGAGTGCCATTAGTTTCTAGGAGGGTTATGAGTGTTCAAGACATGTTTATATATGATTCTTGATTACTTTCTGAGGGCCCAATAGAGTCGAGACCAATAAGGTGCATCACTTAAGTCATAAGGTTGACAATAAGATATAAGTTGTCGAGGCCAAATTGCTAGGACTCTAGCGTTGGGTGCCCTAGTCCTAGTGATTTGAGCTATCCAAAAGACATATGTTAGAGGACTTAACCTTGATTCTCATAGAAGTACTAGAAATTGTATACTTTAAACATGGGTGAAGATTCATGTCAAAAAGGGTGCCAAATGTAGTGTGAAATTCTAAAAGGGTATACAATTCCAACAATACACTATAGTTTTCTTTGTTTTCATGTTGTCATTCATGGTGGTACAATCTCATCTGCAACCATACTTTATTTTTGGTAACAACACAATATTCGTTCCATGGTTGTCCTCACCCGTATTCTGGGGGGCCAGAGACAACTTGTTCTATGGGTGTGCATTCTTTATAAGGATCTTCATCTTCTTTCTCCCCCATTTCTTTACCTTAAAATATTTGCATATTATACATGCAAATATTTTAAGGGGGGCATATACTCTACTTACATGTGCATCCATATATGCACCTTGCTTTATTTTCACCCTCTGAGGTGTAGCTTATTAATTCACTCCCCTGTGGCATCATTTATTTAATGCTCCCTGAAGTGTTCACCCCATGTGGTGTTGGTTTTTGATAAGATTCATTAGGTCTTGGTTTTGATATGATCTCTGAGGTTTTAGTAGCATATGAACCACTTGTTGGGAAATAGGTGTTGTACACCTTGCATAATATTGTATTATTTATTTGGATACCACTTGTATAAGTTGTATGTAACATTAGGTTAATTATTTTATGTGTGTGGGACACATAGAGTAGTTAATTGATTATTTGTATTATTTAATTGTTGGAAAAAAAATGTAGTACCAATAATTAAATAAGAGGGCCAATGGTTTTTTGTTACCCATGGTTTTGCGGCACATGGTTTTCTCATTGTATTTGTGTGAGCTAGAATTATAAAAGAAAACACAATGTTATTATTTGAGGTTGGCTAATTCATTGTTGGCGGAAGAGAGGTTTGTGAGAGGTTGTCATTGTATTGGGCTCTCTCATGCAAGTGCATATTGTGAAGCATGGCATGGGATGTGTGGATTCATGCTTGGACACATGGAGGATGCATTGGAGGTGTTGATGATTCAAATGTATTCATGGAGACTCATGAGATGTATTGTAATATTTTGTTGCAGATTAATACATATGAGTGTGGATGCTTTTGAAGGCTGGGTTTTTCCCTCTTAAGGGTTTTCCCAAGGTATATCTTGTGTTCTTTCTTATTTGTCATTTGATCTTTGTATTATGGTTATCTATGCATCATTTTCTCCTTATGGGTTATGTGGTATTGGTTTTATTGGACCTGCAAATTCCTAACATGTGGTATCGGAGCCATGTTTGTTGTTGTGGAACGTGTGAGCTCCCTAGTTTGTTGTATAACCCTTGTGTGTGTAGATCTGGTGCAAAATGGAAGCCATGGCAATAAATGGAAGGATTTGGGATATTACAAGGTTTTATGTAGGTTGTATTGCAAATTTGGGGTTTTGGGTATTGCAGATTTGTTGTGAATTTTGCAGATCTGGGTGTTGAAAAATGGTTGCAGGAAAGGGTTTCTTGGATTAGTCGAATGAGTCTTTTGAGGAGGGAGTTTTCATAGATGACCTCCTATGCAAAAACAGACCTTGCCATTAGATTCAAGAGGCTGAATAGGTGAAGATTGATATATAATTTAGCCTATTTCCGTTACTATGACTTGAGGCAAAAAATTTTAGCCCATCCTTGGTTCGGTCGTATGACCATACGAACTGCAGGTACGCATAATGGAAAAAATTAAAAATTAAAAATTAAAAAAATTCTTGCACAAATGATTTTTCTATAGTTGTAAAAAAAAATTAAAACTATACTGTAAATAAAAAAATCAAGATTGTTTTTTGAAAAAAAAAAACTGGTAGGCAGGTGGGGGTCGTAAACCCCTGTACCTGCGATGTACAGGTGGTACCATGGGGGTACTACTGACGTTAGAGTTGGACGGCCCCCGTTGGCCCCCTACCAGCCTTCGGTCGGTGCTGGTCGGGTCGGGGGGCCCTAAGGACCTGGTCCCGACAGCCTCGGTCAAGCTTGTCAATAGGCTTGGCCGCCAGCAGACAAGACAACACAGCGGCGGGAGAAAAATGGTAGTAAAACAAATTTTAATTTGGACCTTTATTAAAAATTTAAATCATCTTTGAAATTAATATGGGGTCTGAGAACAAACACATTTAAACTTTTTTGAAATTTGCCTGATCAAAGATAAGATGATGCCAGCGCCCAGTCAGCGCCACCTCACCTAGTCAATCCTACATCATCTACTGACACAGTGATGACGTTAACAATGGTACAACTATATGGACAAGGTCTCGCCAGGGGTCCCCTTTGAGCCCTCAAAGGGTATTTTCTTCTGAG
Source organism: Cunninghamia lanceolata (assembly GCA_027924645.1). Taxonomy (NCBI): domain Eukaryota; kingdom Viridiplantae; phylum Streptophyta; class Pinopsida; order Cupressales; family Cupressaceae; genus Cunninghamia; species Cunninghamia lanceolata. Next base: position 572,922 of record BSBN01000550.1, read on the forward strand.
AGGCATAACTTTCGCCCACAGTATCAGATTTTTGACTTCTTATATGTGTCAGAAAGGTCTCTTTGAGAACTACATAGTGATACATGTTTCATGACCAGATTTTTCTATTTGTATTAGAATTTGATGCCTGAATCCAGGGATTGCTCTAAGACAGTTTTATGCTCATAACTTTTGCATACAGAAGCATATTTTTGATTTTCGACAGGTGTTGGAGAGCTATTGCAGTGTACACAGTTTGGATTGTGCAAATTTTTAGTTTGTTATGTAGAGAGAGATTGGTACTTGTTTGATCAATTGTAGGAGCCTGAGATTTAGGGTGCGATTAAGAGTGCATTCAGATGGATTTTTGGGCACAAACTTGTGGGAGTGCATGTTGCTATGAGACCATCAACATGGTATATCAAGTTTTCAAATTTGGTACTTCTAGATACAAGTTTACAATTATTTTTAGAGTTGGGACTTTGATGGAGACATGTACATAGGTTGTTTTCTAGCTTGAGGACATGGTTGATACACGTGTGAGACTTGGAGTCTTGTTTCAGTGGGAGTTGAGTACAGGTACAATGATGATGATGATTATGGTGTCATGGATATGTAGGTACACTTTTGCATTAGCACGACATGATCATGTATGTGATTGACAGGTATGGGCTATGGTGTTTGATTCATGATTACAGGTGGTGTTATGGTGTAGTTTTAGGGGATTGTTCTTATCTCTTGGATACTTGATCATTTATTTGACTATGGTTACTCGTTTGTGGACTTGTTGGCAAATCGAATCTAGCATTGATTTGGTATTTGAGTCTTGGAGTCTACAAGTTGTCTTCTTTGATATCTTAGTGTGCATGTTACTAGTGTGATGATGAGCTTGCATGTTACATTTGTTTTGGATCTACGAGTTATGTAGTTTTGTGGATTAGCTCCCCCTTGGCTCGGATGTGGACTTTCTTTGTCCATGAGATAGATTCAGTATTTATGCAAACTTTGTTAGTTGGCCTTGTTCGTCGTCATTTGTACATTGGTATGTTGCATTGGGATAAAAGGATGGATGATTAGAGTGCCTAGATAGTCTGTTGTTGGGACTTATAGCATGTTTATCACGATGTCATGGATAGCTTGGATACATGGTTTTATGTGAGCTATTGACAGTGATGGTTTTATCTTCTTGGTTTGGAGATCATGGTTTACTCGATCTTTTGGGAGTTGTTGATGTTACAAAGAGATTCCTTGATTGTGTTGTGGCCATGGGTAATCTTCATTTAGGAGATGGTTACTTTGTTGCCATAGATAGATTGGTATCACGATTCAATGGGAGATTTGGCAGTGATATGGATTCATCATTGGTGATGGATGATATTTTGCAGTGGATGTTGGTGTCATAAAGGAGCTCTTGGTAGTAAGAGTTCTTTGACATTTTTGAGTTTTGTTGAAAGGAGATGGTTATCTTCATGAGATTGGAGATGTTGACATCTTGGTACCATGGAGGAATTTTTTTGAGTCTTTGGTTGAGGTGTTGGTTTGTGACATGTTAGTTTGACATGTCTATCCTTGGTTTAGAGGTAATTGATATTGTGTCTTGATGGACTCTTGATTCTAGATTAGAGTGTTGACATGATACAGGTTCTCTTGCGACAAGATATATGCATCAGTGCATGTGACCTTCCTTGGAGGAGATGGTTAGATCATGATGTCATGATGGGCTTCTTGATTATGCAGATGTGAAGTAGGAGCATTCACAGTGAACTTGTTGGTTCTCTTGGTATTGAGTACTTTGGTCATTTGCTTGAGAGCTTCATGATAGTGCGGTGTTGTATTTGGAGTTTGGCATGGATTGATCATGGAGGTGCTCATGGATACTTGGAGACTTGGGTGTGGCTGGAGTTCTCTTGGGATTAGAGACACTTGTTGAGACAATTACTCATTGGAGGTTTCAACAGATAGACCGAGGAGCCTTACACCTGGATATGGACATGAGTTCATTATGGACCGAGAGTAGATTTATCTTGGAGAGAGTCATTGTGGCTTGGTGTATCTTGGAGGAGCATTCTTATTCCCAACTCTTGGTCTACTTGGTGGTTTATCATCTATGAAGTATTGCCCATCCTTTTAGATGCATTTTGCTTTATGCTTTATCTTCTCATAGATATGGATCTTGAGCTATGGTTATTGGTTCTAGAGGGTTCATTTGAGGGATGTTAGCATGGTTATGTCCTTGTTCATATGGTTTGATTTATGATGTTCATTATGAGGAGTTTAGGAGATGTGATTTGGCTTATTCCTAGTTATGGAATGGTTATGAGTTCGATCTACCTTGATTAGAGAGGCTTGCATCCATGTTGGTTACATGTTACATATGTTTGTTTGATCTATGAGATTGAATAGTTGGCTGTTGTTGAGGCCTTTCATTTGGGGTTGTAGAGGAGGTCATACTTGACACAACTTAGCACTTTGAGGTGTTTGTAGAAGGATATTATGATTTATAGGTTTTTTCTCTGTCTTATGGCTACTTCTTGGAGGATCATGTTGATATGGTTGGATTTAGGAGAGTTATAGTGACATGTTGTGAGAGAGTATGTAGCAATTTATCTTGCATATGTGGATCATTGTGATTGTTCTAGATCCTAAATTGGCTTGTTGATTAGCCACACCTTGGTTTGAGTGTTGATTGGTAGACTTGATATGCCTTTGATCTATTTTTAGATTTGACATTACCCATGTAGTGGGAGTTCTTGGATGTATGTGTTCTTCATTGACAAGTTTAATACATGGAGCTTGTGATTGTGGTATATCGGTTGGATATGTTGTTGGCATGAGTTTATTGATGTTGTTGATACCTATGAGGTATGGATGGTTGGATGTGTTAGCATATGTTGTGGGTTCTTTTTCCAGTCATGTGGGTTTTTACCTTTGACAGTAGCTTGGAGCCTTTTGTTATCACTTGGATTTCATGCTTGTGCTCTTTGGATTGGTGCATCTTCACCTTGGCATGTTCCTTTTCTTCCATAGGTGGCACATTGGAGGATGAGAGGAGTTCTTACTTGAGATGGTGGTTACTTTGACTTTATTGTAGCTATCTTGATGGAGCACAAGAGCATGTTGGAGATTCATGTGATTTCATGTTTGCCTATGATGATGTATTTCATTGATTGAACCTTATGCAATGTATACAACAAGTGGGAATATGTTGGGAAATAGGTGTTGTACACCTTGCATAATATTGTATTATTTATTTGAATACCACTTGTATAAGTTGTATGTAACATTGGGTTAATTATTTTATGTGTGTGGGACACAGAGTAGTTAATTGATTATTTGTATTATTTAATTGTTGGGAAAAAACATAGTACCTATAAGCACAAAAATCACACACAGCCTCCACGAGGACCCCTATTATGATTCAAATCCTTGTCATGTACATGTAAGTGTGAAATAATGTACTTTGAACAACAAATCTCTTGATGATGTGTCTTCTTTCTTGTCTTGTGTTGGTTTCCTCTTTATCAATTTCTCTCTCATTGCTTGCGATGCTTCTCAGCATCTTTTTGCGACACTTGTCTATTTGCATTTTTTGGACTTTTGACCTTGCTCCTAAGCTTTGTAAGCATCTTGTAGGTGAGTTTTCACCTTTCCCCTATGTTTTTCATCTTCTGCACCCCCTAGAAGCCTTCTAGAGGTCCCCCCATCCATCTCCCGCTTTCAATTTTTAGTTCTGCTCAACCAATCCAAATCTCCCCCTATTATTTCCAGATCTCCACTAGGAGATCCTGTAGGTGCAAGTGGAGATTTGGATTCTTACACATGATTGACCTATTTTCGGGGGCAAAACCCCTCCTTTTCTTCTCTTCTTTCATCTCCCCTTACTTTTCTTCATAAAACCCTATCTAGCCTGGATCTCCCCCGGGTGACCTAGGGTCGCCTAGGGGTGACCCTACTAGAAAAAGGAGTGACCCTGCCATTTTTCTAGCCGTAGAAAAACTTGAGTTTCCCACTCATTTTAGCTCTGTTTTCACCCATTTTTCTTTCAGTTTGCATGATTTTTGATGCCTAATATGGAGTTGACTATTTCATGCACCCACACATGCATAATTAACTCCATTTGATCTATAATTAACTCCTTAATCAATCTCATGCATCCTCACATCTCTAATTCCTCTTTAGTGATAAGCTATAATTGATTGATCACTCCATAGTTAGCTGAGTTCACTAGGTAATCAACCTTGTTAACTCCCCAATCAATCCTTATTAACTCATCAATCAAATGAGTTAATTTCTCAATCAATCCCATTCCTCAAACCTATAATTACACCCCTCCCTTAAGCACAAAGGGAGGCAAATTCATTGTACACATAGCTCTTGCCAGTTTTTGCTCTCCAACTTAGCATTCAAATTCTCTTACAGAACGAAGGTGCCTTTTTTTTATTCATTGTTTAACCAAGCAACGTTACATTGCTTCATTCTATGTCATTGTGCTCAACCAAATCATTAAGCTCATACAAGCTTCATCAAAGCTTCTTTTTGCTTCTTTGTGTCGTTTTGTCATCAAGAGGATCTCCCACTGCTTCATAAGGACTTGAGGTTTCCAATATCAAGGATTTCTGAGGGTAGTGGAGTCACACAAATCTTTGTTTCTTTGAAGTTCCTTCATTGTTTTATTTAATATATAGTAATTAGAAAACTAAATTTTCTCTTGGGAACAGTAAATAATTGATTTTTCCTTGATAATTAGATCTCGTATGTTAGAATAGTTGTTTTCATAATTCTAGATCTAGATTATTAGAAGAAGAATTTTCCTTTCTTATATTAGATTACTTCAAAACAATCGAAAACCCAAAAACATAGATTAAACTTGCATTAGGAAAAGTCATATTAGCTTGCATTCATATTTCCCTTTCATAGATTAAATAGCACTTTTCATTTTCAAAATACTAAAAAAACATTAAAAAATGTTTGGCATATCATTTAGCTTTGCATGCATATAGAAACCCTATAATAGACAAAATTGCAAACCCTCTATACCATCATGAGGTAATCACGGTTAAACGATTCAATCAAACCCTTGATCACATCACAAGGTAAAAGCAAGTCGAAACATAGTCATACCCTAGGTCAACTAAACCCTAGGTTAAGTCAAAACAAATGTGCCTAGGAGTGAAAAGAGAGTGGGTGAGGGCTATTCGTTAGGAGATCGAGGAGATCAATCCACGACCACAACAAGAAGCCTTTACTCTACCAAAAGGAGACCCATTTGTCCTCTTGTTAGAAGGAATTAGACAACTCCAAATATAATAGGAACTAGTTCAATGCATAGAAAGATAAGAGGATATAAACGAAAGAAATCACTTACCCACACAGAGGTGGAATCTAAGAAACCCCAATAGGAGAAGAGAAACTAGTGACCCTTCGGGTCATAGGGTTATCTCAACTACAACTTCAATTGAACAAAACATTCAACTTAGCACACAACAACAAAGGCTATAGTACTTGTTGATCCCTCTCTGCAAAGCCCAGCTCTCCAACGAGCCAGACCCTCGCTGTGTCTCACCTCGTCTCAACTGGCTACTTCCATGTGAGCGAGAATGATGTGATGGATCACCCCATGGCAAGGAGGGAAGGGTCCATGTGCGTGTTGAAATTTGACTCGACAGCCCCAGGCAACCGGAGTCATGATTTTGAGCGTATATATTTTGGTGAACTTGATCTGAAGGGCAAAGCCTCTTGGTTATGCTTTTTGCATTCCCATTTCAAACATTTCAAAACATTTAACAGAAACTTTGGAACATTCTTTCACTGTTCTTCATAGTTGTTTCAACTTCTATCGCTTACATCATCATCCGTTCCATTTATTCTGTGGTGTCTATGGCACCCTCGAATATGACGGAACCTGACTTAAACCAAGGGAATATTTCCTCAAGAGAACCAAAAAATCCTTCATTTGATAGGTATGTGTCGTTGCATCCTGATGCAGCAATCACCAACTGTTATGACTATGAAGATTCTGATTATGAACAAGATTAAAGAGAATGTAGGCATTCTCTATCTTTCAACAACCTAGCTTGGGAAAACAACCTGACCATACCAAATGCACCACATAAAGCTAGAAGGGTAAGATCAGAGATACATCGACCCGATCAACCTTCCACAAGCACATCGAGTAATCATATTGATGAGGAAGTTAAACAGTTAGAAAAACATCTACAAGAAGCCAAAGACGCTCAAGAGGCATTGAGGATCACCTTGAGAGAAGAGCAAAAAGAAAATGTTGCATGTGAAGAAGCATATCACCATGAAAATACTCAATGAGAAAATCATAGAAACGAAGAAACACCTAGAGCTACTACTCCTATATATTTAATCGCGACTCTAGTGAAAAGAATTAGAATCTTGGAAGCAGAGCAAGCCACTCCAGAAAGAAGGCAAAAATTTCATGAATAGGTCCAGGAGACATCAAAAAATCCCCCTACCTCAATTACTATTCATGAAACGCTAGCAATGACACATGTCTGAATGGGAATCCTCCTGTTCAGAACAATCAAACAAATCTGACAATGGGTTATCAAAACCCACCTACAGGGTTATTACTATCAAGTGCCTTTCTAGGAACATATCTTGAGTATTTGAAGGAACCTTTGGAGCAAAACATAAGAAGCATGCAACTACCTCGGTTGTTACCAGATCTCCCAAAGTTCAAAGGTGAAGGAGATCCGAATTCCCACATTAAAGCTTACACCACTGCCATAAGAGAAATCCACCCTTGGGATGGGGTTGTAGCAAAAATCTTTTCAAAAACTCTTGAAGGCATCACTCTGGATTGGTATTATCGCTTACCAGAAGCTTCAATTCACTTATTCAAACAACTCATCAAAGAGTTTGTCATGACATTCAACATGAACAAACTCTTTAAAATAGGGATTAGAGAATTCCTCACAATGAAACAAGAGCCAAATGAATCTGTAGCCCACTTTGTCACTCGATGGAGGCAAGTCCTGTATTCTTCGACTAGTGCTCTGATCATGGACCACCGAGAACTGTGCGACCTCTTTTTGCATGCCCTTACAAGGACATGAGGGAAGATGTTCAAAAATTGCCATATAAATCCTATGAAGAGGCATTGGAAAGTGCTTTGAGGATTGACCAAGCCACCATCAATAGTGGTAGAAAGGTCTACGGGTCAAATGGAAAGATGACGAAGGAAGACATAAGAAATAATGCCTCTGTCATTAAAATCCTTAAAAAAAATAGGAGTGAAACCACAGACAGGGTGACGAACCAACCCCCGATTAAGAAAGTAAGAGATGATTACAATGGGAGAGATTACTATCCTCTTAATGTAAATGCCATAGACTGACCTAGAAACAATGGTACTACCCTTGAGACAATTACGAAAGTTGGAACCGCAATGGAAATGGGAACAGAAATGATGGAAGCTATGAGAGACCTCCATACGAGTTCAATCAATTTTGTTCTTTTCATAGAACAAGGGGGCACAATATAGAATCTTGTAGAGAATATAACAGATTCATAGCAAGGCTATCAGAAGACCAACAACATTTTTTCATAGAGATGTTCAAGCTCCAATAGCATCACAAAATAAAGCTCCAATACCACAAAACACAAACATGAGAATTTATCAGGACCCGTTCCCCACACATAAAGACATAGAAACGAGAAACCAAAACAAGATGACTCAGAGTAGTAACCCTGAAATCCCACCGCAACTGGGACAAAAAGGAGAAGCTAGGATGATGGGATGAGTCGAGATTATGCACAATGAAGGAGAAGAGGAAGACCATGAGGATAAAAATGAGTAAATAGAAACATACAAAGGTATTATCTCGGTAGTAGAATCAATACCACCTCCAATCGGACCCTATGAACTCATAGAAGACTTAAACAAAACATATACTCACATTTCATTCATTGATTTACTCAGGTACTCCCCTTCACATCGCTCAGCATTACTAAAAGCAATAGGTCTAAAATACCTCAACCAAATTACACCACCACCTAGTGAGCTAATCAATCATGTGGATTATGATCTCAGCCCACCAAACTCAAAACTCAAATCAAACAAACATTAATCAATGATGGAGTAGCAATTAATATAGTTCCTTTCTCCCTATTAGAGAGGATGGGCTATGGACACACTAATATCACCCCCTCACGAGATACTCTAAGCAGATATGATAATCTAAAAGCTACCACCATAGGTAAGATTACCCTTCTAGTGACCTTGGGACCTAAAACCATTCCTACCACTTTCTACTTCATAGACAAAGACATGGGATATAACTTGATCCTTGGAAGACCATGGATACACAGGATGAAAATTGTGCCATCCACATTATTTCAAGAAGCTTGATTCTTACACTTAGGGAAAGTATATGTCACAAAGGGAGACCCAGAACCTTTTAGCATGTTAAAATCAAACACATCGAACAAATGTATTGGTGTCCCCATAGACTACGAACTCCCTACCAACAAATTAACCGTCCCTAATCCTACACCTTAGTTGATATGCATCAAATGAATGCAAGGCTCGGAGAAGACCATAAACACTGCATAAATCAAAACTTTAGAGATTGAGCCATTATCAAAACAAAAGGAAATGGTCCCTAAAGAAAAGACAATTGAGATCATGGAATTGATTGAGCGGGATGGACCACTCCAATTCCCCCTAGAGGTACTCATGATCGACTTCCAAGAGGCCTACAAACTCTTCCCTTGCATAGGGGAGAAGCCTCATAGAACTAAAGGACCAATGTTTCAAACCACTACATTAGATTTGAGAAATGTAGACTTGCACGCTTTCTCAGACGCTGAGAAAGACATAACAGAAAGTTACACTCCACTGTCGCCGCTAAGTGAATCACGTGTCCATGAGACACCAGAAGAAATAGAATCGTATGAGCCTCTCACACCAACAGATGATTCACATCAACTAGTGATACCCATGGAAGAGGCGCATTCTATTGATAACGAATCAACCAATGCTATAGGAATGCTACCTACTATGTTCATGGTATCTGAACCACAAGAAAAACCAACCACTTCTGCCTCAATTCAATCGAATGAACTTGGTGAATGGGAAGTATCTTTGGTACAAATCAAAATGGTTGAAAGACTTCTCGATGAGGATGAAGAAAGTGAAGGTATCTTTGGAAAGAATCTAGATAGAGGTATTAGTGAATGTTGAGTCGGTGAACTTTAGCTCCATGACCAACGGCTAGAGAGTTTAGCTCCATCGCCATCGAAGGCTGCATCACCCCATGCCCGGTTGTAGAGAGAGAAGTTAACATGCACGGGCTCAACCGGAAGCTAATCCCACACCCCTGGTTGGAAGGTCCAGCTAATAAACAAGGATGGATGGAAGGAAGGTAGCAGAGCTGTCGACCGGGGGTGAAGGATGGGAGATGATATAGCCAAAGAGAAAATGAAAGCGGTAGGAGCAACATGCCCAGAGAAAATGAAAGCATGCTCGGATGGAGAAACTAATTCGGATGGATGGGAAGGCCCTCCCAGAGAATATGGCTATCCGGTAAACAACCACCAACACCATAATCTACCTCCCAGGGGGCCACCCACCCACCCCAGCTTCATCGTAGGGGCCAATCATCAGACTTGGAGCTCTTCCATTCTCTCAACAGCAGGAACTCATCCAACCAGAGTAGTTGAGTTAGGACGTCTTAAAGGACAAAGCTAAATCAAGTTGGGGAGCTAAATCAAGTTATCTGGTTACAGGGTGCCTCCCTCGATAATGAAGCAGGGGAGGGCAAGGAGAACTAACGTCGAGTTCAACTATCTTCCCTTCCGCCCATCCAGCCTTTACCTCCTTTAGTCAGGGTGGGAGGGAGGATATAGAAGATTGGTCTAACTATCCGAGCTAGGGCCCTCGGGAATCTTAGTTAGGCTATCACGTATATAATTTGGTGTTGACTATCTACGTAACATGGCCGGATGGAGAGCAGGTAGTTAGTATTCAACTAGGATACTTGCTACAACTTTTCTCCCCCAACCCACCCTTCGGATAGGGATGGCACCCCCGGGTGAAGATCAAATGGATGGTTTCTCGCTAAGCATGCTCAGCTCAGGTAGGCTCCTCGTTCTCAGCTCAGGTAGGCGGGACTATAACTGTTCACCCGGGAGTTCAAGAAAGTATTCATTCTAGATTATTGTGCCCGGGGGTGGGGGAAGGAAACGGAATTGAGCCCCTTTCAAATAAGCCTTCACTGAACACCTTCTATAGCTGGACTGAGGGAAACAATCAATGAGGGGGTGAAGCAAGGTCTTCCGAATGAAGAAAGCATGCTCGAGCTAGATGCCGTTGAGCACTGTCCATCGGGGCCACTTCACTCAATTGAACTAGCCAGCCAAACAATAAAGTATTCCAAGAATCTAGTCAAGGATGGTCCAGCTGCTTGCCTTCCTTTTCGTTGTTGAATTATGTTAGCACCTTTCAGAGGACCTTCCTTACAGCCTCCAGTAGTTAAGATAGCACTCGACTCTGTAGCACTCGACTCTCAAGGATAGCAACTCTACTCCTTCCACCGGGGAGCAACTCTACTCCTTCCGGGCTATAGCATTTGTTATCACTCCTTCCACCGGGTGGGGCTATAGCATAATCAAATGAACCTAGCCTAGCCTGAAATCAATTTGTTGGAAGGCTTCAACCTCGCTCCATCCCCTAGGTAGTCTCGTTAGCCATCCGGTAGTTAACTCCCATCCTCCTTCATTATAGCCAGAGGAGGAGATCAATTCTAGGCATCAGGCCCCACTGAGACTAACCTGAACTGAACACCCCTGGGAGGGAATCATAGTCCACCCCCGCCTGGTGAAGGATAGCCATTACAGTCTAGCTTGTTAGGCCACCTTCATGTTAGGCCACCTGGCTACCCAATTGAACTGAATAATCCCAACTTCTCTTCTGATTAGATGGATCGACCGGAGCTCCAGCCAAACTACAATATTCATTCAGAGGGGAGGGTTGAAAACAAATAGGAGATGTCCCACACCCCCGGTGAGGAAGGTAGGGCCCAATTCTATATCCTCCGCTCCTGCAGTTAACTACTATAGTTCCCCGGTGGCTAGCCTAACAAATAGATCCATCTATCCTTCACTCGGGGGTGCCATCCTTTGTTTGGATGGTCCTTCCTTCCGGTTGAACTCAACTATAGCCGGGGTTGGGTGGGACTAGAAGTGCCTAGGTGGGAGATATAGTTGAACTTGAGATAGAACGTATGGATAGTTGCATTATGGAGTTCCCATCCTCCAGCCACCTAATTGGAGTTGTTGAGGGAGAGCTCTGGTAGGGGATCAGCAGAACATCCCGGAGAAAGTCCATCGGGGGTGGCGGAATCAAAGAAAGTCCATCCTGGCTGAGGTAATGAACTAGTCTCCCTCCCTGCAGGCCGAGGTAATGAACTAACAATAAAGTATTCCGACAAGGATGGCGGTGAAGGCTGACACTTCCTTCCGGTTGTCAACTTCCCTGCCTCCGACAGGCTAGTCGAGGTAATGAACCAACCAATCTCCTTCTGTTCAGAGGGGAGGGAACTACTATCCTTCTGGCCGGGTGGGAAAGAAAGAACAATCCAATGAAGCCGGGTGTCCGGTGTAAAGGGTGGCAAAGGTAGTTCCGGCTAACTCAGTCGGCAAGATCCGGCTAGAAATCAATTTGTTCACTTCTCTACTAATCCCTCTCCTGAACTATCGTGAAGGGGAGGATTGGGATCCTTAGTATAGTAGAACCTGATCAGATTAGTTGAGGGAGTAGCCTTGGCTTCCTTCCTCCATCAACTACTTTATCGAGCGAGTTCAACTAGTTTCTTTACGTGTTAGAGGCGAGTTCAACAACTACTTTATCGAGTCCATCAGTCCTAAGCTAAGTAGGAGCCCTAAACCCAATCGGGGGTTCAGGATCATTCCGAGTAGGAGCCCTGAAGGTGATTAGTTACTCGAGCTACCTTCCCGATATAGTTCGAACAGAACTATAGGGCAAGACCCTGTAAAGAACTATCTCTGCGACGTTTTAGAGGGCGGGGCTAGCAAGCCCTATGATTCCCACCAACTATAGCCACCCGGGTGGGAGGCTATAGAAAGTCTAAAATGGATGGGCTCCATCCTAGAACAGAGGGTAGGGCCAGCTGCTGTATTAAACTCTTTGTTCTTTGGTCCTTCCTTCCTTAGGCTTTCCTTCCGGATAGAAATCTTGTTCACTTCTCGATTCCGGCAACGACTAGCTATTCCAGTTCAGCAGTTCAGTAATTACTCCCTGGGGGTTCAGGATGGAGCTGCCAACTAGAATCGCCCCCCCTTTCTATTATTGGAGTTCCGGCTCTGATATTGTTATTGTTTTTCGGTAGGGCCGGGCCAACTATCCTACACGGAGCAAGAAAATGAAGAAAGCATGCTCGCTGATTGAACCGGACAGAAAGAAATAAAGGATGCACTGGGGCTCCCATCCTAGAAAGGTAATGAGACTCACTACTGGGCCCATCCTGAACCCTCGGTGTGGGATAATGCTTCTTCCTGAACCTCACCCGCTTCCTTCCTTCCTTCAAGTTGAACTCTATTATCGATCTCGCCTTTTCTCTCTACTGGACCGAACTATATCCTCCCACCCACCCCGGCGGGATTATCAAATAGTTAGAGGGTGGGAGGAGGAAGGGTATCGAAGCGAAATAACATTGGTAGGCAGGAGAGAGCCTTTGAAGACACGGGATTGAGTCACTCTAAACATTATTTATGAACCATCTCACTCACAGAACACTCAAGGTTGGATTGGGTGCACCCACATCTCACATCTCCCTTTTTCTTCAATTCAGAGAAAGGAACATGTTCCAATAATTGGTTCTATTTTCAAGTGTTTAGTATAGTAAATACTAGTTCCATCGCACATAATGGTTTATTAAAGGTGCACACGAGAGGTCGGGAAGGGGATATGATATGATGATTGACCGATAGATTCGAGACTCGTAATGATTGATCTACTTCCGAAGAAATAGTAGCTGCTTCAAATAGAAAGGTTTGAACCACCCCCACCCATGCTTTTCCGCCAGTTCAATAGAGGGATTCTCCAATAACCTAACAATAATACCCTCACGAACTTAACTTCAATTAATCTTTGAGAAACATTTTTTTTTTCATATATCTAAACCTGATGAATAAGATTGAATATTCATTCATAATATCCTTATTATCATTTATCTATGATTTATTTTTCATTCTTCTTTTCCTTTCGTTTTCGTTCCAATCAAATTTGTAGAAATTTTGATAAAGTTAGTTTTCTTTTATTGATCAGAATGGAATAGATCTATGGATCTATTTATATAGTTAGTGGATTAATGATAATGTGCAAAAGCTTTATTGGATTCTGCCATTTTATGAGTCTCTTCCTTCTTGCGTATAGCATTGCCTTTCTCTTTGGCAGCATCCATTATTTCGTAACTCAATTTGAAATGCATATTTCGACCAGAACGTTTTCGAGATGACTCTAATAACCAACGAATAGAAAGTATTTTTCCTTCTTTATCTTTTATTTCAATGGGAACTTGATAAGTGGATCCACTTACACGTTTTGATTTTACTATCAATTTGGGAGTTAATTTGTGTATTGCTTGACGTAGAACAATTAGTGGATTTTTCTCTGTTTTTTGTTGAATCTTTTTTAGAGATCGATAAAAAATTCGATAAGCTAATGATTTTTTTTCGTGTTTAAGAATATGGTTAACGACCATGTTCACCAATCGATTATGATAAATTGGATCAAATTTATCAATTTTTTTTTTCTGCAGTACTTTGGCGTGACATGAGTGTGAAAAACGTTCATAAATTGATTTCATAAAGACTAATAATTTTCTCAATATCTAGACACTTATTTCGGCTTTTTAACTCCATATTGTAGGGTGGATCTCTAAAGGTATGAAAGATCTCCCTCCAAACCGTACATACAACTTTCGTCGAATACGGCTTTCCACATGATTCTATCTGCATATAGTTGCCTTCAACAACGTGTGTGGGGCAATCGAACTACAACTCCCACCCAACCCGGGTGGGGGGCTCGTCACTTTCCTCCCACCCGGGTGGGGGGTTATACCTCCCACCCACCCACCCTAGATTAATTGTAGTTCGAAAACATCATTGGATTGTCTCCCCTCTCGGGGTTTCTAGTCACTCTATTGAGCACTCTTAAGACAGAAAGAAACTGCAATCAAAGGTAACCCTCTTCTGAACTATATCGTGAAGAAGAAAGATGTTAGAGTCCCACTTTTCAGAAGAGTGTTTCTTTGACCATGCTTGGAGATGGTGATCCGAAGGAGTGATATTCTTCTAGTGCTGTTCCAGATGTGGCTTGCTTGGCTGTGCCGAATGGCGATCAATCAAATGCTTGAATCTGAAATGGATGGAGTTCGATGCGTTAATCCCTCTCCACCGGTCTACTCAGTAGCAGATAGGTCGCCCTTCTCTCTACTGGCTCTTAAGAATGGAAGTCTTCATCAAGCTTTGATCGGGGGCAGGGCCGAAAGGAAGGATGAAAGAACGATTCGTTAACCCCTTGCTCTTCTCAGTCTTAAGACTGTTAGGAGAGGCAGAGAATGAACCAATGGAAGGCTGGGAGATACCGCTATCAAACTTGCTTGCAAGAACCCGTGATCGAACGCCTATAGTTTCTGTGGTGGTGCACCGGCAGTGGTTTGGTCGTTTGAGCAGGAAGACTGAAAGTCGAACCAATGGTGGGAGACAACTAACTATGATTCTTCTCCTTTGTTCCACCCAGTTGTGAAAGCTGATGACCAACCAAATGCATTATCGAGAAGAACCCAGCCGCTATCAATAATATGCCTGGGTGGGAGGAATAGCCAACACCCCCCAACAATAACTATGGCAGGGGGGGCTGAAGCGGGGGGGCAACAACAACAATAATGAATAATCTAGGGAGGTCAACAACGATAGGGACCGCCCACCCGCAACAATTAATCTACCCCCCAACTAGGAAGGGCCTCCCACCCACAACGCCAGGTGGGGGGTTATGTTCCCCGGGGGCGCCCCCAACTATACTAGCAGCCGGGGTGGGAGGCCCCAACCAAACTATATTAGCAGCTGGCAGCCGGGCTATATCTCCCCCCCACTCGGTGATGGTAGCCCCACACACGTTGGGTGGGTGGGTGGGAGGAGACGGGCGGGCCCCCCTACTACTCTAAAGGGCATTTGTAGATCCGCTCTGGTTCAACTAAAAAAGAGAGAGGGCGAGGGAGCCAAACGGATCGATATCTTGTTGCAGCATCCCCGGTAGGGTGGAGGCATAGGCCGTAGAGGTAAAGGCAGATCGATAACCCGTCGATCCAGTCGTTTACTTTGAATCAGCACTGATCGCATCAGCATCCAAGTCAGAAGCAGCCTTCGTGGGGCCCCCTATCTATATCTCTGGTAGGCTGACGTCAATGGTTAACCTAGGGCACTGAACGTGAAGGGTTGGCATCAGTAGCCCAGTCAAGGAGATTCGGGCGCAGGAGTAACTAGACCAGCCAGTTACCTATTGACATGCATCTAGAAGGCAACATGGGTGACACAGAGAGAGGAATGGGCACCTCGTTTTCAACCGGGTCCGCGTGGTCCGGGTCTCGATCCCGATCAAATGCATGCTTTGATGCTTGCTCCCCCGCCCCAGTTACTGATGGTTCTGAGTGGGTTCCGGGTCTCGAAGTGAGTGATGACGAGGATGTTGGTTCTAGTGCTGATACATCGAATGATTCAAGTTGAACCATTCGTGCTGATGCTCCTCCCACCCACTGGATGGAATTCCCCTCCTTATTCTAGTTGTTCGGAAGTAGCAGGGAAAGTTACCCGGGGGATGGAAGCAGGGAAGGCTACCCTCTTCATTTTCCTACCTGATGGGTGAATGGATGGTAGCTCCAGCAAGCAGTGAAGGCCTTAGCTCCAGCAGTTCAGGATGGAGAACCTGATAGGCAATAGGATAGGAGGGAATGTGCTGTCTATAACATTACCGGGAGTTCAACCGCCAACTATAAACCTCCCGGGGGGGCTGGGGTTGGGTGGGAATAGAAGGTGCCCGGGATGGGTAATTAGAAATTAGATCCGTCCCTGCTTAGAGAAAGTAGTTGATGGAGGTACCTAACCTACCTTTTTGTTTTATGGTCTTGCCTAACTGTTAACCGGCCAGCCAATAGAGTTAGTTCATTTTGTTCTCTGGTCCGCAAGATCCTTTGTTTGTTTAACTGGCCATCCTTCACCCTGGCTGCTAATATAGTTGGGTTAACCCCACTACCTAACTTTCTTATCTTCCCTTCCCTTCAACTATCTAGAGTTCAACTAGCTTCCAACGACATCTAGCTCTCCATCCTTCACTGGCCACCCCTTCTCACCTCATGTAGCTTGCCCCATCCTTCACCCATGGTCGGTCGTCGAGAACAACTGCTCCTCCCACCCACCCGTTTCTCTTGTCCTCCCATCCGTGACATTACCCACCTACAGGAGCTGAAGGATGGACGATAGGATATAGCATTTGTTCTCCTCCTCCGGCAGTTCGTTAACAAAGCATCTTGCCTCCCACAGTTAGTTAGCTGATAGGGCAGTTCGTTCCGGGTTGGGTGGGGATCTATAGTTCGGTCGATTAGCTGGCCATCGACTAGATTCTATTTTGAGCTGGACCATATAGGTTACCTCCCTATATAATTCACTCTTAAACAGAGTAGACTGGTCGCCTCACCTGGCATTGAATCAATAGGTCGGGAGGAGAATGGATCAGCTGCTCAGAATAGATCGCTTGCCTGGACCCGACCCGCCTCTGTATTCATCCATCTCAGAACAGTAGCAGCTGTCAGTTCCTACCCGGCTCCCTTGCTCTCTTATTTCTGTATTAAGAGCTTGGCGGAGATGGCGTACAAACTACTATGGCACGGCACAATCGCATCTTTTTGGCATGTTACATATAGAATCAAAGTGAGCGTTTCAATGCCCCCGAGGTTTGACCGGGGGTTTGAAGTCAACCCCTGGGGAGCCCGGGGTTTTCCAGGGTGGGTGGAATAGCCTTAACCCCCAACCCAACCCCACACACGGTGGGTGGCCTATGCCCCCCACCCAACCCCAACTATCTCCCCCTGAGGGTTTGCCTAGAACCCTCGGATGAAGGTTGTAGTTCACCCCCGGTTTGATTGGAATCTGAACGAAGAAGTAGGGGAGACTGGAATCTGTTAGGAGATTCCGGGGAGACCGTAATCCTTTAGGAGTTTAGACTACGGGTTTGCCCAGGGTGGGTGGGAGGATGAAGGTTGGGGTGGGGGGGCCCTCTCGGGGGGGTAGATTATATTGTGGGTGGGAGGCAATAGTTGGGGGGGCCTACCCACCCTATACAGCTTGATCGGGAAGATTGAGAAGCATTTGTGGGAATTTAGATAATGCATGAACCAAAAAAATGGTTCCGTTCGATCGATAAGATGACCAGATCAGTATGCCATTCAACCTATTTATACCCATTCCCATTTCACTAGGAGGATTCACTTCCTCGAGCGAGCTACAAGAACACTGATCGGGAGGACTAGATCGATGTTCCAACCAACCCCCTACTATCCTTGAAATAAAGAAGTTTCCGGGGGAAAACACTCTTCTTCACAAGTGAAGATGAGGGATAAAGTAAGCTTTTGCCGTGAATAAGAACTATGCCATCCAACCGTAACTCATAGCTCAAGCAGTCACCTATTTCCTCCCACCCACCCACCTGGCTGCGGCATATAGTTCTCCGTAGGGCGCATTTTGTGATCGATGCATGGGTAGTCCTCGATTGACAGGTCACTTCCAGTCTGTACCCCTGCCTGTGATCAGGGGCTAAACCGAACCTTTGTTTCGAATGCCCGCGCCCGTACTATAGTTGCTCCTGATCGAGAGCTCAAGATCTGTCGGCCCATCTCTTCCCACCCGGGCCCCACACCAACCTCCGTAGGGGCCGCGCCCAATCAATACGTCGACTTCTATCCCTATGGATACGTTCACCTCTGTTGCTGAACTCAGCCATGTTTCAGATAGCTCAACCTCTGTCCCTTTTCCTCTGTTGTAGCTCAAGCTCTGTCTTGAACACCCATGCCCCTGTTCGTGATCGTGGAACCCCTGTCCTTGACCCCATTTCTGAACGCCTGTGCCTAGCTCTCTCTCTATTCCCCGGCTCAACAAGCCGTCGATAGCGGATCAACATCTATTTGAAACGTTTGTGCTGAGCACGTGTGCCCAGGTCTACCTCTGATCGAGATGTTTACCTAGATCTTCCTCTGTTCCCAATCGACGGCCTCGGCTGCTAATATGGTTGTATGTTCTGAACCAACATCTGTGCTCAACCTCTATAGTGAACGCTTGTGCCTCACCAATGGGTCTACCTCTGTCCCCGATCAAAGGCGGTGTGCCTGATTGAGAGGAGAATGCGGGTGAATAATCTGTAGCTTATCATTGGCTCAGTCATTAGCTCATCAATAGCTCAGTCATTAATCCTATAGTTCCCACCCACCTGTAAGCCTGTATCCAAACTCGTATCTGGCCGCGTTGCATGATCTAATCCGTGACTTAATAATCCGCAGCCGACTATAACTATAACTGGGCAACCGCAGCCAACTATCCCCCACCCACCCCAGCCGATAGAAAATAGAAGGGTGGTTGGGCTGACAACTCTAGAAGGTGACCCGTCTGTCTCATCTCCCCCTTACTGTCCCTCATGACGGATAAGCATCAAATTCTTTTGGAAGAGTCAAATACAAAACTATCCTCCCTCCCACCCCGCTGCATTGCTCGGATTGGGGATCATCTTTCTCTTCTGGTTGGCACTCGACTACGAAACCCGAGAACTTTTATTCGGTAGGGAATCAGTTTCTGTAAAAGCCGGGATCCGTTATATTCCTGCCCACCCGGAGCGTAGGAATTGGAGAAGTCATGGGATAGCTTCTCCCTACGTCATTTGATTCAGTCGCTAGCCCTCCGGAATGGTGAGAAAGAGATCGGTTTGGGGCCCATTAGTTGAATCAGTTTACCTGTTCGAAAATGGGCAGGAAATGGAGGAATAGGGGGAGCAATAGACTCTACGAACACCCCAGCAGGAATGAAAGAAGTATGGGGTCAGCTCAAACACCTGACATCAAAGGCATCAAAGGGTAATCTATCGCAAGTTCCGCCCTCTACTAACCTCTCCACTTGATAATGCCTCCCGGGCGGGGGGGAATTAGAATAGCGGGGCGGCCCCATCTCTATGTAAGGGTAAAGGAGAGCACTGTAGGGGATTCAAATTGTTTATGTGGCTATCTCGAGCAGGTTCGGTTGCCCACGACCGAGGGTAGGACAAATAGAGACAAATCAGATTGGGCGGGTGGGGGGCCCCTACTATTCTATGGCTAGTGGTGGGTGGGTGGTTAATGCTCTCCTGAACGCCAGCACCATCTCCTCCCACCCACCCATGGGCCCCCCGGGAGGTTTCTCCAATTATTGTTGTTGTGGGCATGGATAGTATAGAATCTTCAAAAGTTGAGAAATACGTGACATCTAATCTTGCGGGTCACAATAATATACCGGGCAGTCATACTGAATGAATGATGGGGCAACGGGGGTTCATATCGAGATACAAATCACACATGAGAAAGCATTTCTTATCAATACACCTCGGCACTTCGGCACGGCTAAAATTCAACTATAATCCCCACCCGGGGAACTATGATTCCCGCCCACCCGGCTATAGAGCGGGCGAATTTATTGAGTAGGCCTCGGTAATTCTCTATCCTAGAATCCGGGTAGGGCTCTATCCTTGAATCCTTATATTAGGTATAAGGTTGAGGATAGAGGGATTCATAACTCCCCAGCAGGAGGTAGACAGTTTTGGAGGAGAGTCTACAGCGAAACACATCGGTAGCCCTAACAGCAAGCAGCTAGCATTCTTCTCTCAGGACCAATAGGGCATAACCATTCTTGAAAGAATAGGCAGACTATTTCTTTATGTGGGGTGAAACGTACGGGAACGAAAAAACTGTTTATGAATGCCCGCGTGGTATCTACCCAGTTTCATATTCCCAACCTATTTCGGATCACTTCTGTTCGCGGAAGGAGAGTGCGTGGTTAGCCATAGAGGACAGTGATCAGATGATCATACGCTCTTGCTTGCTTGATTCGAAATCGCTACGATTTTCCAGAAATAGTAGGGCCGATCTCGATCACCAAGATCATAATGCTCCACCACGAGTTTCAATCTTGTGGACCGTAGATAGAGCTACCCACTTCGCATTCAACATCATAGAAGGGCCTACTGGCTACAGCGGAGATACACAACCGGAGGGAAGACTTTCACAAAGCCAATCTACTCCTCCAATCCAATAGCACATTCATTTGATTCACCTCCAACTAACCATTCATTCTACAGCAGCGACCCGACCTGAACTATAGTCGCCCCGATCCAATCTGAAGGCCTGCCCATGGGATTCCAGCATTAGTGCTAATGGGAGGTGATGGATTCCTTGGCTAAGTTGGTGGATGGGCCCTTAGAGAGTAGGACCCCCCATTATTTAGGGGTCCTACTCGGAGGGTCAGTTGGGGGCGGTGATCCTTGGATTAGTGAGAATCGGCCCAACTATACTAGCAGCCGGGAAAGCAGGGCATTCCTTAGAATAGATTAATGCAATCCTTGAAATAGATTAATGGCACCTCGACTATAGAAATCCAAGCTGATGAAGGCCCCGAGGTGATTGAACCCAATGTAGGCCTCCTGCCGTAGCGGCTTCTGAGCTTGCGATTAGTGGAAATGGCGGGTTATTGCTTCCAGTGCGTTCCATGCATGCAAGCCTAATGCGGCTTGCCTCCTTATTGATATTGAACTTCGCAGCTTAAGCCTTCTTATCTGATGGCTCGGCATTAGTGAGAATCCTTTCCTCTAACTAGCGGCGTTGGGAATGGCGGCCTTAGTGAACATTATAGCCTTCCCTAATCAAGCGAGCTAATTGTTGGCCATTAGTGTGGTTTTAATGGGACTGTCTATTTTAGGTGTAATTCTGCCCCGACTTGATTGGAATGAAAGTGGTATTTCCTTCAGTTTGATGCGGGAAGGTATAATCGAGCTGGAAGGTGATTCCTCAGGTTTTCTGTCTTATCGAGGGGATTCCTTGGGGCTTAATGAACACGGGGACCTGCCCCGATCTAATGTTGGGTAAGGGTGGTCCATAGGTTGCAGGACATTTGCGGTGGGGTGTTTGAAATCGTGGCTTATTCCTTCCTTCTGGTGTATTCCTTTAAAGCTGGGCAAGGCACTAATGACTATAGCAGTAGGTAAGTTGGTAGATTCCTCGGATAAATAGTGGTAAGGCGGCACTATTTACCGGCCCCGAAATGGGTAATGGCATGAGTGAGTCACCCCTCAACTATATCCTCCCACCCACCCCTGACCCGCCTTCTTTGGGGTCCTACTCGGAGGGGCGGGAGGTGGGATGTTCCTGCGGGCGGTTGGAGGAGTTGCTGCTCTGATGGTGGGGAGTGTTGGCCTTTTGTTCTTGTTCCTCGCACTTGGCCTCCCAGCAAGTGAGTGTTCCTCCCACAGGCCTCCCACTATCTGTTCCTTTTTGGCCTCCCATTATCTCTTCTTCCCCCTGATGCTTGCCACCGATGCTTGCTATTGATGGTTGCCTGATGATGTTGCCACCCAGATCTATGACAGTTTCAAGATAGGGGTGGACCAACAAGCAGATGGAGTGGACCGACCGTTCATCTCCCTCCCCACCGGTCTAGAAGCGATCCTTCCATACATCCATATAGAATTTGTCCTAATGGGTGGGGGATGCGGTTGACCGGTTAAAGAAAAAGGTGGGTGGGCCCCCTTCTTATATTATTCAGTGAGCGGTACCGGCCATCAATAAACTGATCCTCCCCTCCCCGATGACCAGATTCTTAAACCCTAATCTAATTCTTCCCCTGGCTAATCTGCACCCCGGGCCCCTTTAGAATAGTAGGGCCGAAGGAACCCGACAAGTAGAGTATGTCCTTTTGTTTGGGTGGGGGTGCTGGTTACTGTTCAAAAATCTATTATTGGGTGGGGCCAAGTGAAGCCTCCTCTTTAATCTGCATCCTCGAATACTAATCTGCATCCTCCCAAGACTAATCTAAATCCTCCCCTTTCTATCTGACCCCCGGCATCTATCCATCCCCGAAGTGTAGGGTCCCGCCCTCCTGTTATTGGCCAACCGAACTTAATCTACACCCCCAGCATCGATCCATGATCCATCCACCCCAACCTATCTATCCTAAGCTATTCTATCTATGATCTATTCATCTCCTAAGCTATCTATCCTATCTTATCTATCCCAACCTATTTATTCTATCGATCCTAACCAGCTCTAATATGAAAGAAGGGCTCGACTATAGATAGTTGAACGAAACTTTACTCAACGCCCTGCCGGATCCACATGTGTTACTTTACATAATAGTGGCACGATTCTGCCGAACCACCTCCCAATGAGCTTGACATGCGAAACTGAGATCAACTTCTATACCACCTCCCCTAAATACATAACAATCAGAAGTGGATAGGAACATAGACGGCGAGTTGGAAACCACCTACCTTTAACTCCAATACAGAATATGAAGATCAGTTCGATCCGATTTCCTTAGAATAGTAGGGGCCCCCGGGTGGGTGGTTAATACCTCCCACGATAGTTCTGAAAGCAGAAATCGAGGGCCCTGGGGACACTCAATTGAGAAATTGAGGGATGACCTCGGCCTCCCGAGATGTAACTGTCGGATCGGAATACCCGATCTAGATGGCCCTATGGATTGAAGGGGGGTTGGCTTGTCGCCATATAGATATAAGGGGTGCCGACTAGATCCTAGATCTATATAGAATAGCCGAACTATAATAGGGGGGGCCCTCCCGGGGGGGTAGATTAATTGGGGGGGTGGGAGGATGATAGTTGCCTCTCGAGCATAACTAGAACTATAACTGGAACTTTCAGCCCCCGGGGGAGTGCCGAGCATACATAAATGCATGCCCCGATATGGATAGGGCGCTTCATCGGAAGAGTCTCCCATTGGTCAGCCTCCTCAACCCCCGATGATGGACTGGGGTGGGTGAAAGGCAATAGGCATCTCCAGTTAGAGTTGGAAACTACACCACTATAGATAGTCCATGGATCTATAGGGGTAGTCGAGAGCATGGTGTTCGAGGCTACACTCATCCCTTCAACACCAGCAGCCGATCATGATGCGGACTATCCAAAGCGATTGAGTCAGCAACCAACCGAAGCGAAGGCATCCGTCAGGATCCCTCCATAGATTAGATCTGGATCTATAGGGGCAATGGAGTCAATGACTATACCATGCTCCATAGAGGGGGAGGGGTGAGCACAACGGGTGGGGGGAGAGGGGGCCTTACTTACCTTTGCAAATCGACCCCATACCACTATATCCTCCCACCCTGGAGGGGCCTTCAATGCCCGGGCATCCATATCCATCCGTTCTGATCTGGTACAGTAGGAACCAACCTACTCTACTATCTATAGGCAGTCGTCTATAGTCTCACCCAGACACCTATGCCATGATTGGATGATTGGACCAACCTATGAGAAGACACCTATGATTGGACCAACCTACTATCCCACTCCATACTAAGGGCCTTTGGGCCCCTATATCCACACAGACTGCTAATTGAATAGGGCCCCGATGGAGCAACCATTCCCCCCCCACCCTAGAATTCCCAGGTGGGTGGGAAACTATAGTTCCAGGAGGAGATAGTTGTAGGGCTTGATCCAGATTAATCGAATAGGGCTTGATCCCGTCCCCTCCGGAGCCCTTAATCAGAATCGCCTACTGCCCCACTCCAACTAGAATTGGTTGGGGCTCCCCCCAACTAATAAAGGCTGGGGTGGGTGGGTGGGCTCCCCCAACTATTGCCTCCCACCCACCCCAGATTAGTTGTTGGCTTGATCCGATTGATTGAGAGCAAGCACTCGACCGGGTGGGAGGGGCTATTATAGGCCTACTTACTATACAGTATAGAGAAAAACTGGGCTCGACCATTGAACCACCACATCATGCTTCTCTAATCCCAATAATGAATCGAGTGGTTCGCACCCACCACATCTCGAATAGAGAGGAGACTACTGTCCGAACTAAAGGGAAGAGAAGAGACCCCATCTATTTCGAAATCGTGTATATCTATACGGGGCCCCTATATCCATACGGGTGGGGATCGTACCGGTCACTCCATCTGCCAAGAGAGAGTATTGGTAGGCCCACGACCCTTGAGATCAAAGGTAAGTGGGTTCTAATACCGGGGATAGATATTATGTATGTGATATAGTAGAGTGACAGTTGGTGTTGATGACCTTGTCATTTTTAACTACCCAAGAGTTACATTGGATATGCCATGGACTTAAGACCATAACCAAATGGGAGGACAAGTATAAGCTTTGTCCCTCCTGATGAACAAATGGAGCCACAAAATCCCTTTGAGTTATTCCAATTATTACAAAGAATCCAAGAGAGACTAGATCTGAAGATCTACATGCAAGAACAAATTGACCTATTAGGAGAGCTATTGAATTGCGATGGAGTCCTGTATTGGACTCCTTCTCATCAACAAGCCTTTTGAGACTTACTTTGTCTCACGATGCCAAGAGAAACCACTGAGTTGGTAGTGATAAAATCAAATAACCAACCCTACAGAATAGGAGAACTTGTCATAAGAAGACGTAGTACGAAGAATAAGAAAAGAAGATGAAAAAGAGCTTTTTTCGAAGACTAGGAAGGTCCTTACATGGTCAAAGAAGATGTTGGAAATGGTGCCTATCTCTTGTGCACAATAGAGGGAGAGGAATTTGGCAAAACAGTCAATGCCTTTCACCTCAAGAAAAATTATGTCTAAAAACCAAAAAAGTCATAAAACATAAAAAAAAAAAAAAAAAAAAAATCAAAATGTCAAAAATAATTTATTTCTTGCATTTCTATATCATTTTGTTCATCTTGCATTACTGTTAGCGACTTTCTCTTGTACTATTTTCTTTTTAGTAAGGAGTCTAATGTTGCCTAGATATACATCATCCTTTCAAGACCTAGAGATTCCCCATTTTTCACAATCACCATTATCCCCCTTCATTCCCAGTGATTCTAATCAAAGCCCAACTCTTAGCTTTACACTGATCCTAGTCTTAATAAGTCAAGATGTTAGGTCTAAACAAAGTCAGTATTCAAACCTACAGTGTTCAAATGAATATTGCAAGTAGACCTTCCCAATTCTTCCCTAGTATTAGAGAAGTCCAACTAGATTACAAAAACTTTAGGTGGTGCTCAACCCCTTATCTTTCTTGGCCAAAGATGTCAGGAAGATCAAAACTCTGAAGGAAGCAATCTAAGATTTGAGTGAATAAAAAAATGAGTGATCAAAATAAGAGTGTCAAAAAGTGATAATTGAGAGATCAAATTATTGCATATCAAAAGTTCTAAAAAGCATTCATTTCTTGAAAAGTCAAAATACAAAAAAATGAGAAAAATCAAGTGAGGAAAATACAAAAAAAAGTAAAAAAGAAAAAAAAAGCGAGATACAAATAAAAGAGTGAAAGAGAGAAGATTGTTGAATGTCCGTACTCTTGGGTGGAGATCAATCTAAGCTCGAAGCTTCAAGGGTAACATTCTAACAAAGAAAGAAAGGTACAAAGCACACACACACACTAGCTGAACAAAACCGAAGAGTCTAGTAGTCTCTAGGATCATCTTCTACCAAGGGACCCTTATTCTTTCTTGTTTATCCTTTACCCTGGGTCTACCTTGCTTGCCATCTATGATCTAAGTCTAGAGAACACCTACAAAATTTGCTACTCATCTAAGTTGAAAGATTGTCTTATCTAGATAGGGATCAGTGTTTAGCCTTTAGTGAAGCCAAAGTTTAGAAACACTCCATTTTCATCCCCAATCCCCACTTGAGTTATCCAATCCTATTTCACAACCTTGAATAGGTCTCTTATATTAGGACAACTCATAATCCCCTGGATCGAAAATCATACTAAAGAGCAGTCATGTTGTTTGTTCCACATTGTATTCATGCCAAAATCAGAAAAAGAGTCTCAAAGCAATAAAGTCAAATGTCATATCTCATGACATTCAGTAGAAGTAAATGTTTCATTTCAACATTTCTTGTGTTTTTGCATTATCATATTGTAAACTGCATTTCATATATATGCCACAAAAAATTACAAAAATATGCCATTGTTATCATACTTGCATCGTTAAAAGAGTTGAAAAGGTCAAACACATAATCGAAAAGTTCCCAAATCTCCAAACATGCACAAGAGATGAGTACAAATTCGATAGGCAAAAACCATAAAAGGATAAATTTTCATAGATACATCTGAAGTTTACATATACCGAAGGTATCAAAGAGCTAGGACAAAACACTCTCAAAAGAAGTAGAGGCTCCCCATGCAAGGGGGGATGATATCAAGAAAGGAAGTCAAGGGCAGTTCGCTCCAACGGAACCCTCAGGACTTTGTCTCCTCCGTCTATGAATACCACTCGTCACTCCATGAGACCTATGAGAGTGAGGTGCTCTGCTATGAGCATGTGATTGTGAAGGCCCCACCATACTAGTATCAAGTCATCCAAAACTAAGATGAGACATCTCTCGGAGTACCTGATTCTCACCCTTAAGGGTATCAACCTAGGTCTTCAACTTTGTATTCATCTGACATCCATGATAGACAGGAGCAAAAATGTCAATGTATCGCCCCACAGCAGGGGGCACACCAAGATCATCTAAAAGATGGTCACGAGTCATCCTAGTGAAGGGAGAAGCCAATCTGACATTAATTTCATGAGCAAAGTCCCTCCATTCTCTGACATTACTTGAGAGAGCAAATCGAAAGAAAAACAAGTCAGTTCCCCATGAAAAGAGAAAGGACAAAAGTATGAAAAGCTAATAGACTAGACTTACATGGATCACTAGGTTGCCAATCAGGGTCAAATTGTCACATCACCTCATCTGAATGAGGAGGTCGAGGAACAATGGGAGGACCCTCGGGGATATCAGGAGCATCATCTGAATCATCAACATCATCAAAATCTTGATCCTTAGGAAGGACCTCATCTAACAAATCATCATCATCTGGAACATAGTCCTCATCAGTAGACTTTGAATCCACAAACACAATGAGAGATTGGGAAGGAGTCCCTCTCCCCCCCTCTGTCCTCGTCTTGAAATTCTAGTAATGAAGACTCCAAGAGTCAAGGGAATCCAAACTACGGTCCTCTGTCCAATCTCACCCATCTCCTGAACTGTCCTGTAGTATGTAGACACTGGGGGCAAGTCCTCAGGAATATCCTCACCAAACTATTGTGAAACGCGATCAACTCGATGGGCCTCAACTAGACCATTATGGTCTCAAATCTTAGATACTCCGTGATAGTACTCTCTAACCTCACCATCACGGGCCCAAGATCCCTCCATGTCACGATAAGGATCAAAGATTATGTCATCATCTGTAAGAGTAGAAACAATGGGTAAAGAAGCATCAAAGTGACCAACATGCATCCACCTCGTTTCTCTCGGTAAGCATTTATTTGGAATCAGAATGAGCTTCTGATAGGGCCTCATGTGCTCAAATATCCATGTCATGATCAAAGAAGAGTGGCTAAAAGCTGGAGCCCCTCGCCATGAAATACGATAGAAGTCTCTGTAAACCATGGCCAAGATGTCTCGTCCCCAAGCATAAATTGTGCCCTCCTCAATCTCACGAATGATGGGTGCCCAACACCATCTTAGACGAGCTGAGGCCTTGTCTCCCGACAGCCTTGATGCAATCAACCCAATCAGGAATTGCCTCAAAATTGGGATGCGGAGGCTTGGCACAGAAGTGAGTTGAACTCCTGTCTGATCCTCGGGGTAGTTAACCCCCATGAACGTAGCCCAAGAAGCTTTGTCCTTGAAGAACTCGCTAACTGGAAGAACTAAAGGTTGTCCTCTCACAGGAACCCTAAGTATACAATACACATCATACAGAGTGACGGTCCACTCTCCAAAGATCTGTGGGAACCTGAAGGTGTTTCTATCTGCATCCCAATATGTCAGAATGTCACAACATATACGAGACATAGGATGAATAATAGGCATGTGACAAACTCTAGGTAGACCTGCCCTCCTCAGAATAGCACGATCCTCATTACTCAATGAAGAAAACAGCCCTAAGAGCCATCCCTACTCTCAGCAAGCATTCCATCGGATACGCATGTCTTGCAAAATCAGAAGAGAATCGTAAACTCGTAAAAATCCCTAAAAATCATAAAATTGTAGAAAAACCTTACACAAAAAAAGCGTATAACCTTCAAAATTGCAATAAATAGGTGAATATAGTAACCAAAACATGTCAGATTGAAGTAAAATGAGTGTCAAACAACATGAAATTTTAGTTAAAATCATCCCAATAGGGTCGCCCTTAGGCAACCCAAGTGTTTTGTAGGATCTCCCCCAAGTGACCTGCTTAACAAAAGGGGTGACCCTAGAGGAAGATCCCTCAATCAAAATTTGCCCTAAAAACTTCATTTCTCAGCCGATTTTAGAAAATGAAAAACCTATCTTGCTCTAAACAACAAGACATATACAATGCAACAAAGAAAATCATCAAAAACAAACAATTTCAAGAGATTTTTTGCAAAATTCAAACTAGGGTTTAGAGAAGGGTTTTTCACTATTTGCATACCCAATTCTCTATGGCTAAAGAAAAGGTGGCCATCTTTGCGATCTTCTCGACGATACCTTTCTAACGACTGCTCACACGAATGATTCCGTCACCATTTCACTCTGATATCACAATTTGACTTGCTTTGTTTGCCCTTAGCTTAGTTTCATAAATTATGCATTTTTAGATTAGTTCTTTGCTTTTATGCATTTCTTTTATGCGTCGTTTTGCGTGCTTTCATCCCTACAGGTCCAAACTGACAAAGGCAAACAACTAGTTGAACTCGAATGATTCATGGTAAGTTCATCATTTCAATTTTCATTATTTGTTTTGATATATTTAAATGCCAGACTAATACTAGTCATTACAGGTACAAATTGCAGGAAAAACAACAACAGGTAAGGCCTAGTTTGGGAATGGTACCTACCTTTCATGTAGACTACCATCCCCGAGGGGGCAAATATGTAAGCACAAAAATCATGCACAACCTCCACGAGGAACCCTATGATGATTCAAATCCTTGTCACGTACATGTAAGCGTGAAATAATGGCCTTTGAGCAACAAACCTCTTAATGACGTGTCTTCTTTCTTATCTTGTGTTGGTTTCCTCTTTACCGATTTCTTTGTCTTCGCTTGCGATGCTTCTCGGCATCTTTTTGTGACACTTGTCAATTTACATTTTATGGGCTTTCGACCTTGCTCCTAAGCTTTGTAAGCATCTTGTAGGTGAGTTTTCACCTTTCCCCTATGTTTTTCATCTTCTGCACCCCCTAGAAGCCTTCTAGAGGTCCCCCTATCCATCTCCCGCTTTTAGTTTTCAATTCTGCTCAACCAATCCAAATCTCCCCCTATTATTTCCAAATCTCCCCCGGGAGATCCTGTAGGTGCAAGTGGAGATTTGGATTCTTGCACATGACTGACCTATTTCTAGAGGCAGAACCCCTCCTTTTCTTCTCTTCTTTCATCTGCCTCCTGCTTTTCTTCAGAAAACCCTGTCTAGCCTGGATCTCCCCCAGGTGACCATACTAACAAAAGGGCCGACCTTGCTATTTTTATAGTCACAGAAAAACTCGAGTTTCTCACTCGTTTTAGCTTTGTTTTCGCCCATTTTTCTTCTAGTTTGCATGATTTTTGATGCCTAATATGGAGTTGACTATTTCATGCACCCACACATACATAATTAACTCCATTTGATCTATAATTAACTCCTCAATCAATCTCATGCATCCTCACATCTCCATTTCCTCTTTAGTGATAAGCTATAATTGATTTATCACTCCATATCTAGCTGAGTTCACTGGGTAATCAACCTTGTTAACTCCCCAATCAATCCTTGTTAATTCATCAATCAAATGAGTTAACTTCTCAATCAATCCCATTCCTCAAACCTATAAATACACCCCTCCCTTAAGCACAAAGGGAGGCAAATTCATTGTGCACACAACTCTTGCCAGTTTTTGCTCTCCAACTTAGCATTCAAATGCTCTTACAGGATAAAGGTGCCTTTTAATTTATTCATTGTTCAACCAAGAAACATTATGCTGCTTCATTCTATGCCATTGTGCTTAACAAAATCTCTCATTGAGCTCATACAAGCTTCATCAAAGCTTCTTTTTGCTTCTTTGTGTCGTTTTGTCATCAAGAGGATCTCCCGTTGCTTCATAAGGACTCGAGGTTGCCAATATCAAGGATTTTTGAGGGTAGTGGAGTCACACAAATCTTCATTTCTCCTAGGTTCCTTCATTGTTTTATTTAATTTATAGTAATTAGAAAACCAAATTTGCTCTTGGGAACAGTAAATCATTGCTTTTTCCTTGATAATTAGATCTAGTATGTTAGAATAGTTGTTTTCATAATTCTAGATCTAGATTATTAGAAGAACCATATTCCTTTCTTAGATTAGATTACTTCAAAACAATCGAAAACCCAAAAACATACATTAAACTTGTATTAGGAAAAGTCATATTAGCTTGCATTCATATTTCCCTTTCATAGATTAAATAACACTTTTCATTTCCAAAATACTAAAAAAGCACAAAAAAACATTTGGCATATCATTTAGCTTTGCATACATATAGAAACCCTAGAATAGACAAAATTGCAAACCCTCGATACCATCACGAGGTAACAATGGTTAAATGATTCAATCAAACCCTTGATCACATCACAAGGTAAAAACAAGTCAAAACATAGTCAAACCCTAGGTCAACTAAACCCTAGGTCAAAACCCTAAATCTAGTTAAGGTTAGTAATCACACATCTACCTCCATCCTGGGTCACGAATGTGCCTAGGAGTGAAAGGAGAGTGGGTGAGGGCTATCCGTGATGAGATCGAGGAGATCAATCCACGACCACAACAAGAAGCCTTTACTCCACCACAAGGAGACTCATTTGTCCTCTTGTTGTTAGAAGAAACTAGACAACTCCAAATACAACAGGAACTATTTCAACACATAGACAGATAAGAGGACATAAATGAAAGAAACCGCTTACCCACACAGAGGTGGAATCTAAGAAACCCCAAAAGGAGAAGAGAAACTAGTGACCCTTCGGGTCATAGGGTTATCTCAACTACAACTTCAATAGAACGAAACATTCAAATTAGCACACAACAACAAAGGCTGTAGTACTTGCTGACCCCTCTCCACAAAGTCCAGCTCTCCAACGAGCTAGACCCCCACCATGTCTCGCCTCCTCTCGATTGGCTATTTCCACGTGAGCGAGAGTGACATGGTAGATCGCCCCGTGGCAAGGAGGGAAGGGTTGTGTGCATGCCGAAATCTAACTCGACAGCCCCAGGCAACAAGAGTCACGATTTTGAGCATACAGTACCAATAATTAAATAGGAGGGTCAATGGTTTTGTGTTACCCATGGTTTTGGGGCACATGGTTTTCGCAGTGTATTTATGTGAGCTTGAGTTATAAAAGCAAGCACAATGTTATTATTTGAGGTTGGCTAATTCATTGTTGGCGAACGAGAGGTTTGTGAGAGGTTGTCATTGTATTGAGCTCTCTTTTGCAAGTGCATATTGTGAAGCATGGCATGGGATGTGTGGATTCATGCTTGGACACATGAAGGATGCATTGGAAGTGCTTGATGATTTAGAGGTATTCATGGAAACTCATGAGATGAATTGTATTATTTTGTTGCTGAATAATAAATGAGTGTAGATGCTTTTGGAGGTTTTTCCCAGGGTATATCTTGTGTTCTTTCTTGTTTGTCATTTGATCTTTGCATTATGGTTATTTATGCATTATTTTCTCCTTACGGGTTATGTGGAATTGGTTTTATTGGACTTGCAAATTCCTAACACCACTTAACATAATACAACTTGTTGGACGGTGTGCTTCACATGACCTACCTTGTCACTCATGATCACCTATAATAATGCAGCTTGCTAGTCTATGATCCATGAGGGGTAGTCGATGAGCCACCTAGCATAATATAACTTATTGGCATGTGTGCTTCATATGACCTACCTTTTTACACCCACGGTCACCTAGCACAATGCAACTTGCTAGTCTATGATCTGTGAGGGTATTGCGATTTGCATGACCCTTAGCGACAAAGCCATCTAGTGTCTGAGTCATCTACTCTTCTTTGTTCATATTGATTGCTTCCCTGTCTATTTGTATGTCTTCTCTCCTCAAAGCAATCGATCAACTCATTATATTCTTATCTCAATTTAATAATTCCTCTATTTGTTGTTTTCTTTATATTTGTTGCATTTTGGAGATGATGCATTGTATTGAGACAACCTTTCACATCAAGGTCTCTGTCACTTTGCTGACTCAATTTTTTTTGCTTGTTGTGAGTTTTCTTCCTCTATGTATGTGTTGTTTATGTTTATATATATGTTTGTGAAGTTTTTACATAGTGGTTTTGTAGATTTATGCTCTAAAACTATTGTCTTGTAGGTTTTTTTTGTCTAATGTACTTATTTTATAGGATCTCAGCCCGGAGGCTTGATTCCTTTGCTTGAAGAGTTCTGCATCTTCTACAGTATCATTTTGGTGTTATGATGTTATTTACTTTCTGTTTGATGGAAAAGGGAGACTTAGCTTAAAACCCTTAACTAGGTCAAACCCTCTTCTATCAACATTGGAACACAAACTGAACTTGGCTTCTATCTTTAAAGGAGAGCCAAACTATAGGGGTTTTGTCCCTTTGTTGTATAAAAGAGTGCTAACCAAATTTAACCAACCAAATTAGGCTAAATTAGGAAACCCTAATTTAACAAGATCAATGAATATATGACTGACGAAAAAAGTTACAGGAAATATAAAACAATAGAAAAAATTAGGGGACAGTGAGGAACAAGAACATGGACTAGAGAATTGAGAGGTACCTAGGCACTGGGCGCCCTAGACCCAGATTAGGGTTCTGCAGAAAGTTTGAACTTCACCCGATCTGTACCTGCAAGATTTTCCTTCCCTTTGACTGGTATTTTTTGAAACTTGTAATATCAACCTGCACACAAAACAAGGGGGAAAAGTGTTGTGGCTATATAGGAGCTTGCCTTAGTCAAGCCCCCATTTCGGTAGTCCTACCTCATGATTAGCCAAGATTAGAACAAGATGTTGTGTGCTCTCAGAAATCCTAAGTGTGAGAAGTAACATGCAAGATCTAATCACAAATATCAAACCCTAACCCTAGATGACTCAAGCAAATATGATAGGATGGTAATGGAAATGCTTCACTCAAGGAAACATATAACTTCACCTCAAGGATGATGATTCCTCAAAGGTTTGTAGAATAAGAAGGCGATGCAACCATACCCTAAGAGGGTACTCAAGCTAATCTCTAGTTGGTGGTTCCAACCCTTCTCTCAATCATGCAAAGTGCTTCAACCTAGGCATGACAAGATAGATTCAAGATATTGCTTCCTAGCCTTCACAAATCCTTCCAAGAGAGCAAAGTCCCTTCAACTTGATTAATAGCAACTTGTAATAATTCAATAGCAACAAGAGCATAATATTGCATAAAGAGATTGTATTCCAATTATCTTTTTTTCATCTAGTTTCAAATGAGGTGGTCACTTGCTTATATACAAGGCCCTAGAAATGAGATATTTGAATTAAAGAGCTGACAATATGCGGCAAAAACCAAATTTGAATTTGGGGTTGGCTTAACCAACACCAAGGCTGCCCTATAAGATTAATTTGCCACCCTTAAAACACGAGAATGACTAGTGCGCTAGGCACCCTAGGCCTTTTAGGCCAATTAACTTACAAGCTTGCCTTTGGGGTAGAGCTAATACCAAATTTAAACTTTATTTTTAGGTGTCAGCCAAACTTTAGTCAGAATGCGACATTTCATGAAATCGGGGCCAATCAGAGCTTTAGGGTGGACCTAAAAATGGACTAGGCTAGAGATCACTAAAGGAAGGTGCTAAACATGGTGAAATTGTGCTTGCACAACTGAGGAGCACAATTTATGACTCAACACTTTCAATACTTTCCTTTTACTTTAGCATGCATATTCACGTACTGTCATATGCTCACTAAAGTGAGGGCTAAATGTAGCATTGTAAATTGTGCGCGCTCACAATTTCACACTGTATTTGGCACTCGCTTTAGTGTCCATACCCTTAGCATGTTTTAGGATCATTTCTAGCCTTGGCCTTACCCTCAACCCATGAGATGTGCCTTTACGCTGCTTTGGCCCTTCTTGCTTATCTTATTCAAAAACCATAAAAGTGCCTAAATCCTAACTCTGTCCCAAGTTGACTAGACCTTTCAAGAACTAGAATTGCAAAGACTCTAGCGCTAAGTGAGGATGTCTGCGCAACATGTTGATGTCCTAAAAGCATCTCTCAGTCTTGCAATTGTTTTCAGAAGTTGTCTCTTAACTTGTGTGATACACTGAGATTTTCTTGATGCTTATCCATGCGCAAATGACTCATTTCCTTGATTTTTTGCCTTTGCCCTCTCTATTGAAGCAAGTAGATTTGCCATTGCAAAGGATGGACTTCCTTTCATAGCAAAGCTTTGTTGAAATTAAGAGCCACCATTGCCACAATTTGTTTCTCAAGATTATATCATGCTCTTGTTGGCAAGTTTGACTCCAAGTGCTCTTTGCAATTGAAGTGTTGGGAAACCCAAAGGATTTCGATTAGGACTGTTGCCTGTTGAGCGGTTGTCACTTCCTCACTGTGAGGTGATAAAGTTTCAATTAATTCTTGTTTTTGTACTTCATATTGCAATTCATTTTTGATATATCATTTTATCTTTGTGGGTTGGATGCATTTTCTACTTTTTTCTGTCATTTAGAGATTGTTTATGATGACTCTAAATCATTGAGTAGTGTTTTATTTATCAATATTGCATTATTGCTTGTCATTGTTCAAACAATTCTAGATACACTTAGACTTAGAGTACACACTTTATTTATCAATCAATCAACATCTCTGGCTATCGTTGAGGTGAGAACACCAAAAATGGGGTTTGACTAAGGCAAACTTCTATATAGCCCAACCCCCCTTTTGATCTATGCATTTGTAGGTTTCATCAACAAGCTCGACAATAAGAGTAATGGTTGAAAATACTCACACGAAGATTGAGATCACAAATCAGTACTATCCATGCCCTACAAACTACACTGCGACGCATAGATGTCCTCACAGCATGTTGTCATCTTGGATAGTGAGGCTGTCCATTTGGTGCCAGGTTCTCTGTGATTTTGTATTTCCATTTCTGTATTCCTTTCTGCAAATTATTTTATCAGTTTCTGTATCTTTCCAATTTTCTTCCATCATTATTAGTTTTAGTTATTCATTTTTCATTCTAGTAGCAACAAAGGGATTTAGCCGAACCTTCTTGCTTTTTCAGATTGGATAGTGTTAGGGGTAAATTGGATCAAACAATGAATATGCAATGATAAACAATATCAAATACCCAAAACTTCAATAGAATAGTGAACTAAGGAAATCAAATGAAATAAACAATGAATCAACAAAGCAAACCTTCCTTAGATTGAAACTTCCATTGTTGCCTGTCAAAAATCGTCCTTGTGTGTATGAAGTAGGCCCTCAGAGAGTGCACTTCTTTGCTTTGTCAAGAATGTTGATTGAGAATGGCTATGGTAATACCGCAATGAAGAGAAGCTTCACAACGATGGTAGTGGTGCGTAGTGCGTAGTAGTGAATGTGATCACAAGTAATGAAGGAATTGGTGCCAGAGGTGCTCTATAATTCCTACAGAGTAACAATACTTAAAGCTTGGATGAATAGAATGGAAGAATGAGGTTGCTTTTATAGACTTGGGAGAAATAAGATCAATGGTATAAAAGACTTGAGAAGATCAACGATTGAGAATAGTTGAGGAATGTGTAACGAATAAGAAGAAGACAAGTGTCACACAAGAGCTGTTTTATTTGAGTTAATCACTTTATTTTTTAAAGATAAGAGATGTTTTTCATAAATTAGAAAGTTTTTTTCTAATTTAAGAGATTGATAAAAACAAGGTTGATTGAATAGATAACTCAACTTAAGATTTGCTTTTGCATGATTTGAGAGAAATTAAATAATAAATTATTTAATTGTGTGTGCATGGAGAAGAAGACTTATTTTTAGAAGATTTAGAAGATATTTGAAGAATTAGAAGATAAGAAAGCAAATTAAATAAATAAACTTATTTAATTGTTGTGCATGATTTGGAAAAATAAATAAAATATTTGATTTATTTTATTTTTGGAGATTGAGAGAATTTAAATAAATTTAAATGATTTATTCAAATTTGGAAGAATGAATTTTGATTTAATTAAATAATTAAGGAATTATTTAATTGTTTGGAAGAATTGAATTAAATAAAGGATTTTATTTAATTGTTTTTTTTTTTTAACAAAAGTGGCGGACAACTATAATTATATTAAAATTAAAATAATTACAAACCCTGGTTCGATGAGCATACTGGCAGGAAAGAACCAGGGGAAGAAAACCTCCAGTTATAGCTCACAAAAACAAAAAAGCTCCAAACATTTCACAAAAATAGGAGCAAGATTTTACATGAATAATTTTAACAAAATATTACATTTTGATCATCGGACGGAGGAAACAAAAACCCAAAAGAGCTACTAGCTAACCCAAGTTCACTTCAACATTCAAATCCTACACAACATAATTCGGATCCCCCACAGCCTGAACTTCAATAGGCGAACCCGGAGGGGGAGGAAGAAGAGGATGGAATTGCATTAAAAATAGTAGAGCTTGAAATATTTCATCCACTCTGTTTGAGAAGCCTTCACCAATCTCACTACCATGAGCATGTAAAGAAAGGTGTAGAAAATCTTCATCCTCATGCAACAGAGAAGAACGAACCGCATTAAAAATGCAATTGTGGGCAGGAGAGTGAAGAACTTGACATTTGGTAAAAAGACCACCAATAAGAGCTTCTGAGCTAAATAAATCATAATTCTGAAAGGCTGCATCAACACTTTCATCAGTAAAAAGAAAACGATGAACAAACTTCTCAATAAGCTGACAAACTATGCCAATATCCTGTAATAAGTCCATAGCATTAGAAACAAAAACCATAAAGATCTGAGAAGGGTAAAGAACTCGAACATGGCCTTCAAGTATGTCTCAGCCCACAACCTCCCTGATGGCTTCCTCCACCTCCGGGCCATCTATAGCAAAGATAGATCTTAAACCATCCAGAGACACAGAGCCGATGAAAGCAGACTCCCACTTTGAGATAGGAAAGAATAAACGGTGATTAAGCTGAATTTCCATTGCATCAAACAGAGCAAACAACAATAAAAGAAGTATGGTTAAACATATTAAGCAATAGCAATATATAACCCAAAGGATCAATAGATCATAATTAGCAGACGTCATCACCCATGAGGGAAATGAATGAAACATGTTGCGAGCCGGCGCTGTAAGAAAGCAAGTACAAATAGCTTGCGGAGGAAAGGAATCAATGGACAACATAAATCACAACACAGATGAACGACACACGTGGAAATAATGACAACTCCAAGAAAGAATTATTAAATGCCACCACCATGAAACCACACAAGTGAGAATTAATTCACATACCTTAAACAATCAAAGTGTACTATATCTGCCAAATGTGGATATTGGCCAACTAAATCCTCATCAAAATAAGTTAGAGAGGAGTCTAAATCAAATCCCAAGTTAGCAATAGCGTCAGCCAATCTATTACCCTCTCTTAGGGTATGTGAAATAATGAAGCTATCAAACGCATCCAAAAGATGCCATGCCTCTTGCAGGAGGTAATCTAATTTCCAATTAAAAGTATGATGCTTTTTCAAAGCATTAATAATAATTAAAGAATCACCTTCAATATGGAGTCTAGAGATCTTTAAACTCATAGCCAACCTAAGACCCTCAACAAGAGCAAGGGTCTCAGCCTGGTTATTAGTACCATCAGAAATTTTACCAGAGAAGGCTTTGAAAATTTCACCTTTCATATTTCGAAAAACCCCGCCAATAGAAGAAAGGCCCGGATTGCCACGAGAAGCCCCATCAAAATTAAACTTAATGAAATCAACAGAGGGGGGCAACCACTTAACTAACCTTCTATCCACCTGAGTGACTGCAAAAAAATGTGAAAAAGAAAACGAACCTAAAGAGGGCCAGTTTTCCAAAATGGAATTATCCCAAGAAGTGAAATGGAGAGTAGAAGACTTCAATGATTTAAGATAGTTCACCACCACCTCTGAGATAGAATTTTCAATAATAAAGGAGACAGACTGAAAATCCTTACTAACATTTCTAAAAATCCTTCGATTCCTTTCCAACCAAATATTCCAAATAACAATAGAAGGAGCAACAATCCAAATAACAGCAAAAGTAGAAACTTTGAATAAAATGGGCCAACTTTTAAAAAGTTCCAACAAAGAATTAGGAAGAGGAGAAGACCAACTTAATTTGGAAAAAAGCCAAGTCCAACATGAAAAGGCAAAAGAGCAAGAAATAAACAGATGATCTAACTCTTCTTCACATAAACCACAAAACACACAATTGAAGGAATCCATAATCCCCAACCTGGCCAACCTCTGACCCATTAAAATTTTATTTTTCAAAGCTAACCAAGCAAAGGCTCCAGCTTTTTGAAGACAAGCAACAGTCCAACATAGCAGCTGAGGCCAATCCAAATCAGAAGGAACATCCATGGAAGAAAGATATCTATAACCATCTTTAACAGAATAAGAACCAGTATTAGAATAGGACCAAAATAAAACATCTTCTTTTGGTAAGAAACAAACCCTTCTTTTACTTAATATTTGACTAAGAAGGAGCTTCTGATCTTCAGGAATAGGACAAGTTGAAAAATCTCTCCAATGAGAACTGTAAAAAGAGCTTTCTTTAGTGACTGAAAGATAGTCACTTACTCTAACACCCCGAGAAGAAGAAAGATAAGATTTAGCTTGAACCAATTCCTTAACCGAGGAGAGAAGAGAAAAACCATTCCAAGAATCATCCCAAAAAGAGGCTTTAGAACCATTAAAAATTTTCCAGGATAGATGAGGTAAAAGAACTCTCCTGCAAGAAACTAAAAAATTCCAAATTGAAGAACCCTTAGGAGGATTAGAAACGGTAAAGATCCTGTCAGGGGAAAGGGAGTCTACATATTTATATTGAAGGAATTTACACCATTTAAGATCTGGATTAGAAAACATCTTCCAAGCCAACTTAGCACCCAAGGCTTTATTATGTATAAAGAGATTATGAATTCCCAAACCACTAGAAGATTTAGGAGCACAGACCTTATCCCAAGCAACTAAGGAAACTTTATGACCTTCATCAACAGATCCTTTCCATAAAAAAGAACTCAAAGATTTCTAGATCTCCTAGATTACACCTCTTGGAATATTTAACACAGAAAGCATATATATAGGAACAACAGTTAAAACAGATTTTAAAAGAGTGATTCTACCAGATAAAGTTAACCATCGAGCCTTCCAAAGAGCAATTTTAGTATGAATAGAATGAGAGACCTTTGTCCAAAAAGACTTCTTTTGTGGACCAAAGAATAGAGGGATTCCCAAATATAGACTAGGTAAAGTCTCTAATTTAACTTTAAGGATAGAAACAATCCTACTTTGTAAGGAAGGTTTAGTATTAAAGAAATAAATTTTAGATTTATCCAAATTGACTGCTTGATTTGACGCAGAGCTATATCTAGAAATAACCTTCTGAATACATTTAGCCTCTTTGATAGAAGGGAGACCAAACAACAAAGTATCATCTGCAAACAAGGTATGTGTTACTGAAAAAGGAACGCCTGGAATCTGAATCCCTTTCCAATTAGATAAACTGTTTTACAATAAGATTTCTCTGCTAAAAGTCTCAGCCATTAAAATGAAGAGAAAAGGGGATAAAGGATCCCCTTGTCTTATACCTTGAGAAACTTGGAAGAAAGCAGTAGGACTACCATTAATGATGACCGCTGATCGAACCCCCGAGATACAAGAATGAATCCATTTACACCATTTTTTATCAAAACCAAATTTGAGAAGAACTTTTAGTAAAAAATTCCAAGAAACCCTATCATAAGCTTTCATCATATCTAGTTTGAGCATCATAGCAGGAAGCTTAAGATCTTTAATTGAATGCAAAACTTCATGAGCCAAGATTGCGCCATCTGCCGTTTCCTTACCAGGAACAAAACCTCCTTGTTCAGAGGAAATAATTCTTGGAATAAGCATGGCTAACCTCAAGGAAATAGCTTTTGTAAATATTTTATAAATAGTGTTGCATAAAGAAATCGGTCTAAACTGAGAAAAAGTAGAGGGAGCAGTGGATTTAGGGATTAAAACAATAAAGGTTGCATTCATTTCTTTGAGAATATTACTATGTTTCCTTGATTCTTCCAAGGCCAACCAGACATCCTTCCCCATAAAATCCCAACATTTCTGAAAAAATAGAGGAGTAAAACCATCCGGACCAGGAGCCTTATCAGGGTCCAAAGAGAAAACTACTCCCTTAACTTCTTCCAAAGAAAATTCCTTCATTAATAAAACATTATCATCATCATTCAAAAACTTAGGAATATTGTCTAATAGAGAATTGCACAGCTCTTCCGAGGGTTCATTCGAATTATTGGTTAACAGATTCGAGAAAAAGGAAATAGCCTCTTGTTGTAAAAGAATAGGATCTGATATTAGGGACCCATTAGAATCAGCAATATGATGAATTTTATTAACCTGTCTATTCATTTTAACAGAAGCATGAAAGAATTTAGTATTTCGGTCCCCAGCTTGCAACCAAGTTTCTCTTGATTTTTGATGCCAATACTCTTCTTCTCTAGCCAAGAGTTCATCCAACTCCAACTGGAGCTATTTTTGTTGATCAAAGGTTGAACTATCCATACCACAGTTGATAATATGATTAAATATTTTGTTATTTAATTAACTTAGAGGAATGTGAATCGTGTCATTTTTAGGCATATACATTTTGCCCCTCTTTGATGCAATGTGTTTTATCACGTTGCTTCAAAGAAATCGATTGTTGAATAATGATACATGCCCCAGTTTGCCCCTGGTATAGGTTATGACGACAGGATGCCCCCTCGGGAGATTGGACGGGAAGAAGGCAGAAGGCGTGAGGTGGACAATCTCATGAAGACGAAGGGAAAACAAGGTTAGGTTTGAAGGAAATATGATGTGTTTCAGAGAAATGGGAAAGAAAACTGGAAGAAACAGATGCGGGAAGTAGTCGTAGTCACCACATAGCCAAATTAGGGTTTGCAAGCTATAAATAGGAGCTGGGTCCACAAGACAATTCATTTGCACACTTGTCTTAGCTTGATTTGGTCTTGGAGAGCTTAGAGTAGCATGGCAGCTATAGAGGTAGATATTCCACGCGAGGAGCATCGATTCGAGTGCATTCGTCGATTTGATCAGCCAACAGAGGTAGGACCCCCAGTATGTATATCAAAAAATTTCTCCTAGGGTTGATTTAGCTAGCAATAAATGCTAGGAGAAGACATAGGTAGATAGATGCGCAGAAATGCAGAACGACGCATATGTAGCGTGAAATGGCGCATGCATTGTTTTGCAGTGCATAAGTGGAATGAAACGACGCATATACGAAAGTCGCGCATTTGTAGAAAACTGTGGCTAATGCATAATCCTGCGGTGCATACACAGTATGTAGCAGTGCATATATTGGAACTGCACATATGTAGCATGGATCAACACATACGTTGATTGTTGCAGCGCATTTGCTAGAAGTGGTACATAGGACAAGAAACGATGCTTTTGTGAAAAAATGGCGCATTTACCACCTGTTGTGGCGCATATGTCATAGATAGGTAGATTACTTAGCAAAATTGACTCAATTGGTGTCTTGTTTGACATGTCAATCGATAAGCTATCTCCGAGATTACAGGAATCTAGTCAAGAGATGTAGTTTGCTATTTTGATCAATTTGAAATGCTAAGTTAGTTGACATGTTTCTATAGATATGTTGAGTATGGTAGTTGTAGCTTTAGGTTGACGCCTTGCTTTGTGTGCTTGTAGGAGGAGATACTGGATATGCTATAGTCTAGGGAGTAGTTCCCTATGCCCTTGTTACAAAGATATATGCTGATGGAGATAGATAGAGAGGCGCTTGGCGCTATGGGACTCGATTACATTTGCTTCATGCCCGAGGTACGGGCGAACCGTGGCTTGCTGACTGCTACTATGGAGAGATTCCGTAGTGAGGACGGGACATTCCACTTCCCGACTGGAGAGATGGCCGTGACACTGGAGGACATCTATAGGATTTTGCATTTGCTAATTGATGGCAAGCTTGTGGAGTATGATCCACAGAGAGGTGCGGGACTCGCTGAGTGCAGGCGAGTGTTTGATGACCTGGAGCTGGTTGGACAGGTCATCCCTTGGCAGGATATTCATGATTACTATGACTACTTCCCAGGGATTGTAGCAGGATTGATCGAAGGCGTTGTATGCCCCGACAGGAGATCACATGGATTCCCCATTGGATGGAGTAGGATCATGGAGAGGATGGTGACAGAGGGCACCCATTATGCTTGGGGTGTTTGCGTGCTTGCCCATTTATACCACGATATGCATCAGGTGGTATACCACAAGACCACGAGCCTTTCTGCAAGCGTATCACTACTACAGTTTTGGCTATGGGAGCACATAGCGATCACGAGGCCAATATGTGTCTTTGCGAGACAGAGGGAAGAGCCATATAGCTATGGCTATGCAGGAGTGATTTCCTAGCATAGGCTGGGGAAGCTAGAGTACTGGAGACATGCCTTGGATGGAGTAGATGTGGTCATCTGGGGACCATACTTAGACTGCGAGCCATGGGATGACGAGGTAGACAAGCTACCTTACTACTTTTAGACAAGATGGTTGATAGAGCGGACCCACCACATATTAGAGAAGCAGATTGTTGGCAGAGTACAGAGACAGTTCGACAGAAGGTAGGGCATGCCACAGGGGCAGGCTCAGTTTGCATGGACACATGCAGAGAGGGTCAGATGGGGACCGATGGCATCCTACGAGGAGGCCCTAGCAAAGTTTCAGCAGACACCTTATGTGTCCTGGGATATGAGGAGGGAGATAGCAAATGTAGGGATGACACATGATTACAAGGACTGGTTTGTTGAGCACCCCTTCCTGAGATACTCAGGACTCAGGGTGTTGGTGCCTCGTATAGATGAGGCAGACCTTGACGATGAGGGCCAGGTTGGTCAGAGGAGGAGGAGGGGAGAGGGAGAGGACATAGGGGTGGCAGAGATGGAGGAGATGACGAAGGAGGGGGAGGAGGTGGTGATGATGGAGGTTGACCCAGACAGAGACAGAGGCAGAGGGTCGGGGAGGGACTAGAGGTCGCACAATAGGTACCACAGGAGGTACCGCAGGTACAGCGAGGACTGATGCCACCACCTCAACAGGTGGCACAGCAACAGGTGGCACAACAATAGTTAGCACAGTAGCAGGTGGCACATCAGCAGGTGCCCCAGGGTCCAGCATAGGCAGATGTCCATGAGAGGACCATAGCTACACTAAGAGGGCAGGTTAGACAGCTGTAGGCCTAGCTTAGGAGGGTTGAGGCTCGATGAGAGACAGACGCAGAGTACATTGCGGATCTGACTAGAGAGAGGGACATGGCAAACGCTCAGATACGAGTTATCCAGGTGGAGAGGGATATCACAGTGGTAGCCTTGGAGACAGATGTGACGAGTAGTTTCCTGGTTTGGAAGGTGCAACAGGCATAGGCACAACTAGCACAGGCACAGACAGAGCTGGCACAGGTGCGAGGGCAGTTAGCACAGGTACAAGGTGAGCTTGCTAGAGCACAGGCCCAGACACAGTATTATTGCGGATTATACCATGGTGCAGTGCCAACTAGTCAGAGGGCTCTGAGCTATAGGAGTCAATCTATGGCCTCACAGAGAGCAGGACCTTCGAGGTCAGGGGCCTCTGTTATGGGCCCACAGCAGTCTAAGGCCGGCAGAGAAGGAGGAGGAGACACTGCTGGTAGCAGTGGTCCTCAGTAGTAGGGGTAGAGA
Source organism: Cunninghamia lanceolata (assembly GCA_027924645.1). Taxonomy (NCBI): domain Eukaryota; kingdom Viridiplantae; phylum Streptophyta; class Pinopsida; order Cupressales; family Cupressaceae; genus Cunninghamia; species Cunninghamia lanceolata. Next base: position 617,112 of record BSBN01000550.1, read on the forward strand.
TTTGCAAAGTTTGGATCCTATGTACCTTTTTGATGGCTTAGATAGCTGGATAGACCTGTACCACTTTTTATACTTTTGAGACATGTATCACCATCCATTGGGATGCATTTATTGTATATGACACTGATTCAGAGACAAATACTTGGATATTGTACATTTGGACATATTTTATGATATTTACATGACGATGCAGCTATTTTTTTTCTCTCTATATGTATGAGTTTATGATGCATTTCTATTGCATGATGTGATGTATGTGGCTTAATGCAGACTTTAGATGTTCTACTTGATGTTATGAGATGTTATCTGATGCAAATTTTTGATATGCTGCTATGTGATGCTATATGACCTAATGCAAACTTAGATGTTTTACTTGATATGCTTCTAATGTGTGTGAATGTGACTGGTATCTATATGATTATGCAACTTATGTGATGCACTTTATCTATGTTTTTGGTTTCTTTCTACTTCGACACTATATGATGATTGTATATGGATGACCTAATGCACTCTATTATGTATGCAACTGATTTAATCATGTAAATGACTATCTCATATGATATGATATGCAACTATATGCTCTATTTTTGTGATGTCCAATTGTACTCTATCGACACAGAAATGACAGAATGATAGATAGAAGATTGATTGAGAGACTGAATTGGTAGAAAGACTCATAAGCTTCACCTTGTATTGTTACTTTGCATTGTTTGGATCTTTTATTGCATGGGATATGGATGGATGGATGTATAAATGGATGGATTTGATTTTGACATCTTGACGGTGCAAGTATTTTGAAGTGCTTTATTTCATCATTGGGCGATTTTTTTTGGCTACTTTTTCTGAAATGTTGTAAGTTAATACAAGCATCTAGGTATAATTGAACCGAGATGACCTGAGCATTGCTTACATGGATTTTTATTTAGCAAGTCAATACAAGCATCTAGGTATAATTGAACCGAGATGACCTGAGTATTTCTTGCGTATCAACAAACAAGGATTGCCCTCGTTCATGTTAGACCTTGGATGTCCTCGATGATCTTTTGCTGATCATGTTGTTAGACAAGGTTTCACATTACTAAAGTTTAATCCACAAATAACAAACAAAGAAAATAATCATGCCCCCATCATAGCATCTCTAGCTTTTGGTATCCTCGAGTAGCATAGGAAGACATGATAGAAAGAAATCTAGACTCAATGTTTTAACCATGTTTCCAATCCACAAAACATTTTTTGCATTTAGATGTGTTTGTTTCTTTCCATAATTTGGGTAAAATCATTTAGAAGGCCTTAGGTGCTTTTCTACTTTGCTTTGGATAGTTTAAGTGCCTTGTGTCAAAATTTTTTCTTAAAGAGCGGGTTCTACTTGCGCTTGTTTGCTTGGTGAGAAAATTCCACAATCCTTATTGGAGAGACGGACCCTAAGGGACTGACCTAGTGCCTCGAGGGCTCATTGCTAAATGGCCTTGCCTACATGATGACATAGAGGTAGCGTAGTTCATGGACTTTAGACCATGGATAGACTAGAAGATAGACAACAAGATATGGGATGGACGAAGAAGGCCTCGGGGGCGCATTAGAAATGGCCTTGCCTACGCGACGGCACAAAGGCAACGTAGTTCACGGACTTGGACCATGGATACCAACGAGAGACACTATGCTAGGCTAACACGATGGGTATGATATGGGATAAAGCCTTGGTTGACAAGGCCAACAAAGAGATAGAGTATTAAGCCATGATAGGTTACTGTCAAGATTTTATTATGGGATAGATATGGGTCGAATGGGACACAAGGAAGAATGGACACAAGGTGATTGGTTTCTCAAAGATGGAGAAGGCGGTTTATCACAAGTAACACATGTTTACCAGGTTTTCACCACTTGCCTTTATTTGCACGAAAAGCTAGAAAGTATACATGATGCCTGTTTGCCAGGTTTTCATCATGATACCTATCCAAGGCGCCTATTTCCTAGGTTTTTACCAAAGGACAATTTTTTTGTACTTTTCTAATTTTTTGATTTTTTTTACATTTTTTCTAATTTTTTGATTTTTTTTGTATATTTATGCCCCCCCTTACATTGGGGTTCTCCTAGGTATAAAACCGACGAAGATGCATACTGTTGATTGGGTCATCGAACAGCTCACCCTCTGATGTTGCCAACTGATATGCCCCCGATCCATAAGCAACTACAATTACATAAGGCCCAAGCCAGTTGGGTTCGAACTTGCCCTTCTTTTCCCTATCCTGTTGATTGCGGGGATTTCCTTAAGGACAAGATCTCCAACTTTGAAGACTCTTGGGCGAACCCTATGGTTATAGCATCTTGACATCATTTGTTGATATGCTTTGAGATGGTCAAAGGCTTTCTGTCTCCTTTCCTCTAGCAACTCTAGTTCTTGTAATCTGGAGACTCTATATTCTTCATCTGATATGAGACCTTTTAACGACACCCTGAGAGATGGTAATTTGACCTCAATGGGAAGGATAACTTCTGAGCCATAGACAAGGGCGTAAGGTGTAGCACCTGTGGGAGTGCGTATACTAGTTCTGTAGGCCCACAGAGTGGGATTGAGTTGGATTTGCCAATCACAACTAGCATCATTGATTGTCTTCTTGAGAAGTTTCAATATGGTCTTGTTGGATGCTTCAGCCTGACCGTTGCCTTAGGGGTAATAGGACGAGGAGAAACGGTGTTAGATTTTGAATCGGTCATAGAGTTCTTGGACATCCTAGTTTTTGAAGGGTCTTCCATTATCTGTGATAATGGATGAAGGAATTCTGTATCTGCAGATGAGGTAATTCAAGATAAATGAGGATATTTGCTTACCTGTGATGGTGGGGAGGGGAATAGCTTCAATCCACTTGGTAAAGTACTCAGTGGCGGTTATGATGAATTTGTGGCCGTTGGATGAGGGTGGATGGATCTTTCCCACAAGGTCAAGTCCCCATTGGCAAAAGGGCCAAGGTGTCATTAAAGGTCTCAACTCTTGAGTTAGTGCATGTATCAAGTTCCCATGTATTTGGCACTGCTTGCATTTCTTGACAAACTAATATGAATCTGTTTCCATGTTCGGCCAGTAATAACCCAAACGCATGAGTTTCTTGGCTAAGGAAGGACCGCTAGAGTGTGTTATGCAAATCCCTTCGTGCACGTCTTGTAAGGCGGTTATGGATTCTTCTCGTTCTAAATAACAGAGTAAAGTACCATCTAGACCACGTCGGTATAGGGTATTGGCAATGATGGTATAGAGAGAGGTTTGGCGTATAAAGGTTTATCGTTGGTTTGAAGATAGGTCAGGTGGGAGAGTGTTGTCCTTGAGGTAAGTGTAAATCTTACCATACCAAGGTGAATCAGATCCAACTAAAAGGCATATGGAATGGGTCTCAGGGAGATCATAAGCTAGTTGCCAAATAGTTTCCACTAAGAACTCATATCGTGACTCATTCTCTGGTATCTCAAGAAGAGAGGCAATGGTTGCCATGGCATCTGCTGTGTTGTTCTCAATCCGAGATATCTGCTCAAAAGAGATGATCACAAAGTGTTCCTTAAAGTCATCGACCATCCGCTTGTAAGGGACAAGCTTTTCATCTTTGGTTTGGTAATCATCATTGACCTGATTTATCACTAGTTGAGAATCACCATAGACATGTAGCTCTTTGATTTTCCACTCTGTTGCCATCTTGATACCAATGACTAAGGCTTCATATTCTGCTATGTTGCTAGTGCATGGGAATAGCAAATGGTAAGACTTCAGAATGGTGTCGCCATGAGGAGTTACAAACAAGATTCCTGTCCCCGATCCATGGTTTGTGTAGGACCTATCAAAGTAGAGCTTCCAGGAATGTGTTGAGATGTTGAATAAGGATTCATCTGGAAAGTTGAATTACATTGGTGTGGTGTCTTGTAGTGGTGTATCGGCTAGCTGGTCAGCAATGACTTTCCCTTTCATAGCTTTTATGTCTACATACTCAATGGCGTATTCACTTAGGAGCATTACCCATTTGGCTAGGTGACCTGTGAGAGCTGCTTTGCTTAGTAGGTATTTCAGTGGATCTATTTTTGCAATAAGTTTGACTGGATGTGCAAGCATATAATGTCAGAGTTTTTGGGAAGCAAAAACTACTACAAGACATAATCTTTCTATCTGTGAGTATTGCAACTCATAGCCCACTAATGTTCGACTGATATAGTAGATGGCTCTCTCTTTATTCTCATAGTCTTGTTGTGCAAGAAGAGCCCCAAGAGCTGTAGGTGTAGCAGATATGTATAGTATCAATGGTTTCCCTTAGATAGGAGGCATGAGAATAGGTGGATTCATAAGGTACTCTTTCAGTTTGTTGAATGCCTCTTCACATCTCTCATCCCATCTGAATGAAATGTTCTCGTGCAAGAGATGACTGAATGGTTGACACTTGTCTGCCAGCTGTGATATGAATCTACAGATTGCTTGTAGCTTGCCTTGTAGAGATCTTAGTTGAGTAAGAGTCTTGGGTGGTGCCATGTCCATGATAGCCTTAACTTTGGCAGGGTCCACCTCTATTCCATTTGCCGATACAATAAAGCCTAGAAGCTTGCCTGAGGTGACTCCAAACACACATTTCTTTGGGTTCAACCTAACTTTGAATTGCTCTAATATCTGAAAGACTTTCTCTAACACATCCAGGTGTGATTCCCTTATGAGTGACTTTGCTAGGATATCATCTACATAATCTTCAATTGTTAAGTGCATCATGTCATGAAATATAGTGGTCATAGCACGCTGATATGTGGCTCCTGCATTCTTTAGCCCAAATGGCATGACATTCCAGCAAAGGGTACCCCATGGACAAGTAAAAGTTATCTTGTGTTGGTCTTCTGGTGCTATCCTAATCTGATTATATCCTAAGAAGCCATCCATGAGAGACAACATGGTATGCCCTGTTGTTAAGTCGACTATGATATCTATATTTGGCAACAGAAAATCATCCTTGCGGCAAGCTTTGTTTAGATCTCTAAAGTCATTGCATAGTTTGACTCTTCCATTTGGTTTGGACATAGGTACAATGTTGGATATCCACTTTGGGTAATCTATTTCTCTGATAAACCCTACATCCAACAACTTCTTTAGTTCTTCTTTGACCAATAGTGCTATATGCGGATGCATCTTTCTAAGCTTTTGTTTGACTAGTTTCACACCTGGATCTAGTGGAAGATGATGCAGGATCAAGTTTGGGTCTAGACCTGGCATGTCTGCATATGACCAAGTGAAGTTGCCTCTCTTTTTCTTGAAGAATGGTACAAACTTGGTCTTTTATGGTGGAGTAAGAGATTTATCAAAGTGAATGATCTTAGGCTATTCCTCTGTTCCAATGTTAATCGTCTCTGTGGGTTCCACAACAATCTGAGACTTCTCCTGGTGCATGTCATCAGGGAGAGTGTCAAGCCTTCCATCGTTAGGTGCCACAGTTGGGTTTTCACCTTCGGATGCATCCTTTCTTTTTACTATTTTGGGATCTGACACTGCCGCAGATTAGTTTTCACCATCAGATCCAGTTTTGATTTTGATATTTTTGCGACTAGAAGGCTTGGCACCCTCTCCAAAATAAGTCACGGTATTAAGTTCAATAGAAAAACCAACTTTATGATCTACTTTGGGTAGGTGGTCCCTAAGTTCCATGTAGTCAATATAAGCATCGTCGTTTGGAACATATCTAGTTGAGGAGTTCCTCGTAGATCCTAGTCAATGAGTTTAGGATGCACAAGGGGGAGGGAGTCAGAGGATAGATCTAATTCGTTGATGTTTTGAATGGATATACTAGGAGTATTGTAATGGGGGGTGTTTAGGATGGTACTTTCCTCCAAATTGTTTATTGCAATAGAACTCAAACCTTCCTCAAAATTCATATTCTCAGAGATAGGCAAATCAGACTCTAGTGGTCTGTTCGGTAGCATTTGTCCCTCACGGTAGGGGCTATAAGTTTGAATGGTATCACATTCTTTGTCATTGTAGGAATGCTCTGTCAACTCATCCCACTCATATTCATTGGAATCTGTGTCATTGTCCACTTGGAGTGTATGTATCATTTCTACTAGACAAGCATTTTCTTTGGCTTTACCCTTACCTTTATATCCTAGGCCATTTGTATTTTGAGCCAATGAGGATGAAGAAGGTTGAATGGGTTCTATAATTCCTTCTTTTCTGAGGCCAATAGGGCCTTGTCCTTCATAACCCATTCTGTGTAGGATAGCTTCACCTTGCCCATAGAGTTCTGTTGGGAACCTAGGTGGTTCTTGTTGTGTGCTCTCTTCTTCTTCGGTATAAAGCCATTGTAGGACATCTCTTTCTTCTGTTTCATTGGATAAGGTCCCCCATTTGACAAAGGGAGCTGTGGGAGGTATAGGAGGAGCAGATGGCTTTGGAAAATGCTTGGGTTGACCAAAGGATCTAGGAGATAAAGGCATCTTGGCTAGATTGAGGCTATGCTCAATGGAGTATTCCCCAACTCCAGTTTCTTTGATAGTAATTTTCTGCTGTTTGGGCCTTGATGAGGAAGCTTCAGAGGTATGGTCTTGCTATGGGGTAGGGGATGTAGATGCTCTATTATTTGGTCTGATGCAATCATGTTTGAAAGGATAGAGTTGCAATGCTGAAAGGGGTCAGGGTCTCCTTGGATGGTGACTTGTTTGTCATTATGTCAGAATTTTATGCATTGGTGATAAGTAGAGGGTACAACTTTCATGGCATGGATCCATGGTCTACCTAGGAGAATATTATAGGTGAGCTCCCTATCTAGGACTTGGCACACAACATATTTTATGATAGGTCCCACTTGTATGGGTAATACCACTGTTCCTTTTGTAGTTCTCTCCTCTTCATCATAGGCTTTGATGGCAATTTTCTTCCTTGGATCAACTGCATTCTCAGAGAACCCCAATGTAAGGACTAGCTTTAATGTGCAAATATTTAAACCGGCTCCCCATCAATGAGAACCCTCTTGATGCGGTGCTTGTGGATGAAGGCGATGATATGTAGAGGGGTGTTATGGGGTTGAGGCACAAAGAGGTCATCCTGCTCAGTAAATGATATGGTACTTGAGGAGGTCAGATTACCTACCATAACCTGAAACTTCTCTTGGGCCAAGTTAGTGGGGATGGTGGTTTCCACTAAGACTTTATTGAGAATCTCCTTATGGGAAGGAGATAGACGCAACAACTCCAAGATAGAAATGTGGGCCAGAGTCTTCTGTAGTTGGTCTATGCCATTATATTGACGGAAGTTGGACTGAGAAGGTGACGACCTTGGAGGGACGATATTCAACGTGACTTTACCACTGCGGGTAATGATACTACAACCAGTTCTGTTAGGTTTTGATTGTTGATTAGGCGTGACCACATTGATTTGTGGGACATGCTCGGATAGGCAATTGATGGTATAGTCGAATGGCACACTTGCATAGTTGGCATTACTATTCCCATTATTCTGATTTGGCCTGTTGCGGTTGTTGTTGTTACCGTTGTTGTTATTGCCATGGTTGTTGTTGTCGTTGTTGTTATTATTGTTGTAGTTATTGCCATGGTTGTTATTGTTGTTGTACGACCTGTCGTGATTGAGAAATGGATCCCTGTAAGCCACATGCGTCTCATTGGAGGTATGTTGTTGGGTTTCTCCTTGATTTTGATCAAGCACATCTTGGATAACATGTTTGAGACAGATACAATTGTTGGTTGTATGTCCCCTTCCTCTATGATACTCACAATAGTCAGTGTCTTTCCAATAAGGAGGTTTGACTATGGGCTCATAATCACTTGTTGGCGTTAGAGAGATTTCGTTGTTAGCCAATAACTTCCGTAATGCGGATTCTTGAGACTCACCCAGCGGTGTGAACTTTCACCTTGGATTTGCGCTGAACCATGGTCTTGGCTCTCGAGAGAATGGTTTGTTGGACGTAACATTGCTTGCTTCTCCTTTGAGAGTGAATATGGGTTGTTGCTTGGGAGTTGCCACCTTGGCGTCAACCACTCCATCGTTGACAACATTCTTATTCTTGGTCCAAAACTTTGATTTGTCAGTTGTATAGTTGGAGGTAGGTGTGTCCTTGTATAACTTGATTTGCCCCTTGGCAATCATAGCTTTTTCAACAAACAATCCCATTTCAATGACTTTTGAGAATGATGTAGGGCATTGTATTTGTATTTGATAGCCAAGATCGGTGTTGAGGTTATGGACAAACATCTCCATTAGTTGCTTCTCAGGTACATCGTATGAGCACTTGCTTGCTAGTTGTCTCCATCATTGTAGGAAGGTGGTAAATGATTCCCCACCCTTTTGTTTGGTGTTGCATAGATCAAGTATAGAGACTTCGTGTTCAATGTTGTAAGAGAAGTGAATGATAAATTTGTTGACTAGCTTATCAAAAGTTTTGATGCCCAGTGGAAGTCGTGAGAACCACTCCATAGCTTGATTGCCTAGAGATCTAGGGAATAGTCTCATTAAGTAAGTCTCATTGTGAGCTACTTCTAAACATGTTGCATTGAATTCCCTGATGTGATCTCTAGGGTCCCCTTTCCCTTTGTACTTGTCAAACTTAGGAACTTCGAATTGATAGGGAAATGGTTTCATGACCAAGTTTTTATCAAATGGGTACGATGCAATATCTTCCAAGGAGTAATTTTTGGTGTTTGTACCTGTCTTGAGATCTGACATTTGTTGCTTTAGACCCTCGAGTTCTTTCCTTATTTCTTCCATAGGAGCATTTGGATCCATGGATTTCTTTCCTTTATCCTCTACGTTTGGGTCTATGGCTTTCTTTCCCTTTTCATGATCATCCTCTATGTTTTCTAGGATTGAGTTTATATCGAAATCCACGGGCAGTTTAATTCCAAGACTAGCAAGATGATAGAAATACTTGTGAGGGTCGTCATGGAGCACTTTCTCTACTAAGCATTAGAATTTCTGATCTTGGATGCTTCCTTGATAATCTTCGTTGGAGATTTCCTCATCACTATCGTGAGGTGTGAAGATGTGGTTGGATGACCCAACCATTTCAAGTTGTTTTTTTGTATTGAGATCTAGTAAGAACCATGCAAGGTGACATGGGATGAGGTGGAGTGGGACTAGAGATTTTGGCGAGGTAACGATGGAGACTGCCGAGAATAGGATACTTATGGCAAGATTTGGACAAAGGACTTTCTCGATCAATGATTCCAAGGAAGACGACCGATACAAGACAGTAGCCACTAGTAAGGGTACTCGATACCTGTCTTACTGTGTAGGGACTAGTCATGCACCAAAACCACTAGCAAGGTTCTGTGACCTACTAGGTTTACTTGAATGCAAAGTGATATGAAAAAGGGGCCTATGCTGACCTGATATAGGATAGTTTTGACTTTGGACTAGAAAGACCTGATAGAAGGTGAATGGGATGACCAACGAAAGAGAGATTTTGACGTAAAATGGATGGAAAAATGACTATAAGGTGAGACCTGATCTCTAAACCTGAAACTAGATTGAAATGGGTACCCAAAACTGGTGAAATTTTTCTCTTGAAAACTATGCAAGTGCTCACTATCGTGTATGCACTGAAACAGATGCGTTGCAGAATTTGATATATGCCCCGTAAGTCGCAATAAATGCGCTGGACTAGTAAAATGTATATGTGCTAGAACAGTCAATAAAAGTGCTGAAAGTCACTACAAATGCGCTACAAGTTGGCACAGATGCATCAGAACAGAGGACGGATGCGCCGCTCTGGCTTTTTCTCAATATTTTTGCAATTTTTTTAGAATTTTTTGGTGTTTTTGGTACTTTGGTTGCAGGAAGGTTTCTCTGATCTAATTTTCTGAATTTATGGCCAGAAAACACATCAAACACAAAGAATTTTTTATGGTTTTTTTACTTTTTTGTGATTTTTTTGACTCTTTTTGGACTAAAAGGAAAAACAAGTACAAAATCCTAGGCTCGAAATGGATTATAAGGGTTTTTGGCCACTAGAACAAAAAGGTGTTTAATGAGGGAAACTATTCGAGTGGTTACACATGCGGCAACACTACTCTCCATTATGGAGTCTCCCAGCCTGCAAGGGTTGTGCCTTGGAGGGTTTTGGGGGAGGTTGGCTGTCGGTGTAACACAACTTCACTCGTTATTTGAAGCTTTTGCTCTAAACATAATTTATTTATAGTGGCTTGGAAGGGTTTGGCATCTAGCCTGTTACCACTTAGGGTCATTCCTACTTGGATAAACGGTATCCAAGAGCAGGGCCTCTAAAGGAAAAACACATGTGAAAATGATACTTCTGGCATTTTGGTCACCCAAGATAGGGGAGAGCATAGGCCTGGTATCATTCCCAAAACACAGTATATAGTGGTTCTTTTCCCCTAGTTAAAATAAAAAACCTAGATGAGCTATCTGCTTGGGCAAGCACAAAACTTTGAAGTGATTTAGCAAGATAGCAATGGTCCAATTTTAACTGAGATAGCAATGATGAGTTCAGTTTATAACCACGTAGCACGAATTGTTAACTTTGAAATGATGGTCAATCGAGATAGTAGTGGTTTAGTTTTAACCTAGAATAGCAATGATGAGTTTAATTTTTAACCATGATTGCACAAGTTGTTAACTTTGAAATGATGGTCAATCGAGATAGCAGTGGTTTGGTTTTAACCTAGAAAGCAATGATGAGTTCAATTTTATCCAGATAGAAATAACTTTGAAAAGATAGCAATGTTGCAATGTAAGATAGCAATGATTCAATTACCTCTTTCCTAGTTAAAAACTACGTGAGATTTGCATGAGCATCTATTTTACCATCCTTTTAGAAATTGAAGTGTGAGCTAATTAGAATGCAACTATATGAAACTAAACCAAAACCTATCCTGCAAACTGATCAAGAGAGTTCTTGCGAAAGACATTAGCATTAGCGAAAATCTTCCTAAAAATCCTAAAATCACTGCCTACAATAGAAGCGCCGCTTCAGAGACTAAATGCGTAGAAATAGTCAACAGAAGCGCACTAATACATATGCACTGAAACATACAGCAAATGCGCAGAAACAAGGTGTATATGCGCTGATTCGATGTATGCATTGTCTCAGAGGGTAAAAGCACTAGAACAGTGTATGTATGCACAGCGTGAACAAATGCGCCATAACAAATCGTATATGCGCCGGAACAATGAACATATGCACTGATTAAACAGATGTGCCATGACAGGTAGTATATGTGCTGAAACAGTGAAAGTATTGCGCTATTTTAACAGATGTGTCATGACAGGTAGTATATGTGTTAGAATAGTGAACGTATGCGCTGTTTAAACGTATGCGCCGTGATAGGTAACAGATGCATGTTAGGAAGTGACGTATGTGCAGTTTCCTCCTGTGTACGGCTTTCTAAACACAAAAACTCAGTTTTTGGTTAAATTTGGGGCTAGGCCCCACGGTGGGCGCCACACGGTGGGCGCCAAAAATGTTAGGGGTAAATTGGATCAAACAATGAATATGCAATGATAAACAATATCAAATACCCAAAACTTCAATAGAATAGTGAACTAAGGAAATCAAATGAAATAAACAATGAATCAACAAAGAAAACCTTCCTTAGATCAAAACTTCCATTGTTGCCTATCAAAAATCATCCTTGTGTGTATGAAGTAGGCCCTCAGAGAGTGCACTTCTTTGTTTTGTCAAGAATGTCGATTGAGAATGGCTATGGTAATACCGCAATGAAGAGAAGCTTCACAATGTGGTAGTGGTGCGTAGTGCATAGTAGCGAATGTGATCACAAGCAATGAAAGAATTGGTGTCAAAGGCACGCTATAATTCCTGCAGAGTAACAATACTTAAAGCTTGGATGAATAGAATGGAAGAATGAGGTTGCTTTTATAGACTTGGGAGAAATAAGATCAACGGTATAGAAGACTTGAGAAGATCAACAATTGAGAATAGTTGAGGAATGTGTAACGAATAAGAAGAAGACAAGTGTCACACAAAAGTTGTTTTATTTGAGTTAATCACTTTCTTTTCTAAAGATAAGAGATGTTTTTCATAAATTAGAAAGCTTTTTTCTAATTTAAGAGATATTGATAAAAACAAGGTTGATTGAATAGATAACTCAACTTAAGATTTGCTTTTGCATGATTTGAGAAAAATTAAATAATAAATTATTTAATTGTGTGTGCATGGAGAAGAAGACTTATTTTTAGAAGATTTAGAAGATATTTGAAGAATTAGAAGATAAGAAAATAAATTAAATAAATAAATTTATTTAATTGTTGTGCATGATTTGGAAGAATAAATAAAATATTTGATTTATTTTATTTTTGGAGATTGAGAGAATTTAAATAAATTTAAATGATTTATCCAAATTTGGAAGAATGAATTTTGATTTAAATAAATAATTAAGGAATTATTTAATTGTTTGGAAGAATTGAATTAAAATAAAGGATTTTATTTAATTGTTGGCTTTAGAAGAGATGATTAAATATTTTGATATTTAATTAACTTAGAGGAATGTCAATCGTGTCATTTTTAGGCGTATACAGATAGTAGCAAGATATACCTCTTCATTGGCTAGTATCTTAATGTTTAGATAGAAATTTTTTTTGATTATAAGTAGCTTAGCTAGAATCATTTTTCTTATTAAACACAATGTACATATGAAATTATAAAGTGATATGTGAAAAACCTGTTGCAACAAAGTAGCTAAAACACCAAACTTGCTCACATTTGATTTTCTATTTTTGAATGGGTGAGGCCTCGACCAAGTGAGGCTCAAGGCTCAAACACTTACACTTATTAGTATGACCAATTTCAAAGCCTTTGTAGTGGAGAAATTCCCTAGCAAGTGTTACAACTGGTTGGTGGAGGTTACATAATTTTGGTGACATGGAAATTAGGTACCTACTTTGGAGGAGGAAACACTCTAGATGTGCAATTAGTAAAACTCCAATCTCTTATCATTGCATTCTTGGAATGAGGATTTATGCTAGCCAATTGGACCTCAGCTCAAATTTGAATGAATTTTTTTGGGCATTTTTTCTTCCTCTATGTTCTAAGCATAATCAGACTAATATCTCGGGTTTCTCCAAGTTTCAGGGAGGGGTGATGAGGTGTTGCAGGGATGACAATTTTTTTTTCAAAATTTTGGGGATGGTGGTGGGTTGGGGGATGATTGGGGATGGCTATATATATATAAAATAAATAAATATATTAGATTTGTCAGTTCCTTTTTATAATGAAATTGCAATACAACAGTACTAGAATATTTCAGACAAAATGAACGAATCAACTTACCTCTAATATATATATATATATATATATATATATATTGAGAACATAACAACTAATAAGTTATGTTTTATGGCGCTTTGCGGATGGGGATGGGGATGGAGATGGTAGGGGATGGCAGGATGCATTTCTGGGACAGTAGGGGATTGGAGGCCTTTTTATCGTGAACAACAATAAAAAAATGGAAATTTTAAAAAACATATATAATTTCAATTGTTCATATAAGGTATTCATTATATACATTATAGAACCATATTGCATAACGTTAAAGCTGAAATGAGATTTGTCAAAGCTCCTAGAGGCATCAGTTTTTGTTAGTTCCTTTTTACAATGTTACGGCAATATAATACTGCTGGAATATCTCAGACAAGAATGAATCAACTTACCTCCAAAGTTTATATATGATTTCTGGCAATAACCATCTGAAGTTTACTTATCTGTCTCTCCTTGAGTATTGAAGAATCAATAAGTACAAAGAGGCTAGTGCACCAGGGATTACAAGCATGAGTACTGAATTAAAAGCTGGAAAACAAAAAATAGTACACTGGACCATGAGTGTTCATTGTTTGCTTGATTTGTACACAATAGATTGTCTGATGGATGATGAATTACTGATAACATGTCTCAATAATGCTAAAGAAACCAAGCTTACATTTGCTCAATTGGATCTGCGGGCTGTTCCAAACAGCTCAGTGGATAAGAATGCATAAGAATGTGAAAGTAACTTGGAGCAACACAAATTTTATATTGAGAATGACAGGGGATCTGAAAGTTTACTACCTGTTAAGAGTAGTTTTTTACACATACCACAACTGAGAAAACTGAATGTCAATTACATTACAGTTCCCCAAGTAGTCATGAATAAATCCAATTCCCTGATTAAATATGAGCAAAGTAATACCATTGTTAGAACAGATCTGAATAAGGATTCAAAATCAAGCTTCAAACAAAATGCCTATATCAATCAATATGCTACAGGTGATATTATTGCATCTGCAACTGGTAATATGACATAAATGAATGGAGCTTCTAAAAAGACACTCTTAGCAACAATGGAAGAACAAGTACAAGCATTTTCAATGGTATCTGGTCAATTCTACATGAATTCAATACACCATTCTTGTTGGGCCGTAGGGGATGGTCAGGGGTCCCTAACCATCCCTTGCCGTCCCCTGCCAATTTTCCCACATTTCCAGAATGTCCCTAAAGTGTCCTAGGGACAAGAATGGATGGAAATCTATATGGGATGCATCCCCATGTAACATAGCTAATAATAAAAACAACAAATTTTGCATGTCAAAAACAATTAAAAAATAGTAGTTTTGCAAGCTTGAACAAGTTAAAAAAAGGACATTTGAAGGTTTGAATAACATTTGCAGGATAGCAAAACAACTTCCCACAGATGTTGTAGGAGGTTGTTTTGTTGTCCCACAGTTGCTGTAGGTTGTTGGTTGCTTTCTACAGTTGCTGCAAGAGGTTATTTTGTTGTCTTGCAGTTGCTATAGGTGGCAGGTTGCTTCCCAAAGTTACTACAGGAAGTTGTTTTGCTGTCTGCAATTGCTGCATGAAGTTGTTTTCCTATCTACAGCTGCCATAGGTTGCCGGTCAATTCTTGTAGCTGTTGTAGGAAGTTGTTTTTCTATCCTATAGGGAAGAGAAAATTGTAAATGGGAAGAGAAATGTAAACTGTTTTTCTTTTTTTGTTCACATGTTATATGTGGGATGTAGTGGGGGATGTTGTCATGTCCCCAAGTAGTCATGGTGATATCAAGGATACCCTGGCATCCCCTTAGAGTGGAATGTCCCAGGAGATGTCCTCCATGTTGAGGGTGTTTAAAATATGACCCTACATAAACCAATGACAAGAAATGCAAACACAAAGAGAACAACAAGTAAATAGATGAAAAAAAACTCTGATTTTATTTTATAAAGCAGAGTATACAGAAATATTTTCCTCTAATCATGCATGGATTAGGGATTTATTGACTAAAACAAGATTGCATAAATTAGGGTTTTCTTCACTGAAATGGGACTAAACAAATTACCACTAATTTAGCACCTATTAACTAATTCTTTATTTAATCTAGACTACCAATGAGGACGGCTAATTATTCCAACACTCCCACTTCTGCCAACATCTACTGGTTGCTGGTTTGTTACAATTCCAGTGTTCTCAAAGCACAATTCATGTTTGAGCTTTGGGAGACCTTGGTGAACATGTCAGCATACAGGCTTTTGGTGCCACAAAACTTTAGCTCCACTTCTCCATCTTCAATTTTCTCATGTACAAAGTGGTGTTGGATTTCTATATGTTTTGTTCTTGCATGAAACTTGAGATTTCTTGTCAGAGATATGCAACTTTGATTATCATGGTATGTGATAGTAGGTTGTTGCTACTTGTATCCCAAATCTTTGAGCAACTTCCTTAGCCAAACCACTTCCTTTGTTGCTTGCATTGCTGCCACATATTCAACCTCTATGCTCAACAAAGCAACTGTTGGTTGCCTCTTCCTTCCCCAATTGACTATGCCATATCCAATCTAAAAATAATAATTGGTCAGTGATCTTCTACTATTAGCACCACTTGCCTAAGCAACATCACAATACCCCATCACTTGTACAAGTTTTGCAACAACTTTGTTTCCTTGATAACAAATTCTAGGAAAAGTTGTCCCTTTCAAATACCTGAAAAGTTTCTTGACAACAATCTGATGCTGTGCTCCTAGATTAGACGAGTACTGGCTCACATCTCCTACATATGCAATGTTAGGTTTTGTGTAGACCATTGCAAACATAAGAAGATTGCCCATTGCACTTTGATACAAGATGTTTGTAATCTTGCTTTCTTCTTTGATAGTTTGTGGAGACATATCAACCATTAGTTTGACACTACTCTCCATAGGCATTCTTACCAGTTTGCTTATACCCATAGCAAACCTTTTCAGAATGTTCTCAATATAGCTATGCTTATTGAAATGAGACAACAAACACTTCCATTTCACTGCACTTGAATACCCAAGCAATAGTGTATCTCTCCATGATCTGTCATTTCAAACTCAGAAGCTAACATTGCTTTTGTATTATTTAATAACTTAAGATCATTACTTGCAATGATTGTATCATCCACATATAAAGCAATTATGATCTTCAAGTAATTTGTTCTCAACACATTAACATTCAAATTGACATTACTTTTTACAAAACCAGTAGAATAGAGATACCTATCAATTCATTGGTACCAAGCTCTTGGTGATTGTTTTAGTCTGTACAAGGTCTTTCACAGCATGCACATCAAGCCTTCATTCCCTGAAACCACAAATCCTTCTGTTTGGTCCATTTAGATATCTTCTTCAAGCTCTCCATTGAGGAATGCACTTTGATGATCATCATTGAGTGTTTAGTGGGATCATACACCTTGTAGCCTTTAACTCTTGATGCATATCCAAAGATGATGCACTTTTGACTCTTCACAGCCAACTTCTTCCTTTTCTCATTAGCTATTGGCACATATGCTGCATACCCAAATACACAAAGATGGGTTACTGTTGGATTGATCCCCAAACAAACTTCTTCAAGAGTTTTTCTAATAATTGCCTTTGTTGGAACTCTATTACCAAGGTATGCTGTAGTAGCATCTGCATTGGCCCAGAAACCATTTGAAAATTCAACATGGTTAAGCATGTTGCTTGCTTGTTTGACTAGCATTTGGTTTTTGCATTTAACAACTCCATTTTGTTCTAGGTTGTGTGGGCATGTCCTTTGCCTTTGTATTCCTGCATCCATACAAAAATTTTCAAATACTTTTGAGTTGTACTCCCCGCCATTGTCACTCTTGAGCCTCTTTATGCATTTTCCTGTTTGTTTCTCAACAAGATTCTTGAAGTGTTTGCACTTTTCAAAAACTTTAAACTTTTGTTTAATGAAGAAAACATAAGCATACCCTGAGTAATCATCGATGAAGGTTGCAAAATACTTTGTTTCTCCAATTGACATGATTTGCATCGACTTGCATATGTCAAAATGTATGAGCATCAACAATTCCTTTGCTTGAGTGCCTCCTTCCTTTGGAAACTGTCCTTTGATGCATGCCCAAAATGCATGCTTCACATGGCTTTAGGACTGATCCATTGTCTAGATCCAAACCCAACATGAGTTTTTGGTTAACCATGAGCTTTATATTCCGCATGTTAATATGCATGAGTCTTTGATGCCATAAATCTGCCTTACAGATTTTCTGCAATGTGCTTGGAACAATAGCATGCTCTTCCACACTCTATGAGCACAATTTATATAGGTTGTCACATTGTACTGTTAAACAATAAATGACAGAAAACAAAATAAAAATAGAGATTCAAAAAACACAACACAATGCAAATTTACAGTGGTTCACCATAAAGGCTACGTCCACTCTCAAGCAGGGCAATATTATTATTCACTATCTCTCAATCTGATACATTACAATACACATCAACATGCTTTATATAAGCAAACACTACAGAATGTGAAGAGCCAAGAGTCATTGAAGGGAAAAAACAAGTGACTGTTGGGTTTCACATTCAACAATCTCCCACTTGAAATCCAACAGCTTCTGCTACAAACAATGATATCACCTGTATTTTCATTCCGATCATCACTTTGAAAACTCCATAGGCCTATCCCTTGGC
This sequence comes from Cunninghamia lanceolata, assembly GCA_027924645.1. NCBI lineage: Eukaryota > Viridiplantae > Streptophyta > Pinopsida > Cupressales > Cupressaceae > Cunninghamia > Cunninghamia lanceolata. Next base: position 635,038 of record BSBN01000550.1, read on the forward strand.
CCACCTCCCTCAATAGCACTAGCAAATCCTTTATCAAGACATTGTACAAACTTGGTCTATGGCCCCAATGGCATCATAGTCCCTAAACCTGGCAAAAGACCCTTCTTCATCTTCATTATGCAACGCCCTGATCAAGTTGTCCAACCGCGGGCTAGAACAAGTGCCCACCAAACCATTCAATGAAGAAGAAAAATCAACCCCACCGTCAGACAATGCCTTCATCTCCTTAAACTCGGTGTAATGAACTATCCCATCGCCGTCCATATCAACTTGGCGAATCATATTCCAGCAATTTGTAGTTGTCTGTACTTCCTGCAAACCAAGCGAATACATAACAGACTGCAGCTCCTCTACAGTTATCAGGCCATCACCATTCCCATCAAAAACAACAAAAGTCTCTACCAAATCTGGATCAACACCAAATTCAAAGCCTGTTCCACCTACAATTCCAACTACAACAACTCCTCTAAGCACAAAACACATAAATATACAATAGATAAACAAAAATAAAATGAGAGATTCAACAATTCTAGCAATTCCACCAAATTCACCACCAACTTTGACGGTAGTCTTCTTAGATTTAGCTGCTCCATCTTCCATATTTGTTGACATATTTCTATATGCACAAGTTTCTCTACTAGCACCATTACAAACTGACTCCAAACTTTCACTCTGATCACCATTACAAATGGTCTCATCTTCAATCACCTTCAAATCACCATTAATCTCATTTGCCCCAGATTCTTTGGCATCAACCTTCTCACCATCATCTAATTGATCCTCAAAACTTTCACTGTCAAACATACTAAGAAATTCATTAATAACAGAATCAGTTTCAATATCTAATTGATCCAAAAACCTTTGCTAGGTAGTCTAAATTTCACACAATGACAAATCTGAAGTAGGATGAACAACTCCCACTTCAACAAAACTCTCTATTACATACATGGTACCTAATTTGTTGCCCTTTGCAATTACCAAGGCCCCCTTTTTAACTTTACATCTATTTGAGTCAAAACTAATCTCACAACCTTGAGAACCCAATTGTCTATCCGAAATTACATTTTGTTTGAGCTAGGAACATATGTAACATCATGTAACAACCAACTATATCCATTTTTCAATTTTAATGAAATATCCCCTTTGCCAATAACATCACAAGATTCATTGTTACCAAGAAAAACTTTACCAAACTCACCAATTTGCAGTTTTTCAAAATACTCCTTGTACGGAGTAACATGAAATGATGAACCTGAATCAAGCACCCAAACATTAGTTAGAATTTCTTCTTCGGTTAAAATAAGAACACCTGCATCTTCTTGGTATGCTACATTGGCTTCAACTTCCTTTGGCTGTTCTATAGATTTCTTGTAAGACCAGCAGTTCCTTTTTATGTGACCTTGCTTGCCACAAAACCAACAAACACCATCTCAACCTTTAGATTTCGATCTTCCTTGCGACTTTCCACGCTCAGTTGGATTCTTCTCTCTTTCTTTGGATCTTCCTCTATCTTCTACATTCAAATCACTACCCGATGTTGAGGTCTCACCCATACTCTTCCTACGCATTTCTTCACTCAAAATTATCAGAAATAGAGTTACTAACAACCATAACCAAGCTATCCCAGCTTTCTGGCCAAGAGGACAAAAGTAAAAGAGCCCAAACTTCTTCATCAAAACTTATTTTTACCGAAGCTGACTGACTGGTAACTGTATTAAAATTATATAAATGTTCAACTATATAACTACCTTCAGCCATTTTCATATTAAATAATCGCCTTATTAAAAATACCTTATTTGATGCTGAGGGTGTAATGTCCCCTTGTCACAAATCAAAATTTCTCTACCTTGTTCACAAATTTCAACTTGCAAAAAGAGAACATTAGTACATTTTGCATTTATAGCCACATACATAATTCACATAAGAACATTGCTGTTATCATTTCTATGATCAAATGCTAATTCATATATTTAATTCATCATTGATTACTTTCAATACACATCTCTATCATTAATCTATGATTACTTTCAATACTAATCTTATGATTACTTTCAATGCACATCACTATTACTAATCTTATGATTACTTTCAATGCACATTGTCTATCATTTATTTTTCACATGTTACTCTTATGATCACTATCCATATGCCTTGCATATCCTCTTATCATTAATATTTCACATATTACTCTTATGATTATTATCAATATGCCTTGCATATTCTCTATCATGACATTTCTCATGCTCTATTATTAAATCATGATCTCTATCAATATATATTGCATACTTGCTATATCTTCTTATGTGTTACTCATTAACAACCTGAGAGAGAGATGGGATTAGATTTGCCATTATCCACCATGGGGCTCTAATGTCTCCTATCCTTGGATTCAAGTAGTACCCTTAGTACTCTTAGAGTCAAGGCCTCTATGAGACTCCTTGGTACTCTTATGATGTCTTACATCAAGGTAGCCAAGACCAGTAAATCACAATCCTTTGCACTATGGGTACCTTATATGACAAATGCCTCTATGTGATTAATATCCTTTGCACTATGGGCACCTTATACCACATGTGACAAAGACCTCTAAATACCCATAAATGGCCTCTTAGGCATTTCATTCTCATGTTTTCCGATATGAAGGTAATGCAATACTATGATATTATATCTCTGTTATGGCTTATTTATTGCACATTATTGCATTAAACTTTAAGAACATTATTGTAATTCATACACTCATCTATGATCACACATTATTGCATTAAACTTTAAGAAATTTAAAGAGTACAAGAACATTGGATGTAAAGACATACTTACTTGATGTATCTTACCTTTCCCAAATCCTTCTATCTATGATGTACCTTTTGACATAAATCTGATTTATTATTATTTTTATATCTTTCTTTCGAATCCCTATCTTCTCCTCTTAAACCTCTATCTCTATTTTTCTTTTATCTTCAAATCTTCTTTTTCTTCCTTTTATTTATGCAAATCTCCATTCCGATATATTACATACTTTTATTTATATTTGATTGCCTTATATAAGATCATTGATTTTATTTCATAGGAACTACCTCTCTCACTTTATATAATTATAATATAGGATAATAATAATAATATTATTTATTAGATAATAAGTATTAATAATAATATATATTTACTTAAATATATATTTTACCAAAGCAATTTCACCGACTTTTATATGTTGTTTAAATATTTAATTTAAACAATGTCTTAATATCGGGTCATGATAGACTTTATAATATTTATAATAATTAACTTATAATATTGTATTTATGTTTATTCTTATATATATATAGTAATAATATTTATTAATATTTAATAATAATAAACATAATATAAAAAAAATATTTATATTTATTATCATATATTATATAATAATAATATGCTATTTTAATATTTATATTATTATATTATTATAATAAATATTTATAATAATATTTAAATTATTAATATTTATAATAATATTTAGAATATTTATAGATAATATCATATAATATTATATATATTTATTAATGGACTATGGCTAAATCTTTAATTTAAATAGTGCCTTGATATGGGGACATGAAAGAGGGCTTCTCATACAACTTGTCCAAAATACGCATTAACTCCATAGATGTGGTTGCTTTAGATATGTTGAATGCTACAGATGGAGATAAGCACAATCGAATCACTTCCAATGCTTTTCTATCCAAAATATCCCAATCTTCATTTGGCATATTAGCTGATTTTTTTGTTTTACCATGTAATGGTCTCCATAGAAAATCCTCCATTGCATCTTCCACAAAGGATAATTATGGCCATTGAACCTTTCGATCCTTCCTACTTCAATTGACATTGCTCCCATAAAAATTGAACCTCTCCTACCAAAGGATTGAGCACAACCAGCTTTGATACCAATTGTTAAACAATAAATGGCAGAAAACAAAATAAAAACAGAGATTCAGAAAACACAACACAATGCAAATTTACATTGGTTCACCATAAAGGATACGCCCACTCTCAAGTAGGGCAATATTAGTGTTCATTATCTCTCAATATGATACATTAGAATACACAACAACATGCCTTATATAAGCAAACACTACAGAATGTGAAGAGCCAAGAGTCATTGAAGGGAAAAACCAAGTGACTGTTAGGTTTCACATTCAACATGTACCGCCTTTGCTTCGATCTTCCCATTATTGTTCTTCAGCATACATATGCTTGAGTCAAACTCCACTTTTTCATTCCCTTATGTACAATTTTACTAATAGATAACAAATTTTTGGTTAAATGGATCTATTTGAATACACCATCCAAGAGCTCTACCAAAATCACTCCTTCACCACAGATGTTGTGACTTAAGTTGTCACCCAAATAAAACTTCTTCTCATTAGAGAGTTTTGTATATGACACAAATAAATCTCTACATGGTGTCATACGCTGTGAGGCTCTTGAATCAATATACCACAGGTTTTGATCACTTACAATGGTGGCCAACACTGTTACTAATAGCTTTGACTCTTTAGCTCCTTTGTTTGCTGCATTTGCTTGTAGGTTTGTGACGTTTGCTCTTGCAAGATCTGCTGCTTTCTTCTGGTAGTCCTTTGCATAGTGACCCACCTTTTTGCAATAGCGACATTTGAATCTCTTCTTCTTCGAAAAACTTTAACCATCAATGGTTGCTGGTTTATTTTTCTGAGAAGTTTTTTCTTTCCAGCGTACAGGGCAGTGAGAGTTTTTGACATCACTCCCATGTCTTTTCTTGCTAACTCCTCCTGCAGTAATAACCCAATTATTGTTTGGAGTTCGAGACTAGCTTGTGTGCCTAGAGAGACCACCAAGCTTTCAAATGACTGTGGAAGACTCCCCATAAGAGTCATAACACTATCCTCTTTTGAGAATGGAGAACCAACTGCGGCCAATTGATTCAACAGAAATTTGAAGTTGTTGATATGCGATGACACTGATTCTTCATCAGTCATTCATAGATGAAAGAATTTTCTCCACACGTATAACCTTGTTGTGACGTCCTTCATCTTGAACATTTGGCACAATGTATCCCACTCCTTTGAAGTTTTCACAGTGCTTACATGTAGCAGTTGTGTACCCTTTAAGTTAAGCAAGACTGTGGCTAATGCTTTTGCCATCTCTCTGCTCCCACTTGGTTGCTGCATCTCCATTAATGGGCATCAATTCAGACCCATTACGATCTTCTACGGATCTGCTCCCAAGAGCAACATGTTCATTTTCACCTTCCATAGGTGGAACTTGGAAGTTTACTCCATCCTAATTTATTCACCTATTTGGTCAGCCATTTCTAAATAGTCTGAGTCTGTCCACTTGAGAGTAAACCTCTATTTTAGTGTTGCAGATTTTTCCAATCCATGGCTTGGTCCTCACACTATCTTGACTGCAAACTTGGGTTTGATACCATGTTCAAAATATGGCCCTGCATAAACTAGTGATAGGGAATGTAGTCAGAGAAGAGAAGAACAAATAAATAGATGAAGAAAAAATCTGATTTTTATTCAAATGATTTGCTGTTTATAAAGCAGAGATATAAAGAATTAGACTCCTCTAATCGTGCCGTGGATTAGGGATTTATGGACTGAAACAAGACTGCACAAATTAGGGTTTTATAATTTTATTGACTGAAACGGGACTGAACAAATCACCACTAATTTAGCACCTATTAACTATCTCTCTAACTAATCTAGACTTCTAGTGATGGCAGCTACTTATTCCAACAAGGGGTTGTCCCCAAAAAACTGAAAAAAAGGGGATGGGGTGAGGATGCTCTGTTCCCATCCCCCATACCCAATACGTTTCTCGTCCCAAAAACAATGTGAAAACCTTGGGGACACGGGGAATACTACTAATATCTGACAAGAATCAGGGACTTGTTTGGAGATTTTGTCTTCTTTACGGTCTAAGCATAATCAAGCCAATATCTCACAAGAATCAAGACAAGTTTTCATAGAGTTTTTCTACACATGTTTACATTCTCACATTAGGACATGATCCCGCATGGTTACCTTGTTTGACTTGCCTTTTTCATTAAGAATTCATATCAGTTATTGAAGCTGGCAAGATAAATATTGATCGATGTATTTAGAGTCCATGTTTTGAAATGTTGCAAATTTCCTTAGTAATTTCATTTAAGGCTCTCCTCAGACCTCACCTAGGCCGAAAACATATAGGGCTCTCCTGCTGTACTTGATCAGTGCAAGGCTCTCATAATTTGTACCCTTGTTGTACATTACCAATAATCACCACAGAAACAATATCCATTCTTGAAATGATGGAAGCAGCTTGCATCCCTCACTATGATTTCTCGCTCAACAATTTGGAAATGAATTTGGTGGCAGAGTGGCAGTCACCACACACTCGAAGGTTCTTGATTATTGTGATTGGTGTCTTAGAGGATGTATTGATAAGCCCAAATGCAATTGCCAATTTCTCACTATGATGATATAGATTGTGTTCTTTCTGTTCCTCATCTATATCACTCAAGGAGAATCTCTTGTCAGGCACATATCCTGATTCCTTCATTAGTCCAAACAATCTCTCCAATTCTGCATTAATCTTATCTATTTGTGGAAGCGATTTGTCTCCTACAGCAAAAGCATATACTTGTTTATTAACTTTAATCCAGCTGCATCCTGGCTTCGTTTTTACTCCCTTGTCTTTCATCATTTTTCAGACCCTTTCAATGTCATCCCATCTGCCTGCTGCTGCATAAATATTTGAAAGCAATACGTAACTTGCAACATTTTTTGGCTGCAATTCCAGAACACATTCCGCTACGTGTTCTCCTAGCTCAACATTGTTATGAATTCTACAACCACCAAGCAAAGATAACCATACAGCAGCATCGGGTTCCACTGGCATTTTGTTAATTAAATCTAATGCCTCTTTCAAGTACCCAGCTCGGCCGAGAAGGTCTACCATGCAGCAGTAGTGCTCTCTTGCTGGTGTGATTTGATAATCTTTACTCATAGAGTCAAAGTATCGCCACCCATCATCCACTAGGTCTGCATGGCCACAGGCAGATAAAACATCAACAAAGGTAATCACATCCGGAACTGTGTCAGAAAGTTTCATTTTTCCAAAGATTTGCAAGGCTTCTTCCCAAATCCATGAATGGCATAAGCCATGATTATTCAGTCCATGAAATCACATTTCGCCCAGCCATTTTGTCAAATACCTTATATGCATCTTCAATGCTGCCACATTTTGCATATAAGTCTACAAGAGCATTCCCCACATAGGTGTTCTAATGGTATCCACTTTTAATAATATATACATGGACTGCCTTCCCCTGTTCCAAAGCTACCAGATTGGCACATGATGCAAGAACACTGGCAAAGGTGTCTGGGTGTGGTCTTACACCAGACAGTTTCATTTGTTGAAAAAGCTCCAGTGCCTTGTCAAAACGCCCATTTTGTGCACACCCTGCAATCATTGCATTCCATGACACTGTACTTCACAGAGGAATCATCTCAAAGAGCTTCAGGGCTTCCTCAACCAGTTTATTCTGCAGAAATCCTGTAATCATTGTATTCCATGAAACCTCATCTCGTTCCGGCATTCTCTTAAAGATCTCAAGTGCCTTTTCAACACGCCCATTCTGCATATATGCTGCAGCCATCTGAGTCCATGACACCACATCTCTCTCAGGCACTTCCTCAAACAGTCCCTCTGCCTCCCCAATATTCCCAATCTCTGCATACCCTGCAATCATCACATTCCAAGATGCCAAATTCTTCTCCGGCATTACTTCAAACAGTCTCACCGCCTCATCAACCTGGCCTCTCTGAGCATAACCTGCAATCATAGCAGTCCAAGAAACCACATCTCGTTCAGACATTTTGTCGAACACTTGCCGTGCATCATCCAAACTCCCACATTTCACATACATATGAACAAGGCAATTTCCCACAAAAATACCATATTTAAAACCACGTAGCAGAGAGATATACATGGCGGGTTGAACTGGAATTTCCTCGGCTTTCTATCTGCTGTAAAGTTTTGAGGGCCATAAACCCTTCCCTGCAACGGCTTTCAGCAATGTTTTTGTCTGATATAGATTTCTGATTGTCATTGTCGTTGATGGGTTCTGCAGGCTGAAGATGTAGTCCAACTTTAATTGTGAAAGACATCAACTTTTTCTTCCTCTTCTTCATTGTCATCCAATTAATTAGGGTTGATGACATTCCCAACGCTTGTGTTGATAGTTTAGATTTATGTTACGGAATAGCACCATGCCATTCATGTCAGAGTTGGGGATTTCTTTAAAAAAAGTTCAGATACAAACAAGTGAATCTGACTCTTCCCTGCTCTGTGATAAAATAGACGTTATGTGCTGGTTTGAATGGTTCAATGACTGTAATAAACGAGTATCCACTAAGGAAAAATGGCTTCATATAAACAGAATATCCAGGAAAATGTGCAAGTTTGAATGATCCAATTCCTGTAATAAACGAATGTACAGTAGGCAATTGGCATCATATCACTGAAAACACAAAATAAAAGAACTAAATCATAATTAACCGACTCCGCTGGGGATCGAACCCAGAATCTCTGGTTTCGTAGACCAGCGCCTTATCCATTGGGCCACGGAGTCAACCATGTCATAATTATTGTAATAAAAGCATTCATTGTCGCCCGCAAGAAAATTAATGTTTTTAAGTTTTGGGTGCACGCCGCCTACATAACTTTATAAAGATAATAATACCCTTCATTAACAAATAGTTGGAAAAAGTCAGCTCTATAGTTTATGCAAGGTTAAGCTTTAAACGATAAAATTGAAGAGGACAATTTTAAAAAAGGGTAAAGTTGCTAAGCAATAAGAATTATGGATTTAGTAGTGGAAGGTGGAGGGTCACAATCATTTGGTTTGCCCTAGCCATTAGGAAGGCTTTGCAAGTGCCTAAAAATGAACATGCATACATGGCAAGTCTGACAATGGCTTGTTGGCTCAACACATGACTTACGTGGCATGATTAAAACCATTCTCTCAACTAATCTAAACTCTACAGAATCATTTAGTAGAACCATAGGGGTCCCTTGCATTTTATATTATGTTTTTTAATCATTTGCTAAGTGTTTGTACTTTGTTGCTTTTGAAAAACTTGTTTTAGTGAATTTTGATGGGATTGCCCCTTTTTGAACCTAATCATCACATTGATTATGCATTCCTCTTGGTGATCACACATTTGCCTTAGTAATCATGCATTTGCCTTGATGATCATGCGTTCACCCAAATGATCATGTATTGGTAAAACTAGCAAATCACTTAGTAGATCAATAGGGCTTCCTTGCCTTTTATTTTATGTTTTTAGTTATTTGCTAAGTGTTTGTGCTTTGTTGCTTTTGAAAAACTTGTTTTAGGGGATTATTGATGGGATTGTCACTTTTTTTAACCTAATCACCACATCAATTATGCATTCCTCTTGGCGATCACACATTTGCCTTAGCAATCACACATTTGCCTTGACAATCACGTGTTCACCCCAATGATCATGTATTGGTAAAATTAGTGAACCTACACATAATCTTTGCTTGCATAATTTTCTTGCACATGCCATTTTTGCACCAAATTTGGCTTTAGACCTCCACCTTTGAACTCGCCCAACATAACAATATCCTAGTCTCATTAGCTAATTATGGATTATACTTTATTTATAGCTGAACAAAAAATCTTGAAAAAAGTCTTTGTATTTTTTCCAAAAAAATCACTTACTTTTACCTTTTACCATTGATGAATAACAACAAGCACAATCTTTATTTTGTGAAGTTATACCAAGATTCCAAGTTTAAGTTAGTTTCCTACAATATCTAGCATTGTCCAACATTGCCACACAACCTCTAGACTCCTTAGATCAATCTAAATTGTTAGTAGCACGATCTAGAATAGCTTTTAAGCTCTTTAGTCTCCAAAACTAACTCTCTTTTGCTTCTTGTGTTTGCTCTTTGTTCACCTTGTTTCCATTAGAAAGGATAGTCCATCACAGAGAGGAGAAGAATACCAAGCTAGGTCCTTAAGGATAGCCTTGTCGACACCACAATCAAATTTATATATGGGATAATCTCGTCTCTTAGGTGTGGGGTTCCATTTCTTTTATTTTAAAATAGTTTATTTCTTGTATTAGTTTAAAATAGAAAATAGTTGTTAGAGTAGGAATTTTACTGCTCCAGGGTTGTAACATTTGTTTGCAAATCCTAGATTTAGATTAGTTTTAGTTTGTCAATTTAGATTAGTTTTTTTATTACAACTTCACTATTCAAAACAATAGTATTCTACCTCAAAGATTCACAAAACCAAGTGCATACATTCAACAAACAATCATTCATCTTTAAGCAAACAATTTTTAAACCAGTCCAATTAGCAAAGAAGCATGAAATAATTGCTAGAGTAGGAATTTTACTGCTACAGGGTTGTAACATTCATTTGCAAATCCTAGATTTAGATTAGTTTTAGTTTGTCAATTTAGATTATAATATTTGTTTTCATTTTATACTATAAAGAATATTTTGATTGAAAATGAATTGAATTGTTTGTTTACTTTTGAAACCATTGATTAGATTGTGTTTTAAACAAAGATAAAATAAAATAATAGTTGTTGATTTTAGTATTAAAAGCATTTTCACAATCAATTTAACTCACTTATTTTGCATGCAACTATTCAAGAATACAAAAAGGAACAAAAAATGACTAGTCACATTTGTATTTGACTTCAACATTTAATATTGGATTTATTAACATTTATTTGCATAGCAAAAACTAAAAAACATAGATTAGATTTGATTTCTTTATTTTAGCATCATTCATTTTAGTACTTAGCTCAATTTGTAATCTTCCTTTTGTAAGCAATTAATTCATTAGAAACCCCAAAATAAAACAACACAACAACTTAGAACCTTTTTCATTTGAGCCAGTTGCTCCCAAACTTAGTTATTACAACATTCAAAATGTGTTCCACCTCCCAACAAACAATAACATAAAACAAAACACAAACAAACCAAACTACCAACAAATCATGATTAATCAAAAGCATGCAAATTAGTGCTCTAAGGAAAGCTTTATTCACATAATCTCTCTCTCTCTCAAAGTCATATTTAACATATCATGCTCATGAGTCTTTGGATGAGAGAGGATTGGATAGAGGTCACATCGAGAGAGTTAAGGGAAAAATCACCTCCTCTTGAACTCATCAGAGAAAAACAAGTCCAATCTATACAACAAGCCCACCAACAAAATGATCGACAACTAGCCAATGAGTTAGTGCACCCATAAGCTATATTCGAGACAAAGGCTCTCCATCTTGATATATTTCTTTAAAATTCTCACCAAGAACTTAATGTCATACAAACAGATATTTCTATTAGTGCAGTCATGGATGGAGGATCCAATCAAGGACAACCCAACCATGCAACCAATACATTAACAACACAAATAATTGAGAATTCCACAAACAACAACTTTATTGACTTTTAAACTTTCATGATTACAACCATGATTACAACTTGCTACAATGGGCTCCTTACATTCTATGTCGTAGTCATTTGATTCCTAACTAAGATTCACAAATGGATAGTCGCTATAATAGGCTTCCTACATGTCCGGACATAGATGTTTGATTATCACAAAATGAATCTACTCTAATACATTCCTACATGGTACTCTATTATCCTCCTTAAGATTGCACTCCACATCATAACCCTTTACTTCTGCTCATATTTCCCATCTCAGACCTTACTCTCTCTTCTCCTCACCTTGCTGCTGATTTCTTCTTCTTCTCTTCATTAATCCATTCTCAAACTATGTTTAAATAGCATTCCCTAACCTCTAAGATGAGTTGTGTCGGCTACAAGGTTGTAGAAATTTCTATGCCTTATGAAATGTGTCGTCATCTAGTGTTAACAAAATCTTAAACCAAATAGTGACAATGGTGAAAACTATTCATGTGATGCTCAACATACATTCCCAATGGTCCAATAAACCTTCACCTACACTCATCTTCTAACTTAAACTCAAAATAATTTGATACAAACACAACTATGCAAAATTGTCAACCTGTTACACACTCACAAATGCAATATGGCTCTTTCATACATCTAATTCTTCCCAAATGTGGACACAATATCTGTTAATCATTATAGAACATAATTCCAAAACTGTGAAACTAGATATCATACTACAGTGAAATGTGGTAGCTTTATCTACAACTGATTGGTAACCAACAACCAACAAACCAACAATTGAACTGAAATAAACAAAAAAACTATTTTTTGAGTGATGTAAGATTGCTATGACACAAAGGGATGATCCTACATCAACTATCCCACAGATAACCCCAATTATCCATACTAGCATCTGTAACCTTGGTAAAGATAAAAATTTATTTGATTACCTAAACATATTTTAAAGTGGCTTTATGTAATGTAAAGTGCAATACAAATCAAAGCTATGTCTAGGTAACACTAATAAAATACAATTAAGTGAACCTAAGGATGTCTCCAACCAGCCAAACTTTGATTACAACCACTTAAAGCTGAGTTATGACAAGCTAAGTGCAATCGAATGATGGCTAGATTGAAAAATCAGAAATTGAACATTGAAATGCTAGGCTATGATATAAAAACACTGAATAAAGGGATCTATCTATGCACTTGGATGACTTCAAGGTAGTTCTTGAAAATACTACAAATTGAAATCTATTTCTATTGGTGAAATTTGCACTATTTCTTGCATGTGGTGGCCAAGTGAGTGGCTAGGATGGATGCCTTGCAACCCTAGGGAAAACTTGCATCGATGCACTATCATCTCCTGGAATTTTTGAGTTCTTCTCTACTTTGTGATGTGATGAATCTATCAAGTTTCTAGCTATTAATCATGAATAAAAACCAAATTATTGATAGAAATCAAGTTGATGGATGCTTGAAGGAAATGTAGACATGATGTGATGGATCAGTTTCACCTAGTTTTGGAAAGATATAGACTTGCAATCACATGGAGTGATAGAGGACTCTATGATGAAGGGTTCTTAAACTTTTTTGGCTTGTATCTATAGATTAGGCCTAGGAAAACATGCAAAACCTAAAGTGTTACATAATTACATAAAATGATGAATTGACATGATTATACTTGACAAAAATGTGTTTTCTAAGCACAAATGGACTGTATATTGATTGAGGAAGGATTGATGATGTTTTTTTTGAAGTTCTGAGCTAAAATAGGCTTGTTCTGGACAAGTGGAGGCCAACAGGGTGACTAAGGGGGAAGCAACAACCAATAGGGGAACCAGGATGGAGGTCCTGCAGACTATGGATAACTAGAGATTGATAGCACTTTAGATGATGACATTTATATTTCTATAAATCTCTCCATAATTTGGCTATGTTGATATTAATGTAATGATAAAATCATACACCTTTCTTTAGAGATAACTTTCAAAATGATGCTTTTATGATGTGGAAACCTATAAAAATAAGGGTTAAAGGGGGAGTCTACCTCAGTCAACCCCCTTGTAGGTATTCAAACATGGATCCATATGATGAGTATGTATGAAAACTATAATTTAAATGGAAAATCAAATCTAGAACACTCTTTAAACCAATAAACCTCCAAACCCTAGGTCTAGGGTTCTTAGGAATTGTGCAAACAAGTGATAATGGGAGAAAGGATTTTGGTAGAAAACTAACTTTTGATGCAAAATGGTTTTGGGGTTTGTAAAAGGACTACTATGGGATGTGGAAAAACTAATCTAAAGTACTTTTAATGGATTTTGGCTTGGGTTTTGACTTGGATCTTTGACAAGGTGGGGAAAAAGGTGCTCACTCACAAATGAGCAATAAGTAGCATGGGTAAATGGAAAATTGGGAACTTGGTGATTGAAGATGGACTGAAGAGGACTTGATGTAATAGATTGTTGGTCTAAAGCACTAAGTTTGAAAGTGAGTTTTGCAATGTAAACCCTTAGATCTAAGCTTACTATCCTAAGAAGGATACAAACTAACCTAGTGGAGATGGGCTAGGGTAGAAAATATTATCGAAATGAGGTAGAAATGGATGGGTGAGGGCATGGAATGGTGGTATAATTGATGGAGAAGGAAACCCTACAATTAATTAGAAAGATATAGCTATTTGCATACAAAACCCTTTTGGTAAATCTTGACTACTATATAGAAAACTATGAAAATTTAGGACCTAGTTACATAAAACCTTGGTGGGTGAATTACCTAAGTATGATTTTGATATTATAATCATTGTAGGTTAAATATGACTCACATGTGAATTATTTAGAATGATTTGGAACTGTTGTACTCTTACTAAAATGGGAATCCTTAACAATCTTTTGCAAAAATTACTTTTTCTATGTTAAAATGAGGTAAGGGTTGATCCTATTTATAGATTTTTCATAGAAAACTTAGTTGAGGTTCATTTATTATGGGTAGGTTGTTGCAAGTATGTGCTTACCAGTGTTGTCATTGATGTCAACATATCTGTGTTGTCATTGGTGTCAATTGTGCTCTTGTTTTGATGTTTAATTATGTTGAGTTAGTTTCTTTGTATTGGCTTACATAGGTGTTGAAGATAATAAGGAAGTGTTCTGGATATTAAGTTTCCAAGTGCTTTTGAGAAAATTTCCTCTCCTAGTGGAAACAGTGTGTTGCAGAGTTTCCTAGCTTGTAGAAGTACAGTGTAGTGTCTTGCTCCGCATATTCTGTATATTGAATATTTTTGTCTATAGATTGGAAGTTAAGTTAAGTAATGTCTGTAGATGCCATGTTTCAAGTTTGAGCCTCTGGTATGAAGATTTGAGCGAGTTCTGTTCACCAAAGTGAAAACTATTTTTTTGTACATTTAGTGGTGACAAGGAGAATGTATTCTGCTTTGCATTTCTCTGCATTCGAGTCTTACAATTTGTGGTTCTAGAATTATGTTTATAATGATGTTATGTGCCTTCAGTTCAAATGGTTCATGATTTGGTGGTCCGCAAGTGATCTTTTCTTTATGACAGTGGCTGACAATGATGTTCAAGTGCTTCGATTTGAAGAATCTTATGGATAAAGTGTTTAGAAGTTGTGCAGATGTTCTTGGTGATTGTAACGTGCTTGTGGATGTCTCTAGATCGTGTTCCTACCTTTTGAGTAATCCGGATTGTACATGAAGCATGTTCTTAAAGGTCTTAGTGTTAACACTAGTTTTAGCCGACTTGGTTGTTTTCACTACTTGTGATCATGCTTTAGAGTTTGTGATGGCATGTTGTTGTGTGGAAGATTGTATTTGAGTCCAAGCTAAGGAGTGGTTTGGTTCACATTTTTCTCTTTCATTAATCTGTTTAGATCCAGATCTATTCTAATGTATGTATGTTTGCCAACCTTGGAAATTGTTCCAATGGTTGATGATTGTAATGCTGACCTTGATGATCATTCCAAGGTTGATGAATTGTATAAGTACTTGTAATGAAGTCGTGAAAAAGGTGTCCATGTGTGAAGATGCGAAGATAATTGTGAAGTGAAAAAGTAGAGCAGAGTAGAGGATGTTTATTGTGCTTCAATGGAACTGAACTTTGGCATAGTGTAGATGCTACTATCTCAGTTCACCAACTCTGGCAGTGAGCCACCCACCGGCAGTGAGCCTCTAATTTTTAGTATTGTTATTACATATTGTATTGTGAGCTAATAATCATCGTGGTTTTTCCCTTGTTGGGTTTTCCACGCAAAAATCTAGTGTCTCATGTGTTGAATGTGCGAATATGTTTAAGTTTCTGATTTCATGTTTTCATGATTAAATGCAATAACAGTGATTAAGTGGATGATGCATTAATGGTTTTGAAGTATTGGTTACAATTGATTCACCCCCCCTCTCAGTTGTCTTTCCTTTTTCAACAATTGGTATCAGAGCTAGGGTTCCTCGGTAAACAACCTAATAGCTTGAGGTAGATCCAGGATGGCGCACAAAAAGGAGTCTTTGTAGTTTGATGGAATAGATTATGCTCTCTGGAAGGTACGAATGAAAAGTCATCTTATTTCTCTTGGTTATAATGTTTAGAAGATGGCAGATACAAAGTATACTATTCTCGAAAATGGTCCATCATCTGAAGATGAAATCAAACAGTATGAGCTAAACGAAAAAGCTAGAGATGCTCTATTAAATGCCTTATCTAATACTGAGTTAGTGAAAGTTATGGACCTAGAAACTACTCATGAAATCTAAGATAAGTTGAAAAACTTGTATGAAGGAGATGATTCTATAAAGAGTACAAAATTACAAAATTTGAAGGCGAGGTATGAAGCCCTGAAGATGAGTGAAGATGAGAACACAACAATCTACATGCAAAAAGTTGATGAAATTGTTAATGGAATCAAAAGTCTTGGAGGAACTATTAAAGAAGATGAGGTTGTGCTGAAGATTCTTAGGTCTTTGCCTAAATCCTATAGTCACAAGGTATCAGCAATTGAAGAAGTTATGAGTGTGAACAAGATTACAAAAGATCAACTGCTCGAGAAGCTTAAAACTTTTGAGATGAGAGAGTTTAGTGATGCTCTACCAAAGACTGAGACTGCTTTCAAAGCCAACACTTTAGAAAAGATTTTAAGAGCTCAAAAATATGTTGTGGAATCCGATGATGACCTTGATGATATTGAAGCCAACTTTGTGGATAGAATGCAAAGAGGTACCGGTAAGTTCAACAAAAAATTACCATTCAAATGCTTTTCTTATGGTAAGATTGGCCACTATGCCTCCAGGTGTCCGGAGAGAATTGAGAGAGGTAAGAAGAAATTTGAAAGTAGACCTAGAGTCATGAAGAAATGCTATTATGTTAGAGATCTTAATGATGATGGTGTAACAGATGATGAGTTTGATGATGCTAATACTAGTGCAAATGAATGCTTGTTTATTTCTATTAAAGAAGAACCTGTGTCTATTAATCCTACTAGCTGTGTGAAGGAAGACAAGCCAGTGGAAGAGAGTGCTTTGTTTGTTCAGGTTGAGAAGGATAAGGATGAATGGATTATTGACAGTGGATGCTCACAACACATGACCGGTGATAAAAGTAAGTTTATAAGTTTGGAAAAGTATGATGGAGGGCTAGTTAGGTTTGGAGATGATGCAACTGGTAAGATTTGTGGAAAAGGATCTATTTCTTTTGATGGTAAGCATAACACAGATGATGTTCTATATGTGAAGGGTTTGAAGCATAATCTTTTAAGTGTTGGTCAGATGTGTGACAAAGGGTATGATCTAAGATTCAAAGATAATGGATGTAAGATCATGGAAAGCTTCAGAACAATGATTGCTACAGGTAAGAAGTCTAGAGGTAATGTTTATCATTTGAGAGGAACTAATGATTGTTTTTTGTTGGCTCAAATAGATGAGAGTTGGCCATGGCAAAGAAGGATGTGTCATATCAATTTTGATAACTTGGTCAAGATAAGCTCAGTACAAGCTATGAGAGATTTTCCTAAGCTGATGAAGCTTGCTAATACTATTTGCAAGGAATGTCAACTGGGAAAACAGACAAGGACAAGTTTCAAGAGCAAAGAACAATTGTATGCTGGATTGCTTGAGCTGGTGCATACAGATCTGTGTGGTCCTACAAGAACAAGAAGTCTACAAGGAGACATGTACTTTATGTTGCTTATTGATGATTATTCTAGAATGACATGGGTCACTTTTCTAAAAGAGAAATCAGAAGCCTTAGACAAGTTCAAAGCTTTCAAGGCAATGGTTGAGAATGAGTTAGATTTGAGGATCAAGTGCTTAAGGTTTGATAGAGGAGGAGAGTTTACATCAAATGAATTCAATACCTTTTATGAAGAACATGGGATAAAAATATAGTTGTCTACTCCTAGAACTCCCCAACAAAATGGAGTTGTTGAAAGAAAGAATAGGAAAGTTCAAGAGGTTTCTAGGTCAATGATGATGGAGGCTAACCTACCGGAAGTGTTTTGGAGAGAAGCCATACATACTGCTGTCTACATTCAAAATAGAGTTCAAGTCAAAGGTAATTATACTAGAACTCCTTATGAATTGTGGTATGGAAGAGTTCCTACAGTGAAATATTTCAAAGTTTTTGGAAGCAAATGTTATATCAGAAGAGATGAAGAGTTAGGCAAGTTTGATGCTAGGAGTGATGAAGGAATTTTCCTTGGATACTCTACTAAGAGTAAGGCCTACCAGTGCTACAATAAGAGATTGAGAAAAGTTATTGAGAGTGCTAATGTGAAGGTTGATGAAGATAGGGAAAGAATATCAGATACTACAATGAATGAAGAAAAAGCTAAACAAAAGGATAGTCAAGTTGAAGAAAAAGGTTTGGAAAGTGATGTTAAGACTCCCAAGTATGTAAGGATTAATCATTTTGAAGATCAGATTATTGGTGACAAAAGCAAAGGGGTATTGACAAGGAAAAGAGCTACTGAGGAACAGATGAACTACTGTTTACTTTCACAGATTGAACCTAAGATTGTAAATGAGGCCTGCAAAGATGAAAGTTGGGTAAAAGCCATGGAAGAAGAGTTGATGTAGATAGAGAAAAATCAAACTTGGGAATTGGTTCCTAGACTTGCTGATAAGAATGTGATTGGAACTAAATGAGTGTTCAGAAACAAGATGAATGAAAATGGAGTAGTAAGAAAAAAAACAAGATTGGTATGCAAAGGATATTATCAGGTTGAAGGCATAGATTTTGAAGAGACTTTTTCTCTTGTGGCAAGGATTGAAGCAATAAGAATGTTCTTGGCATTTGTAGTACACAAAGACTTCAAAGTATATTAGATGGATGTGAAGTCTCGTTCTTGAATGGAGAGCTGTAAGAAGAGGTTTACATTGAACAACTAGAAGGATTTCAGTCATTAGACCAAGGTGACATGGTATGCATATTGAAGAAAGCCATGTATGGACTTAAGCAAGCTCCTAGAGTCTGGTATGCAAGATTGGACAAGTATTTGTTGCAATTAGGGTTCAGTAAAGGTACTACTGACATCAATCTTTATTTCAAAATCAATGATGATCAAATTCTGATTGTTGTAGTCTTTGTTGATGATATTATCTTTAGAGGCAATGAATATATGTGTAAGAGATTTGCAGAGGAAATGCAAAAAGAATTTGAGATGTCTATGTTTGGTGAAATGAATTTATTTTTAGGACTACAGATTACTCAATCAGAAAAAGGAGTTTTCATTTCTTAGTCCAAGTATGTGAAAGAATTGTTGAAGAAGTTTGGAATGGAGGATTCTAAGCGAGTATGTACTATGGTAACTAGCTGCAAGTTGAGCAAGAATGATGAATCACCTAAGACTGATCAGAAAAAGTATAGGCCTATGATTGGAGGACTACAATATCTAACTCATACCAGACCTGACATAATGCATTCAGTATGTCTTGTGGCAAGATTTCAAGAAGATCCCAAAGAGTCACATGTAATGGCAGTCAAGAGGATCATGAGGTACTTAAAAGGCACTTCAGAATATGGATTGTGGTATCTAAAAGATACTGATTTCACTCTTAGTGCTTGTACAGATGCAGATTGGGATGGAGATGTTGATGACAAAAAAAGTACAAGTGGAGGTGCTTTCTTTTTGGGTAACAGATTAGTTTCATGGCTGAGAAAAAAACAAGAATCAGTTTCTTTGTCTACTGCAAAAGTAGAATATATTGCTGCAGCATGTTGTTGTACTCAAGTACTTTGGATGAAGCAAACATTGAAGGATATAAGAGTTGTGTATGAAGAACCAATTTTAATCTTTTGTGGCAATACAAGTGTTATAAATATTTCAAAAAATCCAGTGATGCACTCAAGAACAAAGCATATATCTATAAGGTATCATTTTTTGAGAGAAAAGGTAACAGAGAATGAAGTAAAGATGGAATATGTGTCTACAAAGGATCAGATTGTAGATATTTTCACAAAGCCTCTGCCCAAGGACACTTTTGAGTATCTTAGAGAAAAGTTAGGGGTTATTACCCCTCCTGCTCTAAACTAAGATGCATGGGAAGTGCATCAGTCCAGTGGTGGCCAAAGTCTTATTCTTTGATTTGGATTGATGTTTTGAAGGCTACCTATCAGGGGGAGAAGGTAGATGTTGTTGATATAAGTTCTTGATAAATCGAAGTAAGTATTGCAAGTATGTGTAGAGAAAGAATAAGTGATGTCCTTTGCCATTAATGTCAAAGGGGGAGAGAAAATCATGTGAAAAACTTAGGAGAAAGAGTTCAGATGTGTAAAGAGAAAGGGGGAGAAAAGTAATCAATACAGATTCTTGTCTTGATGGTTCTTACAATTTTTCACATCAATGTTGCCAACAATGACAAAGGGGGAGATCGTTGCAAGTATGTGCTTACCGGTGTTGTCATTGATGTCAACATATTTGTGTTGTCATTGGTGTCAACTGTGCTCCTGTTTTGATGTTTAATTATGTTGAGTTAGTTTCTTTGTATTGGCTTACATAAGTGTTGAAGATAATAAGGAAGTGTTCCAGATATTAAGTTTCCAATTGCTTTTGAGAAAATTTGCTCTCCTAGTGGAAATAGTGCATTGCAGAGTTTCCTGGCTTGCATAAGTACAGTGTAGTGTCTTGCTCTGCATATTCTGTATACTAAATATCTTTGTCCGTGTATTGGAATTTATGTTAAGCAATGTCTGTAGATGCCATGTTTCAAGTTTGAGCCTCTGGTATGAAGATTGAGTGAGTTCTGTTCACCAGAGTGAAAACTATTTTTTTGTGCATTTAGTGGTGATAGGGAGAATGTATTCTGCTCTGCATTTCTCTTCATTTGAGTCTTATAGTCTATGGTTCTAGAATTAAGTTTTTAATGATGTTATGTGCCTTTAGTTCAAATGGTTTATGATTTGGTGGTCTGCAAGTGATCTTTTCTTTATGACAGTGGCCGATAGTGATGTTCAAGTGTTCTAGTTTGAAGAATCTTATGGATAAAGTATTTAGAAGTTGTGTGGATGTTCTTGGTGATTGTAACATGCTTGTGGATGTCTCTAGATCATGTTCCTACCTTTTGATTGGTCCGTAGAGTGTAATCCAGATTGTGCATGAAGTGTGTTCTTAAAGGTCTTAATGTTAACACTAGTTTTAGCCGACTTGGTTGTTTTCACTACTTGTAATCATGCTTTGGAGTTTGCGATGGTGTGTTGTTGCATGGAAGATTGCATTTGAGTCCCAGCTAAGGAGAGGTTTGGTTTTCATTCATTCTTTCTCTTTAATTAATCTTTTTAGGTCTAGATCTATTCTAATGTATATATGTTTGCCAACCTTGGAAATTGTTCCAATGGTTGATGATTGTAATGCTGACCTTGATGATAATTCCAAGGTTGATTAATTGTATAAGTACTTGTAATGAAGTCATGAAAAAGGTGTCCATGTGCGAAGATGCGAAGATAATTGTGAAGTGAAAAAGTAGAGTAGAGAAGAGGATGTTTATTGTGCTTCAATGGAATTGAACCTTGGCATAGTGTAGGTGCTACTATCTCAGTTCACCAACTCTGGCAGTGAGCCACCCACCGGCAGTGAGCCACCCCACTGGCAGTGAGCCTCTTCTTTTGCAGTGAGCAATCTAGGCAGTGAGGCCTACGGCAGTTGGTCTCTTATTTTCATTATTGTTATTACATACTATATTGTGAGCTAACACTCACCGTGGTTTTTCCCTTATTGGGTTTTCCACGTAAAAATCTAGTGTCTCATGTGTTGAATGTGCGAATGTGTTTAAATTTCTGATTTCATGCTTTCATGATTAAATGCAATAACAGTGATTAAGTGGATGATGTATTAATGATTTTGAAGTATTGGTTACAACTGATCCACCCCCTCTCTCAGTTGTCTTGCCCTTTTCAACATAGGTATGGCATGAATTGATATTCACCTTGAAGGATTCCTTGAGATCTCAAAAAATCAAGGCTACCACCTGGGGAGTAATAATAGAGGCGACGTTGTCCAATTGAGTTTGGGCCTTAGAACCAACAATTTTGATAGGAAATATAATTATATGTTGGTGTTTTTATAATAGGAAAGGTGGGGTTCACATGGGAATTTTTCTTGGAGTGGAAAACTATGGGTGAAAATATGGGAAAAATGGGTCAACAACCTAGGAGACACATAGGGAAAAGTTAAGACAAGGGGTGGGACTAATAATTAAATTAAAAGTTCCATTTAGGACACATGACAAGGGATGCAATGACATGGGGAAAGAGGAAACGACATGGCTAGGAGATGACATTGGCTAGGCAGAAGGGCTAAAAGTGCAAAAAAATGCACACAAGGGCTAACTGAGCTAAAATGATGACAAATGTGTTATAAGGTATGTAAATACTGTTATCACATTTTGCCCCACTTTAGTAGCCTTACAACTAGCTAAATAAGAAGTTTTCTAAAGGAAATAATATAGTGATAATAATCATTAAATGCAAAGGATAAAAAGATACCAAAAGGAGAGGTACTAGTCTTCATTTAATCTTCACTATTATTTTCATAAGCTTATGTACCTATTCTTGCAAAGAATCCAAGGCAAAAATAGTCTTTACATGCTTAACAAGAGAAAACTAGGCTACACAACATAAAAATAGCTAGGGAAGAGATAACTAGGTTGTGAAAGCTATAATGGTATGCAAAGCTGTAACAGATTTGAATATTCTAAATGCTAATGTAGATGTAAATGAATGGATGGATCATGTGGACTATTTGAACTTCTTTAACCTATG
Source organism: Cunninghamia lanceolata (assembly GCA_027924645.1). NCBI lineage: Eukaryota > Viridiplantae > Streptophyta > Pinopsida > Cupressales > Cupressaceae > Cunninghamia > Cunninghamia lanceolata. The sequence continues at coordinate 657,765 of BSBN01000550.1, forward strand.
TTTTTGGGTAGAAGGAATCTATAGAGATCCAATCCCTAAATAATCTAAGGAAAAGGTGGTGGTGACATACTAATGGTAATTCCATCCTTGAATGTTTTGGCAACATGATCAAGTGGGAAGCTTTGGATAGCAACAAAAATGGAAAGATGGGGCCAGACTAGGCCAAAGAGGAAAGGTGCTATACAATGGTTGGATTTTGATTTTTGTATAGTTGATGCAACATTTTTAGTGAAAGCCAACCCATTTATCAAGTTTGGTGGGAGCCACCCCTTTTTGGCAAATTCAACAGGAGCCACCCCTATTAGAAAGGTTGGTTTGTTTATTGTCATCGATTGATTGATTGGATAGGATAGTTTCAGGTTGGTTGTGGTTTTGAACTTATTTCTTAGTTGAAGGGGTGAGCGATAGCAAGCTTGATGAAAGATATATGACCCCCTTATGTTGATTGGTGAAAGAGTATAGCTCGAAAGAGCCAATCAATATAAGGTGAAAGAAAGTTGATGTTTGATGTTGTTTTGATTGTTTGGTTGTTTTTACATTTGTTATTTATGATGTGTGATTCGATGTTGTTGCTAAGTGTTCAAGAGGTTTGGTTTTGTTATGTGGGTCTAGGTTGAGCTCAATATATTAATCATGCTTTAAGTGCCCTCTTTTGGGGACTATGTGGCTAAAGGACCAGGGCTCCAAAGCACATTGGGCCCTCCTTTAGCCCTGCCCTAAATTGTGGCCTTGTTAGCTTGGGCCTCTTAAATGACTCCCAAGGTCAGCCTCGTGTGGTTTAACTCTCCAGAAATCAACGGGAATGCATATAAAAGTAAGTTATTCTATTCATTTGAACATCTAACTCTCTTTAGTAAATCCTGGCACTCTTGCACTCTCTCTCTTTCTCTCTCATGCTCTCTACAGCTCTCTTGTGGATTATTATTGTGGCACTAACATATTGCAAGTCTTGTGAAGATCTTAGAGGCTACACCAACTTCTTGAGTCAAGTTGTGATGCCGTCTACAAGCATGCAAGGGTTTTCCATGCTCACGGTGACTTCTTTCCTTCATGCTTTACGTTAGCATTCTATTCTACTTCGGATTTGCCTCTGCCCTCCTACGACACATGCTCTTTATCAATGATATTTTCTATTATGGAGGTGGAAACACCATTCATAGGGCTTGATTGAGGCAAGCTCCTAAATAGCACCTAACCTTTTCCCTCTTTTCGTGTGTGCAAGTCAGACGAACATGCTTCAGAAGGTGATCTTTGGGAAGAAGACTAAGGTTACTGTTACAGACCTGACAGAAGAATTAGTTTCTAAAAACCCTAATTTGGGACCAGGGTGCCCAAGTGCCCTTGTCTTGGGCATTTTGGCCTTCAGAATCAGGTTCTGAATTGTTTACTAATCTATGTTGTCCATTTGGTTGCTGAGTTTTTGGTTCCGATAGTCTATTGTACCTAAATCTTTGTCAATTAGGGTTTCATGTCTTCAACCTAGCTTGATTGATTGGATTTGGTTAATTGCTCCTCTATACAACAAAAGGGAAAAACCCTTGTAGTTTGGCTCTCCTTCTTAGGTAGAAACCAAGCTCGGTTTGTGCCCCAAATGTTTTCTAGAAGAGGGTTTGATCTAGTTTGATCTATTGAGCTAGTCTCTCTTTTCTACTTTACATTTTGATGAACCCATTGTTTCTTACTTTGGCATCCTTCTTGCATCATATCTGAGCTTTTTTCTACCCTATATCTGATTAGATTCAATTCATTCATCATTTTGCATAGTTATATGGCTTAATTTTGTATTATTTCGTTGTTAGGGTCTGTAAAAACCTTACATTTTTTAAAAATCTAGCTAGTCTTCAACCTAGGGTTTGTAGATTGGCATGTTGTTGTAGATCTTGTTGCATTATTGGATTGATTAAAGAGATTTAATTTGTTGTACCTTGTCATCCTTTCTGTTCTAGGGCATTTCTTGGCATATTTGCATTGAAAAAAGGTGAAAAAATCAAGCATTTTAGGCTTGCAAAAAGACATATTTGTGCATTGTTTTCATTGCATGTGTTATAGATCATCATAGAAAGATTTAAATCTCTAATTTTGCACTAGATTTCATTGATATTACAGTAGATAATCTTTTCATGGTGTTGCATCTTGCATTTGAAGCTCTCATTTGCTAGGGTTTTGATGGAAAACTTGCATTTTTTGAAAAACCTAGTCTAATTCAAAGCCTAGGGTTTGTAATTAAAATCTTGTTTCAGATTTTGCTGCTATTATAAACATTTCAAATCTGATCTGGCATTGCTATATCATATCATAAATTTCATTCATTTTCAAAAATAAGGCTTGCATCGAAAAAATTTTGGTCTAGAAGTGAGCATTTAAAATATAGGGTTTTGCTAGTAAACCCAGCTAGTCTTGCATTTAGTGCATCTTCATCAAAGCAAAGTCTTGTAAATATTTGTTGTATTTAAGTGGATAAACAATTTAGGCACTTCTTTTTCACACACTTTACATCTTGCATTTGCAAGACTCAGTTGTGGTGGTTCCCAAGAATATCACATTTTTTGGAGACCCCACTTTTCTTGCACTTGTAGGTCTTTGATTGTAATCTTAGTGGGATATTAGTTATACTTGGTGAACTCTTCAGTATACTCCTTCATTGTCTTATACTTTTGTCTTAGGTTTTGTAATCTCTTCAACAATTCCAACTCATAGTCAGTAGGCATGAACTAATTCTTCAATTTTGTCACCATCTATCCCAGTTTATGATTTTCTCTTTTCCTCTCCTATTTCTATCCAATTGAACTTCTTTCCACCAAATAGCAACATGTCCTTTCAACTTAGTTTTTGTAAATCTCACTCTTTCTAGATCTTCTATTTCCTCATATTCAAAGTATTCCTCCATGTCATTTATCTAATCAATCAATTCCTTAGGGTTTAAATTTTTGGTATAGTTTGAAATTTCCATTCTAGGTCTCTTACCAATCTTAGAAATAGATTTCAACATCTTTACCTAATCTGATTCTTCTTCTTCTAGGGTTTCTTCATTTTGGTCAGTAGCTTAAAATTCATCATCATCACTCTCATCCTCATGTCTAGGGTTAGTCCTCTTCTTCTATCTTCTTCTACAACATCTAATCTAACTTTCATTGTTCACATCATCTCTATCATTTCTTCCATTCTTTCGGCAACATTGGCCATAGAAGGCATCCTCATTGGTGACATCTCTTCCATGGATCTAGTGCAACTACCTCAATTCGATGATCTAACTACAAGGTTGCAACTGAATTACAATCGGTGCTTTGTTGACAAACATAGGTAGACTGCCTTAGTTCGGTGATCTATTCACTTCAAGATCCTTTGGAATGCCTTCTCTCCCAAAGGATTCATAAAATTCACTCTGATACCACTTGTTGTAGTCACGGATGGAGGGTCTAGAGAATGGACTATCCAACCATGCAGTTAGAGTAAACATAATAGAAACAACACAAGAATAGAATGCAATGGAAGATTTATTGATTAAATATATCAGATAATTACAATGCTCATATACCGACAACATGTAGATTGTTATGGGCTCACAGGCCTATCCTCCGATATAATACATATGACATGAAAGATATATCTTTGAAGCGCCTTCTACAAATCCACAACTAAAGACTAAAAACTTTCTGTCATATTCAATATCTTCCTATTGCATCTAATGAATGCTTATATACCATCTTCTAGCTCAAAGAATGCTCCATGTCGGCATCAAGAAGGTTAAAACTCTAATGCATGATGAAACATGTAGGTTGGCCTACAACATGTGCTAATGCTCCACAAATGGATGTAACATGTTGCGGTTATCAATGAAGGTCTATCTAGTCCCATATTGCCTTGTGAGATGTTTCATTTGGCTCCGCAAGTCATGAGAATGCTCCAAAAACCTTGTATGCTCATACTGAATGCTGAATGATTTGTTGTGTGAGTTCTGATGATATTCTTGTTGGTTGTTTTTAAGTCCCAACCGAATCTCAAAGACAATCTAAAGAATAGTCAATTCTAGTGATCAATTGCCCTGAGGGATTGGCCAATGAATAGAAAAAGATAGGTTACACTTTTCCTCTACACTTTAGGCTCTAAAAGACCTAGGAGGGTGATCCTTTATAGTATTATTTAAGATCTCTTTTCTATTTATCTCAAATACTATTACAAGTAGATATGCTCTCCCTATTGTGCCAAAGAATTACAGATATACTAAAATAATTAGCTAGATCCTTAGGCTTATATATATCCATTTGTAGGAGAACATGAAAATAACATTAAGCAAATAACTTATTGCAAAAATGGGAAATTCATTGTGATTTTCAAATTAAATGACCAAGGGAGTTGTATCAGACATAAATTCAGAGAGATCGGTGCCTTAACCTGGGCTACAGAGTCAAGATAGATGTAAATGAAACCCCACATAACAATATTTTCTCTAGTTTATGAAGCATGAAGCATTGCAACAATGTATTACACTGTCACACTTCAACAATTTAAAACCAATTCTACTTACAAATCCCTGCAAACTTCATAACATTTAACATTTTCCTTAAAGCATTTTAATTCACTCCTTGATAAAAAGCCATAAGAAGAACATTCATACATAGGAAAAACTGTGAAGATGAACAAAATGATCCTTGATCAGACTTTATTCATAAATGAGATGAAGATTACAAAATAGGAGATAATATAGCTTTCAACTTGGCAATATATTCATACTTGAACTGGTACTGTCATTCAAAAATTCACATGTACATCATATTCTATTATCAAACAATAACCTAAACAAGAAATACCGACTCTATTACTATATGCTCTGCAATACAAAAATTCTCCAAGATCCTTTGCCAAAGGCCTTGAATTCCCTTTTATAGAAAACAAGGGAGCAAACAAGCTTCAAGCCATTTGACAAGTGTCATATTTTCATTTGACAACCTTTACATAACAAAATATGAGTACAATGGCTCATGGAGAGAATATTCCTCAAAGGATAAAAGTTGTTACATGTGCAGTTGTAATACTTTGTTATCTCCAAAAGGTGCTCGTGGAAAGTTGTTGCAACATACTTGACCGCTTCTTTATCCACCTTCTTTAAGTTCCAAAAGCCTGGGAAATGTTGACTATGCAGATGAGGGCAAAATGATAGGTCCACTAGAAGAAAAATACTTGGTTGAAGCTAAAGAAGATCCATGTTGATGTTGAATAGGGAGAAAAGGCCAAAAGAATACACATTTTGAATAAAGAATGAAAGAATATGGAGTACCAAGTTAGCAGAAGAATTACTATTTTGACAAATTATTATACTTATCATCCCAGGCATTATATTGCTTTTTTGAAGGCCACTAGAATGCAAGGAGCTCATCCACACTTGGTGTACATTTATTATTATATTTTGTCAGAATAGACTCAACTTCTTTAAGAAAATCCTTCATGATCTGATTTGTATCCCATATCTTATCTGTGCTGCTCTTGAGGAGATCCAAATCAATCCTATCTTCTTTGCATATGAGAAAGGCAATAGTTGGAATGATGGCTTCAAATTGAGATAACCATATATTGTAAGGTTTAACGTCTTCATTATCCTTCTTAATCTTAGGCACCATTCCTATATCATTATTATCAAATTCCTTAATTTTTTCCTTTGCTCTTTCCTCAAGATGATCAACAAACCCTTGTAACTCCCCTGCTACCTTAACTAATATCTGGGCTTGATTTCTTTTAGTGCATTTGGTTCATGAGCTGATCCCTTGCACATCCCCAATAGTGAATTGGTTCTTGGGATCCACTTATTGAGTCAGGGTGTAGCCTTCTCCCTATCTTCTACAATCCTCTTGACTGCCATCACCAATTTGTAGTAGTCCTTGTGGACATTTTCCAACCTTTTAAAAACCTTGTTCATCAAATGTCCTAAAACATTTGAAACAATATGCTGGTTGCTTTCTTGCTGGCTTTCCTTAAAATTCATGACAAATTCTTCAAAGGCATTTATTTGCTCTTTTAATTCTTCATTCTCCTTCTCAAGTCCAGACTTTGGTGGTGGAGTTGATGAAGAACTAGCAACCATAGTGTTGAAATACACATGACAAATGAGAGGAGGGGGGTGAATTAGTTATCACAAAAACTTAACTTCATAAACCATCAACTAATTAATTATTGATAATCATAGTTAACCATAAAAACATGAAATCATAGACTAAATCATAATCACACATTCAACATAGTAGACACTAGATTTTTACGTGGAAAGCCCTAAAAGGGAAAAACTACGGTGGGTGTTAGCCCATAGAAAAAATATATAAGTTATAACAATACCAAAAAATAGAGGCTCACTACCCAAATTACTCACTACAAAGAATGGCTCACTGCCAAAGGGTGGCTCACTACCAAGGGGTGGCTCACTGCTAAATATGGCGAACTGATTAAATAGCATCTACTCCAAGCCTGGGTTCAGTTCCATTGAAGCACAATAAAACTTCTCTGCTCTACTCTTTCACAACTTCACAGTTATCTCTTCATATTCACAACACACACTTTTTTGCAACTACACTATATGCTTTTATACAATTCATCAACCATTGGAATAATCTCCAAGGTTGGCATTACAAACATACATAAAATAGGTTTGGACCTAATACAAATTTTGCTAAGGAAAAGATGTAAAGATGTATGCGGATCACACCACACCTTAACTAGGACTCAAATCAAATCTTCCATGCCATGACATGCTTCTACAATCTTCAATGCATCTCTGCAATTAGTGAAATCAATCAAGTTGGCCAAGATTGGTGAGAACACTAAGTCTGCTAAGAACATTCTTCATCCAGGATCCAATTTATTCTTTGTGGACCAATCCAAAGGTAGGAACATGATCAGGAGACATCCACAAGCACATTGTAATCACTGGGAACAAACGCACAATCTCCAACCACTCTGTCAAGAAGATTCTTCAAACCGGAGCACAAGAGCAACACTGTCAGCCACTGCCATAAGGAAAGGATCACTTGCAGACCACCAAATCACAAACCATTGAAGTTGAAGGCACTTATCATCATTCCAAACTTAACTCTAGAACTGTAGACTAAAATACTATGATGCGGAGGAATGCAGAGCATAATACTTTCTCCTTGTCACCACCAATCATACAGAAAGCAATTTTCACTCTGTGAACATAACTCACTCAAATCTTCATACCAGAGGCTCAAACTTAGAATATAATATCTTCAGACAGACTTCTAAATATCTTCCAATCCACAGACAAAGATATTCATTCTATAGGAAATGCAGAGCAATCTTCTGCACTATTCTTCTGTATGCACTACACTGTTTCCACTGTAACTTACTATTTTTATCAGAGGAGCTAATTTTCTCAATATCCTCAACATCAAGATCACTAACATAAATAAATACAAAGCATCTCACTTATTTCAAGCAAGCAACAAAATAAGAGCACAGTTGACACCAATGACAACACCGATTAGGCACATACTTGCAACAATCTCCCCCTTTGTCATTGATGGCAACATATGGTGTGAAAAACTAAAAAGATCATCAAAATAAAATTCTCCCCCTTTCTCTTTACACATCTGCATTCTTTCTCCCTTTGAGTTTTTCACATGATTTCTCTCCCCCTTTGACATTAATGGCAAAGGGCACATACTTGCATTTTGCTGCTCTGATTTAACTGAACTGTTACCAACACATCTAGCTACTCCCCTTGAGAGGTAGCTCTCAAAGCATCAATCCAAATCAAGAAATGAGATTTTGGGCACCACTGAACCGATGCCTTCCCATGCATCTTAGTTCAAGATCGGAGGGGTAATGACCCCTAACTTTCCTCTGAGATACTCAAAAGTATCTTTAGGCAGAGGCTTGGTGAAGATATCTACAATCTGATCCTTTGTAGGCACATATTCCAACTTCACTTCATTCTTTGTCACCTTCTGATCTGAATTTTAATGGAGAATTCATATAACAATACCTAGTGTTGGGCCTGTGGTATTGTAAAAATGAACAAAATGCTCAATGTGCAGAACTTGTAAGAAGTTGTAGGCAACCAATGAGGATTTCTTATTGCATCAAAAGTTGAATATATACAATGAGAAAGAATGTGAAAGGTCACCTTATCCATACAATTTGAAATGGATAGTTGGAAGGTGACAAAACTACTAAAATTCAAATTTTCAATTTTTTTTCAAAATTTAAAAAAAACTACTAAATTTTGGACCCCACTAGGCAGGGTCATAACTTCTAGCCAACTAGTCAAAATCTGGACATTTTAGACTCGTTGGAAAGATCTCCTGAAGAGATAGATTGAGTTGCATTGAGCCATGCTTGCGGCTATCACTCAAAAGTAACTAGAGAAAGTCTTGACCCCAAATTCCACTCTGAAGGCCTCCGAAAATGCCAATTACTAGGATGTAGACAAAACTAGAAAAAAATACTGAAAAACTAGAATATAGTTGCATGAACAAATTTCACCCTAATGCTTCTGAATCTCTATGGGATCATTGCTCCCCCCTTGAGAGGCAATGGGGCCCATTACACCTATGTATTGCAGCAGATGAGGAAATTTCTTCTCAATCTGGTCCTTAGTGAACCATTTTCCTTGATGTGGAAGTTGTCCTGCTTGTACCACCCGATAGAGAGGAATCTGTTGTTTCTTCAATATTTTCACCACAACATTAGTAATCTGATCACACTTGAGAGGGGTAGTAGTGTCTGGATTCAACTATGAGCAACTTATATGTTCTGCAACATCTGAAGTGTCCAACAATGGTGGAAAATATGGCTGCAACAATTCAACATTAAAAACAAGATGTAGTCCAAGAAAAGATAGCTGCATGGATCAACACTTGGAGACTGATAGGAGGGCCTCTCTTCTGAGATTGGAGCCTTAACTCTTTCCCTCTCCTTAATTGGAGGATCTTTCCCAATTATTTTATCAATGTTTTCCAAAATTGTTTGGATTCTTAGAATTGGGTCTACAATTTCTGCATATTCTCCTTTGTAGGAGGCATCCTTCTTCTTAGCATCTTCTATCTTTTGAAAGGTTGTCCACTTCACCTTTCTTTCATTTATTTTCTTTTCATTTAAGCAATTCCTTATCACATCCTTAGAGTAATAAGGATGTCCACTTCACCTTTCTTTCATTTATTTCCTTTTCATTTAAGCAATTCTTTCATGTATTGGGATCTTCTGATATGTCTTCTGAGGTTATTGATAAAACCTTTAGGGTTCAAATTTCTTGCTCATTCCTAGACCATCCTAAATGTTTTGAATTTCTCATATAATTTCTCAAAACCTTCTCTATTCATCCTGAAATTAGAAAAAAAAACTATCAAATAAGGAAAGAAGGAGCCCTTTTTTATGATTTGCCAAATGTGCCTTATCTGACTCAACAAGTTTCTACATAACCTCCAGGAAACCCATCCTCATGGGCACAAATTTAGGTAGGACATGTGGTCCTACTGGACATCCATAGACTCTTAGGACTATACAGTTAGAATGGAGAATGAAGTCTCCCCAATTGTGTTGGATGCCTAGATCTAGCCTTCTCTCCAAAGGCCTTAAGAAATCCAATATTTCTTTGGGTACCCTGGCTATTGGCCCCTATAAGAATGACAATACTTTGCCAGCAAAATGATTCCTAAATGTAACATAACTAGCTTCATTACAATGTCTATCCTAGACATGAGTCCAACATTGGACTGGAAGCTGATGCCCTTTTCCATCATTGTCACAAATTTGTAAGGTAGAACTCCACTCTATTCTTCCTTTGTATAAGAACATGTGGAACAATAGGGAATACCACCAAAATTTTACCATAGGTTGTCCCCTTTTGATCTCAATCAGTCGCTTGTGTATGGCATTGGCAAGGTAGGTGACATAATCAAACTTGTCATTCAACATTACATGCTGAACATCTACAGCCATATACATAAGAGGGATAGGAACCCTCTCCAATTTATCTACCCCTATTACCTGGCACAATGCATAGTAGGTTTTGGCAAAATAGCTCTCAAAACTATCAAGCTTAAGAGGATCCATTTCATTGGGTGGGATTCTGGTACTTCTACCCCTAAAATTCTTCCCCTATGCCAAGGTAACCATACTATCCTATAACTACTTCTGTCTTGTTGATACTTCTACTTAAAGTAATCAAATTCAATGGGCTTAGTAGCAACTAAGTTGAGCTTGAAGATCTTAGAGATTGATGCCTTATCAATTCGCACCATAATTCTACCACCTACAGTGCTCACTGCCTTAACAGTCTCGTCATAATTGGCAGCTATGGATTTCAATAAGTCAACATCCATGAAAATATTTGGTACTATCAACTTGCCTAAGTCATATCCCCATACATTTGAAAGTGGGGCAGGTGAATTCCTTTTGCCATACTAGTGGCAAAACAATTACCATCTCCCCATGGGAATTTTTGCATCCTTGCACTCATGAAATTCATCCACTAAACCCTTAACAACACCGAGGCCCTAAACCTTAATTCTCTAAGCAGATGAACGATGGAGATGTACAACAAGGTCCTCATGTAGATCTCGGCTCTACGAAGAGGAAGAAGCTTGGTCTCTAGGCGGACTCATTTTGCAATGTATTTTTAAGAGACAAGGGTTTCTTTCTAGGGTTTTTTGAAAGTCTAGATGACAACTAGGGAAAATCCAGGATAATTGAAGACACATAGGGATGTCCTAGCTTAAAATAAAACTCTAGAACACAATTGGAAGACAAAAGTGAGCTATTCAATAGATAATTGAGAAAATCTTGAGGTCAAAGAAGAAATTATTGGTTATGTGCTCCAGAAACCCTAATTGATGTAGAGAAGCCTTTGAATGCTGGAAATTCTTCACTCTAAATGTTCAAAATACTTAGGTGAACTATTCCAATGCTCAGATTGCAGCTTTTATAGAAAAATTTACATTTATGACTTGTCTGAAAGCCATCTTTTCTGCCATTACTGCTAGTTCAGACAAGCTAGAGCATTGAAACTATCATTTTCCTTAGTTTGAATGTGGGCTATTGATCCTTTGGAAAATGATTTGATCTGACAGTGTTGATTTGTCCAATCTATTTCAAAATATTTTGATATGCATGAAGAAGATCCTGGACCAATGAAAATCATCCACTCAGACTACCTTTACAGCTTAGCACAAGGCTCATTGTTGAGAGGAAAAGTTAGCCTAATCCATGTGGCAGCTCCCCGCTCTTCCACAACATCAAACAAAAATTTAGAGAAGTGCTCCAAAGGAATGCCAGAAAAGCCACAGGATGATGCCACATGGCACCCATTAGACCATTCTGATGATGCATCATTGGAATTCTACCAAATGTCTTCCTCTTGCGCTTTTGCAAGCCACTTGTGGGTCCACCCCAATGGGTTCAGCAGAATGGCATAATACTTTAAAATTTTCCATGTAGGGTTAATGGGACCTACCAACGGGCCTTGCTGCATTGCTTGGCCAAAGAATTGCCATCTGTCATCTCTCTTGTGGTTCCACAGGCAACCTTTGGCTTAATAAAAAATACTTTGCGAAATGGCAGAAACCAATCAGGATGAGGCCACATGTCAACCTTTGATTTCTCCCGAGGACTTAAGCTCAAATATTTTAACCCTTGTGGGGCTGGGCATGGACAACTTAAAGGCTAGATTTAAGCACGTGCCTTTAAAACAACATTGTGTGACTAGGAAAGAGGGGCCAATTTTTAATAAAGGGTGCAGGTAAAATACTTAGGCATATTACAAATTTATTCAGTGCGTTGGTTCAAGTGGTAACTATAGGATTAAGGGGCTAGTAAACACATGACACCCTAGACATAATGTTGCAACTTAAAGGACCGGCAATGGGTAGCAAGTGGTCAATGCAAAATTAAAACAAAAGTAACTTTGACACTTGCATAAACCTTAGGGCTTAGGGTTTTACATCTAAAAGTAAGATTTAAAAGCAATTTTAAAGTAAACCCTAGCAAAGAATGACCAAATTGAAACTTGTAGCAAGGCCAAAACAAGAAACCAAGGAAAAATTTTCAAAGTCCTACCAGTTCTGATAGCGATAACTCTCTACAAACAACTCCAAATCTCATGAAATCTGGATATGATGTAGATAACATAGTGTAGAATCCAAATCTTGCTCTGTGAACTGTGAATTGAAGATGTGGTAAAATGTGGTGGAAAATGCTGAAACTGTAACTAGCTAAAATGCAAGAAAAGAAAAGAATCAAAATATCTTTGTTTGATTCAAGATTACCTTTCAACCTGGGATGGTCCTACATCAATTAGTGTATAAGGTAGTGAATTTTGTAAGAGTAATTGTTTGTCATTTGGGGAGCTATTTTAAAAAATGTCCATTTGATAATAGAATTTCTGTCATTAAATTCCTCTAGTATTGCACATACTCTTGATGCAAAAGCATCCAGAGGTGTAGAGCAATTGTGCATCACAAAAAAATGATTTTGTTTTCTATTCTTTTCAATTTTGGTTTTTGTGAATACCCATTTGCTTGAATAATGATTCAAAACCTTCAAAGTTTCCAAAAAGGCTAAGAATACCAGTACTTACTATTTTTAGTAAGCATGCATCTAAGAAGCAGTTGGGCCCAAAATTTTCCCCAAAGCTTTGGAATAGAAACATAAACATTCTTGGTAAATTTCAGCCCAAGATCATGTCTAGATTTTAAGATATTAAAGTTTTAGCTTTTGAGGTTCAGGGAAAAAGTTTTAAAATTAATTTTGTGGCACTTAGAGTTTTCTTAACAACCCAAAAATTGGCTAAAAAAGCTTTAGTTTTTTGTGATCTTTCTAACACATCAAATGGTTTGTCAATGGGATGCCCAAATAAAAAGTTATGGCCTCTGGAAGTTGGGTCTCCCATATCAAAGAATGTAAAAATGTGGCCAACATAGAAAAGAGTTGTTAAGGGAAGATACATGTGTTGATGAGTGTTTTGACACATCATAAGACATCTTTTATTGATAGATAATTTGGGTGCTACTTTTGGGTGGTTTTATCTCATGGTTTTGTAATACTATTTGAGGGTTTCTTGTATTGTATCTTCTATATATTAAGTTCTTGAGATAGAGGTTGTGTGGGGGAAGATGATAGATGTTGAGTTGCATCCAGATCTCTAGTTGGAGATACTCTTGTGAAAACTTGCCTTGCAAGTATATTATAATCTTGATGAGCTTCTAAATAATATATTGAATTGCTTTTCGAGTGTGGGGTTTTTCACCTAAAAGGTTTTTCTCCACATAAATCATTGTGTTTGTGGTTTGAAGCTTATAATTTGTTGTTGTGAGTGTTTTGGGTGGAGTACACCCTCATTAAGTGGTATTAGAGCAAGTTTTTCCCCAGTCTGCAAATAGATCACCGAATAGTGAAGTAGTTTGTGTCAAGACCTTGAGATCGTGTGTTTGAAGGTGGAAGCAAAACCTTTGATTTGATGTAGCTTCACATTGAGGACTTTTTACATTAATTATAAGAGAAGAAAGAGGAAAATCAAGATGCCTCCGTGCAGAAACTGTGTTGGCAGAAATCCTGCTGTGATAGAAGAAGGTTTTACAGCTTTGTAGAGGAATATTAATGCAATCCAAGAGGAACTGAGAAGAGGGATTGAACCAAGAAGGAGAGATGAAAGTGAAGATGAAGATGATGTACCCCAAGATGATGCACAATCTAAAGAAAATGATGGAGAAGCAGAACATGAACATGTTAGATTGCTAAAGGCCATAACAAAACTTGGGAAAAGGCCAAACATTGACATCCCTACATTTTTTAGTAATCTCAATCTAGAAGAATTGATAGATTGGATCAATGACATGGAGGAATATTTTGAATATGTAGAAATAGAAGATCCTAAGAAGGTCAATTTTGCCAAGACCAAGCTCAAAGGTCATGTAGGAATTGTTGGAATACAATGGATCACTAAGAGGGGGGTGAATCAGTGATCTAATAAAAATAACTTTACTAATTCTTTGAATTCTTGTAAACACTATTAAGTTAGAACATCAAAGCACTTAGAAAACCAAACAACCACACCAAACACACCATAATACAAGGATGCATGTGGAAAACCCTAAAAGGGAAAAACCACTATGTGAAGAGTTGATTGGGTTTATTTGGCCAATTCAACCTCACAAAAAGATCACCATTAGGTCTCATTGACCAAATCTCACTGATTACACTTCTACATCTAGATTTAGGAGCACCAACTCCAAACACTCAGGAGCACCAACTCCAATCACAAAACAAGTAAACATACCGAGTACTACTCTATTTACAATATCACCAATGGTTACAGATGGATTCTGTAACTCTCTCACTTAATCACCTCTATGTGAAGATATTAAAAAATAGTAACACACTCTTCTTTTACTAATTATTCAAAGAATGATTCTTCAAAAATCATAATCCACCCAATACAAAATGCACTACTCTGTTTACAATGAAATCATAGATTCAAAATATATAGACAAATATAATTGGTTTATAAAGATATATCACCTGCAACATACAGTCACTGAACCCAAGACATATTCACATAAAAAACCCTCTTCTTCTTCTTCAAGTATGCAAATAATATTTCTTCAAAACTCCATAAATCTCATTATAGATCAAACATGAAACACCTGCAATACAAACTTATATGTTCAACCCTTACATACCTCTACAATCATTGCTCTGTATATAGTAGACCACTTCATTCTAAAGGCATCACACCAAACATTCCCCCTTCTTATTCAATTTGATTTCATGAAAGGTTCTGTAAAAAATTCATCATCAAACATGCACACATAAATACCCCCGATTTAAGAACACACCTCACACCTCAAAACCTTGGGACACACCCTTGCATATTGATTTGAAACTGCCCAACATTCGCTGCTATAAACAGTTACAAAAACTAAATAAAACTGCTCCAAATAGAGAAAACATGCATTTGCTCGTCAAATGTTATACTCGAAAGATGGCCATTAGATGTTTGAATAATCACCATTGATATTAACCCTCGCATCCTCGACAAATCAAATGTGCACCGTTGATAGAAGCTTTGGTGCCTTTTCACAAGGCATGGTCAGGAGAGGCCGGTCTCGACTAGGTCAAGGGGTTTGGTCACTTAACATTTGCCACCCCTCAAGGTTGTCACTTAAGTGACTAGTAACTGGGAATAGGAAGGAACCTTTAAATTAAAACTAAAAAACAACCCATCACTTACTTTTAAGTGCTTAGTGCTTAGGGTTTTAGGTAGTCCTTTAGGGTTTTAGGACTTTAGCATTTAGGACTCCAAAAATTTGTCAAAACCCTAATATGTCAACAAGGAATACTATGATTCGTACCTTCTGTAAACAAACTCTACAAATAATACCATGATGCTGATATGTTAAAGCAATTCCATTCCTTTGATCTTGAAACAAAAAGGAACTTTATTATTGAAATTAGATCCTTAGATTTAGGACCTCAGAGTTTAGAACTCCAAGCCTTGTGAAAACCCTAATCTGAAGGATACTTTAAGTTTACTTTCTCCACCATGATTTTAATGACATCAAAGACCTTGTGAATGAGATGTCAACCAATACAACCATTGCACTGACATTGTCATTTTAGGCAATTGATCAT
This sequence comes from Cunninghamia lanceolata, assembly GCA_027924645.1. Classification (NCBI taxonomy): domain Eukaryota; kingdom Viridiplantae; phylum Streptophyta; class Pinopsida; order Cupressales; family Cupressaceae; genus Cunninghamia; species Cunninghamia lanceolata. The sequence continues at coordinate 673,398 of BSBN01000550.1, forward strand.
TGGACACTAATGGACACTGATTATCATCTCATGTTGTACTTGACTGCCCTATCATCCTAGATCAATCATGCACTAAACATATACTTCTTTGTGACACATAATTCAATACCAAAACATATCACATATCATCCATACAACCTTACTATAACTAATGATGCCACTTATGTTGATGTGATACAACCAAATGTGATATACTCTATCTCCATCATCCATTTTAGGCTGATGTGATACAACCAACTATGATATACTCTATCTCCATCATCCATCAGAGATCCCATTGAGTAAACATTCCTACACTGAGAAAACTTTGTTGATCACTGTTACAAACAAATATCACTGGTCATTGATATACAACTCCTTTGACATTGACACCAATGACTACATGTTCAACTTTACACCTTCTTTGACATCAATGACAACCTGTGAAACAAGAATTTGGTGAAAGGAGGTGTAGTTAGAAAGAAACCAAAAAGGAAAAGAGAAGATCACTAGATGGGATAGAATGGTTGATAAATTGAAGAGTTTATTCCTATGGATTATGATTTGAAACTTCTAAAGAAAATGCAAGGTCTAAGACAAATGAACAAGACAATCAAAGAATACACTAAAGATTTTTACAAAGTCATTACTAGAGCAAGTCACATAGAGGCTAATAAAGAGAAGGTAGCCAGGTATATCAATTGGTTGAAACCCAATATCCAAGAAGAATAAAGCATGGTTCCCTTAATGGTTGGTCAATCGAATACCCAAATCAAAAGTTATGGCCTCTAGAAGTTGGGCCTCTCATATTAGAGAATGCAAAACATGTCGGACATAGAAAAGAGCTATTAAAGGAAGCTACCCATGTTGATGAGTGTTTTGACACATCATAAGGCATCTTTTATGGGTAGATAATTTGGACATCACTTTTGGGTGGTTTTAGCTCATAGTTTTGTAATACCATTTGACAGTTTCCTGTATTGCATCTCCTATATATTAGGTGCTTGAGATAGAGGTTATGTGGGGGAAGATGATAGATGTTGAGTTGCATCCAGATATTTAGTTGGAGACACTCTTGTGAAAACATGCTTTGCAAGTATATTGTAAACTTGTTGAGCTTCTGAATAATATATTGAGTTGCTTTTCGAGTGTGGGATTTTTCACCTAAAAGGGTTTTCTCCATGTTATTCATTGTGTTTGTGGTTTGAAGCTTATAATTTGTTGTTGTGAGTGTGTTAGGTGGGGTAAACCCTCATCAAGTGGTATTAGAGCGAGTTGTTCCTAAGTTTACAAATAGATCACCAAATAGTGAAGCAGTTTGTGCTAGGACATTGAGATCATGTGTTTGAAGGTGGAAGAACTGCTGATTTGATGTAGCTTCACACTAAGGAATTTTTACATTAAGTATAAGAGAAGAAAGAAGAAAATCAAGATGCCTCCATGCAGAAACCGTGTTAGTAGAAATCATACTATGACAAAAGAAGGTTTTAGAGCTCTGCAGAGGTAGATTAATGCAATAGAAGAGGAACTAAAATGAGGGATTGAACCAAGAAGGAGAGATTAAAGTGAAGATGAAGTGATGCACCCCGAGATGATGCACAATCTAAAGAAAATGATGGAGAAGTAGAACCTGAACATGTTAGATTACTGAAGGCCATAACAAAACTTGGGAAAAGGCCAAAGATTGACATCCCTACATTTTTTGGTAATCTCAATTTAGAAGAATTAATAAATTGGATCAATGACATGGAGGAATATTTTGAATATGAAGAAATAGAAGATCCTGAGAGGGTCAAGTTTGCCAAGACCAAGCTCAAAGGTCATGTAGGAATTTGGTGGAAGGAGATGCAGTTAGAAAGAAATTGAAAAGGAAAAGAGAAAATCACTAGATGGGATAAAATGGTTGATAAATTGAAGAGACAATTTATTCCTATGGATTATGAGTTGGAACTTCTAAAGAAAATGTAAGGTTGAAGGTAAATGAACAAGATAGTCAAAGAATACATTAAAGAGTTTTACAAAGTCATCATCAGAGGAGGTTACATAAAAGCTAATCAAGAGAAGGTAGCCATGTATATCAATGGGTTGAAACACAATATTCAAGAAGAATTAAGCCTAGTTCCCTTAATGGTTCATCAATTAGATGCCCAGATCAAAAGTTATGGCCTCCAAAAGTTGGGCCTACCATATTAGAGAATGTAAAAACATGTCAGACATAGAAAAAAGTTGTTAAGGGAAGCTACACGTGTTGATGAGTGTTTTTACACATCATAAGGCATCTTTTATGGGTAGATAATTTGGGTGCCACTTTTGGGTTGTTTTAGTTCATGGTTTTGTATACCATTTGAGAGTTTCCTGTATTGTATCTCCTATATATTAGGTGCTTGAGATAGAAGTTGTGTGGGGGAAGATGATATATGTTGAGTTGCATCTGAATCTCTAGTTAGAGATACTCTTGTGAAAACTTGCCTTGCAAGTATATTGTAATCTTGTTGAGCTTCTGAATAATATATTGAGTTGCTTTTTGAGTGTGGGGTTTTTCACCTGAAAGGGTTTTCTCCACATAAATCATTGTGTTTGTGGTTTGAATCTTATAATTTTTGTTATGAGTGTGTTGGGTGGAGTACACCCTACCAAGTGATATCAAAGTGAGTTTTTCTTGAGTGTGGAAATAGATCGCCAAATAGTGAGGCAGTTTGTGCCAGGACCTTGAGATCATGTGTTTGACAGTGGAAGAAGAACCACTGATTTGATGCAGCTTCACACTGAGGAATTTTTACATTAAGTATAAGAGAAGAAAGAAGAAAATCAAGATGCCTCCATGCAGAAACCATGTTGGTGGAAATCTTGCTGTGGCAAAAGAAGGTTTTAGAGCTTTGTAGAGGTAGATTAATGCATTCCAAGAGGAACTGAGAAGAGGGATTGAACCAAGAAGGAGAAATGAAAGTGAAGATGAAGATGATGCACCCCAAGATGATGCACAATCTAAAGAAAATGATGAAGAAGTAGAACTTGAACATGTTAGGTTACTGAAGGCCATAAAAAAACTTGGGAAAAGGCCAAAGATTGACATCTCTACATTTTCTAGTAATCTCAATTTGGAAGAATTGATAGATTAGATCAATGACATGGAGGAATATTTTAAATATGAAGAAATAAAAGATCCTGAGAGGGTCAAGTTTGCCAAGATCAAGCTCAAAGGTCATATAGGAATTTTGTGGAAGGAGGTGCAGTTAGAAAGAAACCAAAAAGGAAAAGAGAAGATCACCAGATGGGATAAAATGGTTGATAAATTAAAGAGACAATTTATCCTAGGATTATGAGTTTGAAATTCTAAAGAAAATGCAAGGTCTAAGACAAATGAACAAGACAGTCAAAGAATACACTAAAGAGTTTTACAAAGTCATCATCAAAGTAGGTTACACAAAAGGCTAATAAAGAGAAGTTAGCCATGTATATAAATGGGTTGAAACCCAATATCCAAGAAGAATAAAGCCTAGTTCCCTTAATGGTTCATCAATCAGATGCCCAGATCAAAAGTTATGGCCTTCGGAAGTTGGGCCTCCCATATTAGAGAATTTAAACGTGCCAGACATAGAGAAGAGCTATTAAGGGAAGCTACACATGTTGATGAGCATTTTGACACATCATAAGGCATCTTGTATGGGTAGATAATTTGGGTGCCACTTTTGGGTGGTTTTACCTCATGGTTTTGTAATACCGTTTGACAGTTTCCTGTATTGTATCTCCTATATATCAGGTACTTGAGATAGAGGTTGTGTGGGGGAAGATGATAGATGTTGATTTGCATCTGGATCTCTAGTTGGAGACACTCTTGTGAAAACTTGCCTTGCAAGTATATTGTAATCTTGTTGAGCTTCTTTTCGAGTGTGGGGTTTTTCACCTAAAAGAGTTTTCCCGCACGTAAATCATTGTGTTTGTGGTTTGAAAGTTATAATTTATTGTTGTGACTGTTTCGGGTGGAGTAAACCCTCATCAAGTGGTATCAGAGTGAGTTTTTCTTGAGTGTGCAAGCAGATCACCGAATAGTGAGGCAGTTTGTGTCAAGACCTTGAGATCATGTGTTTGAATGTGGAAGCATAACTGCCAATTTGAGGTAGCATCACACTGGGGAATTTTTACATTAAGTATAAGATAAGAGAGAAGAAAATCAAGATGCCTCCATAGAGAAATCGTATTGGTAGAAATCCTATTGTGATAGAAGAAGTGTTTAGAGCTCTGCAGAGGCAGATTAATCCAATCCAAGAGGAACTGAGAAGAGTGTTTGAACCAATAAGGAGAGATGAAAGTGAATATGAAGATGATGCATCCCAAGATGATGCACAATCTGAAGAAAACGATGGAGAAGCAGAACCTAAACATGTTAGATTGTTGAAGGCCATAAAAAAACTTAGGAAAAGGCCAAAGATTGACATCTCTACGTTTTTTGGTAATCTCAATCTAGAAGAATTGATAGATTGGATCAATGACATGGAGGAATATTTTGAATATGAAGAAATAGAAGATCTTGAGAGGGTCAAGTTTTCCAAGACCAAGCTCAAAGGTCATGCAGGAATTTGGTGGAAGGAGGTGCAGTTAGAAAGAAACTAAAAAGGGAAAGAGAAGATCACTAGATGGGATAGAATGGTTGATAAATTGAAGAGACAATTTATCCCTACAAATTATGAGTTTGAACTTCTAAAGAAAATGCAAGATATAATCTTGACAAATGAACAAGACAATAAAGAATATACTAAAGAGTTTTACAAAGTCATCATTAGAGCAAGTCGCACAGAGGCTAATAAAGAAAAGGTAGCCATGTATATCAATGGGTTGAAACCCAATATCCAAGAAGAATTAAGCTTGGATAGATTGGCAACTATTGAAGATGCATATTAGTTTGTAATGAAGGTAGAAGGAAATTTGAACAGTAAATTTGAGAACAAACAAAGCGGAAGAGGTCATGGTGGAAGAACTAGTGGAAGATCATATGGGGTTCGTGGACAAGATGAGAAAAAGAAAAATGAAGATGTAGGTATTAGTCAAAATAACAGAGGTGAAAATGCATATTACCCTTGAGGACAGAATGATGGGTACCAGAGAGGAAGAGGTAGATTTAAAAGAGGGTCTGGAAGAGGAGGATTTAGAGGAACCTATTTCAGATGCGATCAAGAAGGGAATATATCATATGACTATCAAAAAAATTAGGGACGAACAAATAATAGACCAGAGGGTAATACTAGAGTTTCCCATGTTGATGAGGAGGCTAGATCTGAACATTCAAAAGATGCAGAAAGAGGAGAATCTCTTGTTATCAGAAGAGCCTTGATAAATTCAAGAGGTAAGTGTTGTGATGTGATTATTGATAGTGGAATACTTACAAATAATCTAGTCTATGAAGAGATGGTTAGAAAGTTGAATTTTAAGAGAATAGAGCATCCACATCCCTATAGGATTGCTTGGTTGTAGAAAGATCATAAAGCTTTGGTTAATGAACAATGTTTGGTAAAGTTTAAGATTGGAGATTATCATGATGAGGTGTTATGTGACATTATGCCAATGGATGTATGTCACTTGTTATTGGGAAGACCATGGCAGTATGATATGTATGCTATCCATGATGGCTGTGGTAACACCTATTCTTTTACAAAAGATGGAGTGAGATATAAGTTGAAACCTGTGAGAGAAACAGAGAAAAAGGTATGTAGTATTACTAGATTTTGTTTGGTAGATGGTAGAATTTTTTTGGATGGAATGAAACATGAACATATGTGCTTTGCCTTGATTCCTAAACTTAATGAAGAGGAAGGAGAAGATGTACCAGTAGAAATTGCAGATCTATTGGATGAATTTAAAGATATTTTTCTAGATAATGTACCTGAAGGTTTGCCACCAGTGAAAAGCATAAGTCATCAAATATATTTGATACTAGGAGGTAGTTTGCCTAATAAGGTAGCCTATAGAATAACTCTTGTAGAAAATGAGGAGCTAAACAAACACATTCAAGAATTGTTAAAAAAGGATCTAATTGTTGGAGTACTTGACAACACTGAGAGGGGGGGTGAATCAATGTTGTAGAAAATAAAACACTTTATTCACTTTTATTTTCAAACTTCAAAAAATAGAAGTAGATGTTGATTTAGGCTTTATCAATGCAAGAGATTGTGCATTAAAGAACTGAACAAACAAGTATAATGGATAAATTAATCTTGTAACAAATGAGACTATAAGACATAAATTTTAGGAGTGGAAAAACCTCTTGGGGTAGAAAAACCACTCAATAAATGCCTCACTGGCTTATTCAAAAAATCATGCCTCACTGGCTACAAAAAAATGTCTCACAGACTTTTATCACTGCCTCACTGGCAACACAAGCCTCACTGGAAACATAAGCCTCATTGACAACATAAGCCTCACTGGAAAAAATCATATTGTCTCACTGACATGATCACTTACAACTTCTCAAAGATCAGATGAAAATGTACAATACAAAGGGTTTCTCTATTTCTCTACAATTCAAATCTTGACAGTCTCATTTATTTGAGACTCAAGAATACATAACCAAAACTATGCACATCAATTGATCAAAAGATATACAATAGTTTGTTGCTTTGATATGATATTACAAGTAATACAATATAACCTCAACTAACAAAATATTACAGATACTTTTTAAACTCTCAAATTTTCTTCTTCCTTTCAAAACAATGTATAGATTTTCAAGAAGACAAATCACTATTTTGTAGACCACTGATCATCAACAAACTTTCAAGAACCATTACAGAGCATTATATAATTTTTGCAGACAACTTTCAAGTTCATAGAATGTAGTGTTTTAAGATCCCCAAATGTATATAAGATAGAATGTAGTTTTGTGATTTTTCACCATGCTGAGTACAGTCTTTTAGAAAGCACAACTATGATTTTATCAATAACCTCTCAAGTATCATAAAATGCAGTTTTACAAACTTCATAGAATCTCAAAAACAATCACAATCTATGTATGTCATATGCATATCTTTGTTTCACTAAACTTTCAAGAACCTCAATGCAATTTTTCAACTCAGAAAACAAACTGTCAACTTCAAGGCATTACGTAGAATTTTATAAACATAACTAACCAGTATCATCATAATGTAGAGTGTAACAATGTAATTTTATTGCTACTACTTTGTATACCTTTTCACGGTTCTTAATCTACACTAATACCCTGGAAAATTTTTCATATAAATAAACCCTTGACCTCACAAAATGTGAAGAATCCATACCTTCCTCATTTTCAAACTTACAAATCATAACTGCTAGAAGAAATCTAAACTGTCTTCAACGTTCTCTTACTTTCCAAGACTAGATTCATGATGGGGTGCTGCTGGTCAAACCCTAAGTATTTTGCATTATACACCAAGATACAACTTGGCATTATGCCCGAGATGCAATCCATTTCTCATTTTACTTTGTTCCCTGTTGTCCCGGTAACCTTAATGGGGTTGGTGAAAAATAAATATTTAAAACACCCTTCAGTCTGTCTAATAACTTGTAAGAACCGATTGTATGTTCTAAAGTCTTAATGAATTTTATTTCAAGAACAAATTAAAACCTTTTTGAAAAATTTTAAGCCCTTAGTGATGCCTTTATATCACTTCACAAAATTGTGCCAACCATGATCTTCAAGGTAATTAAAAATAAGTTTTTCAATTGAGTCCACCTAAGATATGATGTCCATAAATCTTTGTGATCTTATGATGAAATAAACTGAAGACCAAAAAAGATTCTAATAGAGTCAATGCTAGGAACCATGGAGAACAATATAATGATCAAAGTATGATATTGACTGTTGCCTCTTCAATGATGAAACACTTACCAATACCACTGTCAAAATGAACCAGGCCAATAACATATCAACCTGTGTATGCCAAGGTGAATCCTTGCCATCAATGGTAACCTTGATAAGCAATGCCTTTGTTTGCATATTGAATCAAGAGAAAATAATCAAGTGCCTTATTAAACCGCCCTTACACTTAACACATGACACAACAAATGCCAAAAGTAACAAGAATTGTAACACTGCCATATTGCTAAGGAAAGATCATTGTAAAACATTATGCAATTTTGAGCCCACTATAATGCTAAGAGCCACAATACCACTGCAATGAGAGAACCAATGCCATAGCATGTCAACTTGCATCAACTTGCATCAAATGCTAAACTATGAATAACATCATGAATACCAAGACAACCAAATGTTGCCAAGCATAACCAAATACCTCTGCCAACTGTCATGATAGCCAACTATCATGATAGCCAACTGTCATGATACAACTATCATTGTCCCATAAATATAAGAGTTTATGTATTTGTCATCAAGGACAACAACCTGAGAGGGCAACAAACTCCCCCTTTGTCCTTGATGGAAAAACACAACTCTCTCTCTCTCTCTCTCTCTCTCTCTCTCTCTCCCTTTTTACATCGAAGACAAAGGGAGAAAGAAGTGTGACATTGCCTCAAAGAGAGATCAGGAACCATAATTCAACATGCTACATAAAGAAATGATAAGAAAAGAAAATAGAAAATATAAAGCATGCCAACACTGCCCTAAAACATCACTACATTGTCATTAATAAAGAATGAACATAGTAATGAACATGTGTCATAGTAGGAGAGATATAGTACTATCAAGGACAACAACTAAATACATCACTGAAGGCTAAAAAGCTACATTATATCAAGCACAATACCACTAAAAGTATCACAAACCAAACACCAAAAGAAAATATAGCAACCAATCACTGAAACCTGTACCAAAACCTGTCATCTCATAATCACCAAAACAAAGCAATATGAACTAAGGTACTACCAAGAAAGTGAATAGTTCATTGTTCAAAAAAGAGAATAGTCTTCAAACAAGGTCAAGACTATGTGTTTACAACTTTTTCAGACCTGTACTGTCAAGATCAGAGCAATATAAGCACATAAAGACTTCACTGTACATAGACTGCCATCTTAAGAACTCCACCACCTAAACATAGTTTGGAAGTCATGATACTATCTTTTTCAAATAAATCTGTAGCATGTCCTCTTACTTTGTTATCACCTTGCCTAACTAATACAAGATCATATCAAGACCAAACCAAGAAATCATAATCAACAATGTAGCCATTGTATAAGAGAAAAACAATACCACTGTTAGCAAACATGAAAACCCCAAAAATTACATTATATCCATCATGGTAAAACATCAACTGATAAAGACACCAATGAACCAATTGAAAACACTAGAATGTAGGCATCAAGAAAACAACATCAAAACACTAAGAGATCATCTATATATTCCACTGTACCACTGCCCTTATCAAAGCAACAACAGAATGTCAGAAAACTAATAAATCTATGCATGAACCAATGTCCTCATAAATGCTGAACTGACATAAGAAATAGAGGAACATAACTATCAAATTGAAAGAGTAAGTGCTATGATAATTGCCATTGTAAATCCATGTTGTACCAACATGAAAAGAGATAACAAAAGAATGAAGTTTGTTCATCACTTGTCACATTAGGGTGCTAAGAAGCTCCCCCTGAGATCAAAGCCTACTGCAACTTTCCATTAACCTTAAAGGCCTCAACATTTACTTCACTGTAAGCATATGAATTAGAATATTATGAAGCATGTCCATATTAATATATCAACTGTCCTATTCTTCATCAAAGTATTACCCTATTCTATACAACTTCCAGTAAAGAAGTTTAAATTTAATCATGAGAATGATCAAGAATGACATGTATCTCTCTTCAACAGTATAATCTTCTTACAAGAACACTGTTATTAAACAAACACCACATCAACAAACCAAACACAATCATATGTGAATGACAGATTTATGCAGGAAAAACCACTGCATTCTGGCCTGTTCCAAGAATTATAATAATTGGAGTACTTGCAATTTGTAACCTCTCTTTCCACTTGCATTTTATGTTTACAAGAATACCTGAATGATAACATCAAATCACTATTATAAATGCATGGTGTCAAGAAGCACATTTATAAACAAATAATTCATTGCCATTTCTTTGTACTGTGAATAATCATCAAAGGGATCACTGTATAAACAACATACTAATCATCTTGTTCATTGGCATTATTGTACTTGAACTATACTATCTATCATTACACTTGCAATTGCAATATGGTGCACCATGATCACCTAACAACATACACCAAAGTTTGATATCAATGACAACTTGAGAGATAATAAACTCCCCCTGAGGTCTTACCAACATCATAGCACTGTCACAACAAAAAAAACTACCATGCTGCGAACAAAAACCAATACCATCCTCCAACTGTCATTGTTCACTTTACCATAGTGTTTGTGCAAACCTAATTGTAGTTATCACCATAAACTGATTGAAGCATAAAATTCACTAAATCAAGAACATCTGACCTTGATGCAAGAAGTAACTAAAGCATCAACAATTGAGACAAGATCATGACATCTGATGAAAAGAGTATTATCTAAAAGAATATAGTATGATTCAAGACACAAATAGAGAATTTATCTTCTGCAACTCATGCTAAACACTCATAAGCATCATGGTACATGAATATCATTACTCGTCTTCAAGCAATGCACCAATCCACTATAAAGCACTAATCTACTGACATATACCTTGACATGAAGTGACCAAACACTTGTGCCTCTCAACATCAACATTCTGATCAATCATGAGCAAGGCAACTATAATGCCTTTGAACATCCTAAAGAAGCATAAATGCCCTTGTAAATCAATGCTAACCTTCAACAAACCAATCTATAAACAACATTGTCAACACCATTCCAACTATGGACTGAATTGTTCAAAGATCTCAAGAAGAACATACTAAAGTCATTGCTTCCAAAGGAAATTATACAACTTTGTCAAGTGCTTTATAAGTCTTTGCCATCAAACAACTCTAGATGCAAAACCAAACATATTAGTCTCATTACAACCTCTATTGTTGATTGTTTAAAAGGTTTGAAAGATACATTACAAATCAACTCCTCCTTAATTCATGCTACTCTTTTAGGCAACAAATGATGTCTCTTGTGCAACATGCACAAGCTTAGACTCTTCCTTCTTATGCTCTTGAACTTGCTTCCTTCTCCAAACTTTTATAGGCTTTTTCTTTTCTTTGTTCAGAGTATCTTCTTGTTCAGATGATTTTAACACCTTGCTTCTACAAAACTTGGCTCTATGTCCAAAAAAATTACATCTATAACACATGATCAAGGGTCTATATCTTCTCATGAATTCATACATCATCATTTAGAACTTGTCTACTACAATTTCTTGCAATGTGACCAACAATATTGCAGTTATAACAAACACTATTATAGCCTTGATTTGACAAACTATAAGAACTCTTATTCTTATTCCATAGAAGATCATTTCTTGAGTGAGTTCTACAATCTCTAGCTTTGTGACCATAAACATGACAAGAATAACAATAACCATGAAACTGAGAGTAGTTATACCTTATTGAATGGTATTGCCTGATAGGTGGAGGTCTTGAGGTTCTGCTTGTCCTTCTACCTTCATTAACACATTTATCTTCTGTCTTTGAGAGGAATCTCCTGCAACAATATAATGAAAAAATGCACAAAATAATAGAAATAGTATAACACATAAGGAATTTATTGATCGCAGGCCACTTCGAGGGGGCAACCTCCTTTGAGCAAGCTCAATACAATAAATTTGTGGATGCCTTCATTGGCCTCAACACGTACTTATATACTAAGTCTAATCTAAACAACTATTACTCCCCATGAATGTGGGATAATACAATATACTCACGGGATGACTTAAAAAGCATATGCATCCAACAACAATATACTAACAAAGTAAAGAGAAGGGCTAAACATGGGTTCCTAACAACCCCTCCCTCTTAGAAAAGATTTGTCCTCAAAGCTTAAGATGTGGAAATTGTTGCTGAATCTGAAGGAGTGGTTCCCATGTAGCATCCTCTGGTTGCATTTCGTGCCACTGAATTAATACCTCTGTGATGGATCGAGAGTGAAGCTGATGAGTGCGCCTGTCGAGGATTGCCTCCGGCTCCAAAATGAGGGATCCTTCATTATCCAGTTCTAGTAAAACAGTTTGTGCTCTGATGTTGGTGCCAAGAACTTTCTTTAGACAAGAGACATGAAATACTGGATGAACGCGAGGAGGAAAACTATGATGCAGAGGCATCCACACTAAAACCTTGACATATAGCATGTATGTCCGCAACCCTTCATCATCATCATCATATTTCCCTTAACACTGTCAGCATCATCATATTTTCTCTGCCGACCGATATCCTCCTGCAGACAAACCTTCGACCTTTCGCTTGTCAGCAGCATCATCATATCCGGCTATCGGCAGCATCATCACATTCGGCAAGCGCAATCATCCTCCTGACGTTCACTGTTCATCTTACCGCCAACCTCTATCTTCATCATCATGATGTTCAACATCATGTTCATCAGCAGGATATAGAACATCCGGTTGCTTCCATATATCCTGATGACGACTACCTCATGCACCTTTCCTTCGATGCTTACGTCACCCCGATATCCTGATGACGATTATCCTGATGACGATGACGTCACATGCAGCTCCTCCAATATCCTGCTGTCGGCCAAACTTAACATTATCGGCCTGCGATGGTTTTATCCGCCCGATCTTCTACCTTATGCCGATACGCTCCTCCTCGGCAACACCTTATGATGATCACCTCGAAACACATTCACCTTATGCAAACGATTGCATCATGCTCACCTCCATCTACTCGGATGACGCCTGAAGTAACTGCAGGATATACACAAAAATATCCTGATGATGCCATTGTGACAGATTTTCTGACCTTAGCAAATTTTGATCCGCCGAACCTCCTGAGGTGACCCGACCTACTTTCAGGGTGATCTTCCAGACTCGAACTACTAGCACGACCTAGCACATGCCCATGCTAGGGTTCTCAGCACATCTCGACTGCGATCCTGCAAACATACATGTGAACAAATAGAAAATGCAAACTAAATCCTAAACTATTGTACATAGCCATTCCACCGATTCGACGAATCAACCAGTGGAATGGATCAGCGAATCCATGCAACCACCAGAACAGCAACTCGATTACACAATGGAATTCAAAACAGAGAATGGACACAAACAGGATCTCTTTATTGATTTCAAAAGATGCAAATACAATATTCAGTCTCTCCCTCTGTCTCACTCTCTGCAAAGTCTGATCGATGATCGATCATCTACAATACCAACCGATCCTACTACATAAATAGGATTTCCTGCGAGTACTACCGACCCGACTCCAAGCGGCTGGGAGCTTCCAAGCGGCTGGGAGGATCCAACCGAACTTACAGCATAACAGCTGTCCTAACAACCTAGCTAAAAATAGTAAAGTATGGTCAACATGACCTTATTACATGCATTGGTCTTATAAGACCTTCTTGGAAACATTAACAAGACCTAAAACAAACTAACTACCTCATGGAGGCCAGCTGTCAGGTAGGTGCTCCTGCACCATACTCCCCAACAGAAAAGAACTCATGTCCCATGAGTTTGGTTGTGGAAGTCCTCCACCCTTACACTTTGCCTTTGCAGTGTCTTGACCTGTTCCAGCTTTGTCCTCTGCTGGCTCGCAGCTGCTCCAAGACTTCTGAACTGTAACTTGTTTTCTTGCAAGTAAATCCTCATGCCTGTCAATGTAGGCCCTTCTCTCACATACCTTGTGTTTGTCAGGTTGTCTGACCAGAACCTCTGTCTGAACTGCCTCTTGAACTTCTGCAATGTTCAACTTTGGCTTTCTTTCAACTTTTATAGGACAAACAATAGTCCCAACTATGACAACATCCTTGTCATTCCTCTCAACCGGTTGCTGTTTGCAAACCTGTTTCTTAACCTGCTGCTGACCTTTGTCAGTCACAACTGAAACTATCTTCAACCTGTTGTCCTTAACAACTCCTTTCCCTGCAGTGTCCGCAACTGCCTTTATGCCTGCTCCTATAGGCTTCTGCACAAACTCCTTCTTTCCTACTAAAATGATTTGGGCTGCCCCCTGTGCTGCAGCATTTGCCTGCAATGGCATCAACATAATAGTCTTCCCATCTTTCTTGATGGTGTAGGTATTAGCATACCCATCATACAGTACCCTCCTATCAAATTGCCATGGTCTACCCAATAGTAGGTGACAACATTCCATGGGCAAAATGTCACACAAAACTCTATCCTGATATGCTCCAATCTGAAAATCAACATATGCCTGTTCATAGACAAAAAGTGATTGACTATCACTCACCCAAGATGCCTTGTAAGGGTGATGGTGTGGAATCCTTTCCAAATTCAGTTTATCCACCATTTCCTGAGATACCATGTTGTCTGTTGAACCAGTATCGATGACAACCTTACATATTTTACCTTTGCTCTTGCATGTGGTCTTGAAAAGAGCTCTTCTTTGCATCATATCCTTTGATGTCTGCAAACTAGTTCTCCTTAGCATCAATGCTTCTCCCTCCTCAGGATATCCATAATTGTCAGGAACTCTATCTTGATAAGTGTTTAAACTTTGTACACATTCCTCTACTTTCTCTTCTTGTACAAGTTGTACTCTCTTGTCATTCATTCTATCATTTCTGGATGATGAACCTTTGCTTTCTGGACATTTGAAAAATGGATGACCAAACTCACCACAGGTGTAACACTTTCCTGAAAATGTAGTAGAACCTCTACCACTTCCAAATCTGCCTCTGTTACCTTTCCATCCACCTCTGAAATCAGACTGTCCCTGTCCTTTACCAGTGTCTTCTTGACCCTCATTGGTTTGCCCTGTTGTAGGGGCTGCTCCTCTTCCCCTCATATTGTTTTCTCTTCCTCTCATGGACTTATCTTGTCTTCTATTCATCTTTTCTTCAATCCTGATTGCCATTTGGTAACAATCCTCCACATTCTTAGGGTTAGCTAAAACTAACTCATCCTGTATGTTCAATCTCAGACCAGCCAAGTACCTAGCCACCTTTTCTACCTCATTCTCATGATGACCAGATCTCATACTCAACTTATAAAACTCCTCAGTATATGCCTTCACATCCATTTCCTTTTGCCTTAATAATTGTAGCTTCTTAAACATCTGAATTTCATAATCCTTAGGCAAGAATTTACCTTTGATCCTTGCTACCATCTTATCCCATGAAGTGATCTTTGACTTCCCTTGTTTCCTTCTCTCGGATTGTACATAATCCCACCAAACCAAAGCATGACCTCCTAACTTGGTCTTTGCAATCTTTACCTTCTGATCCTCAGCAACATCTTCACATTCAAAGTGATTATCAAGTAATAGAGATATACCTTATTATGCAGGAGCACCTACCTGACAGCTGGCCTCCATGAGGCAGTTAGTTTGTTTTAGGTCTGGTTAATGTTTCCAAGAAGGTCTTATAAGACCAATGCATGTAATAAGGTCATGTTGACCATACTTTACTATTTTTAGATAGTTTGTTATGACATCTGTTATGCTGTATGTCCGGTTGGATCCTCCCAGCCACTTGGAAGCTCCCAGCCGCTTGGAGTCGGGTCGGTAGTACTCGAAGCAGATCCTATTTATGCATGAGGATCAGTTGGTTAGAGATATAGATATGCTCCAATCTAAAAATCAACGTATGCCTGTTCATAGACAAAAAGTGATTGACTATCACTCACCCAAGATGCCTTGTAAGGGTGATGGTGTGGAATCCTTTCCAAATTCAGTTTATCCACCATTTCCTGAGATACCATGTTATCTGTTGAACCAGTATCAATGACAACCTTACATACCTTACCTTTGCTCTTGCATGTGGTCTTGAAAAGAGCTCTTCTTTGCATCATATCCTTTGATGCCTGCAAACTAATTCTCCTTAGCATCAATGCTTCTCCCTCCTCAGGATATCCATAACCGTCAGGAACTCTATCTTCTTGATAAGTGTTTGAACCTTGCACACTTTGCTCTACTTTCTCTTCTTGTGCAAGTTGTACTCTCTTGTCATTCGTTCTATCATTTCTGGATGATGAACCCTTGCTTTCTGGACATTTGAAAAATGGATGACCAAACTCACCACAGGTGTAACACTTTCCTGAAAATGTAGTAGAACCTCTACCACCTCCAAATCTGCCTCTATTACCTTTCCATCCACCTCTAAAATCAGACTGTCCCTGTCCTTTACCAGTGTCTTCTTGACCCTCATTGGTTTGCCTTGTTGTAGGGGCTACTCCTCTTCCCCTCATATTGTTTTCTCTTCCTCTCATGGACTTATCTTGTCCCCTATTCATCTTTTCTTCAATCCTGATTGCCATTTGGTAACAATCCTCCACACTCTTAGGGTTAGCTAAAACTAACTCATCCTGTATGTTTAATCTCAAACCAGCCAAGTACCTAGCCACCTTTTCTACCTCATTCTCATGATGACTAGATCTCATACTCAACTTATAAAACTCCTCAGTATATGCCTTCACATCCATTTCCTTCTGCCTAAAAAATTGCAGCTTCTTAAACATCTGAATTTCATAATCCCTGGGCAAGAATTTACCTTTGATCCTTGCTACCATTTTATCCCATGAAGTGATCTTTGACTTCCCTTGTTTCCTTCTCTCGGATTGTACATAATCCCACCATACCAAAGCATGACCTCCTAACTTGGTCTTTGCAATCTTTACCTTCTGATGGTAGTTACAGTTCAGAAGTCTTAGAGCAGCCAAGAGCCAGCAGAGGACAAAGCTGGAACAGGTCAGAACACTGACACGACAAAGTGTAAAGGTGGAGGACTTCCACAACCAAACTCATGGGACATGAGTTCTTTTCTGTTGGGGAGTATGGTGCAGGAGCACCTACCTGACAGCTGGCCTCCATGAGGTAGTTAGTTTGTTGTAGGTCTTGTTAATGTTTCCAAGAAGGTCTGATAAGACCAATGCATGTAATAAGGTCATGTTGACCATACTTTACTATTTTTAGATAGTTTGTTAGGACAGCTGTTATGATGTATGTCCGGTTGGATCCTCCCAGCCGCTTGGAAGCTCCCAGCCGCTTGGAGTCGGGTCGGTAGTACTCGCAGGAGATCCTATTTATGCAGTAGGATTGGTTGGTTTGAGATATATAGATATAGATGTTGAGAAGCTAGACTGCAGGGAGTGAGACAGAGAGAGGAGAGACAGAGCATTGTATTTGCATCTTTTGAAATCAATAAAGAGATCCTGTTGTGTCAATTCTCTGTTTGGATTCCTTTGTGTAATCGAGTTGCTGTTCTGGTGGTTTCATGGATTCGATGATCCATTCCACCGGTTGATTCGTCGAATCGGTGGAATGGCTATGTACAGTAGATTAGGATTTAGTCTGCATTTTGTGTTTGTTTGCATGTCTGTTTGCAGGATCGCAGTCGAGAGGTGTTGAGAACCCTAGCATGGGTATGTGCTAGGTCGTGCTGGTTGTTAGAGTCTGGAAAGTTATCCAGGAAGCGGATCGGGTCACCTCAGGAGGTTCAGCGGATCGAAATTCGCTAAGGTTAGAAAATCCATCGCAACGGCATCATCAGGATATTTCTGTGCATATCCTGCAGTTACTTAGGGCGTCATCCGAGTAGATGGAGGTGAACATGATGCAGTAGTTTGCATAAGGTGAATGCGTTTTGGGGTGATCATCATCAGGTGTTGCCGAGGAGGAACAGGATATTTTATATCCTGCTGATGAACATGATGTTGAACATCATGATGCTGCAGATAGAGGTTGGCGGTAAGATGAACAGTGAACATCAGGAGGATGTTTGCGCTTGCCGAATGTGATGATGCTACCGATAGCCGGATATGATGATGCTACTGATAGGCGAGAGGGTGAAGGTTTGTCTGCAGGAGGATATCGGTCGACAAGAGAAAATATGATGATGATGATGGGTTGTAGACATACATGCTGTATGTCAAGGTTTTAGTGTGGATGCCTCAGCATCATAGTGGTATCAGAGCTCAGCAAAAGGTCTGGGCTGTTGTGTGTTGATTCTGTCACCAAAAGGGCAGAGGTAGAGTTGATTCTGTCACTGAAAGGACAGAGGTAGAGGAGTGAGAGGTTGACAAAATGCCTCCGAAAGGTAATGGTACTGCAAGGGAATTGCAAGAGATTAATCTTTACCTTATTATGCATGTAATAAGGTCATGTTGACCATACTTTACTATTTTTAGCTAGGTTGTTAGGACAGCTGTTATGCTGTAAGTTTGGTTGGATCCTCCCAGCCGCTTGGAAGCTCCCAGCCGCTTGGAGTCGGGTCGGTAGTACTCGCAGGAAATCCTATTTATGTAGTAGGATCGGTTGGTATTGCATATGATCGATCATCGATCAGACTTTGTAGAGAGTGAGACAGAGGGAGAGACTGAATATTGTATTTGCATCTTTTGAAATCAATAAAGAGATCCTGTTTGTGTCCATTCTCTGTTTTGAATTCCATTGTGTAATCGAGTTGCTGTTCTGGTGGTTGCATGGATTCGCTGATCCATTCCACCGGTTGATTCGTCAAATCGGTGGAATGGCTATGTACAATAGTTTAGGATTTAGTTTGCATTTTCTATTTGTTCACATGTATGTTTGTAGGATCGCAGTCGAGATGTGCTGAGAACCCTAGCATGGGCATGTGCTAGGTCGTGCTGGTAGTTCGAGTCTGGAAAGTTGTCCAGGAAGCAGATCGGGTCACCTTAGGAGGTTCGGCGGATCAGAATCCGTTAAGGTTGGAAAATCCATCGCAACGGCATCATCAGGATATTTCTGTGTATATCCTACGGTTACTTCGGGCGTCATCCGAGTAGGTGGAGGTGAGCATGATGCAATCATTTGCATAAGGTGAATGTGTTTCGGGGTGATCATCATCAGGTGTTGCCGAGGAGGAGAGTATCGGCATAAGGTAGAAGATCGGGTTGATAAAACCATCGCGGGCCGATAATGTTATGTTTGGCCGATAGCAGGATATTGAAGGAACTGCATGTGACGTCATCATCATCAGGATAATCGTCATCAGGATATCGGGGTGATGTAAGCATCGAAGGAAAGGTGCATGAGGTAGTCGTCATCAGGATATATGGAAGGAACCGGATGTTCTATATCCTGCTGATGAACATGATGTTGAACATCATGATGATGAAGATAGAGGTTGGCGGTAAGATGAACAGTGAACGTCAGGAGGATGATTGTGCTTGCCGAATGTGATGATGCTGCTGATAGCCGGATATGATGATGCTGCTGACAAGCGAAATGTCGAAGGTTTGTCTGCAGGAGGATATCGGTCGGCAGAGAAAATATTATGATGCTGACAGTGTTAAGGGAAATATGATGATGATGATGAAGGGTTGCGGACATACATGCTGTATGTCAAGGTTTTAGTGTGGATGCCTCTGCATCATAGTGGTATCAGAGCTCAGCAAAAGGTCTGGGCTGTTGTGTGTTGATTCTGTCACCGAAAGGGCAGAGGTAGAGTTGATTCTGTCACTGAAAGGACAGAGGTAGAGGAGTGAGAGGTTGACAAAATGCCTCCGAAAGGTAATGGTACTGCAAGGGAGTTGCAGGAGATGAAGGAAAAACATGCCAGAGAGATGAGGAAGATGAAGGAGCTTGCTGAAGCACTTCAAGCCAGGCTTGTAGCCTTGGAGAAGAACAAAAAGAGGGAAGTGGAAGATAGTGAGTCTGAAGAAGATGAAGATGCTGTTGAAGAGCATGAAGAGGTAGCTGAAGATCTGGATGCTGAAGACCAGAGATTTGCAAAACTGTTAATGGCAGTGCAGAGTGATAAACCTAAGGTAAAGGTTGATGTTTCCAAGTATAATGGAAGTTTGAATGAAGATGAGTTACTGGATTGGATTGCTGCACTTGATAATCACTTTGAATGTGAAGATGTTGCTGAGGATCAGAAGGTAAAGATTGCAAAGACCAAGTTAGGAGGTCATGCTTTGGTTTGGTGGGATTATGTACAATCCGAGAGAAGGAAACAAGGGAAGTCAAAGATCACTTCATGGGATAAGATGGTAGCAAGGATCAAAGGTAAATTCTTGCCTAAGGATTATGAAATTCAGATGTTTAAGAAGCTGTAATTTTTAAGGCAGAAGGAAATGGATGTGAAGGCATATACTGAGGAGTTTTATAAGTTGAGTATGAGATCTGGTCATCATGAGAATGAGGTAGAAAAGGTGGCTAGGTACTTGGCTGGTTTGAGATTGAACATACAGGATGAGTTAGTTTTAGCTAACCCTAAGAATGTGGAGGATTGTTACCAAACGGCAATCAGGATTGAAGAAAAGATGAATAGGAGACAAGATAAGTCCATGAGAGGAAGAGGCAGCAATACGAGGGGAACAGGAGCAGCCCCTACAACAGGGCAAACGAATTAGGGTCAAGAAGACACTGGTAAAGGATAGGGGCAGTCTGATTTCAGAGGTGGATGGAAAGGTAATAGAAGCAGATTTGGAAGTGGTAGAGGTTCTACTACATTTTCAGGCAAGTGTTACACCTGTGGTGAGTTTGGTCATCCATTTTTCAAATGTCCAGAAAGCAAAGGTTCATCATCCAGAAATGATAGAACGAATGACAAGAGAGTACAACTTGTGCAAGAAGAGAAAGTAGAGGAATGTGTACAAAGTTTAAACACTTATCAAGATAGAGTTCCTGACAATTATGGATATCCTGAGGAGGGAGAAGCATTGATGCTAAGGAGAACTAGTTTGCAGACATCAAAGGATATGATGCAAAGAAGAGCTCTTTTCAAGACCACATGCAGGAGCAAAGGTAAAATATGTAAGGTTGTCATCGATACTGGTTCAACAGACAACATGGTATCTCAAGAAATGGTGGATAAACTGAATTTGGAAAGGATTCCACACCATCACCCTTACAAGGCATCTTGGGTGAGTGATAGTCAATCACTTTTTGTCTATGAACAGGCATATGTTGATTTTCAGATTGGAGCATATCAGGATAGAGTTTTGTGTGACATTTTGCCCATGGAATGTTGTCACCTACTGTTGGGTAGACCATGGCAATTTGATAGGAGGGTACTGTATGATGGGCATGCTAATACATACACCATCAAGAAAGATGGGAAAACTATTAGGTTGATGCCATTACAGGAAGCAGCCACAACACAGGGGGCAGCCAAAATCATTTTAGTGGGAAAGAAGGAATTTGTGCAGAAGCCTATAGGAGCAGGCATAAAGGCAGTTGTGGACACTGTAGGGAAAGGAGTTGTTAAGGACAACAGTTTGAAGATAGTTTCAGTTTTGACTGATAGAGGTCAGCAGCAGGTTCAGCAACAGGTTTGCAAACAACAACCAGTTGAGAGGAATGACAAGGATGTTGTCATAGTTGGGACTATTGTTTGTCCTATAAAGGTTGAAAGAAAGACAGAGTTGAACATTACAGAAGTTCAAGAGGCAGTTCAGACAGAGGTTCTGGTCAGACAACCTGAGAGAAGGGCCTACATTGACAGGCATGAGGATTTACTTGCAAGAAAACAAGTTACAGTTCAGAAGTCTTGGAGCAGCCGCGAGCCAGCAGAGGACAAAGCTGGAACAGGTCAAGACACTACAAAGGCAAAGTGTAAAGGTGGAGGACTTCCACAACCAAACTCATGGGACATACAGTTCAGAAGTCTTGGCGCAGCCGAGAGCCAGCAGAGGACAAAGCTGGAACAGGTCAGAATATTGCAAAGGCAAAGTGTAACGGTGGAGGACTTCCACAACCAAACTCATGGGACATGAGTTCTTTTCTGTTGGGGAGTATGGTGCAGGAGCACCTACCTGACAGCTGGCCTCCATGAGGCAGTTAGTTTGTTGTAGGTCTTGTTAATGTTTCCAAGAAGGTCTGATAAGACCAATGCATGTAATAAGGTCATGTTGACCATACTTTACTATTTTTATCTAGTTTGTTAGGACAACTGTTATGCTGTATGTCTAGTTGGATCCTCCCAGCCGCTTGGAAGCTCCCAGCCGCTTGGAGTCGGGTCAGTAGTACTCGCAAGAGATCCTATTTATGTATGAGGCTCGGTTGGTTTTAGATATAGATATAGATGTTGAGAAGCTAGACTGCAGGGAGTGAGACAGAGAGAGGAGAGACAGAGCATTGTATTTGCATCTTTTGAAATCAATAAAGAGATCCTGTTGTGTCAATTCTCTGTTTGGATTCCTTTGTGTAATCGAGTTGCTGTTCTGGTGGTTTCATGGATTCGCTGATCCATTCCACCGGTTGATTCGTCGAATCGGTGGAATGGCTATGTACAGTAGATTAGGATTTAGTCTGCATTTTGTGTTTGTTTGCATGTCTGTTTGCAGGATCGCAGTCGAGAGGTGTTGAGAACCCTAGCATGGGTATGTGCTAGGTCGTGCTGGTTGTTAGAGTCTGGAAAGTTATCCAGGAAGCGGATCGGGTCACCTTAGGAGGTTCAGCGGATCGAAATTCGCTAAGGTTGGAAAATCCATCGCAACGGCATCATCAGGATATTTCTGTGTATATCCTGCGGTTACTTCGGGCATCATCCGAGTAGATGGAGGTGAGCATGATGCAATCGTTTGCATAAGGTGAATGTGTTTTGGGGTGATCATCATCAGGTGTTGCCGAGGAGGAGCGTATCGGCATAAGGTAGAAGATCGGGTTGATAAAACCATCGCGGGCCGATAATGTTATGTTTGGCCAACAGCAGGATATTGAAAGAACTGCATGTGACATCATCGTCATCAGGATAATCGTCATCAGGATATCGGGGTGACGTAAGCATCGAAGGAAAGGTGCGTGAAGTTGTCATCATCAGGATATATGGAGGGAACCGGATATTTTATATCCTGCTGATGAACATGATGTTGAACATCATGATGCTGCAGATAGAGGTTGGCGGTAAGATGAACAGTGAACATCAGGAGGATGTTTGCGCTTGCCGAATGTGATGATGCTACCGATAGCTGGATATGATGATGCTGCTGACAGGCGAGAGGGCGAAGGTTTGTCTGCAGGAGGATATCGGTCGGCAAGAGAAAATATGATGATGATGATGGGTTGTAGACATACATGCTGTATGTCAAGGTTTTAGTGTGGATGCCTCTTTCTAACATCCTTATTTCGAAGCTCAGCAAAAGGTCTGGGCTGTTGTGTGTTGATTCTGTCACCAAAAGGGAATTGTTCAAATGTGATGCACTTGAGTTCCCATGATAAACAGTCTTTTATGCTTAGTACTCTTTGTTTTGGAGACTTCACTGTGGTAGCCAAGGAGGGATATGGTCACATTATAGATAAATTGATGCACTACAATATGAGGTGTGCTGAGGTGAGAAAAGGATTTGATCCTGAAGGTTTTATTGACCTTGCTCAGAGAAAACAAAACCTCAGTGTGTACACACATGTTCCCTATCCACATGATGATGTCATCAAGAATTTGGAGGAGGTTGAGGTTGAACTAGTGGTTGAGAAATACAATAGGGACTTGGATGAAAAGAAGAAACAACTTGCAGAGATTGAGGTGTTATCTTCTAGTGATGAAGAGCCTACAAGGCAAGAGGAGCCACAACAACAGATAACAAAAATGTCCAAAAGAAAAATGCAACAATATTAGCCTCCTGTCATAGCACATGATGAAGAGGGGCCTACTGATGAAGACCCAAGACAAATAGCATATGATTCTTTTATTTCTGATGATAAATTTATTCATTCTAAAGAATTCAAATCATTTTTATATAAATGCAAGGGGAAAGAAATCAGAGAGTCAGTTGATGATGTCTCTGCTGACAATGAGAGACAATTACTTGATAGGTTGAAAGCAACATTTGATAATTAATTACAAGATATGACCCCTAGTATGGGTAGACAACTGCTCAAAGAAGCAGAGGTTATGATCTTTCTTGGCCTTGATTTGAATTTTGCTCTAGTCTTTGATAGTTTTCTGCATAATACGGATGATAAACACAAGCTCACTCCAAAAGGTGTCAAGGAAGTATATATGGGCACCAAATTTAATATTGAGGAAAATTCATTGATGATATGGGCCATGTATCCTCCCCACAAAAAGATAGCCATCATAAACACTGAGAAAACTTTTGGCCATGTCATGACTTCTAAGGTAGGGGAGACTGACCCCTTGATCACTACAGACATTGGCATCAATGTTGCAAAGCTGAATAAGGCACAGGCTCAGATGTTAATTAAGGAAAGAGATGCATACAAGCTGAGCTATGAGAGATTGACAAAAGAGAATGATTATTTGAAAGATGCTATCAAGAGTACCTTCGGGGGATCAGTAAAGAGACTAACCCAGGGTGAAAGCTCACAAAGTGTCCAATCACTATCCATAGATCAAGTAGCCCAAATCCAGATGGATACACTTGTCATAGTACTCTAGAACAGGCATACCAATATGATGCATTGGCTAAACTAATTTTGGGATAATTATTCTCAAAATTATAAGGCGATCCAAGAGCATGAAAGGCTTGAAAAAAGGCTACAGGAGAAATTAAGTGAGACACAGGGTAAAGATACTTCTGACATTGCAAGTGCCTCCAATGTAAAAGAGTTGATCGAACAACATCAGAAGTATTATGATCAACTCAAGACTAATGCGAAAGAGTGTGTTGAAACCTCAAAAGCAGGAGTGCCCACATTGTTCAAAAGCAATAAAGAATTAAAGAGCAAAGAAGAATGGAGTAGAGACTGTCAAGCGATATTACATGAAGCTTTAGAAGCTCTTAAGGACAAAGACTCTGCATCCGAGGAAGCCTGCAAACATTTGGAGAGGATGGTTACAATGGATGTGATCACAAGGAATGCCATTGGATTTACTGATTCACATAGTAGCCAGGAGTACTTAGATCATATTACTCAGCTGTACTTGAGGTTAAATAGAGGATAAGCATGGTTATTTTATTGTTATTATGCTTGTTAATTCCCAAAAGACTTCTTTGAAGAGTTATGTCTCTTCATATGTATTCCTATATAAGGTGGACATATGATGCTGAATTACAATGATCAGTAGACTATAATACATAAAGTTTACAATGTTTTTCAAAGACCATGTTACAAGTTTATTATTGAAGAAGTAAATTGAAGTTCTTCGATTCTATGGTTCTATTCTAGCATTAATTGTTTGTTAAGATTACTCAATTGTGTGGTTGTCTCCAGTTCAAATATTTCCTTGTTATTCAAATTAATATATCAAGTATATAGCTAATTTGTTAATGCACATTTGCTGTATCTGTGTGATTGAATAAATTGGTTTCCATTAGAGGAATTAAAATCCTTCTGATCAATTATAGTAACTTGGAAGTGTTAGTTTGGATTACTAAGAAGAACCATACAATTAGGATTGCCATTCTGTCTCCAAGTTAATATTATCTGTTATTCTTGCATATTTCATTCATTTGGTTCCTTCAAGAAAGGATTAAATTACCTTCTGGTGAATTACAAGAGGTCTGATTATATTGGTTAGATTGTTAAGAAGAGTTTGTCAGTCATTTCCTTGCACGTTTATACAAGTTATAAACTAAAGTATTGTGCCAAACAGTTAAAGTTACTACCAACTATAAGCCTCTAGTCTTAGTCTTCCGTTTGACTCTGTTACCCAACAAGGCACTGGTTTGATTTCAATTTATCACTTAAAAACCCTTTTATTAGTTAAGCACAGTCATAGAATTCACCTTGATATTGCTTATACAATTTCTACCAACCATTCATTAGATATTAGATATAGAATTAATTAGCAAGCTTTCATCTATCCTATACCATTTGCCACTGTAGGTAGATCCATTTAATTAGTCAATACATTTACATTTAGTCTGCCTTAATTTCCAAGGTTCACCCACCTAGGTGTAGCAAGACCTAAAGTGTACGGAGTTAGCAAACGCTAAAGGTTGATTCTGTCGTGTTAGTTCAAAAATATTGCAAATCTAAGCATAGAGCCTAGCATCCTCTTAGGATTAGCAACTTGCATTTTTGAGACCTAACAGTGTCCTATCTCTCTACATTTGTAGAAAGTAGCTTCTTCTCTTCTTCTACCCCTGCCTCTACCTCTTGCACCTCTGTAGTTATTGTAACATCCTTTATCCTCATTTGAGTAAGTAGGTGGATGTGGTATTTGGCTCCGCAGTGGTATATTTTGGAGTGTATGAATGTTTCTTTGATATCTCCAATTTGGTGATCAGTATCCATGGTCTGGAGTATAAAGGGGTCTTTCTTCTATCCCTTTAATATATGCCATTTCATGGTCTATGGATTCTTTGTTGTTGCAGTGATGATTACACCATGGTTCATGCTCTTTTTCTTCTTCGCAGACTCTAAAAGTAATGATGGAAAGCCATTTGTTTCATGATCATCCCATTCTCTACATGTACCACATTAAACTATCTATGTCTTCCTAGGAGCTAGCCTTAAGTCTACATTAAGTGCATCAGCTTTCTTATCTCCATTTAGAGTTGGACATTCATTTATGATGTAGCCTTTCCTAGAACAGTAGGTACACCATATGTTTGTTTTTTGTATTTGATGAGTAGTTTCTTGTTTAGCTAGGATTTCTTGTTTAATTTTCAACTGTTCTAATTCCAATTTTAATTTCTCTATTTCTTTATTTTTAGTGGCTTTATCTTGTCTTCTCCATGTTTGAGCTTCCATGCGGCAAGCTAATGTTACTACTTTTGAGTAGGTGTTGAATATTCTGCCATCTAGTGATGTCCTAATATCTGGTATTAACCCATAGATGAACCATTTAATTTGTTGTTTTTCATTTAGTGGTTCTTATAACTTCTTGGAGACCTTGAATCTATGATCATAATCTTTGATGGATTCACCCTATTCTTGTATCATATCTCTCATCTTTCTTACGTTTTTGGTAGGGATTTCTAGTGATTCAAAGTTTGATAGAAACTCAATTTTAATTTTTGACCATTCTTTGTCATGTTGGGGGCATGCTTTTCTATACCATTTTAATGTGTCATTCTGCAAAGTTCCTACAAAGTCAAATGGTTTTTCTTGGTCTTTGGTGGTACCTTTCCTTTGCCACAATGATTCGAGAAAAAAATATATGTTCGACTGCTTCTATGGTACATCCTTACCAAAAACTGGGAATTTCACTAGTGAGTTCATGTTGGAATTGAGTCTGTTGTCTCTTTTGCGGTTTTGATTTGTAGTGTTATTTAGTAATTGGCCCTTTTTCTTACAAGTTTTCTATTATGTTGGTTTCTTATTACTCTCCTTATCTCTGGATAAATGTATATCAAAATATTCCCTTTATAATATTGTGTCATAGTCTTGCATAAATTATTGTTGTGATTCTATTGTTTCACTTGAATGTTTGCTTATATTTGATGTTGAAATTCTTCTTGATTTATATGGTACATGGGATGACTCTTGGTCCGGGGGTTGAACTTCTTCAAAGTGATGTTTCATTTTAGGAGACATTTTTCCATTAGTTAGAGACATGTTATTAGATGGTGATGTTTCCCATCCCTTCTTTCATATTCTAATTGTATTATTAGATGATTTGTTGAACATGTTATCAGTTTCTTCCTATACTACCTAATATAATTCCTCATCTCTTACCTTTCCCACACTTTTGGTAACTATTTGAACTAGATATTCCACATAAAAACACAAAGGTTGTAAATTTTCTAAGGGGTTTAAGAATCTCTCTAATCTTTCATCAATTATGATTCAAAGATTAGATAAATCTAGTTCAAGGTACGGTGGTCGAGTGAGTACTAGAAGTGGTGGAGCCTCCATGCTACTATAGCCTTCCTCCCATAATGTTTGAGAGGTCCCATATTCTTTAATACTTCTTGCCGAATTGTTGAGAATTTCTCTTTCTTTATCGATATGTGAGGTTAGTTGTTTGGGAGTCTCACATGGTTCTAACACTTTATCATTCTATTTAGTTGCAGCCCCTATGACATGCTCAATTATATCCCTTTCTCCAAAATAATGTGGGTTTTTGTCTTCTTTTCCTACCACAGCCCCTCTAGTGCATTGAAACTCTCCTTCCATATCCTTTTCAACCATATCCCTTATGGCATTCTCTAACTCAATCTATCCAACTTTTTCAATTCTTTTACGGTATCTCTCTTGTCTTTCTTGTGTTAGTTTCTATCATTTTTCTTCCATGTTCAAATCCATTTCTAGAATTGGATAATTTCTTTAATATATCTTAATTTCTTATTATCTCCTTTTTCCATAGGTGTTTAAAGATTTGTAATTCCATTGATCCTTTTTTGTATCCCATGGTGCTCATGGTCATCCTTCTTTGATTGGTCACATCTTTTCAGGGATCTCTTCAAGATCCCCCCTTTCCATTCATCATCCCCTAGGTGCCTAGCCCCCTCTCACAAGATTAAGACTTAAGGGAATCTACAACAAGTCATAATTTTTTTTTGACTTTATCTATAATATCCTTCTAACTAAATTCCTTTACACCACAAGTTGTATTTGGTACTCTAATATATTCTTTTACCATTTAAACAGGGTCTTGGAAATGAGACAAAATGTTGGCAATAAAAGTAGAGTCACAGACTAAAGTTCTGAGTCCAGAAGTCTTGCATGTTGTGTTTATACCTTAGTAATTATAGTAAGAGAATGATCACAAGGTTTGTGGTAAGAATTACCATTATGCGATACATGCACACAACTGAAAACTCATAATACAAAAGTAAACAATACAAAATTAAGCATCTTTAAGCCAAAATATTATTTATATATATCTCTTATGTATTACAATATTAGATGTTCAATCTCCATCACTGTTCTACTTTCTCTCTCTTACTTCCTTTTTGACTTCAATCTCTAGTCTACTATATACATATTGTTACATTGGGGACACGTCCCTTATAATTAATGTCTTTAAATTCCTATTAGTTGTAGTCATCCTTATGCTTTGCATCCCTTTTGTAGCTATTTGCGGTGGATTCTAGATGCTATTCTTTGTATACTCTTTCCTCTACTAACAATGTATTATCCCCACAAGAGAATCTAGAGGAGTGAAAGAGTTGGTGGAGCAAAGGAGCAAAGCAGTAGTCCTTTAGGAGAAGCAAGAGGAGTGTAGGAATTGGTGGAGTGAAGGAATAGAGTATTAGTCATACTAGAGGAGTGGTATCCCTATAGGAGGAATAGGAGTTAGAGGGATGAAAAGGAGGAGTTGGTGGAGTGAAGAAATAGAGCAATAGTCTTGCAAGAAAAGCTGGTGGAGTAGTAACCCCACAAGAGGAGGAGTTGGAGGTAAGGCAATGTGTGGAGTGTATTATCCCTATAGGAGAAGTAATAGGAGTGGTATCCCCACAAGTGGAGTGATAGATGGAGTGGTATCCCCACTAGGAGAGCATTAGATAGATTGGTATCCCCACTCAAATGAATTGCAAGGGGTGAGGATCCACTACCAATCCTCACTAAATAATCTAAAAAAGAAAATTGAGACACTGGTAGAAGATAAAAAGAATCTATGTTGACTACATGTGAGCACACAAAATATTTACATTGTTGAAAATGAATGTTATAGAACAACCAATGTTATCATATCTAAGCTTTGATAAGATATTTTAGGTGGATTGTGATGCCATTAGTAGCATTAATTGAAGTAGTATTAAGTCAAGAAGGTAAACTAGTGGCATACTTTAGTGAAAAGTTAAATGATGCAAGGAGAAGATATTCAATGCATGATTAAGGGTTTTATGACATAATTCAGGCATTAAAGAAATGGAGACATTACTTGTTGCCTAGAAAAAATATGTTACAAAATAAATCATCAAGCATTACATTATTTCAATAGTCAAGGTAAGTTGAATTGAAGGGTAGAGTTTATGTAAAGTTATTCTTTTGCATTGAAACATAGGGGTGGAAAGTTAAATAGAGTTGATGTGTTGATTAGGAGACATAAATTGTTGATTGAAATAAGAGTTGAAGTAGTTGAATTTAAGGAAACAAAGAATTTATATGAAGATGGTGTAGATTTTGCCAAAGCATCGAAAGCATGTAAGGAACTAGTAAGTATGAATATAGATAATTAGCTTGATTACTTGATTCAAAACCTAATATGTCATTCAAAAGATAGTCATAAATGTTATCCATAAATGTATAAGAATGTAAAGTGGTATGTTCATTATTGGAGTGTCTATCAAGTTGTGAAATGTAGTAGTCAAAATGATGGGTTGTACAAATCATTATAGATTGCAGAGAAGCCTTGGTAGGATACCAACTATACATAATTATTTAGTATTCATCGTAGTCAATATATTTTAGAAGACGACACAATTTTCATAGAATTTAAGAGAACTAATGATGCAATACATATAGCCGACTTATTTTTCAAAGATATTGCGAGATTACATGGGTTACCAAAAAGTGTAATTTCTAATAGGGATATCAAGTCTTTTGGTTATTTCTTGAAAACATTGAAGAAATAGATGAAGATAGAATTGAAATTCAGTTCAATATATGTCACCCAAAAACTAATATAGGTAACTTATCAAGATGTGTATTAGGTAAAAGAATAGATATTGAAACATGACACTAGCACAAGCATAATTTGCATATAATAACTCAATGAATAAAACTATAGAAAGAATACCATCTGAGATAGTATATGGAAATAATCCAAGGATTCTATTAGACCTAAGAGATATTAGAAATTAAGAGAAGAGAATTACTAAGGTAAAATAATTTACAAATCACACAAAGAAATTGCATGAGGAGACAACAAAATAGTTGGGAAAAATGAAACTAAGTATAATGAAAAGGTTAAAATAAATAGGAGATATAAGGAATATTAAATTGAAGATGAAATGATGATACATCTAAAAAAGAAAGATTTCCATGGGGTGCTTAAAATAACTTGAAGATGAAGAAGTTTAGGCCTTACGAAATCATCAAAAAGTTTAATTCCAGTAATGCATATGAGGTAGGGTTTCCTAAAGTGTTTGTTATATCACTAGCATTTAACATTGCAAGTTTGTATGAGTATCATCAAGGTGAAGTGGAAGAAGAAGGTACATAAATGAAATGGAGACAACATATGTTAGGACATCATGTTGAAGAAATTGAAGAAATACTAGAGAATAGAGTTGAAAGGAGTACAAAGAATAAGAAGTATGAAGAATATTTGGTGGAAGGCATGGCAGATCGAGGACTCAACATAGATATCTACATATAAGGTGAATAGTTTTAGTTTTTCTTTAGCTACCCCAAAGAGAGGAGATCACTTTTTCAATTACTTGGGTTGTCTAATGTAGGGGCATACAAAGTGTAAAAATAATTTTACATCACCAAAAAATATTTTCTTTCATGTTTGTTTTGTTTGAAAGTACCTATAAGTATTGTAGTCATTTAATTTTTGGGTGAGTGTAAGAAGTTGAGTCCACTTTTTGGCCAAAAAGTGGAAGTGTTTTCCCTGATTTTCATAATTTGTCACATTTGACCTAAAAATTTGAAGCACTTAAAGGTTGAATCTTAAAAAAAGTCAGTATATGAAATGTAGTACTCAGAGTCTAGTTTCCAAATATGTAATTTATTTTAATACCCAGATGATACAAATTGATTTTCAATAGGCATGTCTAAAAACCACTGTTTAAAAGTCACTTTTTTTAGCCATACCATGCACATGTACGTCAACCATATTTTGACTTAAATAATTGTATTTTTCTGAATCCTTTTGGAAAAAGACCTGTAACACACTGAAGATTGTTCATGATATTTTTTTGTAAATTTTTTATTTGTTGTAATGTTGTTTTGAAAATCCCTCGTGTACGTCATGCATAAGATGACTAAACTTATCATTTTTTGAATTTTTTTTCAAATTGAAAAGAATTAACTGAAGATTGCTCACGTATAATTTATTTTTCAAAAAAATATTTTAATAAAAAGTTATTAAAATAATAAGAAAACCTGATATTTTAAGTTTATGGACCAATTTCATAAAAAATTATTTGAAAAGTTGACAAAATAATCAAATTGTAAAAAAAAATTACATATTTGGAATCTACACAATCTCATCTATAATGGGTTTTAATTTCATAAAAAAATTCTTCAAAAAACGTCTTCAGACATATGTCCAAAGTCACTCTTTTCTAGTGACACTGACATGACCTTGAAGTTGTAGGTCAAAGCAGGTCCAAAGCTAAGGGTTGGGTCCCCAAGCCTTTTCCCGACTTGAAACCCATAGCAGAAAGTATGCCTAGAATTCAAATTTTAAGAAACGGGATCCCGTTTGCACTTTTTATTATTTCAAACGGTGGAAAATAAAATGGGATCCTGCTTAGGATATGGGATCCCATAGCAAACAAGATCCCATTTCATTTTTAACCATTTAAAAAAAAAATTACTGATAAAAAATTACTGTCTTCTGTAACTTGACATCTTACATGACTGTGTACGGCCGAAAGTGACTAATTTTGCAATTTTTTTAATCAAATCTTGTCTTCTACATGCTCTTGAACTTGTATTTTCATTTGAATTTTGGAAGGAGGTAATATTGGGACAATTTTGGAGTGGAATTGTGTTCATTTTCTATTCATTTGAAGGAGGAATAAAAAGGAAAGACTTTTACTATTGAAATTCATTTGTACTTTAGAATTTTGTAATCACGAGATCACAATGTCGTCAAAAGAGGAAAGATAAGAAGGTATTGACCCCTGAAGAAATTCAAGCAAAGAGAGAGGAGGCAAAATGACAAAGAGATAGAAGAATGAGGATTCAAGTAATGAATAATGCTGAAGCATCCAGTTCCATGACTATTGAAGATAAAAACATTGAAGAGACCATGGATGTAGATGATGCAAATTTGCAAGAGGTGAATGTGGAAGATAATTCGATTATAGAAACTAATCCTGTTATGTCTTCAAATCCACCTTTCAATTCTATGGAGAATGTGACAATAGGCACAAATCCAGGTATGTCGTCAAATCCACCTTTGAATGATATGGAAAATGTGATTATTCGTATTGATCATTTAAAAGAAGCTGGATATAACAATGTTGTGATCGATCTTATTCATAGACAAGTAGAAACTAATATTGAAAATGAAATCCCTTGTGTTGGTCAAAATGAAAATCCTTTTGTTGTTGAAAATGAAAATCCTTGTGTTGGTGAAAATGAAAATCCTTGTGTTGTTGAAAATGAAAATCCTTGTGTTGGTGAAAATGAAAATCCTTTTGTTGTTGAAAATGAAAATCCTTGTGTTGTTGAAAATGAAAATATATTTTTTAAATTGAAACTACTATTTTGGATAATCTTCCTAGTAAGATTTCTTGAGACAAATAAGAACGTATGCCAATAGATTATACAACCAATTTTTTATCGGAAAAAACTATCATTTCAATGTCAACTCATGATGTAGTTGATAAGAATGTGGAAATGAGAAAAGTAATGAAAAAGTTAGGTATTTTTGTGAAACCAAAAAGAAATGATGAATCATTTAAACATGCTATATCTACTATTTCTAGTGCCATTGAGTCTATTTGAAAGAAGAGTCGATCTAAAGATAAGAATACATCATGACAAGCTATAACAACTGCTATAGTTAATAAAACAACTTTGGATAGAAGAATGTTAAGCAACATTAGTGGAATTCTAAACATACATCCTAAAACATTGGTAAGAGTGGCAAAGAGAAGAGAAATTATGGAAAACGATCCAATCAACCAGTGTTGGAGTTTTAGTGGTTGACTCCCAAGGTCTAACATGAAATTGAATATTGAAATCAAATCTTTGGTTGAAAAATATTGGCATGATAATACTAGGGTATCATCTAATGCTAGATATGTTTTGAAGTTAAGAGTGGGGTCCAAAACTCGCGATCCTCATCCGAAACACCTATTAGACACAACTCAAGCTGAATTTTGTAGAAAATTTTTAGATGATTCACTGTTACCTAGAAATATTAGTATAAGTCAAAGATCATTTGAAAAATGTAAACCTTGGTATGTCAAAATTAATAAGCAATGAATCTCTTATTGTTGTAAAACGCATGTGCAATTTCATTATTATTATGATGTTTTTTGATATATACGTTGTACTTTACATACTAACATGATTATGCAAGAATGTGGTATTAATATGCTACCTAAAATAATCAAGGAGTTTATAGCAGGTTTGTTTTGTGAAAGATCTAATGGGCATTTATTTTATTTAAGTTCATGTATTTTTGGACAATGCACTAGTTGTGGCAATCTTTCATTCCTAGGAGTTTGTATGCATGAAAGTGTTGAAAATAATTTTGGACAACAATTAGTGGATGCTAAAAGATTTAAGATTGTCAAGTATTCTTTAAATGATGGAACAATTAGAAAGCGTTGCGATTTAATCATAGAAAAAATAGTGTACATGCATTCATATCAAAACTTAAGAGTGAGATTGTACCAAAATATGTCAAACACTCTCAACATGCTCAATGACTTGATGGAAAATTTCACACATGTAGAAACACATTTCTAGTTGGAACTATACTATCAGTGGTTGCTTTTGTAGAAAACTATACTCTTGCTCCACAAGAGGAAATCCAATCACAATATTACAATTTAGTGTAGGTGGCTATGTTTGTTCATATTGTATATAGGCATGTAGATGATAGTACAGAAGATAATTTTTTTTTGAGGGAATATCATTTCTATTTGAGTGAAAACTGGTTACACTCGTCAAAGTTTGTTCAATATTGTTTCAATATATTTTATACAAATTTAAGAGAAAGAGGAATCTAGATGACAGAACATCTCATATGGTCAGATAGTTGCACATGACAATTCAAGAATGCTTGAATGTTTTATTGGTTAAGTAGGGTTCACAAAGAAAATAATGTCCAATATATGTGGAGTTTTTTTGAAGATGGATATGGTAAAGGAGAACATGATGGAGCTCGTGCATGTGTTAAAAGAATTCTTGCTAGAAAGCAATTGAAATTTGAGGATGTAGTAAAATTTCAAGATGCACGTGCAATTATGGATTGGTGCAATACAAAATTATCTAAAGGATCAAGCGAGTACTCTATAGTTTGACAATTCTTTTGGTTGGTTGAAGAAGAGAACATTCTACCTAGACTTGATTGTGAGACAATTAGTGGATCTTGTAGACAGGCAAAAATCAATAGATTTAGTGTACAAAACAACAAACTACTAAACCCTATCAAGCACCATGAAGTACAAAACTAGTATGAAAATGCAAACGAACAATCGAAATGCAAACTAGAATCACACTAGCATTGATTGACCTCCATGGCTCTTCTCAATCCCGCATGAGCATGCAAGATATCGAAGGGTCAATTGTGGAGGGATATTGGTTGCTCCAAATTTTGGCAGCATAATGGTATTTGCAGCTTGTTCTCTTGAAAATGGCTTGTGGAAGCCTTCCTTTATAGAAAAGGCTTGATTCGAGTTAATGGATGAGATTGGTTAGGGTTTGAATGCTATGAACGGTTGTGATTGATTAAGGTTCCCACTTCATGAGGGGGTGTGGTGCAGGAGCACCTACCTGACAGCTGGCCTCCATGAGGCAGTGAGTTTGTTATAGGTCTGGTTAATGTTTCCAAGAAGGTCTTATAAGACCAATGCGTGTAATAAGGTCATGTTGACCATACTTTACTATTTTTAGATAGTTTGTTTGGACAGCTGTTATACTGTATGTCTAGTTGGATCTCCCAGCCGCCTGGAGAGATTTCCTAGCCGCTTGGAAGCTCCCAGCCGCTTGGAATCGAGTTGGTAGTACTCGCGAGAATTCCTATTTATGCATTAGGATCGGTTGGTTTTAGATATATTGAGGAGCTAGGTTGCACAGAGTGAGACAGAGAGAGACAGAATATTGTATTTACATCTTTTGAAATCAATAAAGAGATCCTGTTTGTGTCCATTCTCTGTTTTGAATTCCATTGTGTAATCGAGTTGCTGTTCTGGTGGTTGCATGGATTCGCTGATCCATTCCACCGGTTGATTCGTCGAATCGGTGGAATGGCTATGTATAATAGTTTAGGATTTAGTTTGCATTTTCTATTTGTTCACATGTATGTTTGCAGGATCGCAGTCGAGATGTGCTGAGAACCCTAGCATGGGCATGTGCTAGGTCGTGCTGGTAGTTCGAGTCTGGAAAGTTGTCCAGGAAGCAGATCGGGTCACCTCAGGAGGTTCAGCGGATCGAAATTCGCTAAGGTTAGAAATTCGTCACAACGGCATCATCAGGATATTTCTGTGTATATCCTGCAGTTACTTCGGGCATCATCCGAGTAGATGGAGGTGAGCATGATACAGTTGTTTGCATAAGGTGAATGCATTTCGGGGTGATCATCACAAGGTGTTGCCGAGGAAGAGTATATCGGCATAAGTTAGTCGATCAGGTTGATAAAATCATCGCGGGCCGATAATGTTAAGTTTGGCCGACAGCAGGATATTGAAGGAACTGCATATGACGTCATCGTCATCAGGATAATCGTCATCAGGACATTCCGAAATATCACCCGATAAAGGTTTATCCTGCTGACCATAAGTGTTTTGGTATCGGCATAAGGCATTGAGAAGTTAAGTGGATCGGGAGGAGGATATTCGGCAGAATATTCGTCATCAGTATAAAGTTGAGTATCATCATCAGGATGTTTCAATATGACCGGATAAGTCATATCCTGATGCTGCTTGTTTAAGTAGGTCGGAGATCAGGGTGACGTAAGCGTCTAAAGGAAAGGTGCATGAGAGTGTCGTCATCAGGATATATGGGAGGAACCAGATATTTTATATCCTGCTGATAAAGATGATGTCGAACATCATGATGCTGCAGATAGAGGTTGGCGGTAAGATGAACAGTGATCGTCAGGAGGATGATTGCGCTTGCCGAATATGATGAAGCTGCCGATAGCCGGATATGATGATGCTGTTGACAGGTGAAAGGTCGAAGGTTTGTCTGCAGGAGGATATCGGTCGGCAAGAGAAAATATGATGATGCTGACAATGTTAACAGAAAATATGATGATGATGATGGGTTGTAGACATACATGCTGTATGTCAAGGTTTTAGTGTGGATGCCTCTGCATCATAGTGGTATCAGAGCTCAGCAAAAGGTCTGGGCTGTTGTGTGTTGATTCTGTCACTGAAAAGATAGAGGTAGAGGAGTGAGAGGTTGACAAAATGCCTCCGAAAGGTAATGGTACTGCAAGGGAATTGCAAGAGATGAAGGAAAAACATGCCAGAGAGATGAGGAAGATGAAGGAGCTTGCTGAAGCACTTCAAGCCAGGCTTGTAGCCTTGGAGAAGAACAAAAAGAGGGAAGTGGACAACAGTGAATCAGAAGAAGATGAAAATGCTGTTGAAGAGTATGAAGAGGTAGCTGAAGATCTGGATGCTGAAGACCAGAGATTTGCAAAACTGTTAAAGGCAGTGCAGAGTGATAAACCTAAGGTAAAGGTTGATGTTTCCAAGTATAATGGAAGTTTGAATGAAGATGAGTTACTGGATTGGATTGCTGCACTTGATAATCACTTTGAATGTGAAGATGTTGCTGAGGATCAGAAGGTAAAGATTGCAAAGACCAAGTTAGGAGGTCATGCTTTGGTATGGTGGGATTATGTACAATCCGAGAGAAGGAAACAAGGAAGGTCAAAGATCACTTCATGG
Source organism: Cunninghamia lanceolata (assembly GCA_027924645.1). Lineage (NCBI taxonomy): Eukaryota > Viridiplantae > Streptophyta > Pinopsida > Cupressales > Cupressaceae > Cunninghamia > Cunninghamia lanceolata. Next base: position 710,994 of record BSBN01000550.1, read on the forward strand.
GATAAAATGGTAGCAAGGATCAAAGGTAAATTCTTGCCCAAGGATTATGAAATTTAGATGTTTAAGAAGCTGCAATTTTTAAGGCAGAAGGAAATGGATGTGAAGGCATATACTGAGGAGTTTTATAAGTTGAGTATGAGATCTGGTCATCATGAGAATGAGGTAGAAAAGGTGGCTAGGTACTTGGCTGGTTTGAGATTGAACATACAGGATGAGTTAGTTTTAGCTAACCCTAAGAGTGTGGAGGATTGTTACCAAATGGCAATCAGGATTGAAGAAAAGATGAATAGGAGACAAGATAAGTCCATGAGAGGAAGAGGCAGCAATATGAGGGGAAGAGGATTAGCCCCTATAACAAGGCAAACCAATGAGGGTCAAGAAGACACTGGTAAAGGACAGGGACAGTCTGATTTCAGAGGTGGATGGAAAGGTAATAGAGGCAGATTTGGAAGTGGTAGAGGTTCTACTACATTTTCAGGAAAGTGTTACACCTGTGGTGAGTTTGGTCATCCATTTTTCAAATGTCCAGAAAGCAAAGGTTCATCATCCAGAAATGATAGAATGAATGACAAGAGAGTACAACTTGTGCAAGAAGAGAAAGTAGAGGAATGTGTACAAAGTTTAAACACTTATCAAGATAGAGTTCCTGACAATTATGGATATCCTGAGGAGGGAGAAGCATTGATGCTAAGGAGAACTAGTTTGCAGACATCAAAGGATATGATGCAAAGAAGAGCTCTTTTCAAGACCACATGCAAGAGCAAAGGTAAAGTATGTAAGGTTGTCATTGATACTGGTTCAACAGATAACATGGTATCTCAGGAAATGGTGGATAAACTAAATTTGGAAAGGATTCCACAACAACACCCTTACAAGGCATCTTGGGTGAGTGATAGTCAATCACTTTTTGTCTATGAACAGGCATATGTTGATTTTTAGATTGGAGCATATCATGATAGAGTTTTGTGTGACATTTTGCCCATGGAATGTTGTCACCTACTGTTGGGTAGGCCATGGCAATTTGATAGGAGGGTACTGTATGATGGGTATGCTAATACCTACACCATCAAGAAAGATGGGAAAACTATTATGTTGATGCCATTACAGGAAGCAGCTGTAGTACAGAAGGCAGCAAAAATCATTTTAGTGGGAAAGAAGGAATTTGTGCAGAAGCCTATAGGAGCAGGCATAAAGGCAGTTGAGGACATTGCAGGGAAAGAAGTTGTTAAGGACAACAGTTTGAAGATAGTTTCAGTTTTGATTGATAGAGGTCAGCAGCAGGTTCAGCAACAGGTTTGCAAACAGCAACCAGTTGAGAGGAATGACAAGGATGTTGTCATAGTTGGGACTATTGTTTGTCCTATAAAGGTTGAAAGAAAGACAGAGTTGAACATTACAGAAGTTCAAGAGGCAGTTCAGACAGAGGTTCTAGTCAGACAACTTGACAAACACAAGGTATGTGAGAGAAGGGCCTACATTGACAGGCATGAGGATTTACTTGCAAGAAAACAAGTTACAGTTCAGAAGTCTTGGAGCAGCCGAGAGCCAGCAGAGGACAAAGCTGGAACAGGTCAAGACACTGCAAAGGCAAAGTGTAAAGGTGGAGGACTTCCACAACCTAACTCATGGGACATGAGTTCTTTTCTGTTGGGGAGTATGGTGCAGGAGCACCTACCTGACAGCTGGCCTCCATGAGGCAGTTAGTTTGTTATAGGTCTGGTTAATGTTTCCAAGAAGGTCTTATAAGACCAATGAATGTAATAAGGTCATGTTGACCATACTTTACTATTTTTAGATAGTTTGTTTGGACAGCTGTTATACTGTATGTCCGGTTGGATCTCCCAGCCGCCTGGAGAGATTTCCTAGCCACTTGGAAGCTCCCAGCCGCTTGGAGTCGAGTTGGTAGTACTCGCGAGAATTCCTATTTATGCATTAGGATCGGTTGGTTTTAGATATATTGAGGAGCTAGGTTGCACAGAGTGAGACAGAGAGAGAGACAGAATATTGTATTTGCATCTTTTGAAATCAATAAAGAGATCCTGTTTGTGTCCATTCTTTGTTTTGAATTCCATTGTGTAATCGAGTTGCTGTTCTGGTGGTTGCATGGATTGGCTGATCCATTCCACCGGTTGATTCGTCGAATCGGTGGAATGGCTATGTACAATAGTTTAGGATTTAGTTTACATTTTCTATTTGTTCACATGTATGTTTGCAGGATCGCAGTCGAGATGTGCTGAGAACCCTAGCATGGGCATGTGCTAGGTCGTGCTAGTAGTTCAAGTCTGGAAAGTTGTCCAGGAAGCAGATCGGGTTACCTCAGGAGGTTCGGCGGATCGAAATTTGCTAAGGTTAGAAATTTGTCACAACGGCATCATCAGGATATTTCTGTGTATATCCTGCAGTTACTTCGGGCGTCATCCGAGTAGATGGAGGTGAGCATGATACAGTTGTTTGCATAAGGTGAATGCATTTCAGGGTGATCATCACAAGGTGTTGCCGAGGAAGAGTATATCAGCATAAGTTAGTCGATCGGGTTGATAAAATCATCGCGGGCCGATAATGTTAAGTTTGGCCGACAGCAGGATATTGAAGGAACTGCATATGACGTCATCGTCATCAGGATAATCGTCATCAGGACATTCCGAAATATCACCCGATAAAGGTTTATCCTGCTGACCATAAGTGTTTTGGTATCGGCATAAGGCATTGAGAAGTTAAGTGGATCGGGAGGAGGATATTCGGCAGAATATTCGTCATCAGTATAAAGTTGAGTATCATCATCAGGATGTTTCAATATGACCGGATAAGTCATATCCTGATGCTGCTTGTTTAAGTAGGTCGGAGATCAGGGTGACGTAAGCGTCTAAAGGAAAGGTGCATGAGAGTGTCGTCATCAGGATATATGGGAGGAACCGGATATTTTATAGCCTGCTGTTGAAGATGATGTCGAACATCATGATGCTGCAGATAGAGGTTGGCGGTAAGATGAACAGTGATCGTCAGGAGGATGATTGCGCTTGCCGAATATGATGAAGCTGCCGATAGCCGGATATGATGATGCTACTGACAGGTGAAAGGTCAAAGGTTTGTCTGCAGGAGGATATCGGTCGGCAAGAGAAAATATGATGATGCTGACAATGTTAACAGAAAATATGATGATGATGATGGGTTGTAGACATACATGCTGTATGTCAAGGTTTTAGTGTGGATGCCTCTGCATCAGGGTGTAGTCACATGACAAGTGTACGATGGAGGACAAAGGGAATCTAATTCAAATATTATATTTGAATTAGTTTGACATGTGAAGGGGGTAATATGTGGGAGAATGAGACATGCGACATGTGTCTCAATGTGATGAGAGGTGAGGGAATAATTCAAATTTTTAATTTGAATTATGTGAGACATGTGAAAGGGGGATTATTAACTAAATAAAGTGGACTTATTTAGTTAATTAGAAAGGTGATTAAGTTGGAAAAGTGGGATGACCTAGGGCAAAGTGGTACATGATGTCCCTAGTAAAGTGTTGACTAGGTCATGGTAAGGACATGGACAAATTTTAGTGTCTACATTTTGCCCCTCTTTGAGATGATGTTGCGAGATGATGTGATTTATGTCGAGTAACATCATTTCAAATAAGCTAAGGAAAAGGATGATGAAAAGGAATAGGGTGATGATGCCCCCTCAAGAGGATAGGTGGGTTGGACAAACAGAGGTAGGCTCTCGAAATGGAAGGGATTGGTCAAGGAAGAAAGATTGGCTAGAAGAATGGGAATTATATCTTGTTTTGATAGATTTTGAGCTTTGCACTTGCAATTTTATTTTGCTTATCATCATAGAACTTATTATGTCAAAGGATGACAATCACCGTGGCATGATAGAGGCCAAAGTGGAAAGTGTAGTCCCTTGTGAAATAGGCACATGACAGACAAGGATTTCTAGACTCAGACTAGTAACTGTAATACCTTGTCGGAACATGCGATGAGATAACTGTGAGGTGTGTAAGTCCTGATGCAAGGAAGCATTCAGTTTTTCCAATGCATAGGATGTCTTTGGTTCACACCCAATGGAATCTTGATCACATGCAAGGCACCAAGTTGCCCCAGTCATTTTGCCAAGACAAACCACAAGAAGTAATCAAAGAAAAGGGTCCTGCCCTATCCTTGCTTCTCTTCATCACTTAGGGACTGCCTCGAGAAGCATAAGAATAAGATTGCAAAACAAACAATCCACTGAAATAAGATAGACTAGACCGATAGCCAGTTGGATCTTTTGCCAAGTGATATGTGCTTAATTGATTGATTGATGATGATTCAATGAAGGAGCCTGGTTTTAGGATAGAAACATGTCGTATAAGATGCTTGGTCTGGTTTTGACAATGCAACATCCTGTCTAAGGCAAGTGATTGATTGATTGACACTAGTGTTGTTGGTCATACGAGCAACCCTAGGGTTTGATTGATGATTGATTAGATGATGTTTGATAAATGACGCATGTCATATAAGGAACATAATCCTAGTTTCAACAATGCGCCATTCCGTGTGAGATATGTGATAGTTGATATTGATAGTGACATGATTATCACAAGGCGATTGATTGATTAGACTGATTTGATAGCTTGTCTTGTTTGATGTTTGGGATTGATTTTAAAGTGCATGTTGCTGTGAAAGATTGACTGTCTGATTAAAGTGTCCATTTCACAAAAAGATGACTTATTGTGATGGTTGACTCAACGGGCCCTAGGGGATTGACCTAATCCCTCAGGGGCACATCAAAGATGGCCTTGCTTGCATGAAAGCTCAGAGGTGACGTAGTTCGACCATGGTGGATGGTGGATGATTCGAAGAATGGATTTGACTGATATGATGATGTGATTGATTAGAATGTTTGAATGGATCAATTGATAGATTTGATTGAGTGACTTAGTTGAGGGATTGAATGATTAGAAGAATTGATTGAAGAATTGATTTGGTCAGAATGATGTGATGGATTGAAGTGGTTTGAATGAATGGATTGGTATGATGAGTTGATTTTATTGCTTGGATTTTTTTGTAGAATATTTGATTTTTTTGTATTTTGGGGAATATTTTGATTTTTTTGGATTTTGAGGATATTTTGATTTTTTTGATTTTGTTGATATTCTCATTTTTTTTTGGATTTTGAGGATATTTTGATTTTTTGGTTCTTTTGAGAATATTTCAATTTTTTTTTGGTTTTTGGGAATATTTTGATTTTTTGGTTTTTTGGGAATATTTCATTTTTTAGTTTTTTTGGGAATATTTGATTTTTTTTTGTATTTTGAGGATATTTCAATTTTTTTTTGGATTTTTGAAGATATTTCAATTTTTTTTGGATTTTTGAAGATATTTCAAATTTTTTGGATTTTTGAAGATATTTCAATTTTTTTTTGGATTTTTGAAGATATTTTGATTTTTTGGGATTTTGACATGTTTTAATTTTTTTTTTTTTTGATGAAAATACAATTTATCTATTTAAATAAAATAACACTTCACAAAAAAATAACAGGTGGTTAAAAGGTACACCCCAAGAGTTACATGGGCTAAGCCCAGAAATATCTAGAACAAAGTATCAAAGGGTATAGGACCCATATAAAAACAAAGAGAAAACAAAATTAAGTAGCCAATGCCATTCCTGCAGATGGCGGATCCCTGTCATCTGGTTTCCCCCAAATGTCTGCGGGGTCTGAGTTGACATCAGACATATCCCAGCCATCTTCATTTTCCTGTTCTTCTTTCTAAACATTTGGCTCCTCGTGCTGAGGTGAGATAACCAAATTTAATCGAGGGAAAACCTTAGTATTATCCCACCCTGTAGATGGTGGATGTGAAGAACCAGGAGCATTCTAGCCCACATTGTCCTTTGCAGACCAACCAACATTACCTGCATTATCCATAACGGGCCACCCCACATTATCACCAGCTGCACTAGTAGCATGGCTAGAGGTCCATCCCCATGGACGTGGAGAGGCCGAGCGCCTACGTCGGTGAGCACTACGATGTGGAGCAAGCTGGGAGTGAGGCTGAGAATCTCTGGCTGAACCACTTCTACATCCGTTAGGAGAGCGAAATCTGACAGAGGATGGTGAGGGAGGAACATGAGCCACAGTGCAGTCCCCCAATGATCCAACAACTCTTGTAAGTGAGCCACTTCAAGGGTAACTTTGTGTCATGTCCCCGTCTCCAGCTTGATCATCAAATGAAGCATGAATTAGCCTATTCCTCATTCCCGGAGGCTAATTCTAAATCATGAGGGAATGAACTGAGTTTTGACTAACTTAACTTTATTGTTTTGCAGGAACAAGTCAAAACCCAAATTTGGCTAAGTCTAGAAGCAGGAAATTGACTCTTGGAGTCTAGGTGCAAATTCCTCATCAAACGGCTCAAATGAGCGCCCAAGGATATGGAATCTTCGAACAAGCTTTGGGAGTGCAAGATGATAAGAAGGATTTGTCTTGAAGCATTTCAAATAGGGCGCTTTGATGAGAGAAGTTGATAAGTTTCTAGAATGAAGTCTTCTAGGTGGATTGGATGGTGAAGAAAGGCCTATACACCTTAGGCGCTAAGTATTTTGCAGTGAGCACCTAGAACCACAAGATCCTTGAGAGGCGCTTGATCATCCATAGGGATTGAGTGGGTAATTGAAGCAACTGGAAGGACTTTTAAAACTCTAGGAGCAAATATCATGACAAATTCACCTGAAGTGCGCCTAAGTGGGAAGATAGCTTCCAATCACTCCAAGTAGTCAGGGCGCTTGGTTAGATAGGTGATTTACTTCACAGCAAAGATTACAAGTGTGAGTGCCACATGTTTGAAGGTGAATCCTATGCAAGGCGCTAGTTTCATTCTACACCAACCCAAAAGTGCGCCTTGGTACTTGGGGTGCTAGACTGTGATTGACCAACTTAAGGAATGCGCCTAAGGTTAGATAGAGAATTGGAAGGGTAGAATGCATCATGAAATGTGCGCCTAGACTAGTGAGGCGCTACTTCATGACTCTAGATGTCTGCCTTGATCCCTGCAAGTTGAGATTGTTGAAAGAATTTCCAAGGAATACAAGGCGCCAATTGTTAACCAAACAACCAAGAATGAGCGCCTAACTGTGTGAGGCGCTAGCTCATGTTTCTAGGATACCAAATGGGCGCCTAGATGTGGAGGCGCTAGCTCTTGCTTAAACAACCTTAAAATAGTGCTGTGAATCATCAAAGGATCAAGGAATCATCATTTGAAATATGTTTGTGATTGAGGGGTACTTTTCATCTTCTCCACCCTCACAACTGCGCCTGCCCTTGGGAAGTTCATATGGCGCCTTTGGGAAGTTCATATGGCGCCTAAATGGAGTTGGAAGACCCAAGCGAGATGATGAATACTCTGAATGAAGGCGCTAGACTTAAAAGAGCATCCAGAGGTTGATTACAAATATCTGGAAGTTTGAAGAATATAAGACATTCTCATTAAGATGTTAGGCGCAAATATTAGTTGAAAACTACTCCAAAAAGTGCGCCTAAGATGGGAGCAAGGTCTCAAGCTTAGTCTAGTTACAAGGTGCTCCATCAGGGAGGTCAGATCAATCTAATTGAAGACAAGTAGTTTTCAATTTACCTTGAAAAGATGATCATTTGAGCCTAGGCGCAATTCTACTCCTCCATGATCCTGTCCTATGAGGAACCTTGTAAGGCACCTTTTTCAGTGTAAATGACCTAGCTCTGGTACCTAGCTACAGAATGAGCCATATGAAGAAGTTCGAACATTAGAAGATAGGCGCTCACTCCTAGTTGAAGCATTCCACCTTCCGGAGCATCAAGACTTGAAGAATCGTCAAGGAAAGTCATTTTAGATGCAAGGCGCACTCCTACCAACTTTCTCACCTCCAAAATGCGCCTAGCCTGGAAAGATGCCTATTCATGACTTTGCCACCTCAGTTGGGCGCTTGGGTCAACATTTGGCGCCTAGTCAAAAGATAAGGTAGTTGTAACTACCTGAGCTCTCATTGGTTGACAGAATGTCTTCGAGATCCGTGTCAAGGTCTCCATATAAGCTTGCCAACTCAGAATGAGTCATCAGATGGAATATTCCCTTGAATATGCTTCTTGGGAAACGTGCCTTGGTTCCTCTTCATGCATTGAAAAACGTGCCTTCATTGCCTTTGGAAGGCCTATAAAAGGAGGAGCTCCCTCATTCATTTGGCATCTATTCATTTGACAAAATTCTCTCTGCAAAGCTGTTGAGCTTGTAATCTTGAGGCCTGCGAGTTTCAAGTGTTGGGGTGATGCTCCCTCAACAAGCAAGGTGATGCTCCCTTGTGATATTATGGGGTGTTGACATTCAGTTAACATCATTGAGTTGATCAAGTAAAGAAATCATTGTAGACATCAAGGCTTCAAGGCCTTTCCTTTTGTAATTCCATTGAAAAAGTTGTTCTTCATGCTATTGAAAGCATTATCCATGTAATAAGACATTGCAAGTTGATTGAATCAAGTAACTAGACAAGTACCCAACTCTCCTTCAAGTAGTTGTCTTTGATGTATATCTTTGTATTGTTGAAGTAGTTGATGAATTGATAGCAAGTAAAATTGTTTAAGTAAGGAAAAATTTTCGTAAAACTCGTTGGGTATCTTACAGTGGTATCAGAGCCTGGATCCTGCCAGCCTTTGGGTTTTCATGCAAGAAGGTAATCAACAAAGTGATAGAACAAGGAGATACATTGCGCGTGAACAACGAAGGCAGTTCCAGTGGACTCATCCTTACCCACAACAGGATACTCTTTCAGAAGTAATTGTAGCTAGACAGGTTAACATGGCTGAGGAAAGAAGAAGTAGAAGTCCACCTGCTGATGGTGAACGTGAAGCTAGAGAGATGTTCAGGAACATGGCTGTTGGACATCAACAAACAGCTCAAATTCTGCAACAAGTCTTACAAACCCTTCAAAACATGAATCAGGGTGAAGCAGCTGGACCAGGTCATCGAGATGCAGCTAGACCTGAGAGACAAGAAAGACATGTTGATGATGATGCTGGTAGTGCAGTAGGTAGAAGAGTTCGCACACGAACTCCTACAGTTGATAGGCCTTTAAGACCAACCTTCCTTCCACCACCACCTGAACAGGACAATGAAGCTGATGAAGAGTTTGACGAAGAAGAACCAAACAATTTTGAAGATGAGATAGCTCTCTTTGCAGATCTTTATGCCAGACTTCTGGAACGTGTTCGAGATATGATGACTTTCAATGAATATTGCCGACAGAAGAGGGAAGATAGAGACAGGCGAGGTAGAACTAGAGGCTTTCGTCCTAGAAGGGATGATGATACAAAGGAGTATAAAGAAGCCTTGAATCGAGTTCCCATTCCTACCTTTGATGGAAGTGGTAAGCTCAGTGCTAGGGCTTGGGTAAACAAGCTGGATACATACCTTTCACTTAAGCCTTTGACAGAGAAGAAGGCAATTCAATTTGCTACAATGTATCTTGAAGGTTTGGCTTATGAATGGTGGCATCATGGCCTAGTCTCTCAACATCATGATAGGATAACTTCCTATGATGAGTTTGTAACCAAGTTGATTCAGAGGTTTGATAGAAAAGACACCGAAGTGTACTATCGTGAACTAGCTCAACTCAAGAAAGAAGGAAGGGTTGTGCAGTATGTTAATGACTTTCAGAAGATTGCAGTAATGGTACCTGATATGATTGACCGAAGAATCACTATGCTGTTCATTGAGGGATTGAACAATCAGATCAAGCCACTGGTTAAGGTACAAAGGCCAGCAAACCTGGAAGAGGCAATTGACTTTGCTCTAGATCTTGATACTACTCCTGTCTACCAGCCTAAGAAAAAGTTCTATAAAGGAGTTAGCTCTACTCAAAGGAGACCCTCTTTTCTGCAAAAGATGACTCAAGGCCCATCTGCAGCCGAAAGAGACGAGCTAAGAAGGAAGAAACTCTACTTTTCTTGTAAGCAACCTTGGGAACCAGGACACAGATGCCTCGGTAAAGGTAAAGCACATCTGATTGAAGTTGTCTCTGATGATGGAAGTGAAGAAGAGTCACTGAGTGAAGAAGAATTAATCCAAGGTGAAGAGGAGGTACAACCAACTCTTAATGTTGTCTCAGAAGAAACATCTGACAAAATAACATTAGCAACTATCTCAGGAGTACCGAAGTATCATGCCTTCCACATTAGAGGAGTTGTGAAAGGTCAAAGAGTCACCTGTCTAATTGACAGTGGTGCTACTCACAACTTCATAGATGAAGGTTTGGTAGTGAGGCGGGGTCTAACAGTTGAAGATTTCGAAGGATTTCAAATAGCTGTTGCTGATGGATTCCTAATGAGTTGTACCAGAAAAGTGTCCCAACTGCAAATTCAAATGGGAGATTATTCTTTACAGGATGATTTCTATGTGGTTGGACTTAGGCATATTGATGTAGTACTTGGAGTGCAATGGTTGCATTCACTTGGAAGGATCGTGCAGGATTTTCAGAAGATGGAGTTAGAATTCATGCATGAAGGGAAAAAGATCAAACTGAAGTCAGTGTCTGATGGAAATCCCAAAGTTGTCTCAGCGAAATGAATGGAAGCATTGTTTAAGCATAATGATATTGAATGGGCAGCACAAGTTTGTATCAAGGACAACCAAATCCTTTCTGCTGAAAAAATTTACCCTGCAGACATTCAAGCAATGTTGGATAAGCATGGTAAGGTGTTTAGGGACATACCTCCAGGAATACCTCCTGATAGAGGTTTTGAACATGTAATTGAATTGGAGGATGGGGCTAAACCTGTTAACATTGAACCCTATCGGCATCCTCGGCATTTCAAGATTGAAATTGAAAAGACGATCAAGGAATTGATCGATATAGGGCACATAAGGCCATCATCAAGTCCATTTACGTCATCTGTGGTGCTGGTGAAAAAGAAGGATGGAACAATGCGGATGTGTGTTGACTATCGCGCATTGAACAAGAAGACCATCAAGAATAGGTATCCAATACCTAGGATTGATGAACTCCTTGATGAACTGCATGGAGCAGTCTATTTCTCAAAGATAGATCTTCGATCTGGTTACCATCAAATCCGTGTCAGAGAAGAGGACATTCCGAAGATAGCATTCAGATCCCATTACGAGCATTATGAATTCATGGTGATGCCATTTGGATTAACAAATGCACCAGCTACTTTCTAGTCCTGCATGAATCATGTGTTCAACAAGCAGTTGAGGAAGTACCTATTGGTTTTCTTCGACGACATCTTGATCTACAGCAAGACATGGGAAGAACATCTTCAACACTTAGACGAAGTATTGAATGTTATGGAGAATCAATCTTTGTATGCAAAGATGTCTAAGTGTGATTTTGGCCTGAAGGAGATTCTGTACCTAGGTCATGTGATAGGAGCAAATGGAGTGAAAGTCCAAGAGGAAAAGATTGAAGCTATTCGCAACTGGCCAGTTCCTCGGAACGTATCTGAACTAAGAGGTTTTCTTGGCCTCTGCAGCTATTACAGAAGATTTGTTAGGGGATTCTCATAGCTTGCTGCACCCTTGACAAACCTAACAAAGAAAGGAGCTTTCATGTGGACAATAGAAGCTCAAGCTGCATTTGATAGGTTGAAGGAAGTGATGAGTACAACACCAGTACTGGCTTTGCCAGATTTTACTAAGTCCTTTGTTCTAGAATACGATGCTTCAGGAGAAGGTATTGGAGCTGTTTTGATGCAAGATCGACATCCCATCGCATTCAAAAGCAGGAAGTTGAAGGAGATAGAAAGGTTGTACTCAACTTATGACAAAGAGATGCTGGCAATCATGCATGCCTTGGCTAAGTTCCGCCAGTATCTAGTTGGATCTAAGTTTGTGGTCAGGACTGATCACAACAGTTTGAAATACTTCTTAGGGCAGAAGGATTTAAATGAAAGACAACAAAAGTGGGTTGTGAAGATACAGGCATATGATTTCGACATTGAATATGTGAAAGGCAAAAAGAATGTGGTTGCTGATGCCCTGTCTAGAAGGCCTGCTGTTTGTGCCCTGAGCAAAGTTTCAGTGGATTGGAAGGCGCAGCTTCTAGTTGAGTATTCTAAATCAAAATTTGCTTGTGAGATCATGGATGGAATCATTCAGGATGATAGGTACAAGGTGATTGATGAAATCATCTATTATAAAGACAGAATCTATCTGACTTCTGAATCAGAGCTGAAGCGACAGATTTTGCAGACATATCATGATGCTCCACTTGCAGGACACCCTGGTTACTTCAAGACCTACAGACAGATCAGGGAAAGATTCACTTGGAAAGGTCTGAAGGAAGAAGTTCTTCAGTATGTCAGGGAGTGTCTGACTTGTCAACAGAATAAGTCAGAGCATACATTTCCAGCAGGATTACTCCAACCACTGCCAATTCCAGAACATAAGTGGGAGAGTATTTCTATGGACTTCATCACAGGTCTTCCGAAGGTGAATGGAAGAGACTGTATCTATGTAGTTGTGGACAGATTAACCAAGTTTGCTCACTTCTTTGCAATTCCAGTTGAGTCATCAGCATTGCAAGTAGCTGAGTTATTCTTTCGTGAAGTCTTCCGACTACATGGCCTGCCTAAAACCATAGTCAGTGATCGAGATAGCCAGTTCATCAGTGTGTTTTGGAGAGAGCTATTCCGACTGGCTGGAACTGACTTGACACCAAGCACTAGCTATCATCCTCAAACCGATGGATAGACTGAAATTGTAAATAAATGGCTTGAGGGATACTTAAGGAACTATGTGTCTGATCATCAGCGTGCTTGGATTAAGTGGCTTCATCTGGGTGAATACTGCTACAACACAACTTTTCATATGTCAATTGGCATGACTCCCTTCTAAGCTCTGTATGGATATGAAGCTGTTTCATTTGTTGAACTGGCATTGGATGATAGTAGAGCTCCCAGAGCAAGTGAATTGATGAAGGATACTCAGGATATTTTAAGAGTCCTTAAAGAAAATTTGCAAAGAGCTCAAAATCAATAGAAGTTGTATGTCGACAAACACTGAGTTGAAAGAAGCTTTGAAGTAGGTGACATGGTGTTTCTGTGCCTTCAGCCATATAGACAGAGTACTTTGAAGAAGTCAGGTACTGAGAAATTGAAACCAAGGTTTTACGGACCCTACAAGGTGTTGAGAAGAGTAGGGGAAGTGGCATATGAACTTGATTTGCCAGCAGGAAGCCACATCCACAATGTGTTTCATGTGTCCTATCTCAAAAAGGCACTAGGTCAACATGTGGTTTCAACTGATGAACTACCACCACTCGATGAAGAAGGAATGCTTGCACTTGAACCTGAAACTGTGGTGGATATAAGGGAGAAGAAACTCCGCAACCGAAGCATAAGAGAATATCTGGTGAAGTGGAAAGGGTTGCCAATGGAGGATGCTACTTGGGAAGGTGAAAAGATTCTGGAGCATCCTAACCTTCAATTGCTTGAGGACAAGCAATCCCAGGAAGGGGAGACTGTCATGTCCCCGTCTCCGGCTTGATCATCAAATGAAGCATGAATTAGCCTATTCCTCATTCCCGGAGGCTAATTCTAAATCATGAGGGAATGAACTGAGTTTTGACTAACTTAACTTTATTGTTTTGCAGGAACAAGTCAAAACCCAAATTTGGCTAAGTCTAGAAGCAGGAAACTGACTCTTGGAGTCTAGGCGCAAATTCCTCATCAAACGGCTCAAATGAGCGCCCAAGGATATGGAATCTTCGAACAAGCTTTGGGAGTGCAAGATGATAAGAAGGATTTGTCTTGAAGCATTTCAAATACGGCGCTTTGATGAGAGAATTTGATAAGTTTCTAGAATGAAGTCTTCTAGGTGGATTGGATGGTGAAGAAAGGCCTATACACCTTAGGCGCTAAGTATTTTGCAGTGAGCACCTAGAACCACAAGATCCTTGAGAGGTGCTTGATCATCCATAGGGATTGAGTGGGTAATTGAAGCAACTGGAAGGACTTTTAAAACTCTAGGAGCAAATATCATGACAAATTCACCTGAAGTGCGCCTAAGTGGGAAGATAGCTTCCAATCACTCCAAGTAGTCAGGGCGCTTGGTTAGATAGGTGATTTACTTCACCGCAAAGATTACAAGTGTGAGTGCCACATGTTTGAAGGTGAATCCTATGTAAGGCGCTAGTTTCATTCTACACCAACCCAAAAGTGCGCCTTGGTACTTGGGGCGCTAGACTGTGATTGACCAACTTAAGGAATGCGCCTAAGGTTAGATAGAGAATTGGAAGGGTAGAATGCATCATGAAATGTGCGCCTAGACTAGTGAGGCACTACTTCATGACTCTAGATGTCTGCCTTGATCCCTGCAAGTTGAGATTGTTGAAAGAATTTCCAAGGAATACAAGGCGCCAATTGTTAACCAAACAACCAAGAATGAGCGCCTAACTATGTGAGGCGCTAGCTCATGTTTCTAGGATACCAAATGGGTGCCTAGATGTGGAGGCGCTAGCTCTTGCTTAAACAACCTTAAAATAGTGCTGTGAATCATCAAAGGATCAAGGAATCATCATTTGAAATATGTTTGTGATTGAGGGGTACTTTTCATCTTCTCCACCCTCACAACTGCGCCTGCCCTTGGGAAGTTCATATGGCACCTAAATGGAGTTGGAAGACCCAAGCGAGATGATGAATACTCTAAATGAAGGCGCTAGACTTAAAAGAGCATCCAGAGGTTGATTACAAATATCTGGAAGTTTGAAGAATATAAGACATTCTCATTAAGATGTTAGGCGCAAATATTAGTTGAAAACTACTCCAAAAAGTGCGCCTAAGATGGGAGCAAGGTCTCAAGCTTAGTCTAGTTACAAGGCACTCCATCAGGGAGGTCAGATCAATCTAATTGAAGACAAGTAGTTTTCAATTTACCTTGAAAAGATGATCATTTGAGCCTAGGCGCAATTCTACTCCTCCATGATCCTGTCCTATGAGGAACCTTGTAAGGCACCTTTTTCAGTGTAAATGACCTAGCTCTGGCACCTACCTACAGAATGAGCCATATGAAGAAGTTCAAACATTAGAAGATAGGCGCTCACTCCTAGTTGAAGCATTCCACCTTCCGGAGCATCAAGACTTGAAGAATCGTCAAGGAAAGTCATTTTACATGCAAGGCGCACTCCTACCAACTTTCTCACCTCCAGAATGCGCCTAGCCTAGAAAGGTGCCTATTCATGACTTTGCCACCTCAGTTGGGCGCCTGGGTCAACATTTGGCGCCTAGTCAGAAGATAAGGTAGTTGTAACTACCTGAGCTCTCATTGGTCGACAGAATGTCTTTGGGATCCGTGTCAAGGTCTCCATATAAGCTTGCCAACTCAGAATGAGTCATCAGATGGAATATTCCCTTGAATATGCTTCTTGGGAAACGTGCCTTGGTTCCTCTTCATGCATTGAAAAATGTGCCTTCATTGCCTTTGGAAGGCCTATAAAAGGAGGAGCTCCCTCATTCATTTGGCATCTATTCATTTGACAAAATTCTCTCTGCAAAGCTGTTGAGCTTGTAATCTTGAGGCCTGCGAGTTTCAAGTGTTGGGGTGATGCTCCCTCAACAAGCAAGGTGATGCTCCCTTGTGATATTGTGGGGTGTTGACGTTCAGTTAACATCATTGAGTTGATCAAGTAAAGAAATCATTGTAGACATCAAGGCTTCAAGGCCTTTCCTTTTGTAATTCCATTGAAAAAGTTGTTCTTCATGCTATTGAAAGCATTATCCATGTAATAAGACATTGCAAGTTGATTGAATCAAGTAACTAGACAAGTACCCAACTCTCCTTCAAGTAGTTGTCTTTGATGTATATCTTTGTATTGTTGAAGTAGTTGATGAATTGATAGCAAGTAAAATTGTTTAAGCAAGGAAAAATTTTCGTAAAACTCGTTGGGTATCTTACACTTTGTTAGCTTGCACTTGAATCTACAAGAGAACATTAGAACAGATAATAGTTTTAATGTATAGAGAAACATTAGTTCCAATTTTGCTTTCTGAAAATATACAAGAATTACGATCTTTCCATAATGCAAATAAAATGTCCACCCTAAAAATATGCCAGATTTGAGTAAATTTTTTAGGAAACCTGGGTGAATCACCCAGTAGGATGATTTGCCAGGTTAATGGCTCAGGTCTGAAAGGCTGAAAAAAATCATGAATCCATATCCAGAATTGCTGAGCTCTGGTGCAATACCAGAAGAGATGCTGAATAGTTTCAGCTTGTCCACAAAAAGGGCAACGTGGATCCTGGACTCCAAGGTGAAACAACCTAGTACCAATAGGAAAGCCTTGAAAGGGAATGCACCAGGAAAAATGAGAAAGTTTTGGCTCAAGAATGGCAGACCAAATAGTTTTAAACCTGGAATGCCAAAGACTTAAAGAGCTATGAATAAGCCAACACTTATTAAGAGTGGAAACCATGGGTAAATGAGGTGAAAGCCACCTGTAAGCCATCCGTGGCTTGAAATGATGCAAAGGTGTGTCTAAATACCATTTCCAGTCCTTCCACCATGGCTTGTTGGACTGAAGTCCAACCTTGTGCAACATTTTAGGTGGAATAGCCATGATGATTCTGTCATAAGTAGGCTTATCAAATTTTGAAAGAGAAAATTTTACACAGAATGGTTCCCAAGCCAAAAGGCTCATAGTGGGTCTGTGAAACAGGTCCTGAAGGGTTTGAACACCTTTTTGTGAAATTTGAGACCTTTAAACCTTGCAATTTAGCCAAAGGTTGAGTTGCAAAATCTAGGAGAGGTGACCACCAAATATTAAGGTGATTGAATGAAAGACTAGCACGAAAACCATCACCAGCCCAGCATAACCAAGGTTTAATTTTTTCCCAGGCTTTCCAAATTCTCTTAACCACAAACGTGCCCAAGATTTGAATTGGTTCTCTCATGACAAGGAGAGTAGAAAAACCAATTCCTTTCCAAGCCGGTTTGTGCATAGGATGACCCATTTCAATGTTATACCAGAGAAAAACCTTCCATACCTCACAACTAGTGAGTGCATGAACAATCCATTTGACCGCCAAGGCAGTTCCTTGGTGGTGAGTAGAAAGAATATGAATTCCTCCAGAATCTATGGGAAGGCAGCAAAATTCCCATGCAACATGGTGAAAACCATGGTAAGTATCAGAAGAGGTCCATAGGAAATCTCGTAAGAGTTTTTCCAGTTTGGCATAAAAGCTTTTTGAAGGAGCCCAATAAGAAGAATAATAAACATGGGTTGTAGCCAAGATCTTAGAACAAACCTGAAATTTACTAGCCAATGAAAGAGGCTTAGTAATCCAGACGATAAGTTTTTGCTTCACACGGGTAAGAATAGCTTGCCATAGGGTGGCAGAAGTGCCCTAGAATGCAAAAGGAATAACCAGGAATCTAAAAATTTCACCATGGCCAACCCAACGCCAGCCATATTGCTGAAGCCAATGAGGAGTGGGAAGTATAGACTATTTGTAGCATAACATCTTGTGCCACTGAATGGAAGAACCTGAGGCCAAACAAAAGGTCTCCAGACAACCAAGAGAATTTTGAACTAAATTTTCTTCTTCCAGTAAGGTTAAAAAGGAGTCATCAGCAAAATGACCATTAACCAGCTAGCTGGAACAATTTGGTAAAGAAATACCATGAAGAACCCTATTGGAAATTGAATGAGCAAGAAGATAACCAAAACCTTCTGCTACAAGAACATAGAGACTTGGGGCAAGAGGGCATCCTTGGCAGTGTTGGTTTTTTTGCCCAGACTGGATGCTTATTCCCAATCATCCCTACAAGGTAGCCATAATTGGTCAACAAGATTCCTGGGCCAGGGGCCAACAGTATAGGAGATAGACTCTATAAATATCTCCTCTTCTTCTTTAGGCTCTGCAGAACCAAGGGGGGTATTCCCTACTCAACACCCATGAGATATAACTATGCAAAGACTGGGATGCTAATACAAAGTAGATAAATCCTCTATTAAGCAAACCAAAACTGTGAGATAAGTGCAAAGGGGCTAGCTTTGGGCCTATGTTCAGTTGTAGATAGAGGATTTCAGATCCTAAAACTACTTCTAATGTCCTAAAAGGTTTGTATATGAAGTTTGAGTTTGATTTATATCTGGATGCAAAACTAGGACTTTGGGTTACAACAGATATACCAGACCAGATTGGTGCCTATCCAGGGCTCGGAGTCAATAGACATATATATGTGAATATCTACCACAGACTTGAGACAATAATCAGATTTCAACGGGCTTCTGAAATGTCTGCCTTACAGACAATACCCAAGAGAGAGTATTTAGTTATTTCTGCTTACCAACATCCTTACTGCAATGTATTCTTCTTAACACTTAATCCAAAACATTCAATCTACTCCTTGAGCAGAAGTAAGAGACTAAGTACTCAATATAGAAAACCTATATTCTAGAATCTATAACACCCCTTAGATGTTCAGAGTCAGAAGAAAAAACACATTCAATTTGGAGACAAATAACAAAACACATGCAATGGAGCATTACTCATTTAAATCAACATGAAATTGATGATTCTGTGCATAATACATACAACATACAATTCATAAACTCACGAGACACCTAAAACAGAGTCACCAAAAAGTTGTATTCCTACTGCAGCACCAAAACTTGTCCAGTTTTCAACAACCACAAAAGAGTAACACAGTTTGCTTAAAACAGTAAGAAAGTGTACTTCACAAAAATTAATTACAATGTGAGGTCAAAATTTCCCGTCAGATACACATCACCAGAAATGGCGCTCAAAATAATAAATGCAGCAGGGGTCATGGAGAAGCAAGAGAAGGATGGGGAATGGTTGAGCTCGAACCCTGTGCCGCCACTGGAAAACTCCCCGTCATAAACTGGGTACCTGGCCGTTCAACCATCGGCCCATGCCTATCCACAATCCTGCCATAATGGCTCAACCACCGGCAGCTCCTCCTGGAAACAGTAATAGCGCACCCATGGAAAATTCCTGCTCAAAAAATGACCACAGACGCAAGGAAAAAAGCCATCGCCGAAGGTTCAAAACCCAACCGTTGATCTGAAAACCCATCGCCAAGATCAACGGTCCCAAAATATGTATGAAGAGCCACCAGCCAACAAAATTGTGCCACATGGGCACCCCATGATTCTATCACTAGTCTTTCACACCTTTATTTTGCCCTTTTCGCCTTGTATATGCATGCCCAAAAGCATATACAAACACCTTATATACAAGTCAGACCTCAAATTTTATTAGAATAATTTGAGAATCAGTTCAAATCTAGCTTGTATCCCTTTTACTGCACATCAGCTTGTATATCAGCATATACAAGCACTTTATACAACCCATGGATGCCAAATTTCATTCACTGCACCTTATTCCTCCATCGCGTCCGGATTGCATGTCTCTCCTGTTGCATATCTTCGAATGTATAACTACATATACATTTGCCTCATACATACAAGGTAGATTTCAAATTTTATTGAGGCACTCGAAGTTGTTTTGAAATCTGGCTTGTATCTAGCCTTTGTACCTTTGCAATGTATATCGACACATACAAGTGCCCAATATACATGTAGCGGACCCGAAATATTATTAACTTCATCTGATTTATCCCTCAGGTCTGAAATGTATGTCCTCTTTTTGTATATCGGCCTATATATGCAAACATACAAATCCCCTAACATACAAGCAAGGAATCTTTTAGGATATGTGATATAGATTCCCTCTTGTATGTCACCAATGTATGTCAAACATACATTCAACCTTGTATCTGTTTCTCCTGCACGCCGAATATACAAACTTGCTTGCATATACCCGCTGGCCCTACCACATGCGTCACCTCCGCCGCACTATAGCAAATGTATATTTGTTTGTATGTCAAATATACAAACACAAATATACCAACCCCTTTATACAACTGCAGAATTTGCAACGGAATATTCGATGAATGCATACTTTCCTTGTATCTTTCAACACCTGCATGTTGACTTGTATATTAGAGATACATTCACCCTTGTACATTTTTCATTGTATATGTTGGCGATGAACCTTTACACTATAGCAAATGTATATCGGGCCTCCTTGTATATTTTTCATTGCATAAGACCCGATGTATATTGACATACATTCATTCCTGCACATACAAACATAGGATTTTCTATAGAATATTCCCTCAATGTATCTTCCACCTTGAACCCGATATGCAATTGAAAATGCATACAAGTACAGAATATTCTTGGGAGTCTTGCGAAAGATCCCACTAATGTATATCTAACCCGATATACATTAAAACATGCATATAACTCAAATTTTCAACATTTTATGGAAGCCGATTAAGATTTCACAAGCCTGCCTACATGCAACCTGCATTTGCATATACAAGACTTAACATTTTTCATGAGTGTAATAGGAAAAGGCGGTAAAACACTCCATGGGGACTGGTCAACCAATGAACACTACAACACGAAGATAAAACCGAGCAACTAGGAACTCACCACAAAAGGCCACTAACAGAGTAGACAAAACAGTGCAAGACCCCACGACTCAGAAAATTTAGGATTTGAAAGAGAAAAATCAGCAAACACTTAAGCTTAAAACCCTAAACATAAATGATTACCAACATAGGCTTTGATTGGGGACGTGCAGGTGTAAGACTGCAGCGAGGACCAAACTACTCTGGAGCAGACCAGAAAAAACTCAAACTCAAAATGCGACCGACTATACAAGGCATGTACAAAATATTTACAACTAATTTATAGTGTGCACAGAAGGTACTCATTTATGTGAAAAAGGTTTTATGGAATTTACCGTGCACTGGCAATTCCATTAGTTCACCATTTAGGGCTTGGAGAAAATAGGAATCATCTCCATAGATATTGCTAATTTGATATGGGCCAGTCCATAAGGGTTCAAATATATCGTGCTTGCCCTTATCTTGGCTCCTTGCATTCCACATAAGGACTAGATCACTTATCTGAAACCTTCTCTCTGTAGCCCTTTTATCAAATAGATATTTCACTCTTTGTTGTTTCTTGATGTTTATTTTCTGTGCCTCTCTTCTGATTTCATCTAGTTCAACTAGCTTATTTATTCTTTCAGTCATTAGGTCTCCAATCTCCTCATCATTCACTTGGATGAACTTATAAACTGGCAGGAGGTTATTCATAGGCAATCTAGCTGCTGCACCATATACTAATTCATAAGGTGACCCTTTTGTTGCCTTTTTCACTGTCACCCTATCAGTCCATAATGCCAATTTCAGCTTTTAATCCCAAGACCTCTTATTTTCATCCACCATTCTTTTGATGATTTTCATGAGGGTCCTATTGCTTGACTCTGCCTTGCCATTTCCTTGCGAATGGTATGGTGATGTATGAGACAAATTCATTCCATAATTATTGCAAAAATCAACAAATTCACCAGACCTGAAGCACATAGCATTATCTGTGACTAATTTTATTGGTACTCCAAATCTGATAATAATATTTTCTAAAATAAAATCCATCACCACTTTGCTTGTAGCTTTTTTAGTTGGAATGGCCTCAATCCATTTGGTGAAGTAATCAGTGGCAACTAGAATCCAACTATGCCATCCACTTGATTTTTCTGAGATTTCCCCTATAAAATCAATTCCCCATTGCTGAAATGGAGCTTCTATAGTTACAGTCTTAAGGGGCAATGCACCTCTGTATTTTAGCCTTCTTGAGAACCTCTAGCAAGGATCACACCTTCTTACCATTCTATGTACATCTGAGAAAAGAGTTGGCCATCAATAGCCTGCTCTGAGAATTTTATGGGCTGTTGTTTGGCTAGCATAATGTCCACCACATACTCCATTGTGCATGTCATTTAGAATGCCCCTAGCCTGATCCTCATCCACACATCTGAGTAATACACCATCATGATTTCTCCAATACAACTCTCCTTGGATAATCATGTATTTAATAGCTTGCAGCTTCAGGGTTCTTTTCTGATTGTCACTGAGGTGGGAAGGATAGTTAAAATTCTACAAATAATGTACTATGTCCTTATACCATTCAGAATTTGACATGTTTATATCTTCATTATGTACTGCATTCACTTGGCATGCCTCTAGGTTTGACTGTGTCATCAATTTTGCCAAACCTTGTCCTCTTACCAACTTTGTGATTTGTATTTCAATGTTGAACTCCTGCAGTTTGTTTATCCACCTGCATCTTCTTCCAGTTACCTCCTGCTGAGTAAATATATCTTTGACTGCTGCATGAGGCACATATGCAATTACTTGTGAGCCTACCAAATAGGGCTTGAAGCTCTTGACTACTCTGACCAATGCATACGCCTGCTTCTCCATTATATCATACTTTAATTCAGCAGCCTGCAATGACCTACTAAAGAAAGCTATAGGCTATTCAAACCCTTCTTCATTTTTTTGCAATAGGCATGCAGCAACAGTATGGAAAGAAGCAAATGAAAACAATTGAAATGGCCTAGAAAAATTTGGAGATTTTAAAACAGGAGCCATCTTTGTTGCCTCCTTTATGTCTTGAAATGATTTGGTTGCTTCATCTTCCCATTTGACAATTGCATTCTTCTTTAGCATTTTAGAGATCTCCTTGGTGGTCTCTGCAAAATTAGGAACAAATCTCCTAACAAAATTAATCTGTCCAAAGAAGGACTGAACACCTTTTACCATTTTAGGGATCTAGATTTTGTCAATTGTAGCTACCCTTTCAGGATCAATCCTGATTCCATCGTTGGAAACAATGTGTCCAAGCAGTTTTCCTTCTACAACCCCAAAGGCACATTTCTTTGGGTTAAGTGAGATGCCATACTCTAATGCTCTAATAAAAAATTGTTCCAAATGCAAACAGTGCTGTTCTTCTTTCTTTGAAAAGGCAGTTAAGTCATCTTAATACATAGCCAAGATTGAATCAATCAATCCTGCAAAAGCCACATCCATGGCCCTCTAAAATGTGGCACCTGCATTTCTCAATCCAAATGGCATCCTCACATATACATATGTTCCCCATGGAGTAGTGAAAGTAGTCTTGAATTGTTCTGATTCTTTCACTTTCACTTGATTGTATCCTAAGAATCCATCCATCATAGATAGAAGCTCACAGCCAGTCACCTTCTGCAACATGGCCTCCATATTTGGCAATGGATAATTGTCCTTCAAAGAAGACACATTTAAATTTCTAAAATCCACACAAAGTCTTATGTCATCATTATTTTTTCTAACTAGGACAAGGTTAGACACCCAAGTTGAATGTCTAATAGGCATAATTATTCCAGCTTCCCTAAGCTTCATGAGTTCTTCCTGCATTTTAGGAGCTAAAGTTGGGTTGATAGGCCTTTGCTTTTGTCTAAATGGTTTAGCTTCAGGCTTCAATGGGATCTCATCCTGGAACAAATCCTCTCTATAAGCTTTTAGGTCCTCATAAGACCAGGCAAAGACATGCTTGTACCTTCTTAGCAATGCAATCAACATAATTCTGATATGTGGTTTGAGCTGTTTGTCAATGTATACCCTTTTGGGAGCATGAGATGTCCCCAAATTTATCTCTTCTAAATCATTGTTGTTTGTTGGAGATGACTTTGTGATGAGTTGGTCCCTGTTGTCAAAAGCTCTCTCTAAAGCAACTAGCCCTCTAGGGATTTTATTTGTCTTTAGCTGAATTACTTCCTTCCCTAGGAGAGTTTCTTTCCCATCTACAACTTCTACAAAATTTTGGAAATCCATTTCTTGGTTCTCATATTCATCAATACGATGTAGAAATCTTAGTAAATCTTTATCATCATCAAATACTTGCCAGCTACATATGTTATCTAGCACTGTAGGTCTTAGTTTGACCTCAACATTCGTAACATCTGATAGAGTTATATCATCTGGCCTTATAGCTACATTAGCTAGAAAATCTGCCCTGACATTCTTTGATCTCTCTATCTAGTTTATTGAAAATGCATCAAACAATTCAATTGTATCCCAAACAACATGCTTACATTGTTTTAATCTCTTATTTTTTGATGCATACTTATCTCTAACTTGGGAAACAATAAGCTCTGAATCACCAAACACCTTGAGCATCTTAATTCCATGCCTCAAAGCAACATTCAATCCTAATAACAGAGCCTCATACTCTGCAATATTATTTGTATAGGCAAACTTCGACAAGAAAGTAGATTTTAGAAGTTTACCAGCTGGAGACAGAAAAACAATCCCAGCTCCTGAGCCTTCCTTTGAACAAGCTCCATCAAAATACATTGTCCATAGACCCTGTTGATCCAATTCTTGAATGCAAATATTTTCCTCTTTATCTCCTTTATCATCTGAGACAACCCTGAAGTTATCACAGTCAGTATTCACAAAACATATATGTTCCTCTGATTCTTGGTCCTCAACTATTTCCAATGACCTTTCTTCTCTATCCAATTTAACATCCCTGCCATTCATAGGGATCATGGCATATGATAGGTCTAATTGCATACTCCTGCCAATCAATGCTGCCCACCTTCTTGACAGCAACATGCCATACTGTGGCTTGATATCAACAACTGTTATGTTCATTTTGTAGGTCTTTTTAGGATAAGCTGCCAGTCTGAAATCAACATCTTTCATAATTTCGATGACAAGTACCTCCCTAGCATCCATGGCATAGCACTTCCCACATGCCTTATCTATCTTTAATCTAGCTTGCTGCATGATGGCCAAAGGCATGATGTTTGTGGATGCTCCTGAGTCGAGCATACAGTTTCTAATTATTCTTCCATTTATGACAAGGGAGACATCAAATGGCTCCACTTGTGAAGGGAACTTTGTCATGGTCATCCCCAAATATACTTCAGGAACCTCATCTTCTTCAATGCACAGGGCCTGTTTCTTGGCCTGAGGTTCATCATTTTGCTTGATCTAACAAGGTGTTCCTGAGATTAAGGACACAGCCTTATTTCTAAACTCTTCTACTTTCATCAGTTCCATTAGTGGAACAGAGACTTTTATTTGAGACAAGACCTAAGTGATGTCAAATGGAGCATAATTTTGAATAACAGTTGTAGCTTGCTCCATTGTTTTACCTCTATCCTGAGATGATCCAGCTTTAGTTTTTATGGCTCCTTGACTGTCATTCTTGTTTTGAGAATTTCTACTTTGATCCTCAACCTGGGAAACTATGTTTTCTATTTTTTGAGAATCGTAACCTATTTTTTGCTTAAAACCTTGTTTATTATTGTTCCATTGTTTCTTATATGTTTCAGTCCCCTTATAATTTTGCACTGGTTGGCTCACAAAAGTGTTCTCTGGTTGAGGTGTACCACTTACCTAAGCCTTACCTCTAAGATTGCAATTGCTCTTGACTTGAGCTACTACTGCTACTGTGAGGGCTCTAATTTCTTCATATGAAGATCTCCTCAAATTACTCAGGAAATTATGTGAATCCTGAGCATAGGCGTAATTGTCCTCTTCATCCTCATCATATGGGAACTGTTGGCAGACCTGAATTTCATTATCTACACTTGCATTAGCATCATGAAAAGAGTATCCTCTGTTTGTAGACAGCATATTGACATTATCATCTTTCATTCAATGCGGATCATTGCATTCATCACAAGCAACAACATTATTATATAGAGACTGAGCAATCATACATTGTGATTGTGAATGAAGCATTTGGCAGATTATACACCATGGGGTGTCATTAACAATATTTATAGCTTTCTTCAAAGGATCAGGAGTTTCCTTTGTATTTTGAGTCCTTTGATTTGTATTTCTGTGTGGGAGGATGGGTTTACCATCATGCCAACTAGTGTGATATGCCATATCATGTAATGATGGTCTTCTTTCTTGCCTTTGGTAAACTGGCCTATCAGGACCTATCCCCTTTTCATTTTTAGCTACTCTATAACTCAGGTCCTTAACAACATTTGTTAATTTATCTATTTTATCCTCAGAAGTAGATGCATTACCTTGGATACTCTGAGATTTAGTTACCTTGGATACTCTGAGATTTAGTGTTTGGATTTTGCAGAATTTTCACATCATCCCTTCTATTTGTCTTACCAGATGCCTTCTTGTTATTTTCAATATTAGTTTCTATTTTGAAGGCATCCCTGAGGCTGTGAGGTCCCTTGTCTCTTAATCCATAAGCTGTCTTGGCATCAAAAGTATTTATGTACAACACTATGCACATAGGTTCATTAGGCCTCAAGTCTTGTGGCAATTTGTTCAATACCTTCATGAATCTAGCATTGAAATCAACAACTTGTTCATTTGATCCTTTGGCAATGCCAGTGAATTCATTAATGAAGAAAATAGGATCAATTTTGTCACCATATTGTTCCTTGAATATTCTCCTAAATTCATCCCATGATGAAATGCTTCTGTCAGGCAGACCTTTGTACCACTCCTTGGCTTCATCAACTAAGGATTGCATAAATGATTTCATGAAAACATCCTCATGCTCAACCTCAAAGTTGTCCATGATATTCTAAAAAGGTTTTAGATGGTCCTCACTTGAGACGGTATTGTTTCCTAAAAATTTAGGCACTTGCAGCCTCACATGTTTGTCAATAAGGTTTGGATAACCCAGAATGCCATAAAAAACAAGCTGTCTGAATCTGTCTAGTTGCATGGGTTGTCTACCAAATTGGTTAGCATTGGCATTTCTATTTGCATTCTAATTTCTTACATTATTTAATGGAGCTCTTATGTTATTTGCATTCTGTCTTTGATCATTATGCTGATCCTGGACCTCATTCCTTTGCTGATTTCTCTGCACATTTGTATTTTCAAGGGTAGGAATTGAATCATTCTGAGCAACTCTCAGAGCTTGCACTTTCTATCTCATGTCATCTCTGATTTTCACTGCTTGCAGATATTCTAATTCTACCCTTAAGCTCTTAATTTCATTGGCTAGTTCCTCCTCTCTAGGCATAGAAGAGGACGGTTTTATCACATTCTGATCATCATTATCATCATCCCTTAGGGATTCAGCTTCTTCAAATCTGTCAGGGGAGTTGTGGAAAGGGCATTTTTGAAACACTTCTGACCTTATTCTCAATCCACCACCCTACTGTCTCTCATACACATTCTGAATTTCAGCCTCAGTGTTTAAAAAAAAGGTATTGTTTTCTCTGAAGATCTTGGATTGTCATGAATAAATTCATTTTTCCTAGGGCTAGGAGAACCATCTTGATTGGCTTGAACAATCCCCTTTTTCCTATACATCATTTTTGTGGGTAACTCTTCAAACAGAGTATTACGCTGGGATCTTCTCCCTTGCATGCAAATTTTTACTTTACCGGTTGGGAGATTGGTTCAGAGTCGCCACCTATTACTAGGAATTATTTTCTTTTAAAATCAGGGTTCTTTCACTTCACATCCCCAGCGGAGTTGCCAAAATCTGTTGGTTATTTTCTCAGACTGGATGCTTATTCCTAGTCATCCCTACAAGGTAGCCATCATTGGTCGATAGGATTCCTGGGCCAGGGGCCAACAGTATAGGAGATAGACCTTATCAATATCTCCTTTTCTTCTTTAGGCTCTGCAGAACCAAGTTGGGTATTCCCTACTCAACACCCATGAGATAAGACTATGCAAAGACTGGGATGCTGACACAAAGCAGATAAATCCTCTATTAAGTAGATCAAAACTGTGAGATAAGTGCAAAGGGGCTAGCTTTGGGCCTATGTTCAGTTGTAGACAGAGGATTTCAGATCCTAAAACTACTTCTAATGTCCTAAAAGGTTTGTATATGAAGTTTAAGTTTGATTTATATCTGGATGCAAAACTAGGACTTTGGGTTACAATAGAGATACCAGACCAGATTGGTGCCTATCCAGGGCTCGGAGTTAATAGACATATATATGTGAATATCTACCACAGACTTGAGGCAATAATTAGATTTCAAGGGGCTTCTGAAATGTCTACCTTATAGACAATACCCAAGAGAGAGTATTTATTTATTTTTGCTTACCAACATCCTTACTGCAATGTATTCTTATTAACACTTAATCCAAAACATTCAATCTACTCCTTGAGCAGAAGTAAGAGACTAAGTACTCAATATAGAAAACCTATATTCTAGAATCTATAACACCCCTTAGATGTTCAGAGTCAGAAGAAAAAACACATTCAGTTTGGAGACAAATAACGAAGCACATGCAATGGAGCATTAATCATTTAAATCAACATGAAATTGATGATTCTATGCATAATACATACAACATACAATTCATAAACTCATGAAGCACCTAAAATAGAGTCACCAAAAAGTTGTATTCCTACTGCAGCACCAAAACTTGTCCAATTTTCAACAACCACAAAAGAGTAACACAGTTTGCTTATAACAACAAGAAAGTGTACTTCGCAAAAATTATTTACAAGGCGAGGTCAAAATTTTCCGTCAGATACACAGCACCAGAAATGGCACTCAAAATAATAAACGTAGCAGGGGACAAAACATGGAGAATAAAGTGAAGGATGGGGAGTGGTTGAGCTTGAACCCTGTGCCGCCGCTGGAAAACTCCCCATCATAAACTAGGTACCCAGCCATTCAGCCATCGGCCCATACCTGTCTGCAATCCTGCCATAATGGCTCAACCACCGGCAGCTCCTCCCAAAAATAGTAACAACACACCCATGGAAAATTCCCGCTCAAAAAATGACCGCAGATGCAAGGAAAAAAGCCATCGCCGAAGGTTCAAAACCCGACCGTCGATCTGAAAACCCATCGCCAAGATCAACAGTCCCAAAATATGTATGAAGAGCCACTAGCCAACGAAATCATGCCACATGGGCACCCCATGATTTTATCGCTAGCCTTTGGCACCTTTATTTTGCCCTTTTCACCTTGTATATGCATGCCCAAAAGCACATACAAACACCTTATATACAAGTCGGACCTCAAATTTTATTAGAACAATTTGAGAATTAGTTCAAATCTGGCTTGTATCCCTTTTACCGCACATCGGCTTGTATATCAGCATATACATGCGCTTTATACAACCCATGGACGCCAAATTTCATTCACTGCACCTTATTCCTCCATCGTGTTCGGATTGCATGTCTCTCCTTTTGCATATCTTCGAATGTATAACTACATATACATTCGCCTCATACATACAAGGCGGATTTCAAATTTTATTGAGGCACTTGAAGTTGTTTTGAAATCCGGCTTGTATCTAGCCTTTGTACCTTCGCAATGTATATCGGCACATACAAGTGCCCAATATACATGCAGTGGACCCGAAATATTATTAACTTCATTTGATTTATCCCTCAGGTCCGGAATGTATGTCCTCTTTTTGTATATCAACATGTATATGCAAACATACAAATCCCCTAACATACAAGCAAGGAATCTTTTAGGATATGCGATATATATTCCCTCTTGTATGTCACCAATGTATGTCAAACAAACATTCAACCTTGTATCTGCTTCTCATGCACACTGAATATACAAACTTGCTTGTATATAACCGCGGGCCCTACCACATGCATCACCTCTGCCACACTGTAGCAAATGTATATTTGTTTGTATGTCAAATATACAAACACAAATATACAAACCCCTTTATACAACTGCGGAATCTGCGATGGAATATTCGATGAATGCATACTTTCCTTATATCTTTCAACACCTGCATGTTGACTTGTATATTAGAGATACATTCACCCTTGTACATTTTTCATTGTATATGCTAGCAATGAACCTTTACACTGTAGCAGATGTATATCAGGCCTCCTTGTATATTTTTCATTACATAAGACCCGATGTATATTGACATACATTCATTTCTGCACATACAAACACAGGATTTTCTACAGAATATTCCCTCAATGTATCTTCCACCTTGAACCCGATATGCAATTAAAAATGCATACAAGTGCAAAATATTCCCGGGAGTCTTGCAAAAGATTCCACTAATGTATATCTAACCTGATATACATTAAAACATGCATATAACTCAAATTTTCAACATTTTATGGAAGCCGATTAAGATTTTACAAGCCTGCCTACATGCAACCTGCATTTGCATATACAAGACTTAACATTTTTCATGAGTGCAACAGGAAAAGGTGGTAAAACACTCCATGGGGACTGGTCAACCAATGAACACTACAGCACGAAGATAAAACCAAGCAACCAGGAACTCACCACAGAAGGCCACTAACAGAGTAGACAAAACAATGCAAGACCCCACGACTCAGAAAATTTAGGATTTGAAAGAGAAAAATCAGCAAACACTTAAGCTTAAAACCCTAAACATAAATGATTACCAATAGGCGGATTGATCTGAAAAGGCCAAAAGTATGAGACTGCTGGCCATTGATAGTGATGCAAGTAGAAGCATCTCAATAGAGCATTTTGACTGATTGTATAAAAGAGGGTCCAAACCCTAATGCTGCAAGCATTGCAAGGATAAAGCGTCATTTAATGTGATCATAAGCCTTAGCAAAACCTATTTTAAAAAAAATTCTTTTTGGTTTGATTTTCGGGCCCATTCCATTCCCTCCCAAACAACAATGATATTATCTAATATATATATATGGACTTAATGAAGCCTGTTTGTTCAGGTTGGACAATCAAAGGAAGCAGGTTGCAGAGTTTGAGCAAAAGGGCTTTAGCAATGATTTTGTAGGAGACATTGAGGAGGGTAATGGTCCTCCAATTGCATATATCCTCTGGATTTCCAGCTTTAGGTATGAACTTAATGATTCCTTGATTTATAATATTTCCTAAAGAATTGGAATGAAATGCTTCAAGGTAGACATTGTGTAAATCTTTTCCTAAACAATCCCAAAGGGCTTTGTAGAACTCACAAGGAAAGCCATTAATTCTAGGTGCTTTCCCATCTGCCATAGAGAAGATAGTTTCCTTAAGGTCTTCAATGGTCAAAAGTTGATCACAAAAGCAAGTTTGGGTAGAGGACAACCTGTTTGGAACAACAACAAGACAATCATGCAAAGCAGTTTATCGCTCAGGAGTGTAATCTTGAGCAGTGAAAACTTTTTCATAATGTCTTACAAAAGCCTGGAGAATGTTTGGTAGATCTGTATGAACAATATTGTGCTCTTTGATTTGCTTAATACCATGTGAGGAATTTTTGGCTCGAAGAGCAAGAAAGAACTCCTTAGAAACACAGTCCCCAATTTTTAGCCAGTGCATTCTGGCTTTAATTTGTGCTCCTCTGGCACCATGGTAGTCAGCCATTTGTTTTTGATACCATAAATTGGCAACAAGGACTTGCTTAGAAGGAGAAATAAGCTCAGTAGCCAAGGCCTCAGAAGCAAATTTCAAAGAAGTGACAGTAGCTTCATAAGCCCTTCTCCTAAAATTGGCTAGCTAACAGCCAAAGATGCGAAGAAACCTTACTGTGTGGGTAATAGCATCATTCCACCACTTAATCTAGCTAGTAGCATGCAACGGTGGGCATTCTAAATTCCAAATAGTTGAAATGTGTGCCAAGGTGGGTTGATGAGCAAACAAAGAAGTGTTCAGAAAAAATTGAGATTTCATGGTGCGTGGCTGAGTGAGCTGCCACTCAATGACAAACTGAATTGGAAAGTGATCCAACAATGTCACATCCACTAATGGCTGCATAGGAAGGGTGGATGATGTGGAGAATTTAAAAAAATATAGCAGAGAAATCATAGCATGATCAAGGCATTTAAAGACCCTATTAGTTCCAGCCTGAAAATTGCACCAAGTATGCCATAAGGACTGGAGTGACGACGGCCAACATTGGGATCAAAATCCTAATTTATTGCGCATATGGAACCATGCCTTGTTGCAAGTATGGGTCTAACTAGTGTTGTCACTGATGTCAACATACTCATGTTGCATTAATGAGAAGGATTGGATGAGCTGTGTGCTGAGGATATTGAGAAAATTAGTCTCAATCACGAATAGTGAAGAATAGTGATGACAACAAGGTAAAAGTCCAAGATAGGTTGAGGATCAGAGGATACGGTTTAAAGGGTTTGTATATATAAGTCTTGAGATGCTCCAGTCAAGTTTTTAGAGATCTACATGAAGATATGAAGAAGTTATGGTCACTCAAGTAGAACCAGTTTTGGTAGGTGTTCAGAGGTGACAAAGTGACACAGATAGGTCCGGTGAGATCCAGAAATGCATTATCCCATTCTGCGGATTTGAGGAAGTGTTGAGGACATCCTTTTGAAGTGTCAAGTAGATTGGTTTGTGGTTTGAAGGTCCAAAAGAACCTATTCCTTTGTGACAGAGATGACAGACTGTGTTCTTGAGGTTCTGGATGAAGGAGAGAAGGATTCCAGTAAGCAGATGAAGTGCGGATGTTCTTGGTGATTCAGAAAAGCTTGTGGTGATCTGTGGATCATGTCCAGTTCATGTTGGTGGTCTGCATTGAAGTTAAAGTTTGTATTTGAAGAATAACCACCGGATGTTGGTGTTCTTCCTGAGACTGGCCGACCAGATGTATTACACATCTTGCGGATGTTCTTGTAGGTGTTTGCCGACTTAGATGATTGTTCCTAAGTTGATGCCTTATATAAATAAGGGATTGTGAAGTCATTCCAGAGGGTGTCTTGTGGAGATGAGAGTGTGGTACCGAAGAAGAGAGAGAAAGGCAGAGAAAAGTTTTGGGCCTAAATGGAACTAATCCAAGCATGGTAAAGATGCTATTCTCTAGTTCAAGTTTGTAATACTTGTTACTTTGTAGACAGTGTGTCTCTTGTAGGCAGTGAGCCTCTTGTGAGCAGTGTGCTCGGGCAGTGAGCCCTAATTGGCATGTGCCATTTTATTCTTTCTATTCTTCTAACAGAGAATACAATCTTGGGTTAATCACCCCATGGTTTTTCCTTGAACTGGGTTTTCCATGTCAAAATCTTGGTGTCTTATGTGTTGATAAGTTTCTGCTTGCTATTTAATTGCATTATGTTTCATGATTAATATACTGCTAATCACTAAGAAGATTTAAGTGTGAAATTGGAGAAAGTTTTGGACAACTGATTCATCCCCCCTCTCAGTTGTGTGCCCTAAGTCTAACAATTGGTATCAGAGCCAAGTTCCTCTACAAGGAGATTAACCGCTTGAGGAGATCCAGGATGTCGTCTTACAAGGACAGCCCAAAGTTTGATGGAACAAACTTCAATCTATGGAAAGGTCGCATGAAGTGTCACTTGTAATGCATGGGTTTGGTATACTGGACCATGGTTACAACACAGTATGTACCTCCACAGGGTGGTCCACAAAATGCAAATGAAATCACAGATGCTAAAAACAATCTGCAGACTATAGAAGCTCTTCTAAGTGCATTATCTGATATAGAGCTCTCAAATGTTATTGACCTACCAACTGCTTTTGAGATTTGGAAAAAATTGGAACTTTTGCATGAAGGAGACCAGTATGTTAAATGTGCAAGGTTACAGAATCTGAAAGGGAAATTTGAAAACCTGAAGATGAGAGATGATGAAAATATTACTACTTTTATGCCAAGAGTAAATGAGCTTGTTTGTGGAATTAGAAATGCTGGTGGAGTCTTGGATGAAAATGAGATTGTTGGCAAGATTCTCAGATCCCTTCCTACTTCTTACAAAATCAAGGTTGCTGCCATTGATGAATTCAGAGCCCATACAACTATCACAAGAGATCAATTGGCTGGCAAATTGGCTGCATTTGAAATGACCAAGTTTGGAGATGATCCCCCCAAGACTGAATTTGCATTCAAAGCCAATGCCTCTGTAAAAGGTAAACAAAGGTTTGATCCGGGAGAGAACTCATCAAGGAAACTATCATGGTATGAAAAAGCAAGAAAAGACCTAGAAGAAGAAGAAGTAGAAACTGCTCAACTTGAAGCCCTCATTGCCAAGAGACTGTCAAGAGGATCTGGTAAGTATGAAGGAAAATTGCCTTTTAAGTGTTTTAACTACAATAAGATTGGTCATTTTGCCTCAAAATGTCTGGAAAGATTTTCAAGGCAAAATCCTAATAGATCAAGGTTCCAAAAGAATTGTTACTATGTTCACGAAGAAGATGATAATGAAGGAGTAATAGATGATGAATCAGAGATAGGAAACAAATCCAAAAGTGAATGGGTGTTTATTGCCATCAAGGAAGAAGAACCAATATCCTCTGTATCTATCAATCATAAAGTTGTAGAAAGAGCTCTAGCTGCCCAAGTTGAAGAAAAGGTTGATTGGGTCATTGATAGTGGTTGCTCTCACCATATGACAAGTGACAAAAATAAGTTCATAGATTTGGAAAGGTATGAAGGAGGAGTGGTGAAGTTTGGTGATAATTTTGCTAGTAGAATCAGAGGAAGAGGAACTATTTATTTTGATGGAAGGAACAAAATTGGTAATGTTCTATATGTTGAAGGCTTGAAGCACAATCTTCTTAGTGTTGGATAGTTGGTGGACAAATGCTATGATCTTCAGTTCAAGAATGGAAAATGCAAGATCTTTGAAAGCTCAAGAATAGAGATTGCATCTGGTACCCAAACTAAAGGTAATATCTTCCACTTGGTTGGCACTGGTAAAAGTTGCTTATTTGTTCAAGTTGATCAGAGTTGGTTATGGCATAGGAGAATGTGTCATGTGAATTTTGATAATATCATCAAGATAAGCAATACTCAGGCTGTAAGAGATCTTCCAAAATTGATGAAACCTACTAATAGCTTGTGCAAAGAATGTCAGTTGGGTAAGCTGAGCAGAATCACATTCAAGAGTAAGGATCAATCTTCTACCAGATTATTGGACTTAGTTCATACTGATCTATGTGGTCCAACAAGAATCAAGAGTGTACAAGGTGATAGATATTTCATACTATTAATTGATGACCATTCCCGGATGATGTGGGTTACCTTTCTGAAAGAGAAATCAGAAGCTTTTGAGAAGTTCAAAATTTTCAAAGCTATGGTAGAAAATGAAACCGGATTAAAATTGAAATGTTTGAGGTTTGATAGAGGTGGTAAATTCACATCCGGTGAGTTCATAGATTTTTGTGAGAAGCATGGTATAAAGAGACAGTTGTCTACTCCTAGGACTCCACAGCAGAATGGAGTAGTGGAGAGAAATAACCAGACCATCTAGGAAGCATCTAGGACAATGATGATGGAAGCAAACGTTCCTTAGATATTTTGGAGAGAAGCTGTTAGCACTGCAGTCTATACTCTCAATTGAGTTCAAATCAAAAGCAATACTGGTAAGACTCCTTATGAACTTTTGTTTGGCATCACTCCTACTGTGAGGTATTTCAGAGTGTTTGGTAGCAAATGTTACATTAAAAGAGTTGAAGATCTAGGCAAGTTTGATGCTAGAAGTGATGAAGGAATTTTCTTGGGTTACTCCACTCAAAGCAAAGCATATCGATATTACAATAAGAGACTGAGAAAGATGATAGAAAGTACAAATGTGAAGGTTGATGAAGGAATTGAGAAACCTTCAAGGTTTTATGAATATGATGAAGATGATCAGAATGGTGTTCTAATTCAAGGAGCCCGAACTCCTTTCGGTACTCAGAATCAAACAGATCTGGTAATTTAGGAAGAAGAGATGAGTCATAATGAGCCTGAGCAAGAATTAGAAGTATAGGAAACTACCAAAGTTCCCAGGTATGTAAGACTGAACCACTCTGAAGATCAGATCATAGGTGATAAAAGAAAAGGAGTTCTAACAAGAAGGAGAATTGCTCAAGATTCAGAAGAGTATTGTTTGATTTCAAAGATTGAACCTAAGACAGTGAATGAAGCCTGCAATGATGAAAACTGGACTAAGGCAATGGAGGAAGAGCTGGTGCAAATAGAGAAAAATCACACTTGGGATCTTGTTCCCAGACCTAGAAACAAGAATGTGATTGGAACCAAATGGGTCTTCCGGAACAAACTAAATGAAGTTGGTGAAGTAATTAGAAATAAAGCTAGATTGGTCTACAAAGGTTACTCTCAAATAGAAGGAATTGATTTTGAAGAAACTTTTGCTCCGGTGGCAAGAATTGAAGTAGTCAGATTGTTTCTTGCCTTTGCTACCTTCAAGGATTTCAAGGTATATCAGATGGATGTCAAGTCTGCCTTTCTAAACTGTGACTTGGAAGAAGAAGTGTATATA
This sequence comes from Cunninghamia lanceolata, assembly GCA_027924645.1. NCBI lineage: Eukaryota > Viridiplantae > Streptophyta > Pinopsida > Cupressales > Cupressaceae > Cunninghamia > Cunninghamia lanceolata. The sequence goes on from BSBN01000550.1 coordinate 747,057, forward strand.
AAGAAACTGGATGGATTTCAATTGTCTGATCATGGTGATATGGTCTGCAAGTTGAAGAAGGCACTGTATGGATTGAAGCAAGCCCCAAGAGTTTGGTATGAAAGATTGGATAAGCATCTTTTGAAGATTGGTTTCAACAAAGGTATTGTTGACAGTAACTTATATTTCAAAATTGATCATGAAAACATCTTGATTGTTGAAGTATTTGTTGATGATATCATCTTTGGAGGAAGAGATAGTATGTGTAAAACTTTTACAAATCAAATGAAAAGTGAGTTTTAGATGTCTATGCTTGGTGAAATAAACTTCTTCTTGGGTCTGCAAATTGCTCAAACAAAGAAAGGAATCTTCATTTCTCAGACCAAATATGTGAAATAATTGTTGAGGAAATTTGGGATGGAAGATTCAAAGCCAATGAATACTCCCATGGCAATCGGATGTAAGTTGAGAAAAGATGATGACTCTCCTAAGGCAGACTAGAAAAAGTATAGATCAATGATTGGAGGATTGTTGTATCTCACTCAAACTAGACTAGATATAATGCAGGTTGTTGGTCTTGTTGCTAGATTCCAAGCTAATCCCAGAGAATCTCATGTCATGGCAATCAAGAGGATTTTTAGATATCTAAAAGGGACATTTGAGTATTGTTTGTGGTATCCTAGAGATCATGATTTCTCTCTTCATGCATATACAGATGCAGATTGGGCAGGAGATGTGGATGACCGGAAGAGTACCAGTGGTGGAGCATTCTTTTTGGGAAAAAGATTGGTTTCTTGGCTAAGAAAGAAACAAGAGGCAATATCTCTATCTACAACTGAAGTAGAATACATTGCAGCAGTAGGTAGTTGCACTCAAATTTTGTGGATGAAGCAGATGCTAAGAGATATCAAAGTAGAGTATGAGGAGCCTATCACAATCTTCTGTGATAATTCAAGTGCAATAAATATATCTAAGAATTTGGTGTTGCATTCTAAGACTAAACATATATCTATTAAGTTTTAGTTTCTGAGAGAGCAAGTGAACAAGGATGAAGTTAGACTGGAGTTTGTGCCTTCCAAGGATCAGATTGTAGACATCTTTACTAAACCTCTTCCTAGGGACTCTTTTGAATATCTCAGGGAGAAGTTAGGGGTTATTGCCCCTCCGGTGATGAACTAAGGTGCACTGAGGTGCATCAGTCTGGTGGATATCATAGTCATATCTTGTGATCTACATTGATGGGAGCTGCTACTCAGGGGGAGCAACAGGTATGATTCTGAAGTATTGGAGTTGAAAGTATGAGCCCTTTACCATTGATGTCAAAGGGGGAGAGAAGACATGTGAAAAACAAGTGGTTGATGATCAAAGGGGGAGCAGTAAAGGAAGAGAAGACATGTGAATAGTTGTTGTTGATAGGGGGAGTTGTGACAGTAAGGAGAAGTTCTTGTCTTGATGGTTTTTCACATCATATGTTGCCATCAATGACAAAGGGGGAGATTGTTGCAAGTATGGGTCTAACTGATGTTGTCATTGATGTCAACATACTCATGTTGCATTAATGAGAAGGATTGGATGAGCTGTGTGCTGAGGATATTGAGAAAATTAGTCTCAATTAGGAACAATGAAGAACAGTGATGACAACAAGGTAAAAGTCCAAGATAGGTTGAGGATTAGATGATGCGGTTTAAAGGGTTTGTAGATATAAGTCTTGAGATGCTCCAGTCAAGTTTTCAGAGGTCCGCATGAAGATGTGAAGAAGTTATGGTCACTCAAGTAGAACTGGTTCCGGTAGGTGTTCAGAGGTGATAGAGTGACATAGATAGGTTTGGTGAGATCTGGAAATGCATTATCCCATTCTGTAGATTTGAGGAAGTGTTGAGGACGTCCTTTTGAAGTTTCAAGTAGATTGGTTCATGGTTTGAAGGTCTGGAAGAACCTATTCCTTTGTGACAGTGATGACAGACTGTGTTCTTGAGGTTTTGGATGAAGGAGAGAAGGATTCCAGTAAGCAGATGAAGTGTGGATGTTCTTGGTGATTCAGGAAAGCTTGTGGTGATCTGTGGATTGTGTCCAGTTCATGTTGGTGGTCCGCATTGAAGTTAAAGTTCATATTTGAAGAATAACCACCGGATGTTGGTGTTCTTCCTGAGACTGGTCGACTGGATGTATTACACGTCTTGTGGATGTTCTTGTAGGTGATTTCTGACTTAGATGATTGTTCCTAAGTCGATGCCTTGTATAAATAAGGGATTGTGAAGTCATTCCAGAGGGTGTCTTGTGGAGATGAGAGTGTGGTAGCGAAGAAGAGAGCGAAAGGTAGAGCAGAAGTTTTAGGCCTAAATGGAACTGATCCAAGCATGGTAAATATGCTATTCTCTAGTTCAAGTTTGTAATACTTGTTACTTTGTAGACAATGTGTCTCTTGTAGGCAGTGAGCCTCTTGTGAGCAGTGTGCTCGGGCAGTGAGCCCTAATTGGCATGTGCCATTTTTTTCTTTCTATTCTTCTAATAGAGAATATAATCTTAGGTTAATCACCCCATGGTTTTTCCCTTAACCAAGTTTTCCACATCAAAATCTTGGTGTCTTATGTGTTGGTAAGTTTTTTCTTGCTGTTTAATTGCATTATGTTTCATGATTAATATACTGCTAATCACTAAGAAGATTTAAGTGTGAAATTGGAGAAAGTTTTGGACAACTGATTCACCCCCCCTCTTAGTTGTATGCCCTAAGTCTAACACGCCTCTCTTTTGCCAACTGGCCACCAAAAAGGCAAAACACCATCCTTGTCAGTAGCCATTTCAACCATATTAAAATCTCCACAAATAAGCCATGTGGCAACAGACAATGAATCCATAATCCACCACCACAAAGCAGATCTTTCTGATGCATCATTTGAAGAATAAACATTAATAATCCCAAAAGAGTGATTATTAATATTAAGAAGTGTCCAAACTAATCAGTTGGTGGGATCCACCCCATGATCCACCACTAAATCATGGCACCGAGGGGACAAAAGAGTCGTTACACCACCTTTTCTAGCCTCATGGGCGGTGGAAAATAGTTTACTAGCTGGCCAAATACAATGGCAAGCCGAAGACAAAAGGAAGCCTATAACTTTGACTTCTTGCAGGCATAGAAAATTAAGAGAAACATAATGATGGAGAGCATCATGAAGAGAGTACTTCCTAGAGAGGTCAATGAGACCTCTAACATTCCAAGAGAGAAAATTCATTTAAAATCCTCCACCATCTCCCCAGAATCTAGGCTTCCAAATGAAGCAAAACTATTTTGAAGAAAGTCGGTGGGGTTTGACCCAAATTGGAGAGGAGGGATTTGATGTTTTTTAAGCTCCTAAACAATTTCTCCCTCCTTAGGAAGCTCACAGCTATGAGAGCACCTATGAGGCATCACAAAAGAATTGACATGGGCTCTTGCCCTTGGTGGTGATGCTTACTGCGAAGGCAGCATAAGAGGACTCTTATTGTTGTCCTTCCCGCCAATCGCAGAAAGCTTTGAAACCTCTTTAACTGCTTCAGATGGTTTAAGAACATCCACAGAGGGTTTCACTATGTGTTTGTGATTGGTAACAGTAGCCCAAGTGTCCATTGGTTTAGAAACCACCTCCTTGGGCATAGTTGCTACATGGTTTGCTATAGGGTGTGCCTATACAATCTCCCTGATAGGAGTCTGAGTTCTAGGCACAGCAAGAGGACAATCCCTAATTTTATGCTCTACTGACTGATAGCGATAGCAAGTATTGGGCAAATTGAAGTATGTGACTTTCTAGGTGTGTTGAAGGGGGCCAATTTGAATGTCAATAAATTCCTTGAGGTCTTTCAAAAGATCCACCTCAACATAGACATGCTTTTGAGGGCGTGCTTGAAAGAACCTATTAGGTTCAACACAAATAACTCTTCTTAAAGAAGAGGCAATGTCATGCAGGAAGTGCAGACAGGGCAAAGACAAACTAGGGAATTCAATCCACACAGGAACTCTGTGTTTGGTATCATCAGAGGCCACAAAATCTCGTGTCCACTATTGGAAGACCAACAGGGAAGACCGAACATACCAAGGGCCATGGTTCAAAATTGATTGAACATGGCTAACTTCCACAAAGTGGAAAAGGAAAAAGCCTTTGGTCAGATTCTGGACCATATCAAGGCAGACCCCATGAGGGACCCAAGCCTTTTGGACCCATTTTTTGAGCATAGATTTAGGGGGAGTTCTCCCTACAAAATAACCAATGAGAGTATGTTGCTCTAACCATAAACAAGTAGTATCAAATTTCTATGATGGTAAGATCACATTAGCAGGAGGGTCTTGTTGTGTGGTTACACAACATGCCCCATTTTGACTTGACAAAACAGGGACCCAACTTTTTTGTTGCTTTGGCTTGTGTTGTTTTTCCGCTTTTCGGCAGTCTGGTAAAAGTAAGTCAGGTAGGTGACCATGTATAAGAGGGTGGATAGATCATCATGTTGAGGTCATTTTGTTAAGGTCAATATTTCACATCATTAACCTCATAGTTGGAAAGTGCATAAAATTCCATGCAGGTTTGCCTTTTAGATCACCCTGAAATTCCTTAAGGGGAGAAAGTTATGGCAAGTCAAAGTTTTAGTCAAACCTAATATTCCAGGGAGGGGGTCATATTTACCAACATCAGTCACCTTATGTAAGATCACCCCGATATAGGTTTATCACCCGATAATCATTTGGTTTACAAACTCTAGACATCAATTTTATGTGATAATTGTATCTGTCTGTCAAATAGCTTCATATCTTTTGTGGGGGTCATATTCCAATATCACCCGATCTTACAAATATCACCCTGCCACAAAATATCACCCTAGTGCCAATATGATGATGACGTCATCCATGCCCGATGAATGAAGGAAGTCACCCTGATGGTGACATCATCATTCTTTTTACCTCGTGGAGGTATGTATCCAACGATATCCCTTTTCAATAACATGACGGTGATGTCATCCAAGTCTTTCTAAAGGGAGGTCATTTTATTTGTGGGGGTCATATTTTAAACATCCCCTGATCTTAAAATCATGACCCGATATACACATGGTCAACTTTTGACCACATCACCTGAGTCTCTTGGTGTTAGTTTTGCTACTCAAAGGTGGAAGGACATGTTACACAGAGGGGGTCATATTTCGACATCACCTCATCTTCTGAAGATCACCCCCTCATCTTGCTTCGTAACATTAAATGCACATAAATGTAGTAGGTGGATTCCCGCCGACTGCGAATACAATTCAAACACCTGGCAACATCCATGGATTGTGTGCAGGACATCAATGGTTTTAATTGATTTAATCTAGTTTTACCCTAATCTACCCTACAGATGAGTTTAAAGGTAAGTTTCCAAGGTTATTCTCATTTACCTTGCAAAAAATAAAGAATGTACAGAGCAGAGAGTCAAACCCTCATACGAAGCTACCTGTGAATGGACAATAGCTTGCAGCATAATGGAATGTGTGATCATCATTATTTTCTACCCTTTTTCGTAATCATCAGCCTAATCCAGGAGATAAGCATTATCAGGTAAGTAATTAAAAACCCTCTTGTTGTCATTTTCCACATGTCGAGGTAGTATGACTTTTCCAGTGGTTTGATTCTGTAAGTATGCATATCATGATGAGTAATGAATATAATATGCATGATGCCATACCGATATATAGTGTTATATGAATGAATATGAATTTTATGGTAAGACCAGTCATGTTTATTACAGGAATCCATGGTAGACATCAGGAAGAATAGATTTGGAGCAGAATTTCTTAAGCCTATGTACATTCGGCCCGAAGGGATACAATTCAAGTATGGCACCATCGAAGACACACACCAAGGAGAAATAGCTTTAGTAGCATGGTCATCCAGAATGCATGATGATAAAGATAATACCCTACTGGATTCGATATTTATATCAAGAATGTGGCATGCAGCCAGATTCCCTTATGCCATGGAAACCCCAGAGCTGGTAGTGGAATGTGCCATAAATTATAACCCTTAGACCAGGCGGGTGGAGAAACATGGAAGAGTTTATGCAGACTTTTCAATCAAAGGGATTACATCTACTTTCAATCTCCCAGTTGGAAAGAAGGTAGTTAGTATGGATCAACACAAACTAGAGACAAAATACGAAAACAATAAGAGTGCAAGGAAGAGGATGTACCAGTGGAGGTCTAAAAACATCACCTATACTGCCTCTGCCAAGTTGCCAGTGAATTTATATAAATTTGATTTTGATGATGAATATCAATACATGATTACCCTACTTAGCAGGGTGACATGCCAGCCTCATGTTGGGAGTTTCAAGAATTGGATGTTTGGAATCATCTAGATGCTCCTCTATACATATAATAAGCCACAGTGGGACAAGATCATCAGTGATGCAATGGATGAATAGATGACGAACCTATGAGGTTTGGAATGCTCATTCCACATGACTTCATCTATTGTTTATTCATGTGCCTACAAAGGAACATTTGATGCACTGACCACAGTTGGAAAGATTGGTGGTAGTATAGATGATGCCCATATATGGGATCATTATCCTTAGTTATAGAGAAGGAACTATCTCTTTGATTACAAATTGGTGAATGATGCATTCTCCATGCATCTGGTTAGAACTATGAAAGAGGATAGAACCAAGAGATTGAGAATGGAAGCTCAAGAAGTTATATACAAGCATGGTGCCTGGTTCATCCAGTATGCCACTTTTTCATATATCAGAATAGAAGGTTTTGGAGGACAAACCTTTATGTTACCCTGGTACCCTACTGATGGGGAAGTCCTGATGGAGTTTTTGAGATAGATAGCTACCATACTGGATGTAGCACAGAATATGACTCCTCCAGTACTATTTCCAATAACTATGTGTTGGTACATGTACCCTGATTCACAGAGTATAAAGAATGTCATAGGGATTCTGAACCTGATGTACTTATAACCATTTCCATTGGCTAGATCATATGACCCCTATGGTAGAAGGTGTATAATGACACCATCTCAGCCCCTGATCTAACACAGCCAAGGTGGGGTGCTGTAGTTGACCCAATCATGGGTAGATGAATAGATAAATACACTGAAGAAGAGAGGTGTAGCCATCATAGTGGATAACAAGAGGAAAAGGTAGGATATCCCTAATGAGGAATATGATGACTTTCTTGTTGAGAAAAGAAAATCTAATGGAGAAAGACTGCCTCCCCAGAAACAAAGGAAAGGACCCCCTAGAAGAAAGAAGACTGATAATGAACCTAAGGGGGTGATAATTGAGAGAAGTGCCATACCAGCTGAAGGTGCATTTGCATCAGGATAGGCATCAGCCTCATCTATACAACCTTTGATAGATAAACCAAGGACAAAAAAAAACCCTGAGGCCAGCTGCAGATACTGTAGAAGTACAGGATGAGGGCCAAGCCTCACAATAGAATGTGGAAGAAGATATCCTTATTGAAGAAGAGCCGGTAAGTAAAGAGCCTTTAGGTGATGATCCTATGATGGTCACTAGGAAGAGGAAGGAAGTATCCCTGATGTCACCACCCAAAAAATAGAGAACACATATGAGGGGTGAGATCAGAACAGAACCTATAGTATTAAGGGGGGTTGGTGGTGAAGTGTTTAGAAAAGAAATGCAACATGATGTGCCACTTCCCACCATTATCGAATTCAAGACAGAGAAGGTAGAGGAGCAAGAAAAAGAAGCCTCCAGGGCAGGTCAAAGTGGTACTTTCTCCTTGGAAGACATTGTTGACCTATCAGATGATGAGGTGGTACAAAACATAGCTTCTCAGTAGATGGAAACTCTTGCTTCTAGTACTCGCATAACACCAGGTGCGACCCCATCAACACAGATGGTGGTATTGGAAGAGTTGAAACAAATAGAGCAAGAAGAGAAAGAAAATAGCCCAGAAAGGGTAGGCTAAAAAATCGGGCTAGATAAGTTGGTAGATTAGGTAACTAGCCCTACAATGATAGACTTGACATATAGGGAAGATATGAGTCCCAAAGATAAGGTAGATGAACCTGATATAATAGAAAATATTGAAGAAGTTAAGCAGACAGAAGTAGAGAATGATACTCTAGATATGAGCCAGCAACAAAAGGAAATACCTGATGAACCTAAGATAGTTGAAGTCTAACAAAAGGGCGCAGGTGATAAAGATACATCAGGTGATGATGCCATTTGGACTCAACAAACTACAAGAGAAAAGGATACATCAGGTCATGAGGACCTTAAAATGCCAAAAATTAGTATATTAGGTGCGAAACATAATGTAGCCCAAGATTAGGGTGATGCACCAGGATTAAACACAAGGACATCCACAGATTCCAATACACCTCAAGATGAGGAAAATACCAAGGTGGATGAGACACAGAAGGAGGCAGTGCATGATCAAGCTGAGGATCATCATGTGAATACACTGCAAGATCCTCCCCGAGAGAAAGAAGCTCCTCAGGAGGAAGAAATAGAACAAGATCCCCCTAATGAGAAACATCATGAGGAAGAAATAAGGAAGTTACCTTCTCCACTCAGAACAGAGACAGATACAGGAGACCAAGGTGAAAATGATGATGATAAAAGACCACAAGGATCAGGAGATGAAGTACCTCAGTGGCTTGAGAAGGAGATAGGTACGGAACAAAGCCTTGAAGTTCAAGAATTTGATGTTTCAACCTTGTTTGCAGAGACCATCATGAAACCAAAGTGGAAAGCTAGGTTAACCTTGGCTATCAGAAGAGATCCTGCTACAGGCACAAGGACTACTCAGGTAGCACTTCCCATGGTAGAAAAGGAAAAGGGCAAAATAACCCTGGAAGAATTCCAAATCACTATAGTTGATTTGGGTTTTGCTAATGAAGACCAAGATGCTCAAGAGGGGAAGGATATCATAGATTCTTTAACCCAAAGGGTAAAGAAAGAAAAGGAGAAAAATAAATAGCATAAGGAGAACATTGCTCAGTTGCATTCATACATAAAGGGGTTAATTAACCTTGATAGTACACTAGCAGATCCTGCAGTCCCATTGACTGTTATATCATAAGAGGAAGTTAATAAGCTGGAGCTCATGAAGCATCAATCTATGATCATGGATAAGTGGATGCTGATGACCCTTACAAGAGCAGAAGATATCTTAAGAATCTCATTACAAAGGTGGAATTCCTTGAACACTTTGAAGAGGAAAGTTGATGAAATGCCAAATGAAACAGGAAAGAGATCGTTCCAATTGGAAAAAGCCTTAAGTGCTCTGATTGAAATAAAGAGGATTGATCCTCAGGTACTTATAAATAATCAGGTATTAAATAATAACACTGCCCTACTAGTAGATGTATGGCATGAAGACATTAGGTTCAAATGTGATGTCTTAAAGAAGTGCAGCAGCAAGTTAAGAGATATCAGTATCAAGCTGCACAATATGATGACATATGAAGAAGAGATATTGGAAGCATTAGAAGGAAAAGTGGAGGGGAAAATAGAAAACCAAGATGTAGATTTCACCATCAGGGCACTGCATAATAATTTCTAGGTAGTAGCTAATGATCCTCTCACCCACTTGACAAAAGAAGCGATGGATAAGATCATGAGGATCAAGGTCAGGGTGGAGAAGTATAATGAGACATTGAACAGTAGAAGAGCCTAGCTAGAGGCACTCAAAGATAATTTTCAAGCCAATAAGCATGCCATCAATAAAGGCAAAACTCAGGATGATGGGGAAGTTGATAAGATAGTACAAACCTATAAAAACATTAGGACAGCAATAAAGGTCCATATACAGGATGATATTCATCAAGGTGATGACGATACAGAAAGTGATGATCCTGATGATCATGATGATGATGAGGAAGAAACTGAAGAATGAAAGGAAGATGCATCCCCAAAGTGACATATGCATCAGGTACATAGAAGATAATAACTCACCTAGATGGTTGCCAGCTAACAACCTATGCCACGAAGGATAGTTGACTAAGTCAAAGAAGGAATATCTACCGTTGATTTTAATTGATAAATCTTGACCGTAGGTCATTTGTAACCACTCCCTCACCTTATTCTATAAAAGGTGCAGGGATGCCATCTTTTAAAAATTTAGAAGCTTAATTGAAATTTGATTGCTGAAATATCAGGACTTATTTCAAAGTTGTTGTAAACATACATGTTTTTGCATACTTAATGAAAGAAAAGACCATTTGATTACAAAGCATCATAAATCCTAAGTAATCTATGTTTTAATTCTTGATACATGCTTTGATTAGCTGCGTCCCTTGGAGTGCTTATCAGTCTGCATGTGTTGTTTTCATTCCTCATACTTTGAAGTTAGCATCATCTGTATCTAACTGTGGAACATCCTGGTGAAAATATGGTTTGATTTCTTCTCCTCATGACTATATCAAGTGTATATGTGGTTCAATAGCTAAAGATTAACCAAAAATTGAAGTATTCTTTTAAATTTCTTTGAATTTCATAACATTCCATCACCATAATTGCAAATAATAGACAATCAGAAGAAAATAACATGAAATATGCTGACATCTAGTAGACAATTGTAAATATATAGCATATTTAGAGTTAAAGCATGTTCAATCGACAAATATCATGCAAAGATCCAAGTACAGACACATTATTTGAATAAATATACTGTGTAGAGTAACCTTTCTGTGTAGAACATTTACAGGAAATAGAATTTACTGATCAACGTAAGGCCCATGAATGATTAACAACAACACACATCAACCACTGAGTAATGTCAGTAGATTATGAACTAATCAACGGAGACTTGGGATCATGAATTCTTTCAATTCATTGTATCTTTCAAGATAGATAAAGGTTGTTGTGCAACTTTTATTTCATGTTTGCTTATGACTAACATCATGATCAACATAAATTGGTGCTAGAAGGAGGGCCAGCTCATCATCAGTAGGTTTTGTCTGATTTGATGATGCAGACAGTAAGGTAACATAAAAATACCTTTGAATTTCTAGTCATACGCAAAGATTTGTTGTTTTAAGTTTGTACACGCTAATCCTTTGTGAAGATTTCAAATTTGAGCATTAATATTGCTAGCTTTGTGGTTGATCATCTTGAATTTGCAAAGATCAGATCTATTTTAGGTAAATTTGCTAAAGCTTTGAGGTTTCCTACTTTAGAAACCTGATATCTAGTTGTATGTGTCACCAGGCCTCAATATCACCTCATATTTGCATCATTTATGCAAATATTCCATAAATATCTAGTTAGTCTTAAGTTTTGACCATAAATACAGCCTTTGCTAAAAAGTTTCAACTGATCTTTACATTAAACCAGCCAGTTTTCCTTAAATTTGAGAAATCCTGGCTCTCAGGCCAAATACTAGGTCTCGATTCGACGGACTCTTTGAAGAATTACCTGTCAGGGGATTTAGACCTAGAAATGTAGACATTCATCACACTCCTGATTCCAGCACATCTAGAGCTTCACCAGAACGTGCTCCTATAACTCCTGTCGGATTACAAATGCCTACAGGATCACCAGTCACACCTCAGGTCCAACCTCAACCAGTTACACCTCAGGCTCAACCTCCACCAGTTGCTATGCCATTCTTTGTAGCAGAATTGCCTTTGACTTTCAATGCATATCATGCTTTACCTAAGAATCCTGATAAAATTTGTCCTAAGTTTCATCCATATTAGGATGCTGATGATCACATCAAAACTTTCAAGGAAGCCTGTTGTAGGGCTAGAATTGAGCATCAAGATGTTGTATGCAAGTTATTTCCATTTTCCTTAGGGGAAGAGGCTTATAACTGGTATATTAGTATAGGTTAGGGTTCAGTCAGTTCATGGGCTACTTTAGAGAAAGCCTTTAAGGATAGGTTCAAAATACCAATAGATCCTTCAATGAATTATCATTTATTTGCCACAATCAAACGATTCGAAGGAGAACCTATTGCTAACTTCAACGCAAGATTTTAGAAGATGCTATCCATGTTTTTGCCCCTTATGTTGTAGCGGATGAAGCTTCTGGGAGTATATATTACTTAGTCCTAGATCTATTAACTTCCATGTTTATCAGGAGAGCACATCCTAACGTCACAACTTTGAGAGGAGATTTGCAAGAAGCTATCAAAGTCAGTCAGCAGTTGATCCCCGCTCCTACACCAAACATTACATTTCCCACACTTCCTGGTTATCGAACATATCCTCCCTAACAACAGCCTAATGGAGCCATTATACCTCTAGTTGTGATGCCAAGTTGTTTACAGATACCTCCACTTAGTATCATGCCACCTCCAAATGGAAATGGCTAGATGTTACAATATCGAGGACAAACACAGGTACCTTAGGGTATAGAACAGTCTAATAATAAGAAAAATGGATCTTCCTTTTTCAAGCCCCAAACTGAGAATGTGGTGGCCAAGGTTCAGGAAGAGAAAGAAGAAATCAAGGAAATATCAGCACATTTAAGGAAACTTACTACTGAGATCACTCACTTGAGGATTCAGAACTTCTATTTCCAGCCTAATCAGAATAAAGGCTATGCTAATGACAGACCTAATTATCCTGATAGGGGGTATTACAATAGATACAATAATAACAGTGGCAATAATAATCCTCCTAGACAGCCTAGAGTGTGGAACACTAGGCCAAATAATGGTTCTTTGCCATCACCCCTAGACAATCAGCCTCCTAGTGAACCCAAACAGACCACTAGAGTCAACTTTCCAAAGGTAGCGTTTACAAATTGGTGCAGGATACATAACACCAATGCTCATGCAGAGCTAGACTGTCCTCAATTTAGGATTACTGCCAATATATCCTAGACTGAAGTGTCCAATACTTCAGGAAATTCATCTCATGTAGAAGGAAATGAAATTGTCCCTTGTGGATATGACTCTACCTTAATGCTAGAAAGTTACATTAATCATCCTTATCAGTAGATGATGCCTTCTCACCAAAATTACACTCAGGCATGTGAGGAATCAACCATGGCCTTTGAATCTAACTATGTTTTTCCCTTTGAGGATGAGAATGAGCTATCAAATGAACATGAGGAGGTGCATGCCTATCAACAACAATATCAGGGTAAGCATAACTACAACTTGAGGAATAATTCAAACAGACCTGCTAGTCAACCTTTGACCACATCCTTGCCTCCAAACAATTTCAACACACCTTCCGATCCCAAGGCAAGTCATAATCCTGGATTTCCCAAGGTTAACGTTCAATACTTAGCATCACCAAATACAACACCAAAGGTTGCTAATTTGCCTCCTGAATTTGATAAGTGAGTCACTTATCTGGCAGATGAAATGAAGAAGATTAAAATTAGCCTATCATTATCAGAGTTTCTTAAAACCCCTACTATCAAGAAAGCATTCATGAAATCATTAGATGATCCTGCTCCAAAAGAGGATAGTCACCCCTCAGGTTAGTTTGGAAAAAAAGATCATGCTGCTAGGGATGTTAATGTTAAACAGAAAGTGCCAGCTATTGTTCAATCTACAGAGACCTCCCACATGACCCTATACAGAGACAAGAGTGAGTCACCTCCTTTCCTCCTTCCTATAAGGATATTTAGCAAAAATTTGCACAAATGTTTAGTAGATTCAGGAGCATCTACCAATGTAATGCCCCTGTCCATATGCAATGCTTTAGGGTTGCATCCTGCTAAGTCATTAAAGAAAGTAACACAATTAGACAAAACAGAGGTGAGCATGGTAGGAGAACTAACTCACATTCATATGCAGCTAGCATCAGATCCCAGAACTCAGTACTACATTGATATTCAAGTGGTTGATATACCTGATACATATGGGATGCTACTCAGCAGATTCTGGTCAAAAACCCTTAATGGATACATGACCACTGATTTCAGTCATATGTGGTTGCCCTAGAAAGGAATACCAAATCAAATAAGGATAGATGCTGAGCCTCGCATGAAGCACATGATCAATGAATATAACAAAACCAACGAGATCATGTATGTGGATGTAGAACCTGAAGTTTACTCCATCAGGCCACATACTATCAGGATAGAAGAAATCCTGATGTATGATGTTCATCATCATGATCATGACCCTCAGGATGACAAAATAATTATAGAATCTAATTGTAACCCTGAAAATGAAAATGAGGTAGATCATTTTAAGAATTTCGGGATGCACTTATCTAGAGAGGTGAAACGATGTCATTTGTTAAAAATGCCTGTTCATGATATTTTAATTAATGGATGGTGCAGGTTGCATAATGAATCACATTCTAAGAAAACCTGTGAGGCCTGCATAGATATGATGGAGCTGGAACAAGCATGCAGTGATGAATTCACATCATCATCATCCACAGTAAGGTCTGTAGACAGTGATAGTGACACTGATTGTTGTTTGTCATCTGCAGGAATAGGAGAATCCACATATCAGGGTGAAGGTCATATTCAGATGACAGAAGAGATGCTGGTATGTAACAAGAGTAATGTTAAAAGAAACAAGAGAATCACCCCGCGGAGTGATTGTTTAGTAGAATCAGATTATGAGTTATCTGATGAAGACAGAGGCATCAATCTATCTAAGTTTGAAGAGTTTTTATCAAAAGAGATTCAGAAAATGACACAACAACAGAGATCTCCACAGGATGTCTTGATTGAAGGCCGGTGCAGGTTACATGAAGCACCTCATTCAGAAGCTGCTTATTCATTGTGTCTGCATATTTTGAAAAGGCAGACGTTGCCTAATCTAGAAGATTTTCCTTTTGATGGTAAAAGGAAAGAAGAAATATCAGCTTCACATAAGACAGAAAAGGTGAAGTTGGAGAAAGCTGAGATACCAAAGTTAAAATGGATATCAAGTGGTGCAACTGCCAGAGCTGCAAAGAAAAAAGAAGGCTCAGACAAGCCTTTGGTTGAGTATAAACCATGGATCCTTAGATTTGATGGATCCAAGTCAAAACAAGGTGCTGGAGTAGGGATAGATCTCATTGATCCATCTGGAAAATCCTACTTAGTAGCATATAGATTGTAGTTCCCATGCACCAACAACATGAGAGAGTATGAAGCTCTAGTTCATGGTATATTGTTTGCACTTAAAAAGAAAGTGAAAATTCTGCATGTCTATGGAGGCTTAGAATTGGTTGTGAGATAGGTAAGAGGTATATACTCTTGCAATTACAAGAAACTGTCTAATTACAGACATAGGGTATGGGACTTGATAGAAGATTTTGATGCATTCAATATCACCCATGTACCCAGAGAACAAAATCATAGGGCAGATGCTTTGGCCCAGGCTACCAACACTTTGGAACCACTGTCCATATCTGGTCTGAAAAGATTTTTAGTAGAATTAGTATCTGTACCTTCTGTGCCAGATAATGTAAACAACCTCCAAGTATTTGATGATGATCAGCATATTCTAGACTTCATTTCCAACAGAGATGTCTTTGATGCATAGATCATTGATGAGAGGAATGTGTAGGACCATATATGGGAAGAAGAAGAAATCTTAGAGTTGCCTAGTAATAAGATTTCTAAGGGAATGATAGAGCTAGAAAGAGCCTTTGATTTAGATAACATGCTAAAACAAAAGGACCTTCCAAAAGCTGATGGAGGACAATATTCACAGATTAACATTGGACATAATGATGAAAAGAGAAATGTCCTAATCGAAAAAGTCTGTACTGAAGAAAAGTTGGAAGGAATGACCCAAGCTCTCAAAGATTATATCCATGTCATTGCCTGGACTTATGATGAGCTGAAAAATTACGGCACATCAGTCATGACTCACACTATACCTTTGAAGCCAGACGCCAAGCCTTTTAGACAGAAGCAAAAACCTATCAATGGTTTACTAGAGCCTATCATTTTTGAAGAGGTTAAGAAACTGCTTAATGCCAGGATCATATTTCCTGTGAGACACTCCACGTGGGTACAAACCTAGTCCCAGTAAGGAAGAATAATGGTGACATTAGATTGTGTGTGGACTTCAGGAACTTAAATAGAGCGTCTGAGAAGGATAATTATCCTTTGCCCTCTCTAGATGAGGTCCTGCAAATTGTGAACGGTGCCAAGATGATGTCATTTCTAGATGGTTTTTCTAGCTATAACCAGGTGATGGTGGACAAAATAGACAGATTGAAAACTACATTCACCATAAAGTGGGGGATGTTTTCTTATAGGCGCATGCCTTTTGGGTTAATAAATGCTGGAGCCATGTTTCAGTGAGCGATGGACATAGCCTTCAGAGGCTTGATTAGTAAATGCATAGTCATATACATGGATGACTTAACAGTTTTCTCTAAAGATAGAGGAAACCATATAGAGGACCTCAGAAAGGTGCTCTAAAAAATGTGAACAGTATGGGATATCCCTAAACCCCAATAAATGCATATTTGGGGTAACCATAGGGAAATTACTAGGTCACCTGATAACTAAAAATGGGATCATCATTGACGCTGACAGGGTGGAATCCATCATGAAGATACAGCTTCCTGGAAGCAAAAAGGAGCTCAAATATTACTTTGGTAAGATTAATTTTGTTAGAAAATTTATCACTAGCTTTGCAGAAATTGTCAGACCCCTAAATGCCATGCTCAAGAAGGATGCTAAAATTGAGTGGACATCGAAAGCTAAAGCAGCTTTTGAAGATATTAGAAGGCCATATCTAATGCTCCAGTTTTGATCATTCTAGATTATACCAAGGACTTTTACATTTACTCATTTGCTTCAGAGCATACATTTGTAGCAGTGTTGACATAGAGAAATTAAGAAAAGGAAGAAAAGCCTATAGCCTTCATGAGCTACCCTTTCAGAGATGCAGAACTTAGATACATGGATGTTAAAAGATAAACCCTTGCTCTGGTTCAAGTAGTTAACAAATTAAAGCATTACATCCTAAGAAGTAAAGTGATTGCTTTAGTACTTGATGCAACAGTAAAAATACTATTAACGCAAAGTGAACCAGATGAGAAGAGAGCTAAATGGATCACTATCCTACAAGAATATGATATGGATATTATACCCATGAAGTTAGTAAGGGGACATGCATTGAGCCAGATGATATCAAAGATTGATCCAAATATCACGAGCTAGCAGTATGTTATAAATGCAAAAGATGATGGAGAATGGTATTCAGACATCAGGCACATCCTGATTACAGGAAGATGTCCTTCAAGATTGCACCCCTCACAAAGGAGAGCCTTAAAGATAAGGTCACAAAACTACATGATAAAAGGGGGAGTCCTTTTTAAGAAGAATTATGAGGGGATATACCTTAGATGCCTGGAGAGGCAAGAAGCAGACAAGGTGTTAGTAAAGTTGCATGATAAGTTTGGGATTGCACATGCATCATCGTTGGCCACCACTCATGCTATCCTTAGGGCAGGGTATTACTGGCCCACTATTTTTAAGGATACTGCTGAACACATTAAATGTTGTCATATGTGTCAGGTTGCTGCAAACAGAGAAAGATATGCTACTCAACCTTTGCAGCCAATGATGGAGATGTGCCCATTTGGTTAATGGGGAATAGATTTCATAGGACCAATTAATCCTCCATCATCCTCAGGCACAGGTATGTTTTAACTATTACTAATTACTGTAGCAGGTGGACTAAAGCTATCAGCAGTAAGACATGTAATGTTGAGGATGTGATCAGATTTTTGGAAAGTACTATAGTAACTAGGTATGGAGTTCCCTATGCTTTGGTATGTGATAATGGGTCTACCTTTGCTTCAACAAGATTATCAAGTTGGGCTTTTGACTATGGGATCATCTTGAAATTTTCCTCAAATTACTATCCCCAAGGGAATGGATTAGCAGAATCCATAAATAAAATTTTATTGAACATCATAAAAAAGTTGATAGAAAAGAACCCAAGGGAGTGGAACACCCTACTGAAATATGCCTTGTGGGTAGATAGAACCAGGATGAAGGCTACATTGGGAAATTCAACTTTTCACTTAGTATATGGGGTGGATCCCATCCTCCTTGTTAACCTAAAGATTCCTACACTGCAATTTGCACAAGAATACCTGGGCATAGATAATAACCAAGAAGTCAGGTTGCTTCAGTTGATGCACCTAGAAGAAAAAAGAAGTTAGGCAATTGATCAGTTTGCCAAACATCAAGTTGTTGTCAAACACTGATTTGACAAAAGAGCCAGGGTCAAGGCCTATAGAATCTTAGATTTAGTCCTAACGTGGGACAAAGCACATGAAAGGAAGGGAGATCATGGTAAGTTTGATAAACTTTGGATAGGTCCCTTCCAAAATTTAGAAATCTTACGAGACAACACTTACAGGATTAAAACCTTGACAGGTGAGGATGTTCCATTACCAGTTAATGGACAGTTCCTTAAACATTATTTCCAAGCCTGAGTCAGCTTCATGTAAGTCATGTGTATCATAGTGTGCATATTTGTATAGCTATTTGTACAAAAAAAATTTTGTTGTTTTTGGTTTGTTTGCTTGTTGAGTTCTGTTTTGGTTAGTCAAGATGATGCAGCTCATCACCTTGAGAAAATAACTAAATTGTTAAGATTCAAGTGATGAGAACAAATTCATACATAGGTTATGACTCATTTTGAGAAGTATTGGTGATCACGTCTGTGATATCTTTTCATCAGGGTGCCCTTTCTTGACCAAAGTGATTCTTTCACAATGACTCACCTAACAGCCTTGGGTTTGTTGAACACACAAGTATAGGTGTTAAGTGAAAAATCTAAAGGAACTCTCTTGCTACCAATGCAATCCCCAACCTAAATCAGCAAATGACCATACCCTACACACTAAGCTTACATGATGATATCATATGAATATAGAAATCAAATAAAAAAATCCAAAAGAAAGTAAAACTAGGCCATCTAAGTAACTCTACCGGGGCTATGGACACTTGCTGGCAGTGGGGCTTTACTTAGGGGGATTGTATAGATAACCTTGCCGGGGCTATGGATGCCTGTTGGCAGCAGAGCTCTATCCAGGTTGGCTATGAGGGATGCTCCCAAACTATGTAGCTTAACATCAGTTACTCATGTTTTCAACTTGCTTTCAAGATGAGGATAATTAATCATTTGCACACACCTGATCCTTTGTTAGCATTGTTGCCATGATGAAAACCTTATCATATAGAAAGATTATAAGTGTTTATACTTAGAATGAGTTAGAATACTATGTTAGAATGTGATCACATCACTTGAATCATTGGAATTTAGTTGTTTTCTTTGGTGGCAAGTTGTGTGGTTACACAACACGCCCCATTTTGACTTGACAAAATAGGGATCCAACTTTTTTGCTGCTTTGGCTTGTGTTGTTTTTCTACTTTTTGGTGGTCTGGTAAAAGTAAGTTAGGCAGGTAACCATGCATAAGAGGGTGGATAGATCATCATGATGAGGTTAGTTTGTCAAGGTCAATATTTCACATCATTAACCTCATAGTTGGAAAGTGCATAAAATTCCATGCAGGTTTACCTTTTAGATCACCCTGAAATTCCTTAAGGGGAGAAAGTTATGGCAAGTCAAAGTTTTAGTCAAACCTGATATTTTGGGGAGGGGGTCATATTTCCAAACATCAGTCACATTATGTAAGATCACCCCAATATAGGTTTATCACCTGATAATCATTTGGTTCGCAAACTCCGGACATCAATTTTATGTGATAACTGTATCTATCCATCAAACAACTTCATATCTTTTGTGGGGGTCATATTCTGATATCACCCGATCTTATAAATATCACCCTGTTGCAAAATATCACCCCAGTGCCAATATGATGATGACGTCACCTAAGTCCGATGAACGAAGGAAGTCACCCTGATGGTGATGTCATCATTCTTTTTACCTCACGGAGGTATGTATCCAACAATCTCCCTTTTCAATAACATGATGGTGACATCATCCAGGTCTTTCTAAAGGGGTCATTTTATTTGTGGGTGTCATATTTTAAACATCCCCTGATCTTAAAATCATGACCTGATATACACATGGTCATCTTTTGAGCACATCACCCAAGTCTCTTGGTGTTAGTTTTGCCACTCAAAGGCAGAAGGACATGTTACACAGAGGGGGTCATATTTTGACATCACCTGATCTTCTGAAGATCACCCCCCTCATCTTGCTTCATAACATTAAATGCACATAAATGCAGTAGGTGGATTCCCGCCGACTGCGAATATGATTCAAACACTTGGCAACAGCCATGGATTGTGTGCAGGAGATCAATAGTTTTAATTGATTTAATCTAGTTTTACCCTAATCTGCCCTACAGATGAGTTTAAAGGTAAGTTTCCAAGGTTATTCTCATTTACCTTGTGAAAAATAAAAAATTTACAGAGCAGAGAGTCAAACCCTCATACGAAGCTACCTGTGAATGGACAACAGCTTGCAGCATAATGGAACACGTGATCATCATTATTTGCTACCCTTTTCCATAATCATTAACCTAATCCATGAGATAAGCGTTATAAGGTAAGTAATTAAAAACCCTCCTGTTGTTGTTTTCTACATGTCCAAGTAGTGACTTTTCCAGTGGTTTGATTCTGTAAGTATGCATATCATGATGAGTAATGAATATAATATGCATGATGCCGTATCGATATATAGTGTTATATGAATGAATATGAATTTTATGGTAAGACCAGTCATGTTTATTACATGAATCCATGGCGGACATCAGGAAGAATGGATCTAGAGCAGAATTTCTTAAGCCTATGTACGTTCAGCCCGAAGGGATACAATTCAAGTATGGCACTATCGGAGACACACACCAAGGAGAAACAGATTTAGTAGCATGGTCATCCGGGATGCATGATGATAAAGATAATACCCTACTAGATACCATATTTATATCAGGAAAGTGGCATGTGGTTGGATTCCCTTATGCCATGGAAACCCCGGAGCTAGTAGTGGAATGCGCCAGAAATTATAACCCTCAGTCCAGGCGGGTGGAGAAACATGGAAGAGTTTATGCAGACTTTTCAATCAAAGGAATTACATCTACTTTCAATCTCCCAGTTGGAAAGAAGGTAGTCAGTATGGATCTACACAAACTGGAGACAAAATATGAAAACAATAAGAAGAGTGCAAGGAAGAGGATGTACCAGTGGAGGTCTTAAAACAACACCTATACTGCCTCTACCAAGTTGCTAGTGAATTTATACAAATTTGATTTTGATGATGAATATCAATACATGATTACCCTGCTCAGCAGGATGACAGGCTAGCCTCATGTCGGGAGTTTCAAGAATTAGATGTTTGGAATCATCCATATGCTCCTCTATATAGATAATAAGCCACAGTGGGCCAAGATCATCAGTGATGCAATGGATGAACAGATGACGAACCTGGGAGGTCTAGAATGCTCATTCCACATGACTTCATATGTTGTTTATTCATGTGCCTACAAAGGAACATTTGATGCACTGACCACAATTGGAAAGATTACCGACAGTATAGATGATGCCCATATATGGGATCATTATCCTCAGTTATAGAGAAGGAACTATCTCTTTGATTAAAAATTGGTGAATGATGCATTCTGCATGCATCTGGTTAGAACTATGGAAGAGGATGGAACCAAGAGATTGAGCATGGAAGCTCAAGAAGTTATATATAAGCATGGTGCCTGGTTCATCCAGTATGCCACTTTTTCATATATCATAATAGAAGGTTTTGAAGTACAACCCTTTATGTTACCCCGGTACCCTACTGATGGGGTAGTCTTAATGTTGTTTTTGAGATAGATATCTACCATACTAGATGCATATAAAGTATAGAATAGGATTCCTCCAGTACTATTTCTAGTAACTATGGGTTGGTACATGTGCCCTAATTCACAGAGTATAAAGAATGTCATAGGGAGTCTGAACCTGATGTACCTACATCCATTTCCATTGGCTAGATCATATGACACCTATGATAGAATGCAGAAGATAATGGGGAAGCCCATACATCAGAAGCACTTAGAAGATTTCTAGATTGATTGTGAGGATGAAGCAGAAGTAAGAAGAAGAAAATATCAAAGGCTCACCTTAAATCAGATAAGGACATTTGACTGCATCTCAGTGCTTGCATAGTTAAAGAAAGATGATGGAAACACCATGTTGAATGAATATGAAGATAAGAAGGTGTATAATGACACCATCTCAACCCTTGATCTAACACAGCCAGAGGATGTATCCTTGGATTAGTTTACAGGTGGGGTACTACAGTTGACCCAATCAGGGGTAGATGAACAGATAAATACACTGACGAAGAGAGGTGTAGCCATCACAGTGGATAACAAGAGGAAAAGGTAGGATATCCCTGATGAGGAATATGATGACTTTCTTGTTGAGAAAAGAAAATCTAATGGAGAAAGACTACCTCCCCAGAAACAAAGGAAAGGACCCCCCAGAAGAAAGAAGACTAATAATGAACCTAAGGGGGTGATAATTGAGAGAAGTACCATACAACCTAAAGGTGCATCTGCATCAGGACAGGCATCAGCCTCATCTATACTGCCTTTGATGGATAAACCAAGGACAAAAAAAAATCCTAAGGCCAGCTGCAAATACTGCGGAAGTACAGGATAAGGGCCAAGCCTCACAGTAGAATGTGTAAGAAGATATCCTTATTGAAGAAGAGCCGGTAAGTAAAGAGCCTTATGGTGATCATCCTATGATGGTCACCAGGAAGAGGAAGGCAGTATCCCTAATGTCACCACCCAAAAAATAGAGAACACATATGAGGGGTGAGATCAGAACAGACCCTATAGTATTAAGGGGGGCTAGTGGTGAAGTGTTCAAAAAATAAATGCAACATGATGTGCCACTTC
This sequence comes from Cunninghamia lanceolata, assembly GCA_027924645.1. Lineage (NCBI taxonomy): Eukaryota > Viridiplantae > Streptophyta > Pinopsida > Cupressales > Cupressaceae > Cunninghamia > Cunninghamia lanceolata. The sequence goes on from BSBN01000550.1 coordinate 769,820, forward strand.
CCACCATTATCAAATTCAGGACAGAGAAGGCAGAGGAGCAAGCAAAAGAAGCCTCCAAGGTAGGTCAAAGTGGTACTTTCTCCTCGGAAGACACTGTTGACCTATTAGATGATGAGGTGGTACAAAACATAGCTTCTTAGCAAATGGAAACTCTTGCTTCTAGTACCTGCATGACCCCACGTGGGACCCCATCAACCCAGATGGTGGTATTGGAAGAGTTGAAACAAACAGAGCAAGAAGAGAAAGAAAATAGCCTAGAAAGGGCAGCCCTACAAATCGGGCTGGATAAGTTGGTAGATCAGGTAACTAGCCATGCAGTGATAGACTTGACATATAGGGAAGATATGAGTCCCAAAGATAAGGCAGGTGAACCTGATATAACAGAAAATATTGAAGAAGTCAAGTAGACAGAAGTAGAGAGTGATACTCTATATATGAGCTAGCAACAACAGGAAATACCTGATGAACCTAAGATAGTTGAAGTCCAACAAAAGGGTGGAGGTGATAAAGACACATTAGGTGATGATGCCATCCAGACTCAATAGACTACAGGAGAAAAGGATACATCAGGTCATGAGTACCTTAAAATGCCAGAAGTTAGTATATCAGGTGCGGAATAGAATGTAGCCCAAGATTAGGGTGATGCACTAGGATTTAACACAAGGACATCCACAAATTCCAATACACCTCAAGATGAGGAAAATACCAAGGTGGATGAGACACAGAAGGAGGGAGTGCATGATCAAGCTGAGGATCATCATGTGAATACACTGCAAGATCCTCTCCCACAGAAAGAAGCTCCTCAAGAGGAAGAAATAGAACAAGATCCCCCTCATGAGGAACATCATGATGAAGAAATAAGGAATTCACCTTCTCCACTTAGAATAGAGACAGATACAAGAGACCAAGGTGAAAATGATGATAAAAGACCACAAGGATCAGGAGATGAAGTACCTTAGTGGCTTGAGAAGGAGATAGGTACGGAACAAGGCCTTGAAGTTCAAGAATTTGATGTTTCAACCTTGTTTGTAGAGACCATCATGAAACCAAAGAGGAAAGCCAGGTTAACCTTGGCTATCAGAAGAGATCCTGCTATAGGCAGAAGGACTGCTCAAGTAGCACTTCCCATGGTAGAAAAGGAAAGGGCAAAATAACCCTGGAAGAATTCTAAATCACTATAGTTGATTTGGGTTTTGCTAATGAAGACCAAGAGGGTCAAGAGGGGAAGGATATCATATATTCTTTAACCCAAAGTGTAAAGAAAGAAAAGGAGAAAAATAAACAGCATAAAGAGCACATTGCTCAGTTGCATTCATACATAAAGGGGTTAATTAACCCTGATAGTACACCAATAGATCCTGCAGTCCCATTGACTGTTATATTACAAGAGGAAGTTAATAAGCTGGACCTTATGAAGCATCAAGCCATGATCATGGATAAGTGGATGCTGAAGACCCTTACAAGAGCAGAAGATATCTTAAGAACCTCATTACAGAGGTGGAATTCCTTGAGCACTTTGAAGAGGAAAGTGGATAAAATGTAGAATGAAATGGGAAAGAGATTGTTCCAATTGGAAAAAGCCTTAAGTGCTTTGAGTGAAATAAAGAGGATTGATCCTCAGGTACTGATAAATAATCAGGTATTAAATAATAACACTGCCTTGCTAGTAGATGTATGGTATGAGGACATCAGGTTCAAATGTGATGTCTTAAAGAAGTGCAGCGGCAAGTTAAGAGATATCAGTATCAAGCTGCACAGTATGATGACGTATGAAGAAGAGATACTGGAAGCATTAGAAGGAAAAGTGGAGGGGAAAATAGAAAACCAAGATGCAGATTTCACCATCAGGGCACTGCATAATAATTTCTAGGTAGTAGCTGATGATCCTCTCACCCCCCTGATAGAAGAAGCGATGGATAAGATCATGAGGATCAAGGTTAGGGTGGAGAAGTATAATGAGACACTAAACACTAGAAGAGCCAAGCTAGAGGCACTCAAAGATAAATTTTAGGCCCATAAGCATGCCATGAATGAAGCCAAAACTTAGGATGGCAGGGAAGTTGATAAGATAGTACAAACCTATGAAAACATCAAGATAGTAGTAAAGGTCCATATACAGGATGATATTCATCAAGGTGATGACGATATAGAAAGTGATGATCTTGATGATCATGATGATGATGAGGAAGAACTCGAAGAATGAAAGGAAGATGCATCCCCAAAGCAACATATGCATCAGGTACTTAGAAGATAATAAGTCACCTAGATGGTTGCTAGCTAGTAACCTGTGCCACGAAGGATAGTTGACTAAGTCAAAGAAGAAATATCTACCATTGATTTTAATTGATAAATCTTGACCATAGGTCATTTGTAACTGCTCCCTCACCTTATTCTATAAAAGGTGTAGGGATGCCATATTTTAAGCATTTGGAAGCTTAATTGAAATTTGATTGCTGAAATATCAGGACTTATATCTAAGTTGTTGTAAACATACATGTTTTTGCATACTTAATGACAGAGAAAACCATTTGATTACAAAGCATCATAAATCCTAAGTAATCTGTGTTTGAATTCTTGATACATGCTTTGATTAGCTGCATCCCTTCGAGTGCTTATCAGTCTGCATGTGTTGCTTTCATTCCTCATCCTTTGAAGTTAGCATCATCTATATCTAGCTGTGGAACATCCTGGTGAAAATATGGTTTGATTTCTTCTCCTCATGAATGTATCAAGTGTGTATGTGGTTCAATAGCTAAAGATTCACCAAAATTTGAAGTATTCTTTTAAATTTCTTTGAATTTCATAACATTCCATCACCATAATTGCAAATAATAGACAATCAGAAGTAAATAACATGAAATATGCTGACATCTCATAGACAATTAGAAATATATAACATATTAAGAGTTAAAGCATGTTCAATCGACAAATATCATGCAAAGGTCCAAGTACAAACACATTATTTGATGAAATATACTGTGTAGAGTAACCTTTCTGTGTAGTACATTTACAAGAAATAGAATTTACTAATCAATGTAAGGCCCTTGAATGATTAACAACAACACACATCAACCACTGAGTAACGTCAGTAGATTATGAACTAATCAACGGAGACTTGGGATCATGAATTCTTTGAATTCATCGTATCTTTCAAGATAAATAAAGGTTGTTGTGTAACTTTTATTTCATGTTTGCTTATGACTAACATCATGATCAACATAAATTGGCGCTAGAAGGAGGGCCAGCTCATCATCAGTAGGTTTTGTCTGATTTGATGATGCAGATAGTAAGGTACATTAAAATACCTCTAAATTTTGAGTCATACACAAAGATTTGTTGTTTTAAGTTTGTGCACTCTAATCCTTTGTGAAGATTTCAAAATTGAGCATTAATATTGCAAGCTTTGTGGTCGATCATCATGAATTTGCAAAGATAAGCTCTATTTCAGGTAAATTTGCTAAAGCTTTGAGTTTTCCTGCTTTAGAAACCTGATATCCAGTTGTATGCATCACCAGGCCTTAATAGCACCTCATATTTGCATCATTTATGCAAATATTCTGTAAATATCCAGTCATTATTAAGTTTTGACCATAAATATAGCCTTTGCTGGAAAGTTTCAATCGATCTTTTCCTTAAACCAGCCAATTTTCCTTAAATATGAGAAATCCTAGCTCTCAGGCCAAATACCAGGTCCCGATCCATCAGACTCTTTGAATAAATACCTATCAAGGGATTTAGACCTAGAACTATAGACATTCATCACACTCCTAATTCCAGTGCATCAGGAGCTTGACCAGAACATGCTCCTATAACTCCTATCGGATTACAAATGCCTACAGGATCACCAGTCACACCTAAGGTCCAACCTCAACCAATTACACCTCAGGCTCAACCTCCACCTGTTGCTATGTCATTCTTTGCAGTAGAATCACCTTTGACTTTCAATGCATATCATGCTTTGCCTAAGAATCCTGATAAAAATTGTCCTAAGTATCATCCATATCAGGATGCTGATGATCACATCAGAACTTTCAAGGAAGCCTGTTGTAGGGCTAGAATTGAGCATCAAGATGTTGTATGCAGGTTATCTCCATTTTCCTTAGGGGAAGAGGCTTATAACTGGTATATTAGTCTTGGTCAGGGTTCAGTCGGTTCATGGGCTACTTTAGAGAAAACCTTTAAGGATAGGTTCAAAATACCAATAGATCCTTAATGAATTATCATTTATTTGCCACAATCAAATGATTCGAAGGAGAACCTATTGCTAACTTCAACACAAGATTTTAGAAGATGCTATCCACATTAGTTGCCCCTTATGTTGTAGTGGATGAAGCTGCTAGGAGAATATATTACTCAGCCCTAGATCCTTTAACTTCCATGTTTATCAGGAGAGCACATCCTAATGTCACAACTTTGATAGGAACTTTTCAAGAAGCTATCAAAGTCAGTCAGCAGCTGATCCCCGCTCCTACACCAAACATTGCATTTCCCACACTTCCTGGTTATCCAACATATCCTGCCCAACAACATCCTAATGGAGCCATGATACCTCTAGCTGTGATGCCAAGTCCTTTAAAGATACCTCCACTCAGTATCATGCCACCTCCAAATGGAAATGGCTAGATTGTACAATATCTAGGACAGACACAGGTACCTCAGGGTATAGAACAGTCCAATAATAAGAACAATGGATCTTCCTTTTTCAAGCCTCAAACTAAGAATGCGGTGGCCAAGGTTCAGGAAGAGAAAGAAGAAATCAAGGAAATATCAGCACAGTTAAGGAAACTTACTACTGAGATCACTCACTTGAGGAGTCAGAACTTCTATTCCTAGCCTAATCAGAATAGAGGCTATGCTAATGATAGACCTAATTATCCTGATAGGGGGTACAACAATAACAGTGGCAATAATAATCCTCCTAGATAGCCTAGAGTGTGGAACACTAGGCCAAATAATGGTTCTGTTAGGACAGTAAAAATTTTGAAAATTTTACTATCTTTTCACTCCATTATATTTGAACAAATCCTAAAAAAACACCCCAAAAGATCATAATAAAAATTTAATGTATCTCACAAGGTGTCTATGGATGAGCAATGCCAAATTTCTTCAAAGTCAATCCATCGGCAAGATATTGTTTTGTTTACACCGATACATAAGGAATCATTTCAAAATAACCATCGGCGTGAGAAGGCAGATCGGAAGGAGATCTATGGAAGTCATCGATGGAATAAGTAATACTGATGACTTTTACATCGGCAAGAGAAGCAAGTGGTCATACCGATTGGTATGACAGACAACTATCGAATGACCTTTTAAAAGTTGCCTCGACGGTATATATCATACTGATGAAGTATTTCGGCAAGAGTCTCACCGAACATCCTGCGGGGGTAACGAAGCAAATAGCCATCGGCAAGAAGTAAACTATCAGGATAAGACACAAAGAAGTTTCTGATACTCAATGTCTTGGCGATAAGAGAGCTTTCGGCAAGACTCACAGTGATACAAGTATCTGTCTGGATGACTCAACATATCGGGACAAGGGAATTAGGTCTCGCCGATTCACAAGTCATGGTGATCAAAAGGTATCGGTGATACTTTAACATACTCTGTCCGATAAAGAATATCAAAGAACCATCGGTGAGATAATTCGGATCGGGTTATCTTTTGAAAGCTATCCCGATAGTATGTTTCATTTCGATGGGTATACTCTAGCGGCAAGACATTAAAGCAGTCATTCCGATCCAAAGTAACATGACTATCGGTAAGAAAACAAAGTCGGGGAAACATAATTATGTTATCTCGATAGTATTAATCACCCCGATAAACAAATTATATCGGTAAGACTCATTACTTCGGAAGGAAATCTAAATCACATGGCGATGAAGGAAGTCATGCCAATGGTCGCGCCCACTTGAAGATATGACATTACATAGCGTCGGGAATACAGTTGAGGGGTCACGCCGATTGACTGTTCGCGCCATAAAAGCATTAAGGTCGCCCAGACATTTTAAAATTCACACCGATAAGAAGAGTTATGGTGATGTGACACTTCACAGCGATGAACATTGAATTGATCAGATAATTAAATACAAATGGCTACAAAATTTCTACAGTTATTATAGTTGCAAAAAACCGTCCGAGAAGAGAATATAAAGGAACTCTTAAGGCAAAAGCAGAGGATTCCAATTCCAGTCACTGAACGACAGGTACATATACACAAACCGCTGTATAGCCTGTATTTAAATTTTCTACCAAAGTTTTAAAATGGAAACTCCAAGAAAGGGAAAAGGAAGTAAGTTACAAGGGGAAACCAGTAAGCCTAAGAAACAAAAAACTGAACAAACCCCTGAGGAGAAAGTGAAAGAAAGAAAACTCAATCAAGACCTAATTGACCAATTGCCTAGGTCAACTGCCAAGGCCAGAAGGTCTGCCCAACTCAGGGCAGAAGTGGAGAAATTAGAAGATAAACACAAATGCCTGGGAGATATCTGGACCCTAATTCAGGGATATGAACTTTTTAGATTCCACTATAATAGAAGGTTTAGGAATGCTCCTGTGTCAAACCCATGGCACATGAATTTAGGAAAACTGGTTGTACCTAATGTATTCTTGAATGTGGAACTCCTTCAATTGCTTGCCAGACATTATAATTCAAACCTGAAAGCCATCTGCAACCCACAGGGAGAACCAATTGTGCATTTGTCAAAAAATGCTATTTGTGAGGTTTTTGATTTAGATGATTTATGCACTGTCCCTATCATTTATGAAGATCTGGATAAAGAGTATTAGAGAATGGACACAACTTATAATGGATGGAGGTTGCCCATTCATAGGCCCAAGATTGAAGGAGAAGTGATGCCCTTAACTGAAAATGATGGCCCTCCCTTTCTTGTAGCCATATTTGAACCATATATACAACATACCTATTTTTCTGTGGGCCAAGTCCTTGGCTCAGAGGTCCCTGAGTTCATGACTATTCCTCTGATGGTCATAGCCTCTGACATTCAGTGTCATAATGCAAGGCAATTCGATTATGCTTCCTATATTGCTAATAGAATGGACTCTAGTCTATCTGCAATAAAAAACAGTGCTCCAGCATGCTCTTTTGAGCATTACTCAATGCTTATGCACATGGTGTTATATTATGGTTAGGAAGTAGGGTTATGGCCAAGTGAGTTTCAAGTTGTTGTTGCAGATAAGAAAGGGGAAAAGATACCTGTACAAATGTGGACTAGAATTTGGGATAGTAGATATGCCCATTCCAGCTATGCTCAATTTGAAGAGCATTGTGTAAAAGTACTGTATAGGTATTTTAATCACCCCTGTGAATATTCAATTTCAACTGAAATAAAAAGATTCCTCAGACCAAAAGATTTTGGTGGCCCCCCTACTGTCACTCATAATTGGGGAGATTGGTATTGCTTTGAAGATGCTACTATGATCAGAGTTTATGGTTTTGAGGATGCTCCTTTCATATTGCCCAAGACTGTCCCTGACAGGCTTGCATATCTGGAGATAATCAGGCAAATGCATTGTTCAAATGTGATGCATTTGAGTTCACATGACAAACAATCGTTTATGCCCAGCACCTTATGTTTTGGAGATTTTACTGTGGTTTCAAAAGAAGGTTACAATCTCATTCTGGATAAATTGATGCATTATAACATGATGACTGCTGAGATGAGAAAAGGATTTGACCCTGAAGGCTTTATTGACTCTGCAAGAAGAAAACAAAATCTCAGTGGATACATGCACATACATTATCCACATGATGATGTCATTAGAAATTTAGAAGAAGCAGAAGTCGAATTGGTGGTAGAAAAATATAACAGGGATCTAAGTGAAAAGAAAAAGCAGTTAGCAGAAATTGAGGTTGTATCCTCTGAAGATGAAGAACTGACAGGGCAAGAACATCCACTAGATAGAAAGGTAGAGATGTCCAGGAGGAAAATGTAACAATATCAGCCTCCTGTTGTACTACATGATGAGGAGGGGTTTGCTGATGAGGATCCACGCCAAACAGCCTATGATTCTTTCATTTCAGATGATAAGTTTATTCAATCAAAAGAATTTAAATCATTTTTGTATAAATACAAAGGGAAAGAAATCAGAGAGTCAGTAGATGATGTCTCTGCTGACAATGAAAGACAATTATTAGATATGTTGAAGGAAACAATAGATAAAGAGATGCAAGACATGACACCTAGCAAGGGTAGACAGTTACTTAAAGATGCAGGGGTTATGATTTTTCCTGGTCTGGATTTAAAGTTTGCTTTGGTTTTTGACAGTTTTCTAAATAACACAGATGATAAGTATAAACTTACTCCAGAAGGAGTTAATGAAGTATATATGGGAACAAGGTCTAATAATGATGAAAATTCCTTGATGATATGGGCGTTATACCCTCCACATAAGAAGATGGCCATCATAAATACTGAAAAAACTTTTGGCCACGTTATGACTTTGAAAGCAGGGGAAACTGACCCTATAATTACAGCAGACATTGGTATCAATGTTGCAAAATTGAATAAAGCACAAGCTCAAATGTTGATCAAAGAAAGAGATGCATACAAATTGAATTGTGAAAGACTGACAAAAGAAAATGATTACTTGAAGGACGCTGTTAAGAGTACTTTTGGCCAGTCCACAAAAAGAATAACTCAAGGTGAGAGCTCACAGGGCATTCAAGTGTTATCCCCTGATCAGGCAACCCAAATTTAGATAGATGCATTTGTTACAATACTGCAGAGCAGGTATGCAAACATGGTGCGGTGGTTAAACCAGTTTTGGGATAATTACTCAGAGAATCATAAAGCAGTTCAAGAACATGAAAGACTTGAAAAGAGAATACGAGAAAAATTGACTGAGCTACAAAACAGAAGTACTACTGATAGTACAGATATCTCTGATGCAAAAGCATTTCTCAAACAACACCAAAATTATTATGACAAACTTAAAGCTGATGCTAAGGAAGGAAATGATGCCTCAAATGCAGGAGTGCCTAGGATATTTAAAGACAATGGAGAGGTAAAGAGCAAGGAAGAATGGATTATTGATTGTCAAATTACATTACACAAAGCCACAGGAGCTCTGAAAGACAAAGCCTCTGCATCTAGAGAAGTTTGCAAACAATTGGAAAGCATGATCACACTTGATATAATTACCAGAAGTGCTGTTGACCTTACTGATTCTCATTGTGAGCAGGATTACTTGGATTACTTGGTTAAAGTCTACTTGTGGCTAAATAGAGCCTAATCATAATTATGTTATAGTTGTTAATGTTTGTTAAGTTCCCAAAAAACTTATTGAAGAGTTGTGACTCTTCATATAAATATCTATATAAGTCCAAACAATCGATGTTGAGAGATCATCAGCAGTAGAATATATTCAGATACATCATATATACAATGTTTCAAAATGACTATGTTGCATATTTTATTTGAAGAAGAAGTTTGAAGTTCTCTGATTCAGTGGTTCTGCTTTGGTATCAGTTGTTTGTTAAGATTATTCAATTGTGTGGCTGTCTCCATTTCTGCATTTCCTTGATATTCAGATTAAACATATCAAGTATATATTTGATCTGTCAATACACATTTGCTGTATCTGTGTGATTAAATAGGTTGGTATCCATTTGAGGAATTAAACCCTTCTGATTTAGTTATAGTAGCCTGGAAGTATTAAGCTTGGATTACTAAGTAGGGCCATACAATTAGATTGCCATTCTGTCTCCAGTAAAATATTATCTGTTAATCTTGTCTATTCATTTCATTTGGTTCCTTCAAGTAAGGATTAAAGTACCTTCTGGTGAATTATAAGATATCTGATTTTATTTGGTTGGATTATCAAGAAGAGTTTGTCAGTCATTTACTTACACATTTATACAAGTTATAACTAAAACTGTGCCAAACAACTAGAATTATTACCATTAGGAAACCATTAGTCCTGGTCCTTCAAACTGACTCTGTTACCCAACAAGGCACTAGTCTTATTTTACTTAAAACCTTTTACCTTGATATTGCTTATACAGTTTCTACTAATTACTCATTAGACATTAAACCTAAAATCAGTTAGCAAGCATTTCATCTATCCTACATCTTGTGCCATTGTAGATAGATTTAGTTAGTCCACGCATTCACATTCAATTTGCTTTAATTTTCCAAGGTTTACCCACCTAGGTGTAGTAGGACCTAAAGTGAAGGAAATCATCTAACCTTGAAGGTTGATTTCGTCAAGTTAGTTCAGAAACGTTGCCAATCTAAACATAGAGCTTGGCATCCCCTTAGGATTGGCAACCAGCATTTTTGAGACCTAACAGGTTCTTTGCCATCACCCCTAGACAATTAGCCTCCTGGAGAACCCAAACAGATCACTAGAGTCAACCTTGTAGAGGCAGCCCTTACAAATTGGTGCAAGATACATAACACCAAAGCTCGTGTAGAGCTGGACTGTCCTCAATTTAGGATTGCTGCCAGTATATTCTAGACTAAAGTGTCCAATACTTTAGGAAATTCATCTCATGTAGAACGAAATGAAATTGTCCCTTGTGGATATGACTCTGCCTTAGTGCTAGAAATTTACATTAATCATCCTTATCAGTAGATGATGCCTTCTCACCAGGATTACACTCAGGCATGTGAGGAATCAGCCATGGCCTTTGAATCTAACTATGTTTTTCCCTTTGAGGATGAGAATAAGCCATCAAATGAACATGAGGAGGTGCATGCCTATCAACAACAATATTAGGGTAAGCATAACTACAACTTAAGGAATAATTGAAACAGACCTGCTTTTGACCACATCCTTGCCTCCAAACAATTTCAACACATCTCCCGATCCCAAGGCAAGTAATAATCCTAGATTTCCCAAGGTTAATGCTCAATACTTAGCATCACCAAATACAGCACCAAAGGTTTCTAATCTGCCTCCTGAATCTGATAAGTTAGTCACTTATCTGGCATATGAAATTAAGAAGATTAAAATCAGCCTGTCATTATCAGAGTTGCTTAAAACCCTTGCTATCAAGAAAGCATTCATGAAATCATTAGATGATCCTGCTCCAAAAGAGGATAGTCACCCCTCAGGTCAGTTTGGAAATAAAGATCATGTTGCTAGGGACGTTAATGTTAAACAGAAAGTGCCAGCTACTGTTCAAGCTGTAGAGACCTACCACATGACCCTATATAGAGACAAGAGAGAGTCACCTCCTTTCCTTCTTACTATAAGGATGTTTAGCAAAAATTTGCACAACTGTTTAGTAGATTTAGGAGCATCTACCAATGTAATGCCCTTGTCCATATATAATGCTTTAGGGTTGCATCCTGCTAAGTCATTAAAGAAAGTAGCACAATTAGACAAAACATAGGTGAGCGTGGTAGGAGAACTAACTCACATTCATATGCAACTAGCATCAGATCCCAGAATTTAGTACTACATTGATATTCAGGTGGTTGATATACCTGATACATATGGGATGCTACTCAGCAGAGACTAGTCGAAAACCCTTAATGGATACATGGCCACCGATTTTAGTCATATGTGGTTGCCCTGGAAAGGAATACCAAATCAAATAAGGATAGATGCTGAGCCTCACATGAAGCACATGATCACTGAATATAACAAAACCAACGAGATCATGTATGTGGATGTAGAACCCGGAGTTTACTCCATTAGGCCACAGACTGTCAGGATAGAAGAAATCCTGATGTATGATGTTCATCATCATGATGATGACCCTCAGGATGACAAAATAATTATAGAGTCTGATTGTAACCCTGAAAATGAAATTGAGGTAGATCATTTTAAGAATTTTGGGATGCACTTATCTAGAGAGGTGAAATGATGTCAGTTGTTAAAAATGCCTATTCATGATTTTTTAATTAATGGATGGTGCAGGTTGCATAATGAATTACATTTTGAGAAAACCTGTGAGGCTTGCATAGATATGATGGAGCTAGAACAAGCATGCAGTGATGAATCCATATCATCATTATCCACAGTAAGTTCTGTAGACAGTGATAGTGACACTGATTGTTGTTTATTGTCTACAGGAATAGGAGAATCCACATATCAAGGTGAAGGTCATATTCAGATGATAGAAGAGATGTTGGTATGTAACAAGAGTAATGTTAAAAGAAACAAGAGAATCACCCCGGGGAGTGATTGTTTAGTAGAATCAGATTATGAGTGATCTAATGAAGATAGAGGCATCAATCTGTCTAAGTTTGAAGAGTTTTTATCAAAAGAGATTCAAAAAATGACACAATAGCAGAGATCTCCACAGGATGTCTTGATTGAAGGCTGGTGCAGGTTACATGAAGAACCTCATTCAGAAACTGCTTATTCATTGTGTCTACATATTTTGAAAAGGTAGACGTTGCCTAATCCAGAAGATTTTCCTTCTGATGGTAAAAGGAAAGAAGAAATATCAGCTTCACATAAGACAGAAAAGGTGAAGTTGGAGAAAGCTGAGATACCAAAGTTAAAATGGATATCAAGTGGTGCAATTGCTAGAGCTGCAAAGAAAAAAGAAGGCTCAGACAAGCCTTTGGCTGAGGATAAACCATGGATCGTTATATTTGATGGATCCAAGTCAAAACAAGGAGCTGGAGTAGGGATAGATCTCATTGATCCATCTAGAAAATCCTACTTAGCAGCATACAAATTGCAGTTCCAATGTACCAACAGCGTGACAGAGTATGAAACTCTAATTCATGGGATATTGTTTGCACTTAAAAAGAAAGTGAAAATTCTTCATGTCTATGGAGACTCAGAATTGGTTGTGAGACAGGTAAGAGGTATATACTCTTGCAATTACAAGAAACTGTCCAATTACAGACATAGGGTATGAGACTTGATAGAAGATTTTGATGCATTCAATATCACCCATGTACCCAGAGAACAAAATCATAGGGCAGATGCTTTAGCCTAGGCTGTCAACACTTTGGAACCACTGTCCATATCTGGTCTGAAAAGATTTTCAGTAGGATTAGTATCAGTACCTTCTGTGCCAGATAATGTAACTAACCTCCAAGTATTTGATGATGATCAGCATATTCTAGACTTCATTTCCAATAGAGATGTCTTTGATGCACAAATCATAGATGAGAGGAATGTGGAGGACCATATTTGGGAAGAAGAAGAAATCTTAGAGTTACCTAGTAATAAGATTCCTAAGGGAATGATAGAGCTAGAAAGAGCCTTTGATCTAGATAACATGCTAAAACAAAAGGACCTTCCAAAAGCTGATGGAGGATAATATTCATAGGTTAACATTGGACAGAATGATGAAAAGAGAAATGTCCTAATCAGAAAAGTCTGTACAGAAGAAGAGTTGGAAGGAATAACCCAAGCTCTCAAAGATTATATCCATGTCATTGCCTGGACTTATGATGAGCTAAAAACTTATGACACATCAGTCATCACTCACACTATACCTTTGAAGCTAGGCGCCAAGCCTTTTAGGCAAAAGCAAAGACCTGTCAATGCTTTACTGGAGCCTATCATTTTTGAAGAGGTTAAGAAATTGCTTAATGCCATGATCATATTTCCTATGAGACACTCCACATGGGTGGCAAACCTGGTCCCAGTAAGGAAGAAAAATGGTGACATCAGATTGTGTGTGGACTTCAGGAACTTAAACAGAGCGTCTGAGAAGGATAATTATCCTTTGCCCTCTCTAGATGAGGTCCTGCAAATTGTGAATGATGCCAAGATGATGTCATTTCTAGATGGTTTTTCTAGCTATAACCAGGTGATGGTGGACAAAATAGACAGATTGAAAACTGCATTCACCACAAAGTGGGGGATATTTGCTTACAGGCGCATGCCTTTTGGGTTAATAAATGCTGGAGCCACGTTTCAGCGAGCGATGGACATAGCCTTCAGAGGCTTGATTGGTAAATGCATAGTCATATACATGGATGACTTAATAGTTTTCTCTAAAGATAGAGGAAACCATATAGAGGACCTCAGAAAGGTGCTCAAAAAAATGTGAACAGTATGGGATATCCCTAAACCCCAAGAAATGCATATTTGGGGTAACCACAGGGAAATTACTAGGTCACTTGATAACTAAAAATAGGATCATCATTGATGCTGACAGGGTGGAATCCATCATGAAGATACAGCTTCCTGGAAGCAAAAAGGAGCTCAAATCTTACTTTGGTAAGATTAATTTTGTTAGAAAATTTATCACTGGCTTTGCAGAAATTGTCAGACCCTTGAATGCCATGCTTAAGAATGATGCTAAAATTGAGTGGACACCAGAAGCTAGAGCAACTTTTGAAGATATTAAAAAAGCCATATCTAATGCTCCAGTTTTTGCTTTTTTTGGGGAATATTTTAATTTTTTTGGAGTTCGATATGTTTTGATTTTTTTTGGATTTCGATATGTTTCAATATTTTTGGATTTTTGACATGTTTTGATATTTTGGGTGTTTTGACATGTTTTTTTTTTTGGATTTTTCAAATGTTGTGATTTTTTTGGATTTTTGAATGTTGTGATTTTTTTGGATTTTGACATGTTTTGATTTTTTTGATTTTGAGGAATACTTGGATTTTTTTGTGTTTTGAGGAATATTTGATTTTTTTGGGATTTTTGAATGTTTCAATTTTTTGGATTTTTGGGAATATTTCAATTTTTTTTGTGTTTTTGATGGTTTTGGGGTTGCATTGGATGATGACGAGGATAGCCTTTTCACTAGATACAAATGACAAGGGGAGACCAAGTCTAGGTGCAAAGAGGTAGGATGGATAGATAAATGGATGGGCGATAGTGGATGGGAAGGAACACATGCGTAAGAGGGCAAGGATGTGATCTCTAAGGACTATGTCGCATAGGAATAACATGCCCCATTATTGGTGGTATGCGTAGGATTTTTCACGACAAAGCTTATGATAGGATGGTTGTAGAATGGATTGGTTTGGAAGGGATAAAGTATGCCAAGAGATAACCAAAGCATGTTTCAACATTTTTCCCCCAATCTTTATCAAGATCGAAAGAGGAAGGAAGGATGGATGGATTTGATAGGTTGGGTGTATGCATGAGGATGGAGGGAAATGGCATGATAGGATAGAAATGATAGGATGAAAGTGATATGTTGGATGAGACAAAGTGCCCCCAAGTGTAGGTGACATAGAAGATCAACTTACGCATGATGCCTGTTTGCCAGGTTTTCACCATGGTACTTATCCAAGGTGCATGTTTACCAAGTTTTCACCATTGGACGAAGAGATTTCTTTTTACTTTTTTTTTTATTTTTTTGACTTTTTTGACTTTTGTATGGAAGAGGTGGAATATGGACGAGAGGGACTCAAGTGTCTAGTGCCATGAAAGGTGATAGTCCCATTGGAGAGTGAAGCCATCGCATGGACCATATCAAGGTACTCATCGATGTTGGTAAGGGAGAGTGCGTGAAGGTGAGATGGATTAGGCCGATAGTGTGTTATAGAGAGAACAATAGTAGATTATGATGTGGATTATGCAGGGAATGAAAGTGGATTATGATGTGGATTATGTAGGGAATGAAAGTGGATTATGATGTGGATTATGTTGGACTTATGCAAAAGCATGGACCATAAGGAGGTGATAAGGCAGATATGTAGGGTAATGGTTGAATGATGAGGTGATGGAGTTATGGAAAGGAATCATGACCAACAGTTGCACACACCATGATAAACATGGAAACTTGTGATTGGATGGTGGTGTAGGAAGCAATGGTGATGTTTGCTTAGTGGATGGATGATGTAGGATTTTTGGTACCCACATAGACTTAGCATTTTTATGAATTTTTGTTTTTCATGTGGGTTGGAGGAATTTGATATTTTGGAGTGGAATAGATGAAAGAGGGTTGTTGGGATTTTTGAATGGAAGAGGATGTCTCTTTTGACTTGCTTGATTTTTGTTTAGGTACTCAAACCATTGTAGTTTTGGATTTTTCTTGTGAAGGTATGAGCTTGGGTAGCTTTTTGGATGACTTTTGTTTTTAATTTTTAGATTGATTTCCCAAGGTATTAGAGCCCTTAGGATTTTTGGCTTTATGTAAGGAGGCATCCAAATGTATGTTTTTGAATCCCATGTGGTGGGTGGAATGAGTGGATGCTTCACGTTTAGACAATGTGTGCATTTGTTAGTCATGCTTTAAAATGTAGGGGTATTTATGGATGATTGGGATATCAGGTGTTGGAAGCAATGGTGGCAAAGTGGATGGAGGGAAATTAGGATTTATAAGTGGAGGTAAATTGGATGGTGGAAGGTGTATGGTCACATGCTTTTGACATTTGTAGGATGATGGAAGTGGAATAGCGACATATGTTTTGGCAATATGATAGGATGTGCAATGAAAAGTGGTTGATTTAGGGGGATGGAGGAATTACCAACATCATTAGATTGTTGACCTTGGGGTGTGTAGCCAAGGCCATATGAGTGTGGGGGGGATATTGACATGTATCAACTCCATAATTCCTCGTTTTAGAGCATGGGATTGACAATGGGACTATGTGTGGTATGGACACTAGACACGAGTTCATTATTTGATGGAGAAGGAGAAATGGACAAAGGTTGTTGTGCTCATGAATGTGAGTGGATAGACCAAGGGGATATGATGATGGGCTTGACGTGGGATCGATGTTGGATGTGGGAGGATCATGAGGATCTTTATTATGTTCATGTAGATCCAAGTTATTTGTGTGATCTTCTATGTGTATTTGGGAGCCACTTGTCTCATTATGGGGAGTGGCAGTAGTTGGATCATGAATGGGTGATGTGGCAAGCTCTTGGCCATGGAATGCATAGAGTTGGCTAAGTGGATCATCATGGCTTTCTTGATCATAGATAGGATTGTGATCATAAATGGGAGCTTGGTAATGAATAGGATAAAGTGTATTATGGATGGCTAGAATAGAAGGGGCTTGATCTTGATTTGGACAAGGGGCTAATGTTTCCATGTGCTTAGGAGTATACCCTTGACATAGCTTTTGAATTTGAGTGGAAGTGGATGAATCTTGGATGGGTTAGATAAGTTGTAGATGACATGGTTGGTTTGAAGGACTTGGCATGATGTTTGGGAACTCTTTTATATGTTTAAGCATATGTGTTGGATGACATTGAAATGTTTGGTTCCTTGCTTGTAGTCCTTGGGTCACATCTTTTATAAGTGTATGTGCGGAAGGACAATATAGTGGATGGATAAGGAGGGTAGATGATGTGGACTCATGATTAGGATTAGGAGTGTGGTGATAGAATGTACTTATAGGATGGATGAGGTAGACTTATGTTCCCCTTGTCAAAGATAGAATGAGAGTTTAAAGGCACTTCATCTTGTCGCCAAGGTGGACTTGGATAATCTTGCGAATGGGCTTGGGGTGCTAGAACCTTGTTCTCTAGGATTGGCATGGAATGACACATGTCTTCATATCATTGTATGTCATCTTGTGAGATTAGGACCATGTTGTGCTTGACTAGGATGATGGTTTGGAATGATTAGGATGAATGAGATGTGATAGTGTATGAGATTGATTGGATGATTAGATGGGTGACTAGGGATGATTACGTTAAGGGTAGGTCACGGTTAGGATGACTTAGATTGAATGATGTGATTAGAAAGGGTGATTAGGATGTGAAGGTTGAATGATGAAGATATGAGTAGGATGTTATTATGATACGACAAGGATGATGTCGGTTGGATGATGTGCTGGAAGGAATGTTTGGAATGCTTGGAATGATGTGTGTATGAGGGATGACTAGGAGGATCTTCTCCCTTTAGCTTCTTTTTGCAACCATGTCTTTACCAAATGAGACTTGTGGATTGTGGGATGTTATGGGATGTCGATGCAAGGTAGTGAGGCCCGGACTGTGATAGAGGCTGATGATATTAGTCTTCAAAAAGTCTAGCTCCATGAGGGTACTCTCATCTACTAATGACCTTTCAAAACGTAAATTGGTTTTTTTGAGACATTGAGGTATGGAAGAGATGATGATTAGAGTGAACCCATGAGTTTTAGAATTCACTTGTAAGGATGGACTTAAACTAGCTGTGGAGTATTAAGACTAAGTTTAGATTGATGTGAAAAGATGTCAAGGTCTCTTGGTCCAAATTTGTACTTGTGATATAGTCAAGCTTCGATAGTTTCACCCTATGTTTTGACCTTAGGAAGACTAATGTTTAGGGTCCTCTATAGATCACAAGGGCTGAATGCTAATGAAGTGTTTCAATGAAATGGAATTGGATATGTAGTGAAATGAAATTGACTATGTAGTGGAATGAAATTAGATATGTAGTGGGTGAATAGAACCCATAGGTCTATAAGGTTTTGACACAGTTGCAATCGGATTTGATAGGGAGAGTAGATGCTCAAAGGTTTCCCTACAGTTGTGGTGTATCATGATTGGGAATGATTAGAATGAATTTGATTGGATTGGAATGATGATGATGATGCATAGTGATGAGATAGGTTGGTTTGGGTGGATTAGGAAGAAGTGAATTGGATTATGAGTGTTGATGATTAGGGTGTTGACTAGGATGATGTTGGTTAGATGAAGATGTCGATGTGTAATGATTATGCATAATGAATTGGATATGATTATGATGATTAGGCTATAATTGGGATGAGGTGGAATGATTTGGTATGATGAATAGAACATGATTAGGATATGGTAGAATGATGTGAAATGATTAGGAAAGATGACTTGGATGGATTAGTATGATGTCGATTAGATGAATGAGGCGATTATAATATGGTAAGGATGACTAAGATGATGACTAGAAGAATGATTAGGGTGAAATGGATTAGATTAGGATGATGATTTGTAATGATTATGCATGATGAATTGGATAGGATTAGGATAATGTGATAAGGATATGATTACGATGTGGTTGAATGATGAGGACATGATTAGGCTTAGATAATGATGATGATATGATAAGGATGTGATGTGGAATGATGAGGGTTTGATTAGGAAGAAGGTGACAAGGGATGATTAATGTTTAAATTATGACGACTCGGGTATGATTATGGTATGATATGGAATGATTAGGGAGGATTAGGATGATGTTAATTGGATGAAAGGTGATTAGGATGAGTTGGAGATGGTTAGAGTATGATTAGGGGAATGACTAGGATGATGTTGGTGGGATGAATATGTCGACGTGTAATGATTAAGATTGATGAATAGGATGTGGTTATGATGATGTAGGATGATTGAGCATGATGAATAGGGTATGATTAGGATAGGATGAATGATGAATAGGAAATGTGAAATGATGATTATGATATGGTGACTTGGATGGACTAGGATATGATGTGGAATGATAATATGAAATTGTTTGGATTCGAATGGCTAGGACGATGAAATGTGATGATTAGGATTTGATTATGAAGAAGGTGACAAGGGATGATTAAGGTTTGAATTATGATGACTTGGGTGTGATTATGGAATGACATGGAATGATTAGGGGTGATTAGGATGATGTCAATTAGATGAAAGAGGTCATTTGGAAATGGTTAAGGTATTATTAGGATATGATTAAGGTATGATTAGGATGAATTGTAGTGATTAGGGTGATGGATAGGATGATTAGAAATGATGATTAGGATATGGTTATGATGAGTTGGATTGATTAGTAAGGATGCTTAGGAATGATAAGATGTGATTATGATAATGAGTAGGATAAGGTGAAATGATTAAGATATTATGAATAGGATATGTGATTATGATGAATGAGTTCACCAATGTGGGCTAGGGTTTTTTTTCAGAGGCAACTAGAAGAGGCGATCAGGCAGATAGGTGGTGGTGACTGAAGATTACAAGTGATACCGCAGACTTCCCAAGGATTGTTGTGGGTTTTAGGAGGTTGGCAGAGGACATTGAACGGTGACACAGAGGTATAAGGGTTAGTGAGGTCTGAGCAGGTGGAGGAGGTTGAAGAATGGGTGATGGGAGGTATGCTTGTGGTGGTAGGTAAAGATTTAGGGGGTGGCGACAGGCTTCTGTAGGTGGTGACCGATTAAATGTAGGGTTTTGACGGCTCCCCAAACAGTGACGATAGAGAGGGGACTGGGATGAGAAATGGTGGAAGTTAAAGGAAATGGTGGCAGCTGTAGGGAATGAGGCAGTGACCAGGGTAGAATGTGGGTAGAGTTTTAGAAAGAGGTGATAGCGGGAGCCATAAGGAGCGATGGCGGTAGTAAATGCAGCAATCATCGAGATCCCAATGGTGGCTAGGGCTTCATTACACCTCCAAACAAACCCTTATTCCTACAAAAAGACTTTACATTAAACCTGCAACAACATATAAAACCTTACAAAACCAAACAATTTCAAACACCAAAAAATACAGAGAATTGATGAAACCAACAGAGAGGGCCTCTGTGTAGGGGCCTAAACCAAAAAGAAGTTTTAAATTTTTTTTTTCAGTGACAAATTTATAGTCATTTTTCATTTCTCAGACCTTCTGGACTCAACGGTGAGGTCTGTTTGAGCTCTGGAGGCCACCTACAGAAACAAATTTTTAGAAATCACTAAAAATATCAGTTTTTTCAAGCATTCAGATCAGGTTCACCAATGTAGATAGGGAAAAAAATTAGTAGATTTAGTGTGCAAAACAATAAACTATTAAACCCTATCAAGCACCATGAAGTACAAAACTAGTATGAAAATGCAAACAAACAATCGAAATGCAAACTAGAATCACACTAGCATTGATTGACCTCCATGGCTCTTCTCAATCTCGCATGAGCATGCAAGATATCGAAGGGTTGATTGTGGAGGGATGTTGGTGTTAGTTTCAAGACAGACAATTGAGAGGGGGGGCGAATCAGTTGTCCCAAAACTTTCCTTTTATTAACCACTTAAATCCTTCTTGTAATTCAACAGCATAATAATAAATCAATCATGAAAACATAATACAACAATTCAAGAGCAGAAACACATTAACACATATGACACCAAAATTTTAACGTGGAAAACTTGGTTAAGGGAAAAACCATGGGGTGACTTACCCAAGATTGTATTCTCTGTTAAAAGAATAAGAAGAACAAGATGGCACATGCCAATTAAGGTTCACTGTCTGAGCACACTGCTCACAAGAGGCCCACTGCCTACAGGAGACACACTGTCTACAGAATGATAAATATTACATACTTGAATTGAAGAATAGCATCTTCACCATGCTTGAGTCAGTTCTACTTAAGCCCAACACTTCTGCTCTGCCTTTTGCTCTTCTCCTCTCTACCACACTCTCATCTTCACCAAGATACTTTTGAAATGACTTCACAACTCTTATTTATACAAGACATCAACTTTGGGATAATCATCAAAGTTGGCATACTTTACAAAGCAAATACACAAATACAACTTGACTAATTACAAAAGGCTTCATGCGAATCACCACACTGTTAGCCACACAGATCTGGGACTTCAATCTTCTTTGAGGAACATGCCATTCTTCGCAAAACATCTTCAAGATCATCTGCAAGATGTGTAAATCATCTGGTCGGCCAAGTTTAGGAAGAACATCATCATTTGGAAGTAATTCTTCAATTACAAGCTTAATCTTCAATGTGGACCATCAACATGAACTGGACACAATCCAGAGACCCCCACAAGCTTTCTTGAATCACCAAGAACATCCACACTACTTCTATTTACTGAAATCATTCTCTTCTTCATCTAAAACTTCAAGAACATAGTCTGCCATCAATGTCATATTGGAAAAGATACTTGCAGACCTCCAGACCACGAACCAATTGAGTTGTTAATTCACATTGACTTCCTAAACACTCCACCAAATCCGCAGAACAAGATATTGCATTTCCTGATCTCACCGAACCTATTTGTGTCACTTTATCACCTCTGAACATCTGCCAGAACTAGTTTTACTCACATGGCCATAACTTCTTCAAATCTTCATGCGGACCTCTCAAACCTTTACTCGATCACCTTTAGACACATATCTACAAACCCTTTGATGCGCATCCTCTGATCTTCATCTTATCTGGGATCTTTACTTCACTGTTCTTCTCTATTTCTAATAGGACTAATTTTCTCAATATCCCAGCATACAACTCATCCAATCCTTGACATCAATGCAATAGGAGTATGTTGACATCAATGACAACACTGGTTAGGCCCATACTTGCAACAATCTCCCCCTTTGTCATTGATGGCAACATATGATGTGAAAAACTATTTTAACCATCAAGATAAGAACTTCTCCTCACTGACTGACATAACTCCCCCTATCAACAAAAACCATTCACATGTCTTCTCTTCCTTTACTGCTCTCCCTTTGATCAGCAACCACTTTTAGTTTTTCACATGTCTTCTCTCCCCCTTTGACATCAATGGAAAATGGCACATACTTGCATCACTCAGAATCATACAAACTGCTCCCCCTGAGTAGTAGCTTCCTATCAGCAATCTAAACAACAAGATATGACTATGAGATCCACCAGACTGATGCACATCAGTGCACCTTAATTCAGAATTGGAGGGGTAATAACCCCTAACTTCTCCCTGAGATACTCAAAAGAGTCCTTAGGTAGAGGTTTAGTAAAAATGTTTGCAATCTGATCCTTGGAGGGCACAAACTCCAATTTAACTTCATTCTTGTTCACCTGCTCTCTCAAAAAATGAAACTTGATGGATATATGTTTTGTCTTTGAATGCAACACTAGATTTTTTGATATATTTATTGCACTTGAATTATCACAGAAGATTGTGATAGGTTCCTCATACTCCACTCTGATGTCTCTTAGCATTTGGTTCATCCACAATACTTGAGTGCAACTACCTGCTACTGCAATATATTCTTCTTCTGCAGTGGACAGAGATATTACCTCTTGTTTCTTGCTCAGGCAAGAAATGAATCTTTTCCCTAAAAAGAATACTCCACCACTGGTACTCTTCCAGTAATCCACATCTCCTACCCAATTCACATCTGTATATGCATGAAGAGAGAAATCATGATCTCTAGGATACCATAAACCATACTCAATTGTTTCTTTTAGATATCTAAGAATCCTCTTGATTGCCATGACATGAGATTCTCTAGGATCAGCTTGGAATCTAGCAACAAGACCAACAACATTCATAATGTCAGGTCTAGTTTGAGTAAGATACAGTAGTCCTCCAATCATTGACCTATACTTTTTCTAATCAGCCTTAGGAGAGTCATCATCTTTGCTTAATTTACATCTGGTTGCCATGGGAGTATTGATTGGTTTTGAGTCTTCCATCCCAAATTTCTTCAACAATTCTTTAACATATTTGGTCTATGAAATGAAGATTCCTTTTTTTGTTTGAGTGATTAGTAGACCCAAGATGAAATTCATTTCCCCAAACATGGACATCTCAAATTCATTTTTCATTTGATTTGCAAAAGTTTTGCACATACTATCTCTTCCTCCAAAAATGATATTATCAACAAATACTTCAACAATCAAGTTATTTTCATGATCAATTTTGAAGTACAAGTTACTGTCAACAGTACCTTTGTTGAAACCAATCTTCAAAAGATGCATATCTAGTCTTTCATACCAGGCTCTTGGGGCTTGTTTGAGTCCATACAATGCTTTTTTCAACTTGCAGACCATATCACCATGATCAGACAATTGAAATCTATCCAGTTGCTCAATATATACTTCTTCTTCCAAGTCACCATTCGGGAAGGCAGACTTGACATCCATCTGTAATACTTTGAAATCCTTGAGGGCAGCAAAGGCAAGAAATAATCTGACTACTTCAATTCTTACCACCGAAGCAAAAGTTTCTTCAAAATCAACTCCTTCTACTTGAGAATAACCCTTGTAGACCAATCTAGCTTTGATTCTAACTACTTCACCATCTTCATTCAGTTTATTCCGGAAGACCCATTTGGTTCCAATCACATTTTTGTTTCTAGGTCTGGGAATAAGATCTCAAGTGTGATTTTTCTCAATCTGCATCAACTCTTCCTTCATTGCTTTAGTCCAGCTTTCATCATTGCATGCTTCACTCACTATTTTTGGTTCAATCTTTGAAATCAGACAATACTTTTCTAAGTGTTGAGTAATCTTTCTTTTTGTTTGAATACCTTTGCTTTTATCTCCTATGATCTGATCTTCAGAGTGATTCAATCTTACATACCTGGGAGTTTTGGGAATTTCTTGCACTTCTATTTCTTAAATAGGTTCATTCAAACTTATCTCTTCTTCCTAACTCTCTGGATCAGTCTGGATCTGAATTTCAGAAGGGTCTTGGACTTCCTGGACCAAAACATCATTTTGATCATCTTCTTCATATTCATAAAACCTTGAGGGTTTTTCAATACCTTCATCAACCTTCACATTTGTACTTTCTATAATCTTTCTCATTCTCTTGTTATAACACTGGTATGCTTTGCTTTGAGTAGAATAGCCCAAGAATATTCCTTCATCACTTCTAGTATCAAATTTGCCAAGGTCTTCATCTCTTTTAATGTAACATTTGCTACCAAAGACTCTTAAATACTTCACAGTGGGAGTGATGCCAAACCAGAGTTCATAAGGGGCCTTATCAGTATTGCTTCTGATTTGTACTTGATTAAGAGTACAAACAGCAGTGCTTACAGCTTCTCTTTTGTAGATTTGAGGAACATTTGCTTCCATCATCATGGTTCTAGATGCTTCCTAGATGGTCCGGTTCTTTCTCTCCACTACTCCATTTTGCTATGGAGTCCTTGGAGCAGATAACTATCTTTTTATCCCATGTTTCTCACAGAATTCTATGAACTCTCCGGATGTGAATTCTCCACCTCTATCAGACCTGAGACATTTTATGTTTAATCTAGTTTCATTCTCTACCATAGCTTTGAATATTTTGAATTTCTCAAGAGCCTCAAATTTTTCTTTCAGAAAAGTCACCCACATCATCTAGGAGTGGTCATCAATTAATAACATGAAGTATCTATCACCTTGCAAACTCCTGATTCTTGCCACAACCAACTCTGATCAATTTGAACAAATAAACAATTTTCCAGTACCAACAATGTGGAAGATGTTACCTTTTGTTTGAGTATTAGATGCAATCTCTATTCTGAAACTTTCAAAGATCTTACATTTTCTATTTTTGAATCAGAGAACATAGCCTTTGTCCACCAACTGTCCAACACTGAGAAGATTGTGCTTCAGACCTTCAACATACAGTACATTATTGGTTTTGTTCTTTCCATCAAAACAAATAGTTCCTCTACCTCTGATTCTGCTAGTAGAATTATCACCAAATTTTACAACTCCTCCTTCATATCTTTCCAAATCTATAAAATTATTTTTGTCACCTGTCATATGGTGGGAGCATCCACTATCAATGACCCAATCATCCTTTTGTTCAACTTGGGCAGCCAGATCTCTTTCTATCATTTTATGATTAACAGATTCAGAGGGTATTGGATCTTCTTCCTTGATGGTAATAAACACCCAGCCACTTCCAGATTTGTTTCCTATCTTTGATTCATCATCTATTACTCCTTCATCATCATCATCTTCATGAACATAGTAACATTTCTTTTAGAATCTTGATCTGTTTGGATTTGCCCTTGAAAATCTTTCTAGACACCTTGAGGCAAAATGACCAATCTTATTGCAGTTGAAACATTTGAAGGGCAATTTTCCTTCAAACTTACTGGAACCTCTTGGCAGTCTTTTTGCAATAAGGGCTTCAAGTTGAGCAGCTTCTACTTCGTCTTCTTCCAGATCTTTTCTTACTTTTTCATACCATGATAGTTTATTTGAGGAGTTCGCTTCTGGATCAAACTATTGTTTGCCTTTTACAAAGGCACTAGCTTTGAATGTAGGTTCAGTCGTACGGGGGCATCTCCAAACTTGGCCAATTCAAATGTAGCTAATTTTCCAACCAATTGATGTCTTGTGATATTTGAAAAAAATCTGAATTCTTCAATAGCAGCAACCTTGTATTTGTAAGTAGGAGGTAGGGATCTGAGAACTTTGGCAACAATCTCATCTTCATCCAAGATTCCACCAGCACACCTAATGCCACAAACAAACTCATTTACTTTTGGCATAAAAGTAGTGATATTCTCATCTTCATTCATCTTCAGGTTTTCAAACTTTCCTTTTAGACTCTATAGCTTGGCACATTTAACATATTTGTCTCCTTCATGTAGAAGTTGTAGTTTTTCCCAAATCTCATATGCAGTTTTTAGATCTATAACATTTGTCAGCTTTGAATCAGATAAGGTACTTAATAGAGTTTCTTTATCTTGAAGATTGTCTTCAGCATCTTTGATTTCATCTACAGTTTTCAAACCATTCTTTGGAGGAACATACTTCTTTGAAGCCATGATCCAATATTGCATTCCCATACATTGCAAGTGGCATTCCATGCAGCTTTTCCAAAGAGTGAAAATGGTTCCATGAAACCTCGGACTATCCTTCTTGTAGGAAGACATCCTGGATCTCCTCAAGCGGTTAAGCTCCTTTTAGAGGAACTTAGCTCTGATACCAATTGTTAGTTTCAAGATAGATAACTGAGAGGGGGGTTGAATCAGTTGTCCCAAAACTTTCCTTTTATTAACCACTTAAATCCTTCTTGTAATTCAGCAGCATAATAATAAATCAATCTTGAAAACATAATACAACAATTCAAGAGTAGAAACACATTAACACATATGACACCAAGATTTTAATGTGGAAAACCTGATTAAGGGAAAAACCACAGGGTGACTAACCCAAGATTGTATTCTCTGTTAAAAGAATAAGAAGAACAAGATGGCACATGCCAATTAGGGCTCACTACCCGAGCACACTGCTCACAAGAGGCCCACTACCTACAAGAGACACACTATCTATATAATGATAAATATTACATACTTGAACTGAAGAATAGCATCTTCACCATGCTTGAGTTAGTTCCATTTAAGCCTAACACTTCTTCTCTACCTTTCGCTCTTCTCCTCTCTACCACACTCTCATCTTCACCAAGATACTTTTGAAATGACTTCACAACTCTTATTTATACAAGACATCGACTTTGGGATAATCATTAAAGTCAGCATACTTTACAGAGCAAATACACAAATACAACTTGACTAATTACAAAAGACTTCATGCGAATCACCACACTGTTGGCCACACAGATCTAGGACTACAATATGCTTTGAGAAACATGCCATGCTTCGCAAAACATCTTTAAGATCATCTGCAAGATGTGTAAATCATCAAGTTGGCCAAGTTTAGGAAGAACATCATCATCCAGAAGTAATTCTTCAATTATGAGCTCAATCTTCAATTTGGACCATCAACACAAACTGGACACAATCCAGAGACCCCCACAAGCTTGCTTGAATCACTAAGAACATCCACACTACTTCTGTTTACTAAAATCATTCTCTTCATCCGAAACTTCAAGAACATAGTCTGTCATCACTGTCATATTGGAATAGATGCTTGTAGACCTCCATACCATGAACCAATTGAGTTGTAAATTCACATTGACTTCCTAACCACTCCACCAAATCCCCAGAACAAGATATTGCATTTTCGGATCTCACCGGACCTATTTGTGTCACTCTCTCACCTTTGTACATTTGCCAGAACCAATTTTACTCATATGGCCATAACTTCTTCAAATCTTAATGTGGACCTCTCAAATCTTTACTGGATCACCTTTAGACACATATCTACAAACCTTTTGATGCACATCCTCTGATCTTCATCTTAGCTAGGATCTTTACTTCACTATCTTCACTGTTCTCTATTTCTGATAGGACTAATTTTCTCAATATCCTTAGCATACAACTCATCCAATCCTTGACATCAATGCAACAGGAGTATGTTGACATCAATGACAACACCGGTTAGGCCCATACTTGCAATAGTTGGTTGCTCTAAATTTTGGCAGCATAACGATATTTGTAACTTGTTCTCTTTAAAATGGCTTGTGAAAGCCTTCCTTTATAGAAAAGGCTTGATTTAAATTAATTGATGAGATTGGTTAGGGTTTGAATGCTACGAATGGTTGTGATCGATTAGGGTTCCCACTTCATGAGGGGGTGTAGTCACATGACAAGTGTGTGATGGAGGATAAAGGGAATCTAATTCAAATATTATATTTGAATTAGTTTGACATGTGAAGGGGGTAATATGTGGAAGAATGAGACATGCGACATGTGTTGCAATGTTATGACAGGTGAGGGAATAATTCAAAACTTTAATTTGAATTATGTGAGACATGTGAAGGGGGATTATTAATTAAATAAAGTGGACTTATTTAGTTAATTAGAAATGTGATTAAGTTGGAAAAGTGGGATGACCTAGGGCAAAGTGGTACATGATGTCCCTAGTAAAGTGTCAACTAGGTCATTGTAAGGACATGGACAAATTTTAGTGTCTATAGATCTAGTAAATGACATTCATTTAAGAGTTCAAATGCAAGCACATGGACTATCTGGACAAGGGAA
This sequence comes from Cunninghamia lanceolata, assembly GCA_027924645.1. Lineage (NCBI taxonomy): Eukaryota > Viridiplantae > Streptophyta > Pinopsida > Cupressales > Cupressaceae > Cunninghamia > Cunninghamia lanceolata. The sequence continues at coordinate 798,253 of BSBN01000550.1, forward strand.
CTTGCATGTTTTTGTTAGTTTTGTATTTCAGGAGATTGGGAAGCATGTGAGAATAAATAATGGGTTGAAGAGTGGAAGCAAAGATCGTTGACACCTGCACAAACACACGATCAATATGAAACAACAATTAAAGACAATGATCAAGTGTTTGCATCGGATGACTATGACTGTTATTCAAACCTTGTACAAGAAGGTAATTTAATTCAATTTATTTCATTTTATTAAAACTTTATTACATTTTGTAATATATTTAGTTATATATGAATGCATGTATGTAGATTGGTCAAATTATATGTCACACATATTATTGAATTAAATTTTGTTTGTAAGACATGTGTATGTTATTGTTGCACCTAAGGATAATGAAGAGGAAACATAATATTGGTTGGATCAATGTGTGGAGACTAAACATAAGTTAATAACACCTCGAGAAGATGATGATGGCTATCATTATCCAATAGGTTCGATTGTGGTTGTTGGCACTTGACTATGGAAATATCTAACTAGGAAGAATGGTTTGCCTGCATTCAAAGATTATGAAACACATAAGAAGATTATACACTACTCAAATTTGGTGGTGGCAACAAATATATAACTAGTGAGCTATCATGGAAGACCTACTAATAAAGAGTTATATATAATTTCTATGGAAGAGCATGAGACAATCATAGATGCATTGCAAAAAAGAGAGGATGTAGATGGTACAATGAAATAAGTAAATACATGTAAGTATATATAGTTTTATATATTTAAATACATGTTTTGATGATAAATTGATATTGCTTATATACATAGTTAAAATTTGTTGGAGTATAGGACCATTGAGGGGGGGGGGGGTGAATCAGTGGTCTAATGAGCAATCAAACTTTTTCATTTATTAACACACTTGTTTGCAATGGAAATAAATCTAAGGCTCTTCAATCATTGAGACATTGGATATTGAATGGATCACCATAACAAGTAAAAATGAACATGACATTATAATCAAAGATGAACTAGTCAAATACCATGTGACACAACATTAAGAAAAGATATGTCACAAGTATTTTGAGTGGAAAACCCTAGAAGGGTGAAAAAACACTATGAAAATAGATTTTATTGGGCCTCACTGGCCAATCCTCACTGGATACAATATATTCCTCATTGGAAAATCAGCCTCACTGGCAAATCCTTATTGGATACAATGTATGCCTCACTAGCAAATCAGCCTCACTGGCAAACAAGATGTCTCACTGACAAAAGAGATGTCTCACTGACAAATAACATACACCACAAATTTGAATGGAAATAAATATACAGAGGGACACTCTATTTCTCTACATATCATTGTCTTTATCAATCTCTACAAATCATCTTACTGATACAACCTTATCTTTTCAAATACACTCCCAACATAAAACTCTTTCAAAAATCTTCCATCTTTGTATTAATTTCTGTAGTGCCTCTCCATTCTCACCGTGGATGTGCAGTTTAATGATCGTGATTAAGTCTAAAGGAACCATTGGATTTGGAATGCTGAAAAAGGAGCTGAGGTGCAAATCTGATTACAGGTATGCTTAGATAAGTTATGGGACATATATTATTTGTGATCATCTCTCATAGGATTTTTGTCAGGCAAATCATTTGCCATGTCTTTACTCTCACATTCTATTGCATGCATGTTTACAACTATTAAATTAGATAATTTTTCTCTTCCAAATATGTTTTGATGAATAATCCTACCATATTCAAGAATTGATAATAGCTCGAGCTAAGAGGATGAGGACTTAGCTCCACTTATCAGCTATATTTGACTATAGTTTGAATTTAATTTTGCAGTTGCATAACTTTACTTTTTATATATGATTCATTCCTAAAATTTTATCATTCTGGTATCATTATTTTGATACCTTAATTTACATGATCACCATCTATCATTAGCAATTGTTACAGTTATCTAAAAGATCTTCCCTCTTTTAAGGTTACAGTTGGATCTTACTTAATATAGGATTAGGAGTAATTAGGCAGGATTTTTTGATTGAAAAGATACTCAAGCTTGGAAAAAGAGGGGGGGTACAGTACTCATATTTAGGTTACTATTGCACTTATGAATGCATGTTTATATTTTTAAGCTCTTGCGACGATTTATTTTGGGCATAGAATTTCCAGGTAATTTTTATGGTGGAGCTATTCAATCCTTTAGATCCATACACAGATTGATTGAGAAATTTCTTTACCACAATAATATCTGTATATGACACGAAACTCATTTCCTTGTCTAGATTAATAGTATGTTTAGATTATTATTATCTTTATCTACATTTTCTTTCGTATCGAAAGCTAGCAAAGATTGGAAAGTTAGGTTTTATGTATATTAATAGCTTTTGCTTGAGTTTCAAAAGTCTTTTCAACAAATTCATTTTTGTGCATATCCTGCAATCATTGTGATCCATCAGATGATATCCCTTTTAAAACATTCTATTATACAGTTTGCATGTCGTATGTATGTACTCACAATTTGCATACATGTCTACCCGAGCATTCCTAGTTATAATATTTGTCTATCAACACTTTCTGCATGATGCATATAAAGGTTAAGGTGTCTGGCTTAACGCCTATCTATTCTATAAGTTTTAAAAGTTTCTAACGCTTTTAACAAATAATTCATTTTTGTGTTTATCCACAATTATTGTTTTCCATGAGATAACCTCCCTTTGTGGTATCTTGCCAAACCGATTGTGTGCTCCATCTTTAATAAATAAAGATATAGGTTTTCTACCTGCCGTTATATTTGCTAGAAAGTTTCTAAAACATTTCATTAAACCCATGTCAGTTCATGAATTGTAATTAATCCTTTCTATTTATGAACATACTCTATTCCTATTTACTTCTAGTGAAACTGGAAAGGTCCATTGTAATCTTTCTTTTATCTAGTAAAAACAAGTTTTGTTTTGAGAAGGAAAAGTGAACAATGCTAAGTTTTAAATCTTCTGTGAAATATAGGTCAATGCCTTGTTCATTTTCATTATTTTGGGGGTTCTTTCTAGAACAATTTGATCTGTGTTTGTCTTATGAGTATTTTGGGTATTGGGAGGTGCTTGTATGGGTACTATCTAAGCTTAAATTCGTTTCATTACATCTAGCTTTGCGTAGGGGTCTGACAATGTAAACCCACAGTTAATTCATGTTTCAATTTCAAATGGACTAATCATATTGGATTTTGATCACTGGATCATCTTTCTTGTTATACAAAACAATAATATCACTTTTCTTTGAAGATATGATCACCATCCTTACACCTGTTCCATTATTTTAATATGAGATTATGGCGATTGCATCAATCTCTTGAGGCTTAAAATTATGTGCAAGTGTTCATTATGGGTAGTATATTAAGTGCTACTTTGCCTACTTTTTGTTTTAATTTGCAAAGAGCATGCTTATGCTCACAATAATGTTGTTTGTTCTATGATGTATTTGTTGGTCATCTAGTGATTGCTTCACCTAATTTCATTTTCTCTAGTCAATATGGATAAGAACATAATGACATATTCTAAACAACATCAAACTTATTGGTCATTACATCAGTGTATTGTCTCTATATTCTACAGCCTTTAAGTATGGCGAAGTATCATTGCATTAAAATGGATTTCCTAAATTCATTCGTTTAAGTTCTTGGATTATTTTTCTTTAGGGTAACTTAATTTAATGTGTAGCTCTGATTTGAAGTATAGCATGCTTTATCATTTCAAATGCCGGTTGCATGTAGAGAGCTCGATCCTTGGTGTAGGTTGTATCGGGCTTTGGGAGTAATTTAAGTTTTTTAAAAAATAGTAAACATAGGCCTTTCTATTGATAACTTCAAGTTAGATATGATATATACCTTGTGCTATTCAAATCTATGGTGGTCTTATCCACCAATCGTAGTAAGTTTATGAGACTACATTTCAATATTATACATGCATTGTTTATGATTCCTCATTTTACATACATGTCAGCCAGGGTGCTTGTAACTACCTCTTCTAATATGATTTCCCTTCCATTAAGCTGAGATGGATGCGTTTTCTGAGTTCCTGTATATAAAATATGAATTATAAGCTAAGTTTTTTTTAAAGCAATGTTATTTTATTAATTAGATCCTTATAATGCTAGAGGGTTTATGTTCTTTTCCTACAACATCTTTGTAGTGGTGGGCAGATTTATCTTCTATTCTCTTTATAATATTCAATAATGAATGTGGGGTAGAAATTTGAATGATCCACTTTGGGAAGACCTTGCCAATATGTTTTTGTCATGACTCTTTCCCTATAGAACAATAAGTATAGTTTTATATAATCTTGTTCTATATAATTACCCAGAAATCAAGGATATGGTTAAGAGTATTACTATATTTCATTCAAATATAGTTAGTAAGGGATGCGGGTTTAGATATGGAAGTGAGATTCTCAACCTTAACTTAAGTTCCTAAGTAACTAGACTGATAAGTTTCAATAGACTGAAGTAAATGATTAGGGATAACTTGAAGAATATTAGCATGATGATGAAGATGCCTATAATGATTTGATAATATGATATCTTAATGGCTTTGTGTGATACAATACTATTAGTTCCTTTTTAGTATCTGTTTATCTGATTTGTATTGTTTTTTCATGACTCTAATTTACGAAGTTTGTACTAGTGTTGTTGGATGGCTTGATTACAACATATGAATTATATTATTATGAAAGAATTGTTTTGGTATCATTATTATTTTAATTATTGTATTAGGGAAATGATTTAGGAAAGAAAGATATATTGTTGTATTAATCTAGGTTATGCTTGAATAGATTGAATTGTAAGAAATAAATTATCTTTTGAAAGAAACAAGTATGTTAGTTGAGTTTAAAAGTAAAGAAAATGTTTTATGGTGAAAATTCTATTGCATCATACTTGTTTAGGTATGACTCCTTATCTCAGAAAGGAAATGTTTAGAGGTTAAAAGATTTATCTTATCAAGTGATGGTCTTTAAGTGGATATAGAATATATTAGGAGAATGCATTGAGAGAATGATTTATATCTTTGTAATGCTCTATCGACAAAGATTAATATCATGTATTAAGCTTATTAATTTTCTTGAGTTTTGTTAATTTATCTATGAGGAGATTGAGTAAATAAGAAAGTTAGACCTTGGACTTTGGGTATCTATATTACACATTAAGAACATGATTATGATATAGGTTATTTAGTGAGTGTTGCTTGGAAAAGTATTTGAAGTGGTATGATTTATCGTTAAGCCTACATATAGTTAGCTAAATATAGTTTTGAGAATCTCACTAATATTTTAGATAAAACCTTATTCTCTATTTTTTCCTAAAAAGGATGGTAATATGAATTGTGTATCTAGATTTGTTAGGAAGTCAATAATATCTTAGAAGTTTTGAATCAAAATGGAACCATCTTATGGTTGCAAGTTCAATCCTAAACTATGAAGTCTCTACACTACACGTACATAGGCAAGGCCATCATGAGCCCCTGAGATATTAGGTCAGCCCTTAGGGCCTTAGGCTTGTCATTTCATACAATTGATATTTGTATTATGTAATCTATAATTGTGTAGGACTAATGTTTCATTAGATGTGTAGTTTGAGATTTATGAGCCATGTAGGACTCTGGAGCTAAGGAGGTACCTTTCCACTTGGCGAATAGATGGCTATCTGGCAGTATGGGTAAAGGTGTATAAATGTGTATAAAATTATAGAAACATATGTATCTTACATTCCATTTTGATGAATGTTGATATACTTCGATTATTGACTTGAGGTTTACTAAGATAAATTTTGTAAATTGATATCTTATCATCATGTTGAGTTCATTATTGTTATTTTCTTGGAAGGCATTACTAATTGTGCATGTGTGTATTTATTTGGAGTTAGTACAAACCATGGCTATTAGTTTGATCATGTTAGTAATTAGTAATGTGGTCATGTAGTTAAACATAATTTGAATGAGTTATGTATGGTTATTGAATATTGCTTAAATATAATAATGCAGTCATGCTATCCCTAGAGATGTTAGTTAACTTGTTAAATCACACTATGTTATAGTTTGTTATCATTATTTCTATTTAAAAAAAAATTATTTTTTTTGTTATTGCTTTAGTTGACTTATCTCTAGGGTTGCATGGCGGGGTGATGTAGAGTGGGACGCAACGGAGGCTAACTAACAGGAAGGAGTAACAAATAGCATGATAAAATTCTCTATCGGCTGAACATCATCATCATATTTCCTAGAGACACCAACAGCATCATCACATTTCAACAGCATCATCATATTTCGGATGATCGCAAATATCCTCCTGTCGACTACTATTTACCTCCTCCGTTTGTCGCCTATCATCATCATCACGATAATCAACGGGCGCAAACATCCTCCGGTTGCACTGTTCATCGGGTGCCAAATACAAGCGGCATCATCATGATATTCAATATCACCTTCGTCAGCAGGATATCCAAATATCCGGTTGCTCCAAATATCCTGATGACGTTGCACTTCAACAACTTGCCTTCGATGCTCCACTGCCCGACGATACAAGCAACAGCATCATGATATCGTTCATCCGGTTCCTCGAAACCTCCTGATGATGCTAATACAACTTCCTGTCTACGCCGATACCTTACCACTTAGTGACAACAGGATAAACTCGCATTGAGGGATTTCTTAATATCCTGATGACGATGACGTCATATCCTGATGACGATGACGTCACACATCATCCTGATGAACTCTTCAACACTTAGCCAAAAAACTTAACTTTCACACCCGCATCCGTTAGCGATACGCGGATGATGAACTTCCCCGAGAGATGATCCTGACTGCGATATATACACTGAGTATATATCCAACTCAAAACTTCATGATGCACTTGCAACATGCAAACTTCAACAACTTCACGACCCGATCCTGATGGCGATGCATTCGCAGATGACGATGCAGCTCGTTCCGACTGGAAACGCACATGCAGGCTCCTGTGTATCCTTCCACTACATGTAAGCACTCCGAACCACTCTATTTCACAAAGATCATGTGACGACCGGGCCGGATCACCTTCAAACCAAAATCTAACAACTTATCTTCTAGACCTAGCACATGAGGATGCTAGGCTGATTCACAGCATGCTCCTAACTGATCTCCTGAACAATGCAATGCAGAAACAGAAAACACAAATGCAAACTAAACTATGATACAGGACCATTCCACTGATTTGCAGGATCAACCGGTGGAAGGGTTGAAAGTGCCCATTAACTTGCAAACAGAAAAGGAAATCAACACAGAAACAACTGATCAACTCAAATACTGCAAAAGATGAGATCTTATTCAATTGAGATTCAATGTCCTGAATACAGCTTCACAATGTCTGAACTGCTCTCCTGAATCTCAACTCAAGACAACACCAGTACATCTAGCAACATCAATATCAATCTCAATAATCAATCTGAACTATCAAATGAACTCAATGTCTAAACCCTAACAGGTCGAAGGTATATATAACAAATCCTTCGAGTACTACTAACTTCACTTCCCAGCGGCTGGGAGCTTCCAAGCAGCTGGGAGAGAGGACAACTCAGACTATCTTATCCTGATCTCTAACTACCTACACATACTCCTAGGCTGAACTAATACATAGCATCGGTCCAATGGACCTTATTACAAGATAAAGTCAAGCATACTAAAAATAGACTATCCTGTCATCATGCTGATAACTATCCTATAGCCTGATCATGTATGTCATCATGCGGACCTATATCCTGATCATGTGCGGGTGCTCCTGCACCATACTCCCCAAAAGAAGAAATCTCAAGTCCACTTGAGATGAGAGTATCAAGGTCGGCACCATGTTTCTGTATCTGTTCTGCAGTCATCCATACTGCTTCAGAGTTCGGCTGTCCCTTCCAAGAGACGAGGTACTCCAAGTACTTCTTGTTCCTAGTCTGTTTGACCACTCTAGTGTCCAAAATCTGCTGTATCTGTGGAGGATCATGTTGAGGAATGTCTTCAGCAACTGTATCCTGTAGGATATCCTGATCTGCATCTGGATTAGCCTTGTATGGAGTTAAATCACATACATTGAAGATAGGAGATAAACCAAGATCAGGTGGGAGTTGGATCTCATAAGCATTTTGTCCATGCTTTTGCAAAATCTGACATGGTCCAACTTTCTTTTGCATGAGCTTAGTATACTTCCCCTTAGGAAGCCTGTCTTTCTTCAAGTGAACCCAAACCAAATCTCCAACAGCAAATTGAACATCCTTCTTCTTCTTGTCAGCATACTCCTTATACTTTAAGGTGGTTTGCTGGAGTTGGGTCTTAACCTGATCATGAACTTCTTTGATTGCTTCAGCAAAAGCTTCTCCATCTGCACTAACAGGATCTGCTGTAGGTAGCTCTCGCAACTCTAAAATACCTCTGGGATGCATTCCATACACTACCTGAAAAGGCGATTTTCCTGTGCTCCGGTTGACAGTATCATTATATGAAAACTCAGCTTGAGACAGAATATTGTCCCACTTCTCGCCATGCTGTTTGGTCAAGTATCTAAGTAGATTCCCCAAGGAACGATTCACAACCTCAGTTTGTCCATCCGTTTGAGGATGATATGCAGAGGAAAAAGACAAATTGGTTCCCAATTTCTTCCAAAGGGTTCTCCAAAAGTGACCCACAAACTTCACATCTCGGTCTGAAACTATGCTCAAAGGCAACCCATGAATTCTGACAATCTCCCTGAAGAATAAATCTGCAATATATGAGGCATCTGCAGTGGTTTTGCATGGCAAGAAATGTGCCATTTTACTGAACCTATCCACTACAACAAAGACACTGTCAAATCCTCTCCTGGTCCTTGGCAAACCTAAAACAAAATCCATACTGATACTTTCCCATGGTCTGGAGGGAATGGGTAAGGGCTGATATAACCCTGCATTAGTTGACCTGCCTTTAGCCTTCTAACAAATTACACAGGTTTCTACAAATTTCCTGACATCTGACTGCAACTTAGGCCAGAAATAATGCCTCCTGACCAGATCAAGAGTCTTGTCTAGACCAAAATGACCTGCCATTGCTCCACAATGTTTCTCCTTGATTATATTCAACCTCATAGAACACCTTGGGATGCACAACTGTCCACCCTTGAATAGCAATCCATCCTGGATCAGGAATTCAGAGAACTCAGCATGGTATTTCTCCCCAAAAGAAGTACAGACCTGATATATTTCTCCAAAATCAGCATCAGACTCATACATGGTCTTGAGTGAGTCAATGCCAACACTCTCTAACTGAATCTGATTGACTGTGAGAACTCTTCTGCTCAAAGCATCTGCAACTTTGTTCTTAACCCCTTTCTTATGCTTCAAGGTAAAAGTGAAAGCCTGTAAGGTCTCTACCCACTTCATATGTCTGTGGTTCAGCTTCTCCTGACTGTTGATGAAACTCAAAGCCTGGTTGTCTGTGAAAACTATGAACTCCTTTGGCATCAGGTAATGCCTCCATTTCTTAAGGGACTGAACTAAAGCATACATTTCCAGATCATATGATGAATACCTTTTCTTAGCATCATTGAGTTTTTCACTGAAAAATGCAATTGGTCTACCCTCTTGACTGAGTACTGCTCCAATGGCCATGTGACTGGCATCACACTCTACCTGAAAGATCTTGTTAAAATCTGGAAGTGCAAGGACTGGCTGCTGTGCCACCTTCCTCTTCAATGCCTCAAAGGAATCATCTGCTCCTTGAGTCCAAACAAACCTGCACTTCTGTCCTCCTTTGATGGTATCCAGCATGGGTGCACAAATATGACTGAATCCTCTGATAAACTTTCTGTAGAAGGTTGCTAACCCATGGAAACTTCTGACTTCATTCATGGTCTGTGGAGTTGGCCAATTCAAGATGGCACTCACCTTCTCCTTATCCATCTGTAGCTTCCCTTATGAGATGACAAAACCTAAATATGTGATCTCTTGTTTCATGAACAGACACTTGTCCAAGTTTATCATCAGCTTCTTTTCATGTAGCCTCTTGAGAACCAGATCTATATGCCTGAGATGCTCTTCTCTGGTGTTACTGAAAATCAGAATGTCATCTAAATAGACTATGACAAACTTACCAATGAATTCCTTCAGAACCTCATTCATCAGCCTCATGAAAGTACTAGGGGCATTAGACAAACCAAAAGGCATAACCTTCCATTCATACAACCCTTCATTTGTTTTGAATGCTGTCTTCCACTCATCACCTGGTCTAATCCTGATCTGATGGTATCCACTCTTCAAATCTATTTTGGTAAAGTACTTAGCATTTCCCAAACAATCAAGTAAATCCTCAATTCTGGGGATTGGAAACCTATACCTGATTGTGATCTTGTTGATGGCTCTGGAATCTGTGCAAAGTCTCCAAGTGCCTTCCTTCTTAGGTGCTAGTACAGCTGGTACTGCACATGGACTCAGACTCTTCCCAATCAGACCTGAATTCATCAATTCTTCAATCTGCCTGGCTACTTCTGCATTCTGTTCTGGGGTAAGCTTATAAGCTGCTTTATTTGGAAGTGTAGACCTTGGAATCAAGTCTATGCAATGACTGATATCTCTGACAGGTGGTAGGGATCTTGGCATTCCCTCTGAAATAACACCTTTGTACTTATCCAATAACTCTTGGACAGCTGGGTCTATCAACCTTGGCTTCTTCTCTTTCTTGGCTTCTTGCTGTTGTTTCTCATTCACACTCATACAGGGGATCAGGGCATATGCAACTGCACCTTCTGCTGCTACTTCTTTCATGAACTGTTTGCCTTCCATCAGCATGACCCTCACTTCTTTGCCTTTAGACTTCTCCTCTTTCTCCTTCAATGGGAATAACGTTACTTCTTTACCATCTTTAGTGATTTTATAGGTGTTTTTAACACCATCATGCTGTGCCTTCAGATCATATTGCCATGGTCTACCAAACAAAAGGTTGCAAGCATCCATCTTGGTGATATCAAACAACAACTTATCCTTATATCCACCAATCTGAAACTCTACCCAAGCCTGCTCTTCTACAGTTGTCTGCTGACCTTGAGTAAGCCATGAGACTTTATATGGAGATGGGTGAGGCAATCTCCTAAGCTTCAGCTTCACCACCATCTCTTCAGACACAAAGTTCTCAGTAGAACCAGAATCAATCAAAACTTTACAAGCCTTACCTCCTGCTTTGCAAGTGGTTCTGAAAAGAGACTTTCTCTGAGGGGCTTCTTTATCAGGTACCTTCATGGTAGTCACTGTTCTTCTCATCATCAGGGACTCTCCACTTTCTGGATATCCATAATTCTCAGGACCATTCACACTCTGAAATTCATTAGAGCTTGTCCTACTTTGATTATCAGGTTCATTGACCAGATTTGTCCTCCTTTCTCCTGCTGAGCTTGTGGCCTTGTCTGGACATCTGCTGGCTATATGGCCTTCTTTGTTACAGTTGTAACACCTGATGGATCCTCTGCCCTGGGATCTTCCTCTGTAAGGTCTTCTACCTCTGAAGTTTCCTTGCTGACTGAAATTCTCTCTCTGATTCTGACTATTGTTGCCCTTGCTATTGTCCTGACTGGATTCTCCTTGATATCCCTGTCCATGTCCTCTGCCTCTGAAAGGACTTCTTCCACCTCTTTGTTGTCTTCCTCTTCCTCTATTGTTTTGGTCTTGTTTTCTCTTCAGCTTTTCTTCCACTTTTAGTGCCAACTGAAAACTTTTCTGCACTGTATCTGGGTTATGCAGACTGAGATCTTCCTGAATATTAAACCTCAATCCATTAAGGTATCTGGCTACCTTTTCCTCTTCACTTTCTTTCACCTTTGTCTTCATACAGAGTTTCATGAACTCTTCTATATATGAGCTGACATCTAGCTCCTTCTGCTTCAGGTTCTGCTTCCTCTTGTGTAACTGGATACTGTAATCCAAAGGAATATAAGCCTCCTTTACCAATTCCATCATCTTCTTCCATGTGGCAACTCTACGTTTTCCCTCCTGCACTCTATCATCCTGAACAAAGTTCCACCATGTCAAGGCAGCTTCTTTCATCTTTGACTGTGCTATCTTCACTCTCTGCTGTTCTGGTATCTCCTCTGTTACAAAGAAATTGTTCAAACAATCTATCCATTCCATTACTGAATCAGGGTCCATCTTACCTGTAAATACTGGCAAATCTAGCTTCACATCCATGGTTCTCCTCTCCATGGCCTTGAGGGCGTTCAACAGCGGTCTCTGGTCTGCAGGAACGACCTCCTCGCTCCAATTAGGGATCTCTTCTTCTTCCCTATCATCTTCTCTACCAGAACCTACTTTGCTCCTCAACTTTGCTAACTCATCTTTCAACTCCTGATTCTGAGCCTTCACGGCCTTGCTTTCTGCAATCTGTTTCTTCACCAGAACTGCCAACTCAGCGTTGGTCATCCTTGCTGGAACCTCAGATGTTCCTTCTTCGTCTGACATCCTGCTTATCTTTTCCAGAAGATCCTAACCTTTGCTCTGATACCACTATGATGCAGAGTGGGACGCAACGGAGGCTAACTAACAGGAAGGAGTAACAAACAGCATGATAAAATTCTCTATCGGCTGAACATCATCATCATATTTCCTAGAGACACCAACAGCATCATCACATTTCAACAGCATCATCATATTTTGGATGATCGCAAATATCCTCCTGTCGACTACTATTTACCTCCTCCGTTTGTCGCCTATCATCATCATCACGATAATCAACGGGCGCAAACATCCTCCGGTTGCACTGTTCATCGGGTGCCAAATACAAGCGGCATCATCATGATATTCAATATCACCTTCGTCAGCAGGATATCCAAATATCCGGTTGCTCCAAATATCCTGATGACGTTGCACTTCAACAACTTGCCTTCGATGCTCCACTGCCCGACGATACAAGCAACAGCATCATGATATCGTTCATCCGGTTCCTCGAAACCTCCTGATGATGCTAATACAACTTCCTGTCTACGCCGATACCTTACCACTTAGTGACAACAGGATAAACTCACATTGAGGGATTTCTTAATATCCTGATGACGATGACGTCATATCCTGATGACGATGACGTCACACATCATCCTGATGAACTCTTCAACACTTAGCCAAAAAACTTAACTTTCACACCCGCATCCGTTAGCGATACGTGGATGATGAACTTCCCCGAGAGATGATCCTGACTGCGATATATACACTGAGTATATATCCAACTCAAAACTTCATGATGCACTTGCAACATGCAAACTTCAACAACTTCACGACCTGATCCTGATGGCGATGCATTCGCAGATGACGATGCAGCTCGTTCCGACTGGAAACGCACATGCAGGCTCCTGTGTATCCTTCCACTGCATGTAAGCACTCCGAACCACTCTATTTCACAAAGATCATGTGACGACTGGGCCGGATCACCTTCAAACCAAAATCTAACAACTTATCTTCTAGACCTAGCACATGAGGATGCTAGGCTGATTCACAGCATGCTCCTAACTGATCTCCTGAACAATGCAATGCAGAAACAGAAAACACAAATGCAAACTAAACTATGATACAGGACCATTCCACCGATTTGCAGGATCAACCGGTGGAAGGGTTGAAAGTGCCCATTAACTTGCAAACAGAAAAGGAAATCAACACAGAAACAACTGATCAACTCAAATACTACAAAAGATGAGATCTTATTCAATTGAGATTCAATGTCCTGAATACAGCTTCACAATGTCTGAACTGCTCTCCTAAATCTCAACTCAACACAACACCAGTACATCTAGCAACATCAATATCAATCTCAATAATCAATCTGAACTATCAAATGAACTCAATGTCTAAACCCTAACAGGTCGAAGGTATATATAACAAATCCTTCGAGTACTACTAACTTCACTTCCCAGCGGCTGGGAGCTTCCAAGCGGCTGGGAGAGAGGACAACTCAGACTATCTTATCCCGATCTCTAACTGCCTACACATACTCCTAGGCTGAACTAATACATAGCATCGGTCCAATGGACCTTATTACAAGATAAAGTCAAGCATACTAAAAATAGACTATCCTGTCATCATGCTGATAACTATCCTATAGCCTGATCATGTATGTCATCATGCGGACCTATATCCTGATCATGTGCGGGTGCTCCTGCACCACGGGGTATTACAATTTCTAACTATGCATGCATAACTAAACACAAACTGTGTTCACAACACAAACTGCAATCACATCATACTAAAAACCCTATATACTTTTCTTTGGAAAGATCATATTGTTGGAGTACAGGACCACTGAGACTGGGGGGTGAATCAGTGGTCTAATGATCAATCAATCTCTTTCATTTATCAACACACTTGTTTATAATGCAAATAAATCTAGGACACTTCAATCATCATAGACATTGGATATTGAGTGAATCACTATAGCAAGTAAAACTAAACATTAAATATAATCAAAGATGAACTAGTCAAACACCATGTGACACAACATCAAGAAAAGATATGACACCAGTATTTTGAGTGGAAAACTCTAGAAGGGTGAAAACCCACTATGAACATAGATTTTATTGGGCCTCACTAGCCAATCCTCATTGGATACATTATATGCCTCATTGGAAAATCCTCATTGGATACAATTTGTGTGCCTCACTAGAAAATCAGCCTCATTGGAAATTAGGATGTCTCATTGACAAGATAGATTACATCACAGATTTGAATGAACATAAAAATATAGAGGGACACTCTGTTTCTCTACAAACCACTATCCTTATCAATTTCTGCAATTCAACATCTTCTCAAATGCACATCCAATAGCACTTCAATCAAAACATGAAAACCAAATACACTTGTAACATTGGAAAATGTCCCCTTGGGGGCTTTTCCCTCATAAGGTTTAGCTCCCAGGTCTTTTATCTACATTTAGGACATATTACATCATATTTCAACATCCCAATGAGAAAACCCCTAAGTGTCTTGGCAAATAGGACCTAGGGCGACCACTTGAGATAAACCCTGCCCAAAATAGGGGGGGAGGACTTGGGCACCCACGCCCTAGTCCTACCCTATTTTGGGGCATTCCCAATTTTTGGGTGTCAGCTTGTGACCATTATTTGGGTCCTATGCTGACACGGTAAGTTTGAATTATGAAATTCTTGGCGGGTGTGTTTGTAGTTTCATATAAAAGCATATTTAGGCATTCATTTGTAAACTAGAGCATTACTAGATGGACATTTTGATTCTCAATCATTCTAAAGGTGATTCAAGGCTTTCATTGTGTTGCAAGAGAAAATTTGTGTTGTCTATGTGTTTGTGTTTACAGATTTGAGCATCCATCTCCTCATGGCATGAAGAGCTTCTTCCTCCATGAGATCTTCACTACAAGGTGACATTCATTTATGTTTGTAAGCATTTATCATTTGGTTTTTTCCTCTGCCTCACAAGGGTATGAACTCTCTATCTGATAACGATATTTGGAAGGCTTGAATGTCTCTTCGGGGCTTGACTGAGGCAAGCCTCTAAACACCACAACCCCCCTCCCAAAGTTTTCATGATTGTAAGTTACAGGTGGCAGATCTAGAGAAAGTGAAGTTGTAGGAGGGTACAACAAAGTGTTGGAATTATAGATCAGAGAAGAAAATGGCTCCCTGGACTAGGGCACCCGGCTCTTTAGTCCTCAAAGTTTCATAATGAGAAAATATCTATGGCAACAGGAATAGGTTGTAGACTGAGCTTCCAGATCCTAACAAAAACTTAGGCCTTGGACTTGGGCACCCACTCCTTAGTCCCTGACTTTTCCGTCTTCGAACCTCAAAAATAGGTACATAGTTATTTGTTATTTTACATCTTTCTATAGCAACATTTTCTGATATTCATTTGTTTACTGTCATATTTGCATAATTAGGGTTTTAAGGTATAATTGAGCATAAGAGAAGGAAATTGACAATCAAATCATAGAAATCCAAATTTCCCTACATCTCACAGTGACCTAGGGTAGGATAGTACATTGCAGCTTGACCCTAGGTCCTTGAATGTAAGGGTGAAAGGAGGATACACACACAAAACTATCAAAACTCAACTATCCAAATTTTACCCTTTACAACATCATCCCAAAATATTATAATCTTCTTCTACAGACAAACATGTTCAACTCTTGTGCACACTGAAATCATTCACACAGAGTTGCTTCAACCATAAAAACTTCTATGTCAATCCTTATGTATACTAAGATCACAAAGTTACCCCAAGTATAAACTCTTTAAACCTACAATACATATACTCAAAATATGAGCAATATTACCATTTTCTCAAAGGTCTCACTGTAACAGACTCGAATCAACATCTAACCAATGCCCAACCTTCATACAGACCCTTAAAATAATTTTCCTGGCCCTCAAGGTTGTTTGCATAATAGAATATAGGTGGTTAGGGCACATTTCTAGGAGTTTCCCATCAATTTCAATCTCCTACAGTGGCCCATTATAATTCAAAAGAAGTTTAAACATCTGTTGTCAATCAAATCTTTGGCGCCCTCACAAGGGCTGTGGATCTTCAATTCCTACTTAAAACATTTGATGTCACCATCGGGTTACCCCTATTTGATGGGGCCAATCAGATCATGATGAATACCCCCTTAGGTGTTCACTTAATTGAACATCGATCTCCAATAGCTAGTCAACAAGCAAAAAGAAACTAAAGAAAATACAACTAGATGAAGGTTTTAGACTTAAAGAAACTTAGATGTTTTTTAGGGTTTAATTCCCTAAACCTTAAAAACATGCAAACCCTAGGAAGAGATATGAAGAATTAAACATACTAAACATGCCAAAGAAAACCATGATGACTCTGTAGAGGTCTTAGAGACTTCAGAGATAGTAAGATTAATGCAGGATTCTTAGGATTTGCTTAAGAAGACTTGAATGAAGTAGAGGGCACAAAAGGTCAATAAACACTAATTTATTAGGCCTTCAAAACTTGTAATATGCACTTTATCCAAGACAACTATGCTTTGATGGGAAAAAGACAAGGTTACCAAACATGCTTTGAAAGATATTTGAAAGATATGTAACATGAGATAGTACCAACAACATGAAATGACCAACACCATGACATCAACAATCATATATGACCAACACCATGACATCAACAATCATATATGACCAACACCATGACATCAACATCATATCTTTGACCTCAACACCTTGTGAACAACCTTTAACATCAACATGTGATCTAGCTTATATCAATGACAACTCAACCTTTAGCATCAATGAAAAACTTCATGCAACAAACTCCCCCTTTGTCATTGATGGCAATCCAACATCAACTCTGCCAATCCACCACCAACTACTCTCTCCCCCTTTGACATCAAATGACAAAGGAGTATACCTTGTAACCTTATATTCAAAGAAGCTCCTCCTAACTAGGATGTACTAATTGTTGATAAGGATCCTGCACTTCATAATGTCATACCTTGCTTTACTCATACAACTGTCTAGACCAGATAGCCATCACCTGCAACTACAACATGCAATAGAACAAGACACTGTATACTTCAATAGAGAATAAAATTACATCATTATCAAACTGAATGTAGCTTCACATCAGAGAGATGAGTATGCATCATCTCTTTATTTGACCAATAACAACATAAACATTATCTCATATTAGTCTACTGAGGTTTGAACAAACAAAAATGAGTATCTTCTCCACTACTAAGCCTACAAGCAATCCATTTTCCGACTGATGACAACTGATCTACACATCCCAATTCTTCTCATTACATTTATCCTGCTCTGATTATGCTTGCAAGTTGTACAAAGCACTTGAATATGCACAAATAGACTATCCAAGCAATGTTGTATTAGACTGTCAGAGTTCACTATCATGATCACAAACATATAGAACAATATCTGTCACTGCACATTATATTTGTTTTGTCAACATAATTATTGTCCCTATCCTTGAAATTAGAGAACTGTCCTTTCCAAAACATGCTCTTGGACTGAGATTTGCAAATTCTCTATATTTGAAATCACTTGTTGTATGAAAGGAGCAAACCAAAGTTTCTTATGAGACATTTTGCATCCTTGTCTACCACAAATCAAACACTCCAAAACACAAGATAAGGTGCCTATATCATAAACAAACTTGATCATCTCCACTGATCACTGTTCTCTACACAATTCATCACAGTTAGAGATGAAAATCACAAACACTGTAGACTATTCCACCATACAGTCCTAAAGACTGATTGTCTTGCATTTATCATCATAGATAGCTACTTCACATAATCTACACTTTGCATACAACAAATAGTGATTACTGTATAAAACATCTTCATTATACATTTACTTGGTATTCATACACACTACAACAACATGAAAATCACTGCACATACTATGAATGATCAAGCACTGCTTTAAGGATGATGATAACAATATAAAATTACTTATATCAGTGTATATAACTGTCCTCAACAACATCACTGCACTTTGTCTAATATTTTTGAGGAACACACCATAAAATGAACCTTTAACAACTATCTTTCACACCAATACGAATCCATCAAATCACTGACCAACACATTAATATACTACTGGCATAAAACTTAATGAAACTTACATAACACCACAACAAGAACATTGATCACTATTTGAGTATAATCTCCTTGTTATTTTTGAGGGGTTTGAATAATACCTCAAACACTAACTCCCCCTAAACTCATGCTTCTCTTTTTTGCATAGATTCTTTAGTTTTAGCCCCAGTGAGACTATATACATTGCTATTTGTTCTCAAACCCTTAGAAACTGATTTTCCTGATTTCTTTCTTATTTCACAGCCTTGATCATCAAACAAAATGTTATATCCACTATTACAAATCTAACTTACACTTAACAAATTATGTTTAAGACCTTTAAGAAAGTAAGTATCATGAATAGGTGTTTGATCATCTAAAAGCAATGTAGCTTTACCTCTGATTTGAATAGTAGTATTATCACCAAACTTGATAAATCCTTTATCAATGTCTTCAAACACAATGAGTTTGCTTTTGTCACTTGTCATGTGATTTGAACAACCACTGTCTATAATCCATAAATCCTTGTTCTTGGCATGTAGTGCAATTTGAACAAGCATAGCTTCAATCTTTTTGTTCATCATCTTAGGTCTCCAGACTAGTTTTGTGTTATCAGCATTAGAAGAAGCCATCTTGGAATGAACACTTATTCTATTTCATTGCATTTCCATGTTAGGCCTACAAAACTTAGCTATGTGTCCAAAGTTATCACAATTAAAGCATCTCAACTTATTCAAGAGTTCAAAGGGATTTCTTCTTACAAAACTTGTTCTTCTTCTAGATACAATCCTACATTCACTAGTCTTGTGTCCATATTGGTTACAATGAAAGCAATAACCAAAGAAATGTGGATTATACCTAAAAGAGATATTCCTCTTGATGCTTGATGGTTTCATGAGCCTTTTATTTGTGACATTGACAAAGTCATCAGCATGTTGAAGATCCTTGGAATGTGAACATTGACCTTCTTCAAACCCTAGATCAGTCCTATCCTTGTAGCCTTTTTGTTTTCCCAAGAGATCTACTAACTTGTCACTGCTGTCACACATATCAAGCCTTTTCCTCAAGGCTACAATTTCTGCCTCTAAAGTATGACACTCATTTTCTTTGGTGTCTAACTCCATTTTTGTCACTTCTACAACCCTCTTGCTTATTGAAATTATGGTAGGGCAAATAAATATAATGAAAAACATATATTATTGTATTTTCTAAATGATTTATATTACATCACAATAGCTTTTTTAAAGCCTTATGAATTCCCGTGAACTAACTAACAACTTATTTACGGGAATGTAACTTCCTGAGAACTAACTTATTTATCTACTTACTAACATTTATTTATTTAATAAATTAACATCTATATGTCAATTTATTTATATATTATTTACCTAATCTAAACTATTAACTATGTAAACCTTATTATTCTAACACCCCCCTTAAGGTTTACATGTAATAAACCAATATTCCCCCCTTATTACATTATCTTGAACAAAGGACAAAACACTGTAAGGACCGAACACAACAACCCTTCTGGAGTTTTTGATGAAGTGCCTTCACTAATCCTCCTCACTCACCCAAGAAACACCAAACTGACGCCATTGATCTCCTGATTATAGAACCTGCAAAACTCTGCACAACATGAGAGAACATAAAGTGTCCTCAACCTCCTTGCACAATGAGACAACTTTCCTCTGAAAGTCCACATCTCCTTCAAGTGTGTCAAAATGCCTCCTCAAGTGCTACACATGAGAGAACAACCCTCCTCTGAGAGTCCACATCTCCTCTGAGTGTGTCAATATCCCTCCTCTAGTGTTGTGGAAATAATCCCTCCTCTATTATACAGAACCATAATGAATACACTAATCCCACTTGTTTCAGAGATTACACTATCCACAAACTGAGTAAATGCAGATACAGTAACTCCACCTATTTCAGAAGTTACACTATCCACATATACTACCACAAACTACCAAGCCCCCCTTGCTCCATGAAGGGACACAGATAGAAAATGGGTGCTCCTCATGCAATGAATCATCCTTGAGCAAGAAGCTAGCTTGGGATGATGAAAAATGTCCTACCTCTGGTGCCTCCTACCTCTAATTTGACCTTGTTTTAACTTCTAATAAAGACATTCCTCCTCACTATCAGGTTGTGAAGATTCTCCTTTATTCATTGAAAAGTCACATTTTTCTTCCTTGGTTTCACCAACAATCAAAGTGTTATTTGTTTTTATCTTGCCATTAATGAGATCTTTGGCACACTTAATACAATTCATTTGGACATGTCCACTCTTCTGGCAATAATAGCATTTGAACCTTTTCCCTGTTGAAATGTAACATTTCTTCTTAATGAGCAAAGCAGTTTCCTTAATAATTGAATGACCCTTAGTAACTCTACTTTCTTCATCAATCAAAGAAGAGATCACTATTTCCAAATTGGGATTAATTTTATTTAGTGTAAAAATAATATGATCAAAACTTGAAGGCATGCTATTCAATAAGATTGCTTTAGCATCATCATGATCAACTATAGCTTTTACACCTGCAAGTTGATTAAGAAGTGAGTGAAATGTACTAATATGTTGTACAACACTTTCACCCTCTTTCATCTTTAGCCCAAAAAGTTTTTGTTTGAGTGTCATCTTGGTGCTTGAAGTTTGTGAGCCAAATAAGTAAAAAAGACCATCCCATATGTCCTTTGAAGTTTTTAAAATATCAATATGATGCAAATATGCATCAAATAGCCCAAGACCAATCAATGTTGTGGCTTTACAATATTTTGATACCCATTTGACTACTTCATCAACATCTTATGGTTTTTTTGATAGTTCCACTCACAATATCCAACAAATATTTTTCTATTAAAACAAGTTGCACCTTGACTTGCCATGTGTGAAGTTCATGACCCTCAAATTTAGGAAGAGCATATGATTTCTCCATTAAAAACTTATATCTCCCTAAAAAATATATTCAAAATTCCAAGAAAAATACTTATTTCTCCATAAAAGACCAAAACATTTTTAATTTTACAAAAATTAAAAGTTCAACCCTTATAAATCCTTTATTACTTTTACCTTTCTAAAACAAGCTAACCACTTATATCATCAAAAATAATTTGCCCACACTTCTTCCCATTCACCAAACCAACTAGTGTCTTGATTTTTCAAATATGCTCATAGAATTTTAATATTTAACTCCACATGCTTTATACACATCCACATGAAATATTTTATCACTGTAAACCTAATAGGAAATAAATGTGGTTCAAGCATACCTTAAATTTAATGGTGCCACTTCCTTCAACATTTAATGATGTCAAAGTCTCCACACATAGTAAACACCAATCTTATACGTGCAACAAATCTTCAGATTAAACTTCAGGAAAATCAAATCGGGGTTCCCTACATCTTGTCATTCAACAAAAATCAAGGCGGTGGACATACAATTTTTGGAAATGCATGTAACCTGTGATCCTTTCTCTTCCTACGTTGCATTCAAAATATTATGAAGACACCACTATGTATCCTCCTCCTTTAAGCCCACTCCATGAATCAAACTACTTCCTCAAACTTCCGCACAAACTCGTGTCATCAACAAATAGACACTGTTTGTGGATTTCAACACAACAATACTGTGAAAAACTCAGTGAATTAAACTTTCTTAATGCTTTTATAATATTGAATATGGAATCCTCATTCATTGTATGAAAGAATGTCTGTGTCAAATCATGTCTAGCATCCACGTAGGAGGAAACTCAATCTGTATACCTTAGACTTGCTGCTATTGTTCCTCTGATAGCAATGTGCAGCCCTTCAACTTTCTTTCATCTTCTCATAGGGACAAGAACTAGCAGCGCTCTGATACAATATTGAAATTATGGTAGGGAAAATAAATATAATGAAAAACATATATTATTGTATTTTCTGAATGATTTACATTAAATCACAATGGCTTTTTTAAAGCCTTGCAAATTCTCGTGAACTAACCAACAACTTATTTACGGGAATGTAACTTCCCAAGAACTAACTTATTTATCTACTTACTAACATTTATTTATTTAATAAATTAACATCTATATGTTAATTTATTTATATATTTTTTACATAATTAATTTATATATATATTATTTACATAATTTAAACTATTAACTATGTAAACCTTATTATTCTAACATTGCCTTCTTCAAGTTGAAGCTTTAGGTCTGCAACTAATTTTTCAGAGTCAATGATCTTGCTGATTAGATTTTCATTATCTTTTTGGGTCTGATTTCTTTGTATTACTACCTCCTTTTTGAGTTTTTTAATTTTACCAAGAGCACATTTCAGCTCACCTTCAAGATCAACCTCTTCTTCATCATTTTCAAATTGATCTTCACTCTTTTCATTCTAAATTTCACTAACAACAACCATGAACAAAGTTTCCTCTCCTTCTTCAAGAGAATCTTCTAAACAACTATCTATTACATCATCATCCTTAACAAATAGACTTTTCTTCTTTTTGAAAGAGTTTTTCCTTTTAGGATTAAATTATTTCTTCCTTCTTTGTCTCCTACTATCCTCTTCATCACTTTTAGAATCTTTATAGGGACATTGAGTAGCATAATGTCCTATCTTACCATAATTGAAACACTTGAATGGAAGCTTCCCCTTATACTTTCCAGATGACCCCTTTTTCAATCTTCTTACAAAGGTGGACTCTTGGTCATTCAATTCCTCTGGATCAGAATTTATCTCTTTGTCCTTTTTGACAGATTTAAAAGCAACTTCCTAACTTGTAGAATCATCATTACAAACCCTCATCTCATAAGTAGTAAATGCTCCATGAAGTTCATCTAAGGTAATTTTGTTTATATGCTTCTCTTCTACAACAAATACTTTGGAATCATACTTAGATGTTAGAGACCTTAGTACCTTCTTCATAACTACTTTTTCTTCCAAGGACTCACCAAGACCACAGATCGCATTGACTATTTCTTGTACCCTTAGAAGGTAATCACCAACCTTCTCTTCTTCACTCACTTTAAGACTCTTAAACTTGGTTCTAAAGGTTTGTAATTTGGCTTCCTTGACTTTGGCATCACCCTGATATATGCTTGTCAACTTATCCCAAATAGCCCTTGCAGACTTACAATCCATAATCTTGGCAAGGATATCATTAATCAAACCACAACAAATAACATTTTTGGCCTTAGTATTACTGTCATAGGCCTTCTTTTCATCAACAATGGAAGGTGGTTTTGTTTCAGTATACTCTTTCTCTACTATTGCCCACACTTCATAACCTAGGGAAGACAAGTAGGACTCCATTCTAAATTTCCAAAAAGAAAAACTAGACCCATCAAATAATGGTGCTTTGAAAGTAGAATAACCTTCCTAATTGGCCATGACAAGTACTCCACTACCAGGATATCCTAAGTTGATTAAACTTTGAACAAGGAACCTAAGGCTTTGATGCCACTTGTTGGAGTACAGGACCACTAAGAGGGGGGGTGAATCAGTGGTCTAATGATCAATCAATCCTTTTCATTTATCAATATACGTGTTTATAATGCAAAGAAATCTAGGACACTTCAATCATCATAGACATTGGATATTGAGTGAATCACCATAGCAATTAAAACTAAACATGAAATTATAATAAAAGATGAACTAGTCAAACACCATGTGACACAACATCAAGAAGAGAGATGACACCAATATTTTGAGTGTGAAACCCTAGAAGGGTGAAAAACCACTATGAACATAGATTTTATTGGGCCTCACTGGCTAATCCTCACTAGATACATTATATGCCTCACTGGCAAATCAACCTTACTAGCAAATCCTCATTGGATACAATTTGTGTGCCTCACTAGCAATCAAGATGTTTCACTGACAAGATACATTACATCACATATTTGAATGAAAATAAAAATACAGAGGGACACTCCGTTTCTCTACAAACCACTATCCTTATTAATTTTTGCAATTAAACATCTTCTCAAATGCACATCTAATAGCACTTCAATCAAAACATGAAAACCTAATACATCATCCCAAAATATTATAATCTTCTTCTGCAGACAAATATGTTCAACTCTTGTGCATACTGAAATCATTCACATAAAGTTGCTTCAACCATAAAAACTTCTATGTAAATGCTTATGTATACTGAGATCACAAAGTTACCCCAAGTATAAACTCTTTAAACCTGCAATACATATACTCAAAATATGAGCAATATTATCATTTTCTCAAAGGTCTCACTGTAAAACACTCGAATCAACATCCAACCAATGCCCAACCTTCATACAGACCCTTAAAATAATTTTCTTGGCCCTCAAGGTCATTTGCATAATAGAATATAGGTGGTTAGAGCACATTTCTAGGAGCTTCCCATCAATTTCAATCTCATGCAGTAGCCTGTTATAATTCAAAAGAAGTTTAAATGTCTTCCGTCGATCAAATCTTTGGTGCCCTCACGAGGGCTGTGGATCTTCAATTCTTGCTTAAAACATTTGATGTCACCATCAGGTTTGGTTACCTCTATCTGATGGGGCAGATCATGATGAAGACCCCCTTAAGTGTTCACTTAAATGAACATTGACCTCTAATAGCTAGTCAACGAGCAAAAAGAAACTAAAGAAAATATGGTTAGATGAGGGTTTTAGACTTAAAACAACTTAGATGTGTTTTAGGGCTTAAGTCCCTAAACCTTAAAAACATGCAAACCCTAGGAAGAAATATGAAGAATTAAACATACTAAACATGCCAAAGAAAACCATGATGACTTTGTAGAGGTCCTAGAGACTTCAGAGATAGTAACATTAAGGCAATATTCTTAGGATTTTCTTAGGAAGACTTGAATGAAGTATAGGGCATAAAAAGTTAATAAATGCTAACTTATTAGGCCTTCAAAACTTGTAATATGCACTTTATCCAAGACAACCATGCTCTAATGCCATTAACAATGTGGTTCAGTGGTTAAGTCACTCAGTTGTAGTGGCGTCCACTAGAGTTCAAACCTCCACTGGGCTAACAAGCTCACAAGCTTTACGCCTTTGTTGGGCCAACGAGCTCACAGGTTTGAAGTGTTCTTACTTGGGAATGAGGTCCCCCGTGTTGTGGCCTCACCAGTTCATAGCTCCAAGCAAAAGCATTACCATGGAGCCAGAGGGCGTGTCGCACCAGTGTCACTGGTCATGTTAAAAAGTTTACTAGGTGCATTTAAAAAAAAAAAGACAACTATGCTCTAATGGGAAAAAGACAAGGTTATCAAACATGCTTTGAAAGATATGTAACATGAGATAGTACCAACAACATGAAATGACCAACACCATGACATCAACATCATATATGACCAACACATGACATCAACATCATATCTTTGACCTCAACACCTTGTGAACAACCTTTAACATCAACATGTGATCTAGCTTATATCAATGACAACTCAACCTTTGACATCAATGACAAACTTCATGCAACACATATAACTCATAAACATACAACAAACTCATTACTGTGATGTTTTCTTTCAAACTGACCCCTCAATCATCATATCTCTACACATGATGTACACAATCAACATATATACTTTAAGAACATTTTTTCTTAGGTCTTGTTGTCACCAACCTAGATCACCATCAAGAAGTTCACCAAACATCCATACAGTCTCTTAAAGAAATTCACTGGCCCACGAATTAGTTTACACAACATAATAAAGAAGTTAACACATAGTTATTGAAATTGCCCATCAAATTTATGCTAGCAGAAGATCCGTTATGATTCAAATGACACTCAAATTTGTACCATCGATTCACCTTTTCGCGCTCTCACGAGAACCGTAGATCTTACTCTCCCGCTTAAGATAGAAGATGCCACTATTGGGTCTAGTTTTCCCTAACCAATGGGGTCTGTTGGGCAATGAAGAAGACCCCTTAATGTGTTCACTTAAGTGAACTTAACCTTTGATAGGCGGTCAACACATGAATATAACATAAAGTGCATATGGGAGTAATGTGGTTTGTGCCTTTGATCATTTTAGAGTTTCTTATGGTTTGTGTCCCTAAAACAATATGCACTTATCCATGACAAATGTGTCTCTGCATGAGAATAGATAGGATCTCCAATCTGGTGAAGCCAAGTGAATAGACATGAACACAATGAAGGTGCACCACTGAACAAGGTCTTCAAGGTCTATCTCTTTTTCAATGCAATGAACCTTTAATCAAGACAAAGACTATGCATGAGTCAACTTCATAGCATGAAGCATGAACCAAAGCAACTCTCATGAACAACCAACATTAATAGACTTGTAATGGTCTTGAACAATAATGATGACTTGACCTGACATGAAAACCTCCTTTATCATGAAACATGTGAACTTCTGAACTAAACTCGTGAACCATGAACCATGATGAACTACAAGGGAACTCCTGAACCAAAAAGCATGTGAACTCCATGACATTAACACCAACACAACATATTGATCAACTTTGAAGCATGGCATCACCACCAAGCATGACTACCATGATATGGAACATCCTAATCCTTAATGGGATGAACCTTTGAAGCACAATATCTATCCTCTTGAATCTATCCTCCTGATGAAAAGACAACTTTCAACATTACTTACAACAATCACACTTTTGACATCAATGACAAACAACTCAACAAACTCCCCTTTGTCATTGATGGAAAAACTTTTGAACTCCACTCTCTCTCTCTCTCTCTCTCTCTCTCTCTCTCTCTCTCTCTCTCTCTCTCTCTCTCTCTCCCCCTTTGACATCAAGGACAAAGAATATATTCAAACACTCCCCCTATCAAAAGAGATAAACTTGGTTGATAGTAGGTTGTCCTTCTGTTCATGGCACATGTTGTCCTGCATCCTTACAAAGCACCACTATCTTTATTGCATTACTATCAAGATTAAATTAAAACATGCATAGTACTATGCATTTTTTAGTGACTATGTTCTTGAATGTCTAAACCTGATGCAAATAGTTTTATATAGTGAAAACTAACCTTCACAACTACCATGCATCAATGAACTATGGTTTGTCTGATATATGATTGTCTTCATCAAAGGTTACCAACATATTAATCACTGCCTTGATAATAAGTCACAAATAATGTTCTTTACAACCACTAGCCAATACTACCAAGAACTAACATGTTAATGACATGTTAATGTATAGTCATACCATAATCAGATGCACATATCCTAAAAACAAGACTGTACCTTGTCTAAACTTCTACATTGCATACATGTTTACCAAAGTACTTGTATCAACAATTCATTTTATGATCCATCAACTTATAACTATCAATTGTCCTTGTCAGTATGACTGTCCTACTATCTCTGACAATATGCCATGATTGAATGCCTACTGAAATGCCTACAACAACTATCTTGCTCTTCCCTGCATGTTATACTTCATATTCAACAGAGATGCACTATCCTGTTCTATATAGTACACTAGAGACCAACAAATTTTTACTATCCCTACATAATACATCAAAGATCATCATCACTGTCATACCTGCTATCTAACATTCAAAGAGTGTCATGAAGAAGACTGACTCAAAGAGTATCATGAAGAATGTTTTGCCCTTATCTTTATCTTGTCTACAACAATATATCACTATCCTCAATATTGCATATATCTATCACTTCAGAGAACATAAACACACTGAACTGTCATGAAGACTATCACTTGTCACTATCATAAAAACAAACTCCTGTGACACTGTCATAACTGTACATGATCTCATGACAATACATGGATCCCATAACAATACATGATCAATGCAACACTGACATTATACTTTGATAGATTCCATACCCTGTTCCAAGACTCCAAAAGTGTCGATAAAAGTTACAGAGTTTGATTAACACCTATCAACACTACTGTCCTTTTTATGTTCTTAGTGCTAATTAAAGGAGAAAGCAATGAAATACTAACAAACTTCTAAATCTTATGCAGAGGTAAACACCACTGCCAAAGTAAGTAATCATTCAAGCCATTCACTATGGCTATCACTACAACTCTTCTTATTTTTGATGAAAGCATGAAATCATGTAGAGACAAAGATTGAAATTATTGCTCATAAGATCATGAGAACCATTAAATTTACATGCACAATACTACTTCCTCTTAACATTTATTTGAGATAAAGAATATGCACTGGATGTCCTAGAAACAAAGAATACTTATTCCTCCTAAACTTTTCATGCAGTTGAGTGATGGGACAATATCATCTCCCCCTGACTTCATGATACATCTTATGCTAATGATGATGTCTTTTGTGCAACATGCACATGATTAGAGTTTTCTGCTTGACCCATAAGATAGATGCTAGCATATCCATCTTTAGTGTTAACCCTAGTGAGACTATATACATTACTATTTGTCCTTAAACCCTTAGCAACTAATTTTCTTGATTTCTTTCTTATTTCAAAACCTTGATCATCAAACACAATGTTATATCCACTATCACACAGCTAACTTACACTTAACAAATTGTGTTTAAGTCCTTCAACAAAGTAAACGTCATAAATAGGTGTTTGATCATATAAATGAAATGTACCTTTATCTTTGATTTGAACAATAGTATTGTCACCAAACTTGGCAAATCCTCCATCAATCTCTTCAAGCACAGTGAATTTGCTTTTGTCACCTGTCATGTGGTTTGAACAACCACTATTTATAATCTACAAATCCTTTTCTTGGCATACAGGACAGTTTGAACAAGCATAGCTTCAACCTTTTTGTCAATCATCTTTGTTCTGCAAACTAAATTTGTCTTATCAGCATTAGGAGATGCCACCTTGGAGTGAACACTAATCCTCTTTTATTGCATTTCCAAGTTAGGTCTACAAAACTTAGCTATATGTCCAAATGTTTCACAATTAAAGCATCTCAACTTATTCAAGAACTCAAAAGGATTTCTTCTTACAATTTTTTTTCTTCTTCTAGATAATATCCTACATTCACTAGCCTTATGTCCATATTGGTTACAATGAAAACAATAACCAAAGAATTGTAGATTATACCTGAATGGGAGATTCCTTTTGATACTTGATGGTTTCATGAGCCTTTTATCTATGACATTGACAAAGCCATCAACATGTTGAATATTCTTGGAACGAGAACATTAAACTTCTTCAAACCCTAGACCAGTCTTATCCTTGTAGCCTTTCTATTTTCCCAAGAGATCTACTAACTTATCACACTGCCACACATATCAAGCCTTTTCCTCAAGGCTACAACTTTTGCCTCTAAAGTATGACACTCCTTTTCTTTGGTGTCTAACTCCATTTTTGTGACTTCTATAACCCTCTTACTCTCTTCAAGTTGAAGCTTTAGGTTTGCAATTAATTTTTCAGAGTCAATGACCTTGCTGATTAGATTTTCATTATCTTTTTGGGTGTGGTTTCTTTGTACTACATCCTCCTTTTTGAGTGTCTTAATTTCTCCAAGAGCAGATTTCAACTCACCTTTAAGATCAACCTCTTCTTCATCATTTTTAGATTGATCTTCACTCTTTTCATTCTAATTTTCACTAACAACAGCCATGAACAAAGTTTCCTCTCCTTCTTCAAGAGAATTTTCTGAACAACTATCTGTTACATCAGCAACCTTAACAAATAGTGATGTAGGAGCATCACTGGTTCAAGAGAAATCTTGCATCAACCAAAAACATCTACATTTCAGTTTGTTTCTTTTCATTTTCCAGTTTAGTTTAGGAAGTTTAGTCAGTAGTAGTTTCTGTATTTTAGTCGACATTCAGCCACAATTTCATTTCAGACCTTACAGAGCTAGACTTA
The DNA here is from genome assembly GCA_027924645.1 of Cunninghamia lanceolata. NCBI lineage: Eukaryota > Viridiplantae > Streptophyta > Pinopsida > Cupressales > Cupressaceae > Cunninghamia > Cunninghamia lanceolata. The sequence continues at coordinate 828,637 of BSBN01000550.1, forward strand.
GCATATAGATTCATTCATGCACAACATATCTGAAATTTAGAGTATTTGGATTAAGTACCAAAAAGTTATCGCTATCAAAAGATCAACTGTTTTCTCAGAACAGAGCACTCTGGCAATCTCAAATAATTAGCTAAAGGAGAAGACCTGTGGAGCATTTCATGACTTGTGAAGTTCAAAGACACATCATTCAATGTTTTTTGGTTTATGGCTAACCTTCCTTGAGATTTGCACATCATTCCATTCATTTGCAGAGGAATTCTACTCATTTAGGTCTGACCTATCTATGTACACATGTTACACCTCTTCATTGGAGTTTGTAACCTTGGCTAATGCGGAGGAATATTTCATTCCAGAGATGATATATATTGATGTAATAGATGTCTAGGAAAGCACTGATGATCATTAGCATATGTTCATAGATAGGATTCTTTGCGAAGGAGCTTCAAAGCTTTATCTTGTGCATATTTTGATATTTTATAATTAGGCCAGTGAGCCCTAATTATAAGCCCACATGTTGCCGACTGATCTGTATTTGAATTCTATGATATACTGAATGATTGAATGTACATTTTCTTCATATCTTTGAGTTTCTTCCATTGTGTTTACTCTAGCCGCATGGTCTGGATAGTTTTCTTTGAGGACCCCCCTAATCCTAACTGTACCAAGTGGTATCAGAGAGAAAGTTTGAATCTTTGGTAGTGAATTGAGCGAAGTTGGCAAAGGAATTCTGTAAGATCTTGCTATGGATAGATCACTGAATCTGAGGTAGGTTACTTGTGTCGCAACTGATCGCCTATTGTGAGACAGTTGTCACCTTATAGCTTGATCACTGAATTGAGGCAATTTGCACTTGATCCTAGGAAGATGTCACTGAGGAGAGTCCCTAGTATTGGAACAATGGCTAGAAGAATGGATAAGATGATGGAAATAATAAAAACAATGAGAATTCAATTGGATGTTGTTGAGGAAGATAGATGAAGAGGATTAACACCTAGACCTAATGTTGAAAGTGATGATGAAGAGGAATTTCAATCTATTGAACAAATTGGTGAAACCCTAGGAGGTGATGAAGAAGAAGAATCAGATCAAGTCAAGATGTTGTGAGCTATTTCAAAGATTGGGAAGTGACGTAGAGTTGATGTACTAAACTACACAAGCAATTTGAACCCTAAAGAGTTGATTGACTGGATAAATGACATGGAAGAATACTTTGAATATGAAGAAGTTGAAGATCTGGAGAAGGTAAAATTTGCAAAGACAAAATTGAAAAGACATGTTGCTATATGGTAGAAAGAAATTTAGTTGGATAGAAACATAAGAGGCATGATCAACGACAAAGAGGCAGAGAAGGTAAATTTTAGAGAGGTAGAACATTTTTTGGAGGAGAGAGATCATTTGTGGAGCAAAACAGACAAGTGAATACATTCAAGAAGGATGACATAGATAATAATACTTATAGGAGAGATGATAACAAATTTTATCAAAGAGGAAACCCTAGTGCATACCAGAATGAAGGATATATAAGAGAAGGAAGATGATTTGATAGGAGAACATTTAGAATCACTTGTTTCAAGTGTGGAGGTTAAGGACATAGAGCATTTGAATGTAATCAAGGGAGTAGAAGCAAGAGGACAAAGAGTAGTGGAAGAGAAGCCTATGTGGAAGAATAACTTGTGGGATCACTTGGTTCACTTGGAAAACCTGAGAAAGGAGAACCACTCGTGATAAGAACACTATTTCAAGAAAAGACAAACGAGGAACAACCGTAGAGGAAAAGTTTGTTTAGAACTAGATGCAAATCAGGAGGTAAATGTTGTAAAGTTGTTATTTATAGTGGTAGTTCTGATTGAAACACCCTAAGCCCTATCAGATAGCATGGATTCAGGATGATCATAAGGTACTGGTGAGTGAACAATGTTTGCTGAAATCTTATACTGGATCATATCATGATGAAGTATTGTGTGATATTATGCCTATGGATGTATGTCATATCTTGTTGGGTAGACCTTAGCAATATGATAGAAAAGCTATACATGATGGGAGAAAGAATAAATACACTATAATATCAAATGGGAAGAGAATTACCTTGATTCCTTTGGAAGATGATCCTAAGAGTGAAGTGTCTAGGAATGCTAGAATCTGTTTGGTAGATGGAAGAAAATTTTTGGATGGTTTGAGACATGAGAATATGTGTTATGCCTGAAACATTGAAGAAGGAGACTAAAGAATCACAACTGGAGGAGATAACTAAATTGCTGACAAAGTATCAAGACATCATATCAGACAATGTACCTAAAGGATTACCACCAATCAGGAGTATCAGTCATCACATGGATCTTATACCAGGAGCTAGTTTGCCTAACAAAGCAGCATATAGAATGACACCAGTAGAAAATGAAAAATTGAATAGATAGATACAATAATTGTTGAGGAAAGGTTTGATCAGAGAAAGTTTGAGTCCTTGTGCACTACCTACAGTGTTAGTACCTAAGAAAGATGGAGAGTGGAGAATGTGTACAAACTCTAGAGCAATAAACAAGATCACAATTATGTATAGATTTCCTTTACCTAGGATGATGATATCATGGATTGTTTGAGTGGAGCAAGATATTTCACAAAGATAGATTTGAAGAGTGGATACCATTAGATCAGAATTAGAGAAGGAGATGAATGGAAGACTACTTTTAAGACAAATGAAGGATTGTATAAGTGGTTAGTGATGCCTTTTGGATTGACAAATGCACTTAGTACTTTCATGAGGTCAATGAATGAAGTCTTGAAGAAATTATTGGGTAAGTTTGTTATTGTATATTTGGATGGCATTCTAATTTTTAGTAAGACAAAAGAAGAACATTTGCAGCACCTTAGACAAGTATTGTAGAGACTAAGAGAAGAGAAATTGCTGATAAACATCAAGAATTGTAGTTTCATGAAAGAAGAGCTAGTGTACTTGGGATTTGTGATTTTTGTGGAAGGATTAAAGATGGACCCTGAGAAAGTAAGAGCAATTGTTGAATGGCATACACCGGCGAGCATTGGAGAGGTTAGATCATTTCATGGATTAGCTAGTTTCTACCAAAAGTTCATCAGAAATTTTAGCTCAGTTTGTAACCCTATGACAGAGACCATGAGAGGTGATAGAAAATATTTCAAGTGCACATCAGGAGCAGATAAAAGTTTTGAGTTGTTGAAGCAGAAAGTGATAGAGCAACTTGTTTTAGCATTACCAAATTTCAATAAGTTATTTCAAGTAGATTGTGATGCAAGTGGGAATGCAATTGGAGTAGTATTAAGTCAAGAAGGTAGACCTGTAGCATATTTCAATGACAAGTTGAATGATGCAAGGAGAAGATATTCAGTTTATGACCAAGAGTTCTATGCTATAATTCAAGCCTTGAAGAAGTGGAGACATTACTTGTTGCCTAAGGAGTTTGTGTTGTGTATAGATCATCAAGCTTTGCAATATTTGAATAGTCAAGGTAAGTTGAATCAGAGACATATGAGATGGGTCGAGTTCATGCAGAGTTATAATTTTGTGTTGAAGCATATGAGTGGCAAATCAAATAAAGTGGTTGATGTATTGAGTAGGAGAAGAAACTTGTTGATAGAAATGAGAGTTGAAGTGACAGTTTTGATGAATTGAAGAACATGTATGAGGGAGACACTAATTTTGTAGAACATTGGAAAGTATGTAAGGAGCCTGTTGTGATAGATAGGAGTAAGTGGTTGGACTATTTTATTTAGGAAGATATGTTGTTCAGAGGACATTAGTTATGCATACCTAGAAGTTCAATGAGAGATAATTTGATCAAGGAAAAACACAGTGGAGGATTGGCATGACATTTTGGTATTGATAAAACAGTGGCTTTGGTAAGTGAAAACTACTTTTGGCCTCAAATACATAAGGATGTTAGGAAATTTGTGTAGAGTTACAGAGTTTGTCAAGTTGCAAAAGGGAATCGTCAGAATACTGGATTGTATAAACCTTTGACAGTACCAGAGAGACCTTGGGAAGACATAAGCATGGATTTTGTAATGGGATTGCCTAAGACACAGAGAGGACATGATTCAATATTTGTAGTGGTAGATAGATTTTCAAAGATGGCTCATTTCACACCTTGCAAGAAGACAACTGATTTAGTGCATGTAGCTGACCTATTTTTCAAGGAGATTGTGAGATTGCATGGATTACCTAAGAGCATAATTTTAGACAGAGACACCAAATTTCTTGGATATTTTTGGAAGATACTTTGGAAGAAGATGAAGACAGATTTGAAGTTTAGTTCAGTATTTCATCCACAGACTGATGGATAGACATAGGTAGTGAATAGGAGTTTGGGAAACTTGTTGAGATGTTTGGTTGGAGAGAAGTCAGGAAGATGGGATTTAATTTTTTCACAAGAAAAATTTTCATACAATAATTCAGTAAATAGGAGTACCAGAAGAACACCTTTTGAGATTGTTACCAGAGTGAATCCTAGGGGAGTTACAAAATTGAGAGACATTGGCCTGGAAGAAAAGAGAAGTGCAGAAGCAGAAGAATTTGCAGGACATATGGAGACAGTGCATAATCAAGTTAAGAAGCATTTGGAGGATATGAACATCAAATATAAGGAGCAAGCAGATGAGAAGAAGAGACACAAGGAATTTGTAGTTGGAGATGAAGTGATGGTATACTTGCAAAAAGAAAGATTTCTAGTTGGGACTGTGTATACAAAAAATTTGGATAAAATTGAAAATGATAAAACAATACAAATGCATTACCTAATCCAAATCTTCAATACCTCATATAGATGCATGCAAGATAGATTGATCAATTGATTTGATATGTTGGTTGCTCAATTCAGTAGCATAACATTAGCATAGGATGAAGATGATAGATGAGAAGATGGAAGATTGAAGAATGATTTTGACAGCATAAGGATGCATGAAGTGTGGATCCCAAATGGCTTGTAGAAGGCTTGATTGATAGGCAAGGGTTGGTTTGAATGGATGGTTGAGATTAAAAGGCTCAATGAATGATATGGATGGCTAGGATTGATTTGTTATTCCCACTCTTCAAGGAAGGTGTAGTCATTTGACAAGTGTAAGAAAGAGAATAACTTAGCTCATGTGTGACCGTGTACACAAAAACATTTATTTAATAAGTTTATGTGTGATTGTGTACACAAAAAGATATTAAATGAAAGTTATACTACCACATATGATTCAATTGGGAGGTGGACAAGTGTTGAAATGTGGTGAGAGGTGAGGACCTAATTCAAATATTTTATTTGAATTAGTTGGGATATTAGTTGGAAAATTAATTAAATAAATAAGATCTATTTAATTAATTAGATAGTGGGATTAGGATAGGATAAATGGGATTATGAATGGGAAATTAAATAAATAAATAAAATTTATTTAATTAATTGTCTAAGTAATTAGGGTGAGATTAAAATGGGATCTTAATTAAATAAATAAGATTTATTTAATTAATTGGCTAATAGAATAAGTGGGATTAAGAGTGGTATTAGGAGTGGGAATTAGGACAAAATGCTACATGATGTCTAAGTAATGTATTTGACTAGGTGTTACAAGACATGGACATATTTGGGTGTCTACAGGGACATATAACAAGTTAAAGATTAAGAAGTTTGGACCTTGTAGGGTACTCAGAAAGTTTGATTCAGGAAATGCATATGAAGTGGAATTACCAAAGACATTGGGTATATCACCTATTTTCAACATTGGAGACCTATATTAGTATCATGAAGCAGAGTTTAGTGACAACATGGAAGAAGACTTGAAGAAGTAGTTACGACAATAAGCACTGAAGTAGATGGAAGATATTTTGGATAGCAGAGTTGGACGTAGCACCAGAGGAAGATAATACTGTTTAGTGGAGAAAATGGAAGGAGATGTGAGTCCCACACTTTCACCAACTAAGACAGCAGGGAACCAAAGGGTAAGTTTAGGGATAAACTACTACTCACCAATGTTCCCTTTTCCTGTTTATTATGACTGTATGATAGTTTGAAATCAGGACTTACAAGCTAGTCTTCTCTCTCTAACCTTATAACCCTAATTTGCATATCAGACTATAATAACTTAATTTCTAACACAGATATTGATGAAATGAATACAAAAATGTAGAGTAAATAGATCAGAGACAGCGTACCTAGAAATTGAGGACTAGTTGGACTAGGGCGTCATCAACATTGTCCTGCAAGTTTTTAAACATCAGAATCTTTTGCACCAAGGGAACAACAACCTTCAGAGGCTCCTAGATCCCAAAGATTTTTCCTAGTTGGACTAGGGTGCCATCACTATTGTCCCAAAAGTCTCGGATCTTGAAATCCAAATTTCATCATGACTGTGTCTACAAAATGAACCTTCCTACAACTCCTTTTCACTAGAACTCAAAAAATACAACCTATATCAACAAAAGGAGGGGAAAAATGTTTGTGGCTATATAAGATCTTGCCTCAGTCAAGCCCCATTTTGGTGTTCTCACCTCAACAATAGCCAAAGATAAAGATTTACAGATGTGTGTGCAAACCCTAGCAAAGTGTATGCAGATAATAATAAACCCTAGATGTCTCAATCAAGGGAAGATCAATAACTTGCATAAAATCACAAATACAACTTCACCTCAAGGAGATGAAATCAATGAAGACTTGCATGAACAAGAAGGTGAATCGGCAATGTTTGTGGAGGATCTCCAAGCTCGATGTTGGAGTCTTCAACCCTTCTCCTGATCATGCAAAAGGTGTGAAAACCCTAGGAAGAGCAAGATAGTCTCAAGATCTTGATTCCTAATCTCCATCCATTGTCTTCAAGATAGCAAAATCAAAAGGACTTTGAGAGCTTCAACGAATCACTGATCTTCAATGGCAATTTTGGCATCAAGCTTGCATAAGAATTGTGTGTGTTAAAATGATTTTCAAATGTCTCTTTATATCCAATCTTAAGAATTTCAAATTTTAAAATAAGATGTTGACATTGTACAAAAAATGAAAATTTGAAAGTGGAATCCTAGAATGCACGACAAGAGCTAACATCCCTCTGAAATTTAGGACCCTGGGAAATCAGGGAGGACAAGGGCGCTAGCACCCGAGTCCAAGCCCTAATTTCTTGAACAAGAGTGCCTTAGGGAGGCTAGGGGACCCCAAATCCAACTTTGTTTCTCTAGTTCAGTCTTCAATTATTCTGAAATGTGAGATTCTTCCAGTTAGGGCTAAGTCAGTCAAGGTTTGGGAAGCTATGTAAAAACTAGGTTGAAAGGTCATGAAAGAGGAGGAGCTAAACCATGGGGAAATTGTACCATTCCATGTAACTGGACAATTTCTAACACAACATTTAGCCCCCACTTTAGTGGCCATATGACACTACATGCATATGCAACTAAAGGAAAGTAAATACATTAATCATGAAAAGGATACCCAAAAGGATACTGAAGAGGACGTAGAAGTGTTGTCGCACACAAGGAAGAATCCCCCAAGTCTGTAATCCTACAAGACCACAAAGTTAGGACCTGTAACCTGCAAATGAACACTTTGTTAGAAAATCAAAATCAGATTAACCTGCAACCACCACCAATAAGTCAGTTCATAAATGCTAAGGGGGTTGAGTGACGAGACATGATGAGGGAGGAAATCAAGGGAGATATATGCCCTACCTTGTTTTTGCTTGCTTAGTCTGAAAAAGGAGAAACAAGGAGGTATTTGCTCATGTTGATTTCAAGGGAGACTTGATGAGAAATGTGTTATGAGGGTCATTTATAGAAACAATGCTCAAGCACAACACATTGGGTAAGATGGGGAGAGTAACCAAGATTCCAACACAACAAATGGTGTGAAAATCTAAGTTCATCAACTCAAGATAAAGGCTCAAGAGTGAAACTAGTCTATTTTTGTACCTAGGTAGTGATAGGATTTCTCATTTACTTCACTATATGTAAAGGGAGTCATCACTTTTCACTACTCATTTGTTATTTGTCATCTTGTAGAGGAGTAGAGGAGAAGGAAGAGGAGAGTGACAATGCTGAACCGATGTCCATACCATCTATCAAGGCTGGAGATGCTCTGAGCTCGAGTAGCAAAGAGGTGCCTTAAGGCTAAGGTAGGTCCCTAATCCTTTCTTGATTTGTTTTTGTTCATCATTTGTTAAATTTATGTCCTTTTCTATGCCTACCAGGGAAGACTGGACAAGGGTCCCAACTAGGGGTGCCCAAGTCCACTTAGGGTGCCAAATCCTACTTGGGCACCCTAGTCCACCTTGGCCACCCAAGTCCAGAAAAGACAAGGGCCCCAGTGACCGAGCACTGTTCTTTAGTCTTATCATTATGTTACCTTCTGATGCTCAGGAACTGATACAATCTATTGCTATTCGTGTCATGCAGGTTGTGCCTATGATGCAAGAGCACATAGGTAGTCACCTTATGTTGCTTCTACGAGATCACATTAGTACCATGATAGTTGTAGAGTGGAGCCACTTACAAGATGTAGGGCTTTGGTGGGTCTTTGACATGCCTATGATCAGGTTTCATGCGAGCATGTTGATGGCACTTATGGAGAGATGGGATGCAAATACATCTACTTTCTGCCTACCGATAGGAGAGATGACCATTACACTAGAGGATGTCTTTTGGATCCTATGGGTGCCTATACGGGGAGAGGCAGTGAGAGTCGCAGATCGTCACTGAGAGGAGTATACTTGGTAGAGTCAGATATACTGTTTGGACTACACATTCACTCATGCAAAGTGCAGGCATATACAGCTTCGATTGTTGGAGTAGGGTTACACTGATATCCCACTAATTTAGTGGATCATGATTGTGATGATAGCAATAGCAGTCTCCCCTGATTGTCACGGAACTCATCTCCACAATGGCCTTGTACACACAATCAGGGTGATGGAGTAGTATAGGATAGTGTACGCATGGGGGCCTAGTATGCTTGCGCACCTATATCATGATTTGGATTGATATGTGTATTATGATATGTAGGGTTTGATGTATTGCATACTATTATAGGTGTGGGCCTTTGAGCATATCATCTGTACACAGCCTATAGGTTTTCCTATAGAGCTAGAGTTATCTTATCCATGAGCTCATGCCTATCCCTTGATCAGATGCTGGAGCTATGGTGATTTGCTTTACTGGAGGATTATATTTGATATATTACAGCCTAATGACATTGTTTGGAGACCTTATCGCTATTGTATAGCATGGCCTGGTGAGCGGAGACAGTTAGCAAGGATTTAAAGGAATCTGTTGTTAACCGGTCACCTCGATCACGTTGTCTCATGCTTCTACTATGATCAGGTAGTATGCTAGTTCAGACATCAACAGGATGTACCCAGGACACATCCGAGCTATCCATGTTCTATGCGCATCACAATCATGGTGAACAATGTTCAACGACTGACTATAGAAGATGTGACAGTGAGTGATGATGATAGTGCAGAGGATGCAGAGCCAGTGTCTGATGCAGATGATGCTGAGGTGACTCAAGCATATGAGATGTAGTGGTAGATAGTGCGACCAGCTCCCATTTATCTACCTGGTCACCACACCGATGATCCTCAGTCTTGGCCTGGGCAGGGGATCGATGCAGAGATGGAGGATGATTTTAGTGACTTAGCAGGTCACTATGGTGTAGATGGTGATGAGGAGGATGAGGGTGATGACGGGGGAGAGGTTGCATCATGGTACACCTTTAGAGCAAGGACATGGCGAGACCAGTAGGAGTCAGACATCGACGAGGAAGAGGATACTCAATCCCAGTCAAGTGCTTAGGTTCCCTTGCCTGTGGGTGTGAGGAGATCAAGTCAACACGAGAAGGGAGAATCCAGTAGGCATATGCCCCTACCTACAGCGGTGGCTATAGAGCTCATCATACCATCAGCTATCTGAGATCCATCTTGGTGAGATGGCGATCCTGGTATGATACTTTTTGTGTATTTATATGCAGTAATTTGTGAGTATTTAAGTTATATTTATATTTATATGAGGTGCTAATATCTACTTTATTTCTATTTTGTAGTTGGGACAGATGCATGGCATGACTTTGTAAGTCATGTCATAGTAGAGATAGTACCATTTGATGTGGGTAAGCAGCGTGTGCAGGTAGGGTATTCACCATAGCCATCTGCAGGGTGGCATGCAGAGATATTTATGCCTTTTGTGAGATACAGATTATCAACAGAGGGTATCATAGATTAGTCCACTCAAAGGGCTGAGCACATAGATGCAGAGCTTTAGGCACTTCATGAGTAGATTGCAGTAGCTACTATGCCTGAGAGAGGTCATGTCAGCAGTGAGGCTTCGTTGGTAGTGTTACATCAAATGAGAGTTGACAGGGATAGGATTCAGGTAGAGCTAGAGAGAGTTACCTCAAAGAGAGGCCAGTATCAGCAGATGTACTAGGATACACATGACGAGGTGTTAGGACTGAGGGGAGAGATTAGGGGGTTACGAGTGCAAAGTGGTTCTAGAAGTCATTCGTGATCTGTAGCCACACATGGTCAGCCTTAAGTCAGTCATACACCATGAGGTTCCGGAGGTACAGGCGATAAAGGTTCAACTATGTGATGTATTTTGGTACTACGACATCCCATTTTGCTATACGGGATAGTCGGCTTAGATGTATATCAAAACTGAGCATATATATATATATGATGCTTTCTTGTTATAATTTCTTGTTATCAAATGTGATTTTTGTGAAATGCAAATTGTTAAGTGTTTATACGATACTAGCATTTCTTTGTAGAATATGTACTATAATGATTCAATTTGGTTGATACCTAATTAGTATTCTATGCTTAATACAGTTAATACAAAGGTGATCTTACAATGTTTAAACAAGATACAACCATAATTAACCGAAGAAGATAATATGTTAAATGAATTAAGACAAAGAACATATTTTGTCAAAATTGAAGCTAAATTGGCTAGTAATTTTGACTTTTAAAGTAACATTTAACACATGACTTAAGCATAATTTTTTTTGAGTTGCATTGCATTAATGGGTTACTTAAGCGGTGTACCTTGTTCATCAGCTATCTTATATGCACTTGATCCAAAGGCTTCAGTAACAACATATAGTCTGAGTCAATTAGGACTGAACTTCCCTCTTTCTCCTGGGGGTGCATTCACATTGTGTTGATTCTCATAAAGCACTAAGTCTCCAACATCAAATGAATGGTGTATAACATGTTCATTATACGATTGTTGTATGCTTTTCTGGTGTACTTTAAGATGCTTGAGAGTGTTGATACGTTGTTCATTGAGCATTTCAAGTTGTTGCAATCACTTTTCTCATTCTATTTTATCATCAAGAACATTCCTCAGAGAAACTCTTAAGGGATTTCAAGTTCCAAAGGCATTACCGCATTGAAACCATAGACAAGATTATACGGGGTGGTCCCCATAGCCATATGAATGCTTGTTCTATATGCCCATAATGCATGGGTCAATTGAGTATGCCGGTCTTTTTGATGTTTATTAATAGTTTTTTGCAATATTTGCCCTATAACATTATTTAAAGCTTCATCTTGGCCATTCGACTAAGGGTAATAAGGTGTAGAGAAGCAATGTTGAATGTGGTATTTGTCCAAAAATGGCTTCACTTCCTTGTTCTTGAATGACATACCATTGTTGAAAACAAAGGATGAAGGTATGTTGAATCGAGATATAATGTTATCTTGTATAAACTAACAAATTACTTCCATGGTCATGGATCACAAAGGAACAACCTCAACCCACTTCATGAAATAATCCATAGCAGTGATTATAAAAGTGTGTCCTTGCAAAGATGGTGGAGATATCTTACCAATTAAGTCCAAGCCCCAAACAGAAAATGGCCAAGGTGACATTTGGTATGAAGTTCCTGGGCAGGTGCTCAGATTAAGTGTTGATGTTGTTGACACTATGGGCATTTCTTGACGTAAGCAATGGAATCTTGTTCCATGGTCTACCAATAGTATCCCATGCGTATTAATTTTTGTACAAGTGACTTGCCTCCAAAATGCCCTCCACAGGTGCTAGAGTGAGCTTCTTCTAAAGCTATCGAAATCTCTGAATTACTTAAGCATCAAAGTAAAATACCATTATAGCTTTGTCTGTACAAGACATTTGATAATATTATGTAATGTACCACAAGCTTGTGTAGGTGAATGTGGGTGTTCTTAGATGTTGAATTAGGGATAGTTCTATCACAGAAGTAATTGAATATATGGAAGAACCATTCATCTTGATTTATATTTCCACATAGTTCTAAAGGTGCAAGGATAAACTCTTCCACAACTGGTGTTTTGATTTTCTAAATATGAAAGATAAAGTCGCCAGAAGAATCATCAGGGGATATAAGGGAAGTTGCACTTGCCATTTCATCTGCATGTCGATTATCTTTCTTGGAAATGGTATCGATTGTAAAGATGTTAACATTTTCAACAAAGAGAGAGCAAGGTCCCAATATTGAGATAATTTATCTTGTTTAGCTTGATAGGATCCATTTATTTGTCATACTATAAGTTGTGAATCACCATATATGGTGAGATGTGTGACGTTCAATGCTAAAGAAGCACGAAGTCCTGTGATGAGGGCGTCATACTCAGTGATGTTATTTTTGCATGAAAAGTTAAGACAATAAGACATAGGAATCAACTTACCTAAAGGAGATATCAGTATGACACCTGCACCAGAGCTAGTTCAACATCTTGATTCGTCAAAGTACAATTACCATTCATCTTCTTTATTAACAGTCAATATTTAGTCATTAGGAAATGTATCCTTGCTTTGTATAGTAGAAGGAGAGGATGCCTCAGCTAAATGATCTACTAACACTTGTCCCTTAATCACCTTCTAAGAGACAAACTTAAGATTGAATTCAGTTAACAACATAACCCATTTAGCAAGATGACCTGATAAATCAGTTTTAGTGAAGAGATGTTTCAAAGGGTTGAATTTTACCATGACATGTATTTCAACATTTAATAGATAGTGTCTATGCTTCTGTGTTGCAAACACTAAAGCTAAACAATGCTTCTCAATAACAATATAGCATACCTCATAATCAAGCAAAGTTCAACTAACATAATATACATCACATTCTTTTCTGTCAGCATTATGTTGGGCTAATAAAGTTGCCAGAGCATGGTTAGATGTTGAAGTGTAAAGAATGAAAGGTTTTCTAGACACAGTAGGTTGTAAAATAGGAGGTTTAGCCAGATAACTTTTTAATTCCTCAAAATCCTTCTAACAATATGAATTCCATTGAAATTTCAAATCCTTCTTCAGTAGTTAAGTAAAAGGATGAGTCCTATCCGCTAGTTGGGACATGAATTAGTGGATGACTTGTATCTTTCCTTGCAAACTACAGAGTTGAGATATGTTCTTAGGTGCTGGCATATTGACAATCACATTAATCTTTTTTGTATCCACTTCAATACCATGGTGTGAGATGACTAACCCCAATGGTTTGCCATTGTCTAAACCAAATACACACTTACAGGGATTTAACCGCATATTGTACTTTTTTATACATTCAAAAATCTGTCAGAGTGTTGTGACATGATCTTGGTGATGAACTGACTCCATTAAGATATCGTCAACATAGTCCTCTAAAGTTTTGTGTATATAGTCGTGAAATGTAAGGGTCATGGCTCGTTGATAAGTAGCTCCTATTTTTTTAAGTCCAAATGGCATGAACACCCAACAAAATGTTCCCCAAGGTGTTATAAAAGTTGTTTTATATTGATCTTGAGGGATTATGAAAATTTGATTATATCTTGAGAATCCATCCATGAATGAAAGTAATTCATGGCCGGCTATTGAGTTGACAGTCATAACAATGTTTGGAAGTGGAAAATTGTCTTTCAAAGATGCAAGATTCAAGTTCCTAAAATTGGTACACATTCGACGGTGGCTGTCTGGTTTGGTGACAACGATGACATTCGAAATCCATGGAGAATAGTTGATAGGGCAAATAAACCCAACTTGTAACAATTTTTCTATCTCAGCTTTTACAAGTAGTGCAATCTTAGGATTCATCTTATGAATCTTTTGTTTAAATGAATTAGCATCTAGTTTCAAGATGCTATGTCTCACAATTTGAGGATCAATTCTAGGCATATATGTATAATTCCAAGAAAATAAGTCAAAATATTCTTGTAATAACTTGGTCATTTCTTCTTTTTTTGCTGAACTTAAACAATCACCAATAGGAATAACTTTTTCATCATTATCTTTCTCCATAAAAACATCAACAAATTTTCCATTTAATAGAGTATTGTGGTCTAGGAGATCAAGTGATTGTTGTGATCCCTCAGTTTGGTCTATAGATGTCGAAGCGTTACTTACCATGCTAGCAGATTTTTCCAAAATTTGCATCAGTATTCAAATAGTAAGGTAGTCCATGTTTATGGTGGTAATGAGGAATAGTATCATAAGCACCCATGAATTCCATTATTCCTTCATCTGTAGAGAAGAAATCTAAAGGGATCTCTCCTGGTGGACAAGTGGTGTCAATCATCTCAGGAAGATCAAATTTAATGTTGATATGGTATTCATGTTAAGATTAGGATGTCGACAGGCTTTATATTCTTTGAAAGGATTATATCCAATGCCGCTTGAATAATGGTGTGAAGCAAATTCTATAGGGACTCTGATTCCTTGTTGATTAATACCACAACCTTTACCCATATAGTTGCAATTCTTATAAAGGATATGAAATCCTTAACCATAAAGAGAAGCCATTTATTTGGAAGAAGGTGGGGCTTCATCAGTCTCATAATCTATAGTATAATTGAAAGTATTATCTGAATTGGTAACCAATGAGATTTTGAGTTTCACATTTGATTTGAGAGAGTATCGAAGCAACCTTTGATGTTTCAGGGGCAGGATCATTAAGTTTATATTCACTCATGGAGGGAGCTGTAAAATCTAATGAACCCCAATCATCACCAATAAATGCATTTGATTCTTTAGAGTCTTTAACAACATTATTTGTGGCAAGAGATTTTGACTGATCCAATTTCAAATTACTTAAAATCTTGTGTTGAACAATTTGCTTCTGTGACTTAATTTGTAGATAGAGATCAAGTTTAGGATCAACATGAATAGTGTGCAGTTTATCTTTGTGAATGAATTTAATCTAACAATGTAGAGTTGAAGGGATTGCCCCAGTGCATGAATCTATGGTCTACCCAAAATCATGTTATAAGATAAGGAATAAGGCATGACACGAATTAAGGTAGGTAATGTTACATGCCCAACTTGTACAGGTAAAGTTATAGTGCCTACAGATTGTCGTCTGATATTATCAAAGCCACAGATACTTATCTTATCCAGTTTAATCAAAGATGTATCAACTCTTATCTCATGTAATAAACTGAGACTACAAACATTAAGAGCTGACCCATTATCAATCATAACTCATTTAATCAATTTCTTGTTTATTGTAATGAGTATAATTAAAGGATCATACTAATTTTGAACTTCAAGAGATGGCAACTCATGTTGTTGAAACAAAATATCCATTTTTGTTGCATGCATATAGTCTAAGAGAGCTACTACATCATTGGGCTTGACAATAGGTGGCACAATCACCTTTTTTAAGGCTTCTTGAAGCATTCCATGGTATGTAGGTGAGGTTTGAATAAGTTCCCAAAGAGATATCTTAGCAGGAGTAGCCCAGAGCTACTCAATAAGATCATAATCTTGACCAACTTTATGTGTTAGACGCGGTGCTTGAGGAAGCATCGGTTGAGAGGTTGGTGAAGATATCAGAATCTTCAATTGTTATTTGCTTTTTTTTGTTATTTCGAGTGTTGTATGAATGAGCAACCATAGTGTGACTAGGTTGTTGGTTAGATGAACATGATATTTGTTTGGCAAAGTTGTAAATGTGATCAGGAGAACGAGAAGACAGTGACAGACCTCTAATGGTGAACACTAGTTTACAAGGAGGTTGAACTACATCTGGACTTGCAGTGACCACTATTATTGGTTTCATAGGCTCTTCTCTAGCTTTATGAACATAGATTGCATTTACAAATCTTTGAAAAAGTGATGGTTTCAGAGTCGTAGTAGACTGTTCAATTGAGATGAAGTCATCAAGGGCTTCATCTAACATATTGAAGTCATCACAACTAAATGGCTCATCGTATGTGTGAAAGTCTTGCAAAAAGTAATCCAACATTTTAACATGCTCAAATTAACTCAAGACTTGCATGCTATAAAATGTTATAAAGTAAACTTTGTGAGAAAGAAAGATAATAACACTATGCAACACACAAAGTTTTGATTTTCAATCTTCTTTCAATGAAAATAAAGAATGATTATGCAAGATTTTAAACATGAATGAGAGCTTGCAATCTAAATATGTTTTATGACAGCAAACTAAATCAGATCTAAGTTGTTAAAGGATGCAAATTCTTTAGAGCACGGGTTCACCAAAATGTTTAGTGGGGAAAATGGAAGGAGATGAGATAGGAGATGTGAGTCCCACACATTCACCAACTAAGACATTAGGGAAACAAAGGGTAAGTTTAGGGATAAATTAGTGCTCACTAATGTTCCCTTTTCCTATTTATTATGATTGTATGACAGTTTGAAATTAGGACTTATAAGTTAGTCTTCTCTCTCTAACCTTATAACCCTAATTTGCATATCAGACTGTAATAACATAATTTTTGACATAGATATTAACAAAACGAATACAAAAATGTAGAGTAAATAGATCAGAGATAGTGTACCCAGAAATTGAGGACCAATTGGACTAGGGCACCATCAACATTGTCCCACAAGTTTTTGGATATTAGGATCTTCTACACCAGGGGAATAACAACCTTCAGAGGCTCCCAGATCCCAAATATTTTTCCCAGTTGGACTAGGGCACCATCATTGTTGTCCCGAAAGTCTCAAAATCTTAAAATCCAAATTCTGTCATGACTATGTCCACAAAATGAACCTTCCTACAACTCCTTTTCACCGGATCTCAAAAAATACAACTTGTATCAACAAAAGGAGGGGAAAAATGTTTGTGGCTATATAGGAGCTTGCCTCAGTCAAGTCCCATTTTGGTGTTCCCACCTCAACAATAGCCAAAGATAAAGATTTACAGATGTGTGTGCAAACCCTAGCAAAGTGTATGTAGAGAATAATAAACCCTAGATGTCTCAATCAAGGGAAGATCAATAACTTGCATAAACTCACAAATACAAATTCACCTCAAGGAGATGAAATTAGTGAAGACTTGCATGGACAAGAAGATGAATCAACAATGTTCGTTGAAGATCTCCAAGCTCAATATTAGAGGCTTCAACCCTTCTCCCAATCATGCAAAAGGTGCAAAAACCCTAGGAAGAGAAAGATAGTCTCAGGATCTTGATTTGTAATCTCCATCCATTGTCTCCAAGATAGCAAAATCAAAAGGACTTTGAGAGCTTCAACAAATCATTGATCTTCAATGGTGATTTTGGCATCAAGCTTGCATATGAATTGTGTGTGTTAAAATGATTTTCAAATGTCTCTTTATATCCAATCTTAAGAATTTTAAATTTCAAAATAAGATGTCAACATTGCACGAAAAAATGAAAATTTGAAAGTAGAATCCTAAAATGCACAGCAAGAGCCAACATCCCTCCGAAATTCAAGACCCTAGGAAATCAGGGAGGACAAGGGCACTAGGGCCCAAGTCCAAGCCCTAATTTCTTGAATAGGACTGCCTTAGGAAGGCTAGGGGACCCCAAATCCAACTTTATTTCTCTAGTTCAGTCTTCAGTTATTCTGAAATGTGAGATTCTTCTAGTTAGGGCTAAGTCAGTCAGGGTTTGGGAAGGTATGTAAAAACTAGGTTGAAAGGTTTCAAAAGAGGAGCAGGTAAAGCATGGCGAAATTGTACCATTCCATGTAGGTGGACAATTTCTGACATAACAAATACAAAGAATATCTTGTGAAGTGGAAAGGCAGACTAGAAGAAGATTCATCATGGATTTCTCAGGCTAAGGTGGACCATCTAGTTTTCCTCTAGCCCTAACAAAGTGAGAGACTCACTTTGTCAATAACCCCATATGTTTGATGCAGGAGCATCCTTGGTTCAAGAGAAATCTTGCATCAACCAAAAACATTTTCATTTTAGTTTGTTTCTTTTCATTTTCCAATTCAGTTCAAGAAGTTCAGTCAGTAGCAATTTCTATATTTTGGTCCGTATTCTACTGTAGTTTTATTTTAGACCTTGTGGAGATGGACTTAGCATATAGAATCATTCATGCACAACATATCTAAAATTCAGAGCATTTGGATCAAGTACCAGAAAGTTATCGCTATCAGAAGATTGATTGTTTTCTCAAAATAGAGCACTCTAGTAGTCTCAGATAATTAGCTAAAGGAGAAGACCTGCAGAGCATTTCACAACTTGTGAAGTTCAAAGACACATCATTCAATGTTGTTTGGTTCATGGCTGACCTTCCTTGACATACTCAGATCGTTCCATTCATTTGCAGAGGAATTCTACTCATTTAGGTCTGACCTATCTGTGTACACATATTAGACCTCTTCATTGGAGTTTGTAACCTTCCTTGGCCGACGCGGAGGAATCTTTGGTTTCAAAGATGATATATATTGATGTAATAGATGCCTAGGAAAGCAATGATGATCATTAGCATAGGCTCATAGATAGGATTCTTTACGAAGGAGCTTCAAAGATTTATCTTGTACATATTCTAATATTCTGTAATCAGGCCTGTGAGCCCTAATTCTAAGCCTGCATGTTGCCAACCGATCTGTATTTGAATTCTATGATATACTAAATGACTGAATCTACATTTGCTTCATATCTTTGAGCTGCTTCCATTGTATTTACTCTAGCTACATAGTTTGGATAGTTCTCTTTGAGAACCCTCTTTACCATGACTACACCAAATAGACTTTTCTTCTTTTTGAAATAGTTTTTCCTTTTAGGATTAAATTGTTTCTTCCTTCCTTGTCTCCTACTATCCTCTTCATCACTTTCAGAATCTTTATATAGGAACATTAAGCATCATAATGTCCTATCTTACCACAATTGAAGGACTCAAATGGAAGCTTCCCCTTATACTTTCCTAATGAGCCCTTTTTCAATCTGCTTACAAAGGTGGACTCTTGGTCATTCAATTCCTTTGGATCAGAATTTGTCTCTTTGTCCTTTTTGATAGATTTAAAAGCAGCTTCCTTACTTGTAGAATCATCATTACAAACCCTCATCTCATAAGCAGTAAATGTTCCATGAATTTCATCTAAGGTAAGTTTGTTTATATCCCCCTCTTCTACAAAAAATACTTTGGAATCATGCTTAGATGTTAGAGACCTTAGTATCTTCTTTACAACTAATTTTTCTTCCAAGGACTCACCAAGACCATGGATAGCATTGACTGTTTCTTGTACCATCAGAAGGTAATCAACAACCTTCTCTTCTTCACTCATTTTAAGACTCTCAAACTTGGCTCTAAAGGTTTGTAATTTGGCTCCCTTGACTTTGGCATCACCTTGATAGTGTTAGATTTAGGACAAACAACTGAGAGGGGGGGTGAATCATTTGTCTAAAACTTTCTCATGGAAACATGGTGCAATTAAATCAAGAGCAGAAACACATTAACACATAAGACACCAAGATTTTGACGTGGAAAACCTGGTTAAGGGAAAAACCACAGGGTGGTTAACCCAAGATTGTATTCTCTGTTAGAAGAATAGAAAGAACAAAATGACACATGCCAATTAGGGCTCACTACTTGAGCACACTGCTCACAAGAGGCTCACTACCTACAAGAGACTCACTGTCTACAAAATGATAAGTATCACATATTTGAACTAGAGAATAGCATCTTCACCATGCTTGAATCAGTTCCATTTAAGCCCAAAACTTCTGCTCTGCCTTTCGCTCTCTTCCTCGCTACCACACTCTTATCTCCACAAGACACACTTTGAAATGACTTTATAATCCATTATTTATACAAGGCATCAACTTAGGAATAATCATCTAAGTCAGAAAACATCTACAAGAACATCTGCAAGATGTGTAATACATCTGGTCGGCCAGTCTTAGGAAGAACACCATCATCTAAAAGTTATTCTTCAATTGTGAGCTCTAACTCCAATGCAGACCACCAACATGAACTAGACACAATCCAAAGAACTTCACAAGATTGCTTGAATCACTGAGAACATCCACACTTCATTTGCTTACTGAAATCCTTCTCTCCTTCATCCAGAACCTCAAGAACACAGTTTGTCATCACTGTCACAAAGGAATAGATGTTTGCGGACCTTCAAACCATGAACCAATCAAGTTGACACTTCACAAAGACTTCTTCAACACTCCCTCAAATCCCCAGAATAGGATAATACATTTCCAGATCTCACCGGACCTATCTGTGTCACTCTGTCACCTTTGAACACCTGCTAGAACCGGTTTTACTTAGGCGGCCACAACTCCTTTAGATCTTCATGCAGACCTCTGAAATCTTTATTGGATCATCTTAAGACTCATATGTACAAACCCTTCGAACCACATCCTCTGATAGCCATCTTATCTTGGATCTTTACCTTACTATCTTCACTGTTCCTAATTATGACTAATTTTCTCAATATCCTCAGCACTCAGCTCATCCAATCCTTTTCATCAATGCAATAGGAGTATGTTGACATCAATGACAACACTGGTTAGGCCCATACTTGTAACAGATAGATGCTTGTCAACTTATCCCAAATAGCCTTCATAGACTTACAATCCATAATCTTGACAAGCATATCATTAGTCAAGCCACAACAAATAGCATTTTTGGCCTTAGAATTACACTCATAGGCCCTCTTTTCATCAGTAGTGGAAGGTGTTTTTGTTCTAATATACTCATTCTCTACTTCTGCCCAAACATCATACCCTAGAGAAGATAAGTAGGACTCCATTCTAAATTTCCAAAAAGCAAAACTGGACCCATCAAATAATGGTGCTTTGTAAGTAGAATAACCCTCCTAATTGGTCATGACAAGTACTCCACTACCAGGATCTCCTAAGTTGATTAAACTTTGAACAAGGAACCTAAGGCTTTGATACCACTTGTTGGAGTATAGGACCACTAAGAGGGGGTGAATCAATGGTCTAATGAGCAATCAAACTTTTTAATTTATTAACACACTTGTTTGCAATGGAAAGAAATCTAAGACTCTTCAATCATTGAGACATTGGATATTGAATGAATCACCATAAGAAGTAAAACTAAACATGACATTATAATCAAAGATGAACTAGTCAAACACCATGTGACACAACATCAAGAAATAGATGACACAAGTATTTTGAGTGGAAAACCCTAGAAAGGTGAAAAACCACTATGGAAATAGATTTTATTGGGCCTCACTAGATACAATATATGCCTCACTGGCAAATCCTCACTGGATACAATGTATGCCTCACTGGGAAACAAGATGTCTCACTAACAAATAACATACACCACAAATTTGAATGTAAATAAATATACAGAGGGACACTCTATTTCTCTACATATCATTGTCTTTATCAGTCTCTGCAAATCATCTTACTGATACAGCCTTATCTTCTCAATTACACTCCCAATGGAAAACTCTTTCAAAAACCTTCTATCTCTATATTAATTTCTAACTATGCATGCATAACTCAACATAAACTATGTTCACAACACAAACTGCAATCACATCATACTAAAAAACCTATATACTTTTCTGCAGAAAGATCATATAACTCATAATCATTCAACAAACTCATTACAGTGATGCTTTCTTTCAAACTGACCCCTCAATCATCATATCTCTGCACACATTGTACACAATCAAAATATATACTTCAAGAATATTTTTTCTCAGGTCTTGTTGTCACCAACCTAGGTCACCATCAAGAAAATCACCAAACATCCATACAGTCTCTTAAAGAAATTCACTAGCCCACGAAGTAGTTTACACAACAAAATAAAGTAGTTAACACATAGTTATTAAAACTACCCGTCAAATTTATGCTAGTAGAAGATCTATTATGATTCAAATGAAGTTTAGACTTGTGTCATTGATTCACCTTTTGGCACCCTCACAAGAACTGTAGATCTTACTCTCCCTCTTAAAATAAAAGATGCCATCGTCAGGTCTAGTTTTTCCTAACCAATGGGGCGGGTTGAGCAATGAAGAAGACCCCTTAATGTGTTCACTTAAGTGAACTTAACCTTCGATAGGCGGTCAACACATGAATATAACATAAAGTGCATATGGGAGTAATGTGGTTTGTGCCTTCGATCAACTTAAGTGTTTCTTAGGGTTTGTGTCCCTAAAACAATTTGCACTTATCCATGACAAATGTGTCTCTGCATGAGAATAGATAGGATCTCCAATCTGGTGAAGCCAAGTGAATAGACATGAACACAATGAAGGTACACCACTGAACAGGGTCTTCAAGGTCTATCTCTTTTTCAATGCAATGAACCTTTAACCAAGGCAAAGACTACGCATGAGTCAACATCATAGCATGAAGCATGAACCAAAGCAACTCTCATGAACAACCAACATTAATAGACTTGCAATGGTCTTGAACAACAATGATGACTTGACCTGACATGAAAACCTCCTTTATCATGAAACATGTGAACTCCTGAACCAAACTCTTGAACCATGAGCCATGATGAACTACAAGGGAACTCCTGAACCAAAAATCATGTGAACTCCATGACATTAACACCAACACAACATATTGATCAACTTTGAAGCATGACATCACCACGAAGCATGACTACCATGATATGGAACATCCTAGTCCTTAATTGGATGAACCTTTGAAGCACAATATCTATCCTCCTAAATCTATCCTCTTGATGATAAGACAACTTTCAACATTACTTACAACAATCACACTTTTGACATCAATGACAAAAAACTCAAGAAAATTGATTTATTGTCATTTTGTATCCTTAAGCCATCATCACATTCATCACATACTTTGAGACAAAAAAGAGAGGATGCAAATGACCTACAATGGAATACTTGTAAATACAGGTAGGTATACATATAGTTTTATATAAATTTAAATACATGTTTTTATGAGAAATTGATATTGCTTATATACACAGTTAAAATTGATTTATTGCCATTTTGATATTTAAGAGGCATGAAGAGGCTACATTTTGATGATCCACCACAAGTTTTTGATTTCCTTGAGATGGCATAGCCACATTTTCTAAATATTGTTTTGAGTTGGCATATATGCTAAATTTGTATATGTACATACACAATTACTCTACATTTTTATATATAAAATTGATATTCAAAATATTTTGTTCGTTATGTGCATGTTTTCCTACTTTGAAACTTAAAATTTGAATGTATAATCACTTTGTCATGTATATTATTGTTAAATTTGGTTGCCTTGGGCAAATTCACCAAATTTGATCCCCTTAAGCCATCATTTTTCCTAGGACCTTAATTCATAGACCCCCTTAAGCCATCCTATTATGACCCCTTAATCCATCCTATGAGGACCCCTTAAGCCATCATTTTTCCAAGGACCCCTTAATTAATATATATTCTAATTAATTATATCAATTGTGATTGAACATGAGACATGCTTTGAATTTTTTTATCCTTTTAAGACATTTTATTAGGACCCCTTAAGCCATCCTATGAGGACCCCTTACGCGATCATTTCTCCTAGGACCCCTTAATTCAAATATATCCTAATTAATTATATCAATTGTGATTGAACATGAGATATACTTTGAATTCTTTGATCCCCTTAAGCAAATTTTGAATTCTTTGATCCTCTTAATACATCCTATTAGGACCCCTTAAGCCATCGTACAAGGACCCCTTAAGCCATAATTTTTCCTAGGACCCCTTAATTCATATATATCCTAATTAATTATATCAATTGTGATTGAACATGAGACATTATTTGAATTCTTTGATCACCTTAAGAAAATTTTGAATTCTTTGACCCCCTTAAGACATCTTATTAGGACCCCTTAAGCCATCCTACGAGGACCACTTAAGCCATAATTTCTCCTAGGACCCTTTAATTCATATATATCCTAATTAATTATATCATTTGTGATTTAACATGAGACATACTTTGAATTCTTTGATCCCCTTAAGACATCCTATTAGGACCCCTTAAGCCATCATATGAGGACCCGTTAAGCCATAATTTCTCCTAGGACCCCTTAATTCATATATATCCTAATTAATTATATCAATTGTGATTTAACATCAGACATACTTTGAATTCTTTGATCCCCTTAAGCAAATTTTGAATTCTTGTATATTGTTGATTATCATGATCTTGAATGGTTTTGGTTAGTTTTTGGTTTAATGAATGGTTTATATACTTGTACATATAGGTAACATTAATGCATGCCATATTAATGATTATATATAAAAAATAATATATGTATTGTGTTGGAGTAAATGGGTTTTTACCATTTAATTTGCTTAAGTTTTACTTAGGCATCATAATTAGGTGCATATTAGTTTATTATTTGGTAGTTGTCGGTTATATTTTTTACTGACTTTCTCCTTGCCTTTATAAGAAAGGTTCTATACAATATTTTATTATCTCATTTTTAATCATTATTCTAGTGAAATAACTTTGCTTCTCTCGTATTGTGAAGGTTTATCCTACAGGTTGTGCTCCTGGGAGGTGCTTGACACCCACATGGTATCAGAGTCGACTATCTACATTTCCTTCCATTTGGAGAGTTTTCATCAATAAATTGGTGAGATTGAGATTTTATATCCTGCAATTTTTTATTTGGAGGAACAATATTTTATTTGGGGTTTGAATTTTTTTTTAAAATTTCTATTTCGCCATGAATTGATCTTGTATGTTTAAGAGATGAATATTATAGAGGGGTCATGTTGTGTGGTTACACAACACGCCTCATTTTGACTTGGCAAAACAGGGACCCAACTTCTTTTGGCTTGGTTTGTGTTTCTTGCTTTCTGGCGGTTTGGTAAAAAATCAGTCAAGTGCATCATCACGTTGGGTCAGGATGAGGTAAGTCATCATTATGAGGTCAGTTTGTCAAAATTCATATTTCATATCTGTGACCTCATATTCTGGAAGAACATTAAATTTCATGCAGGTTTGCCTTTTACATCACCCTGGTATTCATCAGGATGTGAGAGTTATGAACAGTCAAAGTCTTGGTCAAACCTGATATTCGCAAGGGGGGGTCGTATTTTATAATCCCTGTCATGTTGTGAACATCATCATCATATTTGAAATATCCCCCGATATATCCTGCGGCTCAAATATCCTGACGTCAACTTTAAATGGTAGTAAGTCTTTCCCGTCAAGCGGTCTTTTATACCGCGAACATCATGTTTTGAAAAGTAACCCGATATTCGTTAATATCATCCTGACGCGAAATATCACCCTTAACAAACATCCTGATGACATCATCTAAATACGATAAACGAAGAAACAAACATCCTGATGACATCATCATCATATTTACATTTCGACAGGATATTTTGTAAACATGATCATGTTCGCCCAATATGACGATGACGTCATGAAGCATTTCCGATACAAAGAATGAATATCATGATGACATCATCCTGATATTCAGAAAGGAGGATGAGCAAGCTTGGCTCATCATCATCATTTTGTTTCGAAACATCACCCGATAAACCGAAATATCCTCCTGATGTGCTAAAACGTAAACAAAGGGTGCATTGTCACCCAAATCTTGTCGCGAATAATAATTTCAATGCTAGGGAGGATGATATCGAAACTCAACCCGATATTTGTGAAATATCATCCTGCCCTCATGATATCCCATCATATGGATATCCCCCGCTCCCTTTGCCGCCATTATCATTAAATGCGTGTAGATATGGTAGGTGATTCCCGCCGACCACGGAACCCAATGAAATACCTGACGAGATCCTGAGTTTTCGCACGAATGATCAAAGATTGCAATCTAACTTGTCAGAGTGCCCTAAATTTACCCTAACTGTGAGGTTAAAAGGTAATTCAACCGCCATTGTTATGTTTACCTGCGTTAAAATTGTTTTACAGAGCACCAGCCTCCATATCCGCATAACAGCTACCATTGCGCAATTCAAGCTCACAGATAGAAGGAAGGAAGTGATTAGCAGTTGAATTAAGAGCGTCTTGACGATATACTGGTATAAAGAAAAATCTGCATAACCAGGTAAGTGAACTGAAACCCTCATCATGTTGTTTCTAAATGATGTTGTAAGTTCTGGTTATGTATCCATGTAAGTAAGTAATGTGAAATTGATGCAATAAGCATGATTTTTGCAATATGTATGCATGCATATCCCTGTTGTGAGAAGAAATGTTGTTAATTGAAGGTACCCATGGCTGAAAAATGCTTAGTCAAGAATCAGGAGGAATTCAGCAGGCCTATGTTCTCTTCCCAGAGAGGGGTCCTGTTCAAACATGGGGCGATTACAGATACCCATCAGGGGATTACTAACCTAGAGGCCTGGTCAGCCAAGCTAAATGATGGACAAGACAAGAGTCCTGTGCTGGACACAGTGTTTGTACCAGGTATGTGGAATGCTGCTGGATTCCCATACTCCATGGAGTCTCCGGAGCTAGTCATTGAATGCGCTCGGAATTATAACCCTCAAACGAGGCAGGTGGTGAAGCATGGGAGAGTGTATGCAGACCTATCCATCAAAGGTCTCTCCCGGACATTTGGACTGCCAATGGGCAGTAAGGTAAAGAGTGTAGACTTGAAGAAGTCTGAAAGAGAATACGAGGCCAACAAGAAGGTGGCCAGAAAGAACATGTATGCTTGGCGGGCTGAGAACAGCACATATAATGCAGCGGCCAAGCTTCCTGTGCACATGTTCAAGTTTGATTTTAATGAGGAGTATCAGTATGTGATTGCCCTACTGAACAGGGTGACTGGCCAGCCTGATACTGGAGAATTTAGAGATTGGATGTATGGCATAATAATGATGTGCCTGTATGCAGACATCAAGCCACTGTGGGGCCAAATAATAAGCGATGCTCTGCATGAGCAGCTGATGAACCTGGGAGGTTCAGATTGTGCATTCTACATGACCTCTTATATTGTTTATTCCTATGCTTATAGAGGCACTTTTGATGCCCTGGTCACAGATGGAAAACTGACAGGCACAAATGTAGCATATATCTAGGATCATCATCCCCAGCTGCAAAGAACCAACTATATCAAGGACTACAAACTGGTCAATGATGCATTTTCTATGCATCTGGTAAGGACCATGGAAGATGACAGAACTAAAAGACTGAGCATGGAGGCTCAAGAGGCAGTATATAGGCATGGGGCATGGTACATACAATTTTCCACCTTTTCCTATATCAGGATAGAAGGTTTTGAAGGACATCCCCTGATGCTGCCGAGATATCCTACTGATGCAGTGGTATTAATGGAATTTATCAGGGAGGGCTCCACCATGATACAGATGTATAAGGATGCCAAGAAGCTGCCACCAATTTTGTTCCCAGTCAGCATTGGCAACTACATGTGCCCTGACTTCGACAATATAAAGAAGGTGATGGTCACCCTGAATAAGATGAATTTACTGCCCTTGCCAGTAACGAGACCATATGATCCTTACGGCTGAATGCAGAAGATCCTAAGAAAGCCTATTCACCAGAGGCACCTAGAGGATTTTTGGGCTGACTGCAAAGATGAGCCAGAATCCAGGAGGAGGAGGTATCAGAGGTTGACTTTGAACCAGATCAGAACATTTGACTGCATATCCCTCCCTCAGCAGCTGAAGAGTGATGACGGCAGGATAATGGCAGATGAATATGAGCAGAAGAAGATTTACAATGATACCATCTCTGCACCTGACCTCACCATGCAGGAGGATATGTCCTTAGACCCATTCTTTGCCAGAACCCTACACTTGACCCAAGCTTGGGTAGATGCACAGGTAGAGGCATTGAAGAAGAAGGGTGTTGCCATCACGGTGGACAACAAGAAGAAGGGGCAGGACATCCCTGCAGATGAATATGATGACTTCCTGCTAGAGAAGAGGAGGACTAAGGGAGAGAGGATCCCTCCACCACAGCAGCCTAGCAAAAGGGCCCCAAAGGGCAAGAAGGTGGAAAAAGGACCCAAAGGGGTCATAATTGACAGGGCAGTATTCACAGCAGAGGAGGCAGCCAAATCAGGATCAGAATCAGATTCTCCTCCAAAGCCCAAGAAAACCAAGACAGCAAAGGCTGGAATCACAGAGACCCAAGAGGTGGGTCAGTCATCCAAACAACCAGGCAAAGCTATCCTCATGGAAGAGGAGCCTGAAGAAGAGGAGGAAGCTCCACTAATAATAAGAAGAAAGAGGAGAGCTCTGCAGGTGTTGGTTCCCACCACACCTAAGAAACCAAGAACCTCCATTAGAGGTGAGATAAGTCAGCCCCCTGCACTGGTACAAGGGGCAGGTAGTGAAGTGCAGAAGGAACTTCAGCATAACATTCCACTTCCTACCATTGTCAAGTTCAAGACTGAACTTGCTGAAGAGCAACAAAAAGAATCATCTCCGACACAAGCGAAAAGGCATGTCTCGCTAGACGAGACAATAAACTTGTCTGATGACGAGGTGGTGCAGGAAGTGGCTGCACAAGAAATGGAAACACTGGCTGCTGGCATCAGTGTGACTCCTCACAAGCCTCCATCTGTCCAATCAGTGCTTGAGGAGATGAAACAAGCAGAAGCGGAGAGAGAACAGAGCCCGGAACCAGAAAAGAGCCCGAAGTAGGTAGCTCAGGACATAGGGCTGGACACACTGATCGCTGAGGTGACAAGTCCTGTAGTGGTAGACTTGGCAGAGAAACAGGATGCAAGTCCTGAGAAGCCAGCAGGTTCACCTGATAAGGGCCACCTAACAGAGGAGATAGAGATGGCAGAAGCAAAAGGCCATGCTCTTGAATCAGGCCAGCAAAGCCCACAAGATACATCAGTAGGACCTGCTATAGTGGAGGTCCAAGAAATAAAGGCTGATGAGAAGAAGGAAGAAATAGAGGATCCAGCTGCTAAGGCACCTAAGGTGGATAGTGCAGGCACAGAACAAGTAACAGCTGCAGAACAGATGCCATCACCTCAGGCAGATCCTATGATATCAGATACAGTGGACATACCACCAGAAATAGAGAAACAAAAGGAGGATGATCAACCTCCACAAGGGGAAGAACTGGGGACAGGTGAAGAAATGATGGAGAAAGATCATGATCATCATGATCTACATACAGGTACACCGCAGGGTTCCCCACACAGAGAAGATGCTCCCCCAAAAAAAGGAGTTCCTCAATAGGAGGAGGCACCACAGGATCAGCAGCAAGGCGAGCATCAAGAGGGAGAAAAGGAAAAATCACCATCTCCACAATGCTTGTTGATGGAAACGGGAGATAGGAGTGAACAACATCATGATGTTGAAAAGCATGATCAGGTGCCTCCATGGTTAGAAAAGGAGGTAAATGTTGAGGAGGAACTTGAAATCCAAGAGTTCGACGTCTCCACCCTGTTCTCTGCGGATATAATGAAGCCCAAGAGAAAGGCCAGGATGACATCGGCCATCAAGAGAGATCCGGTGATAGGGAGAAGGACCGCACAAATTGTTGTACCTGCGGTAGAGAAGGAGAAAGGCAAAATCACTGTTGATGAATTCCAGATAAGCACAGTTGATTTGGGTTTTGCCAACAAAGAGCAGGAAGGTCAGGAGGGAAAAGACATCATAGACTCTCTAATTCAGAAAGTGAAAAGAGAGAAGGAGAAAAATAAGCAACATAAAGAGCACATTGCTCAGTTGCATGCTTATATTAAAGGTTTAACCAACCTTGATGATACTACAAGTGAAGCTGCAGCCCCATTGACTGCCATTTCTCAGGAAGAAGTAAATAAATTGGACCTCATGAAACATGAGGCTTCCGTAATAAGGAAATGGATGTCATCCACATTGGATGAGGCTGTTGAAATAATGAAGGGTTCTTTGAAGAGATGGAGCATATTAAGTGACTCCAAAACCAAGGTGGACAAATTGTAGATGCAGACCGGGAAAAGGTCTTATAAACTGGAGAAAGTCCTCAGCCTGTTGGGAGAAATAAGGAAGATAAACCCACAACTGCTTATCAGTAAGCAGGTATTGAATAATAATACTACATTGTTAGTGGATATCTGGTACAAAGATGTACAGTTTGAATGCGGAGTCCTCAAGAGATGTAATAGTAAGCTGAGGGAGATTAGCATGAGGCTACGTGATTTAATGGGCATTAAGGCAGACATGCTAGAAACATTAGAGGGCAAAGTGGAAGGGAAGATAGAGAATCAAGATGAAGATTCTGCCCTTAAGGCTCTGCGCAGTAACTTCCAGATGGAAGATGATGGTCCACTCATCCACTTGACAGAGGAGATTATAAATAAGGTGATGAGGATCAAGGTCAAGATGGAGACCTACAGTGAGACATTGTAGGACAGAGAAAATACGCTGGATAACATCAAGGATAAGTATGAGGCACACAAACACGCCATTATCAAGGCAAAGACTCAAGATGGCGGAGGAATAGATTAGGTTGTGCAGTCATATGAACAGATCCAGAGCAGCATGCAACCCCATATGCAGCAACATCATCATCAGGATAGCGAAGGTTCAGAAAGCGATGCACATGATGATGATCCGCATGAATCAGTTGAAGAACATGATGAAGACACATCATGGAGGGGAATATTTTGCATAGGTAATATAGATAGTTGCCAGCTGGCAACTTGTGCTATTTTGTAAAATTGACAAGTCATGAAATGATGACCATTGATTTGTATTGACATATCAGATCCGTAGATCTCTTGTAACGGATTCCTCACCTTATTCTATAAAAGGTGGTGGAATGCCTTGTTATATTCATTCGAAACTTAATTGAAATCTGTTTGCTGAAATATTCAGGGCTCATTTCAAAGCTGCTGTATATGTACATGTCTTTTGCATACTTAATGAAAGGGAAGAGTATTTTGATTACAAATCTTCGTAAATCCTGAGTAATCTGTGTCTGAATTCTGGATATGTGCTTTGATTTGCTGCGTCCCTTGGAGTGCTCATCATGTTGCATGTATTGTTTTCATTCATTATCCTCTGAAATTTGCATCAACTGTATCTAGCTGTGGAATGTCCTGGTGAACATATGGTTTGATTTCTTCTCCTCATGCCAGTATCAAGCATGTATGTGGATCAAAAGCTAAAGGTTCAACATAATTAGAAGTATTCCCTTTAATTTCTTTCAATTTCAGAACATCTCACCATCACAATTGCAAATAATTGATAACCTTAAGCAAATAACGCAAATATGCCGACATCTTGTAGGTAATCGCAAATATTTAGCATATTTGAATAAAAAAACATGCACAATTGAAAATATCATGCAAAGATCGAGGTATTCCTACATCTTTTCATCAAATAACTACATAATTTGACTTCTCTGTAAAGAATTTCTGCAGGAACGTCATGATGATGGCGCAATTTCACGTAAGGCCCCAAAGTGGAAACAGCAATTCACATTAACTACTGAGTAACGTCAGACGATTAAGACCTAATCATCGGAGACTTGGGATCATGAATTCTTTGAATTCACTGTATCTTTCAAGATGAATAAAGGTTAATGTATACTTTTATTCTATGTTTGTTTGTGACTAACATCATGACCAACATAAATTGGTGCTAGAAGGAGGGCAGAGTCCAGAAAACCACGCTCATCATCATTATTTTCAGGTTTGATGACGCATAGCGTAAGGTAACCTCAGATCGCCTGTGAATTTCTGTAAATTACGTAAATATTTACTGTGATAAGTTTGTACATGTTCATTCTATGTAAAGATTTCCAAATCTCACGTAAATATTGCAAGCTTTATAGTAGATCGTTGTGAATTCACAAATATTGGCCAAAGATACGCAAATTTGTTCAAAATTTTGAAGAATTTAGGCCGGAGGCACTTTAGATCTCGTGCTACGGGTAATGCTACCCCAATATCCTGTCATATTTATAGTATCTTCGCAATTATTTCATAAATATCTAGTCTGATTTGCCATCTGACCGCAAATATCACCTCATCCGGTGGAATCCAGCCAATATTTGCAAAGTTTCAGCCAATTTGCCTCCAATTCAAGAAATCCTGGCTCACAGGATAAATACCAGGTCTAGACCTAGTGAAATTTTTGAAGAATTGCCTGTTAGAGGTTTCAGACCTAGGACTGTAGACATTCATCATACTCCAGGGTCTAGTGCGTCTAGAGCTTCACCAGGACCTCCTTCTGTAACTCCTGTTGGTTTGCAAATACCTTTTGGTATATCTGTGACACCTCCTGTTCAACCCCAGGGTGTGCCTTTAGTTCAAACTCAGCCAGCTACACCACTAGTTCAGCCCCCTCAGGCTGCAATGTCGTTCTTTGCAGCAGAGTCACCTTTGACCTTTAATGCATATCATGAGTTACCAAAGAATCTGGACAAACTTTGCCCAAAATACCATCCCTATCAAGATGCTGATGATCATATCAGGACATTTAAGGAAGCTTGCTGCAGAGCCAGAATAGAGCATCAGGACGTGGTGTGTAGATTGTTTCCTTTTTCCTTAGGGGAAGAGGCTTATAATTGGTTCATCAGTCTGGGCCTAGCCTCTGTTGGTTCATGGGCTGTCTTAGAGAAAGCTTTTCTTGACAGGTTCAAGGTCCCTATTGATCCATCTATGAATTATCACATGTTTGCTACAATCAAAAGATTTGAGAATGAGCCTATTGCTAATTTCAATGCTAGGTTCCAGAAAATGTTGTCCAAGCTAGTTGCCCCATATGTAGTAACTGATGCTGCTGCTAGGAGTATCTATTATTCAGCCCTGGATCCATTATCTTCCATGTTCATTAGGAGAACACACCCAGAGATCACTACATTGACATGAGCTTTTCAAGAAGCTATCAAGGTAAATCAGCAGTTGATACCTACTCCTACTCCGAATATAGTATTCCCTACTTTGCCTGGCATGCAGTCACAATATCCTGCATAGTATCCTGCACCGTATTCACCTCAGTATCCTGCACAATATCCAAATGGAGCAGTGATACCTCCAGCAGTCATGCCTGCACCTTTGCAAGTACCTCCATTGAGCATTATGCCTCCTCCTAATGGAAATAGCCAACTACCACAATATCCTACACATGCTCAGACACCTCAGGGTATCGATTTATCCAACAATAACCATGGATCTTCTTTTTTCAAGCCTCAGACTGAAAATGTAGTTGCCAAAGCTCAAGAGGAAAAGGAAGAAATCAAAGAAATTTCTGCTCAGTTGAGAAAACTCACCACCGAAGTAACACATTTGAGAAATCAAGGGTTTTATGCACAGTCAGGTCAGAATAGGAATTATTCCAATGACAGACCAAACTACCCTAACAGAGGATATAACAACAATAACTTCAACAATAATGGTGGAACTAACAATAATCCTCCTAGACAGCCTAGAATATGGAACTCTAGGCCAAATAACGGTTCATTACCATCACCCCTGGATAATCAGCCTCCGGGTGAAGCTAAACAGACTACTAGAGTCAATCTTGCTGAGGCAGCCCTTACCAATTGGTGTAGGATCCATAATACCAATGCACATGCAGAATTAGATTGTCCACAGTTTAGGATTGCTGCCAGCATCTTTCAGACTGAAGTATCCAACACTTCTGGAAATCCACCTCAGGCAGAAGGAAATGAGATAGTTCCTTGTGGATATGACTCAGCTTTTGTGCTAGAAACGTACACTAATCAGCCTCATCTGAGTTATGATCAGACCTGTGAAGAATCTGCCTTAACCTTTGAAACAAATTATGTTTTTCCTTTTGAGGATGAAAATGAACCTGCAAGAGAGCATGAGGAAGTACATGCATACCGACAGCAATATCCTGGTAAGCACAATTATAACCTGAGAAGTAGTGCCAACAGACCTACTGGTCCATTGACATCATCTTTGCCTCCAAACAACTTCAACACACCTCCTGATCCTAAGGCTAACAATAACCCTGGGTTCCCTAAGGTGAATGCTCAGTACTTGTCACCTCAAAACACAGTAACAAAGGTCGTAAATGCACCTCAAGAGTCTGACAAGTTAGTCAGCTATTTGGCTGATGAAATGAAGAAAATCAAGATCAGCCTGTCCTTATCGGAGTTACTGAAAACTCCTGCCATCAAAAAGGCATTCATGAAGTCACTAGATGATCCTGCTCCTAAAGAGGATAGTCATCTTTCAAGTCAATCCAATGGCAAAGATCATGCTGCTAAGGATAATATTATCAAGCCTAAAGTGTCAGCTACAGTCCAAGCTACTGAAACCTCCCACATGACCTTGTATAGTGATAAAACTGAATCACCTCCGTTTCTCCTCACCATAAGAATGTTCAGCAAGAACTTGCACAACTGTTTGGTGGATTCTGGAGCCTCAACGAATGTTATGCCTTTGTCAATATGCAACGCATTAGGACCGCATCTAGCTAAATCCTTAAAGAAGGTCACTCAACTGGACAAGACATAAGTAAGTGTAGTAGGAGAACTAACTCACATCCACATGCAGCTAGCATCTGATCCTAGGATCTAGTATTACATTGACATTCAGGTAGTTGACATACCTGATACTTATGGGATGTTGCTTAGCAGAGAATGGTCCAAAACGCTTAACGGATATATGTCCATAGATTTCAGTCACATGTGGTTGCCATGGAAAGGTATACCTAATCAGATCAGGATTGATGCTGAACCTAGGATGAAACATATGATCACGGAGTACAACAAAATGAATGAGATCATGTACATAAATGTAGAACCTGGAGTTTATTGCATCAGGCCGCAGACTGTTAAAATAGAGGAGATCCTGATGCTTGATGTTCATCATCATCATGATGATGATTATCATGAGGACATGTCAAGTATAGAACTTAATAATGATCCAGATAATGAGAACGAAATAGATCACTTCAGAGATTTTGAGATGCATTTATTTACTCAGGTAAAACGTTGCCAATTATTGAATATACCTGCTAATGACATTTTGATTGATGGATGGTGCAGATTACACGGTGAAGCACACTCAGAAAAGACTTGTGAAACATGCTTAGACATGATGATACTGGAGCAGACATATAGTGAAGCATCATCATCATATTCTGAGGTGAGTGCTACATCTGATGATGATGACGATACTAATTCTTATCTGTCTTCTGTAGGAACAGGAGAGTTAACAGATCATGATGAAGATCGTGTCCTGAAAGCAGAAGAGATCCTGGTTTCCAACTAGATAAATGATGCAGAAAAAGAAAAGATCACCCCTGGTAGCGATTGCTTCATGGAACCAGATTATGAGTTGTCTGATGAAGACAAAGGTAGTGACCTGACGAAGTTCGAAGAATTTCTGGTAAAACAAATAGAAAAGATGACGCGACAGCGTAAATCTCCCCAGGAGGTTTTAATTAAAGGTTGGTGTAGGCTGCATGAGGCGCCTCACTCAGAAACAACTTGCTCACTATGTTTACACATTTTGAAGAAGCATGCAGCTGTAAATCTTGAACACCATCCTCTTGCTGATATAGAAGAGAAAATTGAAAAGTCATCAGGCTCACAAAATAAAGGAAAGAAGAAACTTGAGGATGATGACATCCCTAAGTTAAAGTGGATATCAGGCGGAGCAGCAGCCAGAGCTGCAAAGAAGAAAGGAGGACCAAATAGATATCCTGCTGAGGATAAAAGTCCTACTAAGGATAAGCCTTGGATCTTAAGGTTTGATGGATCCAAATCTAAGCAAGGTGCTGGGGTAGGAATAGATCTCATTGATCCATCAGGAAAATCCTACTTAGCAGCCTACAGACTATAGTTCCCCTGTACCAATAATGTAGCAGAGTATGAAGCCCTGATTCATGGAATGTTGTTTGCTCATAAGAAAAAAGTAAGGATCCTGCATGTCTTTGGGGATTCAGAACTAGTTGTGAGGCAAGTAAGAGGAATTTACTCCTGTAACTATAGAAAAGTATCAAATTACAGACATCGTGTGTGGGACCTGATTGAAGACTTTGATGCCTTTAATATCATTCACGTACCA
Organism: Cunninghamia lanceolata; assembly: GCA_027924645.1. Classification (NCBI taxonomy): domain Eukaryota; kingdom Viridiplantae; phylum Streptophyta; class Pinopsida; order Cupressales; family Cupressaceae; genus Cunninghamia; species Cunninghamia lanceolata. The sequence continues at coordinate 864,748 of BSBN01000550.1, forward strand.
AGGGAACAGAACCAGAGGGCAGATGCACTCACCCAGGCCGCCAGTACATTGGAACCGCTGTCTATATCTGGTCTAAAGAGATTTTCAGTAGAATTGGTGTCAGTGCCTTCAGTACCTGACAATGTGACTAATCTCCAAGTGTTTGATGATGATCAGCACATTCTGGACTTCATATCAAATAGAGACATATTCGAAGCTCAGATCATAGATGAGAATGGTATGGAAGATCATGTCTAGGAAGAAGATGAGATATTAGAGTTGCCTAGCAACAGAATTCCCAAAGGTATGATTGAATTAGAAAGAGCTTTTGATCTAGATAATATGCTTAAACATAAAGATCTGCCTAAAGTAGATGGAGGTCAATATTCACAAGTGAATATTGGACAAGCTGATGACAAGAGAAACATCTTATTGGGTAAGGTTTGTACACCAGAAGAGTTAGAAGGAATAACAGAGGCCCTTAAGGATTACATACATGTAATTGCATGGACTTATGATGAGCTAAAGACATATGACACTTCTGTCATAACTCATACTATACCTCTCAAGCCAGATGCAAAACCTTTCAGACAGAAGCAGAGGCCAGTCAATGCTCTGCTTGAACCAATCATCCTTGAAGAAGTTAAGAAATTGTTAAATGCCTGGATAATATTTCCTGTAAGGCACTCCACTTGGGTGGAAAATCTTGTGCCAGTCAGAAAGAAGAATGGAGACATCAGGCTATGTGTAGATTTCAGGAACCTGAACAGAGCATCAGAAAAGGATAATTATCCTTTGCCCTCCTTAGATGAAGTTCTACAGATTGTAAATGGAGCCAAAATGATGTCCTTCTTAGATGGTTTTTCAGGATACAACCAAGTGATGGTTGATAAAATTGACAGATTGAAAACTACCTTCACCACAAAGTGGGGTATATTTGCATATAGACGTATGCCATTTGGACTCATAAATGCTGGAGCTACATTCCAACGAGCAATGGACATAGCCTTTAGAGGCTTAATAGGAAAGTGTATAGTCATCTACATGGATGACCTGACTGTTTTCTCTAAGGAAAGGGTAAATCACGTTGTTGATCTTAGAAGTGTACTAAAGAAATGTGAAGAATATGGAATATCTTTGAATCCAAAGAAGTGCATATTTAGAGTCACAACAGGAAAGTTACTAGGCCACCTGATCACAGAAGATGGAATTATCATTGATCCTGACAGGGTGGAGTCTATTATGAAGTTACAACTTCCAGGAAGTAAAAAGGAACTTAAGTCTTACTTTGGTAAGATAAATTTTGTGAGGAAGTTCATCACCGGCTTTGCTGAGATTGTCAAACCACTAAATGCCATGTTGAAAAAGGATGCACAAATTGAGTGGACACCAGAAGCCAAGGCTACTTTTGAAGATATAAAGAAGGCCATTTCAGATGCTCCTGTCCTCATTAGTCCAGATTATACAAGAGATTTCTACATCTACTCATTTGCCTCAGAACATACTTCTGCAGCAGTGTTAACTCAAAGAAATGAAGAGAAAGAAGAGAAACCAATTGCTTTCATAAGCTATCCTTTCAGGGATGCTGAATTGAGATATGTAGATGTTGAGAGACAGGCACTTGCATTAGTCAGAGTAGTAAAGAAATTCAGACATTATATACTAAGAAGCAAAGTGATTGCTGTGGTACCAGATGCAGCAGTGCAGATGCTGCTGATGCAAAGTGAACCTGGTGAAAAAAGAGCCAAATGGATTACTGTATTACAGGAATATGACATGGAGATCACACCAATGAAGCTGGTGAGAGGACAAGCTTTGAGCCAGATGATATCTGAAACAGATCCAAACATCATCAGTCAGCAGTATGCGATCAATGAGAAAGATAAGAGAGAATGGTATTCAGATATCAGGCACATCCTGATCATTGGAAGATGTCCTTCAAGAATGCAAGCTTCACAGAGAAGAGCCTTGAAGATAAGATCCCAGAAGTATATGATGAAGGGAGGAACCTTATTTAAGAAGAATTATGAAGGAATATACCTGAGATGCTTAGAGAAGCTTGAAGCAAATAAAGTTTTGACAGAGTTACATGACAAGTTTGGAACGGCACACGGATCAGCATTGGCCACAACACATGCAATCCTCAGAGCAGGATATTACTGGCCTACAATTTTTAAAGACACGGCTGATCATGTTAAATGTTGTCATGTCTGTTAGGTTGCTGCCAACAGAGAGAAATATGCTACACAACCATTGCAGCCAGTGGTGGAAGACCGCCCATTTGCACAGTGGGGCATGGACTTCATAGGACCAATCAATCCTCCATCTTCCTCAGGCCATAGGTATGTCTTAACGATTACTGACTATTGTACCAGATGGACTGAGGCTATCAGCAGCAAAACTTGCACTGCAGATGATGTCATCAAGTTTCTGGAAAGCAACATTGTCACCAGGTATGGAACTCCTTATGCATTGGTAAGTGATAATGGTTCTGCCTTCATTTCCACCAAATTGTCAAGTTGGGCTTTTGATCATGGGATCATACTTAAGTTTTCATCCAACTACTATCCCCAGGGAAATGGATTAGCAGAATCCACCAACAAGAATTTACTGAGTATCATAAGAAAACTGATAGAGAAAAATCCCAGGGAATGGAACTCATTTCTGAAATATGCCTTATGGGTAGACAGAACTAGAATGAAAACTACATTAGGAAACTCACCCTTCTAACTAGTATATGGGGTAGATCCCATCCTCCCTGTAAATTTGAAAATTCCTACTCTACAGTTTGCTCAAGAATATCTAGGCATAGATAATAAGCAGGAAGTCAGGTTGCTTCAGTTGATGCACCTGGAAGAAAAACGGAGTCAAGTGATTGACCAATTTGCAAAACACCAGGCTGTTGTCAAACGCTGGTTTGACAAGAGAGCCAGAATTAAAGCTTTTAGGATATCTGATTTAGTCCTGATGTGGGATAAAGCCCATGAAAAGAAAGGTGATCATGGTAAGTTTGATAGATTATGGATAGGTCCCTTTCAGATTTCTGAGATCTTAGGGGACAGCACTTATAGGCTTAAGAACCTGACAGGCGAGGATGTCCCATTGCCAGTCAATGGACAATTCCTCAAACATTACTTTCAGGCCTGAATGACTTCGTGATAGTCATATGTATTATAATGTATATTTGTATAGTTGTTTGTACAGTTTGTTTGTTGTGCTTGTTTTGTTTTGCTGGTTGGGACCTTTGTTCTGGTAAGTCAGGATGATGCACTTCATCACCCTAGAAAATAATTAAGTTGTTGAGATTCAGATGATGAGATCACATTTAAACATAGGTTATGATTCATTCAAAGAAGTGTTCATGATCAGGTTTGTGATGTCTTTTCATCAGGATGCTTTTTCTTGGTCAAAGTGAATCCATCACAATGAAACACCTAACAACCTTGGGTTTGTTGAACACACTAGTATAGGTGTTAAGTGAAAAATCTAAAGGGACTCCCTTGCTACCAGTGCAATCTCCAACCTAAAGCTGCAAGTGACTATACCTTGTACAAATGAGCTAACATGAGGATATCAGATACAAATTTTAAAAGAAAATCAAAAAAGAAATAAAATTAGGCCATCTAAGTAACTCTACCGGGGCTATGGATGCCTGCTGGTAGTGGGGCTCTACTTAGGGAGATTGTATAGATAACCTTGCCAGGGCTATAGACGCCTGTTGGCAGTAAGGCTCTATCCAGGTTGGCTATGAGGGATGATCTCCAACCATGTAGTTTAACACCAGTTACTTACGTTTTCAACTTACTTTCAAGATGAGGATAATTAATCATATGCACACACCTGATCCTTTGTTAGCATTATCACCATAATGAAATTTTATCATTCAAAGGACCATGATGCTTACCCTTAGACAGAATTAGAGCACTATAGATAAATGTGATCACATCACTTGAATCATTGGAATTTGTTCATTTTCTTTGGTGGCAAGTTGTTGTGTGGTTACACAACACGCCCCATTTTGACTTGGCAAAACAGGGACCCAACTTCTTTTGGCTTGGTTTGTGTTTCTTGCTTTCTGGCAGTTTGGTAAAAAATCAGTCAAGTGCATCATCATGTTAGGTCAGGATGAGGTAAGTCATCATTATGAGGTCAGTTTGTCAAAATTTGTATTTCATATCTGTGACCTCATATTCTGGAAGAACATTAAATTTCATGCAGGTTTGCCTCTTACATCACCCTGGTATTCATCAGGATGTGAGAGTTATGAACAGTCAAAGTCTTGGTCAAACCTGATATTCGCAAGGGGGGGTTGTATTTTATAATCCCTGTCATGCTGTGAACATCATCATCATATTTGAAATATCCCCCGATATATCTTGCGGCTCAAATATCCTGACGTCAACTTTAAATGGTAGTAAGTCTTTCCCGTCAAGCGGTCTTTTATACCGCGAACATCATGTTTTGAAAAGTAACCTGATATTCGTTAATATCATCCTGACGCGAAATATCACCCTTAACAAACATCCTGATGACATCATCTGAATACGATAAACGAAGAAACAAACATCCTGATGACATCATCATCATATTTACATTTCGACAGGATATTTTGTAAACATGATCATGTTCGCCCAATATGACGGTGACGTCATGAAGCATTTCCGATACAAAGAACGAATATCATGATGACGTCATCCTGATATTCAGAAAGGAGGATGAGCAAGCTTGGCTCATCATCATCATTTTGTTTCGAAACATCACCCGATAAACCGAAATATCCTCCTGATGTGCTAAAACGTAAACAAAGGGTGCATTGTCACCCAAATCTTGTCGCGAATAATAATTTCAATGCTAGGGAGGATGATATCGAAACTCAACCTGATATTTGTGAAATATCATCTTGCCCTCATGATATCCCATCATATGGATATCCCCCACTCCTTCTGCCGCCATTATCATTAAATGCGTGCAGATATGGTAGGTGATTCCCGCCGACCACGGAACCCAATGAAATACCTGACGAGATCCTGAGTTTTCGCACGAATGATCAAAGATTGCAATCTAACTTGTTAGAGTGCCCTAAATTTACCCTAACTGCGAGGTTAAAAGGTAATTCAACCGCCATTGTTACGTTTACCTGCGTTAAAATTGTTTTACAGAGCACCAGCCTCCATATCCGCATAACAGCTACCGTTGCGCAATTCGAGCTCACAGATAGAAGGAAGGAAGTGATCAGCAGTTGAATTAAGAGCGTCTTGACGATATACTAGTATAAAGAAAAATCTGCATAACCAGGTAAGTGAACTGAAACCCTCATCATGTTGTTTCTAAATGATGTTGTAAGTTCTGGTTATGTATCCATGTAAGTAAGTAATGTGAAATTGATGCAATAAGCATGATATTTGCAATATGTATGCATGCATATCCCTGTTGTGAGAAGAAATGTTGTTAATTGCAGGTACCCATGGCTGAAAAATGCTTAGTCAAGAATCAGGAGGAATTCAGCAAGCCTATGTTCCCTTCCCAGAGAGAGGTCCTGTTCAAACATGGGGCGATTACAGATACCCATCAGGGGATTACTAACCTAGAGGCCTGGTCAGCCAATCTAAATGATGGACAAGACAAGAGTCCTGTGTTGGACGCAGTGTTTGTATCAGGTATGTGGAACGCTACTGGATTCCCATACTCCATGGAGTCTCCGGAGCTAGTCATTGAATGCGCCCAGAATTATAACCCTCAGACGAGGCAGGTGGTGAAGCATGGGAGAGTGTATGCAGACCTATCCATCAAAGGTCTCTCCCAGACATTTGGACTGCCAATGGGTAGTAAGGTAAAGAGTGTAGACTTGAAGAAGTCTGAAAGAAAATACGAGGCCAACAAGAAGGCGGAAAGAAAGAACATGTATGCTTGGCGGGCCAAGAACAGCACATATAATGCAGCGGCCAAGCTTCCTGTGCACATGTTCAAGTTTGATTTTAATGAGGAGTATCAGTATGTGATTGCCCTACTGAACAGGGTGACTGGCCAGCCTGATACTGGAGAATTTAGAGATTGGATGTACGGCATAATAATGATGTGCCTGTATGCAGACATCAAGCCACTGTGGGGCCAAATAATAAGCGATGCTCTGCATGAGTAGCTGATGAACTTGGGAGGTTCAGATTGTGCATTCTACATGACCTCTTATATTGTTTATTCATGTGCTTATAGAGGCACTTTTGATGCCCTGGTCACAGATGGAAAACTGACGGGCACAAATGCAGCATATATCTGGGATCATCATCCCCAGCTGCAAAGAACCAACTATATCAAGGACTACAAACTGGTCAATGATGCATTTTCTATGCATCTGGTAAGGACCATGGAAGATGACAGAACTAAAAGACTGAGCATGGAGGCTCAAGAGGCAGTATACAGGCATGGGGCATGGTACATACAATTTGCCACCTTTTCCTATATCAGGATAGAAGGTTTTGAAGGACATCCCCTGATGCTGCCGAGATATCCTACTGATGCAGTGGTATTAATGGAATTTATCAGGCAGGGCTCCACCATGATACAGATGTATAAGGATGCCAAGAAGCTGCCACCAATTTTGTTCCCAGTCAGCATTGGCAACTACATGTGCCCTGACTCCGACAATATAAAGAAGGTGATGGTCACCCTGAATAAGATGAATTTACTGCCCTTCCCAGTAACGAGACCATATGATCCTTACGGCCGAATGCAGAAGATCCTAAGAAAGCCTATTCACCAGAGGCACCTAGAGGATTTTTGGGCTGACTGCGAAGATGAGGCAGAAGCCAGGAGGAGGAGGTATCAGAGGTTGACTCTGAACCAGATCAGAACATTTGACTTCATATCCCTCCCTCAGCAGCTGAAGAGTGATGATGGCAGGATAATGGCAGATGAATATGAGCAGAAGAAGATTTACAATGATACCATCTCTGCACCTGACCTCACCATGCAGGAGGATATGTCCTTAGACCCATTCTTTGCCAGAACCCTACACTTGACCCAAGCTTGGGTAGATGCACAGGTAGAGGCATTGAAGAAGAAGGGTGTTGCCATCACGGTGGACAACAAGAAGGGGCAGGACATCCCTGCAGATGAATATGATGACTTCCTACTGGAGAAGAGGAAGACTAAGGGAGAGAGGATCCCTCCACCACAGCAGCCTAGCAAAAGGGCCCTAAAGGGCAAGAAGGTGGAAAAAGGACCCAAAGGGGTCATAATTGACAGGGCAGTATTCATAGTGGAGGAGGCAGCCAAATCAGGATCAGAATCGGATTCTCCTCCAAAGCCCAAGAAGACCAAGACAGCAGAGGCTGGAATCACAGAGACCCAAGAGGTGGGTCAGTCATCCAAACAACCAGGCAAAGCTATCCTCATGGAAGAGGAGCCTGAAGAAGAGGAGGAAGCTCCACTAATAATAAGAAGAAAGAGGAGACCTCCGCAGGTGTTGGTTCCCACCACACCTAAGAAACCAAGAACCTCCATGAGAGGTGAGATAAGTTAGCCCCCTGCATCGGTACAAGGGGCAGGTAGTGAAGTGCAGAAGGAACTTCAGCATAACGTTCCACTTCCTACCATTGTCAAGTTCAAGACTGAACTTGCTGAAGAGCAACAAAAAGAAGCATCTCAGACACAAGTGGAAAGGCATGTCTCGCTAGACGAGACAATAAACTTGTCTGATGATGAGGTGGTGCAGGATGTGGCTGCACAAGAAATGGAAACACTGGCTGCTGGCATCAGTGTGACTCCTCACAAGCCTCCATCTGTCCAATCAGTGCTTGAGGAGATGAAACAAGCAGAAGCGGAGCGAGAAAAGAGCCCAGAACCAGAAAAGAGCCCGGAGCAGGTAGCTCAGGACATAGGGCTAGACACACTGATCGCTGAGGTGACAAGTCCTGTAGTGGTAGACTTGGCAGAGAAACAGGATGCAAGTCCTAAGAAGCCAGCAGAATCACCTGATAAGGGCCACCTAACACAGGAGGTAGAGATGGCAGAAGCAGAAGGCCATGCTCTTGAATCAGGCCAGCAAAGCCCACAAGATACATCAGCAGGACTTGCTATAGTGGAGGTCCAAGAAATAAAGGCTGATGAGAAGAAGGAAGAAATAAAGGATCCAGCTGCTAAGGCACCTGAGGTGGATAGTGCAGGCACAGAACAAGTAACAACTGCAGAACATATGCCATCACCTCAGGCAGATCCTATGATATCAGATACGGTGGACATACCACTAGAAATAGAGAAACAAAAGGAGGATGATCAACCTGCATAAGGGGAAGAACTGGGGACAGGTGAAGAAATGATGGAGAAAGATCATGATCATCATGATCTACATACAGGTACACCGCAGGGTTCCCCACACAGAGAAGATGCTCCCCCAGAAAAGGAAGTTCCTCAATAGGAGGAGGCACCACAGGATCAGCAGCAAGGCGAGCATCAAGAGGGAGAAAAGGAAAAATCACCATCTCCACAATGCTTGTTGATGGAAATGGGAGATAGGGGTGAACAACATCATGATGCTGAAAAGCATGATCAGGTGCCTCCATGGTTAGAAAAGGAGGTAAATGTTGAGGAGGAACTTGAAATCCAAGAGTTTGACGTCTCCACCGTATTCTCCGCGGATATAATGAAGCCCAAGAGAAAGGCCAGGATGACATCGGCCATCAAGAGAGATCCGGCGATAGGGAGAAGGACCGCACAAATTGCTGTACCTGCAGTAGAGAAGGAGAAAGGCAAAATCACTGTGGATGAATTCCAGATAAGCACAGTTGATTTGGGTTTTGCGAACGAAGAGCAGGAAGGTCAGGAGGGAAAAGACATCATAGAATCTCTAATTCAGAAAGTGAAAAGAGAGAAGGAGAAAAATAAGCAACATAAAGAGCACATTGCTCAGTTGCATGCTTATATTAAAGGTTTAACCAACCCTGATGATACTACAAGTGAAGCTGCAGTCCCATTGACTGCCATTTCTCAGGAAGAAGTAAATAGATTGGACCTCATGAAACATGAGGCTTCCGTAATAAGGAAATGGATGTCATCCACATTGGATGAGGCTGTTGAAATAATGAAGGGTTCTTTGAAGAGATGGAGCATATTAAGTGACTCCAAAACCAAGGTGGACAAATTATAGATGCAGACCGGGAAAAGGTCTTATAAAATGGAGAAAGTCCTTAGGCTGTTGGGAGAAATAAGGAAGATAAACCCACAACTGCTTATCAGTAAGCAGGTATTGAATAATAATACTGCATTGTTAGTGGATATCTGGTACAAAGATGTACAGTTTGAATGCAGAGTCCTCAAGAGATGTAATAGTAAGCTGAGGGAGATCAACATGAGGCTACGTGATTTAATGGGCATTGAGGCAGACATGCTAGAAACATTAGAGGGCAAAGTGGAAGGGAAGATAGAGAATCAAGATGAAGATTTTTCCCTTAAGTCTCTGCGCAGTAACTTCCAGATGGAAGATGATGGTCCACTCATCCACTTGACAGAGGAGATTATAAATAAGGTGCTGAGGATCAAGGTCAAGATGGAGACCTACAGTGAGACATTGCAGGACAGAGAAAATAAGCTGGATAACATCAGGGATAAGTATGAGGCACACAAACACGCCATTATCAAGGGAAAGATTCAAGATGGCGGAGGAATAGATCAGGTTGTGCAGTCATATGAACAGATCCAGAGTAGCATGCAACCCCATATGCAGCAACATCATCATCAGGATAGCGAAGGTTCAGAAAGCAATGCACATGATGATGATCCACATGAATCAGCTGAAGAACATGATGAAGACACATCATGAAGGGGAATATTTTGCATAGGTAATATAGATAGTTGCCAGCTGGCAACTTGTGCTATTTTGTAAAATTGACAAGTCATGAAATGATGACCATTGATTTGTATTGACATATCAGATCCGTAGATCTCTTTTAACGGATTCCTCACCTTATTCTATAAAAGGTGGTGGAATGCCTTGTTATATTCATTCAAAACTTAATTGAAATCTGTTTGCTGAAATATTCAGGGCTCATTTCAAAGCTGCTGTATATGTACATGTCTTTTGCATACTTAATGAAAGGGAAGAGTATTTTGATTACAAATCTTCGTAAATCCTGAGTAATCTGTGTCTGAATTCTGGATATGTGCTTTGATTTGCTGCGTCTGGTGTAGGAGCACCCGCACATGATCAGGATATAGGTCCGCATGATGACATACATGATCAGGATATAGGATAGTTATCAGCATGATGACGGGATAGTCTATTTTTAGTATGTTTGACTTTATCTTGTAATAAGGTCCACTGGACCGATGCTATGTAATAGTTCAGCCTAGGAGTATGTGTAGGCAGTTAGAGATCGGGATAAGATAGTCTGAGTTGTCCTCTCTCCCAGCCGCTTGGAAGCTCCCAGCCGCTGGGAAGTGAAGTTGGTAGTACTCGAAGGATTTGTTATATATACCTTCGATCTGTTAGGGTTTAGACACAGTTCATATTGATAGTTCATATTGATATTGATGTTGCTAGATGTACTGGTGTTGAGTTGAGATTCAGGAGAGCAGTTCAGACATTGTGAAGCTGTATTCAAGACATTGAATTTCAAGTGAATAAGATCTCATCTTTTGCATTATCTGGTTGTACCTGTGTTGATTTCCTTTCCGTTTTGCAAGTTGATGGGCACTTTCAACCCTTCCACCGGTTGAACCTGCAAATCGGTGGAATGGTCCTGTATCATAGTTTAGTTTGCATTTGTGTTTTCTGTTTATGCATTGCATTGTTCAGGAGATCTGTTAGGAGCATGCTGTGAATCAGCCTAGCATCCTCATGTGCTAGGTCTAGAAGATAAGTTGTTAGATTTTGGTTTGAAGATGATCCAGCCCGGTCGTCACATGATCTTTGTGAAATAGAGCGGTTCTGAGTGTTTACATGCAGTGGAAGGATACACAGGAGTCTGCATGTGCGTTTTCCACCGGAGCGAGCCGCATCGTCGTCTGCGAATGCATCGCCATCAGGATCGGGTCGTGAAGTTGTTGAAGTTTGCATGTTGCAAGTGCATCATGATGTTTTGAGTTGGATATATACTCAGTGTATATATCGCAGTCAGGATCATCTCTCGGAGAAGCTCATCATCCGCGTATCGCTAACGGATGCGGGTGTGAAAGTTAAGTTTTTTTGGCTAAGTGTTGAAGAGTTCATCAGGAGGATGTGTGACGTCATCGTCATCAGGATATGACGTCATCGTCATCAGGATATTAAGAAATCCCTCAATGCGAGTTTATCCTGTTGTCGCTAAGTGGTTAAGTATCGGCGTAGGCAGGAAGTTGTATTAGCATCATCAGGAGGTTTCGAGGAACCGGATGAACAATATCATGATGCTGTTGCTTGTATCGTCGGGCAGTGGAGCATCGAAGGCAAGTTGTTGAAGTGCAACGTCATCAGGATATTAGAAGCTACCGGATATTTGGATATCCTGCTGACGAAGGTGATATTGAATATCATGATGATGTCGCTTGTATTTGGCACCCGATGAACAGTGCAACCGGAGGATGTTTGCGCCCATTTATTATCATGATGATGATGATAGGCGACAGGCGGAGGAGGTAAGTAGTAGTCGACAGGAGGATATTTGCGATCATCTGAAATATGATGATGCTGTTGAAATATGATGATGCTGTTGAAATATGATGAGGTTGTTGGTGTCTTTAGGAAATATGATGATGATGTTCAGCCGATAGAGAATTTTATCATGCTGTTTGTATTGTGGGCTACTCCTTCCTGTTAGTTAGCCTCCGTTGCGTCCCACTCTGCATCATAGTGGTATCAGAGCAAAGGTTAGGATCTTCTGGAAAAGATAAGTAGAATGTCAGACGAAGAAGGAACATCTGAGTTTCCAACAAAGATGACCAACGTTGAGTTGGCAGTTCTGGTGAAGAAATAGATTGCTGAAAGCAAGGCCGTGAAGGCTCAGAATCAGGAGTTGAAAGATGAGTTAGCAAAGTTGAGGAGCAGGGTAGGTTCTGGTAGAGAAGATGATAGGGAAGAAGAAGATATCCCTAATTGGAGCGAGGAGGTCGTTCCTGCAGACCAGAGACCGCTGTTGAACGCCCTCAAGGCCATGGAGAGGAGAACCATGGATGTGAAGCTGGATTTGCCAGTGTTTACAGGTAAGATGGACCCTGATTCAGTAATGGAATGGATAGACTGTTTGAACAATTTCTTTGTCACAGAGGAGATACCAGAACAGCAGAGAGTGAAGATAGCACAGTCAAAGATGAAAGAAGCTGCCTTAACATGGTGGAACTTTGTTCAGGATGATAGAGTGCAGGAGGGAAAACGTAGAGTTGCCACATGGAAGAAGATGATGGAATTGGTAAAGGAGGCTTATATTCCTTTGGATTACAGTATCCAGTTACACAAGAGGAAGCAGAACCTGAAGCAGAAGGAGCTAGATGTCAGCTCATATACAGAAGAGTTCATGAAACTCTGTATGAAGACCAAGGTGAAAGAAAGTGAAGAAGAAAAGGTAGCCAGATACCTTAATGGATTGAGGTTTAATATTCAGGAAGATCTCAGTCTGCATAACCCAGATACAGTGCAGAAAAGCTTTCAGTTGGCACTGAAAGTGGAAGAAAAGCTGAAGAGAAAACAAGATCAGAACAACAGAGGAAGAGGAAGACAACAAAGAGGTGGAAGAAGTCCTTTCAGAGGCAGAGGACATGGACAGGGATATCAAGGAGAGTCCAGTCAGGACAATAGCAAGGGCAACAATGGTCAGAATCAGAGAGAGAATTTCAGTCAGCAAGGAAACTTCAGAGGCAGAAGACCTTACAGAGGAAGGTCCCAGGGCAGAGGATCCATCAGATGCTACAACTGTAACAAAGAAGGCCATATAGCCAGCAGATGTCCAGACAAGGCCACAAGCTCAGCAGGTGAAAGGAGGACAAATCTGGTCAATGAACCTGATAATCAAAGTAGGACAAGCTCTAATGATTTCCAGAGTGTGAATGGACCTGAGAATTATGGATATCCAGAAAGTGGAGAGTCCCTGATGATGAGAAGAACAGTGACTACCATGAAGGTACCTGATAAAGAAGCCCCTCAGAGAAAGTCTCTTTTCAGAACCACTTGCAAAGCAGGAGGTAAGGCGTGTAAGGTTTTGATTGATTCTAGTTCTACTGAGAACTTTGTGTCTGAAGAGATGGTGGTGAAGCTGAAGCTTAGGAGATTGCCTCATCCATCTCCATATAAAGTCTCATGGCTTACTCAAGGTCAGCAGACAACTGTAGAAGAGCAGGCTTGGGTAGAGTTTCAGATTGGTGGATATAAGGATAAGTTGTTGTTTGATATCACCAAGATGGATGCTTGCAACCTTTTGTTTGGTAGACCATGGCAATATGATCTGAAGGCACAGCATGATGGTGTTAAAAACACCTATAAAATCACTAAAGATGGTAAAGAAGTAACGTTATTCCCATTGAAGGAGAAAGAGGAGAAGTCTAAAGGAAAAGAAGTGAAGGTCATGCTGATGGAAGGCAAACAATTCATGAAAGAAGTAGCAGCAGAAGGTGCAGTTGCATATGCCCTGATCCCTTGTATGAGTGTGAACAAGAAACAACAGCAAGAAGCCAAGACAGAGAAGAAGCCAAGGTTGATAGACCCAGCTGTCCAAGAGTTATTGGATAAGTACAAAGGTGTTATCTCAGAGGGAATGCCAAGATCCCTACCACCTGTCAGAGATATCAGTCATTGCATAGACTTGATTCCCGGGTCTACACTTCCAAATAAAGCAGCTTATAAGCTTACCCCAGAACAGAATGCAGAAGTAGCCAGACAGATTGAAGAATTGATGAATTCAGGTCTGATTGGGAAGAGTCTGAGTCCATGTGCAGTACCAGCTGTACTAGCACCAAAGAAGGAAGGCACTTGGAGACTTTGTACAGATTCCAGAGCCATCAACAAGATCACAATCAGGTATAGGTTTCCAATCCCCAGAATTGAGGATTTACTTGATTGTTTGGGAAATGCTAAGTACTTTACTAAAATAGATTTGAAGAGTGGGTACCATCAGATCAGGATTAGACCAGGTGATGAATGGAAGACAGCATTCAAAACAAATGAAGGTTTATATGAATGGAAGGTTATGCCTTTTGGTTTGTCTAATGCCCCTAGTACTTTCATGAGGCTGATGAATGAGGTTCTGAAGGAATTCATTGGTAAGTTTGTCATAGTCTATTTAGATGACATTCTGATTTTCAGTAACACCAGAGAAGAACATCTCAGGCATATAGATCTGGTTCTCAAGAGGTTACATGAAGAGAAGCTGATGATAAACTTGGACAAGTGTTTGTTCATGAAACAGGAGATCACCTATTTAGGTTTTGTCATTTCACAGGGAAAGCTGCAGATGGATAAGGAGAAGGTGAGTGCCATATTGAATTGGCCAACTCCACAGACCATGAATGAAGTCAGAAGTTTCCATGGGTTAGCAACCTTCTACAGAAAGTTCATCAGAGGGTTCAGTCATATTTGTGCACCCATGTTGGATACCATAAAAGGAGGACAGAAGTGCAGGTTTGTTTGGACTCAAGGAGCAGATGATTCCTTTGAGGCATTGAAGAGGAAGGTGGCACAGCAGCCAGTCCTTGCACTTCCAGATTTCAACAAGATCTTTCAGGTAGAGTGTGATGCCAGTCACATGGCCATTGGAGCAGTACTTAGTCAAGAGGGTAGACCAATTGCATTTTTCAGTGAAAATCTCAATGATGCTAAGAAAAGGTATTCATCATATGATCTGGAAATGTATGCTTTAGTTCAGTCCCTAAAGAAATGGAGGCATTACCTGATGCCAAAGGAGTTCATAGTTTTCACAGACAACCAGGCTTTGAGTTTCATCAACAGCCAGGAGAAGCTGAACCACAGACATATGAAGTGGGTAGAGACCTTACAGGCTTTCACTTTTACCTTGAAGCATAAGAAAGGGGTTAAGAACAAAGTTGCAGATGCTTTGAGCAGAAGAGTTCTCACCGTCAATCAGATTCAATTAGAGAGTGTTGGTATTGATTCACTCAAGACTATGTATGAGTCTGATGCTGATTTTGGAGAAATATATCAGGTCTGTACTTCTTTTGGGGAGAAATACCATGCTGAGTTCTCTGAATTCCTGATCCAGGATGGATTGCTGTTCAAGGGTGGACAGTTGTGTATCCCAAGATGTTCCATGAGATTGAATATAATCAAGGAGAAACATAGTGGAGCCATGGCAGGTCATTTTGGTCTAGACAAGACTCTTGATCTGGTCAGGAGGCATTATTTCTGGCCTAAGTTGCAGTCAGATGTCAGGAAATTTGTAGAAACCTGTGTAATTTGTCAGAAGGCTAAAGGCAGGTCAACTAATGCAGGGTTATACCAACCCTTACCCATTCCTTCCAGACCGTGGGAAAGTATCAGTATGGATTTTGTTTTAGGTTTACCAAGGACCAGGAGAGGATTTGACAGTGTCTTTGTTGTAGTGGACAGGTTCAGTAAGATGGCACGTTTCTTGCCATGCAAAACCACTGCAGATGCCTCATATATTGCAGATTTATTCTTCAGGGAAATTGTCAGAATTCATGGGTTGCCTTTGAACATAGTTTCAGACAGGGATGTGAAGTTTGTGGGTCACTTCTGGAGAACCCTATGGAGGAAGCTGGGAACCAATTTATCTTTTTCCTCTGCATATCATCCTCAAACGGATGGACAAACTGAGGTAGTGAACCGTTCTTTGGGGAATCTACTTAGATGCTTGACAAAACAGCATGGAGAGAAGTGGGACAATATTCTGTCTCAAGCTGAGTTTTCATATAATGATACTGTCAACAGGAGCACAGGAAAATCGCCATTTCAGGTAGTGTATGGAATGCATCCCAGAGGTATTTTAGAGTTGCGAGAGCTACCTACAGCAGATCCTGTTAGTGCAGATGGAGAAGCTTTTGCTGAAGCAATCAAAGAAGTTCATGATCAGGTCAAGACCCACCTCCAGCAAACCACTTTGAAATATAAGGAATATGCTGACAAGAAGAAGAAGGATGTTCAATTTGCTGTTGGAGATTTGGTTTGGGTTCACTTGAAGAAAGACAGGCTTCCTAAGGGGAAGTATACTAAGCTCATGCAAAAGAAAGTTGGACCATGTCAGATTTTGCAAAAGCATGGACAAAATGCTTATGAGATCCAACTCCCACCTGATCTCGGTTTATCTCCTATCTTCAATGTATGTGACTTAACTCCATACAAGGCTAATCCAGATGCAGATCAGGATATCCTTGTTGGCAAGAGACACTATATGGAATCATGGTTGTTGTCATTGATGGCAACAAAGGTCATCCCACATATCCGCAAGACATGATATGTCTCTACCGGAAGTCAGAATAAAGAATGTTGTGGTCCGGTGAAGAAGAACAGAGCATGTGGCAAGGTCCGACAGATTGGTCCGGACCTCTCAGAGGAAGTGTCTTGGTGCAGTGCGGATTTGGGGAAGTCAAGAGGACTACCTTGAGTGGTATATTCCAAGGATTTAGCCTCCGGTGATGGACAAGGAAAAAGATATGAATGGTTGAGTACCGGATTCCTGAGAGACAGTGAAAACAGAGGAAGAACTGACTGGCAGAGTATCAGACTACTTTCCGGATGGGTTACTGTTGATGACAGAGGTTGTGAAGGCATGAATCATGTTTGGCCGACATGATTAATGATATCTACAAGTATATGCTTGATCCGCATTGCTTGGTGAAGAAGGATTCAGCCGACAGAATGAGAGTTTGTAAGAAACTAGACTGTTCCGGATGCCGACTAGAAAGGTGATGAAATTACTAGTGCGGATATATATAGAGGATGGATTTAGTTGTGAAAGGTGTGTGGATGTGGAGAGATATGCGAATAAGTCCAGAGAAAGAGCAGAGGTAGCAAAAAGGATCCGGTATGTGAAAGATAGCAGAACAAAGAACAGAGGAAAGATGAAGTGCAGCAGATCAGTGTACTGAGCCTAACTGGAACTGAACTCCAGCATATGCAGATGCTTCCAATCAGTTCAAGACTGTGATTATCATCACTTTGTAGACAGTGTGTCTTCTTGTAGGCAGTGGGCCTCTTGTGAGCAGTGTGCTCGGGCAGTGAGCCCTAATTGGCAAGTGCCATTTTTGTAATTTCCTATTCTTCTAACAGAGAATAATTCTTGGGTTAATCACCCCGTGGTTTTCTCCCTTAACAGGGTTTCCACGTCAAAAATACTGTGTCATGTGTTTCTTACTTCATGGTTAATGTTTTGTGTTTGATTTTATGCTGCTTCAATTAAGAGGAAAGTTCAATAAGGGAAATAATTAGGATAACTGATTCACCCCCCCCTCTCAGTTATCAACAATTGGTATCAGAGCTAAGTTCCTCCTAATAGAGCCTAACAGCTTGAGGAAGATCTGGGATTTCAAATGGATGCATATGGTTTAAGGGAGCAACTCAAGACTGCCCTTGAGGATCTTGAACAGTCAAATTCTGAAGTCAGTGAATTAAAGGAAAGACTCAAACAGGCTGATGAATTCATGAGAGAATTAAAAGACAAATTAAGTCTCTCTATGAAAAAGAGAAAGGAGCTGCTTCAACAGTTGGCAAGACAAAGTGAAGAAAGCAATACAAATGAGGAATTGACTGAGCAAACCAAGTTATGTGAAAAGTTATCAAAAGAAGTCATTATGTTAAGACATGAAATGGAATCAGGAACTATAAAGTTTACTCAAGAGATTGAAGAAAAAAGAAAGGCTGAAGACAATCTAAGACAATCTCTTAAAGAAAAATCAGAAGAATGCCACCAGATGGACAGGATTATCAGACACCTTGAATCTGATCTTGAAGATGCCAAAGATAATGAAGGAAAACTTGAGGATCAAATTGCCTCTCTCAAAAGAGACCTTCAAACAGCAAATGAATATAAAGAGAAATTCAAGATAAGTTCTGCTCAACTTGAAGTTCTTCTTGGAAGTCAAAAGAGGACAGATGACAAGTATGGCTTGGGATATGAGAAAGGAGAAAGCTCCGGATCCGGTCAGAAGAATCTTGGATCAGAAAATCCAAGGAGCAGGCCTAGAAGACCTCCGGTAAGACAGCCAAATGCTCAAAGATATCCATCCTTCAATGGATACTGCCACAGCTGCAACCACTTTGGTCACAAAGCTAATCAGTGCAGAATGAGAATGAATCAGAATAATTCATCCTTCTCCGGACAGTGCTTCAACTGCAAAAGGTATGGACACAAATCCCATGAATGTAGAATTATGCAAGTAAACAAATCATTCAAAGGTAGATGCTTCACATGCAATAGAATAGGTCATAGGGCTGATTAATGCAGATCAAGAGGATATCAGTCAAATATGCAAAGGAATGTTATTTGCCAAATCTGCAATAGGTCCGGTCATAATGCTAAAGTCTGCAGAAACAAGAATCAGGACAAAAGAGGTCCGGTGTATAATCAGAATCAAGACAAGGGTAAACAAAAGATGAATGCGGATGAGGTTAGGAATCAGATGAGCAAGATTTGGGTGAAGAAAAGTTCAGAGAATGTAGAGGTTGGATCCGCACCAGACTCTGGTGCTGATATTTCTTCCGGAAATTAAAAGTGAGCTCTGGCTCAGGGGGAGACTCAAAGAAAATCTTGTTCCCCCAGCCAAACAAGTGGTGCCGGATGTTGCACAAGATGCGGATCAAAGGGTTTGTAAATATGAGTCTTGAGATACTTCAGTCAAGTTTTCAGAGGTCCGCATGGAGTTATGAAGAAGCTATGATCGATCAAATAAGACCTGTTCAGGGAAATGCTCCGGTATGATAAAGGATTACAAAAAGGTCCGGAAAGATCCAGAAATGCACTATCTTGTTCTGCGGATTGGACAGAGTGTTTGAGATGATCTTGTAATATGCCACCTCGATTTATTCATGATTGATAGATCCGGATGATATCCATAGATCAGGACTAATCCGGGATACTCCAAGCTATCCAGACAAGGCAAACCGGAATGATGTAGGTGAAGCATTTATTGCAGACAGGTATTAGGGTTCGCGGAGCAATTTAAGGGATTTCTCAAAGGTCATTTGCTCATTCTGCACTCGAGAAGAAGCGAAAAGTGGAGCTCTGCAACAAGGTTCTTCAAGCACACCAAGGATCTCCTGCCGAAGCTATTGGATAAAGAAATCAATCCAACCACTCCGTGCAAACCGAAGGCGCATAAGGTATTCTCCGTTTTTCATTACCTCACTGCAAATCTTTGAAAAATGGCTACTCCAAACATAGTTAAATCTCCGATAGACCTCGCCCCTCATTCAAGAAACATCCCTACAAATCATTGGAGGTTGACCCACTAGGAGCCTTCTCTAGTGTTCCTCACGGAGTTTTACACACCGAAGACATTAGGGTTTACATACATGCAAACATTGAGGAATTTGGGGATTTCAAATTAAGAGACCTCTATCACAAGCAGCTGATTGACAATGCCTTTGAGCTTAAACCAGAGTATAAGGATATTCAGAAGAAACAATTTGAGCAATTTATTCATTTCCCCTGTTTTGAAGAGGATGAATGGGTCAGGTATGTACTGAGCAGGATGCATGACAACTTTTTATGGCTAGATAGACCCTGCAAGATCACAAAAGAGGCAATTAGAGCAGTAACTGGCCTATACTCTTCCGGAGGAGTACCTATCCTCAAATCTGTCAAGAACAACATTGTAACTGAGGCCACCGGATCAAAATTTGACAAGAGGGCAATGACCATTGAAGATATTTCGGATCCGGATATCAAATATGCATCAATGATAATAGGATACAAGATCTATCACTCCAGCAGGGAGAATTCTGTATCCGGAACTGCAGTATACACTGCTTTTGAAATGCTAAGGAAAAATGCAGAATATGACCTCTGCGAACTACTGCTAAGCCAATTAATGGAAAATATACAGAAAATCAAGAAGGATAAGAAGAATTCCTTCAAGTATGGTACTCTTATTGTATGTTTATTCTTCTACTTCATGAATGAGCTACCCGGAACAAGTGGATGGGTATGGCAGAATAACAAACCTGTTGCAGTCCAGATAAGAGACTACTTGCATGGACTTGGGGATGCAAAAGCGAGAAATTCAGCTCTATGGGGATACTTCAAAAACTTTCAGAGCATGATGCAAGCAAGAGAGAGAATTCCCCAGTCTCTCATTGAGAAATACAAGGACTCAGTGTGCTTTATGGTTGACACTGATCAGTGCCTGATGGAGGCAGTGGAGCCAAGGACTGTCTGGATCATGCCCATGGGGTACGAAGTTGATGAACAGATAGTGGAGCTGCATGTTCAACACATGCTAAGTCAACCCAAAGATCCTAAGGCAGAAAGGTTTGGAACCTTTGAGGAGCTGAGTATAAAGTTACATGTAGAACTCAGGGAACCTGAGATCAAAAGAAAAGTGAGAAAAGAAGTAGAGCACATTGCTCAAGGTCTTGGAATCTCAAAGGAGGCACTTGATGCCAGCCGGGAAAAGAGAAGGAAGGCCGAGGAAGAAGAGAAAAGCAAAGAAAGTGCTCCGGTTGGAGCTCCCACCCGGACCAGATCAACAAAGAGATCTGCACCTCCTTCAACCAAAAGTTCAAAACCGGAAGTCCAGGCATCCGGTAAGAGATCAAAGGCAAAAGCCACAAGGGCTTATGGAAGCCAAAAGGATGAAGAGGAGACAGAATCAGATGAAGGAGTAAGAGAAGTAAAGAAACAGAAAAAGAAAGGATCCGGTAAGCCCTCCACAGGCCAAGAAAAGGAGGAAATGGCAGAGGTAACTGTTGAAAAGCCCACTCTGTCATTAGAGAGCATAATCAAGTCGGTCACGGTGGATGGAAACCTTCAACCAATGACAGAATCATATGATGACTTCAGTGAGGCCGACCAAAAGACTCTGCAGGAGGCCACAGTGAAATATCTTAACATATATAATAAGGCTTTCATTGAAATAATATCTCTTATTCCTAAAAGCCTAGAAAAGGAAATGGAAGTGAGAAAAAATAATGCTCATGCTAAAGATCTTGAGATCCGGGAGCAGATAGCTATTCAGCTATATCCTCAAATTGATCCCAAGACAATGAACATTATCTTCAAGGATTGTAAAGATGAGTTCAGAAGCAAAGCCAGGATGAATCAACTCATGCTTGGTGAGACTGACAAAGTGGCCCAAGAAACAGAAGAGATCCTCCGGAAGGCCTTCAAAAGGTTCAATCTTCCTGTTGTAGAGGACTTAGGTGCAGAAACAGCTGCTGATTTGGAATCTTCTGTTCCGGAAGAAGTGAGCCCTGAACAGACAAGTGAGGACTTGGGACCCTCTGCTCAAGAAGAAGTGGCCCATGAACAAGTTAGCATCTCTCCTCCGGTTTCCCCTACAGTCTCCGGATCCAAAGAAGAAGAGCAACTACAGGAGAAGGAAGCAGTGGTGAAAGACAAAGAGGTTGACAGTTCTAAGACTGCAGAAGAAAAGAAACATCTGTCTCCGGCAAGAGACACTGCACAAACTGTTCAACAATTTTTGAGTAAAGAAACTCTAGAGATTGATGAACCGGAGCTTCTCAAAGGTCCATTTGATTTTGACTCTCTCTCTCCGGTACAAACAATGAAGATAGCTTCATTTGCAAATGCCAAGGCAAATGAAAAGCTCCTGAAGTCTCATATGGAAGACTGTGAGTTGATAGAGGCTGCTTCCGGAATACTTGTAAAGATCATGCCATCAGTCCAGATAGATCCGACAGCCTCCACTTCCGGTAATCTAAAAACCTTAGTCAGCAGTGTTGATACACATTTTGATTCTTTAGAAAAATCAGCTGAAGAAAAGGTCCGGAAGGAATTTTTGGATAAGAGATTTTCAGAGATATTAGAATTAATCTCTAAGGATAGGAAGATTGTAAGCATTGGAATAAGGAGCTTAGAGAATGCTCTTAAGGATGGCGGTGATATCTATAAATTTTGTATATCCTGGTCAAAGGCAACAGCAACATTTGACAAGAAAATAAAAGAGGAACAGGATAAGCTACAAAGCTTATCTCAAAGTTTTGATCCTCTCTCTTCCTCTATAATAAATCAAGAATGTCAGACTATTGCAGTCTTGAACGAAATAAAGAATCTTGAGAAGGAAAGGAAGAACATCACCAACCGGATGGGAGAACTTAGAAGGATTATAATCCCTAAGTTGGAAACCATGCATGAGGCCATCAGTGATGCTAGGACCACCGCCCAAACAAAAGATCCGACAGATCTCAAGCGGGCAGAAGTGTTTGCATTTTTGTTAAGTGGTCACATTTCAATTTTGGACAGAATGAAGCAAAGTTGGGCTACCGAAATGATTCAATTACAGACATCCTTTGCAGACATTCTTCAATATATGTGAGTATGTAAATATGCGGCTAAGTATAAGAAATTTTTGAAAATTTTGATATGCGGACCCTACCCTTTGCCATTGATGTCAAAGGAGGAGTGAGGAGCAGTGAAAAATGAGGAATCCAACTAAGGGGGAGTTCCGGAAATTGTATATAAAGACAGAGCATCAGCAAAGGGGGAGCATAGTGAAAACACTTAGTCATTTTTCACTAAGTGTTGCCATCAATGCCAAAGGGGGAGATTGTTGGCAAGAGACACTATATGGAATCATGGTTGTTGTCATTGATGGCAACAAAGGTCATCCCACATATCCGCAAGACATGATATGTCTCTACCGGAAGTCAGAATAAAGAATGTTGTGGTCCGGTGAAGAAGAACAGAGCATGTGGCAAGGTCTGACAGATTGGTCCGGACCTCTCAGAGGAAGTGTCTTGGTGCAGTGCGGATTTGGGGAAGTCAAGAGGACTACCTTGAGTGGTATATTCCAAGGATTTAGCCTCCGGTGATGGACAAGGAAAAAGATATGAATGGTTGAGTACCGGATTCCTGAGAGACAGTGAAAACAGAGGAAGAACTGACTGGCAGAGTATCAGACTACTTTCCGGATGGGTTACTGTTGATGACAGAGGTTGTGAAGGCATGAATCATGTTTGGCCGACATGATTAATGATATCTACAAGTATATGCTTGATCCGCATTGCTTGGTGAAGAAGGATTCAGCCGACAGAATGAGAGTTTGTAAGAAACTAGACTGTTCCGGATGCCGACTAGAAAGGTGATGAAATTACTAGTGCGGATATATATAGAGGATGGATTTAGTTGTGAAAGGTGTGTGGATGTGGAGAGATATGCGAATAAGTCCAGAGAAAGAGCAGAGGTAGCAAAAAGGATCCGGTATGTGAAAGATAGCAGAACAAAGAACAGAGGAAAGATGAAGTGCAGCAGATCAGTGTACTGAGCCTAACTGGAACTGAACTCCAGCATATGCAGATGCTTCCAATCAGTTCAAGACTGTGATTATCATCACTTTGTAGACAGTGTGTCTTCTTGTAGGCAGTGGGCCTCTTGTGAGCAGTGTGCTCGGGCAGTGAGCCCTAATTGGCAAGTGCCATTTTTGTAATTTCCTATTCTTCTAACAGAGAATAATTCTTGGGTTAATCACCCCGTGGTTTTCTCCCTTAACAGGGTTTCCACGTCAAAAATACTGTGTCATGTGTTTCTTACTTCATGGTTAATGTTTTGTGTTTGATTTTATGCTGCTTCAATTAAGAGGAAAGTTCAATAAGGGAAATAATTAGGATAACTGATTCACCCCCCCCTCTCAGTTATCAACAATCCTACAGGATACAGTTGCTGAAGACATTCCTCCACATGATCCTCCACAGATACAACAGATTTTGGACACTAGAGTGGTCAAATAGACTAGGAACAAGAAGTACTTGGAGTACCTCGTCTCTTGGAAGGGACAGCCGAACTCTGAAGCAGTATGGATGACTGCAGAACAGATACAGAAACATGGTGCCGACCTTGATACTCTCATCTCAAGTGGACTTGAGATTTCTTCTTTTGGGGAGTATGGTGCAGGAGCACCCGCACATGATCAGGATATAGGTCCGCATGATGACATACATGATCAGGATATAGGATAGTTATCAGCATGATGACGGGATAGTCTATTTTTAGTATGTTTGACTTTATCTTGTAATAAGGTCCACTGGACCGATGCTATGTAATAGTTCAGCCTAGGAGTATGTGTAGGCAGTTAGAGATCGGGATAAGATAGTCTGAGTTGTCCTCTCTCCCAGCCGCTTGGAAGCTCCCAGCCGCTGGGAAGTGAAGTTGGTAGTACTCGAAGGATTTGTTATATATACCTTCGATCTGTTAGGGTTTAGACACAGTTCATATTGATAGTTCATATTGATATTGATGTTGCTAGATGTACTGGTGTTGAGTTGAGATTCAGGAGAGCAGTTCAGACATTGTGAAGCTGTATTCAGGACATTGAATTTCAAGTGAATAAGATCTCATCTTTTGCATTATCTGGTTGTACCTGTGTTGATTTCCTTTCCGTTTTGCAAGTTGATGGGCACTTTCAACCCTTCCACCGGTTGAACCTGCAAATCGGTGGAATGGTCCTGTATCATAGTTTAGTTTGCATTTGTGTTTTCTGTTTATGCATTGCATTGTTCAGGAGATCTATTAGGAGCATGCTGTGAATCAGCCTAGCATCCTCATGTGCTAGGTCTAGAAGATAAGTTGTTAGATTTTGGTTTGAAGATGATCCAACCTGGTCGTCACATGATCTTTGTGAAATAGAGCGGTTCTGAGTGTTTACATGCAGTGGAAGGATACACAGGAGTCTACATGTGCGTTTTCTGCCGGAGCGAGCCGCATCGTCGTCTGCGAATGCATCGCCATCAGGATCGGGTCGTGAAGTTGTTGAAGTTTGCATGTTGCAAGTGCATCATGATGTTTTGAGTTGGATATATACTCAGTGTATATATCGCAGTCAGGATCATCTCTCGGAGAAGCTCATCATCCGCGTATCGCTAACGGATGCGGGTGTGAAAGTTAAGTTTTTTTGGCTAAGTGTTGAAGAGTTCATCAGGAGGATGTGTGACGTCATCGTCATCAGGATATGACGTCATCGTCATCAGGATATTAAGAAATCCCTCAATGCGAGTTTATCCTGTTGTCGCTAAGTGGTTAAGTATCGGCGTAGGCAGGAAGTTGTATTAGCATCATCAGGAGGTTTCGAGGAACCGGATGAACAATATCATGATGCTGTTGCTTGTATCGTCGGGCAGTGGAGCATCGAAGGCAAGTTGTTGAAGTGCAACGTCATCAGGATATTAGAAGCTACCAGATATTTGGATATCCTGCTGACGAAGGTGATATTGAATATCATGATGATGTCGCTTGTATTTGGCACCCGATGAACAGTGCAACCGGAGGATGTTTGCGCCCATTTATTATCATGATGATGATGATAGGCGACAGGCGGAGGAGGTAAGTAGTAGTCGACAGGAGGATATTTGCGATCATCTGAAATATGATGATGCTGTTGAAATATGATGATGCTGTTGAAATATGATGAGGCTGTTGGTGTCTTTAGGAAATATGATGATGATGTTCAGCCGATAGAGAATTTTATCATGCTGTTTGTATTGTGGGCTACTCCTTCCTGTTAGTTAGCCTCCGTTGCGTCCCACTCTGCATCAGCGTCCCTTGGAGTGCTCATCATGTTGCATGTATTGTTTTCATTCATTATCCTCTGAAATTTGCATCAACTGTATCTAGCTGTGGAATGTCCTGGTGAACATATGGTTTGATTTCTTCTCCTCATGCCAGTATCAAGCATGTATGTGGATCAAAAGCTAAAGGTTCAACATAATTAGAAGTATTCCCTTTAATTTCTTTCAATTTCAGAACATCTCACCATCACAATTGCAAATAATTGATAACCTTAAGCAAATAACGTAAATATGCCGACATCTCGTAGGTAATTGCAAATATTTAGCATATTTGAATAAAAAAACATGCACAATTGAAAATATCATGCAAAGATCGAGGTATTCCTACATCTTTTCATCAAATAACTACATAATTTGACTTCTCTGTAAAGAATTTCTGCAGGAACGTCATGATGATGGCGCAATTTCACGTAAGGCCCCAAAATGGAAACAGCAATTCACATTAACTACTGAGTAACGTCAGACGATTAAGACCTAATCACCGGAGACTTGGGATCATGAATTCTTCGAATTCACTGTATCTTTCAAGATGAATAAAGGTTAATGTGTACTTTTATTCTATGTTTGTTTGTGACTAACATCATGACCAACAGGTCATAACAACACTCATCAAGAAAACAAGAACAACACAGAGTAGCCAGATGGTATCCCATAATTGAGCCATTATGGTGTACTAGCATACCCCTACGTTGGTGATTGAAGGTATTTCCAATGATTGGTTTTAAACAAGTATTTGTTTAGGGTTTGGATCTACCCTTGTGTGGAAGCAAGGGACATGAGGAAGCTTGTAAAAAAAATTGTGGTTGTTTTCCATTGGCACCGCCTACCACCCACAACTACTTTTTCCTTAGTACACCATACACCTGTGAAGAAGACTTTATATTTGAAAATGTGATGCAGCAATATTAATCACTAGAGGTCATTTTTGAGGAATTTCACAGCCCTGTGACCACACCATTCACATCAATAGGCCACTGATTAGCTAATTCAATTCATTAGACTTAAGCATTCTAAAGTTTGCAAAAAAAAATCATTTAGGGTTTCAAACATGGTTGTAGTGATTTTGTCTTCAGACTATAGACATTGTAAAGTTTCAAACAAATATTAATTTAGGATTTCTTCATTGTTGTGTGTGAGGCAAAGACGGTGGGCCCATCTACAGCTTATTTTGGGTGTGGGTTGGGACTTTAGTCCCACATTATTGAAATAGCAGTGCTTTTGGCTATTGAAATAGCCTACTAAGTTTTTTGCTATGAGAAAGTCTCACGTGGCTGTGAAAGGCCTCCCTCTCGTGTGGATTGGTGAATGTGCTCACTGACTTGGTGATTTGGCATTGAGACTTGGTGACTTGGCTCTTATGTGGCATGGGAACTTGCCACATACTTCAAATATCAAGATTCACTTGGCCCTAAAGGCCCAATTTTTTGCCTCTACTAAAGGATGTGGTCACATGGGCAACTAGAATTGAACCCTTAGGTGCTTACTGGCACCTTGAAAGTGCCTTTATAGGCCTTTTTTTTCATTTTTGCATAACTTTTGCAAACGAAGGCCAATTTTTACAAACTAGATATCAAAGGAAAGGTATTTTTGTCACTGATGCAGTGGTTGAGGTATTTCTCAATTATTTTTATATTTGATGGTGCTTTTACTCTATTGAAGTTTGATATTAGTTTTTCTTCATTTCTTATGAACAAAGGAGTTGGTTGTGTATATTGTGAAGAATAATTGTTGCATTCTCTTATTTCATCATGGATTTGCCTATAGAAGAACTTTTAACTACAACAAATTATCTTAAGTGGAAATCCAATATGGAGATTTTGTTGTTAAAGTTGAAGTTGCAAAGGATTACTTTTGACCAAGATCCTGAACCCACTAGTGTTGCAGAAAAAAGGAAATGGTTTAATCAAAGAGATGAAGCTCTTAGCACTCTCATTATGTCCATTTCTCCTGATTTGATTCCATATGTTATCTTGTAAGCATCTTAATGATATTTGGACTAGCTTAGAGAATATTTTTCATAAGCCAGATAAGAAGAGGAAATTTCATTTGGAGAATGAACTAATGAATCTAGATCCTAGACATTTTTACAATATCTAGGACTTTTTCACCAAGCTTAATTCTCTCATATTGCAATTGTCTGAATGTGGAGTTAAAAAAGAAGATGAAAAGTTGATTCTATCTATTCTCTCTAAGTTAGGTCTTGATTATTCTGTATTTGTTTCTACATTTTATGCTACCATGGATGCTCTAGGTAGTGCACACAAAATGCCTTCTCTTGATGGTTTTGTAGTGCAACTCACAAGGGAACAAGAAAAGTTGGCACAAATAGGAACATTGACACTTACAAAGGCTCAAGCACTTCTTGCAAAAGATCCTAAGGCTTTAAGTGGCAAGGACAAGAATTAGAATAAGGATTCTAAGTCTAAAGAGAAAGTTAAGGATCCTCCTTCATAGTCTACTCATGAGACCAAGACCTCTTCTAAAGAGGAACCATCACAAAAGAAGAAGATCAAATTTGCTTATTGTAAGAAATTAGGACATGATCAACATAGGTGTTATACTAAGAAGATTGATGAGCTTACTCACCTTCTTTAGAAGAACAACATCCCACTACCCTCATCAGAGTCTCCTACTTCTGCTTCACAATTGGCATCATCTTCATCTACATAGTCAAGGAATGCAGGATTTGCTAATGGGATGAAAGGTAAAGCACTCTTGGCTTCCACTATTCTTGAAAATGGGAGATGGCTTCTTGATTTAGGAGCATCTCATCATATGGCATCTTCTTTGGATATGTTCTCTTCTTTTGAGCCTTGTAGTTCATCTAATATTTTTATGGGTAACAATACATACATGAAGGTTTGTGGGAAAGGATCTATTGATATGGGTAAAGGATGTTTTAATGATGTTCTTTATGTACCCTCCTTGACCACTGATCTCCTTTTAGTATATCAAATTACTCATGGTGCACAAGGTAAAATAGTTGAGTTCACTCCTGATCATGTATACATTAGAGACATAGAGACTAGAGAGATCATTGCTATAGGAGTTGTGGATCATGCATCTCGCTTGTATGCTTCCTCCCATTTTGTTCTTGATGATGATATTCCTTTAGATAATGTTCATACCCTTCCATCAAGGGTGAATCATGTTTGTGAGGAGAAGCTTGGTCACTTGAACCTTGGTGTTCTTGAGACTAGTGTTGAACTTCCTCCTCCTTCACCTCCTACTTCTTTAGATTTGAGTTCTTCGCTTGAGCAGGTTGATCATAGTTTTTCAGATCTTGCTTTATTAGATGAGCATTTGGTAGGTATCTCAGACTTGTTTGTAGAGTCTCATCTTGCAGATTTGGGAGACATACTTGAGAGGATTTCTCTCCTCTTTGATGATAGTTATAGCATGGTTATTGATATATCTACATCTTCTTTGGAGATTGACATTGATGATGTAATTCCCCTCATTTTGGCTTGTGATAGTTGATAGTTTTATATTGCACTTGATAGTCTTGAGACATTTGAGTTATTAGAATTATGGTTTATGCTTATGATCATGATGGACTATGTTTGGTTGATGTGGTTTTGACATGTGTTATGAGTTTTATGATGACATTAGTGATATTCCAGTTTATGATGTGATTGACATGATTAGTAATGGTTTGATATTATCATGTTTTATGTGATTTTTTGATATCTGATTGTTAAATAGAAATGTTTATGTTTATTGTCTTGTTTCAGAGCAAGGAGGGTGTAGTACTACTCGTTTCGAGCACCCTAGTATGCTACAATTCTCTGACTCTTTGTGTGTTTGATATATATACATTTGTTCATATACAACCTATCATTTTGATGCAGGTTGCAGGTATCGGGCATCGACTCCACCTGACTTAGTAGGTCTAAGCGTGCCCTTATTCCAACGGATAACGTTGATGGGAGATAACATGGGGTTTTCCCTAGGTCAGTTTCAATCTTCAGTTTGTGGTCGTGAGTCGAGATGTCACTCTTTGGTCCTTGCTTTAGGTTGTTGGTCATCGTGTGGTATGTGGAGTTATTGTCAAGCTTTGTTTAGTTAAGCCTATGTGTATTTTGGGATGCATTAATGAATTAATATTATATTAATAATGTTATTAATATGTTAAATATAATAGTATTTTTCTTAGTCGTAAATTATTAAGGAAATTTGGAATATTATTTAAGTAATTTTAATAAAGATTAAATTCATTTTTTAAATAATTTTAATAGAATTTGAGTCATAAGTATTTAAAATGGTTAAAATAGTATATATTAATTTAAAGAATAATATTAGTCTCTAAATTATTTCTTATGAGTTGTTGAATAAGATTCTAGACATGGAGATTTCTCTGGAAAGTAAAAATTTATTGCTTTAGGGTAGTGGGATTTTTTGTAACGGATTTGTGGTAGTGGAAATTAATGGATTTGTCTATTTTTAGTTTTGGGGGGAGTTATTTGTGGAGAGAATCATTCTGAGTGAGATAGACAGAGAAATTGGGGGAAGAAATTTTTATGGGAAATGGAAGAAGAACTTGAGGAAGCTGAAGAATTTGAAGCCTTGGATCAAAATTTTGGGTATGCTTGTATTTCCTATAGCAATTCAGACAAATTGGCTTAAATCATTGTTGAATTTCTTATGTGTGTGTTTTAAACTTGGAAATTATTGTCTTCCTATCGCCTGAAGATCCTGTAGTTTTGAAATTGATAGTACTATGTCATCTGGAATTGATGAAAATTTATTCCAATCAGACCTCTTACTAGACCATTACCTACCTTGCTACGCTCCGTGTCAAAATTCAGCTTACCTAGCTTTTGCTTCTCCAAATCCATTGCCAGAAAATGAATTTTTAAAACAATTGATGGCTCTGAGAAATTACAATGACAGAGAATCATATAAAATTTTCCTCTACACCTATCTCAGCATACCATTGTACGACCCTTCAGTCTTCATTTCCTAAACTTCCAAATTCTTAGTAGCAACCTCAGCATCCTCCAGTCACTACCATATAGCCTCCTCTCTTGACCACCTTGAAGTTTCTTCTGCCTTTTAACCTAGTTCTTCCTTGCAAGCTCAATCTGACCATACGGTGTGAGGAAGGTTGTTCTGGCAACTCTAAAAACTTAACTCTAAACTTTCCTATGGGCCGCTGTATGGCCTACTCCCATCTTTGTTAAATTTTGTCAAAGCCTGAAGTTGAAATCATTGGTGCTAATTAATTTCTCAAATTTTGCTGCCCTCTAGTTGACTACCGTACATCCTTGGATAAGAGATTAATCTCTGCATTGTCTTGTTTTTTCTTCTTCTTCTCTCAGATGCCTTGGGTCGTCCCTCTAGCTTGTTCCATCATTTTCTCTAGATCCTCTTCCCATTCCATAATTTCCTTGCAAGCCATTTTTTCATTTGGAATTTTTTTAGGTAATGACTTCTGTGAAAACATGTATTATCAATATATTGAATTTCTCTTGTTTTGCAATAGCTTTTAGGGCTGGAATCAATTTAGAAAGTATGCAAATGTAAGCTAAGTTTTAGAAAATTCTATTAGGAACTCCTTGATCAACTAGTAATATTGCTTTGAGATTTTCTTGGAGTATTAGTTATATTGTTATATTGTTTTCTTTTTTTATCAAACTCATTAAATAATAAAAGTGTTGAAATTAATATTAGTATAAATCATAAAATTAGTTAGGATAGATCTATAATTGCTATTGTAATGATGCGAAATGTTTGAGCAAAATTTCACAGTTAGGGCAAGGAGATCGTTACGGTCTCAAGAGAGTCTTTTTATAGAATTTTATTAGGAGATGGAGGGGTTTTGGAACTTTCAGGGAAGAAAGACTTTTTATCAAGACCTCCTACGCATGGAAGAGAAGGTTTTAACTCAAGATACAGGTGGTTTGGAAGGTCATTTCAGAATACAAAATATGTGAAAGATATTAAGCAAATATGGGTTCCAAAAGAAAAATCAATAGGTAAGGATTTTACTGTAACTAAGGAGATTGAGATTCAGCTTCCTGAAGACCATATTTGTCCTCATGTCCTAGATCTAAGTCAGCATGTGTTAATAGGTAAGATTTGGAATTTTGCTGCTGAAGCTCATATTTTGGAATCTTGCGTAAATGATAATCGGAGCGAAGTATCCAATTTTTGGTTGTTGGATAAGGGTTTGGGGTTTTTTATAGTTATTTTTTCAAATAAGGAGGCAAGAGATAATATTTTGAAAGTTAAATCTTGGTTTTTCAAAGGGAAAGGAATTTATTTACAAGAATGGACTCCAAATTTTGATCCCCGAACTAATGCAAATAATTACTTTCCTTTCTAGATTAGTCTTCATAATTTACCTTTGGAATATCGAGATTTGGGTGTTTTAAAATTTATTGCTGAAAGAGTGGGGTTTTTTTTGAATCATGATATGTTGACTTACAAAAACCCTAGTCTTCTAGTAAGAATGTGTGTGGTCATGAACGCCTTTTTTCCATTACCATCTTTGGTGATTTTGAAAACTACTAATAGTGTTTGGGTACAGAATCTGGAGTTTGAAGATCCTCAAACTATTTTAAATTTTGATAATCTTTGTAATTCAGAGGAATGGGGGGTTTCAGAAAAATCTCCTGATCTTTTACCCATTGTTAAAGATGCTTCTCCAGATTTAGGTATTGATAAATCAAATTGTTTGGAAGAAGATCTTGTTTTAAATGTGTCAAATGAATCTGGTTTCTTAATTAATGCGCAAAGTGAAAATCAAGAAGATCCTATAATCGTTAGGGAAAATTCTTTGCTTTCAGTTGAGACGAGTTCAAAAGTGCATGTATTAGATATAGGGGTTGAAGGAGATTCAGGTTTAGAGTGTTCAAATATGGTTTTACCTTCTTTAGATGCTGGGGTTATTGGGTCTGAGGATAATGAGTTGTCTTTTAATTATTTAGTTAACCCTTCATTTGGGTTGGAGAGTAATGCTATTTCCTCTTCCCAAGATCTCATTATGGCGGAACAGGGTGATTTGAATTTAGATTTTGTTACTAATTTTTTAGATAGTGCTAATAATGCTTCAGACTCCTTGCCATTTGTGATGAATGTAGTAAATAAGGACCCTTTAGTTTCTTCTATAGATCAGATTTCAGGGGAATTTAAGGATTCTTTCCCTTTAGAGGAGGTGGAAAAGTTTATTGATGAAGTTATTTCCAAAGTAGGGGAGGAATTAATTAATAAGATAGATGATGAAGTAATGGCTGAGGAAGATGTGGAAGGGAGTGATGTTTTTTCCTCGATTTCTCAAACTCCTTTAGAGGAAAAATGTAGTCCCACTCCTCCTACTAAGCCCCGGGGAAGGAAACCAAAATCTAAGGTTACAGAAGAAGAAATTCAAGCACGAGTTCAGACAACATTAGATAAAATGTTAACTAGATCATCAGTGAGGAGAGCTTGTAGCTCTCCTCAAGACCAATGAAAATCCTAACATGGAATGTTAGGGGTATTAACACCCCTAACAAAAGATACCTAATAAAACATCAATTGGATTTATCAGGTGTAGATTTAATTTTTCTTCAAGAAACAAAACTCTCTGCGTCTTTAGCAGAGAATTTTTTTAGCAAATGGAAAAAATGGAATTTCTCTACTGTGGCAGCCTCTGGTGCTTCAGGAGGTTTGGATCTTCTTTGGAATAAATTTTCAGTGGATGTTCAAATTGTTTCTACAACTCCCAATTGTTTACTAGCAGAAATTCATTTTGGATTAGAATCTTTTTGGATAATTAATGTTTATGGTCTAACTTCTACTATAGACAAAAAAAGTCTCTAGGATTTTTTAAGTGTTATTTTACAAGATCTTCAGAATGAGAAGTTAATTATTGGAGGTGGTTTCAGTGCCATCTTGGGTTTAGATGAAAAATTAGGGGGTATAAGCCCTTCCTTAAAGACTATGGTAGATTTTTCCAAATTTGTTTCAAATAATGGTCTGATTGATTCTATTCCCTTTAAGGGTAAATTTCCTTGGTCAAATAGAAGGAAGGGTTTCTTGCAGATAGCAGAAAGGTTGGATAGATTCCTTCTTTCCTCCTCTTGGATCTTTCAGTAGTGCTCATTTTCTTCTTCGATTCTTTCTTTTTCAGGATCAAATCATTTTCCTGTTCAATTAAATTTGGAATTCGTGGAAGTCTTTCAAGGTAATAAAAAACCTTTTAAGCTGGAAGCAATGTGGGTTTGTGATTCTGATTTTGTTCCATTAATAAAAATGTGGTGGGAGTCTCTTCCTTTTATTAAGGGATCTAGAATGTTTCAAGTTTGTAGAAAGCTTTATCTGTTAAAAGAGAAAATCAGGGGTTGGAATATTTCTCATTTTAAAAATATTTTTCAAGAGAAGGAGATAATTTTAGATAAACTTCAATTCATTAATTAGCAAATTATTAATCAAGGGATGGATAATCACTTGTTTGAATGTCAAAAAGTGTTACAGTTAGATTTGGAGGAAATTCTTTTGAGAGAAGAGATCTTTTGGAGACAAAAGCCAAGAGAAACTTGGTTGCAGGCAGGAGATAGAAATACTAGATTTTTTCATGCCTTAGTAAAAATGAATAGGCATTTAAACAAAATTCAGCTCATCCAAAATAAGGAAGGAAATCTCTTGTCTGATTTTGGTGATATTCAAAAAGAGGCCGTTTCCTTCTTCTCCTCTCTTCTTTCAGATAATAATGCTTCCTTCTCAGAAGAGCAGTGTAATTCTTTATTGAGTAATATCCCCTGTTTGGTAGATAAAGAAGATAATCTTATGTTGCTAAAAGAATTTTCCCTTGAAGAAGTTTGGCTTGCTTTGGAAGAGTCAAGGAAGAACAGTAATATTCTAAGGGAAATGAATTCTACTTTTATAGCCCTAATTCCAAAACTTAGTTCTCCAACTTGTTTTGCTCATTTTAGGCCTATTTCATTGTGTAATACCTTGTATAAAGTCTTTACTAAAGCCATCACAATGAGATTGGCCTCCTTAATTCCAAAATTAATTTCTGATGAGCAAGGAGGATTTGTTCCAAGAAAAGAGATAGTAGATGGAGCATTAATAGCTCATGAAGTTCTACACTCTATTAAGGAATTAAAACTTCTGGCCATGATTTTAAAATTAGACATGAAGAAGGCCTATGATAGAGTATCTTGGGATTTCTTGTTGAAGGTTCTTGGGAAATTTAGTTTTTTGAAAAAATAGTGTAAATGGATTTGGTCTTGCATTTCGAAAGTAAGGTCAGTAGTCCTGTTAAATGGAAGTCCTACTAATTTTTTTCAAGTCTCAAGGTATTAGATAAGGGGGTTCTCTATCTCCTTATCTTTTCATATTGATGGCAAAAGCTTTTAGTCAAGATATCATTAATCAATGTTAGCTTTCTAATTGGAAGGGTATTGTTATTGTTCAGGTTCCTTTTCCTATTACTCATACTCTATTTGTAGATGATACTTTATTGTTTGGATTTCCTTCTTTATGTGCGGCTAAATGCATTTAGACTACAGTCACAAAATATTGTGAAGTCTCCAATCAAGAGGTTAATTTGGACAAGTCTAATTTTTTTTTTCTTTAACACCAAGGCAAATATTCAGTCTAGAATTATTTCTCTTTTGAAATATAAATTGGGGTCATTACCTAGCCAATATTTGGGCATTCCTTTATTTTTTGGTCCTAATAGGAAGTCCTTTTGGGCAAAGATTTCTAAGTCAATTCATAATAGAATTGCCCTATGGAAGGGCAGATGGCTTACTTTGTCTGGTAAGATTACTCTTCTTAAGTCAGTCTTGACTACTCTTCCAATATATATGCTCTCAGTATTGAAAATTCCCAAAGGAATTATAGAAGATATCCAGAAATCTCTTAGGTCTTTTCTTTGGAAGGGTAGTTCAGAAGTCAGTAATAAGGTCCCATTGATTTCTTGGGATAAGGTATGTATTCCGAAATCCTTAGGGGGGGCAGGTATTAATAGTTTAGAATCTCAAAATAAGTCTTTGGGTGCTACGTTGGCTTGGAAGCTTTATTCCAAACCTCAGTTAAAGTGGTGTAAACTTATGCAGTATAAGTATTTGAATTCTTCTGAACCTGAAAGAATTTTCACAGTAGAGAATCCTCCTAAGGGATCTAGTATGTGGAATTTTTTAGTGGCATGTAGGGGGGTTATTCTCCCTAATCTTTCCTGGAAGGTTTTTAATGGCTCTAAGGCTAGTTTTTGGGAAGATTCATGGAATGGTTTCCCTCCTCTTTCTCTTTGTGATGGTTTGGATCAGGCTAGAGATTTCCTTTTACTTAATTAGGGGAGCAAGGTGAGAGATTATTTTTTAGTAATTAGGGATGGTTCCTTCTCCTCAGTGGTGTGGAAAGACTTTTAGCAGTGTGATTTTCCTCAGGAACAAAAAAATTTGCTTTCTTTTCAGCTTCAAAAAAGGAGGATTTGTTTTTCTAATAAAGTAGATGAATTAATTTGGACTTTTGCAAATAATGGTTCTTACTCTGTTTGTGATAGTTATAGATCCTTGGTTTTCAAACAAGGAAGTTAGATGTTGGACTGGCCTTTATCTCTTTGCTAGAATATTGCTTGTCTTCCTAAAGTGGGTGCTTTTGCTTGGTTGGCGCTTCAAAGGAAAATTTTGACTAGTCAAAGGCTTACTAAACTTGGTTTAGAAGAACCTTTTAAATGTGTTTTCTGTGGAAAGTGTGATGAGGAGCCTGATCATCTCTTTGTGCTTTGTCCTTTTCTTCAACTTGTTGGTATTGGTTATTTTTTAAGCTTAATTGGTGTGCTCCTTTACCTAATTCTATTTTAGATTTGTTTCGTAGCTGGCCAATTCTTTATAAAGGCACAACTTTCTCTTCTATTTGGATTGTCTCTCCTTCTGTTGTGATATGGAATTTATGGTTAGAGAGAAATCGAAGGATATTTAGAAAAGAATTCCAAACTTGTGAAATTATTTTGTCAAAGATTGAGAAGTCTATATTAGAAGTGGTCATGAGAAATTTACAAAGGAGGGTTCTTCAAATTTAAATTTTTCCTCCTGGGATGATCAGCTTGTGAAATCTTGGAAGTCTTTAAATCCCTTTCCAGACTTGGGATTTTCTTCAAACTTTAAAATTGATAGAAGTACCATTAGATGGTTGTTTCCTGTTCAAGGGTTTGTAAAACTTAATTTTTATGGTGCTTCGCAAGGTAACCCAGGTCCTGCCTCAATTGGGGGAGCTTTAAGAGGGGATTTGGGAGAACTTTTAGTGGCCTTTTCTTTAAAAATATCAGAAACCACTAATAATCTAGCTAAGGCTATGGCTCTGGTTGAAGGTTTGAAATTAGCAAAGCAGGTGAATATTGTTAACCTTCACATAGAAGGGGATTCTTTGGTAATAATCAATGCTTTGAAGAAAAATGTTGCATTAAATTGGAAGATTAATTATCTTTTACAAGAGGCATGAGATTTGTTGAAATTTTTTGATAAATTTATTATCTCTCATTGCTATAGAGAAGGTAATCTTTTGGCGGATGCTTTAGCTAATTTAGCATTCGATTTGGAGGTAGACCGTTTGATTTTAGACAGTGGGAACATTGGAGGTTTCCCTAATATTTTAAGTTTAATTGAAAAAGAATCTAGTACTTGTTTAGTTTGAAAGCATGAGAAGCACACTCCTCTTAATACCTCCTGCTTATCCGTTCTCAGCTTTAAAGTTGTTATTTCATGTGTATTAATTGTTTCATTATGTCATTTGCTTGTGCTCTTCTTTCATAGCTGAGTAATCTACATTGATTCCAATTCTTCAATACTTTACTTCAGATTGTTGGAATGTGGCATCATTTGAGAGGACTTGTAATGATGTTGTGCATTAATATTTGAAGCCCCTTGGTCTATTTAATCTCAATCAATGTTTGGTTTATTCATCCCCTGTTTCTAAGCTTTAAGATGGAGATTCAATTAAATCATAGACTTCACTTCCCTATGCAGAAATGAGAAATGACCTTTTTTGGGAATGTAAATGCAGAGGGTTTAGCTTCTGTGTTTGCAATTGATAATCAAGATTCTGAAGAAGTGGTATGTGAGGTGGTAGGGAATGATTTGTTGGAATCCCATGTGCGTTCTCTATACCCTTCTTAGATTTTATCAATGTTTGCTTCTAATGTGATGGATTTGGTCCAGGATTCCTCTGTGGTAAGGTAGTTAATTTCAAAGTTTGTTCATCATTTTTTGTATTCAGAGGATGTGTTACTAGATGCTTTCTAGAATTATGAGTTGTTTAAGTCAGGTACTCTAATTGGTGGAATGCAATATTCTTCATTCTCCTGCTCACAATTGCACCTTCAATGCCTTTGGTTCGATCATCTGACTTGAGAATGAGGATCTGTTGAGCATCCCTCTTCATGCTCATAGAGCTGAGTTGGGTGAATTATTGGTGAATTAGGTGGAAGAGAAGTTTCATGCTCTGCTCTTTTTGATTCAGTTCCATCCTCAGATTTCTCCTCCTCCTGGGTCACCAGTTGAACCGGATGCTGCCAAGGGTAATGTTATGTTGCAAGATCTTAATGCTCTAGTTGATGGTTAGAATGTTTGCTTGTATTTAGTCATTAGTTTTGTAAATTTTTTGGCAAAGGCTTCTCCTCTAAAGCTTTGTATAGTTCTATGGAGATGTTTACTTCAGTAATTTTGCTCTCTTTCAGCTGATGTTCCGAGGGATATTTTCAAATCCTTTTTTGTGAGGAGTTTTTGGGGGCAAAGACTGTAACTCTTTTTTGTATTATTCTATTTCCCCCATTCCCAATGTTGTAATCCCTATAAGTGAAATTGTAAATTCCAAGCTACAACTGGAGGTTTTCTTGCTGGCTCTTTCTTGTCGGTATGCTCTATTGAACCAACTTTTTGTAACTTTTTAATATTAATATATATAATTATAGTGTCTTGTCACTTTTGTTCAAAAAAAAAAAAATTATCCTATAATTATCATTATTAAGTTTATTGAGTTAAATAATGGTTGTGCTCATTTTATTTTGTTAGATATAAATTTGTTTAGTTATGACTTAGCAATATACATTATTTTAATAGATAAATAATAAATTAGAGTTTTATTGTAATGGTTAATCAAATATTAGATGAAATTATATTTCTAGAATGGTCTAGTATTTGGATTTTATTTAAGGGTGAGTGAAAAATCTTATTGTGCTTTCCAGTTTAAATTGTTCTATTGTGTTATGTTGAGTTGATTTTAAATATGGTCTTGCTTGGAAATTCCATTGTTAGTTGTTATCATCGAGTAGTAATGAGGTAATTGGTTGATTATGTTATACTTTGGTTCTGAGTCATATTGTTCTAATGGAAGGTCATAGTCGTTTAAACCCTTGTTCCATATCGGGAGATGGACCTATGTATAGTGGTATTGTGTTCTATTTACCTGACTCCAAAGGTTAGGCCACTTGGTTTCCTATTCAACATTGTGTCATTGTAAATCTTTTAATTTAACCAAGAGTTGAAATGGATGGGGAAAAAGTTTTATGGTTTTTGGATTTAAAAGTGTCTATGTAATGTATTGGATTGTAAAATTTAGATGCCTTGTAGTCCATTGTCCATGCATGTCATTGGTTTCTGGATGTTGGTTAGGGGTTGCTAGTTGCATGTAGGAGAGTGGCTTCCATGGTGGGGCCGGTGCCCAAAGTGGCTTCCTGGGTAACCCCATGGAAGTTGTAATCAAGTGATAACTTAATAATTTATTTAGGTGGGTTGGATAGTAATTTACATAAAAAGATAAGTATGATGCCTCACCCATGCCTTGAGTGCTCTCATAGGCTAAGGATGGGATGAGAAGGCTTGGTTGGTAAGGTCAACCTCCTTGTCTCCATGAGAGGATGTGTCGGCTCCGCATGTGTCACCCTATGGGGCCGGTGCCTAGAGAGAGGCTGCCAGGGTAACCATAGATGGGGGCCAATTTCTAGAGAGAGATAGCCTGGATAACCCATGCTAGGACCATGCGATGATACTCTCCATACTGCAGTCTAGTTACTTCCTTTTTATCTTTGTTGTTACCTCTGGAGTATTGTCTTGTCTTGAGGATTTGAGTAAGTTTGATGATTTGAGTAGTCTTGATGAGTTGAGTAGTCTCGATGATCTGAGTTGTCTATGTCAAGTTTGTATCTTCTTGCTTGTATCCTTTGACTTAGTGGAACCTCATTGTTATCTCCTAGCTCAGGTGGGTGGACCTTAGGGTTCCACATGGTTGGGTGGAAGAGCTTAATCCATTGGTTTTCTTGGTCCTCATGGTTCGTGTTTCCACAATTGATGTGTTTCCAGTTCTAGATCTATGCTTGCCTCATCGGAGCTATATTCTACTTTCAAAATTGTATAATCTTATTGTATATTGTAAACCGACGATATTGGTCATGAAGCTTATAACCTTGTAATCTTGTAATTGATCTTATGTAACTATTCTTATCTGTAAAAGAATGATGTAATTCTCTTATATGGCATCATAATGTATATCACTTATATTGCTATGATTTCATGTTTATTTGATGTAGTTATGTTCCCTAGAGGTATTAGTTGTGTAACTTGTTTAAATGTTGTAAATAGTGTAATTTTATTTAATGATTAATGCATTTACTTGCTTCAAAAATTTTTTTTTGTAAATTTTGCACTTGTTAGTCACACTCTCTAGGGTTGCATGATGGGGCATCACAAATGAGTTTTTTCCTTCACTTGATTTGTGTCATTTCTTGGTTGTTTTTTTATCATGATTATGTGGTGGATTATTCATTCTTGGAAACTCCTCCTCACTCTTCAGAGATTTCTATTTGGTGACTTCCTTCCTCCTTTCAATTGGACATGGAGTGGCTTCCTCATCATTCAGGGGACTTGTTTCTTCCTAAGGGGAGAGGTGTTTCTTGTAGGCATTGGATCATCTTTTGTTTCCAGGCATACTTCATCGGTATTGGAGCTTCTACATTATGGGAGGGATATAATGTCTCTCATTTTCCTTCCTATGGGGTTCATTGATTGTATATACATGATGTATGTAGTCCTTGGGGGCTACTAGTGAGTCCTCCATGCATCATTTTGTTTTCTTTTCTCTC
This sequence comes from Cunninghamia lanceolata, assembly GCA_027924645.1. NCBI lineage: Eukaryota > Viridiplantae > Streptophyta > Pinopsida > Cupressales > Cupressaceae > Cunninghamia > Cunninghamia lanceolata. The sequence continues at coordinate 905,466 of BSBN01000550.1, forward strand.
TTTTGGAGAGGAGTTTTATCCCACAGGGTTTTCTCCTTTTCTCCACTTGTGAGAGATTGCATTGCATTACATTTTCCATTGTACATGGGTACCTAACATAGTTGTGTAGCTAGGACCCATATTGCATCTTGCTCATATTGCATAATAATCTCCCTAAGTTGTACTTAAGGGGGGATGTTGGAGTAAATGGGTTTTTACCATTTACTTTGCTTAAGTTTTACTTAGGCATCATAATTATGTGCATATTAGTTTATTATTCAGTAGTTGTCGGTTATATTTTTTATCGACTTTCTCTTTGCCTGTATAAGCAAGGTTCTGTACAATATTTTATTATCTCATTTTCAATCATTATTCTGGAGAAATAGCTTTGCTTCTCTCGTATTGTGAAGGTTTATCCTACAGGTTGTGCTCATGGGAGGTGCTTGACACCAACATATAGCATCAAAAGTAATGATATATAATGTGCTTCACATTTGTATAATTCCATAATTCTATTCTAATACTATTGAATGTTTTGACTATGAATTAAATGTAAAGTAAAAATATTTGAAATGCTTATGTTTTTGCAAACTTGTGAATATTTTATTATTTTTATCACTACTATAAGTAATTAAATTTCATAAATCTAACTATAAAAACCTTATTGCAAATGAATAAGGTGATGAGCTTAGATAACATTAGTGTTAAATTATTTTTTAAGTCCTAATTTAAATAATGTATGAAAATATTGAAATTTAATGATAAAATTTGGTCTTATAAGGATAACTAATTTGTTCAAGTTAAAATACATTTAAATATACATGTGTAAATTACTAAACAATAATAGTCCATAAAATACTAAAATTAATAAAGTCCATGAAAATATTGAAACATATATATAGATCTAGTCCATGAAATACTGAAATACTAAAACATGTACATATATGTTGAACACAATGAAGTGTTGAGAGGGGGGTGAATCAACACACACTAAAACTTAAATAGGTATTTGCAGATAAAAATTGAATAACTTAGAGAACAAAAACTAAATCATGCAACAAAAGAATCAACACAAGAACACCAAAAATTTTATGTGGAAAACCCAAAATAGGGAAAATCCATGGTGAGTGTTAGCTCACAATATATTATGCTCACTGTAATAAGTATTACAACTTTGTTTTAGGGCTACAACCCAAGGAAGCTACTACTCCTTGAATACAGTTTTTAGGGTCACTCCCAAGGAAGCTACAACTCCCTACAGACTCATAGTCTTGATATAAGAATTATAGAGATAATGAATACATGAATTACTATATAGAAAACATCTAGGCTTATGTTGATATTGTAGTCCTCATTTTCTATTCAAATTCTACTTCTCAAACTGACTTTGTACACTTCATGCTTCACATACAAATTTGTCACTCTTACTTTTCACAAATGACTTTGATCTCCTATAAATACCCTCCACAACACATCACAACATTGATTAGGTCGACACCATGAAAACTTTTAGATGAAACGTGTAGTTCTTCAAAGGTCAGCTTCAATACATACAATATGTCAAGGAAACTTGTTGCGAACCTCAGGACGTCATGAAAGGATTCAAGGAACATCACCTCACATCTTCTAAAGTCAAAACAATTGATCAAGATCCTCCGCATATAACATAAACTAGTTTGCCAACCCAAACAGTACAAATATTGCTAACTATTTATCTTCATACCATCAGGGAGAAGCCAAAAACATCATGCGGACCAAGAGTTCAAAATTGTACCACCTTAGCAACATTTAACCACCTTTCTACTGAAGTATTAGATCAATCTATCCAACTGAAAGACAAGATATATGATAAACTACTAGAAACAGAGTATTCTAGACTAACTATGATACTCCACTATTCAAGATATGGCATTGCAGTACATCAAAAACCTTGAAACCTTTAGAGATGAACTTAAACATCATGATATGCATAATCATAAATTTGCACATCCTCATCTATCATTTCTAGAGAAGAGCAAGAGCTAGACTAAGGTATACTGGAGTCTGGAGAACAAGGATATACAATTCTTCATTCTCTAACTTACATATCTTGTGTGGTATCGGAAACAAGAAATATTTGTGTGTCGTTCAAACTTGAGGTATATTGGAGCATGTAGAACCTCTGTACAATTTTTTATGGCTAATCTATATGTATTTCATCTTCCACAAATACTCAAACATGTGCTTTGAGGCTTCCAGAACAGCCTATATTACCTCTGTTACTTGAATGTAGACCTTGAGGACCACTAGACCACTTGAAGCTTCAATATAGCACACCTTATACATCCATGAGCCTATCCTCAAAATTGCATGACCAAACAATTTTGTCCACAAGAATGCGGAGCATTCCAATAGGTCTTTACCATTGCTTTACACTGTTTAAGTAGTAACTGCTACTCTGTCACTTGTAACTTTTTCCGCTAAAGGTGTAGTGACTTGAAATCTTGAATATATTATGTTAGTATTATGGTAAACTTATCTTTTGATCTGAAATACTAAATCTTTCTCTACAGAGAAATGTGGACCAAAACATTGTGACTCTGCCTTAGGATATGCACTATGAATGCCTTATTCAAATTTCTGTTACTTATTACTAAGTGTGGTACTCCAAGCTGATGAGATACAGATGTAGGAGTATAGGAAACATGTTAGGACATAAGTGTTTACCTCCATATCATGTTTAGACACAAGACTGATCACCACATCATACTTAGACAATTTCTTCTTCTTCCGTACTGGTTTCACTTATTCTGTTAAGTCTTCCAGATTGACTTGCCTTTGACAAGCTGACCCCTTGACTTTAACTAATTAAAACCATCTCTCTCAAATATTCCACTATCCATCAGCTTCTCCTTGAATTTAAGTAAGTCAAACCATCTCTCTCAAATCTTCCACTGTCCATCAGGTTCTCTTTCTTCTATACACAACCTCTATAAAAGTTTGTCCTTATATTACCATATACTATGTTGACATCGATGACAACACATATTGCCAACAATCTCCCCCTTTGTTATTGATGGAAACATATACTCCTCCTTAGATATATATTTCTATCTCTCCCCCTTTGACATCAAGGATAGAGGGCCTGATAACTTCTACTTATATCAATTCAAAAGTTGTATAGACTCCCCCTTACAAAATGATTTCTACAAACTGTACTCCCCTGAGATAGAGATACCTCAAAAATAGATGCTATGTATATAATATGACACTACTATCCTCTACATGATTATATACATCAAAATTTGCCTTATTTACATTGCTCTTACAACTTATTTAGAAGGTATAATGGTTTCATAAATTACCTTGAGTTGTGTAAGAGTGGATGTCCAGTTGGTACTTTTTAAAGCAAGCATATGATTCTGACATTCACATTGCTTGCATAGTACTTCAACTTCTTCTATGTTGCTTGAAGTTTTCATCTTTTGATCAACATTTTCTACTTCCCCTAGCAAACTAGACAATGAAGCAAGTCTCAAATTTATTGCCTCCCTCAATTGACCAAATTGTTTCTTCAAATTTTCTCTTTGGTCCTGTAGTTGAGACAACTGTGCATGAAAATTTTCAACTTGTACCCTGATTGCCCCATTCTTGTCCTTTGAGAAATCATATGTTTCGTCTAGCTTGGAGATTTATGACTCAATGGAGTCAACCTGAGCTTTCATATTCTTTGTGGAACTTGGCCATTTTAGGCAGAATAGATACAATGTTGTGGCCTCATCAATGTAATTCTTAAGTTTCTTCAATTTTTCTTTCAATTTATTATGTGCCTTAGCACATTTATCAATCATCTCAGCCATCCTCTTATCACTTATTCTTTTTGTTGCCTCTTGTTCTACTTTCTACTCAATGTAGGAAGAATGGTCTTTGAAGGAATCTGTTAATAACTTAATATTTTGCTCTGGAGGCAGAGACGAGTCAATGATTAACTCTTGTAACCCTTCATGAATTACCTTCATAAAATCCTCAACCACACTGGATTTCTTCAAGTTTTCTTGTAAAAATTATTTCCTTGCTGAGGCATGCAATATGTCACCAAGCTGCAATTTGTGAATGGGAGAAATATTTGCCAAATCAATTTGTTCTTCATGAGTGGGAATTTATAGTAGTTGAGGAGTAATTACTAGTTGAAATTGTATTTTCAAGTCTAGTAGGTCTTTGAATGAATCTATCTCTGAAGCACTTTGACCTCTATCTTCTATTCCTTCTGATTGCTCTTCCTCCTCTGTTTCTTCCTTATCCTCTTTATCTTTTTGTTCCTTATCACTCTTTTCCTTTTCTTCCTAGCTCTCCTTAGGATTATCTTCTTTATTTTCCTCCTCATTCCCTATATTCTCTAGAGGAGAATCATCATGCTCTACATTGGAATCAGTGTTCCTGGGAGGAGAAGTATTGCCTTTATCCTGACCCTATATGTTTTGTACCTAAGTTTTTTTTGAAGGGGGAGAATCATGTCTTGTATTAGTGTTATCTATAGGAGACACATTTTGTTCTGTAGGGGTATCCAGAGGAGGTGGATTTATTTTATCTTGACCCTCTATGTCTGGTGCCCCAATATCCTCAGGAGGAGCAATCTCCTTATTCTTCTCAGCCTTGTCACTACTTTCCTGATTGCCTTCAGAGGGAGACTGATCAGATATATCTTCAATGATTCCTGTTGGTGTAATTAAATATTTAATTACACTTTAATAAGTTTACTTAGGGCTTATTTTTAGTCTTAGGTTAATATTAAGTCATTTAAGGGTTTTTCTCTAACTTGCAAATATAAAAGCAAGTTCTCACATGTAATTCTTGAATCCATTTCATTAATTCATCCAATATTGTGCAAATTATTTCTCTTTTCTTTTTATCTTGTGGAAGGTAAATCTTAGATTTTGGAGGTGATCTTGGTGTTATGAGTTAATTATCAACTTCAACATGGTATTAGAGCAAATCTGCAAGCCCCTTCTCAAATCTAGGAGAATTTTGAGCAAGAGTGTTTTGTAAGATGCATTTTTGAGCAAAACATACCTCACCATTATGCTCAAAAGGCCCAAAAACCCCTATTTTCATCTAAGGCACTTTATATTTTGTTGACAAAATTTTTTTGGGTGTTTTTGAAGGTTTCAGAAAATTTGGTTCTGTGAAATCCGTACATGTATGGAATTTGTACAACCATATGACACCTCAATTTTTATGCCTCCTCAATTTCTATGCCATTCTCATCTAAGTTGATTTTGATTTTGGAGCTGCCTCAGTTTGCATGCCACCTCAATTTTCATGTCACCTCAATTTTTGTGCCATCTTGATTTGTATGCACAAGTACAACTGAGTTTTTTAATTAATTTCTTAATAAAAAGGATTTTTTTTAATTTCTTGAGGGCTAGCTCATAGGTTTTAACCCTTGGTCGCATGGGGGACCAACCCCTAGCTTCCAGGTGCTAGCCCCTAGAGACTCAGCTCCTGGTCATATGAGTAACCAGTGCCCTAGCCGCTAGCCCCCAGAGACTCAGCCCATGGTCACATGGGTGTCTAGGAGCTTCAACAGTGTTTATTTTTGGCCTCTTTGCCCTAAAGGAGTAGTTTTGGTAAATTGGGCATATCTTGAGTATACGGAGTCAGATTTTTGAAAACAAATAGGCGTTAGAAAGCGGGTTCCGAGGATAATCCATTGGTGTGGGTATTTTTTCCAGATTTTTTTGTGTGGTACAAGGTATTGTTGTTTGAAGTCTAGATAGAATTTTTGGCCTTCGAGCTTGTATCTTTTTTCCATGATCTCCAATTTTAATGATTCTTGCGGCATTGGAAAGGTATTGAGGAGCTCTACACAACCATCTATGCAATTTTTTCAGATTCAACCCCAGGTATTCTTTATTCTATTTGTCAGTTTTATGGCTTCTATTTGATATTCTGGACATTTTGGCACTTGGAGAAGTTTTGTTTGTTTTGTTGGGCTTCATTTATTTGCATTAATACATATTCATATTGTTGATCTTTGCTCTGATTTATTTGAGGAGATATCATGGGTTTTGCTATTCACCCTTCTGTGGTAAAATTGGGTAAGGATAATTATGAGTCTTGGCGAAAGGGCATCTTGACACATCTCAGGTCGCTTAATCTTTTGCCTTATCTTTATGGACTTATACCTAAACTAGATACACCTGGGAGTAAATTTGCATGGGGAAATTTTATTGATCATATTGTAGGATTGATTAGTTCTAGTGTTGATTATGACACTATGTGTTCTATCTCACATATTGAGTGCCCATGCGCTCTTTGGACTGGCATTTGGGAGATCTATGGAGACCCACATATCTCTCCATTCCAATGCGATCTTGCTATGGATTGCAACATAACCCTTGATGATGTAGATTGTATACCTTTTGATGATGATACAGTTAAGGAGCTTGCATATTTGATAAGTCTTTTTAGTTCAGATGACACAGAGACTTCACTTGCTTCTCCTTCTCCTCACTTGCTTCTCCTTCTCCTCTTATCGAGATCACATCTATATTACCTATTGCTACTTCAGATTCTTTGTAGCAGGACATTATCAGTCTTCCAGATATAGCTCATTGGGACACATATCTACCAGATATATCATTATTGATTGTAGAGTCTCATCTTGCAGATTTGGAGGACCACATTGAGGACATTTGTCTTCTATTTGATGACAGCTTCGATGCAGTTGCATCACCATCATATTCTTTAGAGATTGTTCTTCATCCTCCTATTCAGTCACAGTTTTGCAGTGGATTGGAGACATTTGAGTAGTTTTTAGGAGCATCATTATTGTCTTTGGATCATGTGCAGAGTTTAGAGATATTTATCCTTCTTCCTATATATTCCTATATGGAATGGGAAGACATTATGCACACATCTATAGTTCTATGTCTTCTTAAGGGGAGGAATGTTGTTCGACGTTCATGGGTCTTCATCTTTATTCTGTGTCAAGCATCTTCCAACACTACAGGAGTCATCTTGATGAGTGGCAGCATGGTCTCTCTTCTCATCTCTATTTTGGGAGGGAGTATTTCCTTGCATGGGGTTTCATCCTTCACACTTCTGGGGGGGTCACCCGACCTTTTCTCTTCTTCCTCTCTTATGAAGGGCATTCATGATTGTACTTTTGTGATGGATTCAGTTCTTGGGGGGTCTTAGTATTAGTTCTTCTTCCATCACATCTTCATGTATTTGTATTTTCTCTATTTTAGAGAGGAGTTTTCTCCCACTAGGCTTTTCTCCTTTCCTCTACTTTATGGGAGATTCTTGTTGTTCATGGGTACCTAACATGGCCTTGTAGCCGGGACCCATTCTTGCATTAGTTGCATGCTTTTCATTTCTCCCTAAGTTGCACTTATGGGGGGGTGTTGGTGTAATTAAATATTTAATTACACTTTAATTAGTTTAGCTAGGGCTTATTTTTAGTCTTAGGTTAATATTAAGTCATATTAGGGTTTTTCTCTAACTTGCAAATATAAAAGAAAGTTCTCACATGTAATTCTTGAATCCATTTCATTAATTCATCCAATATTTTGCAAATTATGTATCTTTGCTTTTTTCTCTTGTGGAAGGTAAATCTTAGGTTTTGCAGGTGATCTTGGTGTTACAAGTTAATTATCAACTTCAACAATTCCCCCATCAATTTTTATCTCCTTAAGAATTTTAACATTTTTCTTTAGTGTTTCCTTTTCCAATCTCTTTATTTCTTCAACTTCAACATCTTCAATGTTTACAAGATTGAGCTTCCCTCTTCTTTCTTGACCTTTCTATCTTGGCTTCTTCTTTTTTGTGGTTTGAGTTTGCACTGGGATCTCAATAACACTTCTTTTGATAGGTAATTGTGATTATCCGAAGGTGACAAAAGAGGTAGCTGCAACAGATACTGATCTACTTGTTCTTCTAGGCATTTGTGCAGTGGGAAGAGTTTGTGCTTCTCCTAAAGAGCCTTTAGGAGACTCGAGTATGTCTTCTAGGTCAGATTTCATTTTCTTTGCCTTAGAATTCACCTTTTCTGCATTCTCCTCTACCTCCCTTCTAACTGATTTATTAATAATTTCATCATAGGTGTCAAACCTTCAAGTAGAGGGATCCATTGGCTTGCTGAGTAACATGTCAACATATCCCACCAAATCAAACTTAGAGACCTCATATGGCAAAGTTGTAATCTAGAAGGTCCTTGGCTCAACATCCTCCATATAATAGTTATCTTTATGAACCATGAAAGTTATATCATTTTTATATTTGTTAACAACTTTTGATGGGATTCTCTCCCTCATCTACATATTCTTTTGAAAAGTCTTGAAAATTTTCCAGAACATTGTGTCACAGTTCTCATGATTAGGAAAGCTAAGCATATATTTCTTATTTGGTGGGCAACCAGAGTATCTATTGTCCAGACCATGCCCTTCATACCAGATAATTCTTTCAAAAAGTAAAACATAAGACATATGATCAAAGATCCATACTGAAACTTGTATCTTGAATCTTTTTTCCTTTTTAGATTATCTAGTAATTATTGCCATAGGAGCTCATATAGGTCATAATATTTTCCTTCTTTGACCATTTGATAAGCTATATATATTGTTGTTGTGGAGGCAGAGTTTTCCCTGTTGGTGTAGTAAATCTTGTATACAATGTTCATAGTTGCATATTGGACCCTAAATCATCAATATCATGTACTGTTAATGTCCTCTTATGAAACATTTCTCTGGTTAGCCTTATCACTTCCTCATTCTTAATTGATTTCAAAACTGGCATCAGACCGAAGGAACAAAGTCCAATCATAGCCTTGATGGTATCCTTGGTAATTAGATATGGCTAATCAAGGAAGAAAAAGTCTCCATGTATTTGACTTAGAGAAATTTTAACCCACTCTCCCTCATACCAGAAGTTTGACAAACCCTTCTAGATATCAATTTCTTTTGCAATAATGTTGGTGAATTTTGGTTTTAGTTGAAAGTCATCTCCTAACAGTTTGTCATTCCTGAATTGTTCCAATTTTAGATGATCATATTAATCTATTTGTGAATGAATATATATTTGGACGTCCTTAGTGTGTAATACATTAGTGGGAACACATGAAAATGCACCATCTTTATCTATTTCAATGGATTTGAATAGGTGCTTCTTGAATTTTGGCCTTGGCCTCTCAATAATATTTATAAAACCTAGTGTCACCATGATAAAAACTTTATGAACTAGGGTTTTACTAGTGAAGATGATAAATACCTGAAAATGTAGTGAATAGGGTTTGCTCAAGTGCTCTACTGAGAATCCTCTTCTCTTCTTTTTCTCTTCAATACAATTAGCTTTGATCAAATGAGATAAAAAATGATCAAACATCGCTTATATAGTCTTCTCACCAACCAAATTGCTACGCATTAATTGCATTCTTAGTTTTAACCTAGGTTTCTATTTTCATATGAAGAACCATCAGCAATCCTGCACAAATTTACCAATTGCTCCAAAAATTTGATCAAAACTCTTCATATCATCATCTTAACATGGTCATATCATTTTTAGCCAAAATGCTGAGGATTTTAGGATCCTATTCTTTCAGGGGTTTTGAAGAAACTTGTAGTTTTAACTCCCCCTTGAATCAGTACCTTAGCCTTTTAGTTATTGGAGGATCAATTTGCACTAGGAAGAGGTCTGGAAGCTTCACATTCTTCCTTCTTCTTCCATACTTTACTCATTTCCTTCTTTTGCTAAGCAATATCAATCTTCTTCTGAGTGGTAGAGGAACTTGCACTCTTGTTCCTACAAAACCTTGCAATGTGTCCTATCTTATTCCAATTGTAATAGGTGGTATTGGATTGCAGAGCATAATCTCCTCTTCTAACATTAGATCTATAGTTAGCAGCCTTATGACCATACTTGTTACATGTGTGTTGTGTGGTTACACAACACGCCCCATTTTGCCTTGACAAAATAGGGACCCAACTTTTTTGTTGCTTTGGCTTGTTGTTTTTCTGCTTTGGGTAGTTGGGTAAAATTAGTCATGCATGTAACCCCGCAAGAGGGTGGATTTGTCCCCATGATGAGGTTAGTTGTCAAACTTAGTATTTCTCATTATTAACCTCATGGTTGGAAAGTACATATAATTTCAAGCAGGTTTGCCTTTTGGATCACCCCAAAATTCTCTAAGGGAAGAAAGTTATGTTGAGTCAAATATTGGTCAAACCTGATATTCCAAGGGAGGGGGTCATATTTCAAACATCAGTCATCTTAGACAAGATCACCCCGATATTGTATTATCACTCGATAATCACTTGATCCACAAAGTGTGGACATCAATTTTATGTAGTAGCCGATATCTACCCATCGAACGACTTAAGTTTTCTTGCGGGGGTTCATATTTTTAATATCCTTCATCTTACGAATATCACCCTCTTCACAAAATATCACCCTATGCCAATATGATGGCAATGCCATCTAAATCTAACAAACCAAGGAAGTCACCTTGATGATGACATCATCATTTCATTCTACCTCGCGGAGGTATATATCCGATGCCCACCATATTCAATAACATGATGGTGATGTCATTAAAACATATCAATTAAACATGGTTGCTGACATGCTGATGTCACCTTGATCTTTTTCCAAGGGGGTCATTTTATTTGTGGGGTCATATTTTGAACATCCCCTGACCTTAAATTTATGACCTGATATACATGTGGTTAATGTTGACCACATCACCTGATTCCTTTGCATTTAGTTTTGCCACTCAAAAGTGGGGGGTCATTTTATCCAGAGGGGGTCATATTTTGAATATCACCTAATCTTTCGAAGATCACCCCCTATTTCCTGACATTAAATGCACTTAAATGCGGTAGATAGATTCTCACCGATTGCGAATAAAAATCAAACACTTGGCATCATCCATGAATTTCCTGCAGAGGATCAACGGATTTGATCGATACAACGTAGTTTTACCCTAATTTGCCCTATGGATGCGTTTAAAGGTAATTTTCATTTACCTTGCAAAAAAATGAGAAATTATAGAGTAGAGAAGTCAAACCCTCATACATCTACTTGTTAATGGATTAGATCCTTCAGCGTAATGGAATGGGTGATCTTCAGCATTTGCAGCCCTTTTTCATAATCACCCATCTAACCCAGGAGGGAAGCACTATCAGGTAAGTAACTGAAAACCCTCCTGTTATCATTTTCTACATGTTCAAGTAGGGTGTATGTTCTTTCTTGTGGTTTGACTCTGTAAGTATGCATATCATGATGAAGTAAAGGATAATAGATAGAGTATGCATGATGTTATAGAAGTACATAGTGTTGTATGGATGCATATGGACATTATATGGTAAGATAAATTATGTTTGTTACAGGAATCAATGGCAGATCTTAGAAGGAATATGTCTGATTCAAAGTTTCTTAAGCCTATGTTTGTTTAGCTCGAGGGGGTACAGTTTAAGTATGGCATCATTAGTGACATTCACCAAGGAGAGACAGACTTGGCAGCATGGTCATCAAGAGTAGATCATGATAAGGATAATCCTCTTCTAGATGGGTTATATGTTTTAGGAATGTGGCATCCAGCTAGCTTTCCATACGCCATGGACACCCCAGAGCTGCTAGTGGAATGTGCCAGAAATTATAACCCTGAGACCAGGTGGGTGGAAAAACATGGGAGAGTATATGCTGACTTTTCAATCAAGGGCATCACCTCTACTTTTAATCTGCTAGTTGGAAAGAAGGTGGTTAGTGTGGATCTACGTAAGCTAGAAATAGAGTATAATAATAATAAGAAGACTGCAAGGAAGAGGATGTACCAGTGGAGGTCAAAGAGTAGTGCCTACACTGCCTTAGCCAAATTGCCCGTACATTTATATAAGTTTGATTTTGATGAAGAGTACCAGTATATGATTGCCCTGTTGAGCAGGATGACAAGTAAAGCTCATGTTGGGAATTTTGAGAATTAGATGTTTGGAATCATCTAGATGGTACTATATGTAGATAATAGGCCATTATGGGCCAAGATCATCAGTGATGCACTAGATGAAGGAATGAGGAACCTGGGAGGTCAGAGATGTCTATTCTATATGACCTCATATGTTGTGTACTCATGTGCTTATAAGGGAACCTTTGATGCCTTGAATACAGTGGGTAAGGCTGGCGGTGATGCAGATGATGCCCACATATGGGATCACTATCCTCAGCTACAAAGAAAAAATTACCTCCTGGACTACAAACTAGTAAATGATGCATTCTCTATGCATCTAGTCAGAACCATGGAGGAGGACAGGACCAAAAGACTGAGCATGGAAGCTCAGGAAGTTGTTTATAGACATGGGGCCTAGTTTATCTAGTTTTCCACCTTTTCATACATAAGGATAGAAGGATTTGAAGGACACCCCCTTATGCTACCAAGATACCCTACTAATGGGGTTGTCCTGATGGAGTTTCTTAGACAAGTGTCTACCATAGTTACAGCATACAAGGAACAAAAGAACATACCTCCAGTATTATTTCTAGTGTCTATGGGCTAGTATATGTGCTAAGACTCAGAGAGCATAAAACATGTCATGGGAGGGCTGAAACTAATGTATTTGTAGCCATTTCCCTTGGCCAGATCTTATGACCCTTATGGCAGGATGCAAAAAATAGTGGGAAAACCTATACATTAGAAGCATCTAGAAGATTTCTAGACTGACTGTGAGGATGAAGCAGAGGGGAGGAGAAGGAAGTACCAAAGACTCACCTTGAACCAAATAAAGACATTTGATTGCATCCCGGTGCCAGCACAGCTGAGGAAGGATGATGGAAAGATTATGTCTAATGAATATGAGGACAAGAAGGTGTACAATGACACCATATCATCCCCTGATCTTGCACAGTTGGAGGATATATCCCTGGATCAGCTGACAGGTGGGGTGATACAGTTAACCTAAGCTTGGGTGGATGAAGAAATAAATAGATTGAAGAAAAGGGGTGTTGCCCTTACCGTTGATGCCAAAAAAGAAAAGGCAAGAAATACTAGATGAGGAATATGATGATTTCCTTAGTGAGAAGAGAAAGTCCAATGGGGAGAGATTTCCCACACAAAAACAAAGGAAAGGTTCCCCTAGAGGTAAGAAAACTAAAGATGAACCTAAGGGGGTGATAATTGAAAGGATTACCACACCAACTATAGGTACATCAACATCAGCTCAAGCATCCGCATCATCTGTACAACCTCTGATTGACAAGCCAAAGGCTAAGAGGATTTTGAGGCCAGCTAATGAAACTATAGAAGTACAGGAGGGCCAAGCCTCACAGCATGAAGTGGAAGAGGGCATCCTATTTGAAGAAGAGCAGGTAAACAAGGAACCTGTAGGTGACGACCTGATGATGGTCAATAAGAAGAGGAGGATGTCGCTGACGTCACCAGCTAAGAAGCAAAGAACATCCATGCGGGGTGATATCAGGGCTGACCCTTTGTATTGAGAGGAGCTGGTGGTGAAGCATTTAGGAAGGAGCTGCAACACGATGTTCCGCTTCCCACAATAATAAAGTTTAAAATTGAGAAGGTAGAAGAACAAATAAGAGAAGCTTTCAAAGCAAGTTAGGGTGGTCCTTTCTCCTCGGAGGACACCGTGGACTTATCAGATGATGAAGTTGTTCAAAGTGTGGCCTCTCAACGGATGGAGACTCTCACTTCTAACACCCACATGACTCCTTATGGGACCCCATTAGCACAAATGGTAGTGTTGGAAGAAATAAAACAAATAGAAGAAGAAGTAAAACAAAGTAGCCCAGAGAGGGCAACCGAACAGATAGGGCTTGATAAGTTGGTTGATTAGGTGACTAGCCCTGCAGTCATAGATTTAACATACAGGGGTGATGTAAGCCCTAAGGATAAAGTAGGTGTACTTGATGGAATGGAGAAGGTTAAAGTGGCTAAGCAAGTAGAAAAAAAAAGCAATGCTCCTGATATGGGTCAGCAACAACAGGAGATACCTGTAGAGCCAAAAGTAGTAGAAGTTTAACAAAAAGGTGGGGGTGATAAAGATATATCAGGTGGTGCTGCTACTTAGACTCAGGGAGATCTTAGAGATGCCTTAGGAGCTAAAGATAAATCAGGTCATGAGGAGCCCAAGCCACAGGATATTGGTGCATTAGGTACAGAACAAGAAATGACCCAAGATCAGGGTAATGCACAGGGCCCAAATACACAGACATCCACGGATGTCAATATGCCTTAGGATGAGGAAAATAGTAAAGTGGATGAAAGTCAGAAGGAGGGAGTACTTGATCAGGCACATGATCATAATGTGGACATTCCACAAGATCCTCCTTTATAGAAGGAAGCCCCTCAACAAGAAGAAATGCAACAAAATCCCCCTCATGAAGAACTACATGAGGAAGAAGCTGAGAAAGTGCCTTCTCCACCAAGAATAGAAGTAGATCCTAGAGAATAGGGCAAACATGATGTTGACAAAGATCACCAAGGATCTAGGGATGATGTGCCTCAATGGCTAGAAAGAGAACTAGGTATGGAACAAGGGTCTGAAATTGAAGAATTTGATGTTTCCACCTTGTTTGCAGAAATAATGATGAAGCCAAAGAGAAAGGCCAGATTGACATTAGCCATAAAGAGAGATCCTTCTACAAGTAGAAGGACTGCATATGTAGCACTTACCATGGTTGAGAAAGAGAAGGGCAAGATCACCCCATAGGAGTTCCAAATCACAACTATTGATTTGGGTTTTGCCAATGAGGACCAGGAGGGTCAAGAAGGGAGGGACATTATTGATTCTTTGACCTAAAGGGTAAAGAAGGAGAAAGAGAAAAATAAAAAGCATAAGGAGCACATTACTCAGTTGCATTCTTATATAAAAGGGTTAATTAACCTTGATAATACACCAGTTGATCTGGTAGTCCCATTGACTGTCATATCCTAGGAGGAGGTCACCAAGTTGGACCTCATGAAACATGAGGCCATGATCATGGAGAAATGGATGTTGTCAGCCCTCATTGGACTTGAGGATGTTTTGAGAACCTCGCTACATAGATGGAATTCTTTAAGCAGTTAAAAAAGAAAAGTAGATAAAATGCAAAATGAAACAGGGAAACGGTCATTCCAATTGGAAAAGGACCTGACTACTTTAAGTGAAATGAAAAGGATTGATCCTCAAGTCTTGATAAACAACCAAGTGTTGGATAATAATACTACCCTGGTGACAGACATATGGTATGAAGATATCAAGTTTGAATGTGATATCTTAAAGAAATGCAGTGGCAAGCTCAGGGATATAAGTGTAAAGATGCACAACATGATGACATATGAAGTAGATATCCTTGAGGCTTTAGAAGGAAAAGTAGAGGGTAAGATAGAAAATCAGGATGTAAAATTTGCTATCAAAGCTCTGCATGATAATTTCCAGCCGGTAGCAGATGACCCCCTCACCCACCTAACGGAAAAAGTAATAAATAAGATCATGAGGATAAAAGTCAAGGTAGAAACTTATAATGAGACTTTGAATAGTAGAAAAGGTAAGTTGGAAGCGCTCAAAGCTAAATTCCAGTCTCATAAGCATGCCGTAACAAAAGCCAGAATCCAAGATGGGGAAGAGGTGAGTAAAATAGTACAGGCATATGAGTACATCAGGACAGTGATGAAGGTCCACATACAGGAGGGTATACATCAAGGTAACAATGATACTGAAAGTAATGAAGATGATGACCATGATGAAGAAGAAGAAAATGAAGAGGAGGAACCTGAAGAATGAATGAAGATGCATCACCAAGATGACATATGCATAAGGTACTCATGAATGATAAGTCATCCAGATGGTTGCCAGCTGGCAACCTGTGCCACGAGGAAGAGTTGACTGAGTCAAAGAGTAATTATCAACCATTGATCTTAATTGACAAATCTTAACCATAGGTCATTTGTAACTAGCTCCTCACCTTATTCTATAAAAGGTGCAGGGGTGCAATATTTTGAACATTCAAAACTTAATTGAAATTCGATTGCTGAAATTTTAGGACTCATTTCAAAGTTATTGTAAATGTGCATGTTATCATAAATCTTGAGTAATCTGTGTTTGAAATCTAGATACACGCATTGATTTGCTACATCCCTTGGAGTTCTTGTCAGTCTGCATGTGTTGTTTTCATTCCTAATCCCTTTGAAGTTAGCATCATCCATATCTAGCTGTGGAACATCCTAGTGACATATGGTTTGATTTTGTTTCCTCATGAATGTATCTTGTATGTATGTGATCCAATGACTAAAGATTCACTAAAATTAGAAGCATTCTTTTAAATTTCTTTCAATTTCATAACAGATCATCACCATAATTGCAAATAACAGAGAATCAAAAGCAAATAACATGAAATATGTAGATATACCGTAGGCAATTGAAAATACAGAGCATATTTGGAGTAAAAGCATGTCAAATTGATAAATATCATGCAAATTCATACAAATATCCATGGAATACATGCAAATATCCACTTATAGACACATTATTTGAATAAATATACAGTGTAGAATAAAGAACATGTTCATGATGATCAATGATTAGAAGAATTGATCAAACTTGCAAATATATTAGCTATCTTTGGAAATAAAGTAGAATTAACCTCTCTGTGGAGTAAATTTACAGGAAACAGAACAATACTAGTCATCTAGACCAATGTAAGACCCCTTGAAATGGAAACAACATGTCACATCAACCTCTAAGTAATGTCAGATGATCATGACCTGATCAACGGAGACTTGGAGTCATCAACTTATCCTAAGCTAATCGTACTTGACAAGATAATAAAGGTTTGTTGTGCAAATTTTTATGCATGTTGTTATGACTAACAATCATCATCAACAATGTGTAACAATAGTCATAGAAGAATTGAGGAGTCCCAATATTGTTCTTGCCCATGAATCCATTCCTCATTTCTTTTCTACTGTATCCATTAGTCTTATGATTAACTTTGTTGCAAGCATGACACTGACCATGAGAACTTACAGCATTGTACCTAGGAGGCCTATATGATTTCTGATTCATTTTTCTTCTGCATTGAACAACTTTATGACCAATCTTATTGCAAGTATAACACCTTACAACATTTTGATTCATCTTACTTCTACAATCAACAACTTTGTGGCCAAATTTATTGAAAGTATAATAATTACCATTGAAACCTTGAGGATACCTGATAGGAGCAATTTTTTTAGGTGTAGGATTTCTAAAATTCTTCTTCTTATTCTTCCCTTGTCTTCGGACATGAGTAAATTCATCTTCTTTTGTATCTTTGGGAGCATTCTTCTTAGGATCTTCAGTGTAGGCCTCTTCCTTCTTTTTTTAGACTTTCCTTCTGATTGGAAGTTATCATATAAGTTTGTAGAAACACTGATCATAGGACTTTTCCCCTTTTCAAAACCAAGCCCTGACTTTTTCTTTTACTGGCTTTTGAGAGTTAATTATCTCATCAAGAATTTGAGATCCTCCTTTTAGTTTTAGTCCTTCGTTAATCTATTCTTTTGCCTTTTCCAGTTCTTTCCTTAGAGTGACAACTTCTTCCCCAAATTCTGAACATTCAACTGCTTTCTCATTGAGCTTGATATTGAAGCAATCTTCAATCCTCTTGCCTTCTTCAATCTTCTGCCTCCTTGAGCTTTATGTCACCTTCTTTATATCCTTCTATTAGAGTTCCCAGTTTGCCAATTTCTTCTTTTGATTCTTTGGCCTTTGTCTTCAACTTGTCAATTGTCTCCTTTTCTTTCTCAAGCATGTCTTCATATTCTATGTTCAGTTCTCTTGCTTCATATAGTTCATCAAGGGCTGACTTGAGTTCTCCTATAAGATCTACGTCACACTCATTTGGATCAAGATCCCAACCTTCAGGTGCCATTGCTTCTAGATTTGGTTCTGGGACAAATACATCATTGTTTATAGCTTTAGATTCCATGTGTTCAAGTGCAAGATCTACCTCAGCTGTTAGGATTCTCAAATGTACTTGGCTCTGATACCAATTGTTGAACACAATGAAGTGCTAAGAGGGGGGTGAATCAGTACACACTAAAACTTAAATAGGTATTTGCAGATAAAAACTGAATAACTTAGAGAACATAAAGTAAATCATGCAACACAAGAATCAACACAAGAACACCAAGAGTTTTACGTGGAAAACCTGAAATAGGGAAAAACCACGCTGAGTGTTAGCTCACAATATATTATGCTCACTACAATAAATATTACAACTTTCTTTTAGGGCTTCAACGCAAGGAAGCTACTACTCCTTGAATACAGTTTTTAGGGTCACTCCCAAGGAAGCTACAACTCCCTACAAACTCACAATCTTGATTAAGAATTACAGAGATAATGAATACATGAACTATTGTATAGAAAACATCTGACTTATGCTGATATTGCAGTCCTCATTTTCTACTCAAATTCTACTTCTCAAACTAACTTTGCACACTTCATGCTTCGCATACAAATATATCACTCTCTTACCTTTCACAAATGACTTTGATCTCCTATAAATACCCTCTACAACACATCACAACATTGATTAGGTCGACACCATGAAAACTTTTAGATGGAACGTGTAGCTCTTCAAAGGTCGGCTTCAATACATGCAATATGACAAGGAAACTTGTTGTGGATCTCAGGACTTCACAAAAGGATTCAAGGAACATAATCTCACATTTTCTAAAGTCAAAACAATTGATCAGGATCCTTTGCATATAACAAGAACTAGTCTGTCAGCCCAAAGAGTACAAACACTACTAACTGTTTATCTTCATACCACTGGGGAGAAGCCAAAAACATCATGTGGACCAAGAGTTCAACATTGTACCACTTTAACAACATTCAACCACCTTTCTACTAAAGTATTAGATCAATCTATACAACTAAAAGACAAGAGATATGATAAACTACTGGAAACAAAGTATTCCAGACTAACTGTGATACTCCACTATTCAAGATATGGCATTGCAGTACATCAAAAACCTTGAAACCTTTCAAGATGTAATTAAACATCATGATATGCATACTCCTAAATCCACACATCCTCATCTATCATTTCCAGAGAAAAGAAAGAGCTAGACTAAGGTATACTGGAGTCCAAAGAACAAGGATATACAATTCTTCATTCACTAACTTACATATCTTGTGTGGTACCAAAAAAAAGAGATATTTGTATGTAGTTCAAACCTAAGGTATATTGGAGCATGTAGAACCTTTGCATAATCTTTTATGGCTGATCTATATGTATTTCATCTTCTGCAAATACTCAAACATGTGCTCTGAGGCTTCTGAAATAGTCTATATTGCCTCTATTACTTGAATTTAGACCTTGCAGACCACTAGACCACTTGAAGCTTGAATATAGTACACCTTATACATCCCTAATCCTATCCTCAAAACTACATGACCAAACAATTTCTTTCAGAGGAATGCGGAGCATTCCAATAGGTCTTTACCATTGCATTACCTTGTCTAAGTAGTAACCAGTACTCTGTCACTTGTAACTTATTTTGTTGAAGGTGGAGTGAGTTGAAATCTTGAATATATCATGTTAGTATCAAGATAAACTTATCTTATGATTTACAAGACTAAATATTTCTCTGCGAAGAAATGTGGACCAAAACATTGTGACTCTGCCTAAGGATATGCACTTTGAATGCCTTAGTCAAATTTCTGCTACTTATTACTAAGTACGGTACTCCAAGCTAATGAGATATACAGGTAGAAGTATAGGAAACATGTTAGGACATATTTACCTCCACATCATGCTTAGACACAAGACTGATCACCGCATCATACTTAGACAATTTCTTTTTCTTTCAGACTGGTTTCACTCCTACTAAGTCTCCCAGACTGACTTTCCTTTGACATGATGACCCCTTGAATTTAACTAAGTCAAACCGTATCTCTCAAATCTTCCACTATCCATAAGCTTCTCCTTGACTTTAAGTAAGTCAAACCATCTCTCTCAAATCTTCCACTGTCCATCAACTTCTCTTTCTTCTATACACAACCTCTGTACAAGTTTGTCCTTATATTACCATATACTATGTTTACATCAATGACAAGACATATTTCCAATAATATAGAGTCCATGGAATACTAAAACATATATAAATCTAGTCCATGAAATACTGAAACATGTATAAAGAGTATGTATGTAATGTACTGAAACATATATAGAGTCCATGGAATGTACTAAAACATGAAATGTACTAAAACATATATATATCTAACTCCTATCATCCCTATAATCAAGAGACCTCTTCACTCCACATGGACTAGGATGATCTGAATTAGTTTGTACAAGAGAAAGAAACTTGAAATTAGATTTAAAATGTTTAAAAATAATTTAATCCATTTTAATTTATAAAATCATAAAAATTACCATATGAGGCTGTTCATCTCCTCTGACAACCTACTCTGCATGCTCTGCTACAAGACCTATCTCATGCTATAGAAGAAAGAAATTTACTTTAATTCATTCACAATGTATAATATAATTGACTTTAAATATAATCTAAATTTTAAATTACCATATGAGGCTGCTTATCTCTTCTGTTGTCTTTCTTTGCATGTGCTATTGTAGGTGGTATGGCATCATCAGGATGAAAAGTGTCACTAACAAGGTCCTACAAGGTCAAATAAAACACATGTGTACAAATTAGGTTAAAATATATATATATTCACTTGTGTACCCAATTTTCGTTTTAATCTATTTAAAAGACCTACAAATTGTGCACACAATTTTTTTTAAACAACTTGAAATGCAGCTGACTCCTAAAATCAACTTAGATCATTCAGGTGTGCAATGCCCATCCTCATGGTCATGTCAACCTACATAGACATATATTTTTAATATAAGTACATGCATGTTTGATATAGTGAATTCAAAATACAAAATTCTAAGTATAGTTTTTTAAAACAATATACATACAAGTGGCTCATGCAAGATACCTGACAATGGAGGAGCGCTCAACACACCCTATGGTGGATCCGATGTGGAAGTCAGATGCCATCCCTGAACTAGCATAAATATTTAACACATGTTTAGGACTAAATTACAAATTAAAATCAAGTTAAAATTATTTAATATATATTTAAAAAATAATCAAAATACCCCAAATAGGTGGCTGACTTGCATAGGTGTCGACGCAAAACAAAATTGATCAAAAGATGTTGATGTCCCTGTGACCATCATCTACACCAAACAATTTGATTGTTAAAATATTACAATTTTTTTGATATATGTTCATTAAAAACACGTGATTAAAATTGTTATAAATTCAACACATATGTAGATATATACCTATGTTGAATGATCTGTAGGGTGTGTTGGAATTAGGCCAGACAAATGAGAGGGGGGTGAATCAGTTGTCCCACAAATTTAACCTTTTCTAATTTTAATCTTCTTTCACAACTTACAAGTAGATTAATGATGTAAACATTAAAGCATGAATCAACAACACAGGAGCAAAAATAAAATGAACACACTTGACACCAAGATTTTTAATGTGGAAACCTGGTTAAGGGAAAACCACGGTGGGGGTTAACCCACAAGATTCGTACCCTATTAAAAGTACTTAAAAAGAAATGGGAAGGCACTTGCCTTCAGGCACACTACCCAGAGCTCACTGCTCAAAGAGGCTCACTATCTACAGGAATTTATGTTTAATACATAAAGAATTAACTAAGAAATAGCATCTTCTTCATGCCTAGTTCAATCTCATTGAAAGGTCACAAAAACTTCTGCTCTGCCCCCAAACACTTCTTCACTATCTCTTCATCCTTTACTGCTCTTGTTCTTCTACTCCAGCTCTTCTCTGCTCTACCTTTGAACCTTTCTTAGGATTTGATCATTTTCGTACAAGGATGACTTTCCACCACTCAACTACATGCCTTTATATGCTTCATCAACCTTGGAATAAACATCAAGGTTGGCACTACAAACATCTGACTCAATGCGAATCACTAAGCTATTGGCCAAACATAACTAAGACTCAAATCTTCCTCGATCACCACGCCACGTTCCATAAAATTGCTCTTAGATCATCCGCAACACACTTGAATCATCTAGTCGGCCAAGACTAGGAAGAACAACAAAACCAAGGAAGAAATCTCCAACAACATGCTCAATCTTCAATGCGGACCTCCAACACAGTAGGCAGATGATCCAAAGACCTCCAAAAGCACATTGAATTCAACAATAACATCCACACTACTCCAAATCATTAGAATCACTTGCATCTTCATTTGGTACCTCAAGAACATTGTCTACCATGACTGTCACACTAGAAAGATTGCTTGCAGACCTCGAAACCATGAACCACTTGAGTTGAGGATACACATTGACTTCCCAAACATGCCCTAGATCCGTAGATCATAGATTTTCATTGCGGAGCAATCCGGACCAATTTCCTATCACTCTACCTCTTATGAACACTGCAAAACCTGGTTCTACTCAGATAGCCATAACTTCTCCAAATCTTCATGCAGACCTCTCAAATCTTAATTGGAGCTACTTCAAACAATCCTCTTCATAGCCATATGGTTCTTGTACTTTGATCTTCATTCCTCTGGAAATGTAGAGCAATCTACTTCATTGATTTGCATTGTTTCCCTTGTTTCTGACAAGGAGATATGTTGACATCAATGAAAACACATCATAGGCACATATTTGCAATAGGGTGATCATCAGCAATTAGAAAATTGATAAATGAACCGATATCATCAGATGCTCTGCATGCAGTTGAAGTGGGTGCAGCCTGATTAGGTCCATAACATAATTGATTACAACTCGTACACATATGAGGCATCGACATAGGTGGAGTGTTACTAGGATCAAATCCACTATCAGCTCCTCCACGGTCTCGCCCACTAACCCTAGTTGCCATCTTAGAAGTCTGCTCATCAAGGTTAGCCAAGAGTGCACTCAATGCTCCTAGTGCAGATACCACCACATGATGCTAGATGGGTGTAGGAATGGTAGTAGAAGAAGGGTTGACAAGAGGTTGAGCAGACATGGGTCATTGGGGATCAGCCCATGCCCCTAACCTCTATTGTGGCATGCCACCACCAACACCCTAGAATGATCTAAAATTGAAATAATTGGGTTTCCTATCCATCACAAACTTTGCATATAATTTTCTCAAAAAATAGAGAGGAACCTCACAATTAGCATGAGGTGGATAATCAAATACTATCCACCACCGATCCCAAAAATTGGCAGCCATCTCTGGATGTCTACACCACCTAATAGATATTCTTTTTTTGTTTGTGGGAATTGGTTGATTGCTAATGAGGTCAAAAAAATATGGAGCTAAATGGGCTTTTGTGATTTTCAGATCAAGGATCTCCCTATAGGAGAGTCCATTAGAATAAAACTGTCGCCTCTCCTCTCTCCATACTCAAAAATTGTCTAAGTCCACATCAATGGACCTGACAACATCTATAATGTTTTGCATCAAAGATGTAAAGCACATCAGGTGAGGTGGCATGAATGCTTCATTTCAAAATATTGATTTTTTCTTCAATGGGTCTGATATTATCATTAATTCAATCTTGCAAGAGAGCCTCATCAGATCCAGGTGGGGGTGGAGGTGGGGGGTTTTGAGGTGGAGGTGGAGGTGGAGGGTGTTGAGGTGAAGAGGGTGGAGGTGGCACATTGAGGAAATCCTCAATATCAAACTTAATATCCATGATATAAAAACTGTGAACCTGCATATATATAAATATACAAACAAGTACAAAATTAACTTTCAAGAATCTATATATAAATTATAAATAAACATATTAAAAAATAGATATTATACATGTTGAGAAATTACAAGAAATATTTAAATTAAACTTACATGACTACATTAAAAAAAAAAGGATACATACACATACATACATCATTCAACTTGAGCATACATACAAATTTCAAAATTTAAGATCTAACTATGTAATTTTAATACATGTACATACTAAAAAAAAATTTGAAAACATACACAAATAAGGTAAATTTCTAACAAAATGTGTAAGGCTCATTTATGTCTAAGGCATGTAAAATTTTGTGGCTTGATGTACTTAAAAGTGTTTACAAGGAATAGTGAAGTTCTCCCTTAAATCCTATTTTATTAAATCCCCTTAATCCACATGTCATCTTTCCTAGGTCCATAAACCATGCTAATGGAATGATTTTGTCTTAAGTTGACCAAGTTTAATATATAGAATTTTAACAAGTTTGTAAAAACTTGAAGCATCTCACATTATACAAATTGATCAAATGTGAATGATCAATTTGACTATTATTAGTGGCTTAAGGAGATTAATGAGCAGATTTCAAGTTGTACCATCTACATCCTCTTAGGATGGGCCTTAAGAAATTTTCTTAAATCCCCTTAATCCATGTCTTCTTTCCTAGGTCCATAAACCATGCTAATGGAATGATTTTGTCCTAAGTTGACCAAGTTTAATAAATAGATATTTAACAAGTTTGTAAAAACTTTAAGCATCTAACATTATACAAATTGATCAAATGTGAACGATCAATTTGACTATTATTAGTGGCTTAAGGGGATTAATGTGTAGATTTCAAGTTGTACCATCTACATCCTCTTAGGATGGGCCTTAAGCAATTTTCTTAAATCCCCTTAATCCATGTCATATTTCCTAGGTCCATAAACCATGCTAATGGAATGATTTTGTCCTAAGCCATTTTATTAAATCCTCTCAATCTATGGCATGAAGAGGCCGCATTTATATGGATCCATGTATAATGGGAAAATAAGTATATGGACCCATGTGTAAGGGGAAAATGTCAAAGTTATTATTATTTATTTTACACTCCATCATCAATGTTATTGTAAAATTTAACACTCCTCAACCATCTTTACAATGCTCGTATTGGATGATAAAACTATGCTTGTGGTTATGATGATAATGAAATTTATTTTGTGGTTTTTATATGGAGAATGGAACTTCATATAAGATATTTATGTGAAATCTCACTCAAACCAATTGATGAAATAAAAGTTACTATACATACTTGGTGTGTATTGTGAATAATGTGGTCTATATTGGTGTAGCCCTCTTATGTGACCTAAGTGTGTAAAGAGAAAATGTGGTATGAGATCATGATATGAATTTTATGATCATCCCTTGACAATGAGATGTGGTTTATCTACCTTTGAAAAACAAATAATTGTTAATGTGATGTGAAATCTAGTTTTGTAGGGCCACATTGTGATGAACTATTGTTCTAGGTTAATTATTGGTTGTTTCAACCCCCTACCAATAATTAATTGATAGTACACTTTTTAATTTACATATTCTATTTTTAAAAATGTATTTAAGAAGTAATTAATTATTGAATGCACATGACAACTGAGAGGGGGGTGAATCAGTTGTATCAAAACTTTAAACCTTCACAAGCATAATCACATTCACTTCAATTCACTTAAGTCCTAAATTCTGTTATGAAGATTAAACATGAAAAAAGATAACAAAAACTTAATCACATCAACACCATGCGCAAGAGAACACCAGATTTTTACATGGAAAACCCTAAAAGGGAAAAACCATGGTGAGGATTAGCTCAAAATATATAGTAGTATCAATACCAAATTACAAAGAGGCTCACTGCCAAAGGGCTCACTACCCAAGGACTCATTGTCCAAAGAAATGCTCACTGCAATAGGCTCACTACCAATAGGGATCATTGCCAAAATGGCTCACCACCATGAACTGATATAATAGCATCTACTACATGCTTGAGTTTAGTTCCATTGAAGCACAGTATATCTCCTTTCATAGTCTCACAACACACACATCTTCATCTTCACATCCTCACACATTTACATGAATTATTTACACTTATTTATATCAATCATCAACCCTGGAACATACATCAAGGTTGGCAACACACTCTACAACATTTGAAACAACCTTCAAGGTCGGCAAACATACATAATTCAAATTAGGTCTGGACCAAAACAATCTTGCAAATCAAATGAATGAAGATAGAACACTTCATAGCTTAGCTCAGACCCAAATACATCTCCACACACTTCAAAATGCTTCTACAATCCACGAAACACATCCACAAAGAGTGTTAGCACCCAAGTCAATCAAACATGTGCAAACACCAAGAATACTTAGGCACATGTTTCCAAGAACTCAATCATAGCTTGTGGATCAAGAACAAGCCTTCAACACATTCTAGAGACATCCATGAACAACATAAAATCACTTGGAAGCCAACAAATCTAGCTGCAACAAATCGCACTTGAAGACAACAAATTCACTTGAAGACAAATCACGGACTACTCACAACAAACATCGTCGAACTCTGCTACACAATAACTTGCTTTCCAGAGAATCAAATCACAAATCCTTTGGAATGAAGATAGATAAGGACCTTATAAACACATGTCCAAAACTGCAGCAGCTAAAACTACTCTGTGGAGTAATG
Organism: Cunninghamia lanceolata; assembly: GCA_027924645.1. Classification (NCBI taxonomy): domain Eukaryota; kingdom Viridiplantae; phylum Streptophyta; class Pinopsida; order Cupressales; family Cupressaceae; genus Cunninghamia; species Cunninghamia lanceolata. The sequence goes on from BSBN01000550.1 coordinate 931,899, forward strand.
CAGAGCAAAATACTTTCTCCTAGACACCTCTGCACAACTCAAAAACTCTATCAATTATAGTGTTCAAACTGGTGAACATAACTTGTACTATACAATGATCCAGACCACCAAATTCTAGATTTAGGATCTTCAAACACTTCACTAAAACATATCCAAAACTCACACTCCGGTCTTCAACACAGAAGAAATGCGGAGAAAAAAACTCAAACAGTATCCTGCAAGCCAGAATACTCTACAACACACTGTTTCCTCTGGAGATCAAATTTTCTCAAAAGCACTTGGAAACTCAACAACAAGAGCACTATACCAACATCATCAGCACTTCTATAATGCATTCAAATCACTTCTAACATGACAACTCAATCAAGCAACAATCAACAATATCAAAAGACACAATTAACACCAATGACAACACAAGCATGTTGACATCAATGACAACACCGATTAGTACATACTTGCAACAATTAATAACATATGATGGCCTCCTATTGTTAATGAATAACTATAAACTTACCATTTTGATGAGATATTATTGATTTCTATTAACACTTGTGTATGGACTCCTATTGATAAATTTTATAGAAAGATTTAAAAAATTAATACTTCTTCCTTAATATCTATAGACATTTAAAGAACTATATAAATGATTCTCTACTTACATGTACTACCAAATTTAAATCCTCCTTAGTATCCTTTTAAATTCCTACTCAAGTTTCTCAATTCTTTCCCTATACTCTAGCATACCTTGCCACATAGAGGTCCTTCAATGCTATTGATTTTATCCTTTATTTCTATTCCCCCATAATCTACCTATTCATATCTAGAATCATTCCCATATATAAAAGATTCCTTCATCTACCTCCTTAAGCAATTGACCATCATTAAGGGGTTGATTTCCATTTGTAAACACTTAAATATGTCCTCACGATCATCCTACTTTTCTTCTATTAATTAAATAGATATTATTATTTAATTAATTCATTCATTTAATATTTCATCCTATTATACTTCTATTAATTAAATATATATTTTTATCTATTTAATTAATTCACTGTATACTTTCCTCTATTTTTCTTCTATTAATTGAATAGATATTATAACCTATTTAATTAATTCATTTAATACTTTTCTCTATTTTTCTTCTATTAATTAAATAGATATTATCATCTATTTAATTAATTCATTTAATAATTTTCTCTAATCATTTAAATCATTAAAATAATAAGTTCATTTATCCATTTCATGCATACTTTATTTAAACATAATTATTAAAATACCCTTACATCTATATAAATCATTATCCATTGCATATTTCATTAAAACATATATAAATTCATTTAATTATATGTCCACTATTGCATATTTAATACACAAATCCCACTTTCTCCATGAATTTCCAAATCTCCACTATACCATAAATGCTCCATTTATTTCTTTCAAAAATGGCTCTGGCAATATGGACAAATGTCCATTTATCCATTTCTGCATTTATTCCACATCTTCTCCCACAACCTGGATTTGACTCCGTGAGAACATCTATTTAAGCCCTATTTCTTTTCACCATGACAGATAGAGAATTTGATAGAGAATTGATACTAGATTTGGAGAATAATCTGTCATCTGTTCACCATAGCTTCTTGTTGCATGCATGCATATGAAAATTTGAGAGCATCAATGCATAAATCAAGATCTTGGTGATAGGAAAACAACAGAGTTAGTTTTCTTTTTGAGTACTTATGTTTGGCTTTTCATAGTTTAATATTACCTTTATGCATATGTATTCATTTAGAATAGACTCTATTGATGTGATGTGAATGTTTTTGATTTTGTTGCAGAGTCATTAGTTTTCATTTTTCAACATCTACAGAATGAACTTGACATGAAAGATGAGGAAAGTAAGGAAGTAGAGTCCTCTAATGCAACACAGAAAGATGATGAAAGTACCATTGATGAATTCATTGACATTTATGACTATGATAGTGTCCGTACCCTTGAACTCGATCATAACACTTGTACCCCTGAATCCATTCAAAATCTTGACTCAAATCATGACCTTTTACCCCTGGTTCATCCCTAACTCATTGATTGGGATCAGAAGGGACCGCCACAGCTAGATGTGTTTCAAAATGATGAGGTAGTCATAAAATTTTTGGTAGCATGAGAAGACATACCTCTTGGGGATCATAAAGCAGGTTTCATCATAGAACTCAACAGTGTGGCCTACTTTGGAGAAGGTACCAAGCCTTTCAGTCACAAAATTATTGAAAATATAAATAGGTACTCTAGTGAAAACCACTCTGCGGTGCTACTAGACATAGAAAAAGTAAAAATAAATGACATATCCAAGGGTGAAAACCTCTCTAAGGCACTTGAGGATGGAAGGCTTGACACAATTCCCCTCACACTATATCATGAAAAATCATCTATGTTGGTGGAGAAGACAATACCAGCAAATTTGGGCATCCAAGAAAAACCAAGGATAATTCATCTAGCAGAATCATTAACACCTAAAGAGAGAATAGAGCATATACAGTTTTACAAGGAAAGACAAGTCAACTTTGTGTGGTCCTATACAGACATGCTAGGACTTGATTCATATTTAGTAATGTATCACTTGTCTTTGCTACCGGGGGCAAAACTTGTCAAGCAAAAGTTGAGAAAAATGCACCTGCATATCATTCTACTAGCAAAAACTAAATTACAAAAGTTGCTAGATGTGGGATTCATAAGACCTATTGATTATGCTGAGTGGATTTCAAACTTGGTACCAGTTTCAAAACCTGATGGGAGTATTTGTGTTTGCACAGATTTTAAAGATTTAAACAAAGCTAGTCCTAAAGATGATTTCCCACTTCCAAACATTGACATGATAGTGGATTTGATAGCGGGACACGAAATGTTATCACTCATGGATGGGTTCTTAGGCTACAATCAAATTAAAATTGCTCCTGAAGATCAAATTAAGACAACATTCACTTGTCCTTGGGGAACCTTCTATTGGAATGTCATACCCTTCGGGTTGAAGAATGCTAGAGCTACATATCAGCATTCAATGACTACTATCTTTCATGACATGATGCATACATATTTGGAAGACTATGTAGATGATTTGTTGGGAAAACCCTACACCAAATATGGACATCTTGAGATCATGGACAAAATTTTCACAAGATCAGAACAATACAAGGTCTAGTTGAATCCAAAGAAATGTGTTTTCAGGTTAACCTCTAGGAAACTCCTTGGATACATTGTCTCATCTAAAGGAATTGAAGCTGATCCTGCTAAAGTAAAAGCTATACTTGAAATACCTCCACCTAAGAATAGCAGTCGGTTGCAATTATTGTAAGGAAAACTTCAGTCTATCCGCCATTTTATAGCGTAACTTGCAGATAAATGTCAACCCTTTAAGCACCTATTACACAAGAATGTTCCATTCAGATGGGATGAGAAGTGTGGACAAGATTTTTAGAAAATCAAAGAATATCTGATAACTCCACCAGTATTAGTGCCTCCTACAGATGACAAGCCTTTACTCCTTTATATATCCACAACCACCATAGCACTGGGGGCACTTTTGGCACAACATGACTCTGAAGGAAGGGAATGTGCAATATATCACATCAGTCGTACTCTAGTGGGATATGAGCTCAATTACAGTTCTATCGAAAGAGCGTGTCTTGCAATATTGGTGCAGAAGCACCTACCTTATAGTGGCCTCCATGAGGCAGTTAGTTAGTTTTAAATCTTGTTGATGTTTCCAAGAAGGTCTTATAAGACCAATGCATGTAATAAGGTCTGAGTTGACCATGCTTTTCTATTTTTAGGTAGTTTGTTTGGACAACTGTTTAGTTTGTTAGTTCGGTTGGGTCTCCCAGCCGCTTGGAGGCAAAAATAGTACTACTGTGAGTAGTTAAATACCCCTAGAATCGGGTCATTTTAGACATAAGGAGATATACTGTGAAGTTAGATTGTGCTCTGGGAAAATAGAGTATTGTAATTGCATCCTTTGAAAGCAATAAATAGATTCTGTTTGTGTCAATTCTCTATTTGATCTCACTGTGTAATCAAATTTCTGTTCTGGTGGGTGTATGGATTCGCTTATCCATTCCACCGGTTGATTCGTAGAATCAGTGAAATGGCTATGTATCATAGGTTAGGTTTTCATTTTGTGTTTCTGTTTGTTCACATGCATGTTTGTAGGATCGCAGTCGAGAGGTGTTGAGAACCCTAGCATGGGTATGTGTTAGGTGGTGCAGGGTAGATCAGATCAGAGAAATTGCCAGAGAAGTGAACAAGATCATTGCTGAAGGTCAACGGGTCGAAGTGGCATGTGTTGAAGAACATATCAGTGTGAGTTGGTCGATCGGGTTGACATTTTAATCATGGGTCGACAATGTTATGCTTGGCCGATAAGCAAGGTTATCAGCAAGAGAAGAAGGATCGGCGAAGGAGTTAAGCGTTGGGCCGATGGTAGAGGTCAAGCCGACGGAGTAATTGGCATAACGATCGGGGTGACAAACCGAAGGTGTCACCGATGAAGGGTATATCGGTATGAGGTGCATCGTCGGAGGAGGAGAAGAAAGTTACGTCGATAATCTTAAGTCTTACTGATGGAATGGTTGTTAGACTCATCGGCATGAGAACAACCATTAGGGAGACGTCAAACGAAGTGGCCGATAGTTAAAGTGTTGCCGATAGGCAACCGAGGGTGATGCGTTGGGGAAACAATAGCGATCGGCAAGAGGGTTGGAGGTGTTCGCCAATAGTTCATGTCTTGGCGAAAGGAGATTAACACTAGGTGTATCGGCGAGAATGGTGAGAGGTCTGACTGATAGGTGTGTTAAGGGAATGGTATCGGCATGACCAAAGGCATTGGTATGAAGATCTTGAAGGTGGCCGATAATGGATGTGTTACCGATGGAAGAGTGAGTGCATTTTTTGGTGAGATAATAGAGTGGTCTTGCCAATATTGATAGAAATAACTATTTTTGCGGGTTCAAAAGGGTTTTTCACCCATTTTGTGAGCTTCTACTATGTGGCTCTACATCATAGTGGTATCAGAGCTCAGCAAAAGGTCTGGGCTATTTGTGTTTTGATTCTGTCACTGAGAAGACAAAGGTAGAGGAGTGAGAGGTTGACAAAATGCCTCTGAAAGGTAATGGTACTGCAAGGGAGTTGCAGGAGATGAAGGAAAAACATGCAAGAGAGATGAGGAAGATGAAGGAGCTTGTTGAAGCACTTCAAGCCAGGCTTGTAGCCTTGGAGAAGAACAAAAAGAGGGAAGTGGAAGACAGTGAATCAGAAGAAGATGAAGATGCTGTTGAAGAGTATGAAGAGGTAGCTGAAGATCTGAATGCTGAAGACTAGAGATTTGCAAAACTGTTAAAGGCAGTGCAGAGTGATAAACCTAAGGTAAAGGTTGATGTTTCCAAGTATAATTGAAGTTTGAATGAAGATGAGTTACTTGATTGGATTACTGCTTTGGACAATCACTTTGAATGTGAAGATGTTGCTAAGGATCAGAAGGTAAAGATTGCAAAGACCAAGTTAGGAGGTCATGCTTTGCTATGGTGGGATTATGTACAATCCGAGAGAAGGAAACAAGGCAAGTCAAAGATCACTTCATGGGACAAAATGGTAGCAAGGATCAAAGGTAAATTCTTGCCCAAGGATTATGAAATTTAGATGTTTAAGAAGCTGCAATTTTTAAGGCAAAAGGAAATGCATGTGAAGGCATATACTGAGGTGTTTTATAAGTTGAGTATAAGATTTGGTCATCATGAGAATGAGGTAGAAAAGGTCGCTAGATATTTGGCTAGCTTGAGATTGAACATACAGGATGAGTTAGTTTTAGCTAACCCAAGGAGTGTGGAGGATTGTTATCAAATGGCAATCAGGATTGAAGAAAAGATGAATAGAAGACAAGATAAATCCATGAGAGGAAGAGGCAACAATATGAGGGGAAGAGGATCAGCCCCTACAACAAGGCAATCCAATGAGGGTCAAGAAGACACTGGTAAAGGATAGGACCAGTCTGATTTTAGAGGTGGATGGAAGGGTACTAGAGGCAGATTTGGAGGTGGTAGAGGTTCTACTACATTATCAGGAAAGTGTTACACCTGTGGTGAGTTTGGTCATCCATTTTTTAAATGTCCAGAAAGACAAGGTTCATCATCCAGAGATGATAGAATGAATGACAAGAGAGTACAACTTGTGTAAGAAGAGAAAGTAGAGGAAAGTGTGCAAAGTTCAAAAACTTATCAAAGAGATAGAGCTCCTGATAATTATGGATATCCTGAGGAGGGAGAAGCATTGATGTTAAGAAGGACAGTCTTGAAGACATCAAAGGATATGATGCAAAGAAAAGCTCTTTTCAAGGCCACATGGAAGAGCAAAGGTAAAGTATGTAAGGTTGTAATTGATACTGGTTCAATAGATAACATGGTATCTCAGGAAATGGTGGATAAACTAAATTTGGAAAGGATTCCACATCAAAACCCTTACAAGGCATCTTGGGTGAGTGATAGTCAATCACTTTTTGTATATGAATAGGCATATGTTGATTTTCAGATTGGAGCATATCATGATAGAGTTTTGTGTGACATTTTGTCCATGGACTGTTGTCACCTACTGTTGGGTAGGCCATGGCAATTTGATAGGAGGGTACTGTATGATGGGTATGCAAATACCTACACCATCAAGAAAGATGGGAAAACTATTGTGTTGATGCCATTACAGGAAGAAGCTACAGTACAAAAGGCAGCAAAAATTATTTTAGTGGGAAAGAAGGAGTTTGTGCAGATGCCTACAGCAGCAGGCATAAAGGCAGTTGAGGATACTGCAGGGAAAGAAGTTGTTAATGACTACAGTTTGAAGACAGTTTCAGTTTTGACTGACAGAGGTCAGCAGTAGTTTCAGAAAGAGGTTTCTAAGTAGCCACAAATTGATTGGCAAGACAAGGATATGATTGTAGTTGGGACTATTGTTTGTCCTATAAAAGTTGAAAGGAAGATAGATTTGAACATTGCAAAGTTCAAGAGGCAATTACTGAGGTTCTTCAACCAGGTATTCAGACAAAGGTGCTGTTAAGATAAATTGGCAAACACCAGGTATGCATGAATAGAGCCTACATTGACAGGCAGGAAGGTTTACTTGCTAGACAGCAAGTTACAGTTTAGAACTCTTGGAGCAGCCAAAAGATAGCAGAGTATAAAGCTGGAATAGATCATAACACTAAGATGGCAAAGAGTACAGGTGGAATTCTTCCACAACCTAACTCATGGGACATGAGTTCTTTTTCTGTTGGGGAGTATGGTGCAGGAGCACCTACCTTATAGTGGCCTCCATGAGGCAGTTAGTTAGTTTTAAATCTTGTTGATGTTTCCAAGAAAGTCTTGTAAGACCAATGCATGTAATAAGGTCTGAGTTGACCATGCTTTGCTATTTTTAGGTAGTTTGTTTGGACAACTGTTTAGTTTGTTAGTTCGTTTGGGTCTCCCAGCCGCTTGGAGGCAAAAATAGTACTACTGTGAGTAGTTAAATACCCCCAGAATCAGGTCATTTTAGACATAAGGAGATATACTGTGAAGTTAGATTGTGCTATGGGAAAATAGAGTATTGTAATTGCATCCTTTGAAAGCAATAAAGAGATTCTGTTTGTGTCAATTCTCTATTTGATCTCACTGTGTAATTGAATTTATGTTCTGGTGGGTGTATGGATTCGTTTATCCATTCCACCGGTTGATTTGTAGAATCGGTGGAATGGCTATGTATCATAGGTTAGGTTTTCATTTTGTGTTTCTATTTGTTCACATGCATGTTTGCAGGATCGCAGTCAAGAGGTGTTGAGAACCCTAGCATGGGTATGTGCTAGGTGGTGCAGGGTAGATCAGATTGAAGAAATCGCCAGAGAAGCGAATGAGATCGTTGCTGAAGGTCAATGGGTCGAAGTGGCATGTGTTGAAGAACATATTGGCATGAGTTGGTTGAGCGGGTTGACATTTCCATCGTGGGCCGACAATGTTATGTTTGGCCGATAAGCAAGGTTATCGGCAAGAGAAGAAGGATCAGCGAAGGAGTTAAGCATTGGGCCAACGGTAGAGGTCAAGCCGATGGAGGAATTGGCATAATGATCGGGGTGACAAATTGAAGGTGTCACCAATGAAGGGTATATCGGTATGAGGTGCATCGTCGGAGGAGGAGAAGAAAGTTATGCTCATAATCTTAAGTCTTAGCGATGGAATGGTTGTTAGACTCGTCGGCATGAGACCAACCATCAGGGAGACGTCAAATGAAGTGGCTGATAGTTAAAGTGTTGCCAATAGGCAATCGAGGGCGATGCGTCGGGGAAACGATAGCGATCGGCAAGAGGGTTGGAGGTGTTCACCGATAGTTCATGTCTTGGCGAAAGGAGATTAACACTAGGTGTATGGTGAGAGGTCTGACCGATAGGTGTGTTAAGGGAATGGTATCGGCATGACCGAAGGCATTGGTATGAAGATCTTGAAGGTGGCCGATAATGGATGTGTTACCGATGGAAGAGTGAGTGCATTTTTCGGTGATATAATAGAGTGGTCTTGCCGATATTGACAGAAATTACTATTTTTGTGGGTTCAAAAGGGTTTTTCACCCATTTTGTGAGCTTCTACTGTGTGGCTCTACATCACATATTTTTTTACCTCATAGAAGTTGTGACATTACATGCTTACACACCAGAGGAAGCTCATTGCAAGAATTGATACTCTCAAGTACCTCTTGAACAAAGCAACACTCACAGGACAATTGGCTAAATGGGTTATGATTCTTAGCAAGTTTGATATTGAGTATGTGGAAAGAAAGCAATCAAAGGACAAGCTATAGCGAATCAACTCGTTGATGATCCTATGATAGATGACCATCCTCTTATTAAAGAGTTCTTGGATGAATCAATCTTCAACATGGAATCTACACATCTTTGGACTTTATATTTCGATGGCTTCTTCACACAAAATGGTTCTGGCGCTGGCATTCTCTTTGTCACTCCGCAAGGGGATTGTATACCTAAAGAAGCTTATAAGATATAGTTTCCATGTACCAATAATATTGTAGAATATGAGGCATTACTTTTTGGGCTCCGTATGGCTGTGCAATGGAAAATCCTAGAGTTGCGTGTCTTTGGTGACTCTCAGCTAGAGATCAGACAAATCAATGATGGCTATAAAACAAAAAATGAAAAATTGATTCCTTAAAAAAGAATGGTGGATGATTTTAAGGCCTATTTCACATCAATTTCTTTTGAGTAGATCCCCCAAGATAACAACAGAGATGATGATGCAATGATGATAATTGGTTCACTTGTGGAAATGCCAAGCAATGCTGCCTACTGTGAGTTCTTGGTAGAGCCTGTTTTGAAACCTGCTTACAATGTACCACAATCTGAAATGATCTATCTTATTGTTGGTCCTAATTCTCAATGGTATGGGAATATTTATACCTATCTCCGTGATAACATCTTGCCATCTGAACTATCTAATAAATCATGTAAAACCTTTATTCATTAAGCCTCCCATTATGTAATCTTAGCCGATACCCTATACTACCGAGGTCTCGATGGTATTTTACTCTGATGTCTTGAGCATGACAAGGTCAATACTGCTTTACGAGAAATACATGAAGGTATATGTGGGGCACATTCTAGCCATCCTACCTTAGCCAAGAAACTCTTGCATATGGATTATTATTGGCCTACAATGGAAAATGATGCTTATTAGTTTGTTAAAAACTACAGGCAGTGTCAAAAACATGTAGACTTGATACATGATCCTGCACAAGAATTGCAACCGCTTACTACACCATGGCCTTTTTATTAGTGGGGACTCAATCTTGTGGGCAAGATCCATCCACCTTCATCCAATGGTCATAAGTTCATTCTCATTTCTACAGACTACTTTACAAAATGGATTGAAGTTGTTCCCCTCACCCACATCACTGGAAAACAAATAGACACTTTCATACTGAATTATATCATCTGCTTATGGTGTTCCTTTATCCATTATCACAGATAATGGTCATCCATTATCACAGATAATGGTCATCCATTCAAAAATTAGGATTTCAGTGAACTCTATGAGAAATTCCATATACAACATCATTTTTATACATCTTACTATCCTAAAGGTAATGGCCAGGTTGAGGCCTCTAACAAGACTATTCTCAAAATTCTTAAAAAGACGGTCAATGAAGCTGGTCGAGATTGGCATATTCAACTGAATCTTTCCTTATGAGCTTATCACACAAGTGTCCACACCCCCACAGGTGCAACCCCATATGCCCTTGTCTATGGATCTAAATCCATCTTGCCCATTGAGGTTGACCTACCTTCTTTGTGGGTCTCCTTGTGTGAGTCAAATTAGTGATAAAGACTATCGAGTTTCCCATTTGCAAGAATTAGAACTGTTAGATGAATGAAGACAAATTGCTTTTAATCATCTCAGAGCATACCAGCAATGGATGTACTGAAGTTATAACCATAAAGTGAAACCACAAAAATTCAAGATTGGGGATCTTGTCCTTCATGAAAATCCTCGCAATCAACAAGATAGAGAAAAGAAGGGTAAATTTGAGCCTAACTAGTTGGGTCCATACGTTATCACTGATATGTATGGATCAGGGGCATATCAGTTATCTACTGTAGAAGGTGAATTTCTCAGTGATCCCATCAACAATATGCATATTTGCAGGTTTTATACCTAAGCACTTCAAAGAGTACACTCTTTTTAAAAGGTCCTGAAAAAATACAAAAAAAAATCCAGAAAAGTAGAGAGAAATCAATTCATTCAATGGTGAAAACCACTTCGGTGACACCTTGAGCAAGTACCATGGTGAAAATCGAGAAATTAACACCATGTGTAGAGGCTTCACTCCTCTTTCCTTTAGAGCTCCACTTGATCTTTCCATCCCATTCACCCTCCACTTCATAATAACCTTTTCACACTCACCATGGCTTGGGAATTGTTTGGCATTCCCCTCACTTGCTTTACCATGCATACTAAGTTGGTCCTATCTCTCACTGGGGCATTTCCTTGACCTAAGCTATGGATTTGGATACTTAGCATCTCACGATTAGAAAAACTATTGTCATTGTCTATCTGCTCACTCATAATTTATCTCATTCCATCAGATATTCCAAAAATCCAAAAAAAATCAAAACATTCCAAAAATCCAAAAAAAATCAAAATATTTCAAAAATCCAAAAAAATCAAATATTCAAAAAATCCAAAAAAATCAAAATATTCCAAAAATCCAAAAAAATCAAAACATTCCAAAAATCCAAAAAAAATCAAAACATTCCAAAAATCCAAAAAAATCAAAACATTCCAAGAATCCAAAAAAAACAAAACATTCCAAAAATCCAAAAAGATCAAAACATTCCAAAAATCCAAAAAAATCAAAACATTTCAAAAATCCAAAAAAATCAAAACATTTCAAAAATCCAAAAAAATCAAATAACTTCAAAAATTCCAAAAATAGTGATACTTTCAAATCACCACACAGCTCTAAACTTCAACAAAATCAAACACACCAAGATTGACAATCAAACGGACATTACAACATACCTATCAATCCATATTTCAAGTCCAACCACATGCATAAAGTATGACAAGAATCAGTTCTACATTGAAGCATGATGCTTGTTTGTTTGTTGATCTTTGATTGATTTATGATTTTATCTTTGGTGGCATGTCTTTTAGCTTGTCAAGGATGTCTTAAAATGGAGAGGCAAGGATGGGACATGTTCACTTATTTGCTGTCTGTGGATTGTTCCTTATTCATAGGATGACTCGTCTTAAGACATGATTGTCTAAAATCATCAAGGACCTATGAGTCTAGTGTGGATGAGAACATTCCTTGTTTGATTGTGTCTTCCATGCAATAAGTATTTAGGTCATCTAAGGTCCTTATACCTAGATGCTTATTCTTTATTGCTAAATAAAAACACAAATAGTATTCAAGTCATCTAGACATTCATGTTATCTAGGTGTTTATACTAATTTGCGACATAATAAGCTCAATGATGATAAAGCACTATGTAATGCACAAGAAGTTTCATCACCTTCATTTCCTTCATACTTCTTTTCATCCATCATTTCTTCCATTATCCATTTCCTTCATTTCATTTTTCTTCATTCTCCTTATCTCAAGAAATAATTAATTACTTTATCCAACTGATACCTATCTTCTAATCCAAATGTCAAATTGATCCACTTGCTTTTTAGCATGGGACTCTAATGCTCCCCAATCGCTCAATCTATTAATCAATCATTGTTTTGCTCTAGCATCAATCTCAATCAACCTAATCAGCTTATCAACTTGGCTATACTAAGCATTTCCATCAATTGTTTAGTTACGCCCATCAATTGCATGCATTTTCATCAAATGTACATCTTCGCTTATCAGTTGTGCATTTTCATAAAATGTGCATCTCTGCTTAATCACTCGCGCAATATCAATAATCAAATCTTCTCCCCATGATCTATCGAGAGATTAATCTTATCACAAATCAATCAATCTATTGAGGGGGCATATCATCCTTATCATCATCCTTACCAGGATCTCCTTGGGGCACATATCAGTTAATCAATTCCTTCTTCTTTGCAACAATGCGACAGGCTGCATTGTCTCAAAGAGGGGCAAAATGTAAACACTTAAATTTGTCCTCACGATCATCCTACTTTTCTTCTATTAATTAAATAGATATTATTATTTATTTAATTTTAATTCATTTAATACTTCATCCTATTATTCTTCTATTAATTAAATAGATATTGTTATCTATTTAATTAATTCACTATATACTTTCCTCTATTTTTCTTCTATTAATTAAATAGATATTATCATCTAATTAATTAATTAATTTAATAATTTCCTCTAATCATTTATATCATTAAAATAATAAAATCATTTATCCATTTCATGCATACTCTATTTACATAATTATTAAAATACCCTTACATCTATATAAATCATTAACCATTGCATATTTCATTAAAACATATATAAATTCATTTAATTATATGTCCACTATTGCATATTTAATACACAAATCCCACTTTCTCCATGAATTTCCAAATCTCCACTATACCATAAATGCTCCATTTATTTATTTCAAAAATGGCTCTGGCAATATGGACAAATGTCCATTTATCCGTTTCTGCATTTATTCCACATCTTCTCCCACAACTTGGATTTGATTCCGTGAGAACATCTATTTAACCCCTATTTCTTTTCACCATGACAGACATAGAATTTGATAGAGAATTGATACTAGATTTGGAGCATAATCTGTCATCTGTTCACCGTAGCTTCTTGTTGCATGTGTGCATATGAAAATCTGAGAGCATCAATGCATAAATCAAGATCTTGGTGATAGGAAAACAATGGAGTTAGTTTTCTTTTTGAGTACTTATGTTTGGTTTTTCATAGTATAATATTACCTTTATGCATCTGTATTCATTTAGAATAGACTCTATTGATGTGATGTTGTGAATGTTTTTGATTCTATTGCAGAGTCATTAGTTTTCATTTTTCAACATCTACACCATTAAAATATAAAATTTTGCATTTATCCTATTACTCTCAATCAAATACCATTTTATCAATTAGTTTGAACCATTGAGGCTTAAAAATAATAATCTATATTAGAATGGATTAATTTTACAAACTCATTCGGATCCTCCAAACTCTCAAGGTCCTCACAAGTATGAGAATTAAGTTTATAGATTGGGTGGTAGGGATTAGACACACTAGGGAAGATATCTATGAGACAAATTATATGATGAGAATTAAATTTATGGATATGTCCTAAGAAACTCTTTAAACATGAAATTATTTGATGACAAAAGATATAAATTAAGGTTAGTCTTTCTTACTTAACTCATGCTCATCCATTTTTTTTGCCCATAAATCTCTCAAATCAAATTGGATTTTGCAAAGAGGATAGCTATATTTTGAATGTTCACTCTTAGTCAAAGTCATTTATTTCTTTGAGGATCAAGCTATATTTTGAATGTTCGCTCTTAGTTAAAGTTAGTAATATCTAGTATTATTTTATTGGTTGTTGTATATTTAAGATTGAATGTTTCCTTATCTAGTAATTACAATTATAGATAGAAATATTCAAGTCTAAAAGATATGATTCCTAGAGCGGATACAACTTTTATAAATACATTATAGTTGCTCATTTAGGATAAAATTTGGTTAGCTATGGATTGACATTTTATTCCTATAATTCAAATTGAACCACATGGATATATTGCATTAATGACATGGAATAAAATATCTCACATTCAAACATTATATGTAAATTTAATCCCCTTAAGGCATTTGAGGAGTATAACCTAAATGAACAATCATATTTTAGGAGGGAGTATTAGATGCTCCATTATCAATATGATCATGCTAACATATTCCTAGATCATGGTTTCTATCAATTTTATTCTTCTATCTTGGATCTAATGTGTGATCCTAATGATATGGACTAGGTATTATGGGAATGTGTGATTCTAATTTTATATTTTAATGTGAAACTAAGTAATTAGTCTATAGGTTTGACTAATTTCTATCTTATTCATAATTCTACATATCTAGAAACCTCATAGGGATTATGTGTTGCAAATATGTGACTAAGCAGTGTTGTCATTGATGTCAACATATCCTTGTTGCCATTGGTGTCAACTATATCCTTTTTTCTTTTTGTATAGAAGACTAGATTGTTGAGGATATTGAGAAAATTAATAAGAATCAATGTATGCAGACCATATGGTTGAGTAGAGGATTGTCTGGGGAAGCTCTAGTTAAGTTTTGAAGGGTTCGTATGAAGATTTGAAGAACCTATGGCCATCTGAGTAGAACCAGTTTGCAGTGTTTAGAAGAGATAGAGTGACAGGAAAGAGGTACGGATTGTTCCAGATATGTCAAATGATGATATGTAGATCTAGAAGCATGTTTGGAAAGAGTGTGTATCATCCATTCAAGTGGTTCATGGTTTGGAGGTCCGCAATCAATCTTTCTAATGTGACAGTCATGGCAGACAGTGTTCTTGAGGTTTCGGAGGAATATGCAAGTGATTCTGATGATTTAGAGAAGTGTGGATGTTTTTGTTGAATTCAATGTGCTTGTGGAGGTCTCTACGTCATGTGACTTCTATGTTGGAGATCTGCATTGAAGTTTGATCTTGTCAATGAAGATTTTCTTCTTGATGTTGTTGTTCTTCCCAGTCTTGGCTAACCGAATTATTCAAGCATGTTGTGGATGATCTAAGAGCATTTCTATGGAGCATGGCATGTTGATTGAGGAATATTTGAGTCCCAGTTATTTCTTGCCGACAACTTAGTGATACGCATTAAGTTAGAGGTTTGTAGTGCTGACCTTGATGTTCATTCCAAGGTTGATGAAGCATATAAATACTTGCTGATGGATAGTGGAATATTATCCTTGTGGGAAAAAAATAAAATCCAAAGAAGGATCAAAGGTAGAGCATAGCAGAGGTGAAGCAGAAGAACAAGAGATGTTTAGGATGAAGAACTAGAGAATAAGTATTTAGGGCAAAGCAAAAGTATTGTGAGCATTCAATGAAATTGAACCAGGCATGAAGTAGATGCTATTTATCAGTTAATTCTTTCTGTATTAAACATAAATACTATAGGCAATGAGCCTCTCTTGAGCAGTGAGCTCTGGGTAGTGAGACCGAAGGCATGTGCCTTCTCTTTTCTTCTAAGTACTTTTAATAGGGTACGAATCTTGTGGGTTAACCCCCACCATGGTTTTCCCTTAACCAGGTTTCCACGTAAAATTTCTGGTGTTATGTGTGCTCAATTTATTTCTGCTCTTGTGTTATTGATTCACGCTTTAATGCTTATCTGATTAAAAGTTGTCAAAGAAGATTAAAAGCAGAAAAGGTTAAATTTATGGGACAACTGATTCATCCCCTCCTCTCAGTGGTTCAGACTAATTCCAACAATTGGTATCAGAACAAGGTTCCTCTAAAATAAGCTTTACCACCCGAGGAGATCCAAGATGTCAACTTACATGAAGGATAGTCCGAGATTCGATGGAACAAATTACTCTATTTGGAAGAGTCGCATGGAGTGCCATTTGCAATGCATGGGTGATGCTTATTGGGTGATAACCAATGTTGAGTATAACCTTCGGAGAAAGGTCCTTCAACTCCAGATCAAATCAAAGATGCTGAAAATAACCTTTGAGCTAAAGAAGCCTTGTTGAGTGCTCTGACTAATTCAGAAATGACAAATGTCTTTGGACTAAAAATTGCTCATGAAATCTAGAAGAAGTTGGAGAATCTTTATGAAGGTGATGAATATGTCAAATGTGCCAAGCTACAAAGTCTGAGAGGAAAATTTGAAAATTTGAGGATGAGTGAAGATGAAAACATCACAATCTACATGCAAAAGATAAATGAACTTGTGTGTGGTATAAGGTGTGCTAGTGGAACTTTGGAAGAATCATAAATTATGGAAAAATTTCTCAGATCTTTACCTGATTCATATAAACATGAGGTTTCTGCTATATAAGAGATCAGGACTATCTCAAAAGTTACAAGAGATTAATTGGTTGGTAAAATTTCATCTTTTGAATTAAGTGAGTTTGGTGATTCTCTACCTAAGTCTGAATCTCCTTTTAAGGCCAGTGTATATGGAAAATAAAGATACAATCCAGGTGAAATCTCTTCTACAAGATCAAACATATTTGCTAAGGTAAGGAAGGATCTTGAAGATGATGAAATTGAGTCTATAGAACTAGAAGCTCTTATTGCCAAAAGAATGCCAAGAGGATCTGGTAAGTATGAAGGAAAGTTGCCATTCAAATGTTTCACTTGTAATAAGATTGGTCATTTTGCCTTAAGATGTCCGGAGAAATTTGCAAAGCCAAACCCTAACAGATACAAAGGTCAGAAGAATTGTTACTATGTCCAAAAAGCTGGAGAAGGAGTCACAGATGATGAATCTGATTATGAAGGTGCCACTCAAGATGATTGGGTATTCATTGCTATCAAAGAAGAAGATCCAGTGTCTACTGAATTTGCTAGCTTTGTGTTGTTGCCTAAGAAATTTGATCTTGAAAAATTTAAAATTTTTAGTGCATTCTCCACTATGCCTTGTTTCTGAGTCAAATGTCTTACCATTTGCAAGATTTTAAAACTTTAATTTTTGTTGGCCCCTATAGTTCAATGTTTCCTAAATTTCCCAACTTCCCGATTTCATTGTCGGAGATGCTCATAGTTTTTGAACTTCATCTTGACGGTTCAAAGGTTCTCAAAAAGCCTGACTTGCTGACTTACCCTTTCGAAATCAGAGGTTGAAGAACTTTTGAGAAATGTTGTATTCCTTGTCAGGGAAGTTGAAGGTTTTTTAACATCGTTCCAATAGTTCAAAGGATCGTTAGAGCTCTGACGTCCTGACCTCACTCATTGTTGGGAGTTTCCAAATTTTGTGAACTCCTCCTTAAGGTTCAAGTTTTCAAGTTATCGTCAGCTCATTTGATTACTCGTGTGGTATGTAATGAGAATGTGTTTTCGGGAGTTATGAAATGCGAGCTCAATCTTAAGACTCATTTCTCAAGGTGCAAAATTAATGATGCATTAATTACCTCTTAAATGACAAGTGTAACGGAGCTCACTAAAGTGGTAGCACAACATTAACAAGTTAAAAAAAAAACCATCATTACCTATTGGCGTAATTAAATAAACCTGATCATAGAGAAAGGTGACAGTGCTCTCTGAGTTCAGCCTTTCTTATCGACTAAGTCATATTTTAGAATGGGACTTCCTACAAATAATGAAATTTGGGATGATGAACCTATGCCTATCCTACAACCTGATTTATGTTGGCCTGAGGAGGAGTAGATTGATGTCATCTCCCAGTTGTGCATAGTTTCTTAGAAGGAGAAAACCAGTTATGCTGAATACTGCTGGGCAATTTTCATCCTTGAAGAAGAAGAAGAATGTGTTGCGTTGCACCAACTTTTTATGGAAATACGCTTGGAATTAGGAGCTGCCCCTGTACCTGGGGCAATCTAATGCCACTTGTCTTGCATGCATGAAGTTCTTTTATAATTAGAGATGGTAACCATAGTTTTGATATAATGTAATCGTCTCCATTTTAAGGTCACTTTCTTGATAGTGGTTACTTAAAAAGACCGTTTCAAATAGTTATAATTTTTGAGGTTTTGAAAAACTATAAAGGAAGGACTTTCGAGGGGAGGGGCATCTTTTCAGTCTGGCTATGAATAGAGGGAAAGAGCAGCAAGTTTATTTTGTATTTCCAGCTATCTTTTTCTTAACTCAACTTATGTATAGGAGCATTTTCAGAGACTTTGAGTTTTGTTATGTGGAAGAAATGAAGATCTATTTTCAGAACTTTGTGTCTTAAGATGTCTTCTATGATTGTAGTTGTTCTTGCATCAATTCATAATATATCTTCCATATTGTTCCTGTTATATTTGTATATGTTGAGAGAAATATAGCTGTTTCTTTCGTTAATCTTTTATCATTTGTGGGTAAATGGGATGTGTATCATTAATCTACATTCATTTGAGTCTGAATTAATCTTTCACACTCACTTTCATGGTTATGAGTGGGTGTTAGTTTGTTTCCTACTTTCTGGTTAAAAGCATACCCTAATTTTCATTCATCGTAAATCATTCGAAGGTAGCTGCGGCTTGTAAAATAAGCAGAGAGCACTTGTAACTATCATTGCAAGTGACTCAACTATTGGTCAGGATATCACTATCATGGGTAAATGGAGTATAAATTGAGGTGACAAATATGTCAACCAACAGATTTTTGGCGACTCTACTGGGGATTCAAAAGTGAAAGACCAGTGTTCCCAAAAATTTGAAGGTGCCTCCCTGAGGACGGAGTTGGCGGCTTTGTGAGATGAAATGTACTCGAAAACATTCTATTCCAGTGAAGACCTACGCTAATTTAATTTTTAGATTTACACTATGGCCTTAATTTCTTCCCAGCCATGGGGAAATCATTTTGGGCCTCTTTCTTTACCTATATATTCACCATTGCCTGAAGGATCAAGAAAGTGTTCTTAAAGTTCAGTGGAGAAAACCATCAAGATGCTGAAAACCACATTCTTGCATTCACGGTTGCATGTGGAGTTTTGGGGGTAAGTAAAGAAGATATTTTTATTCGACTATTTATCAAATCTCTTATTGGGCCTGTAGTAGAATGGTTTCATCATTTAGAAGGAAAATGTATAACTAATTGGGATTCATTGAAGACTAAGTTCTTAGAAAGATTTAAAAGTCTTGTTGATGAGGTTGCTCTTTTGTGTCAATTCTTCAACGTTCAAAAGAAAAGAGATGAATCCATTAGAGACTTTGTGGATAGATTCAACTGGCTGGTCAGAAAAATTCCTGCACCCATTCAGCCAAGTGAGCAACTCCAACTTTGTACTTTTATTTCATCTTTGCATCCTGATGTTCAATTCAAATATTCAATCTCCTTCTGCTGAATGCTCTAATCTCACTATTTTTTATTCAAAGCACTTTGGTAGAGATAGGGAAAGTGTTGTGAAACTGAATTCTCATATGAACAATAGAATGGAAGTTTATTATTTGCATAGTGAGGGAAATAATGTTGTAGAAGATGAACAATCCTCCCATGGTGCAACTTGTAGAGAAGGTTATGCAAATTACACTATTTTGGCTCTCTTGTCTACTACAGAGATAGAATCATTTACTTTTTCAAGTGATGAGGAGCAACATGGGGTTACACAACATGAAGATAAAGTGTTGATTGCCTTTTCTCCAGTGCGCATGTGAGTTGAACATGAAGGTTTCACATCTCCTGAGTCAAATAATATAGAGGTATGGCTGCAAGAAGAGGTCATAAACGATCTTATCCATCCCAAAAATCTAAATGCTAAAATTTTAAAGCAAGATTTGAAAGCCACTCATGATAAGAAAGAAGCATTTGATAAAGTGGACAAAGAAGAGCCTGACAAGAGAATGGATGAATTGCATCCCCAATCTTCTTGTTCTCTCAGTGATGATTTTTTTTATGCAAGAGGAGAAGAAGTTCTTTTTACCACACTTGATCTAATTCTTGTAGAACATGGTATTCTAGAATCAAAATCAACAATCACACTTCCAGAAAGTGATTCATCATGCAATTTATAGAAAGAATGCTTCATTCCTAATATTTTCTCTCCAAGTTCCGGTGTTGATAACGAAGTTATGATTGATACACAACCAGAGTATGTGACTTTCAAGTTTCATGAAGAGGATAATAAAGGAGAAGTATTGCAGCTAAAGGTGAGTGAAGAATCCATCTTTGAGTCATTTTGCTTTGAAGATGCAATTATGCCTTTTGAGAATGATTCATCAAATGAAGCTTGTGTTATAAACATATGCAATAATTTTGATGAGGACAAAAGGGATAGTCAAGTGGATGAAGGTTTGTAGCCTCAAAATTTCTAGAAGCTTTAGATGATGACCTTTGTGAAGAAGATGTTGTGCTCTCTCCTATACCATGTGTTGACTAAGAATGTTCTACTACTGAAAATCCAAATATGCATAGTCTAACAACTCCTATTGCAGCTAGTGAACAAATTTTTAATGAGGAGAATAACTGGAATGATACATGGAAGATATTTTTGAATAATCTGCAACTGGAATGTGAAGCTGTTGAAGTTCCCACATCAAATCATGAAGAGGCAAAGCCACAAACAAAGGTTAGCAATGATTTTACTCTTGAATCACCTAATTTTGAATTTGATTTTGAAGTTTTGAAACATGGGATGAAGAATGATTGTATGAACAAGCATGGAGAAGATAATGCTAGTTTGGAAAATGAGGATATTCAGTTCCATATTGTTTACATTCCAAGTTGGTGCTTTAATGCATCTGAGGGTGAATTTTTGTATGGTAAAGAGACTATTCTATCTAATCTATAGCTTATGAGTGAGAATGATAAAGTGGGCCATATAATACATGAATTAGTTTCAGCACAAAAATAGAATATTGTTTCAGTTGAAGATGATTTTCAGCCGCATGAAAATATTGTTTACAATGTAGATTTTCAGCCTCATCTACTTCTCGCTTCACATGAGACATGTATGGATGATGGTTGGCGTTTCAATGATTCAAATGGTTGTTTTCAAGCATGGGATATCAATTTGTTTGTTGAGAGGGATGATCATATGCAAGAATGTGTTGGTCCAAAATTTTTAAACAATACAATCACTTCTACACATAGCACCAATGAAAGGTTTTTATCTCATGGTCAATGTGTGGGTTGTCCAATCCGGGGGATGGTTTCTTTGTTCTTGAAAAATCATATGCATTCTAACATTATACATGAGCTCATTCAAACAGATGCTGGTAATTATGTACTGGGCAATGCTGACATGAGTCGTCCATTTGAGGAAGCATACAATGAAGAGTGGATTTTTGAGATTCAAGTCACATCTAGGGGGTCTTTATGTGATGCCATTCTTATCATTTTGATCATGGTGGTCACCAGTTGGCAGCTATTGGTGTGCAAGCTTCTCGTTCATCAGCCATTATTTCACAGAGGTTGCTATTTCTCCCAGCCTATTAACAGATTTGCATGATCACTCTGGAGTCTCTAGAGGTAGGATCTTCCTGCCATGTACATATTAGGAGTTTTTGTTGTGTTGGTAGTCGAGTTTCCTTTCCTGTTTGCCTTGTTTTTGGCTTATTTTGGCTCCTTTGTCTCCTGTTCTCTCTGACGTTGTTGCCCAATGAATTTATGCATTGGTCTATGCTTGAGGTTCTGGGTTCCTTGCTTTGTCCTTTGCAGTCCTCGTCCCCAACTAGAACTTGTTGTTGTTGCCTGAAAAATTTGATTTTGAAAAATTGAAAATTTTCAGCACATTCTTCACTATGCCTTGTTTCTAAGTCAAATGTCTTACCATTTGCAAGATTTTAAAAATTTAATTTTTCCTGGCCCCTACAGTTCAAAGTTTCCTAAATTTCCGGACTTCTCGATTTCATTGTCAGAGATGCTCATAGTTTTTGAACTTCATCTTGACGGTTCAAAGGTTCTCAAAAAATCCAAATTATCGACTTACCCTTTCAAAATAAGAGGTTGAAGAACTTTTGAGAAATGTTTTATTCCTTGTCGGGGAAGTTGAAGGTTTTTGAACATCATTCCAATAGTTCAAAGGATTGTTAGAGCTCTGACGCCCCAACCTCACTCATTGTCAAGAGTTTCCAAATTTTGTGAACTCCTCCTGAAGGTTCAAGTTGTCAAGATATCGTTAGCTCATCTGATTACTCATGTGGTATGTAATGAGAATGTCTTTTCAAGAGTTATGAAATGTGAGCTCAATCTTAAGACTTGTTTCTCAAGGTGCAAAATCAATGATGCATTAATTACCTCTTAAATGACAAGTGTAAAAAAGCTTACTAAAGTGGTAGCATGGCATTAACAACTTTTTAAAAAAACCATCATTACCTGCTGGTGTAATTAAATAAACCTGACCATAGACAAAGGTGACGGTGCTCTTTGAGTTTAGTCTTTCTTATCGACTAAGTCATCTTTCAGAATGGGACTTCCTACGAACAATGAAATTTGGGATGATGAACCTATGCCTATCCTACAACCTGATTTATGTTGGCCTAAGGAGGAGCAGATTGATATCATCTCCCAGTTGCACATAGTTGCTTGGAAGGAAAAACCAGTTATGTTGAATACCGCAGGGAAATTTTCATCCTGGAAGAAGAAGAAGAACATGTTGAGTTGCGCCAACTTTTTATGGAAATACGCCTAGAATTAGGAGATGCCCCTATACCTGGGGCAATCTAATGCCACTTGTCTTACATGCATGAAGTTCTTTTATAATTAGAGATGGTAACCACAATTTTGATATAATGT
The DNA here is from genome assembly GCA_027924645.1 of Cunninghamia lanceolata. NCBI lineage: Eukaryota > Viridiplantae > Streptophyta > Pinopsida > Cupressales > Cupressaceae > Cunninghamia > Cunninghamia lanceolata. The sequence goes on from BSBN01000550.1 coordinate 954,808, forward strand.
AACTGTTTCCATTTTAAGGTCACTTTCTTGATAGCGGTTACTTAAAAAAACCGTTTCAAACAGTTATAATTTTTGAGGTTTTGAAAAACTATAAAGGAAGGACTTTTGAGGGGAGGGGCATCTTTTCAGTTTGGCTATGAACAGAGGGAAAGAGTAGAACATTTATTTTGTATTTCCATCTATCTTTTTCTTAACTCAACTTATGTATAGGAGCATTTTCAGAGACTTTGAGTTTTGTTATGTGGAAGAAATGAAGATCTATTTTTAGAACTTTGTGTCTTAAGATGTCTTCTATGATTGCAGTTGTTCTTGTGTCAATTCATAATCTATCTTCCATATTGTTCCTATTATATTTGTATGTGTTGAGAGAAATATAGTTGTTTCTTTCGTTAATCTTTTATCATTTGTGGGTAAATGGGCTGTGTATCATTAATCTGCATTCATTTGAGTCTGAATTAATCTTTCACACTCACTTTCATGGTTATGAGTGGGTGTTAGTTTGCCTTTCCTGCTTTCTAGTTAAAAGCATACCCTGATTTTCATTCATCATAAATCATTTAGAGGTAGCTATGCCTTGTAAAATAAGTAGAGAGCACTTGCAACTATCATTGGAAGTGACTCAACTGTTGGTCAAGTTGTTACTATCATGGGTAAATGGAGTATAAATTGAGGTGACAAATCTGTCAACCAACATTGTGAAAATGTGGAAAGTGCCTTGGCTTCTCATGTTGTTGAAAATGATGAATGGGTGATTGATAGTGGATGTTCTCATCACATGGCTAGTGATAAAAGTAAGTTTATAAACTTTAAAAAATATGAAGGTGGAATTGTCAAATTTGGAGATAACTTAGCTGGTAGAATCCGTGGCAGAGGATCCATCTCTTTTGATGGTAAGAATAACACAAATGATGTTCTGTATGTGGAAGGGATGAAGCATAATCTTCTTAGTGTTGGATAGTTGGTTGACAAGGGTTATGATCTCTGATTCAAGGATGGCAAATGTAGAATCTTGGAAAGCTCCAGAACTGAAATTGCATTAGGTACACAAACTAGAGGTAACATATTTCAATTAAGTAGTTCTGGTAAAAGTTGTTTGATTACACAGATAGATCAGAGTTGGTTGTGGCATAGGAGAATGTGTAATGTGAATTTTGATAACATTGTCAAGATAATTTCTACTCAGGTTGTGAGAGATCTTCCAAGACTTGTGAAACTTGATAGCATTTGTAGAGAATGTCAATTGGGTAAATAGAACAAAACATCATTCAAGTGGGTGATTGGAACTTGTGCACATTGATCTATGTGGTCCTGCTAGAATTAGGAGTGTGCAAGGAGACAAATATTTTATGTTGCTGATTGATGATTACTCCCGGATGATGTGGGTAACTTTCTTAAAAGAAAAATCAGAAGCTCTTGACAAATTCAAAGTATTCAAAGTTATGGTGGAAAATGAGATTGGTGTGAAGATAAAGTGTCTGAGATCTGATAGAGGTGGAGAATTTACCTCTGGTGAGTTTGATACATTCTATGAAAAGCATGGAATAAAAAGATAGTTATCTGCTCCTAGGACTCTTCAACAAAATGAAGTTGTGGAAAGAAAGAACTGGACCATTCAAGAAGCTGCCAGGACCATGATGATGGAAACAAATGTTCCACAAGTTTATTGGAGAGAAGCTATGAGTACTGCTATCTACACTCTTAACCAGGTGCAGATCAAAGGTAATTCTAGTAAGACTCTTTATGAACTCTGGTTTGGTCATCCTCCTACTGTAAGATACTTTAGAGTTTTTGGTAATAAATGCTATATTAAAAGAGATGAGGATCTAGGCAAGTTTAAAGAAAGAAGTGATGAAGGAATTTTTTTGGGTTATTCTACTCAAAGCAAAGCATACTGGTGTTTCAACAAGAGGTTGAAAAAGATTGTTGAAAGTGCTAATGTCAAAGTTGATGAGAGCAAAGAAGGACATTCCAGGTCTTATGGATATGATTCAGATGATCAAGATGAAAATCTAAGTCAAGAAAGGCAGCTGCAAACTCAGATTCAGATCTGGATTGATCCAGAAAATCCAATAATTCAAGAGGTTAGTACAGAAGTTGAGGAACCAGCTCAAGGAACAGAAGCTCTAGCAATTCCCAAAACTCCCAGGTATGTAAGGATAAATCATCCTAAAGATCAAATCATAGGAGATAGAAATAAAGGTGTTCGAACTAGGAGAAGAATTGTCATGTCTCATTTTTATGGACAATACAATTATTCTAGATTAGTGAACAATTATCGTGATTGATTTTAGTCTAAGTAATTTTGCTTACGTGGATGTAATCATTATGAGTTAATTGATGAAATTTGGAATTATTTTTAATATGGAATATTAATGCAGTGATTTGCTTCAGCTATGTTTTGAGATACTAACCTATTGACGTCAAGTTGAGTGCAATTGGATGCAGATACTCGTCGAAGACAAGAGCATGGCTGAGGTAGAAATGTTCTAGCCACTTGGCAAGACCTGTTTGGGATGGTTAACTCCGATGTAATCACACACTCATGTAGTTTCATATGCATTTTTGAATGGTTTATTTTATGCATCAATGTGTGGTTAATAAGTGTGATTGATGGTTTAATATTTAGAAAATACTGTGTTTTCAATCGTTATGAAATCTTTTTCGAATGCATGATTTGATTACATAAATTCCTATATTCTCGAATTATATTTTAAATAATGTATTGTTCTTTTAAATAGTGAATATATGTATCTATGGTTGTATTTTATATATACAAATAAATAATAATAGATGTTTTTCTATTTAATGAGTATGGATGTTTGGAAGACAATATATTAATTAGATTTAAATAATTATATTAAATTATGATAGATATAATGCTCTATTATCTCAATTCTTGAGTTATTTGAAGTAATTGTGTTTTAAATAGTTAAATTATATTAATAATATCATTATTATATTTGGAGTCTTAAATAAAGAGAATTAAAAATAACTTATTGTCATGCATGTGGCAGTAGGTTAATTAAGTTGTTTACTCTAACTACAAATAAGAAAAATTAAGAGCCTTTAGTATTTTATTTATTGAAAACCTCATGCGAAACAAAGTAATCTAGAGTTATCAAAAAGAAATCCAAAAAAACCTAAAAGAATTCATGCCAAAAATCAAGAGGAGATTTTGGGAAAAAAAAAAAAAAGTTTTCAAAGCCAGTCAGGAACAGTGATTGAAAAACAGCGATAACTTTCTCATATCAAAACAAAATTCAAAATAAAAAAATGTTCCGAAAAGCTAGAGAAGAGAAGAACAAAACCCAGAAATTATTTTAAGAAATTTGCAGTTTTGGTTAAGTGCTTTTACAAAGGAATATGACGTGTTTGGATGGGGCAGTGAATGGAGCAAAACGTGAGCAACCAAGGCAAAATCACCATCTTCTTTCAGGAATAAACTCCGGGTATTTTTCTTATGCTTACATTGCTTAATAAACTATTAAATGACTGATAAAATGATTCAACTCGTATATCTTCTTTGTATGATGGCTGAGATCAAACTTAGACAAAATTGTAGGTACCTGTAGCATGATCTTATGACTATATTTTATTATCATGCTGGCTAGAATGAGAGAAAAACTAAGTAAATCGACCTCCTCTTTGTTAGATAAACAAACCTCTTGAAATAAGCTTTCTGTTGTTTTGGGTAAGCTTATCTTATGATTGCATTTTGCATTTATGCATTAGCTGAGATAACAGTAGACAAAAAATGACCTATGTATGATTGAATAGTAGACTTCCGAAGTTAGACAACAATAATGTTCCTTTGGATAGATAAAAATAAATGACAACAAAACTGTTAAACTGAATAAACAACATATTGGCAAAATCAAGTCGATAGAATAAAAGTCTTATTCTTTAGCATGCAGTTCAAATGAATTACTTGTTCCTATTCGTTGTTTTAGTTTTTGTAGCAGTTCCTGTCGCCATAGTGACAGAAAGTTTGCTTGAAGTGTTATTATGTTTAAATTAACTTCCTGTCACAGAAGTGACATGAAGATTGTTTTAATTATTTAAAGGTGTTTTAGAAACCTCCTATCACATAAATGACAGGAAGGCAGAATTGTGAATTAAATTGATTATTATTGAAAGAAGTGAATGATTGAACTAGTGGATTTATTCATAGCTTATATTTCCTAATTGATGTTTTGTTAAAAGGAATGTGAAATGATTTATAGGGAAACATTGATTGTTCTATTCTATTATTTATTTACTTGATCTGGAGGAAAGATAGAAATAAAAGTTGACACAAGTATGTATGAAACCTTATTGTATGAGTGTGGAGTAGTCAAACACCATTTTATTTTATTGCTTGGATTATGAAACAGTATTTGGTTGTGAAGTAAATCATTAGTTTCAACAATTTATTTAAACCATGGAAATATGATTGAGAATATAGTCAGATTATTGCTTTTAAAAAGGATTCATTGTGATCTTCATTTCTGCTTGATCGAAAAGTGCTCTTTCTTTATTAATGCTGGAAAGGGATTAGAGGTGGTCATAAGTGATTTTTGATTTATTTCCTTTATTTTATTCCTTTATTGCTTCTTTGGGAAAGAGGTAGATAATAATGTATTGGGTTGCTTGCTGGTCTTGGATGCCATTGTGGATATATCAAAGATGGCTTTTCCTCTTTTCGGGAATTGTCTAGGCTACTTGAAATGATTAGATCTAATTGGAATGCCATTGAAAAAGATGTTTATTTCATCTAGCAAAACTTATTATGTATATCTCTGCCACATCTTGTTGTTAGTCAATTTGCTTTTCATTTTAGAATTGCACATTTAGACCAGGCTTGCATCAGGTGTTCCCTCCTACAGTTGTTATCAAGTAGCTATACATTTCATGCAAGGCTGGGTTTCCTTCATGTCATGAAGGGATCCGGGGAAGTGTAAATACTTCATGGTTGGGTGGAAAAGCACCTGAGCCATGTTCCCATCTCTCGGCTTGTAGGTGGTGGACCACTTGGTTCGTGCAGCTAGAGAGTGTTGATTTGTTATTCATTGATGTACTTGTTATTGTACCTATTTGGATGTATTATGGCATGTTGCCAAAGGATTTATGTATATTAATTCATAGTGCATATTACCTGGATTTAGCTCGTGAATATGTAAGATTTAAAGACTTATTTGTTTGATATCGATGAGATTTTCTTTGTGAAGATTTATTGACTCTTGATTCTTCTTGATGAAGTTATTATTTTTGATTAAATATTGTAATTAAGTGGATTATATACATCATTTTACTTTCGTTTCTTGTGATGTTGTATTTAAGTGAATTATTACTTCTTTTTACTTTGTTTTACTTTTGTGATGGATTTGAGGGCTTTTACAAGAATTGCTGAAGATCAAGAAGAGATTTGTCTAATTTCAAAGATTGAACCAAAAACAGTAAGTGAAGCCTACAAAGATGAAAACTGGGTAAAGGCAATGGAAGAAGAATTAATGCAGATAAAAAAGAATCACACTTGGGATCTTGTTTCAAGACCTGAGGACAAAAATGTGATTAGAACTAAATGGGTCTTCCGGAATAAACTAAATGAAGATGGTGAAGTTGTAAGAAATAAAGCAAGGTTGGTATGCAAAGGATATTCTCAAGTGGAAGGAATTGATTTTAAAGAAACTTTTACTCTAGTGGCAAGAATAGAGGCAGTTAGATTGTTTCTTGCTTTTGCTGCTTATAAAGATTTCAAAGTCTATCAAATGGATGTCAAGTCAACATTTCTAAATGGAGAGTTAGAAGAAGAAGTCTACATTGAGCAACCGGAAGGATTTTAGTTGTCTGATCAGAAAGACATGGTCCGCAGATTAAGGAAAGCATTGTATGGACTCAAACAAGCCCCAAGAGCCTAGTATGCAAGATTAGATAAGTAATTGCTAAAGCTATGTTATAGCAAAGGCACTACTGACAGTAATCTCCACTTCAAGATTGATCATGAGAATATTTTGATTGTTGAGGTATTTGTTGATGGTATCATTTTTGGTGGAAATGAAAGTATGTGCAAAACATTTGCTGATCAGATACAAAGTGAATTTTAGATGTCCATGTTTGGTGAAATAAACTTCTTAGGTCTACAAATCACTCAGTCAGATAAAGGTATCTTTATATCTCAGTCTAAGTATGTGAAAGAATTGTTGAAGAAGTTTGGAATGGAAGATTCAAAACTAGTAGGTACGCCTATGGTAACTAGAGGCAAGTTGACTAAAGATGATGACTCCCCTAAGGCAAATCAGAAAGGTTATAGATCAATGATTGGAGGACTGCTCTATTTGACTCAGACCATACTTGATATCATGAATGTAGTTGGGCTTGTCACTAGATTCCAAGTTGATCCTAAAGAATCTCATGTTGTAGTAGTCAAGAGAATTTTTAGATATCTCAAAGGGACAATTGATTATGGATTATGATATCCAAAGGATAATGACTTCACTCTACATCCGTATACAAATGCTGATTGGATAGGAGATGTGGATGATAGAAAAAACACTAGTGGTGGTGCATTCTTCTTGGGAAGTAGATTGGTTTCTTGGCTAAGCAAAAAGTAGGAGGTAATTTCCCTATCTACAATAGAGGTAGAGTATATAGTAGCATCAAATAATTGTACTCAAGTTTTGTGGATGAAGCAAATGTTAAAGGACATCAAAATTGTGTTTGAGAAGCCTGTCACAATCTTTTGTGACAATTCAAGTGAAATAAGTATCTCAAAGAATCTGGTGTTGCATTCAAAGACAGAGCATATATCCATCAAGTTTCATTTCTTGAGAGAGAAGGTAAATGAGAATGAAGTCAAGTTGGAATTTGTGTCTTCAAAGGATCAGATTGCATATATTTTCACTAAGCCTGTTCCCAAGGATACTTTTGAGTATCTTAGAAAGAAATTAGGGGTTATTACCCCTCTTGATCAAAACTAAGATGCACTAAGGTGCATTAGTCTGGTGGAATTCACAGTCATATCTTGTGATCTGGATGGATGTTAAGAAGGTACTACTCAGGGGGAGTAGTCAATATGAAAATTTTGGGATCAGTTAGAAACAAAAAAAAGGGGGAAAAGATTGCAAATATGTGCCCTTTGCCATTGATGTCAAAGGGGGAGAGAAGTTCATGTGAAAAATTAGTTGCTGATGAAAGGGGAGCAATGAAGAAACTGATTGCAGAAGTAATAAGAGAAAGGGAGAGAAGGTCTTGTATTGATGGTCAAAATCAATTTTTTACATCATATGTTGCCATCAATGACAAAGGGGGAGATTGTTGCAAATATGTGCCTAAGTGGTGTTTTCATTGATGTCAACATATCCTTGTTGCCATTGGTGTCAACTGTATCCTTTTTGTTGTCTGTATAGAAGATTGGATTGTTGAGGATATTGAGAAAATTAATAAGAATCAATGTATGCAGACCCTATGGCTAAGTAGAGGATTGTCTTGGGAAGCTCCAGTTAAGTTTTGAAGGGTTCACATGAAGATTTGAAGAACCTATGGTCATCTGAGTAGACCCAGTTTGCAGTGTTTAGAAGAGATAGAGTGACAGGAAAGAGGTTCAGATTGTTCCATATATGTCAAATGATGATCTACAGATCTAGAGGCATGTTTGGAAAATCAGTGTGTATCATCCATTCAAGTGGTTCATGGTTTGGAGGTTCGCAAGCAATGTTTCTAATGTGATAGTCATGGCAGATAGTGTTCTTGAGGTTCCGGAGGAAGATGCAAGTGATTTTGATGATTTAGAGAAGTGCAGATGTTTTTGTTGAATTCAATGTGCTTGTGGAGATCTTTGGATCGTGTGACTGCTATGTTGGAGATCCGCATTGAAGTTTGAGCTTGTCAATGAAGATTTTCTTCTTGATGTTGCTGTTCTTCCTAGTCTTGGCCGACCAAATGATTCAAGCGTGTTGCGGATGATCTAAGAGCATTTCTATGGAGCATGGCATGTTGATTGAGGAATATTTGAGTCCCAGTTATGTCTTGTCGACAGCTTAGTGATACGCATTAAGTTAGATGTTTGTAGTGCTGACCTTGATGTTCATTCCAAGGTTGATGAAGCATATAAATACTTGTTGATGAATAGTGGAAGATTATCCTTGTGTGAAAATAATAAAATCCAAAGAAGGATCAAAGGTAGAGTAGAGCAGAGGTGAAGCAACAGAACAAGAGATGTTTAGGATGAAGAACTAGAGAAGAAGTATTCAGGGCAGAGCAGAACTCTTGTGAGCATTCAATGAAACTGAACTGGGCATGAAGTAGATGCTATTTATCAGTTAATTCTTTCTGTATTAAACATAATTATTGTAGGCAGTGAGCCTCTCTTGAGTAGTGAGCTCTGGGCAGTGAGCTTGAAGGAAAGTGCCTTCTCTTTTCTTCTAAGTACTTTTAATAGGGTACGAATCTTGTGGGTTAACCCCCACTGTGGTTTTCCCTTAACCAGGTTTCCACGTAAAAGTTCTAGTGTTATGTGTGCTTAATTTATTTCTGCTCTTGTGTTATTGATTCATGCTTTAATGTTTATATGATTAAAAGTTGTTAAAGAAGATTAAAAACAGGAAAGGTTAAATTTGTGGGACAACTAATTCACCCTCCCCTCTTAGTTGTCCGGACTAATTCCAACATTATGATTATAAAAAAGGAATATATACTAGCACTTGTACCTAAAGGAGGTTCAAGGATTACGCCGATAGAAAACTATATGTATGTTAATATGTTAGAGAGTAGGTGTTTGTGCATGGGTACATATGGATACCATGTGTTACAAATTCTAATTGTATGTGGCTAGATTAAACAATTAATAATATTGCAAAGATGGTTGCCATTGCACCAAAAGATTGACCTGTTAATGCCCGATACAACTGCCAGAGTTAATGAATCCACAGGATGCAGTTAAGCCTTGTCACGAACCCAAATGCTATGCTACATAACACAAGGAGACCAAGGGCACACACCTCAAGCAATAATCCCCCCTAGCACAAGTGAGGTGTTCGAACTCGTGACCCAGGCTCTGATACCAATTATTGCAAAGATGGTTGCCATTGCACCAAAAGATCGACCTGTTAATGTTTGATACAACCACTAGAGTTAATGAATCCACATGAGGTTGCTAAGCCTTGTCACGAACCCAAGTGCTACATTGTACAACACAAGGAGACCAAGGGTGCACACCTTGCAACAAATAATAAGTGCTAAATAATGGAATGAAATAAACTTAGATAAATCTAGATTTTTTTCTCAAAGAAATTAAGTATTATTTGATTTTGAAATATTTGCATACAAGTTTAAAACATAAAGCAATGCAAATAAATAAAAAAAACTAAAACTAAAATGGTAGTCAGTTTACCATTAAACGATAACTAAAACTTGTTTTCTGATGACTCAACAGTGGTTTGCAAGCATGATTGAATCTCAATTTAGGGTTCATATTTTTGTTTGAAGAGTAAATATTTTTGTTTCAATTCAATTTTGGGTAATTTTATTATGTGTAGGGTAAATTTTTTAGTTTCAATTGAATGTAAGGTTTATATGTTTTGCAGGAAGATTCAAACCAAATATAAAAACCTAGTTTACAAAATACACAAATTAAACTTAAATACAAATAACAAAATACCAGAAAATGAAAAAAAATGGAAAAAATAACTCACCTGGATTGTTTGATGGTCAGAAATCACTCTCTCAAACTCGAGATCCCATTTTGTTTTTTCTTTGGCCACTAGTGAAAATGAGCTCACAGGCCATTTTTTAAAAATTAAATACTTTTACAAATGGGATCTCATTCTAAACTGAGATCCTGTTTAGAACAGGATCCCATTTCATAAAATGGGATCCTGTTTAGAACGGGATCCCATTTCATAAAATGGGATCCTGTTTAGAATGGGATCCTAGGCTCAGGATTGCACTACGAAAGGGGATCTCATTTTAAATTTAGGCTCGAGATCCCAATCCATAACGGGATCCTGTTTTGTTTTGCTCGATTTCGGGTTTTTGGCTAAGTCCAAAACTTCCATGAGAAGTGGACTCAACTTCGTGCTTTTACCCTCTTGCCACAAAGTTTAATTCCTTCTATGTACTCAACATTTTAGCACATAATTTTGTTAAGCCAAACTTTTCTCTAACTATGCAATAATGCATATTGCTCACTAAGCCTCCAAATTGATCTTAGTGCTTCCACACATCATAGTCTATCATTCTAGATGTTATTGCCAGATGTTTTAGTCATTAGTTAATGTAACGTGACTTATCAAATTCCTTAAAAAGTGCCTAGTTTCAAGCTATATGCTAAACATTTGAATCTTGTGCCAACACTGAAAGGCATATATAAACTTATTGGGCTGAAGGAGGTTTATTATTAGGACTACATCAAGTTCCAATGCTTAGATATGGCCACATTGATCTAAGTTAGGTCCTACATGTTTCTATGTGCATTGAGCATTGTACCACATTGCTACTCAATGCCATAATATCTTTACTTTCTTGTACTTGCTATAAAAGAAGAATCAGTCTACATCACAAAGGAAACCAGGAGTTAGCTTACCACTAGCCCAAGTTCAGTGAGAGACCAAGAGCATAAAATTTCCAAGAGCATGTCATGTAATGCATATTAGCTCAAAAGATTATATTTGAAGAGTAGCATATTGATTGTGCTTGTAATTCTTTGCAAATAAGTCTAAGGTCTCATTGTACTCTAAACCCTTGTAGCAAAGGCTAATAATTTAATTATCATTTTACCGTGTGAATCTATTGAGTGTTTGTTGTGTTGGCTGCAAGATTGGATACTCTTTAATTGAAGCTTTCAGTTGTGACTGCACTATCTAATACAAAGATTCATTTTAGGTGCTAGATATGCTTATCAAAGTTCCCTATATGTTCTAAATAAATTATGCTTTGTCCTTAAAAACAATACCCTAGCATGTGATTCAAATATTTCACAGTTCAAGTTGGCTCATAATGGCTAAGTGGAGGGAAATCTCTAGGCCTAATATTTAAATCTGAAATTTAAAAGACTCTAAGGTCTTTTCCACACTCACGCATTAGATTGAGCTCATTTGTGCAACTCCAAATTTGACCTAGGTAGGAAACCAATTAAATTATGGATCTATCATGTATGTAGGAGTATGATCTTATAATGTACATAATAGTTGATAGAGATTCCAACATGTGACACACATCCCTTAATAAAAAAATTTAGCTTATTAATGAAACCTTTGGTTGATGTGATTATAACTTATTTTTATGTAATACCAACATCACTTAAAGATATTGTATATTTTAAACATACATAAAAAAAATATTAATTTATTTTAAAAAAATATATTTTTTAAATAATAAGATATTCTAAATGTATTTTTTAAATAATAAAATATACATATTTAGAAGTATTAGATTAGTTATTCAATAAAATTTAAATTTTTTTATTAAACATTTGACAAAATAACCCTCCTATTGTTTTTTCATATTAAAAAAAAAATACATACAGTAAACGACCTCTATACTACAGATTGTAGGAGTTCCACCACTCAAATATAATTGATGAGTATTCCATTTTTCCAATCTTTCCCTGCTACGGTGTTAGTAATTTCACTATGAATATCTAATTCTAGATATAGAATTAAAACAAGATCATATCGGTAGTGCAATTGTGACAATCTTACATCATACTTTATTTACCAGAAATTTGCAATCTTGACACAACATAAAACAGACACACGTGGATGGAAAGTGAGAGATAAAAGGAGACGAATAAGAAGAAACATGCTTGTTGGTGTGTAAGGTCTATAGAAACATCACAACAAATGCTTTCTGAGAGAACATGAGCAGCAGGTAATGGAGTTCATTCTCTTTTGTTTTGCAATCATGGAGAGCACGTGAATTCATAGCTCCACTGAAATAATAGTTTATGCACAAATACAGATTTGGTGAGGGAGTTCTGTTTGGTTTTGTTTTTAATAGTGAGTTGGTTTCAGTTTAGCTGGAATTAAGGAGAACATTTTTTTTCAAAGATGCATTTTCCCTTACATATACATATTATTGGCATATGTATACATCTCCATGGATGTCACTCAGAGTCCTCTGAATATCTCTGCAGCTAACTAGACTTGTTATAAAAAATTGTGCTAATACCCTAATCCTCCTCTAACAATACAGTGAGACATTAAATCAAGTTTTTTTGGGTTTTTTTTTGCTGGGATAAGCCACACAAACAATCCTGTTGGTCTAGTTGCGCTACAAACATTCTTGACTGTGAGTGTGGACCCTCTCTTTGTTTTGTTTTGTTTTGTAGATGGGCATGTCTAATCATGAACAGAAGAATGTGTGAGGTGATTAATGTTAAAACAGACTAAAAGAATTCGCATTCCCTTCACTGTCTTTGATTTAATCAAGTGGTTGTGGTGTTGTGTGTGGTAGGACTAGGAATACTGATTTGCAGTGACAAAAGGAGAAGTCTATTCAAGGTTCAGTGTCAATCACATATGATTAGTGATTGAGCTCCTCAAACATAAAACGAATGGCATATGCAGACCATTTTTGTACGCTTCTCAGTATAACCGGCAGATTTCCATGATTTTGGGCAATGTTATCTCATTCATGCTTGACAGCTAGGGCCGCTACACGATATTAATTTTGTATATGATAATACATTTTATATGGCATAGATTGAACATTCCTGTTTTGAAAAGACTGTATGGAATATTAGAGCCCCAGATCTTTGGTTTCTTACAGTGTCCTTTACCAAGCATTTTTTTGGCATTTATACAATCTAAACAAATGCTTTTCTGTTAACCATCAGGAAAAAGCGATCGAATTTGAAGCTGAAATTCCTTATACAGCGAGGAATGTAGTGTATATATCTCTTCAGTAGTGAGAAGAATTATTTGATCTAGATGGAAGAGTTAGTGTGGAATAATAGATCGTCAATGCTGCCTGTAATTGTATCAAACCCATCTCCTTGGGACTCTAGGACGTTGATTTCTTTTCAAAATCCCACTTCTGTCTCAACCCTAATGCGATCTATTCCACCTCCTTGGGACTCTAGGACGTTGATTTCTTTTCAAAATCCTACTTCATTCTCAACCCTAATGCAATCTATTCCTGAACATTCTTGTGGAAATGATGATTATAGAAACATTTTAGGGTTCCAGCAGCAACTCAGTATTAGTGATAGTCCAATACTACCCAATGTCATAGCTAATCAACACCCACTTCATCAAGTCAAGGAAATTCCAGGCCAGCAGATTCCAGGCTTCTTGGATAAAACTTCAGCAGATTCAGTACTTCCAAGTTCTGGATATATAACAGGCTGGGGCTATGTTTCACCCATAGAAATCCCAGCTTCTTCTTCTGCTGTTACTAATGTGCAGCTCATGCTGCCCAAGCCAGATCATACTATTGCATGTCTGCAGCAAGTTGGTTCTTCTTCATGCAATGATCTAATGCACTGCAGTTGCAGCTGTGGAAGGAACCAATTCATAAACCAGCAGTACACAACTGAATCCTTGGACTGTATATTCTTCTCTCACATTGATACTAAAGAGAAATATCTTGGAATGCCACCCACCAATAACACAGAGAACAATGTGATTGGTGACATAAAATCGATGGCATTGTCTGCTTCAGTCCATCCACAAAAAAGTAGCAGCAGTATTGTCACCTCCTCTACAGATCTACTACAAACAAACAGTTATATTATTGATAAGTATCAGTCCAGTTCCCAAGGCTTGTCGGATACACTCACTGATAAATCCAAGACCATGAAGTCCAAATCTAAATCCAAATCCAAAGCCAAATGTGATCCTAAAGTCAGATTGCGTCATAATTACTCTTCCTCTACATCATCATCTTCATTCCTTGCATTTGATCAGGTAAATCCAGCAGGAATAGAACCAGATGCAGAAGCCATTGCTAGCATGAGGGAAATGATTTACAGGGCTGCAGCTTTCAGGCCTGTGAATATAGGAAGAGAAATCTTTCAAAAGGCCAAACGCAAGAATGTGAGGATTTCAAGTGACCCACAGACAGTGGCAGCACGTCAGAGGAGGGAGAAGATCAGTGACAGGATCAGAATACTTCAAAGGCTTGTTCCAGGTGGAGCTAAAATGGATACTGCTTCCATGCTTGATGAAGCAATCAACTATCTCAAGTTCCTCAAGGCCCACATCGAAGCTCTGCAATCCATGAATAGTAATAATAACAATAAGGTTAACAATATGGAGATCAATTCCTTGATTGGCTCCCGCTCAACTGGTACTTCTCTCAATTCCTTCTCTTCCTTCAGCAGTGCTCTAAACTCTCATGTTTATCAAAGTGGTCTGTTGTAGAGAATAGATCACTAACTGTTATTTTTCTAATTTACAGATCTATGAAAGATTATTGATGAACCATGCTGCAGCACTAGTAATCTAAACTTGCTCATGTATATTAATAGAAATCTGGGTAGTCCAAATTGTACGTGATGATGTAGCCATGCTGGGAGATTTACAAATTTACTTTTGTTTTGTGGTGACCTTGAATATTGCACTTTAATGTGGGTTGATTTATTTATCTCTTGAGACATAAACTCTAAATCTATGGCTGTTCAGACATTCCTTCTTTTGTCTCTCCTAATTTTTCATGCATAGATTATAGACTAATACCACATTCCAGATTCTATTTTATGAAGATAAACTGATGAACTCATTTGTTAAACTAAATAGTTTAATCAGGAATGTGAACACATATTGATAGGTCTCAGAGATTTTATGCATCTCCCATAGCCATAGGATACAGAAATAAAATCATTGAAGCATTCAAAACAGATTACAGATGCTGATTTTTTTTTAATTTTATATTTGGCTGGGAACAGATAGACATTACCATCGCTTTCTAGACAGCAACTGAGTAGTTAACAAATCAATCATAATTTTGTGAAGAATTCAAGCTAATATGTCTAGATAATATAAAGGTCCGTAATGCTGACTGCTTGTACCCCACTATCTACACGATGGGAAAGCACTAATTGATTTCTTTTTCTTAAATAACTCACTCAACTGGTTTTTCAATAATGATTCTCTTTAATGGGTAACTCTGCTTCCAATCACTCTTGCCATTTGCAAACTGTTTCTCTCTTAAAATTGTATGAAGGATCTAATTTTCAGCCTGTGTAAATATAAAAGGAAAAAAGTATTCTTACAACTTTTTCTGCTTACAGTGGACATAACTTGTGGTTCTTATCTGTTTGATAAATATTGCTAGCCACCAAAATAGAAACAAAGTTTGTGAGTACATATTTTTGCACGTTAACAGCCTGTCATGTGAAAGAAACGTGCAATCTTCTTGGCCGTCCTCAAACATAAAGCCCAAAAGAAGTCGGCACCTTCTTTTTTATTTAGAGTTTATCCAAAATTAGAAATAGGTGTTGGATTCATAATCTTGTCTCTCACGTTCCCTTTTGTACCGCGGTATTAGTGTTGGTAGATTGTATGATTTACAAAATTAAAACTTTGAATATTTTATATTCATTCATCTTGAAAAATATAGTGGCAGTAGTAATGAAGATGAATGAAAAGATTGGATTAAAAATATATTAAGTAGAAGCTTGCAATATAGGCAAACGTTTTTTTTTTTTTTTTTTGTTTTTGCCTAATATTAAGTTATTTGAGCGTTGATTCTGTATATTTGCGTTGATTCTGTATATTTGCATCTTTTGTATTCATAAAAGATATGTTTAAGGGTGAATCCAGTAGGATTTAATATTCAGTTTAAAACAAAGCATAGTTTATTAAAATAGGGTACATGCACATATTTCATCATTTTTGGGTTTTTAGTTTGTGTGTTTTTAGAGCTTCCCCTATTTAGCAAAACATGACACAATAAGCCTTTTAACATAGTTGTATCAAAGCCAAGTTATCAAAGCAAGGATTGTACTTATTTAAGAGAAAGCTTGAGCAATGGCTAGTAGCAACAATAGTCTTACTCAGCCAAAAATTCTCAGATTTCATGAAAAAACTATGAATACTAGGGAAATAAGATGAAAGCATTATTTTGTTCATAGGTAATTTGGGACTTAGTGGAGAATGACTTTTCAGTGCTAGTTAACTAGGTAGCACATAATGCCCTAACACAAATACACAAGGATCTTCTCAAAGAAAGTTGGAAGAAAAATGTTAAAGCCATGTTTTCACACAATAGGGCATCGATGAATTGATTTTTCCAAGAGTTGCAGCAACAACAAAATCTAAACAAGCATGGGATAGCCTATAGAATACTTATCAAGACACCAACAAAGTCAAATTGGTTAGATTGAAATGTTGAGAAGGGAGCTTAAAATTTACAAATAAAAGAGTCCAAAACAATGAATGATTTCTTTACTCATATAATGGCTATGGTCAATTAAGTAAAGTCACATGGATATACCATGGATGACTAGAGAATTGTGTAGAAAATTTTGAGAATTCTACCAACAAGGTTAAATACAATTGTGGTTGCCATTGAAGAGTTCATAGATTTGTCAAAATGATCTATGGATGAATTAATGGGTTCTTTAAACTCATGAGCAGTGGCTTAACCGACCATCTTATAAAATGCATTTAAAACATGTCTAATTCAAAGATAAGATTAAAAGAGGAGAATTTCAACAAGCATCTTCAAGCTTTGAAAGAAGAAGAGGAACCGAGAGTAGAGGCAAAGGAGAAAGAAGATTTTTAAGACAAGGTAGAATAAACAATTACAATGAAAGAAACAACTATATGACTATCATGAAGCAAGATGAACAAATAGTAGAAGATGAAGAAGCAACAACCATCAACAAGGAGGATCACATCAGATGTACAAGAAAATTAAGTATCCAATGTTGCTACTATATGAAATTTGGGCATTAATTATGAGGGTAGAAAGAAAATATTTAATAAGAATAGACAAATAATAAATTATTCAAATGACAATGATGATGAAAAAGATGAGTGTAGTTCTTTGTTAATAACATGAAATGTTGTTGAAAAAACACAAAATATGTGTGGTATTTGGATAGTGAATGTTGCAATCATACGATTGGAAATAAAGAGATGTTTAAAAAATTAGATGAATATATTAAATCTAAAGTAAAATGGGGTAATAAAAATAGAGTTCTAGCTATGGGCAAGGGCAACATTTTAATTTAGATAAAGCAAGGTGAAAGAAAATATATCCTTGATGTTTATTATGTTTCTAGATTGAAACATAAACATAATAAGCATATTATAGCTCATACAAAAAGGATATAGAGTTCACATTAAGAATGGAACATACATAACTAGAGATGGTAGCAAAAGACTAATAACAAAGGTGAGAATGATAAGAAGTAGAATGTTTCCATTAAAGATTTAAGGTGAAATGTTGTTTTATTGTAATGCTATTGTCAAAAAATATTCATGGTTGTGGCACCTTAGATTTGAGCATTTGAGTTCCATTGGTTTAAACTTGTTGTATAAGAAGAAAATGGTAATATGATTGTCATTGATAGAGTAGCCAAATCAAGCATGTGAAGGTTGTATCTTAGGAAAGCAACATATAGACTATTGTAGGAAAATCATGAACGACTCCAAATCCAATAGATCTTGTACATTCAAATCTTTGTGGGTCTATGGAAACAACTTCATTTGGGAAAAGTAAATACTTCATGACATTCACAAATGATTTTAGTAGAAAGACATGGGTATTCTTTTTGAAACAAAAATTAGAGGCCTTTTGAATTTTTCAACAATTCAAAGCATTAATGGAGAACCAAGGTGGACAAAACATAAAGATATGAAGGATGAATGTAAGAAGTCAATTTATATTAAATGAGTATCATAACTTTTACAAAATGCATGGAATCAAGACATAGCTTACAACTAGCTACACCCATGGTAAAATGGTGTTGTGGAAAACAAAAATACAACTATTGTAGAAATGGCTAGAAGTATGTTGAAAGAAAAAAGACTACTAAATAAACTTTAGGTAGAAGCAATAGCATGTACAATATATTTATTAGATAGATGTCCAAAAAATAGTTTTTAGGATGTGATTCCTGAAAGTAAGTTAAGATTTTAGAATTGCTTCTTACACTATTCTATGAGGAGGGATGTATTGAAAATATGATCAAAATAATTTGTACAAAAGAATAGGATACAAAAAGATCATAACATTGTGATATTCCCTTGGAAAACCCTTTTAAGAAAAATACCTAGCCTCCAAAACTCAAACTAATTGTAATCCCAATAATAGTGTAGTTATAATACAACTTCTAGACTCAAGCCTTCATAAGATAAATTATCAACAGAAGTTGGAGAGTTTTTGATGAAGGGGATAAATCATAAAACACACAACAACATAAATTGCACATAGAAAATAGAAATTTCTTTATTGATTTCGACAACTTATTACAATATAGAAGATCAGATACAATTAGAGGAATCAACCCTCCACAGGCTACAACACATTACAACTTCCTCTCACAAGACTTTGGAATCATCTGCCATCTGTCACCCCAAATCTGCTAGGGTTTCTTTTTTCCCACCTACCCTTAACTCTACACTTTTCCCCTTAACTCTCCTACTACCCAGGGTTCCCAAAAATGGTTATTAATAGCCTTTTGGTGGCCAACAACCTAATTTCAAAATTTGTATCTCCCTCCAAAAATAGGTCAACTTCCGGGAGCCATAACTTTTGATCCAGGTGTCCGATTGACGAACCATTTTATGCATCAGAAAGCTTGCGGAGTGATCTATGCGCTAAGAACCCGCTCTGTCAGTTCTGACCATTTTCAAGCCCATATAGGGCCGTTTAGTGCCTCAAACCTGATTTGAATAATTTTTAGGCATTTTTTGGGAAACAAAAACTTTAATATCTTTCAGATCGCAAATGATCCTCGCGTGATTCCTTCTCCAAATGTCTTATTTTTCAGTTACGAAGCTTCTTGTAAATTTTTACTTCAATTTGTACCCAAATGTAAACTTTCTAAAAATAGCAGGTTGCTATTTTTAGCAGTTTGGAAAAACTGAAAGTTCTACATCATTATTCAAACGATTATGGAACTAGAACCATAAATTTTGAAAAGAAATGGAAAGAACATCAACAATTTTGAAACACATCTATTTTTGGTGATGCAAGATTGCCCTTACACCACTAGATGCTCCTGCATCAGACACCCAGGGTAATTTGAGAAGTGACCCTGTCACGTCTCAGGTGTTTGTGCGAGGAAAACCCAAACAATCAACCTCTACCTTAGACAACCAAGAAGAATCTTCAACAGGCCTTCCTTTCCATTTCACCAGATATTCTTCATATTGCATGTTTCGAGTACTTCTTCCCACACGGCTATCCAAGATCTCTTCTATCTCCTCTGTTGAAGTAGATCCCGGAATACTCCACTGTTCTTCTACTGGTCCATCCTCTGTTCCACCTTCATGATATTCTGATAAATCAGCAATGTTGAAAATAGGGGAAATGTTGATCTCACTCGGCAGCTCCACCTCATATGTATTTCCTGAATCATGTTTCTTCAAAATTTTGCATGGTCCAAATTTCTTCATTTTTAGCTTATTGTATGTTCTAATTGGGAACCTTTCTTTTCTCAAGTGAACCATGACTTCCTCTCCTACCTGGAATTCCCTCTATCTCCTCTTCTAATATGCCTTAGCCTTGTACTAAATATTCATCTTATTAATGTGCTTTTTCACCTCTTCATGCAAATTCTTCATGTGTTCTGCAAAGTCTTCAGCCTCGGCATTTGTCTTTTCTCCTTTGTCCAAATTTCTTAACTCTAAAGCATTTCTTGGACTATTCCCATATATAATCTGGAATGGTGATTTACCAGTACTCTTATTGACATAATTGTTGTAAGCAAATTCTACTTGTGGTAAAATCAAATCCTATCCCTTAGGCTTATCTCCTACTAAGCATCGTAGCAGGTTACCTAAACTCCTATTCACCACTTCTATCTGTCCATCAGTCTGTGGATGGTGTGTAGAACTAAACTTTAAATTTGTTTTCAACTTCTTCCACAATGTCCTCCAGAAATAACCAACAAACTTGGTATCTTGATTTGAAACTATGCTCTTTGGTAGACCATGTAATCTCACCACCTCCCTGAAAAATAACTCTGCAATATGAATAGCATCATTAGTTTTCTTGCAAGGAATAAAATGTACCATCTTCGAGAATCTGTCCACCACCACAAAAATAGAATCATGTCCTCTCCGTGTCCTTGGTAAACCAAGAACAAAATCCATATTGATATCATCCCATGGCTTCTCTGGTACAGGTAATGGTTGATATAGCCCTATATTCTGACTTGTCCCTTTTGCCACTTGACACACTCTGCAACTCTGCACAAATTTCCTCACATCTTGCTGCAACTATGGCCAATAATAATTTTCACCAACAATAGCAATGGTCTTATCTCGACCAAAGTGTCCAGCTAATCCTCCACTATGCTTCTCTTTTATTAGGTTCTCTCTCATGGAACTCCTCAGAATGCACAACTAGCTTCCTCTAAACAACATGCCATCTTGGATTATGAAATCCAACCATTTTATCCTGTCCAAAGTAACAGGTTCTAGACAAGCTTTCCAAGCCTTACAAAATCTGGATCTTTAGGATACAAACTTTTGAGCTCATCAAACCCAACAACTTGTATCTTCATTTCTGTCAACAAGTTTTGCCTTCTACTCAAGACATTTGCAACTCTGTTAGACTTCCCAATCATGTGCTTCAAAACAAAAGTATAGCTCTGCAAAAACTCAACCCGTTTTAAGTGCATCTGGTTTAACTTTCCTTGACTATTAAGATACTGTAAAGCCTGATGATCAATATATAAAACAAACTCCTTTGGCAACAAATAATGTCTCCATTTCTTCAACACCTGAACTATTGCATAAAACTCCTGATCATAAACATAATACTTTTTCTTGGCATCATTAAGCTTCTCACTAAAATAGGCAATGGGCTTACCTTCTTGGCTCAAAATAGTTCCTATAGCACTGCCACTAGCATCACAATCTACCTGAAATACCTTATTGAAATCTGGAAGTGCCAAAACAGGTTGCTCTGTGACTTTCTGCTTCAATGTATCAAAGTTTTTGTCTGCTCCTTTAGTCCATCTAAACTCTTTTTTATCCCCTCTCATTGTCTCAGTTAGGGGTGCACAAATGCTACTAAAATTCATGATAAAATTTCTATAAAAACTTGCCAAACCATGAAAAGATCTTACCTCTGTGGCAGTCCTTGGTGTAGGCCATTCAATGATAGCCCTTACTTTTTCTGGGTCCATCTTAAGACCTTCCTCTGAGACAACAAATCCCAGGTATACCAACTCCTTCTTTGTAAAACTACATTTCTTCAGGTTAATTAGCAACTTCTCCTCCCTCAGCTTCTCTAAAACTCTTCTAATATGGATCAAATGCTCATCCCAAGTTTTACTGAAAATTAAAATATCATCCAAATAAACAATAACAAAACTTCCTAAAAATTATTTCAATACCTCGTTCATGAGCCGCATGAATGTGCTTGGTGCATTAGTTAGCCCAAATGGCATGACTAACCACTCATACAAACCTTCCTTGGTCTTGAAGTTCATCTTCCATTCGTCTCCTTCTCTGATTCAGATCTGGTGATACCCACTCTTCAGATCAATCTTTGTGAAGTACTTGGCTCCACTCAAATAGTCCATTATGTCATCCATTCTAGGCAATGGAAATCTGTACTTGATCACATGATCTTATTGATGGCTCGAGAGTCTGTACACATTCTCCACTCTCCATCTTTCTTTGGTGCTAGTACTGTGTTGGTTTTTCTTCTGAATCAGCATCAGGGTTTGCCAGTTCCTATGCACATGCAGATTCAGCCAACGAACACAGGAGGTTGCGTGAGCTGCCTCCCCTTCACTTTTGGTTCTGTCGCACCAAGGGGGGGATCCCTATAACTCAAGATGTAACCTTGACTAGCTCAAAGATGGAAACATCTAACTTGACAACAACAAGCAGAATACTCTCATGTATGGACCAAGATCTGTATGATAGATCACAAGGTGGGCAACATTCTTGGACATATATGTCTGGTTGGGTATGAGAGCATGTAGGGGGTTCCTAATCCTACTCCTACAACTAACAGGTGGAAGTGATGAAATGGGTGGACATAATGTCCTGGATGCAAGACGAGGGGTTTTGGCTCATAACTACTGATCCAGGAGCAGACTGGTGCCTATCCATTGGGCAAGGAGTCAACTAGACATATACAACAGATGGTTTGCAACTTTCACTCGAGTTTCAGGGGGTTGGACTGATGCTTGCCTTACAAACATCACCCAAGAATGGGTATCTAACTGCCTCTACTTACAGATATCCCTGCTGACATGCAACCAGATTCAAAAGAAGGAGAATAACATGCAGCAAATGGAGACAAGCAGATAGACACATGCAATAAGTATTTTTCATATAACATTAACACTGAAACTGAAAATATGTGCAAAATACATTCATGTTGCAACTCATAAACTCCAAAATGGGATAAAACAGCCAAGATCATGCCCTGTTCTTCATTATTTACACAAAAATGCCTCAGGCCTTCAACAACCTAAACAATGGTAACACAGTCTGCCTATATCGGCCAGAAAGTGCACCCACCATAATTAATTACATCGTTGACCAAAAATCCCAGCAAATACATCCATCAGAAAGAATGGCACTCAGAAGTTATTACTGCAACAGACAAGGGAAGCATCGAGCCTTGTGCCACCATCTGGGGTCTTCATTCATAATTAGACAGCTTCACTGTTTGTACCATCGCCCATTGATGGCTCAACCACCCGCGTTTCACTTGGAAACCATTGCAGCATTCAAATAGAAGTTCCCGCCAAAATGCACTTTACTGAAGTTTCAAGTTATGCAGGAACATTAATCCCACATGCACGGTGAGAAGACCACCTCAGTACTTTAAAAACATGGCCACAAGCTCAATAGATGTCGAGCGTCTTTTGCTACGCTCGACACACGACCATCCACCAAATACCCATCGCCAAGACTTAGGCCATCGGCCAACCCCACAAATCTCTCATCGATCTAAATGTCTCGCCGATGCCTACCTTACAATCCGCTCCATCGGCTAGAGATAGACCATCGGGCCAACACAAAACTCCTTTGCCGATGCCCATGGTCTCGCTGATGCCTTCAAAAATCCTGATGACGTCATCATCATGTCCTGATGATGTCACCATCACCCGTCTGCATACCGCGCAACTCTCATATTCAGATGACGTCATCGCCATATCCTGCCTACTACACACCTCGAAATATCCGGATGGATCTCCATAAAATGACTTAGTGTTAGCAATATGACCCTCCAGACCTTGATGACATCACCACCATATCGGCATCAGGATGATATTCGAAAGATGACCGGATATTTGGAAATATCATCCTGATGCACAAATATCATGCTGCACTGTAGCTTCACTGAAACATCGGGGCGATATATGAGTATGACGGATATTTGAAATGATCACCCCGCATTGGATAATGCATGAAGCCGACAGGCGGATATCTCCCTGATATCAGCATCATCATGATGCTGGAACAAACATACATTCGGGTGATTCGGATATGAAAATATCACCCCCTCCTTCAGAAATATCATGATGATGACCTCCTCCTCAAAGAAAATATGATGCTGCAGTTGAAAAAAAAACTAAGGAGGCCCAGAGACTTAGAATATGTTTTGGATTTTTTGGGAAGGTGCCTACATGAAAATTGCTAAATTAACTGACAGTCAATTCAGGCACTAACATACTACAGGTACCGTACATCGACTTAGACTCTCTCTTATCAATCCCTTCCTCAACAACTCCTAAACTTGTCTGTTCAACTCTTCACTCTCTACTGGAGTCATTCTATGGGCTACCTTATTTGACAAACTGGCTCCTAGTATCAAATCCATTTGATGACTTATCTTCCTCACTGGTGGTAAACCTTCTGGTACATTATCATAGACAATATCTTGAAATTCTTCCAATATTTCTGAGACTTCTGTTGGTACATATTCACATTTCTCTTGACTAATCTTAGGAATCAATGCAAAGCAATGATGCTCATGCTTCATACCCTTCAAAAATTTTCTACCATCTACCAAGCAAATTCTGGCAGTACTACATACCTTTTCTTCCACCTCCTTTGAGGGCTTCAACTTATGACAAACTCCATCCTTTGTTAGGGAGTATGTGTTTGCACAGCCATCATGGATAGCGCTCCTATCATACTGCCACAGCCTCCCCAATAACATATGACATGCATCCATCAGTATGATGCCACACAGCACCTCATCATGGTAGTCACCAATCTTGAACTTCACTAAACACTGCTCATTGACCAAAGCTCTATGGTCCTTTTGCAACCATGCAATCTAATATGGATGCGGATGTTTTCTTCTTGTCAACCATCTCCTCTAAAACAAGATTATCAGTGCTTCCACTGTCAATAATAATATCACAACACTTACCTTCACATTTGCACCTTGTGTGGAATAAACTCTTCCTCTGATTGGGTTCTTTCTCCTCATTCAACAAAGTTCTTCTGACAACTAGGGTTTCTCCCCTTTCAGCATCTTCAGAGCACTCAAATTGTGCATCTTCATTGACATGTGCAACTCGTGCATTACCTTCAGGTCTTCTATTTGTCCTTCCTTCATGTTGTGGACACTCGTATGCTCAATGCCCTTCTTCTCCACATTGGAAACAGGTTCCTCTGAAACCTCTTCTTCCAGGTCCTTGCCCAGGTTTGCCTCTTCCTCTTCCTCTTTGCTCACCATTGTTCTGGTCATGAGGGCGGTAGGTATTATCTCCTCTCTGATTTCAACTGGTGTCGGCTTCTTCACTTCTCTTTGAATCTTCATTTCAGCCCCCATAGGGTTTTCCACCACTCCTTCTACCTTGACCTCTTCCCCTTTGCTTGCTGTCAAATCTTTTATTCAGCTTCTCTTCCACCTTCAGGGAAAACTGCTATGCATCCTCTATGGTGGTCATTCTAACCAAGCTCAGCTATTGAATACTTGGCCTCAACTCATTAATGTAACGGGCTACCTTCTCCTTGTTGGGCTCTGCATGGCCTGTCCTGATAGTAATTTTATAAAACTCTTCTATATACTCCTTAACAGACTTGTTTCCTTGCTTCAACCCTTGTAGCTTCTTCAACAACTCCATCTCATAGTCCACAGAAATGAACCACTTCTTCAATTTCTCCACCATCTGATCCCATCTAGTGATCTTTCCTTCTCCTATTCTATTCCTCTCT
The DNA here is from genome assembly GCA_027924645.1 of Cunninghamia lanceolata. Lineage (NCBI taxonomy): Eukaryota > Viridiplantae > Streptophyta > Pinopsida > Cupressales > Cupressaceae > Cunninghamia > Cunninghamia lanceolata. The sequence goes on from BSBN01000550.1 coordinate 980,103, forward strand.
AACTGGACCTCCTTCCACCAAATACTGGCATGGCCCTTCAATTTTATTTTTGCAAACTTGACCCGATCTGGGTCTTCCACATCTTCATACTTAAAATATTCCTCCATATCATTGATCCAATAAATAAGTTGTTCTGGATTCAAATCTCTAGAATATGTAGAAAATTTGATCCTAGGCTTCTTTCCAATCTTAGAAATGGCCCTCAACAACCTAACTTCTGTAGGATCTCCTGCAGCTTCTTGTTCTTCCTCAGATAGCTCTTCTTCAACTTCATCTTTGCTTTCTTCTCTTATTCTCAGCTCAAACCCTCTTCATAGCTCCTCTTGCAATGCATCGATTTTCCTTTGTAGGGCTCTAAAACCCTCTTCTGTCAAAGCATTCCTCCCAATATGATTTCTTCGTGGAGGTATCTTGATCTCCGCAACAAACCCACAACCTCATGGTCGGCGATCTGTCTACAAACTCAAGAACTTGGCTCTAATACCACTTGATGAAGGAGGTAAATCATAAAACACACAACAACATAAATTACACATAGAAAATAGAACTTTATTTATTGATTTCAATAACTTATTACAATACAGAAGCTCAGATACAATCAGAGGAATCAACCCTCCACAGGCTGCAACACATTACAGCTTCCTCTCACAAGACTCTAGAATTATCTGCCATCTGTCACCCCAAATCTGCTAGGGTTTCTGTTTTCCCACCTACCCTTGACTCTACACTTCCCCTCTTAACTCTCCTACTGCCTAGGGTTCCCAAAAATGGTTATTAATAGCCTTTTTGGTAGCCAACAACCTAATTTTAAAATTTGCATCTCCCTCCAAAAATAGGTCAACTTCCGAGAGCCATAACTTTTGATCTAGGTGTCTGATTGACGAACCATTTTATGTGTCGGAAAGCTCATAGAGTGCTCTACTCGCTAAAAACTAGCTCTACTAGTTCCAACCATTTTTAGGCCCGTACAGGGCTATTTAGTGCCTCAAACCTGAGTTTGAATAATTTTCAGGCATTTTTCAGGAAACAGAAACTTTAATATCTTTCAACTCGTAAATGGTCTTTGCATGATTCCTTCACCAAATGTCTTATTTTTCAATTATGAAGCTTCCTATAAAATTTCACTTCAATCTGTGCCCAAATGCAAACTTTCTAAAAATAGTAGGTTGTTATTTTTAGCAATTTGGAAAAACTGAAAGTTCTACATCATTATTCAAAGGATTATGGAACCAGAACCACAAATTTTGAAAATAAATGGAAAGAACATCAACAATTTTGAAACACATCATTTTTTGGTGATGCAAGATTGCCCTTACACCACTGGATGCTCTTGCATCAGTTTTTGGTAGCATAACAATATCTATAAAATAGACTATGAAAAATTGATTTCTAGCACCCAATATAGAAGAAGCAATACAAAAAAATACCAAATGGTAATTAGCAAACCATGAGCTAAAACCACCCAATATATGGTGCCTAAATCTCTAGTCAAAATCCAACACCCAAATCCCAAGATGAGTCTGCAAACTAAAATAGTATATTCCTTATTGACGAGACTTCAAATGTCTCATTTAAAGCCAAAAAGTAACCTCATTTTCTCTTCCATAAAATAGTTTTAAAGTGGATTTAGATGTAGTTTAAGAACTTATGATTTATTTAAAGTAAAATATAAGATATATATTTGATCTATTCCTTGAAAGTTTTTGTAGTATGAATTATTGATGTTACTAACATTTCTTAGTATACAAATACAACTTTTTTGTCTATGCAAAGTAAATAATTCTAAAATAAGAAGTATTTAAGCTTGGACAATAGGCCACATCCTTGAAGACCAAGTTCCAAATTATTTTGAGCTTGTGCTGGCTAACACAAAACTAGCTTTGAAGTATTCCACCCTTAAAGCAATCATTTAGACTTGTCTCTGAAGTATTGTAGGTAGCTCTTCAACATCTTCCAATTAGCTCTAGAGAGCACCATAGTCCCAATTTTTACCACTTTTGCAACTTGGCAAGACTCTAAATCTATTCCATATTTCTTGGGTACTCTCACCATTCTCTATTTTAGGGAATGCATTTAATAGAAAATAATAAAATTTCCAGAAGAAACAAGCATATATGAGTTAGCAGATAACATCGATCTAAGGTTTATAAAAGAAAATATTTAGTATGGTCAAAATTGTCAATGTAGCACTCTCCCAGGGTAAAAGTACAAACTTGTGTCACACTTTGGGCTAACAAAATAGTTCCTAGTGAGTTGTTTTTGGGCGAGTCGTTTTCATGCAAGTAAGTTTCACCTGAAACTACATCACAACTATGTGGCTCATACATGCCAAAATAGTTTCATGCGAGTCTTTTCTGGGTGAGTCTATTTCACCTGAAACTAAGAAATTAAAAACAAAAAAAGTAATTTTCTCGTATTATTCATAGTAGACATTTTTCACTATAGAAGGCAAGAAAGTGACAAGTCAGTGATTTTCTCCGACAACCTTGATTCTCTGCCACCTTTAGGTAAGTGACCATTCCACTTCAATTTCAATTTAGCAAATAACTTCAAAGAAAGTTGTCAAATGCTTCCTCAAGTTGTCAAATAAATTAGGGTTTGATCTTTTTTTATACATAAGCCATATAGAATTATATTAACTAGAAAATTAGTATACAATGTGTTTGTTTAGGATGCATCATTGATGCAATCCATTTTGATTGTCTTTCAACCATACCCCTCTTCCTAGTTTTCATTACGCCAGAGGACAAAAACTATCCCTCAACCGGCCAAAGTTATACAAATGACCATGCAAGGTCTTATTCTAGGGGAACTGTTCCAACTCCATGCTAACCAAACACCAACAAAGGCTTCTATGTTGGCCTCCACACAAGGAAAGAAGACCTCTTCATGTGCAAAGGAGAAAAAAGACAACAACTTAGCCTAAAAAGAAAGACCTACACTATAAGCTAGAACAAAACTAAGTCTTCAGTCCGCTTGAAAGAATTCCAGAACAACTATTCTAGTTCAAACATGTTGATTGCCTAGAAAATGGTGATAAAAATCATCCTAAGTCAATGACTTTATACCCACCTTTAGCAATTTATCTTTTCACAAAGGTTTTTAGGTCCACATTCAATCATAGAATAAAGAGTAGGAAACTAGTCACCTAAATGTTTTTCCTTTCCCAAATGGAACTTGTAGCAACAAACATCAATTGTGAAAAACATCAAGTTAAGAATACCTTTATTATTTTGATCACACAACTGATTCATTAGCATTCCATTCAATTAGACACCCAACAAAGTAAACATTCAAAAGCGATAGATTGTATGATCATTTTTCACAGTCTCCTAATTCATTTCCCTTAACAAGAAAGGCTAGTTAACCCATGATCTTTAGAATTTACTACATTTCACTTAATTAGTTAAATTTTTTTTCACACTTCTCATTTTATTTACTACATTAGAAGTTTTTGAAAAAATCTTTAGGAAATTTACTACATTACATGATCATTCATAACTTTTTGATTAATTGTTTAATTGGTTTATCAACTAAAACTTAAAAATATTTAATATAAATAAATCAAGGAGCTATTTTACAGTATTGGAGTGATCTCACTTGCTTTAGGGGTTGTAGATGAACTAATAAAATGATTTTTTTAGTTCTATTCTTAAAACCTGTGAAATGTCTTTCTCTACACTCTTAGAAATGCTTGAAGACTTTTTATTCAAGAAATAATATGGAAATTGAATTTTAAACTAAAATGTAGGACATGTGTGGTACATTAAAGAAAATAATTTTGTTGCATACAATTTCCAAATTCCAAAGCATAACCAACAAAACTCAACCGCTGAACAAGGTGTCCAAAGAGTAAAGACAAACACTAGAGATAGACTTCTTACTCATTAAGATTTCTTATATCTTTCTTGTATCTTTCAATTCTTTTTTCCTTCTTTGTGTTAGGCACTTCCTTTATATACCAAATCAATTATTATTCTCTTCAATCTCATTATCCATTCTTGACCTCTAATAAAAATTAATAGTTAAATTTAAATTTAAATTAATTCTCTTTTCCTAATTTAAGTAGGTTTTTTAAAAATCATATTGTATTAATGTTCTATGTATTATATATAAAACATTAGGGATCTCATCTTTGTTTTTTAAATAATTTACAAAGTGTAATGGTGACCTCATCCCCATCCTTAAAAGAGCTTGAACACAACACCTTAGGTGCCAAAAACAACATAGCACACTCACATTTTTGTCTCATTATTTCTTAAGTAAACATAAATTTAAAAAATATTTTGTGTGGCAACTTTTAAATTAATATATTTTTGATATTGTAATAGTTTTTTCAAATGTGTAAATTAATGTTTTTTGTTCAAGAGAAAAAACATATTTATTTATTTTCCTACCCAACCATAATTATTATAGTAAACAAGGTTGACACCTAACCTATCATTGAGTTGAAGAAGCTATCCTTATGCAAACTTTAAAGGTGCTTCCATGCAAATGTTGTATAAAACTGTCATAGAGTGGACTATCATAAAAATGGTTATACATTGGCTTGACCTCATGTTTTGCTAGATTGTTATCATTTATTATTTGGGTATTATTCATACACCTAACTCATGGCCCTCTCATCACAAGAACAATCTTGATAGATGAATTAGCATGCAAAATACCATGTACACTACCCTAGAAGACTATCACAAACAAATCAACAATAGGACTATCATAAGTTTAGAGGCATCCATGGCATCATTTCCATCTTGAAACTTCATAAATTTTGTCCTAGATCCCACATTATGATGAATAAGTCCTTTGGTGATACATTCCTAGGATAATGATATGATCTTGTGCCAAAATGTTACCATGAAACAAGAGGATAGTCCTGCTATCATACTTCCCTTGTACTAAATTGTCAACTTGAAAAAGTTCTAGATTCTTTCCCAAAAATAAAAAGAATGCAAAAAAAAGAGTTCCTTTTTTTAGTTCCCAACTCTATGATATAGCAGAACATTTAAAAAGGAAGTAATGGGGTTTCATTTTTTTCATTTTTTAGTTTTTCTATTTCAGTAAAAAGGCAAGCAAAAAGATTTTTGTTTTCATGCTATAAAAATAAAGAAAAGATTTTTAAATTATTATTTTAATTATAATACTGCAGATATTTCGGTCCACATGGATGATCAGACTTCTTAGCAGTCTAATCAGCCTTTTGATCAGTCAAACCAGCCTGGTACTCCTGATAGATCTAGTCTATATGCGGAGACAATTAAAAGGTTTGAAATTGCCTTAACACAACTAGACCAAACAATATATAATACCCCAAACCTGACAAATAGAGACAAGTTGGTCACAATCCGAGATTGGATTACACGTATGATCAACATTGTTTGATCATACAACCCTTATGATGACATTAGCATTGACATGTTCTATGCTTCTCTTTCTCAGAGTGTCAGTGGCTGTGAGAAATGGTCATTTGTTTCTAGGCAGGTTTCAGTAGACAATGTTCTTAGTATGCTCCCATTTTATAGGGGACAAGATAGAGTGAGAGGATATTCCCCCACCAAGTGCAAGGATCTAGTTGTGGGTCCTTTTATTTATCCTAGATTTTTGGTAGCACATCACAAATCGCCTAACAATGATAAGTTGCCATTATATTTTTGTAAACAATTATATGTAGAGTTTCATTTACATTTAGATGTCAATTATACAGATTTCTCTACACGTGCTCTAGATATGGGAGAGGGAGGTTTGCAGAAAAACTTGAGTACAGATGAGTAGATTTGCCACCTCCTGTGAATAAGAGGTCCTTAGTTGGTCCAAACCTTTTAGTTCTTCCAAAACATGTAGAACTATAAGAAGCTGCACAACCAACACTAATCCCTTCGATATACAAGATTGTTGAGAGCATCATGACTATTAATAGTGAGGTTGATCATTTGTCATCTAATCGTGTTGGTAGATATTTGTTAGGTCCGCAGATTGACATTCCTCCCACTAAGCCACATTGACCAGCTATGATTGTTAAACATTTGTGCTGATATACCATCGCCACATGATGTGGCACAGATTAGTGGAGAGAGTTCCTTGCATAATATGACTAGATGCCTTACCAGTGATTTATTGAATGCATACCAGTTCATCAACGATGAGCATGGGATCCCATTTGATGTTATATCCACACATGCCAAGCGATATTTTGGTAGATAGAGGAGCCATGGTGAGACATATTCATAGGGTTTTGAGGGACATCAGGATGTTCCAATAGGTCCTACAGGCTCCACTCCTCAGCATGTTCTAGATCATCCTATAGGTTACACCTCTCAGCATGTTCCAGATTAGGTTGAGGTTACTGCACCTAATATTGTAGGAGGTGAGTATAGAAGGCTTCTTTTTGGCACTGAGACTGCACCATCTACATGTCTCTCATTCTCCCTCCATTCTTCTGACCTTAGTGGGATTGGGAGGCTCCTCAATGGTGCAGTTGAGTTAATTTATTTAAATTATAATCTAAATTCATATATATATATATATATATTATTTATTTAAGTTTAAAAATTATATCGCATGTTCAAGCTCTGACTCTTGATTGAAATCACGTGTATTAGACACATGCTAAGGTTTTCCCACCTAGATATGGAGATTTATAGTATGCTAGCAATACTAGACATTATCATGAGGTATTTAAAAACCACCTATCACATACATACAATTTAAGTACACATATATCTAACTTTTTACATACACACATCAAGTACAAGTTTTCTAACTTTACACATGCATATATACATGTACATGTCACATATAGGTTCCATGATCAGGTCATGCTTCGATTCAAACACCTGTTCATGATCATCCTCTACATGATCCAAACCATGGCTGTCAGGTAATTTAACTGTCAAGTATTAATTTATTTAATATTAAACATTATATATGTACATACATATAGAAATGTAAATTTCATATATAGATTTTTAAAATTTTATGTACTTTCATGTGCAGGGCTCAACACACAACTCAGGACAGGGATCAGGTTAGGGACTAGGATGGGGATCAGGTCAGGGATCAGGACAAGGCTCGAGACAGAGTGGGGCTCAATCCATTCATAGATGCGTGTAGACATTTACATGAGTTGTTGATTATGCATGTACTTCATTATATCTAGACGTTCTAGTATTATGAGTCATGTTTTATATTTACATTTCCAGACATACACTTATGTTTTATATTTCATGTTTTATATATACATACACTTATGTTTTATATCTAGAATAATATTGATATTTGAAATGCAACAATTCCATTGTTAAATGCAATGTGTTTAGGAACACTAGGGTTTGTAAAGAAGTGATGATGAGTTTTGTTTGTTTGTATATGCTCTGTAAACCCTTCATGAGTAGTATAAAACCTATGTACTTGACCAAGCCTATACTATGTTTATGGTATGTTTATACTCTGGTCTGTTTATGGTCTATTTATACTCTGGTCTATTTATGGTTTGTTTATGCTCTATAAACCCTTTATGAGTTGTTTGATAGAGCTTTTTATTTTTGATAGTGTACTTTGAAGGATACACATGTTGCACATATGTTACCTAAGGTTGTGATGTGGTTGACATTGATGTCAACACTTAGTTTAGGTTGTCATTGATGCAAGGTTATGATGTGGTTGTCGTTGAGGTTAACACTCAGTTTGGTATGCTATGATAGTGTGGAAGAAGTGATCTTGTTGATGTTCATGGTTGAATTTCATTCCCTAGTTAATATAGTATTGAGTATGATGATATATAAATATGGGAATTAGAAGCATTTTTCAGCAGAGATGATATCAAGATAATATATTAAGATGGGAATTAGAAGCACTTGTTAGCATAGATAGCATCAAGATGACATATTAAGATGGGAATTAGAAGCATCAAAATGAGGATTATAAGTATTGTTGATGCTAGAGAGTTGTTGCTGATGGTCTGTAGCATGTTTTATGCTCTTTCTTGTTGTTCCTAAAGAAGTATATGTTGCTACAAGGAGGTTCTGGTCTCCAGATGTTGGTAAAGGTTTTTGTTGCCTAGAAGACTATTTGGGAAAATTCTCTGCATTCCTTCATGTTTGCATATACGATCATATGGTTTAGAAGTTAAGTTTAGTATGCTATGAAGGTACTATATCCAAAGGTTCATATCATTTGGACCTCCCCAAAGAAAGTTGTAAGTGACAGAGTTCCGGTTTGTGCTCTGGCAGAGTAAAGTGATGACAATGGCTTGATGAAATGCTCTGCATTCCTTTGGAAGTAAATATTTATCCATGCAATTTTGGGGACATGTTCAAGGATGTTCAATGCATGCTACATTACAATATCAAGTGATTTGGTGGTCTACAAGTTTGGGTTTTCATATGGTAGTGTGCTATAGACTATTCCAGATGCCTAATTGTTCTATGTTGAAGATGTGTGCCACAAAGTTCTTACTATACGGAGTTCAAGGAGTGTTTGGAGATGTTTTATGGGTCATGCTGACTCATATGGGAGAAGTGCAAGAAATGTTTTATCTTTCATACATATCGCCAAGTTGAAATTGTCGATTTGCTACAAGTTTCATGTTTTCTTTCTTAAGGGCGATCTAATTCAATTGTGTGAAGTGTGTAGATGTTATTCTATGAAGGAGATGATGTGAAGGATGTTTAGGACTAGGTTAAATATGTGTTGGGATCCACAAGGTGTGTTCCTCTTCTTGGTGTTGCATGTAGTTCATGTTAAGGCTTGCCCTCTACATGTTTCATGTTGTGTGATCTCTGCCCAACTTGTAAATTGTAATATCCTTGCTATATTGGCTGACTTGTAATGTAATCAATGTAATATCATGTATATAGTGTAAACCTAGTTGATCTAGGTGAAGTATGATTGTGAATATGAATATGTAATGTGGAATATGAATATGTAATGCATTATGATGTGCAACTGAAAGAGAAAGAGCAGAAGTGATAGATCCTATTCAGATTCATCTTGAGGATATTTTTGTGATAGAAAGGAAGTGAAGAGTGTACCTAACTGAATCAATCATTAAAAGATGATAAAAAAGGTAGAATTACAATCATCAAAGGAGTGTGCTTCATTTTTAGTTTTAGACAGTAGAAGGACTATGATGTTGTAATCATTTTTGAGGTTGTTCTCAGTTTAGGGAGTAGTTGCTTCCTTGGGTTGTAGCCCTAAAACTAAGTTTGTAGAGAGTTGTAGCTTCCTTGGGAGTGACCCTAAAACCTTTCTTCAGGGAGTAGTAACTTCCTTGGGTTGTATCCCTAAAACAAAGTTAGGAGGGAGTAGTAGCTTCCTTGGGTTGTAGCCCTAAAACAAAGTTGTAATTTTGAGCTTCATATATTGTGAGTTAATCCTCACTGTGCTTTTTCCCCTTTGGATTTTTCCACATACATCTGGTTTTATGTGGTGTTGTGCATTGTGTTGACATCTTATGATTTTGTTAATGCTGTAATGTTTAAGCTTTGATCTCCTCCAGAGGGTTTGTGATTTGACTGAATACTGTTTCACCCCCCTTTTAGTATTAGGTGTGTTCAACATTCAGTATCAGAGATAAGTTACTTAGAAGAAGCTTAACCACTTAAGGAAGGTCTGAGATGGCTCATAATGGTTATCACAAGGCACCTATGTTTGATGGAACAAATTATACCTTTTGGAAGCTAAGGATGGAAAACTATCTATCTTCTCTAGGGTTTGGTGTTTGGCAAGTTGTCAAGAATGGTTACACTTCTCCTGCTTCTGATCCTACAGATGTTGATGAGATTAAGTTGTATGATAACAATGCCAAGGTAAAGAGTGTTATCTTGAGTGGGCTAGCTGATTCAAAACTTCTGAAGGTAATGAGTTACAAATCTGCTAAGGATGTCTGGGTAAAAATTGGTAGCATTTATGAAGGAGATAGTAAAGTAAAACAAGCCAAGATGCAAATCTTCAAGAGAAAATTTAAGACCCTAAGGATGGTAGAAGATGAAGACATTTCCAATTATATGCTCCGAGTGGATGACATAGTTAATGGCATCATAGATCTTGGTGGAGAAGTGAAAGAAGACGAGATTGTGAAGAAAGTTTTGAGATCTCTCCCTAAATCTTATAGTCATAAGGTATCTGCTATTGAGGAAACTTAGGACTTGGATCAATATATAGTAGATCAATTGTTTGGCTCTCTCATAGCCTTTGAAATGAGAGAATTTGACAAAGGTGCTCCAAAGAAGGAAGAAACATTCAAAGCAAGTAAGAAGGTAGAAGATGAAGCAGTTGATCAAGATGACGACCTTGATGTGGTAGAGGCAAACTTTGCAAGAAGATTGAAGAAGGGCGCCAACAAATACAAAGATAAGTTACCTTTCAAATGCTTCAATTGTGGGAAAATCAGTCATTTTTCTTCTAAATGTCCTTTTAACGATTCAAAGCATAACGACAAAAGAGAGAAGTCCAAAAGAAGTCTATATTCCATGGAGAGAAATTATTCTTCAGAAGATGAGGATCATGATGACTCAAATGATGAAACACTTTTTATGGCCTTGAATGTTGGTGACAAAAAGGGTGATATTGGGAAATGTGAAAAGTCTAATACCTTGCAAGATGATCAAGGTAATGAAAAAGCAATGGTTGTATGGACTGCCTTTCATGCAAAAGAAGAAGACAATACTTGGGTAATTGATAGTGGTTTCTCTAATGACAAGACTGGTGACAAGGAGAAGTGTATCAACCTCAAGAAATGGAATAGTGGAGATGTTAAGTTTGGTGGTGATGAGTTAGCACAAATTTGTGGAAAGGGTGCTATAACTATTGATGGTAAGAACAAGACTGAGGATGTACTCTATGTCAATGGGCTAAAGTACAATCTTCTCAGTGTTAGTCAGATGTGCAGTAAAGGATACAATCTTACTTTTCATGCCAAAAGATGTGAAATCAGGAAGGCAGGGTCTAGAAGACTAGTTGCATAAGGTATTAAGACATATGGAGATATCTATCATCTAAAGAAGGTAAATGGGAGAACCTATTTATTGGCTCATTCTGGTGAGTGTTGGTTGTGACACAAGTGAATGGGACACATCAACTTTGATAATATGGTAAAGATCAACTCTATTCATGTAGTGAGAGATATGCCCAAGATAATTATGCAAGGAATGTCAAATGGGAAAGCAAACAAAGACAAATTTCAAGAGCAAGGAGTATTCTTCTACAATGCCATTAGAGCTGATTCACACTGACCTATGTGGTCCTACATGAAAAAAGAGTCAACAATTTGAAAGGTATTTCATGTTTCTTATTGATGATTATTCTAGAATGACTTGGGTTACTTTCTTAAGAGAAAAATTAGAAGCTTTTGAAAAGTTTAAGATTTGAAAAGCAATAGTTGAGAATGAAATGGATGCTAAGATAAAATGCTTAAGATATGATAGAGGAGGAGAATTTATTTTGAATGAATTTGAAAAGTTTTGTGAAGTTCATGGTATTAGGAGACATCTATCTACTCCTAGAACCCCTCAGTAGAGTGGGGTAGTGGAGAGGAAAAATAGGACTGTGCAAGAGATGGCTAGGGCAATGTTGAAAGATGTAGATCTGCCTAATATGTATTGGAAGGAAGCAATTCAGACTATTGTCTACCTACTTAACAGAGTATAATTGAGGGTAAATGGCACTAAGACCTCTTATGAGCTATGGTATGGAAGACCTCCCACTGTCAGATACTTTAGGTTCTTTGGTAGAAAATGCTATATCAGGAGAGATGAAGAAGACCTTGGAAAGCTTGATTCAAGGTGTGATGAAGGGATCTTTCTTGGTTACTCAACTAGAAGCAATGCCTATAGATGCTACAACAAGAGATTATGAAATATGATTGAAAGTACAAATGTTAAGGTAGATGAAGATTTATATCAGATCTCACAAGGACCAGAGGATTGAGGGTCTGATATACCTCCCTACATTGAAGAAGAAGAAGAAGAGGAGAAAGAAGAGAAGGAACAAGAATCATAGTGGATCCCTAAGACTCCAGCAAAGTATGTTTAGAAGAATCACTTAGAAGATCAGATCATTGGGGATAAGAATGAATGTATGTAGACTAGAAGTCTTGCAAAAATAAGCACGAGCAAGTGAATTTATGCCTACTCTCAAAGGTACAACCCAAAACCTTTGTTGATGCTAGCAAAGATGATGGATGGTTAGAGGCAATGGAAGAAGAATTGAATTAGATAGAAAAGAATCAGACATGGGAATTGGTTCTTAGACCAGCTGATAAGAATGTTATAGGAACAAAGTGGGTGTTCTAGAACAAGATAAATGAAGATGGTGAAGTTGTGAGGAAAAAAGAAAGGTTGGTTTGTAAGGGTTATTCACAAGTTGAAGGTATTGATTTTGAGGAGACTTTTGCTCTGGTAGCCAGGATGGAGGCAATCGCGATGTTTCTTGCCTTTGCTACTCATAAAAACTTCAAGGTCTATCAGATGGATGTCAAGTCAATATTATTGAATGGTGATTTAGAGGAAGAGGTCTACATTGAGAAACTAGATGGTTTCCATCTATCAGAAGATCCAGACATGGCGTGTAGACTCAAGAAAGCTTTGTATGGACTCAAGCAAGATCCTAGAGCTTGGTTGGTGCAGTCACGGTAGGAGGGCTCATAGAATGAACTGTCTAGACCATGCAGTAAGAGTAAACACAATGGAAACAACTCAAAGATATGGAACAAATGCAAATTCAGTCATTCAGTATATCATAGAAGTCAATTACAGATCAGCTGACAACATGCGGGCTTACAATTAGGACTCACAGACCTGATTACAGAATATCAGAATATGCACAAGATATAGTTTTGAATCTCCTTCGCTCAAAATCTAAACTAAGGATTATGAATCAATCACTAACTGCTTTCCTAGAGATCTAATACATCAATATATAATCTCCAGATCACAAGATTCCTCCGTGTCAGCCAAGGAAGATCACAAACTCCAATAGAGAGTTGTAACTTGCGTACATGGATAGGTTAGACTTAATCATGTAGAACACCTCTGTAAATGCATGGAATGATGTACATATCTCGGGGAAGGTCAGCCACAAACCATAGATCAATGAATGATGTGTCATTAGGCTCCACAGATCAGGAAATGCTCTGCAAGTCTTTTCCCTTAGCTGATTGTTTGAGACTGTCACAATGCTCTGCTCTGAGAAAACAATCAATCTTCTGATAGCGATAACTTTCCGGTAACTGATCCAAATGCTCTGAGATTCGGATATGTTGTAGATGAATGTATCTAGATGCCAAGTCCAGCTTTGCAAGATTTGAAATGCAACTGTAGTAGAATTTGGACCAAAATATAGAAACTGCTACTAACTAAACTGAACTAGAAAATGAAAAGAAACAAACTAAACTACAAACAAACCAAAATGCAAATGTTTTTGGTTGATGCAAGATTGTTCTTGAACTAGGGATGCACTTGCATCAGACATTCAGGGTTATTAAAATTTAGTGAGTACCTCACTTTGCTAGGGCTAGAGGAAAACCAAGACTCTCCACCTTAGCTTGAGAAACCCATGATGAATCTTCTTCCGGTTTTCCTTTCCACTTTACAAGGTATTCTTTGTATTGTCTTCCTCTAGTGCTGCGTCCAACTTTTTTGTCTAAAATGTCTTCAATTTGCTCCAATGCTTGTTGTGGTAACTACTTCTTCAAGTCTTCTACCATGCTATCACTGAACTCTACTTCCTGATATTGGTATAGGTCTATAATGTTGAAAAGAGGTGAAATACCTAATATCTCTGGTAGTTCCACTTCATATGCATTTCTTGAATAAAATTTTTTGAGTATCCTACAAGGTCCAAACTTCTTCATCTTCAACTTGTTATATGTCCCAACTGGAAATCTTTCTTTTCTCAAGTATACCATCACTTCATCTCCAACTGCAAATTCTATGTGTCTTCTCTTCTCATTTACTTGTTCCTTATACTTGTTGTTCATATCATCCAAATGCTTCTTAACCTAACTATGCACTGTCTCCATATATCCTACAAATTCCTCTGCTTCTGCACTTGTCTTTTCTTCTAGACCAATGTCTCTTAATTCTGCAACTCCTTTAGGATTCACTCCAATAATAATCTCAAAAGGTGTTCTCTTGATACTCCTATTTACTAAATTATTGTATGTAAACTCTGCTTGTGCAAGAACCAAATCCCAACTTCCTGCCTTTTCTCCAACCAAACATCTCAACAAGTTTCCCAAACTCCTATTCACTACCTCTATCTGTCCATCAGTCTGTGGATGAAATGTTGAATTAAACTTCAAATATGTCTTCATCTTCTTCCAAAGTGTCTTCCAAAAATATCCAAGAAATCTAGCGTCTCTGTCTGAAATTATGCTCTTAGGTAATCCATGTAATCTCACAATTTCCTTGAAAAATAGATCAACTACATGCATTGCATCAGTTGTCTTCTTACAAGGTATGAAATGTGCCATCTTTGAAAATCTATCCACCACTACAAATATTGAATCATGTGCTCTCTATGTCTTCGGCAATCCAATTACAAAATCCATACTTATTTCTTCCCAAGGTCTCTTTAGTACTGTCAAAGGTTTATACAATCCAGTATTCTGACTACTCCCTTTTGCAACTTGACAAACTCTACAATTCTACACAAACTTCCTAACATCCTTATGTATTTGAGGCCAAAAGTAGTTTTCATTTACCAATGCTACTATCTTATCAATACCAAAATGTCCTACCAATCCTCCACTATGTTTCTCCTTGATTAAATTATCTCTTATTAAAATTCTGGGTATGCATAATTGGTTTCCTCTGAACAACATATCTTCTTGAATGAAATAATCCAACCACTTACTCTTATCTATCACAACGAGTTCCTTACATGCTTTCCAAGGTTCTACAAAATCAGTGTCTCCCTCATACATGTTCTTCAATTCATCAAATCCCAATACTTCAACTCTCATCTCTATCAGCAAGTTCCTTCTCCTACTTAATGCTTCTACAACTTTTTTTGATTTACCACTCCTATGCTTCAACACAAAAGTATAACTCTGCATGAACTCTACCCATCTCATATGTCTCTGATTCAACTTACCTTGACTGTTTAAATATTGCAAAGATTGATGATTTGTTTACAACACAAATTCCTTAGGTAACAAATAATGTCTCCACTTCTTCAAGGCTTAAATTATGGCATAGAACTCTTGATCATAAACTAAATATCCTCTCCTTGCATCATTCAAATTCTCACTTCAATATGCTACAGGTCTACCTTCTTGACTTAACACTCCTCCAATTGCATTTCCACTTACATCACAATCAACTTGAAATACCTTATTGAAATCCAATAATGCTAAAATAGGTTTCTATATCACCTTTTGCTTCAACAACTCAAAACTTTTATCTACTCTTGATGTCCACTTAAATCTTTCCTGTCACTTCTCATTGTCTCTGTCATAGGGTTACAAACTGAACTAAAATTTCTGATGAACTTCTGGTAGAAACTAGCTATTCCATGAAATGATCTAACTTCTCCAATGCTTTCTAGTGCAGGCCATTCAACAATTGCTCTTACTTTCTCAGGATCCATCTTCAATCCTTCTGCAGAAATCACAAATCCCAAATACACTAATTCATCTTTCATGAAACTACATTTTTTGATGTTTATCAGCAATTTCTCCTCTCTCAACCTTTGCAAAACTTGTCTAATATGCCACAAATGTTCTTCTTTTGTCTTACTAAAAATCAGAATGTCATCCAAGTACACAATAACAAACTTACCCAATACTTTCTTCAAGACTTCATTCATCAACGTCATGAAAGTACTAGGTGCATTTGTCAATCCAAAAGGCATTACTAACCACTCATACAATCCTTCATTTGTCTTAAAAATAGTCTTCCATTCATCTCCTTCTCTAATTCTGATATGATGGTATCCACTCTTCAAATCTATCTTTGTGAAATATCTTGCTCCACTCAAACAATCCATGATATCATCCATCTTAGGTAAAGGAAACCTATACTTAACTGTGATCTTGTTGATTACTCTAGAGTCTGTACACATTTCCATTCTCCATCTTTCTTAGGTGCTAACACTCTAGGTACTGCACAAGGACTCAAACTTTCTCTGATCAAACCTTTCCTCAACAACTCTTGTATCTACCTATTCAATTCTTCATTCTCTGCCAGTGTCATTCTATGTGCTGCTTTATTAGGCAAACTAGCTCCCGGTATAAGATCCATGTGATGATTGATACTCCTGATCGGTGGCAATCCTTCAGGTACATTGTCTGATATGATGTCTTCATACTATGTCAGCAACTCTGTTATCTCCTCCGGTTGTGATTCTTTAGTCTCCTTCAATGCTTCAGGCTTCTTAGGAATCAAAGCATAACACATATTCTCATGTCTCAAACCATCTAGAAATTTTATTCCATCTACCAAGAAGATTCTAGCATTCCCACATACTTCACCCTTAGGATCATCTTCCAAAAGAATCATGGCAATTCTCTTCCCATTTGATGTTATAGTGTATGTATTCTTTCTCCCATCATGTATAGCTTTTCTATCATACTGCCAAGGTCTACCCAACAAAATATGACATACATCCATTGGCATAATATCACACAACACTTCATCATGATAAGATCCAATATGAAATTTTACCAAACATTGTTCACTCACTAGTACCTTATGATAATCCTGAATCCATGCTATCTGATAAGGCTTAGGGTGTTTTAGTATTTCTAGCTTTAGCTTAGTCACCATCTCCTTTGAAACTAGGTTATTTGAACTACCACTATCAATTACAACTTTACAACATTTACCTCCTGATTTGAATATGGTTCTGAACAAACTCTTCCTCTGTGGTGGTTCTTCATCTGTTTCTACTTGAAATAGTGCTCTCCTCATCACTAGGGATTCTCCCTTCTCTAGTTTACCAACTGAATAGGGGTCACCTAGTTCAACAGGTTCTTCCACATAGGCTACTCTTCCACTGTTCTCTATCCTCTTACTTGTACTCCCTTGATTACATTCAAATACTCTATGTTCTTCACCTCCACACTTGAAACAAGTGCCTCTAAATATTCTCCTATCAAACCCTCTTCCTTCTCTTCTGTATCCTTCATTCTGGTATGCACTAGGGTTTCCTCTCTGGTAAAAATTTATGTCATCTCTCCGATAAGCATTATTATCTCTATCCTCCTTAAATGTGTTCTCTTGTCTGTTCTACTCTGCAAATGACCTCTCACCTCTAGAAAATGTTCTACCTTTCTAAATTTTACCTCCTCTAGCTCTCTATCTCTGATCATGCCTCTTATTCAACTTCTCTTCAACTTTCAGGGTGAACTGGTATGCTTCCTCCAAAGATGTCATTCTTACTAAACTTAGTTCTTCTTGAATGTTCAATCTCAGTCCATTGATGTATCTAGCCACTTTCTCCTTGCTTGCTTCACTATGTCCTATCCTTATGATCATTTTATGAAATTCTTCAGTATACTCCACAGATTTCTCCTTTTGTCTCAGGTTTTGCAATCTTTTCAACAGTTCCAGCTCATAGTCAATAGGTATGAATTGATTCTTTAGTTTTGTCACTATCTTGTCCCACTTTGTAATCTTTTCTTTTCCTCTTCTATTCCTATCCAACTAAACTTCCTTCCACCATATAGCAGCATGTCCTTTCAACTTTGTCTTTGCAAATTTTACCTTCTCTGGATCTTCAACCTCTTCATATTCAAAGTATTCTTCCATGTCATTTATCTACTCAATCAATTCTTCAGGGTTCAAATTACCAGTATAGTTCAGTACATCAACTCTACATCTCTTTCCAATCTTTGAAATAGCTCGCAACATCTTGACTTGATCTGATTCTTCTTCTTCATCACCTCCTAAGGTTTCACCAATTTGTTCAACAAATTGAAATTCTTCTTCATCATCACTTTCAACATTAGGTCTAGGTGTCAATCCTCTTCGCCTATCTTCTTCAACAAAATCTAAACAAATTCGCATTGTTTTCATCATTTCCATCATCTCATCCATCCTACCATCCATTGTTCCAACAGAAGGGATTCTCCTTGGCTGCATTCTTCCTAAAATCAAGTGCAAATTGTCTTAAGTTTGGGGATCGGGCTACAAGGTGACAATTACCTCACAATCGGTGATCGGTTGCGACACAAGTAACCTGCCTCAATTCGGTGATCTATCCACAACAAGATCTTATGGAATTCCTTCACCAACTTCACTCACCTAGCTCCCAAAGATTCAAACTTTCGCTTTGATACCACTTGTTGCAATCACGGTAGGAGGGCTAACAGAATGAATTGTCCAGACCATACAGCAAGAGTAAAAACAATGGAAACAACTCAAAGATATGGAACATATGTAGATTCATTCATTTAATATATCATAGAATTCAATTATAGATTGACCAGAAACATGTGGGCTTATAATTAGGGCTCACAGGCTTGATTACAAATTATCAGAATATGCACAAGATATAGCTTTGAAGCTCCTTCGCTCAAAATCTAAACTAAGGATTATGAATCAATCACTAACTACTTTTCTAGAGATCTAATACATCAATATATATCATCTTCGAATCACAAGATTCCTTCACGTCGACCAAGGAAGATCACAAACTCCAATAAAGAGTTGTAACATGTGTACATGGATAGGTCAGACCTAATCATGTAGAACACCTCTGCAAATGCATGGAATGATGTGCAGATCTCAGGGAAGGTTGGCCAAGAACCATAGATCAATGAATGATGTGTCATTAGGCTCCATGGATTAGGAAATTCTCCGCAAGTCTTCTCCCTTAGTTAATTATCTGAGACTGTCAAGATGCTCTATTATGAGAAAACAATCAATCTTTTGATAGTGATAACTTTCTAGTAACTAATCCAAATGCTCTGAGATTTAGATATATTGTAGATGAATGAATCTAGATGTTAAGTCCAGCTCCGCAAGATCTTAAATGCAACTATGGTAGAATGCAGACCAAAATACAGAAACTTCTATTGATTGAACTGTCTGAACTAAACTGGAAAATGAAAAGAAACAAACTAAAAGGCAAATGTTTTTGGTTGATGCAAGATTGTTCTTGAACAAGGGATGCTCCTACATCATTGGTATGCTAGGTTGGATAACTACTTACTTCAGCAAGGTTTCAAGAAAGGTACCACAGATAGTAATATTTACATTAAGGAAGAGGGAGACAAGATTTTGATAGTTGCAGTTGATGCAGAGCATCTATGATAGCAGAAGCATGTTTCACAACTTCAAGGTAAAAACTCTTAAGTTCACTATTTTCTCTAGAGATTCACACTCCTACCCATGAAGGGCTTCAACACAATATCAACTTGTTCTTGACATACAAAATGAGGGAGGACTCCAGGACACCTATCCCAAGATGCCTAACTCCATCTAACATTCCTTCAACTCCTCTACACAGACCTGCAGGATAGCAGTCTTCATTCTGCCTTTCTAAGATAGTCACAACATCCACCTTGGGATGATCCCCTTCTACACAAACTTAGTCTCATTGCAACCTACCAAACCTATAACATGCTTTCACCCTAATGCCTTCATTGGCAAAACAATGACAAACAATACTTACCACCTTCTCAGTAATGACTGTCTCCAAGAGGACTGTCAGAGACAGCAGAGGTAAGAAAAGACTGTTATCTTAGAGAGATCCCTCCCTACTCCTTCTTGTCATAGGGCCAATGCTAGATCAGGAGCCCTTGTATTGTTCTCAATGCATGGCATTCTCTGGTTGACCATTGAATGCAGTCAAGAATGATTACCAAGCTACTGCTGTCCTTCACCAAGTCTCAACACATGACATTTGCAGAGTCCTTTACAAGGAATCCTCAACACCAACCATCCTCCTGCCTCCAAATCCTTTACAAGGCCTTGAACCAACTAATATACAACCCATTCCATTGAGTAGGACAGACAAAGGTCAATGGAATGGGCAAAAATCCATCAAGTATTCAGAAGAAGCCCTAGTTTAGGTTTTAAGACAGTCTCACACAAAACAATGATCCTCTCACACCTCCACTAATGTCAAGACCTCAAAATAGATTTAAATCAAATCTATTCCAATCTACTAACAACCCAATGTACTCATGTGCTATGAAAAAGTCATACAGGTACAGTTTCCTCAGGAAAATAGTGAATTATTAATGGAGACAGCAGTTTCAAAAGGCAGAAAAAAGTTCTGTAGTCATATTATGCTTTTCACTCAATATCAAGAGCCCAAACCTATTCTAATGGACAACTAACTCATCAATATTTACTTCCAAACATTCAAGGCTCCATGACTATTCCATACAAAATCAGGTACGGACAAGAAAAAGTAGAAAAACTTAGAAAAAATAGAAAAAATTTAGAAAAGGCAGGAAAATAGTTGTTCTTTGTTATTTCCTTCAATTCTTTTGAATCTCTCCTTACAAAACAATCCTCCTTGGCTTCAAATAAGCCTCACACAATGCATGAAGTCATTTGGGGTCCAAAAACTACCCAAACCATTGAGTTCTTCTTGTTTCTTAACTGCAGCAAATAGTAACTGTTTTAGTAACTATCTTTTACCGACTGTTTTGTGTTTAGAAGCTTTCTAACATGTGGTTTAACTTTTACTTAACCTTGGACAAGGTTTTAACACCTCTTCTAACCATTTACATGGTAACAACCTATAAGATAGCCTCATGCATACCCTAGGAGGACTACAAGCTTAGAGAAATAGATGACTACCTTTACAAAAATGACTGTCCTACCTAGGACTTACAACATAACAATAGATTCTTTTAGACATTTGGACATAGTCCATTTACAAATATGGCTTTCAAACCTCATTACAACATTTAATGGTCTCAAAGACCTTATTGAACCAAACAACCAACTTGAAAATCAAATAGAACTTAGATGTCTTGGTGCTCCTGCACCGGCAGTATATGTTGATGACATCATCTTTGGTGGAGATGATGATATGTGTAAAAGGTTTGTAGAAGAGATGTAGAAAGAGTTTGAAATGTCTATGCTTGGTGAGATGTTTTTGAATAATAATTTGTAGGAAAGATGGTTGGAAGTTATGGATTTATTTGATTTAGTTTTCTCTAATGCTTTGAATTTGATTGTTTTGTTTGGTTGCTAGTTGTTGTGATGTTCACAACATGCCCCATTTTACTCCTTAGAAAAATGAGGACCCCTACTGTGGCTTTGCTTTTTTTTATTTGTATGGGTCTATTTGGTGGTAAAGGGAAAAAGAGGGTAAAAAAATTACAAACTTTGTTAAAATAGAGAAAAAATGCATTTTCAGTACTAGGGCATGATATGGTTGGATTCCTTGTAAAAAATGAGCTAGGGTTGCTTTTTGAATCATCTTAAAATTTGCCATATTTTGCAAGTTATGATCATTTAGGTAAAATGTACAAGGGAAGGGTTTGCTGTTTGCACATACAAGTCTGTTTGTATATGCATGTTGCATATACAAGGCCCTTTGTATGCGAGTTCACTTGAATACAAAGACCTCTATATATTGCTTTGCATATACAAAGTCCTTTGTATGTGCAAGGGTCATTTTTACTTAGTCACATTTGCAATCGGGTTCATGTACATGATTGTTTGCATGTTGGGCGCTTGCATATTGCATATACAATCCCCTTTGTACATATCACTTTCATATACAAAGTTGATTGTATATCCTTTTATCTTGTATGCATTTGGTAAAAGTTCTATGTATACATACAAGATGGACCCGAAATAGATTAGAGTGGAAATAAATAGATGTTTTAAGTCCATTGCATGTATCTCACATTGTATGTTTGGCAGGTCGAAACATACAAGGCAAATATACAAACACTTTATACATGGCGCGAAATCCAAATGTTATGAAACAGGGTTAATTTGTTGTATGATTCCGGCTTGTATGTTTGAGTTACATACAATGCAACTATACATTGGGCGGACCTGATGGACTTATTAAGGCGAGTTAAGTCATTGTATATTCAGCACTTGTATGTTTTAGCATACAAGCAGAGCATACAAGTCCAATATACAAGGCCCAATATACAAATGCGGACTCGAAAGTTTATTAAACAAACTTAAATCCTTGTATATGTTCCAGCTTGTCTATTGGCGAGATATAAGGATGACGTACATGCAAGTGTCGGACGTGAAAGGTTATTAAAAGAGAAATAATGCTTGTATATTTTAGGGGCTTGTATGTATATTTCAAAACATGCATTATAGAGTGCATACAAGCCGGAATCCAAAAGAAATTAGAATCTGATGAATGCAATGTATCAAAACTCCAATGTATATTAAGAGATACATTGCACTTCATACAAGCCAATATGCATTACAAAATATACATTGCCCGATATACAGAGGAAAAGTAAGGGCATCGGCGAGAGTTACACCGATGAAGAGTTGCATCGACGTAAGTAATGCAATCAGTGGGAAATTGTTAGAGAGCCCCGATGGGCGAATGTCACACCGACAAAAGGAAAAGACTTGGCCGAATAATAAAAAGACATCGGCCAGAAATGGGTGATCAAAATGAAATCTTAAGCCCACACCGATGAAGGGAGGTCACACTGATAAGGCTATTTCAGCCAAACATGAGCGATCGGCGGGAAATTTTTGGACTTGCCCGATCTAGAGAGTTATGCTGATCGAGGCATATAGGGAGTGTAGAACAAAGCAGAGGGATATGAATAAAAGGGTATATGCAGAGGTTGACCAACTGTAAAAGAGGAGGTTTAGGGATGCCATTAATTGTTGCAATTTGTGCCCACCTAACTCTCTGACCAGGTAATAAATTGGCGAAGCAGTGATGTAGTTTTTGATCCATTTTTGTCTATTTTTGTAGGTTTCCAATTGAGGAAGGAGCTAAAACTTGATGATGGTGACATCACAGAGGAAAGGAGATCTGATCTCAGGAGTGAGGAAGATAAGGATGGAGTGCAAAAAGTCAAAGGCCTTCATTGATGAAGACAAAATACAGTTGAGGACATTCTTACAGTAGACAACAGAAGTTATTATTGAGCTGCTAGGGTTTCCAGAAGGGCATATTTCACCCAGATTTGATGTATGCTCAGAGATATTTTTGATGACTTGTTCTCCAACATTTATTGCTGTAACTGGAGGTTTGAACCATTGCTTAACTAGGGTTTTGAGCTATATTGAGGACAGTCAAGTCTATATATTGTGCCTCTGTACACTGTAATACGTTACACAGGGATTTGTAACAGCAAGATTTTGTAAAAAATATCGTTTAGCATAGCATTTAGGAGTAGAAGAAGGAGGTTGCCTGTGTCTGCAATAAGGAGTGTGTGGAACACCCTGCCTCCTTGTTGTATCTGTAAAGCTTGTAAGTTTTTTGTAATCTAATCAGTGAAGCTAAGAGTCATTCAGACATTGTAAATCTTATATGACTGTCTATTTCTAATACAATTGAATCTAGAATTCTGCATCTATCTTTTGAGTGTTTTCTTGCTCTTCATTGTGTTTGAAACATTTTCTCTTAGAGCTTGCAATTTTAGGCGTATGTTTATGAAAATGCTCAGAACTTACACTTAGGGTTTAGTATGTGGATTTGATCAAATTGCTGTATGATTTATAAAGTGCATAACAGAACAACTAGATCCTTTGGTAGAATGAATGATGTTTAGATTAGATCTTTCTAACTTTTCCCAACCCATCTGAAAATACTTAGCTTAAAATGTAGAAATTTGAAGGAAATTTGTCTCATAGTTGAAAAGCATGCATAACTAAATTGAAAGTAGACAGTTTTCATAAATATTTAAGAGGAGAAAGCTACAATAATTCAAGAATACCCTTTTAAAGCTTTTGCAGAACGGTAACACTTTTATGCAAAAAAAAAAGAAGAATGAACAACACACTGATATTTATGATCTTTTGCATAGTTTGAGCCCAATTAACCATCAAAGAAACCCTAAATCACGTAAGGCCCCTTGAACATTACAGCTTCACATCAACCAACTGAATTTACCCAACAAGTCAAGACTTGACCATATTAAACTTGGGATTAAGCGAATCTTAGCCGATTCCTTCATATCTTTCAAGTTAGTTTTGGTTCATTTTATGTGAATTTTAACTATTGTTATGACTGTCTCAAAACAATCATCAACAGTTTCTTAGCACTAGAAGGATGGCCTGACTTGAGTTATGGTTTGTTTCGAGAAAAGCTGGCTAATAATAGCGGTAGAGTGACTAGGTCTAGATCCAGTTCCAGAGATATATTTGTGCAATTACCTGATATAAGATGAAGTAAGAGCCCTTTGATTTGGAATCCCAAAATATCGCAAGCAAGGAGTTCATCTGGAACACCTCCTGGGTCACCTTTTAACATCTGTAACATTGTGAGTCCTGACAGATCGCTATTCAGATCTTTAAATCTTGGTTTAGGTACTCCCAGAGGTCCTAGTCCTCCTAGAAATCCTATCCCACCAATAAATCCAGGTAATCCTATAGGTTCAGGTCAAGCTCAAGCACCTGCAATGGCTTATTTCAATGTCCATTCTCCCATAGCATTCATTGATTATCATGAGATGCCCAAAAATCTAGAAAAGATATGTCCCAAATACTAGTTGCACCAAGATCCGGAAGACCACATTAGAATATTCAAGGAAGCATGCTTTAGGGCCAGATTAGAACACGAGGATGTTGTGTGTAGATTGTTTCCCTACACCTTCAATGAACAAGCCTCTAATTGGTATGTAAACTTACACAATGGCTACATTTCTTCTTGGTCACTTATGGAAGAAGCATTTCTGTCTAAATTTAGAGGACCCATTGATCCTTGCATCTTGTATCATAAATTGGCTACCATAAAATGAGGTGAGGGAGAGTTGATTGATAATTTCAATGACAGATTCCAAAAGGCCTACTCTAGGTTGGTAGCCCCTTACACCATGGATGATGATACCTTGTTGGCTATGTACGATGTGGCCTTAGATCCTTTAACTGCCATGTTTGTCAAAAGAAAACCTGACATAGATTCAATATCCAAAGCCTATAAAGAGGTAGCCTCAGTAAACCAAGAGATGAGGCATAAAACCTATAGTCCATTTGTTAATGGAGGAAATCTTGGGATGCAAAATTAGGTACAACCTTGGAATGGAGTCCCTATGCATCACACTCCATTATTAAATCTGGTTCCTACTTACACACCTATGTATAGCCCTACCTCAATCCAAGCCATATCTCCTAATAATAGTCAAAATAGTGGTCAGCCATTCTTCCGACCTCCTAGAGATACAACTATGGTAAAAGCACAAGAGGAAAGGGAAGAAATCAAAGAGATCACTGCACATTTGAAAAGATTGACCATCAAAGTGACACAACTAAGAAATGAGAATCTTTATGGAAGGGGCAACCAAGGATACAATCAAAATCAGAATTATAACCAAGGCCAAAATCAAAACTATAGTTCAAATCAAAATCAACATTACAATCAGAACTATAATCAGAGCCATACCCAAAATAACATCCAAGGCCAATATCCAAATCAGAGCCAAAACTATAATCAACATCAATGTCATAACCAAGGGCAACTAATGCAAAATAGGGGGCCAATGATAGATAATAGGGCCTGGGGTAACAATAACAGAAATCAGAATCAGCCCAAGCCACCGAAGACATGGAATACTGGACCAAAAAATTGTACTCTAGCTTCTCCTTTTGAGAATATAGATAATCATGATGCAAAACAAACAGCTGGCATCCAAATGGCCAATATATCACTAAAAAACTGGTGCAGATTTCACAATACCTATGCCCATGCTGAGCTTGATTGTCCACAGTTCCATTTAGCAGCCAGCATTTTTAATATAGATGTGCAGCCTCCTACTTCTGAATTTCTCATTCCCAAGGGTAATGAGGTAGTACCCTCATGGTATGATACAACTTTAGTTTTAGAAACCTTTACCTTTGCAACTACAGAAGAGAAAGAAGATGAATTGTTAGAGGATGAACCATACTTTTGTAAAAATCTTTATCTTGAATCAGCCTTTGTGTTAAATGCTTTTTAGTTTCCTTTTGAAACTAAAAATGAGGTATTGACTGAAACAAAAGAGGTGCAGGCCTTTCAATAGACAAATAAAAACCACACCTACAATTTAAGGAACAACACTAGGCCAGGAGGACCTTTCACCACTTCCATTCCTCCTAACAACTTCAATACACCCCCAGATCAGAATGCTAGCAACAATCCCGTTATACTTAAAGCTAATCATCATGTAAACAGTGGAACACCAGTACAAAAGGTCCAAACAAGTAAAGATGAAACAATAGAGACAACAAGATTAATGAGCTACTTGTCAAAGGAAATAAAGAAAATTAAGGTCAGTATACCTCTGAATGAATTATTGAAAACTCCAGGGATTAGGAATACTTTTATAAAATCTTTGGATACATCCATGACAGATGAGGTTGCTGCTGATATAGTTGTTCCTAATAGAGATTCATCACCTAAAGAGAAAAGTAAGAAAATTGAGCTGCCTTCCAATACAAATGTAGTAATGTATGTTGATCAGAAGGATGCTCCTCCTTTCTTGTTAACTATTAGATTGTGTGGGAAGAACATACACAATTGCATGGTAGACTCTGGTGCCTCATCCAATGTAATGCCCTTAGGAATATGTAAAACTCTAGGGTTGACTCCCACCAAATCTGCTAAGGTTGTCACACAGTTAGAGAAAACTGAGGTTAGTGTGATAGGAGAACTAATGAACATTCAAATGCAATTAGCTTCAAACCCTAGGGTAAGCCAATTCATTGACATTCAAATAGTGGATATACCCATAAATTATGGAATGTTGCTGAGTAGGGATTGGTCCAAGACATTAAACAGATATATGGCCACTAATTTTTTGCATATGTGGCTACCTTGGAGAGGTGTCCCAAACCAGTTTAGAATAGAGGCAGAACCCAGGATGAAACACATGATAATAGAGTACAATCGAAAGAATGAAATATTATATGCTACTGTTGAACCTGGCGTTTATAGGATTACTAACAATGGGGTACAAATTGAAGAGATCATGATGTTAAACTTTAGAGAAAAACATATCAGCAAGGAGACAACATTATTCATTGAGTCTAATGGAAATTCTTTGGATGAATAAAATAGTGCAATGGACAAATTTGGTCATGCCATTAGACAAGAGATGGAAGAGTGCATTAAACAAAATCTGCCCGTCCAATGTAAACTATATAAGGACAGATGTAGAGTTCACAATAGGCCACATTCTGAGGAGAGTTGTGGAATGTGCAAAGACATCATTGAATATGAATACAAAAAATGCATGAAGAGGGTAGGGTTGCAAGAGGGAAATGTGAATCCTGATGAACCACAAAGATACTTTCAGAGTAATGTAGGTGCTCTGATTTCAGATTTAGAAGAGGAAAGAGTAAAGGACGAGGGTAGTTGTCTTTCTGACTTGCAAGATGAAAATATGCATATGCGAGTTGACCAAATAGAAATACCCATGAATAAATAGACCAGCACCTCACAAGTGATAGAAGAGACAAAGCATGCCAAGGTAAAAGGTCAGAAAAGTAAAGATGGCATGTGGACACTAAAATGTGACAGGTCCAAATCAAAATAGGGTGCAGGTGCAGGTGTTGAACTCATAGATCCTCAGGGTAAATCATATCTAGTAGCATATAGACTGCAGTTTTATTGTACTAACAATATTGCTGAATATGAAGCCTTAATTTTGGGACTTGTCATGGCCATCAAGAAAAAGGTGAAAATGATTAATGTATTTTTAGACTTTGAACTAGTAGTCAGACAAGTAAGGAAACTGTACGCTTGCAATTACAAGGAAATGATTTGTTACAGACATAGGGTATGGGGTTTAATAGATTCATTTGATGCTTTTAACATAGAGCATATCCCTAGAGAACTGAATGACATGCCAGATGCACTAGTAGTTGCTGCTAGCACAGTAGAACCCTTGGAATTGTCAGGTCTGAGATGATTTGCTGTTGAATTAGTTAATGTTCCCAGTATCCCAGACAATGTTAGACACTTTTAGGTATTTGGAGGGGATCAACAAATTATTGATTTTCTGACTTGTAATGAGGTATTTGAGGCTCAAATCATTGATGAACAAGAAAGACCTAAGATAACATGGGACGAAGAGGATATAATCAACTTGAAGAGCAACTTCTTACCCAAAGGAGTAATTGAATTAGAACATATTTTTGACTTTGATGGAGTAATAAGACATAAGGACTTGCCCAAAATAGAAGGGGGTAAGTGTGATTTACACAACTTAGGGACAGAGCAAAATCCACAAAATGTGCCGATCAGAAAAGCTTGCTCTGAGAAAATAAGGAAAGAAATTTTAGACATTCTAAAAGAATACAAACATGTAATAGCATGGACATATGAAGACTTGAAAACCTATGATACGTCCATCATAACTCACGTGATACCTTTGAGACAAGAGGTTAAGCCATTTAGGCAAAAACAAAGGCCTGTGAATGCCATTTTGGAGCCTTTAATCTTTGAGGAAGTTAAAAAATTACTGTCTGCTGGAATAATTTTTCCAGTCAGACATTCAGTCTGGGTAGCTAACCTAGTACCAGTGAGGAAGAAAAATGGAGACATCAGGTTGTGCATAGATTTTAGGAACTTGAACAAAGCATCTAAAAAGGATAATTATCCTCTGCCTCTAATAGACGAAGTGCTGCAAGTAGTAAATGGGGCAAGGATGATGTCTTTTTTAGATGGTTTCTCGGGCTATAACCAGGTTTTAATTGATAGAGATGACAGGTTAAAAACCACCTTCACTTGTAAATGGGCAAATTATGCATATAGGAGAATGCCTTTTGGTCTGATCAATGCAGGTGCCACTTTTCAGAGAGCCATGGACATTGCATTCCGTGGATTATCAGGTAAGTACATTGTTGTGTATATGGACAATTTGACTATGTATTCCAAGGATGCATCCACTCACACTGCAGATCTCAGGAAAATACTTAAGTGATGTGAGAGGTATAGAATTTCCCTTAATCCAAAAAAATGTTCATTTGGAGTAACTGAAGGTAAATTACTAGGGCATGTCATTTTTGAAGATGGAATATCGATTGACCTAGATAGAATACAATCAATAAAAAATTTGCAAATACCAAATAGTAGGAAAGAGTTGAAATCATTTTTTGGTAAAATTAACTTTGTTTGGAAGTTTATCACGGGTTTTGTAGAAATTGTGCAGCTGTTAAATGCCATGTTGAAGAAAGATGCGCAAATGGAGTGGACACCTATGGCTAGGGCTGCATTCGAAGATATTAAGCGGGCCATTTCTGACGCCTCTGTATTGACAAGCCTAGACTATGATAAGCCATTTTATATCTATTCCTTTGCATCCTCCCATTCAGTCGCGGTTGCCCTGACACAGAAGGGTGAAGACAATGAAGAAAGGCCCATTGCATTTATGAGCGCACCCTTGAAGGATGCACAACTAAGATATCTAGATATCGAAAGACAAGCGTTCGCACTAATGAGAGCTGTAAAGAAGTTTAGGCATTATATTCTGTGCAGCCAGGTCAAAGCCATAGTGCTAGACGTAGTAGTGAAGATGCTGCTGATGCAGAGCAAACCTGGGGAAAAGAGGGTCAAATGGATCACCACGCTGCAAGAGTTTGACATGGCAATCATTCCTATGAAGCTGGTCAGAGGACAGGTGTTAGTGCAAATAATAGCAAACACAGACCTAGATTTGATAAAACAGTAATATGTACTGAATTCCTAGGACGCATCAGATTGGTATGGTGATTTAAATGCTTTTTTAATAGCTGGAAAGTACCCAAGTAAGATAAAATCTTCTTAGAGGAGAGCTTTGCAGATTAAAGCACAAAAATATATGGTACAAGGAGGTCTTCTATTCAAGAGGAACCATGATGGAATCTATTTGAGATGTCTAAATAGAGTTGAGGTAGATAAGGTGTTGACAGAACTGCATGACAAGTACAAAATAGGTCATGGCTCCCATCTAGCTACAACACACAAAATATTGAGGGTGGGCTACTATTGGCCCATGATGTTCAAGGATACAAAGAGTCACATTAAAAGTTGCCACACCTATCAGACTGTAGTAGATAAGGAAAGAAATCAGGCCAATCCACTACAACCTGTGATTGAATCAAGACCATTTGCACAATGGGGCCTAGATTTTATTGGAATCATCAATCCTCCATCTTTTGTAGGACACAAGTTCATACTGATGGTGACGGACTACTGTACAAGGTGGACTAAGGCCACGTGCTGTAAGTTCTCCACAATTGAGGTAGTTATCAAGTTTCTTGAAGAAAACATCATAACCAGGTTTGGAACTCCCTATTCATTGGTATGTGATAATGGCCCTGCTTTCTCTTCTTTAAAGTTTTCTAAATGGGCATTTGATTACAGGATTGTTTTAAAGTTTTCTTCAAGTTAATGGATTAGCTGAGTCTATGAACAAAATTTTATTAGATATAATCAAGAAGCTGATTGCAAAGAGTCCTAGAGAGTGGAATACCTTGTTAAGGTATGCATTGTGGGTAGATAGGACCAAGTTTAAAACTGCTTTAGGCAGCACACCTTATCATTTAGTTTATGGGACTGATCCCATACTTCCAGTAAATCTGAGAATACCAATCTGGAAGTTTGCCAATGAGTATTTGGGCTTTGATAACTATAGAGAAGCCAGGATAGTACAAATGCTACAACTAGATGAGAAAAGAGGTCAAGCCATCGAGAAATTTGCCAAACTCCAAGCAGTAGTTAAGAGATGGTTTGATAAGAGGGCAAGAGTCAAAAAATTTAGGATATCAGACTTAGTGTTGTGCTGGGATAAAACACATGAAAAGAAGGGGAGTCATGGAAAATTTGACAAACTATGGTTAGGTCCATTGCAAGTCTCAGAAATAATAGGAGACAACACATTTAGACTTAAGACCTTGACTGGGGAGGATGTGCCATTACCAGTTAATGGCCAACATTTGAAACACTACTTGCAGGCTTGAGGTAAAGGGCAGTCCATTTCTATGTAATATAATGTAAGTAGTGTACAGTTTTGTTTTTGTTTCTTTCTGTTTCATTGTTTGTATAGTCTTTTCTTTATGCTTTGTTTTCTATTTCCTTTTCTCTTTTCTTTCCTTTTGTTTGTACAGTCTGTTGGTTGGTTTGTTTATTGTTTCCTTAGTAGGGATCTTTTTTTTTCTTTAGAGTGTTAAGGAGCAAGCTAACAACCATTGAAAATAGTATAAAATTCAGAATATTCAGGTCAATTATTTGCAATTTATGCATAACTTGTTGTGACTGTCATGAATGTAAAGAGTTGTTTAGCTTTTGAAATTTAGTATTCAATAATAGTGATTGAGAATTCAAGGGAAGTTTCTCACGATGACACACCTAAAATCCTTGGGTTTGTTGAACTTACGAGTGTAGATATTAGGTGAAAAATTTGAGGTCACCCTTGCTACCATTACAATTCTCAGCTTAATTTCAGCAAGTGCTCATTCCTTGCATCATAAAGTTACAAATTGCTATATCTTGTGAAATTTCTATCAAACATCAAAATCAATAAAATATAAAATATAAAGTATAAAAATAAATAAAATGGATTATACTAAAAATCCAGATTAAGCCATCTAAGTAACTCTACCGGGGCTATAGACGCTTGCTAGCAGTGGGGCTCTACTTAGGAGAATTGTAACGATAACCTTGTCGAGGCTATGGATGCTCGCTGGCAGCAAGGCTCTATCCAGTTGGTTATGAGGGAATATCCTCAACTACATAGGCTAATATCAGTCACTGGTTTGTTCAACCAATCTTCAAGATGAGGATAATTAATCACGTGCACATACTTAAACTAAAAATAAAAATTCATGCACACTTATTGAATACCTTAGGTCTCAAGTTGAATAATAATTTGTAGGAAAGATGGTTGGGAGTTATGGATTTATTTCATTTAGTTTTCTTGAATGCTTTGAATTTGATTGTTTTGTTTGGTTGCTAGTTGTTGTGATGTTCACAACACGCCCCATTTTACTCCTTAGCAAAATGAGGACCCCTACTGTGGATTTGCTTTTGTTTTATTTGTGTGGGTCTGTTTGGTGGTAAAGGGAAAAAGAGGGTAAAAAAATTGCAAACTTTGTTAAAATAGAGAAAAAATGCATTTTCAGTACTAGGGCATGATATGGTTAGATTCCTTGTGAAAAATGAGCCAGAGTTGCTTTTTGAAGAATCTTAAAATTTGCCATATTTTGCAAGTTATGATCATTTAGGTAAAATGTACAAGGGAAGGGTTTATTGTTTGCACATACAAGTCTGTTTGTATATGCATGTTGCATATACAAGGCCCTTTGTATGCAAGTTCACTTGAATATAAAGACCTCTGTATATTGCTTTGCATATACAAAGTCCTTTGTATGTGCAAGGGTCATTTTTACTTAGTCACATTTGCAATTGGGTTCATGTACATGGTTGTTTGCATGTTGGGTCGCTTGCATATTGCATATACAATCCCCTTTGTATATCGCTTTCATGTACAAAGTCGATTGTATATCCTTTTATCTTGTATGCATTTGGTAAAAGTTCTATGTATACATACAAGATGTGTTGATAACTGAGAGGGGGGGTGAATCAATTATCTTAATTATTTCAGCTTTCTGAACTTTCTTAATAATTAATGCAGTATCAATTCAAATAAGCAAACATAACCATGAAATGGAAATACACATGACACAATATTTTTGACATGGAAACCCTATTAAGGGAGAAAACCATGGGGTGATTAACCCAAGATTGTATTCTCTATTAGAAGAATAGAATTACAAAATGGCACTTGCCAATTAGGACTCACTTCTTGAGCACACTGCTCACAAGAGGCTCACTACCTACAAGAGACTCACTGTCTACAAGTTATAAAGAGAGTAATAAGATACTTGAACTGATGAGAAGCATCCACACATGCTGGAGTTCAGTTCCGGTTAGGCTCAGTATACTAATCTACTGCATTTCATCCTTTCTCTTCTTTTATGCTGTTGTCCTTTCACATACCGGACCTTCCTTACTACTTTCCTTCTGCTCTTCTGCTTTTCTTCACACACACAACAACACCACACCTTCTCATCAAACTCCATTTGGTATATATATCCGTACAAAGGATTTCATCCTCTTTCTAGTCGGCATCCAGAATAGTCAATATTTTCCAAACTCTAGTCTGTCAGCTGAATCCTTGCTTACCAAGTGATGCGGATCAAAGAGATACTTATAGAAGTCATCTAACAAGTTGGCCAATCATGAATGATACCTTAAGAATCTTGATCACCATCAACATCTCATCCGGAATAATGTCTGATGCTCTACGGGTCAGTTCTTCCTCTATCTGCTCTGCCAAACAGGACCCCAATACTTGAATGCTCATATCTCTTCACTCTTTCATCACCGGAGGCTTAATTCCTGGAATCTATCAATCAAGGTACTCCTCTTGACTTCCCCAAGTCTGTACTTTCTAAAGATACTTCCTCTGAGAGATCCGGACCTGACTATCGGACCTTGCTACATGCTTTGTTCTTTCTTACCAGACCACCACACTCTTCAATCTGACTTCCGGTATAGGCACACCATGTCCTGCAAATGTGTGGGATGAACTGTGTTGCCATCAATGACAACAATCATGAAGCTACAATGTGTCTCTTTCTAACAAGATGGACCCGAAATAGATTAGAGTGGAAATAAATAGATGTTTTAAATCCATTGCATGTATCTCATGTTGTATGTTTGGCAGGTCGAAACATACAAGGCAAATATACAAACACTTTATACATGGCGCGGAATCCAAATGTTATGAAATAGGGTTAATTTGTTGTATGATTCTGGCTTGTATGTTTGAGTTACATGCAATGTAAATATACATTGGGTGGACCTAATGGACTTATTAAGGCGTGTTAAGTTGTTGTATATTTGGCACTTGTATGTTTCAGCATACAAGCGGAGCATACAAGTCCAATATACAAGGCCCAATATACAAACGCGGACCTGAAAGTTTATTAAACAAACGTAAATCCTTGTATGTGTTTTGGCTTGTATATTGGTGAGATACAAGGATGACATACATGCAAGCGTCGGACATGAAAGGTTATTAAAAGAGAAATAATGCTTGTATATTTCAGGGGCTTGTATGTATATTTCGAAACATGCATTATAGAGTGCATACAAGCCAGAATCCAAAAGAAATTAGAATCTAATGAATGCAATGTATCAAAACTCAAATGTATATTAAGAGATACATTACCCAATATACAGAGGAAAAGTAAGGGCATCGGTGAGAGTTACACCGATGAAGAGTTGCATCGGTGTATGTAATGCAATCAGTGGGAAATTGTTAGAGAGCCCCAATGGGTGAATGTCACACCAACAAAAGGAAAAGACTTGGCTAAATAATAAAAAGACATCGGCCAGAAATGGGCAATCAGAATGAAATCTTAAGCCTGCACCGATGAAGGGAGGTCACGCCAATAGGATAGAAACACAGCCCGATAAGGCTATTTCAACCAAACATGAGTGATCGTTGGGAAATTTTTCAACCTGCCCGATCTGGAGAGTTATGCCAATCAAGGCAAATAGGGAGTGCAGAACAAAGCAAAGGGATACGAATAAAAGGGTATATGCAGATGTTGACTGATTGTAAAAGAGGAGGTTTAGGGATGCCAGTAATTGTTGTAATTTGTGCCCACCTAACTCTCTGACCAGGTAATAAATTGGTGAAGCAGTGATGTAGTTTTTGATCCATTTTTGTCTATTTTTGCTGGTTTATAGTTGAGGAAGGAGCTGAAACTTGATGATGGTGACATCACAGAGGAAAGGAGATCCGATCTTAGGAGTGAGTAAGATAAGGACGGAGTGCAAAACATCAAAGGCCTTCATTGATGAAGACAAAATGTAGTGGAGGACATTATTGCAGCAGACAACAGAAGTTATTATTGAGCTGCTAGGGTTTCCAGAAGGGCATATTTCACCCAGAGTTGATGTATGCTTAGAGATATTTTTGAGGACTTATTCGCTAACATTTATTGCTGTAACCGAAGGTTTGAACCATTGCTTAACTAGGGTTTTGAGCTATATTGAGGACAGTCAAGTCTATATATTGTGCCTCTGTACACTATAATACTTTACACAGCGATTTGTAATAGCAAGAGTTTGTAAAAAATAGCGTTTAGCATAGCATTTAGGAGTAGAAGAAGGAGGTCGCCTATGTCTACAACAAGGAGCGTGTGGAACACCCTGCCTCCTTGCTTTAGCTGTAAAGCTTGTAAGTTTTCTGTAATCTGATCAATGAAGCTAAGAGTCATTTAGACATTGTAAATCTTATATGACTATCTATTTCTAATACAATTGAATCTAGAATTCTACATCTATCTTCTGAGTGTTTTCTTGCTCTTCATTGTGTTTGAAACATTTTCTCTTAGAGCTTGCAATTTTAGGTGTATGTTTATGAAAATGCTCAGAACTTACACTTAGGGTTTAGTCTATGGATTTGATCAAATTCTTGTATGATTTATAAAGTGCATAATAGAACAACTAGATCCTTTGGTAGAATGAATGATGTTTAGATTAGATCTTTCTAACTTTTCCCAACCCATCTGAAAATACTTAGCTTAAAATGTAGAAATTTGAAGGAAATTTGTCTTATATTTGAAAAGCATGCATAACTAAATTGAAAGTAGATAGTTTTCATAAATATTCAAGAGGAGAAAGATGCAATAATTTAAGAATACCCTTTTAAATCTTTTGCAGCACGGTAACACTTTTATGCAAAAAAAAGAAGAATGAACAACACACTGATAATTATGATCTTTTGCATAGTTTGAGCCCAGTTAACCATCAAAGAAACCCTAAATCACGTAAGGCCCCTTGAACATTACAGCTTCACATCAACCAACTAAATTTGCCCAATAGGTCAAGACCTGACCATATTAAACTTGGGATTACGCGAATCTTAACCGATTCTGTCATATCTTTCAAGTCAGTTTTGGTTCATTTTATGTGAATTTTAACTATTGTTATGACTGTCTCAAAACAATCATCAACAACTAGTTGTCACTTGAGCAAGGCTGATGAGTCACCTGAGGTTGATCAAACTCTTTATAGATCTATGATTAGAGGATCATTGTACTTGACTACTTCTAGACGCGATATTATGAATGCAGTATGTTTGGTTGCTAGATATAAAGCTAATCCTAAGAAAACTCATGAGAAGGTAGTACAAAGAATATTCATATATTTGAAGGGAACTCTAGATTATGTCTTATGGTATCCAAGAGATAATGATTTTGATCTAAGTGCTTACATTGATGTTGACTAGGCTGGTTGTGTTGATGATAGAAGAAGTACAAGCGGTAGTGCTTTCTTTTTAGGAAGCAAATTGGTTTCATGGTTGAATAGGAAACAAGATTCAGTATCTTTATCAACTGTAGAGGTAGAATATATTGTTGTAGCATCTTGATGTACACAAGTGTTGTGGATGAAGTATACTTTGAACGATATAAAGGTGGTGTATGATGAGCCTATTCATATTTTGTGTGATAATATAAGTTCTATCAATTCTAATAATCCAATGATGCATTCTAGAACCAAGCACAAATCAATCAGGTATCACTTTTTGAGAGAGAAAGTTGCAGATAAAGAAGTGAAGTTGGAATATGTTCCAACAAAGGATCAGATTGCACATATTTTCACAAAGGCTCTTGCAAAGGATACTTTTGAGTATCTCTGGAAGAAGTTAGGGGTAATCATTCTGTTGCAAGTATGAGGTGAACTAGTGTTGTCATTGATGTCAACATACTCATATTGCATTAATGAGAAGGATTGGATGAGATGTGTGTTGAGGATATTGAGAGAATAAGTCTCAATCAGGAACAGTGAAGAACAGTGATGAGAAGAAGGCAAATGTACTGTATGGGTTGAGAACCAGAGGATGCGGATTAAAGGGTTTATAGATATGAGTCTTGAGATGCTTCAGCTAAGATTTCAGAGGTCCGCATGAAGATCTGAAGAAGTTGTGGCTGTCTGTGTGGAACCGGTTCCAGCAAGTGTTCAGAGGTGACAGAGGATCATAGAAAGGTCCGGTGAGGTCCGGAATTGTATTATCCTAATCTGTGTATTGGAAGGAGTGTTTGGGATGTCCTTGTGATGTGTCATCTCAAGTTGTGCATGATTTTGAGGTCTGGAAGTACCTTTTGCATTGTGACAATGGCGAAAGACTGTGTTCTTGAAGTACCAGATGATGAAGAGAAGAATTCTAGTAAGCTGATGAAGTGCAGATGCTTTTGATGATTCAGGGAAGGTTATGACAATCATTGGATCATATCTAGTTCATATTGGCAGTCCGCATTGAAGTTAGAGTTGGATTTTATGTTATGGCTACCAGTTGTTGGTGTTCTTCCTGTAACAGGCTGACCGGATGTTCTACACGCCTTGCGAATGTTATTGTGATGTTTGCTGACTTAGATGATTGTTCCTAAGTTGATGTCTTGTATAAATAAGTGTTTGAGAATTCATTTTGGTGTGTGGATTGTGTGGATGAGTGTGGCATAGCGAAGAGAAGTGCGATAGGTAGAGCAAGGGTTTTGGGCTTAAATGGAACTGATCTGGACATAATAGAGATGTCATTCTCTAGTTCAAGATTGTGATTCTTATCACTTTGTAGACAGTGTGTCTCCTTGTAGGCAGTATGCCTCTTTGTGAGCAATGTGCTCGGGCAGTGAGCCCTAATTGGCATGTGCCATTCATTTTTCTTATTCTTCTAACAGAGAATAATCCTTGGGTTAATCACCCCGTGGTTTTTCCCTTAACTAGGTTTTCCACGTCAAAATCTTGGTGTTCAATGTGTTGATGTTTATCTGCTCTTGTGTTTATGCATTTTGCTTTCATGGATGGTTAATTGATATGCTGTTAACTAACTAAGAAGAATCAAGTGTT
The DNA here is from genome assembly GCA_027924645.1 of Cunninghamia lanceolata. Lineage (NCBI taxonomy): Eukaryota > Viridiplantae > Streptophyta > Pinopsida > Cupressales > Cupressaceae > Cunninghamia > Cunninghamia lanceolata. The sequence goes on from BSBN01000550.1 coordinate 1,018,107, forward strand.
TGAAGTAAGAGCAAGTTTTTATACAACTGATTCACCCCCCCTCTCAGTTGTATGCCCTAGATCCAACAATTGGTATCAGAGCTAAGCTCCTTTGATAGGAGCTTAACCACTTGAGGAGATCCAGGATGTTGTCATACAAGAAGGATAGTTCAAAGTTTGATGGAACCAACTTCACTCTCTGGAAAGGTCGCATGAAATGTCACTTGGAGTGTATGGGAAAAGCATACTTGGCCATGGTCTCAAAACCATATGTACCTCCACAGGGTGGTCTGACAACTCTGAATGAAATTATAGATGCTGAAAACAATCTGTGGACCAAGGAAGCTCTTCTAAGCGCATTGAATGACTCAGATCTCTCAAATGTTATCGACCTACCAACTGCTTATGAGATCTTGACTAAACTGGAACTTCTGTATGAAGGAGATGAGTTTGTCAAAAGTGCAAGGTTGCAAAGTCTGAAAGGGGAATTTGAAAGATTGAAGATGAGAGAAGATGAAAACATCACTAGCTTTATGCCAAGAGTGAATGAGCTAGTATGTGGAATTAGAAATGCTAGTGGAACTTTGGATGAAAATGAGATTGTTTGCAAAATTCTCAGATCCCTTCCTGCTGCCTACAAAATCAAGGTTGCTGCCATTGATGAATTTAGAGCCCACACAACTATCACAAGAGAACAATTGGCTAGTAAACTAGCTGCATTTGAAATGACCAAGTTTGGAGATGATCCACCCAAGACTGAATCTGCTTTCAAAGCTAGTGCCTATGTGAAAGGCAAACAAAGATTTGATCCAGGAGAAAACTCTTCAAGGAAGATGTCATGGTATGATCAAGCAAGAAGAGACATGGAAGAAGAGGAAGCAGAAATAGATCAACTTGAAGCCCTCATTGCAAAGAGACTGCCAAGAGGATCCGGTAAGTATGAAGGAAAACTACCCTTTAAGTGTTTCAACTACAATAAGATTGGTCATTTTGCTTCAAGATGTCTGGAAAGATCTGCAAGGTCTAATACTAACAGGCAAAGGTTTCAAAAGAACTACTATTATGTTCATGAAGAAGATGACAATGAAGGAGTAATAGATGATGAATCAGAACTAGGAAGCAAATCCAGAAATGAATGGGTGTTTATTGCCATCAAGGAAGAAGATTCAATATCCTCTGAATCTGTCAATCACAAGGTTGTGGAAAGAGCTTTGGATGCTCAAGTGGAAGAAAAAGATGATTGGGTTATTGACAGTGGATGCTCTCACCATATGACTGGTGACAAGAATAAGTTCTTAGATTTGGAAAGGTATGAAGGAGGAATGGTAAAGTTTGGTGACAATTCTGCTGGCAGAATCAGAGGAAGGGGAACTATTTCCTTTGATGGAAAGAGCAAAATAGGTAATGTACTATATGTTGAAGGATTGAAGCACAATCTTCTCAGTGTTGGTCAGTTAGTGGACAAAGGCTATGATCTCCGGTTCAAGAATGGAAAATGTAGAATCTTTACAAGCTCCGGAACTGAAATTTCATCCGGTACTCAAACAAAAGGTAATATCTTTCATCTAGTTGGTTCAAATAAAAGTTGTCTATTTGTTCAAGTTGATCAGAGTTGGTTATGGCATAGAAGAATGCGTCATGTAAATTTTGATAACATCATCAAGATAAGCAATATTCAGGCTGTAAGAGATCTTCCAAAATTGGTGAAACCTACAAATAGTGATGCAGAGGCATCCACACTATAACCTTGACATACAGCATGAATGTCCGCAACCCTTCATCATCATCATCATATTTCCCTTAACACTGTCAGCATCATCATATTTACTCTGCCGACCGATATCCTCCTGCAGACAAACCTTCAACCTTTCACATGTCAGCAGCATCATCATATCCGACTATCGGCAGCATCATCATATTCGGCAAGCGCAAACATCCTCCTGACGTTCACTGTTCACCTTACCGCCAACCTCTTTCTTCATCATCATGATGTTCAACATCATGTTCATCAGCAGGATATAGAACATCCGGTTCCTCCCATATATCCTGATGATGATACTCTACTTCACGCACCTTTCCTTCGATGCTTACGTCACCCCGATATCCTGATGACGATTATCCTGATGACGATGACATCACATGCAGTTCCTTCAATATCTTGCTGCCCGATATCCTGATGACGATGACGTCATATGCAGTTCCTTCAATATCCTGCTGTCGGCCAAACTTAACATTTTTGGCCCGCGAAGGAATTGTCAACCCGATCTTCTACCTTATGCCGATACGCTCCTCCTCGGAAACACCTGATGATGATCACCCTGACGCACATTCACTTTGTGCAACCGACTGCATCATGCTCAACTCCACTTACTCGGATGACGCCCAAAGTAACGGCAGGATATACGCAGAAATATCCTGATGATGCCGTTGCGATGGATTTTCCAACCTTAGCGAAATTCGATCCGCCGAACCTCCTGGGATGACCCAATCTGCTTTCAGGGTGATCTTCCAGACTTTAACAACTAACACGGCCTAGCACATACCCATGCTAGGGTCTTCAACATCTCTCGACCGCGATCCTGCAAACATGCACATGAACAAACACAAAATGCAAACTAAATCCTACCCTACTGTACATGGCCATTCCACCGATTTGACGAATCAACCGGTGGAATGGATCAGTGAATCCATGAAACCACCAACATAGCAAATCAATTTCACAATGGAGATCAAATAGAAGATGAACACAAACAGGATCTCTTATTTGATTTCAAAAGATGCAATACAATGATCAGTCTCACTCTCTGCAATCTAACTCCTCTGCTCAATGCAATACTATATCTAAAACCAACCGATCCTCATGCATAAATAGGATCTCTTGCGAGTACTACTGACCCCACTCCAAGCGGCTGGGAAATCTCTCCAGGCGGCTGGGAGATCCAACCGGACCTACAGCATAACAACTGTCTAAACAAACTAGCTAAAAATAGTAAAGCATGGTCAACATGACCTTATTACATGCATTGGTCTTATCAGACCTTCTTGGAAACATTAACAAGACTCAAAACAAACTAACTGCCTCATGGAGGCCAGCTGTCAGGTAGGTGCTCCTGCACCATACTCCCCAACAGAAAAGAACTCATGTCCCATGAGTTTGGGTTGTGGAAGTCCTCCACCTTTACACTTTGTCATGTCAGTGTTCTGACCTGTTCCAGCTTTGTCCTCTGCTAGCTCTTGGCTGCTCCAAGACTTCTGAACTGTAACTTGCTTTGTTGCAAGTAAATCCTCATGCCTATCAATGTAGGCCTTTCTCTCACATACCTTGTGTTTGTCAGGTTGTCTGACCAGAACCTCTGTCTGAACTGCCTCTTGAACTTCTGCAATGTTCAACTCTGTCTTTCTTTCAACCTTTATAGGACAAACAATAGTCCCAACTATGACAACATCCTTGTCATTCCTCTCAACTGGTTGCTGTTTGCAAACCTATTTCTGCACCTGCTGCTGACCTCTGTCAATCAAAACTGAAACTTTCTTCAACCTGTTGTCCTTAACAACTCCTTTCCCTACAGTGTCCTCAACTGCCTTTATGCCTGCTCCTATAGGCATCTACACAAATTCCTTCTTTCACACTAAAATGATTTTGGCTGCCCCCTGTGCTGCAGCATCTGCCTGCAATGGCATCAACATAATAGTCTTCCCATCTTTCTTGATGGTGTAGGTATTAGCATACCCATCATACAGTACCCTCCTATCAAATTGCCATGGTCTACCCAACAGTAGGTGACAACATTCCATGGGCAAAATGTCACACAAAACTCTATCATGATATGCTCCAATCTGGAAATCCACATATGCCTGTTCATAGACAAAAAGTGATTGACTATCACTCACCCAAGATGCCTTGTAAGGGTGATGGTGTGGAATCCTTTCCAAATTCAGTTTATCCACCATTTCCTGAGATACCATGTTGTCTGTTGAACCAGTATCAATGACAACCTTACATACTTTACCTTTGCTCTTGCATGTGGTCTTGAAAAGAGCTCTTCTTTGCATCATATCCTTTGATGTCTGCAAACTAATTCTCCTAAGCATCAATGCTTCTCCATCCTCAGGATATGCATAATTGTCAGGAACTCTATCTCCTTGATAAGTGTTTGAACTTTGCACACTTTGCTCTACTTTCTCTTCTTGCACAAGTTGTACTCTCTTGTCATTTGTTCTATCATTTCTGGATGATGAACCTTTGCTTTCTGGACATTTGAAAAATGGGTGTCCAAACTCACCACAGGTGTAACACTTTCCTGAAAATGTAGTAGAACCTCTACCACCTCCAAATCTTCCTCTATTACCTTTCCATCCACCTCTGAAATCAGACTGTCCCTGTCCTTTACCAGTGTCTTCTTGACCCTCATTGGTTTGCCTTTGTGTAGGGGCTGATCCTCTTCCCCTCATATTGTTTCCTCTTCCTCTCATGGACTTATCTTGTCCTCTATTCATCTTTTCTTCAATCCTGATTGCCATTTGGTAACAATCCTCCACACTCTTAGGGTTAGCTAAAACTAACTCATCCTGTATATTCAATCTCAAACCAGCCAAGTACCTAGCCACCTTTTCTACCTCATTCTCATGATGACCAGATCTCATACTCAACTTATAAAACTCCTCAGTATATGCCTTCACATCCATTTCCTTCTGCCTTAAAAATTGCAGCTTCTTAAACATCTGAATTTCATAATCCCTAGGCAAGAATTTACCTTTGATCCTTGCTACCATTTTATCCCATGAAGTGATCTTTGACTTCCCTTGTTTCCTTCTCTCAAATTGTACATAATCCCACCATACCAAAGCATGACCTCCTAACTTGGTCTTTGCAATCTTTACCTTCTGATCCTCAGCAACATCTTCACATTCAAAGTGATTATCAAGTGCAGCAATCCAATCCAGTAACTCATCTTCATTCAAACTTCCATTATACTTGGAAACGTCAACCTTTACCTTAGGTTTATCACTCTGCACTGCCTTTAACAGTTTTGCAAATTTCTGGTCTTCAGCATCCAGATCTTCAGCTACCTCTTCATACTCTTCAACAGCATCTTCATCTTCTTTAGACTCACTGTCTTCCACTTCCCTCTTTTTGTTCTTTTCCAGGGCTACAAGCCTGGCTTGAAGTGCTTCAGCAAGCTCCTTCATCTTCCTCATCTCTCTGGCATGTTTTTCCTTCATCTCCTGCAATTCCCTTGCAGTACCACTACCTTTCAGAGGCATTTTGTTAACCTCTCACTACTCTACCTCTGTTCTTTTAGTGACAGAATCAACACATAACAGCCCAGACCTTTTGCTGAGCTCTGATACCACTATGATGCAGAGGCATCCACACTATAACCTTGACATACAGCATGAATGTCCGCAACCCTTCATCATCATCATCATATTTCCCTTAACACTGTCAGCATCATCATATTTACTCTGCCGACTGATATCCTCCTGCAGACAAACCTTCGACCTTTCGCATGTCAGCAGCATCATCATATCCGACTATCGGCAGCATCATCATATTCGGCAAGCGCAAACATCCTCCTGACGTTCACTGTTCACCTTACCGCCAACCTCTTTCTTCATCATCATGATGTTCAACATCATGTTCATCAGCAGGATATAGAACATCCGGTTCCTCCCATATATCCTGATGATGATACTCTACTTCACGCACCTTTCCTTCGATGCTTACGTCACCCCGATATCCTGATGACGATTATCCTGATGACGATGACGTCACATGCAGCTCCTTCAATATCCTGCTGCCCGATATCCTGATGATGAATATCTTGATGACGATGACGTCATATGCAGTTCCTTCATTATCCTGCTGTCGGCCAAACTTAACATTTTCGGCCCGCGAAGGAATTGTCAACCCGATCTTCTACCTTATGCCGATACGCTCCTCCTCGGCAACACCTGATGATGATCACCCCGATGCACATTCACTTTATGCAACCGACTGCATCATGCTCAACTCCACTTACTCAGATGACGCCCGAAGTAATGGCAGGATATACGCAGAAATATCCTGATGATGCCGTTGCGATGGATTTTCCAACCTTAGTGAAATTCGATCCGCCGAACCTCCTGGGATGACCCGATCTGCTTTTAGGGTGATCTTCCAGACTTTAACAACTAACACGACCTAGCACATACCCATGCTAGGGTCTTCAACATCTCTCGACCGCGATCCTGCAAACATGCACATGAACAAACACAAAATGCAAACTAAATCCTACCCTACTGTACATGGCCATTCCACTGATTCGACGAATCAACCGGTGGAATGGATCAGTGAATCCATGAAACCACCAACACAGCAAATCGATTTCACAATGGAGATCAAATAGAAAATGAACACAAACAGGATCTCTTATTTGATTTCAAAAGATGCAATACAATGATCAGTCTCACTCTCTGCAGTCTAACTCCTCTGCTCAATGCAATACTATATCTAAAACCAACCGATCCTCATGCATAAATAGGATCTCTTGCGAGTACTACTGACCCCACTCCAAGCGGCTGGGAAATCTCTCCAGGCGGCTGGGAGATCCAACCGGACCTACAACATAACAACTGTCTAAACAAACTAGCTAAAAATAGTAAAGCATGGTCAACATGACCTTATTACATGCATTGGTCTTATCAGACCTTCTTGGAAACATTAACAAGACTCAAAACAAACTAACTTCCTCATGGAGGCCAGCTGTCAGGTAGGTGCTCCTGCACCAAATAGTTTGTGCAAAGAATGTCAGCTAGGTAAACAGAGCAGAGTCTCTTTCAAAAGCAAAGATCAGTCCTCTACCGGATTGTTGGAATTAGTACATACTGATTTCTGTGGTCCGACAAGAATCAAGAGTCTACAAGGTGATAGATATTTCATGTTGCTAATTGATGACCATTCCCGGATGATGTGGGTTACCTTCCTAAAAGAGAAATCAGAAGCCCTTGAGAAGTTCAAAATCTTCAAAGCTATGTTAGAGAATCAAACCAGATTAAAACTAAAGTGTCTAAGGTCTGATAGAGGTGGTGAATTTACATCTGGTGAGTTCATTGACTTTTGTGAGAAACAGGGTATAAGGAGACAGTTGTCTGCTCCTAGGACTCCACAGTAGAATGGAGTAGTTGAGAGAAAGAACCGGACCATCCAGGAAGCTGCCAGGACAATGATGTTGGAAGCAAATGTTCCTCAGATGTTTTGGAAAGAAGCTATCAGCACTACAGTCTGCACTCTCAATCGAGTTCAAATCAGAAACAATACCGGTAAGACCCCCTATGAACTTTGGTTTGGCATCACTCCTACTGTGAGATATTTTAGAGTATTTGGCAGCAAGTGTTATATTAAAAGAGATGAAGATATAGGAAAGTTTGATGCTAGAAGTGATGAAGGAATTTTCTTAGGTTACTCCACTCAAAGCAAAGCATACCGGTGTTACAATAAGAGACTGAGGAAGATGATAGAAAGTACTAATGTAAAAGTTGATGAAGGAATTGAGAAGCCCTCAAGGTTCTATGAATGTGATGAAGATGATCAGAATGATCCTCTGATGCAAGGAGCTCCTTCCTCCTCTGAAATTTAGATCCAGACTGATCCGGTAAATCAGGAAGAAGAAGTTTGTCTGAATGAGCCTGATCAAGAATTAGTAGTGCAAGAAACTCCCAAAGTTCCAAGGTATGTAACTCTAAATCACTCTAAAGATCAGATCATAGGTGACAAAAGTAAAGGGGTACAAACAAGAAGAAGAATTGCTCAAGATTCAAATGAATACTGTCTGATTTCAAAGATTGAACCTAAGACAGTAAATGAAGCTTGCAATGATGAAAACTGGACCAAAGCAATGGAGGAAGAATTGATGCAAATTGAGAAAAATCATACTTGGGATCTTGTTCCTAGGCCTAGAGACAAGAATGTGATTGGAACTAAATGGGTCTTCCGAAACAAACTGAATGAAGTTGGTGAAGTAATCAGAAACAAAGCTAGATTAGTCTGCAAAGGCTACTCTCAAATAGAAAGAATTGATTTTGAAGAGACCTTTGCTCCTGTGGTAAGAATTGAAGCAGTCAGATTATTTCTTGCATTTACTACCTTCAAAGACTTCAAGGTATATCAGATGGATGTCAAGTTTGCCTTCCTAAATGGTGATCTGGAAGAAGAAGTTTACATTGAACAACCGGATGGATTTTAATTGTCTAATAATGATGATATGGTCTGCAAGTTGAAGAAAGCATTGTATGGATTGAAACAAGCCCCAAGAGCATGGTATGAAAGGTTGGATAAGCATCTTGTGTAGATTGGATTCAACAAAGGTACTGCTGACAGTAACTTATATTTCAAAATTGATCATGAAAATATTTTGATTGTTGAAGTGTTTGTGGATGATATCATTTTTGGAGGAAGAGATAGTATGTGCAAGACTTTTGCAAATCAGATGAAAAGTGAGTTTGAAATGTCTATGCTTGGTGAAATGAATTTCTTCTTGGGTCTGCAAATTACTCAAACAAAGAAAGGGATCTTCATTTCTCAAACCAAATATGTGAAAGAATTGTTGAGGAAATTTGGTATGGAAGATTCAAAGCCAATGAACACTCCTATGGCAACCGGATGTAAGTTGAGCAAAGATGATGACTCTCCAAAGACAGATCAGACAAAGTATAGATCAATGATTGGTGGATTGTTGTATCTCACTCAGACTAGACCAGATATAATGCAGGTTGTTGGTCTTGTGGCAAGATTCCAAGCTGATCCTAGAGAATCTCATGTTATGGCAATCAAAAGAATTTTTAGGTACTTGAAAGGAACAGTTGAGTATGGTCTATGGTACCCTAGAGATCCAGATTTCTCTCTTCATGCTTACACAGATGCAGATTGGGCAGGAGATGTGGATGACCGGAAGAGCACCAGTGGAGGAGCATTCTTTTTGGGGAAGAGATTGGTTTCTTGGCTAAGCAAGAAACAAGATGCAATATCTCTGTCTACAACTGAAGCAGAATACATTGCAGCAGTAGGTAGTTGCACTCAAATCTTATGGATGAAGTAGATGCTAAGAGACATTAAAATTGACTATGAGGAGCCCATCACAATTTTTTGTGATAATTCAAGTGCAATTAATATTTCTAAGAATCTGGTATTGCATTCTAAGACTAAGCACATATCTATCAAGTTTCACTTTTTGAGAGAACAAGTGAACAAGGAAGAAGTTAGATTGGAGTATGTACCCTCCAAGGATCAGATTGCAGATATCTTTACTAAACCTCTTCCCAAGGACTCTTTTAAGTTTCTCAGGGAAAAGTTAGGGGTCATGGCCCCTCCGGTGATGCATTAAGATGCACTGATGTGCATCAGTCTGGTGGATATCACAGTCATATCTTGTGATCTGGATTGATGATGGGGAGCTGCTACTAAGGGGGAGCAGCTGGTATGATTCTGATGTATTAGAATTGCAAGTATGAGCCCTTTGCCATTGATGTCAAAGGGGGAGAGAAGACATGTGAAAAACAAGTAGCTGATGATCAAAAGGGGAGTAGTAAAGGAGGAGAAGACATGTTGTTGATAGGGGGAGCTGTGACAGAAAGGAGAAGTTCTTGTCTTGATGGTTTTTGACATCATATGTTGCCATCAATGACAAAGGGGGAGATTGTTGCAAGTATGAGGTGAACTAGTGTTGTCATTGATGTCAACATACTCATATTGCATTAATGAGAAGGATTGGATGAGCTGTGTGCTAAGGATATTGAGAGAATAAGTCTCAATCAGGAACAGTGAAGAACAGTGATGAGAAGAAGGCAAATGTACTATATAGGTTGAGAACCAGAGGATATGGATTAAAGGGTTTATAGATATGAGTCTTGAGATGCTTCAGCTAAGATTTCAGAGGTCCACATGAAGATCTGAAGAAGTTGTGACTGTCTATGTGGAACCGGTTCTGGCAAGTGTTCAGAGGTGACAGAGGATCACAGAAAGGTCCGGTGAGGTCCGGAATTGTATTATCCTAACCTGTGGATTGGAAGGAGTGTTTGGGATGTCCTTGTGATGTGTCATCTTGAGTTGTGCATGATTTTGAGGTTCGAAAGTACCTTTTGCATTGTGACAATGGCGAAAGACTGTGTTCTTGAAGTACCAGATGATGAAGAGAAGAACTCCGGTAAGCTGATGAACTGCAGATGCTTTTGATGATTCAGGGAAGGTTATGATGATCATTGGATCATATCTAGTTCATGTTGGTGGTCCGCATTGAAGTTAGAGTTGGATTTGATGTTATGGCTACCAGTTGTTGGTGTTCTTCCTGTAACAGGTCGACCGGATGTTCTACATGCCTTGCGAATGTTATTGTGATGTTTGCCGACTTAGATGATTGTTCCTAAGTCGATGTCTTCTATAAATAAGTGTTTGAGAATTCATTTTGGTGTGTGGATTGTGTGGGTGAGTGTGGCATAGCGAAGAGAAGTGCGAAAGGCAGAGCAAGGGTTTTGGGCTTAAATGGAACTGATCCGGACATAGTAGAGATGTCATTCTCTAGTTCAAGATTGTGATTCTTATCACTTTGTAGACAGTGTGTCTCCTTATAGGCAGTGTGCCTCTTTGTGAGCAGTGTGCTTAGGCAGTGAGCCCTAATTGGCATGTGCCATTCATTTTTCTTATTCTTCTAACAGAGAATAATCCTTGGGTTAATCACCCCGTGGTTTTTCCCTTAACCGAGTTTTCCACGTCAAAATCTTGGTGTTCAATGTGTTGATGTTTATCTTCTCTTGTGTTTATGCATTTTGCTTTCATGGATGGTTAATTGATATGTTGTTAACTAACTAAGAAGAATCAAGTGTTTGATGTAAGAGCAAGTTTTCATACAACTGATTCACCCCCCCTTAGTTGTATGCCCTAGATCCAACACGTTCCTCCTTCCAACTAGATGCATGGGTGGTACATCTGTCTAGGGGAAGTAATTCAAGCTATATATTTTTCCTAGACTAATGGTGGTTACCTCTTAGGGGGAGCAGGTAGTGGTTGTTACTGATAGGGGGAGAAGGTTGAAAAAAGAGAAGTTGTTGTTCTTTGCCCTTGATGTCAAATGAGGAGAATAAGTAGGTGTGTGTCGCCATCAATGCCAAAAGGCGAGATTGTTGCACATATGTTACCTAAGGTTGTGATGTGGTTGTCATTGATGTCGACACTCAGTTTGGGTTGTCATTGATGCAAGATTATGATGTGGTTGTCATTGAGGTTAACACTCAGTTTGGTATACTATGATAGTGTGGAAGCAGTGATGTTTCTGATGCTCATGGTTGAATGTCATGTACTAGTTAATGTAGTATTGAGTATCATGATATATTAAGATGGGAATTAGAAGCATTTGTTAGTAGAGATGATATCAAGATAATATAATAATATGGGAATTAGAAGCACTTTTCACTAGAGATAACATATTCAGATGGGAATTAGAAGCATCAAAATGAGGATTATAAGTATTGCTGATGCTAGAGAGTTGTTGTTGATGGTTTGTAGCATGTTGTATGCTCTTTCCTATTGTTCCCAAAGAAGCATATGTTGCTATAAGGAGGTTCTAGTCTCTAGATGTTAGTAAATATTTTTGCTATTTGGAAGACTATTTGAGAAAATGATCTGCATTACTTCGCATTTTTATATATGATCATACGATTCAGAAGTTAAGTTCAGTATGTTGTGAAGGTACTATATCCAAAGGTTCATATCATTTGGACCTCCATAGAGAAAGTTGTAAGTGACAGAGTTCTGGTCTGTCCTCTAGTAGAGTAAAGTGATGATAAAGAGTTGATGGAATGCTTTGCATTCCTCCAGAAGTGAAGATTTATCCATGCAGTTTTGGGGACATGTTCAAGGATGTTCAATGCATGCTACTATACAGTATCAAGTGATTTGGTTGTCCTCAAGTTTAGGTTTTCATATGACAATGTGCTACAAACTATTCTAAATGCCTAATTGTTCTTAGAACATATGTTGAAGATGTGTGCCACAAAGTTCTTGTTGTGTGGAGTTTAAGGAGTGTTCAAAGATGTTGTATGGGTCATTCTGAATCATCTAGGAGAAGCAAAAGTAATCTTTTATCTTTCATGTGTATCGCTAAGTTGAAATGGCCAATGTGCTACAAGTTTCATGTTTTCTTACTTAAGGGCGACCTAATTCAATTGAGTGAAGTGTGTGGATGTTATTCTATGAAGGATGAGAGGAACCTCCTGCAACAATATAATAAAAAATGCATGAAATAATAGATTTATATAAATAGCACAAACACAAAAGGAATGTATTAATCGCATGCCACTTCAAGGGGGCAACCTCCTTTGAGCAAGCTCAATACAATAAATTCATGGATGCCTTCATTGGCCTCAACACGTACTTATATACTAAGTCTAAGCTAAACAACTACTACTTCCCATGAATGTGGGATAATACAATATGCTCACGGGACGACTTACAAAACATATGCGTCCATAGCAACTAATATATTGACAAAGTAAAGAGAAGGGCTAAACACAGGTTCCTAACACTAGTAGAAAAACATAAAAAAATGACTAAAAAACTACCAAAAATTGGTCATGTGATCAGTAGTTTGGTCACGTGACCATTGGTAGTTTATTGCCGGTCATTTATCTCGTGACCAAATTTATGACCAAAAAAATTTGAGTCATTAATTTGGTAGTATATTTAGTCATAAATTTGGTAGTATATTTAGTCATTAATTTGGTGGTATATTTAGTCATAAATTTGGTAGTATATTTAGTCATCAATTTGGTAGTATATTTAGTCACGTGACCATTGGTAGTTTATTGCCAGTCATTTATCTCACAACCAAATTTATGACTAAACAGATTTTAGTCATTAATTTGGTAGCATATTTAGTCAACAATTTGGTAGTATATTTAGTCATCAATTTGGTAGTACGTATATTTAGTCATTGACTGTTGTTAACTGGTCATTTATTTAGTCATGGTAGTCATTTTTATTTATTGGTTTCCATTAATTGGTAGTAAATTTAGTCATGATATGAATAATTTATTAAATACCATAAATTTTATAATGCAGAAAAAACATATTATTAAATTTGAATTTTAAAACATTAAGGAAATAAATTTGGAAAACTATATATTTTATGATGCTGCCAAGTAAAGATTGATAAATTTGAGCCAACACTTTCTATTTGAGAATTGGCCAATAAGAAAATGAAACAAGACAAAGCAAAGTGGCAATAAATATTATTTTTATTGGAACAATGCAGGAAAAGAATTACAAATAATAAAAAAGTAGCACAAGGCTGCCATAACTAGAAAAAACCAATTCAGCTCTGTCATGTACAACAAACTACAAGGACTGGCTAAAGAAAAAACCAGTTTAGTAGCCACATTAGATACAATAGAAAAACAATGGAAAGGCAGGTCGGACACATGAAGCCCTTCACATCTTTTGACACTTAGAAAAGAGATGTTGCCACTGAGCATTCTATGAGACATCATTTCTTTTGGCATTCTGTTAACTAGTTCAGGTGCTTTGACTGCAATCTTGGTGCATTCCATATTCTCCTTCAAACAAGCCATTGAGCTATTGCTTGTGTATTCAAACAACCCTGAACCACTGTGAACAATATCTGAATAACAACCTAAGAATGCTACTTAGAGGCCCCTGTAGCAGTGACCCTACAAAAACAAGAAAACACACCATTCCCTGTAACCTTCCATAACGTGGTCCTAGACAGCTAAAGTAAAAGTGACAATTGAAACAGTGAAATCCAGCCAGTCAACAAAATGCTAAAGATGACAACATGGAAATGTTTTTGGTTTCGTACAATTGCAGTAAAATATGAATTTATTTAAAACAACATTTTCATGATATTTTCTTCATTACCTCAAGAAATCATAAAATTGATCATTACACAAAATCTCTACTCTTGGAATCAATCTCTTCCCTTTCTCACATGGCAATACTGCACTTGCCCATTTAGACTACTAAATTTTAGAAAACAAGCTAAACAACAAACATTCAAATGACCTCCTACATAGATAGGATCTGAAGTTCACTACTGTCTTATTATAGCCAGACATGCAACACGTACACCACATAGCAAAACATATAGAAGAAGCTTATGATGCAGAAGTTGTTGTTCTGGTATGAACAAAGTTCACCATTTGTTATCCTAATTGTGGTGTTTGTAATGTTGCAAGGTGCATTTTCGCATTTTCATTAGAAGGTTTTGCTCCAATCCAAAGTTCCATTGCACAATGCATCATTAGTAGTAGCTCATGGAATTTTTAACAGCCTTTTCAATTTCACCACAAGTTTCCAATCATCATTGGACAAATCATTCTGAAAAAAAAAGAAGAATATTCCATTTTAGACATTAAAAAGTTGTTTTATCAGCCAAAAATGAAAAGCACAAATGTTCAATTAGTATAAAATGCATAATAGTAAATACACTGTAAAATTATGTAATGTGGATATCAAATAGCCTTACCCTATAGTTTTCTTTCAATAGATCTATGGATCTTCTAGTGAGATGACTCACAAATTCATCCTCCATTTCAAAATGCCTACCAAACATTTATGTGCTTCATCAGCGTTGCTCCCAACAACTAGTAATGTTTGTATGATAATTCATTAACAAAAACATTTCAAAAAATAGCATCCAAAATCATATAAAACTATTAACAACAAAGATAGCTTCTCAAAATACCTTCATGGCCACGTTTTCACCCTTCTTAGCCATTTCAACAGATTTATGATTGATCTCAATTGAGGCTATTTTGCCAATATCTATGATATCTTTTGTGGGAACACATAATGGCGTGCCAATCTGTAGATGCAATCACCACATATGGCTTTATACAAACCAAAATGATACAACAATCTTTTACATGCATAAGTCATAACACCGAAAAGACTAGGTTTAGATATTGACACTTGCAATGCCTTTAAGAATATCAACACCAACAATTATAAGATCCTTCTTGTTAAAAATACAATTTGGCAAAATGCTCAGTACACAGGGGAAAACAACATCTTCTGTAGCCTCCTTTTTCCTTTCTTCCTTAAGATTGTCCATATATGCTTTAAACTGGTCAAATAGATGATAAATAATGTCCACTGCAAATATCTTGACACTAACTTCATCTACAAGCTCCCGAGCTTCAAGAGTAATTTTGACATCAAATGCCAAAATTGCAGCATACTCTTTCTTCTTTTTCTCAAGCATTACACTCGCACACATGACATCTTTTTTATGCACAGGCACAATACCAATTTCACTAACTGGGATGCTTACTACTGGGGTCTTCAAGAACTCAAGTAAAGCCTCCAAAGATCCAAGAGTTGAAGCTTGAACATAAAATCCTTCCCCACTCTTGTCAATCCAAGACATTACATTATTGATATCTTGCATTGCTTCTTCCATAATATCCTCTAAATCATCATCAGATCCAACAACATATAACTAAGTTCCTGCTATGGCATGCTCAAGACCCTGAAATCAAGAAATTGTAGCTAAATTTCATTGTCCATGTATATTTAATAAATTTATGCTCATATACATAAAATTATTAGCCTAAAATTTGATACCTGAGCGGTCATCTTGATTCCCTGTGCATTCGTCAACTCCTTATGATGTTGATAAGATCCTTAAAACCAAAAAAACATCTTAAGCTATGGAATATATTATATTATTTTAACAATATGATCAATGTGACATGGTTTGAGTAATCTAAATTTGAGGTGTAGATTATTGTATTCTAGCATAGTAGATCACAAATACCACCCATTCTCCTTTACTATAAAAGAGAATTTTAATTTTTTTAACGCCACATATACTCCATTAAATAATATGGCACCATAAGGCTTCCAAGAATACATACCATTATGTAGGTTACCACAATGGACCACTCGTAAGGAACATTTTAAATCAGGATCAAAGTCACATGGATCTTGAAACCAAAAGGCAATCCCTTGGGTTTTACACCATATATATCAATTTTATCTGCCCTCTATCTTGATGTTTCAAAAGGTAAGTCCTGGTACCTATAATTTCTCATACTGTCTGACCATTCAACATTTACAAACTATTTTCTATTTTGAACAATTTCCATATCCAAGGTTAACTTGATAATGCTATAGTATGGTAAGCTTTTATCAAAGTTCCATCGCAAGTTTTGGGATATAACATTTATTATTTGTTAAGTTACTTAATTGGTAGAAAAATAGGACATTTCTAGGTACTATTTGCCCCAAAATCAGATTTAGAATTGAATCGCCTATGAAATTGGGCACGGTTGGGATTTTTGGGCCTGAAACGGTGTGGAATCATTGAGGTACGAACCTTGGTGACTCTAGGATAGACATGGCATTTTGAAGAAGTTTCTATGACGATTCTAGAGGCAGATAATGTTTTCAATGCACTTTTAAAAAAAAATTATATATATGAACAAGCTACAACATGCTAGAATTAAAAGATTGATTCAACATCATGATAAAGAAAGGTAATCTGCAATAAAAAATATAATGCAAATATATATATATATATGTATCAAGTTATAAGATATGAAAACTATCTACGAGTATATATATAAATATAATCAGAAATGTCATAGTTCTCTAAGAGTTTCCAACTCTTTCAAATACACCATGAAAATTAAGATCCCTAAACAACACATTCAAAATACTGCATAAAGCAGTGGGCCAAGATGTCTAACAACTAGTACATGATAAACATCAACTATGCCATTTTTTACAAATATTTTAGTGGCCACCATGTGAAGGTTCCTTCTTTCTCTTTCAGACGGATAGCTCCATCTATTTTGTCTTCATAAGCAAGTTGTATGTTACTTGTGACCTTTAAAATATTTACATTTGCATCTCCTGTTCCTTTCAAGTTGACTCCATGTATAATAGATAGTGAGTGAATCTGCCCAATGCCCACAGCAACACCATCACAAGGATCTAACACCCTAACTTTATCCCCTTCTTGGAGTTTATCAATACATATCTGCAAAAACAAAAAAATACACATTATATTGAAATACATAAAAATTATTATATAGGTAAGGATTACCCTTATTTACATAATAAAACAACCATTACTTATGTTGGAACAAAATTTTAAAACCCTAAAATTTTGTTAATTCCCGCCATTATTCCAAATAAACTATTCTAATGTCTCACCTATTAGGACGTCTCAAAAATTTTGCACATTTCCATCCTACTTGATATTTTCACTTGTATATGACCATTTCTTAATAGACATTCATGCCATTTATTTCCTAGGGTCACATAACACAGTCATTTTGAGGAGTATGCAGTTATTCTTAATCATCTATATTTTTGCAGTTTATTGCAATCTCGCAAGTCATCCTCATTGTCTTGGCGGTAGTGAGGGAACTGGAGCAACAAGAATCATGCATACCACACTCCTACTGGAAACATACAAGTTGTTCGCGGCATGGTGGTAGGAAGGGCTCGGTCAAACATGTTACCGCAATCTTGTAGGTCATCCTCATTGTCTTGGCAGTAGCGCGGGAACTAGAGCAACAAGAATCATGTATACTGCACTGTCACTAGAAACATACAAGTTGTTCACGGCATGGTGGTAGAAAGGGCTCAGTCAACCATGTATACCACAATCCCTTGAAGGTCTCACCACTTGGCTGTGGCTCTGCAGTAGTAAGTGTCCAAGTTACGGGGCTCCCATGATGGATTTCAAAGAATGTTTGCGGCAAGGTGGTAAGCAATAAAAGTTGGCAACATAATCTCACCGCAGTAATGAGAACAGGCACTTGCAGGTTGACGGTAATCGAAGAAAATAGAATAAAGGGAGCTATAAGCCCTGTGATCTCGCTTTGTTTGAGTTTAAGGGTTGAGGGTTCGCGGTAATCAAGAAAAGTGAACAAAAGGCATTGAAGCTTATCGCCATCCCATGACCGGTTTAAACAAGCTCCGCAGTAGTGCGGTAATGATAATAAATGAAGGCATTGAAGCTTATCGCCATCCCATGACCGGTTTAAACAAGCTCTGCGGTAGTGCAGTAATGATAATAAATGAAGGCATTTAAGCTTATCGCCATCCCGTGACTGGTTTAAACAAGCTCTGCGGTAGTGTGGTAATGATGATAAATGAGTAAACATACTTAGTACAGGTGTGCGATTACCAAGAAATTTGAAAGATCTTGTCATTTTATCTGACCGTTGGATCAAATTTGATCAAGGGCTTATATTTGAAATGAATTGAATGTAGAGATTCTATAATTTTGTGGCACGAACCAAAAATAATGGTTGAATGTTGAACATTGTGGCTCAATAAAATATAAAAATCTCTTAGCATTTTCTCAGTTCAAAGATTGCAGATTGGCTTAGAGAAGGCTCCCAATTCATTATGTTCTTAGAAAGCTTCGAATTGTTCAAGTAAATCCATCTCTACATTCTCTGTAAGAAAGTTTGAAGAATCTGTGCATTGTTTCAATTCTCTGTGCATTTGCTTGAGTTGTGAAACCCTAGTTTGTATAATGACACCCAAGAAGTCTGAATCCACAAGTAAGACCAGTAACCCTGATCTTGCCCCTAAGAAAAGATCATTGCAACAATCTTTGCTAGATGTTTTACCCAATTCAATTGACAAAGGTCGAAAGAAAGTATTTAGGGATGTTGCTAAGGGTTGTAGGGATACCATAATTCCCATTTCTAGCTAGAAATTATTTTGGTACTTCCGTCAGAAGAAGGATGGTCAGGGACCAGTCAGCAATCCATGGAAGCTAGATTTGGCCAAGCTAATTGTTTCAAATGTATTCATGGATGTGGAACTGATTCATACTTTGGCACTGCACTACCACCCAGCTACTAAAATAGTAAGGTTGTCAAATGGATTTTCTCTATTGAGAATTGACAGAAATGCTATAATTGAGTGTTTTATGTTGAACAAACAAGCTCTCACCGAAATTGACCTACAAAAGATTGAACAAGAATACAAAAGTTTGAGAAGAACACTTAGAAGTGATGAGCTGCCGATATTTATGAGAAGAGGTGCAAACAACAGGATGGTTGATATTCCTTCCAATGCAGTTGAACCATTCCATGTGGAAGATTTTGCAGTCTATTTCAAATGGACCTATTATGCATTGTGCCAAGTACTGGGAATTGATGTTGATCAGAGGATGCATTGTGCCTAAGGTCTTATACCACTATGCCCATATCTTATCATTTGTCAATAAATCACATTTCTTTTTCTCACCCTTCCACCAAGATAGTCATTACATGGACATGGATATTTTTCCATTTCCCTCTCTTTGGCTACTCTCTCATCATATGCATGATATTGATCCGTAGTAAACCTTCAACGCTGATCCATCTATAATATTGTGCATTCTAGTATTAATTTATTATAATAAGCTATCCTACACCTAGAAGGCCTTTAAATATAAAATCTTAAAAGGTAACCTTCAATCATGCATATGGTCAAGCTAGGATAACCTTTCCTTCAGTTTGGGCTAGTCATCATGTAGGGAGATCATGCAAAGTAGAGGTGTGGTTTTATTTGAGTTCAAGAAATAGTTAAGGATCAACTTCAAAAATACTGAAGATAACATTTTCTTTTGAGTTTTCAAGCTTTAATCATAAAAATATCTCCTGGGGGGCGCCCACAAGCAGCTTCCCCAAATATCATGAAAATATCAATTCACTTTTGGCAATGAGGATTTTGAATTACCTTTGAATTTGCTATAGAGTGCGTCCCCAAATTTGACTTTGCTGCAGAGGGCCTCTCCAACTTCAAATTCATGAAAACAAACTCTGAATTCCTTGCCCACCTTTTTAAAAGTCTCCAAGTCCTCTCCAAACAAGCTTTATCACCCATGCAAGTAGCTGCTACACTTATATGCACCTAAAACATTTTTTAGGTACATGCATCAGATAGCGTAAGTGCTTCAATACGTGTCCATGAGAATAACAAACATCAACAACAATTCAATTTCATTCCCATGCTGACAATTATTAATTTTACAAGTTGGTTGACTTAGAAATATAGACAAGCTATGTAAACCAATAGATAAATAGCATTTAGAAGAAATACTAAACAATTTATCAAGATTACACTTTAAAACCCCAATTAAATAACTATTGTGATGAAGTATTCATAGCAGAAAATCACTTGCCAAAATCATATGCAAAGTCACCAAATAAAGGACTCAAGATGTCAACCATTTCAAATGACAATCATGACAATAGGAAAAATAGCATAGAGAATACAGTCATTCCTTTGATTGCAAAGGAGGGGGCAGATATTACAATCTATAGCAGTATTGAAAAGATGAAAATACAAAATCCATGAAGCCAAACACTTTTGTCAAAATACAAACCCTTACTTAATTAGTTAACTGATCCTTGAAGATTTTATCAAGCAAAGATAGTCATTATATAGATGCTAAAATAGTGACACAAGTGCCTTTGAAAGTGATGACAGTCATGTCATCAAACTGATAGTAAAATTAGTCATCAAAAAGAGTAATGCACAACACCACAGAAGAAAAGAGGAGATTACTATCCATTCAAAGAGATGCCCTAATCACAGTCACCAAAGTGGGCTACAACAGTAGAGAAAAGACAGTGGAATATTGATAGTCTTTTTGCATCCAAATGTGAATTATGTGAAAACTATGTCATATATCAATAAAAAAAAGTAACAGAAAGGATTTTTTATAGTCAAAAGTCTACGAATAGAATCTTCAAGTTTATCAAAATCAATCTAATAAGCTATATGATAGTCATAGCAGCAGATGGATAAAGGGAATGTGACTATGACAGATTTTTGCATACAAAGGACAATCATCATCAATGATATCTTTGTTTTAAGGAATTTGTAGGCAAGTTCGTGATAAGACAACAAAGATCAGTTCATGTATGAAGCAATGAACAAGGTTTTCATGACAAAGGTTACTATCAAGATAGCAGTAAGAGATAGTAAAGACAATGAAGAGCAGATTTAAGGAATGAAACAAATCATGGAATAGTCTTGCATTCTCAACAACAAGCTTTCATTCTTTGTTTTGTGACAGTCATTTTGAAAATACAATCATCTTTTTAAGGTTGAATCACACACACAAGGGCAGTGTCTAAGTCATAGGTTAAAGACCATCAAATTTCTTCATGCTAAGGTATTCTAAGTATAAATAATGAATAGAAAAAGTAGAACTTTATCAATAAAGAACCATGAGACCTCTTCATATAGTCATTGAAAGAGATAGAACAGTCACTAATGACAGAGCACCAAGCTTTCAAAGATACAAAACTTTAGAGCAGGCTAAGAGAAGAATAGAGGTATGTGGAAAACCCTACCTTTGCTTCATAAAACCATTTGTTATCTATTGTCTATAGCTAGAAATCCCAAAATTCCCTCCTTTCTTCATTCACATGATGATCTCAAAACTATTTCCAAACTCAAAGAACTGTGGCCATGAACAATCTTCTCCTGTTCAACTACTCATACCCTATTCTTGGTGGCCATGAACAATCTTCTCCTATTCAACTACTCATACCCTATTCTTGGCGGCCATGAATAATCTTCTCCTATTTGACTACTCTGCATACCCTGTTCTTGGGGGCCATGAACAATTTTCTCATGCTAAATGCACAATCTTTGCTTCTTCATAGGTTTTGTTGGTATTTTTCCCAAACTGGATGCTTTTTCCCAGTTATCCCTACAAGGTAGCCATCATTGATCAATAGGATTCCTGGGCCAGGGGGCCAACAGTATAGGAGATAGACTCTATAAATATCTCCTCCTCTTCTTTAGGCTCTACAGAACCAAGGGGGGTATTCCCTATTCAACACCCATGAAATATGACTTATGAACTGACTAGGATGTTGACACAAAGCAGATAAATCCTCTCATATACAGACCAAAACTGTGAAATAAGTGCAAAGGGGCTAGCCTTGGGCCTATGCTCAGTTGTGAATCAGAGGGATTTGGTCCTAAAACTACTTCTAATGTCCTAAAGGTTTGTATTTGAAGTATGAGTTGGATTTTTGTTATTTGGATGCAAAACTAGGATCTTGGGTTGTAACCTCAATACATGACTAGATTGGTGCCTATCCAGGGCTTGGAGTCAATAGACATACACATGTAAATGGTTATCATACACATATATCAATGACTAGATTTCAAGGGGATTTATAGTGTCTGCCTTACAGATACTTCCCAAAACTGAGTATTTAGTTATCTCTACTTACAAACATCCTCCATGCAATATATTATTCCCAACACTTAACCCAAGACATTTAATCTACCCCTTGAGCAGAAGTGAAAGATTAAGAATTCCACATAGCAAACCCATGTCCTAGGATCTTAAACACCCCTTAGCTATTTAGATTCAAAAGAAGAAAATATTCAATTTGGATACAGATAACAGAATACATGCAATGAAGCATTACTCATATAAAATAACATGAAACTAGTAAATCTATGCATAAAACATATAACATATGACTCATAAACTCACAAGACACCCAAAATAGAGGCACCAACTGAGTTGTATCTTGTCACATCACCAAAATTTGTCCAATTTTTCAACCCCTTACAAATGAGACTCACAGTCCTGATATACTCAGAATGCGCCCTCCACGGAACAGTACAAAAATGAACTCAAAAATCACCAGATACAAAGCATTTTCAAATTGGCACCTAAAGCAATTAATGCAGGAAGCAAAGAGAAAGTCTGAGAGTGGTTGAACTAGAGCCCCACGCCACCAGCTGAGGATTTTCAACTTTAATTGGGTAGTTGATCCATCCATACCTTTGCCCATACACCTGTAACATCTGTCATCAATGATATACCAACCCGCGGTTTCTTGAAATGCAACAATCGCAAGATCTTTGAGAATTTTCCGCACCAAGATGTGTGGCCTCAATTTGAACGGATAGGCCATGGGCCAACGAGATCATGCCACGTGGGCACTTCCTACTAATCGCTGACTTTTCAAATTGCGTGGGAATCATTATCCCACATTCACCCTACAGTGCCCTCTTCAACACTTTATAAACTAGGCCATGAGCACATATGATGTCATACAATTTTACCTTGTACGACCAACAAACCATCCGCCAAGATCCCATCATCATGACCCGCACCATCAGCGAACCTCCTGCTTGCTCACCTGATATGCAATATCACCCAATGACCAAATATCACCTCGATGTATCGGAGGAAGATCCTCCTACACATATTCTTGTCCTCATCGGCAATCAGTGGGACCCCTAGCATAGCTGCCAAAAATATCTGTCATGCCGAAGACCATATGATGCATCTTGTCAGACCTAGATGACGTCATCATCATGTAACATTAGGGTGATATTCCATATATGACTGATATTTGAAATATGACCCCCCACATCCCATCAGACCCAGATGACATCATCGTCATGTTGGCATAGGGTGATATTCACGACAAGGGTGATATTCATAAGATGACTGATATTTGGAAATATGACCCTTCGCAAAAATACCAGGCTGATATTTGAAATATGATCCTCCGCAGGATGTATGAAGTTGTCAGACAGGCAGATATCGACCCTCTTGTAAAATTGACCTCCGCACCTCACGGATCAAGGGATGATGAGGTGATAACAAAAAATTAGGGTGATATTACAACATCAGGGTGATCTTCGCTAAGATGACTAATAATTGAAAAATGACCCCCCCTTTTTGAATATCAGGCCTGACTGAAAAAGTGATATAACATACTTTTGCTTGAAGACCAGACCTCAAGTGGGCACCACCATTGGCTCTGACTGGGGATGTGCAGGCACAAGGCTGCAATGAGAACTAGATCACCTCCAGGTAGACTAGGCAAAACACTGACTAAACAGAACATTTACAGACAATTTACACGTAATTTACAATCGTGCACAGAAGATAGTCACTTATGAAAAATAAAGCTTAAGGAATTGACCGTGCACTGGCAATTCTAGCATTTCACCATTTATGGCCTGGAGAAAGTAGGAGTCTTCTCCATGAGTATTACTGATTTGTTATGGGCCCATCCATAAGGGCTCAAATTTACCATACTTGCCCTTATCCTGACTCCTTGCATTCCAAACAAGGACTAGATCACCTATCTAAAATTTCCTTCCTGTAGTTCTTTTATCAAACAGGTATTCCACTTTCTGCTATTTCTTGATGTTGGTCTTGTGTGATGCTCTTCTGATTTCATCTAATACAATCAGTTGGTTTATCCTTTCAGTCATTGAATCCTCAATCTCTTCATCATTTTCTTGTATGAACCTATAAATTGGCAAGAGATTATTTACAGGCAACTTGGATGCTGCACCATATACTAGCTCAAAAGGTGACCTTCCAATTGATTTCTTCACTGTTACCCAGTTAGCCCATAGTGCCATCTTTAGCTTTGAATCCCATGCCTTTTTGTTCTTACCTACCATCCTTTTGATGATTTTCATGAGGCTTTTGTTACTTGACTCTACTTGACCATTTCCCTGTGGATGATATGGTGATGCATATGACAAATTAATCCCATATTTGTTGCAAAAATCAACAAAGTCACCAGATCTGAAGCACATGGCATTATCTGTGACCACTTTGAATGGCACTCCAAATCTGGTAATAATGTTTTCTAGAATAAAATCCATCACCACCTTGCTCGTAGCTTTCTTAGTTGGAATGGCTTCAGTCCATTTGGTGAAATAGTCAGTAGCAACCAAAATCCAACTGTGTCCTCCACTTGATTTTTCTAAAATTTCCCCTATAAAATCAATTCCCCACTGCTGAAATGGAGCCTCCACAGTTACAATTCTAAGGGGTAATGCACCTTCATATTTTAGTTTTCCTAAGAACCTTTGAGAAGGATCACATTTTCTTACCATCTTTTATGCATCTAAAAAAAAGAGTTGGCCACCAGTAGCCTACTTTAAGAATTTTGTGGGCTATTGTCTGGGCAGTGTAATGTCCACCACACATCCCTCTATGCATGTCACTTAGAATGCTATTAGCCTGATTTTCATCCACACATCTGAGTAAGACACCATCAGGATTCTTCCAATACAACTATCCTTGAATAATGATGTACCTGATTGCATGTAACTTCAAGGTCCTTTTCTGACTATCACTGAGATGGGAAGGACAATTCAAATTCTGTAAATAATATACAATATCCTTGTACCATTCAGATTTTGACACATTTACAATTTCATTTTGAACTACATTCACTTGGCATGCTTCCAGATTTGACTGTGTCATCATTTTAGCCAAACCTTGTCCCCGTACCAATTTTGTGATCTGTATCTCTATGTTGAACTCTTGTAATTTGTTTATCCACTTGCATCTTCTTCTTGTTACCTCCTACTGAGTAAAAATATCCTTGATTGCTGCATGGGGCACATAGGCAACTATCTGAGATCCTACTAGATACGGCCTGAAACTCTTGACTGCTCTAACTAGTGCATATGCCTGCTTCTCTAT
Organism: Cunninghamia lanceolata; assembly: GCA_027924645.1. NCBI lineage: Eukaryota > Viridiplantae > Streptophyta > Pinopsida > Cupressales > Cupressaceae > Cunninghamia > Cunninghamia lanceolata. Next base: position 1,043,591 of record BSBN01000550.1, read on the forward strand.
GATATCATACTTCAATTCAGCTGCCTGCAATGACATGCTAAAGAAAGCAATAGGCTATTCAAAACCCTCTTCATTTTTTTGTAATAAACATGCAGCAACAGTATGAAAAGAAGCAAATGAAAATAGCGAAAATGGCTTAGAAAAATCAGGAGATTTTAACACAGGGGCCATCTTTATAGCCTCTTTGATGTTCTGAAATGATTTAATTGCTTCATCTTCCCATTTGACAGTTGTGCCCTTCTTCAACATTTTAGAGACATCCTTTGTGATTTTTGCAAAGTTGGGGATGAATCTTCTAACAAAATTAATCTGTCCAAAGAAAGACTGAATACCTTTCACTATTTTGGGAACTTGAATCTTGTCAATTACAGCAACCCTTTCAGGATCAATCCTAACTCCATCCTTGGAAACAATGTGCCCTAAAATCTTTCCTTCCACTACCCCAAAAGCACATTTCTTTGGGTTGAGTGAAATGCCATATTCCAGTGCTCTAATAAAAATTTACTCTAGGTGCATACAGTGCTACTCCTCCCTTTTTGAATAGGCAGTTAAATCATCCTGATATACAGCTAGAATTAAATCAATCAATCCTACAAAAGCAACATCCATAGCCCTCTTAAATGTAGCACCTACATTTGTCAGTCCAAATGGCATTCTCACATATTCATAGGTCCCCCATGGAGTGGTGAAGGCAGTCTTGAATTATTCAGATTCTTTCACTTTTACCTGATTGTATCCTAAAAATTCATCCATCATGGATAGAAGCTCACAACCAGTTACCTTCTGTAGCATAGCCTCCATGTTAGGTAGTGGATAATTATCCTTTAAAGAGGATACATTTAGATTTCTAAAGTCCACATAGAGTCTTATATCACCATTCTTCTTTCTAATAGGGACAAGGTTGGGCACCCAAGTTGAATGTTTGATAGGCACAATTATTCCAGCCTCCCTAAGCTTCATGAGTTCTTCTTACATCTTTGGAGCCAAAGTTGGGTTGATAGGTCATTGTTTTTGTCTGAATGGCTTAGCTCCAGGTTTCAAAGGAATTTCATGCTGGAATAGGTCTTCTCTATAAGCTTTCAGGTCCTCATATGACTAGGCAAAGACATGCTTATATTTTCTCAACAATGCAATCAGCATGTTCCTGATGTGTGGTTTGAGCTATTTGCCAATATATACCTTTTTGCGGGCATGAGATGTCCCCAAGTTTATCTCCTCCAAGTCATTCTTGTTTTTAGGAGATGCTTTTGAAACAAATTGGTCCCTATTGTCAAATGCTCTTTCTAAAGCAACTAACCCTCTGGGGATTTTATTTGTCTTCAGCTGAATTACTTCCTTCCCCATAAGAGTTTCTTTTCCATCCACAATCTCTACAAAATTCTAGAAATCAATCTCTTGATTCTCATATTTATCTATGCAGTGCAGGAACCTCAACAAATCTTTATCATCATCAAATACTTTCCAACTGCATATATTTTCTGGTACTATAGGTCTAATTTTAACCTCAACATTTGTAATGTCAGACAGAGTGACATCATCTGGCCTAATGGCCACATTAGCTAAAAAATCTACCATGACATTTTTTGATCTTTCTATCCAGTTTATTGAAAATGCATCAAACAATTCAATTGTGTCCCATACAACATGCTTATACTGTTTTAACCTCTTGTTTTTTGAAGCATACTTATCCCTCACCTAGGAAACATTTTTTTTTTTTAAAGATAATGCGCCTGGTAAACTTTTTAACGTGACTGGTGATGCTGGTGCGACACGCCCTCCGGCTCCACTCGAATGCTTTTGCCCGGAGCAATGAACCGGTGAGGCCACAATTGGAGGACCTCATCCCCTAGGAAGAACACTTCAAACCCATGAGCTCATTGGCCCAGCAAAGGCATAAAGCCTTGTCAGCTCGTTGGCCCAGCGGAGGTTTGAACTCTGGTGGCTGCCACTACAACCAAGCGACTTAACCACCGAACCATACCATCATCGGCAAAAAACCATTACATGAAACAGAATCACCTAGGAAACAATTAACTCTAAATCTCCAAATACTTTTATCATCTTAATTCCATGCTTTAGAGCAACATTCAATCCTAATAATAGAGCCTCATATTCTGCAATATTATTTGTGCAGGCAAACTTCAACAAGAAAGAGAATTTTAGAAGCTTACCAGCTGGAGACAAAAACACAACTCTAGCACCAGAGCCTTCCTTTAAGCAAGCTCCATCAAAATACATGGTCCATAGACCCTATTGGTCTAGCTCTTGAATGCAAATATCTTCCCCTTATTTGCTTGATCATCTAAGACAACCCTGAAATTTCCACAATCATTATCTATAAAACACACATGCTCTTCTGACTCTTGATCTTCAACAGTCTCTGATGACCTTTCTTCTCTGGCCAGTTTGACATCCTTGCCATTCATAGGGATCATGGCATATGATAGATCCAGTTGCATACTTCCACCAATCAATGTTGCCCATCTTCTTGACAGCAACATACCATATTGTGGCTTGATATCAACAACTGTTATGTTCATTTTGTAGGTTTTTTCTGGATATGCTGCCAATTTGAAATCCACATCTTTCATGATTCCAATCACTGGTACCTCCCTAGCATCCATTGCATAGCATTTTCCACATGCTTTGTCTATTTTCAATCCAACTTGTTGCATGATAGTCAGAGGCATAATATTTGTTGATGCTTCAGAATCAAGCATACAATTTCTGATTGTTTTTCCATTAATAACAAGGGAAACATAAAATGGCTCAACTTGTGAAGGACATTTTGTCATGGTCATCCCTAGATATACTTCAGGAATCTCAACCTCATCAATACACAGGGCTTGTTTCCTACCTTGAGTTTCAACATTTCGCTCGGCTTGACTAGGCACACCTGAAATCAAGGACAATGATTTATTTCTAAATTCTTCAACCTTCATCAATTCCATCAATGCAACATAGACCTTTACCTGGGACAAAACTTGAGCTATGTCGAAAGGAGAAAAATTTTGTATGACAGTTGTAGCCTGATCCATGGTTTTATTTTTATCCTGGGATGATCCAGCTTTAATTTTTGTGGCCCCCTGACTGTCCTCCTTGACCTGAGCATTTTTGTTTTGATCCTCAACTTGGGGAATTTTATTTTCTAGTCTTTGAGAATCATGACCTATTTTTTGCTTAAAATTTTGCTTATTATTGCTCCATTATTTCTTTTGTGGTTCAGCCCCTTTATGACTATGCACTAGTTGGCTCACAAAAGTGTTCTCTGGTTGGCATGAGTTGCTTACCTAAGCCTTACCCCTAAGGTTATAATTACTTTTGACCTAAGCTACTGCTGCAGCTGTGAGGGCTCTAATCTCTTCATTAGAAGGCCTTCTCAAGTTATTTAGAAAAATATGTGAGTCCTGAGCATAGGCGTAGCTATCTTCATCATCTTCACCACAGGAAACCTGCTGCCAGAACTGAATCTCATTATTTGTACTTGCATCAGCATCATGAGAAGGATACTCCCTGTTTGTAGACATCATATTGACACTATCATTCTCCATACCATGTGGCTCATTACACTCATCATAGGCAATAGCATTGTTATATAAAGACTGAGCAATCATACATTGTGACTATGAGTGAGGCATTTGACATATTATGCACCATGGGGTGTCATCAACAATATTAATAGCCTTCTTCAAAGGATCAGGAGTTTCCCTAACATTTTGACCCCTTTGATTTGTATTGCTATGTGGGAGGATGGGTTTACCATTATGTCAATTAGTGTTATAAGTCATATCATGTAATGATGGTCTTTTTTCCTATCTTTGGTAAACCTGTCTATCAGGACCTATTCCCTTTTCATTTTTAGCGAGTCTATAGCTTAAGTCCTTAACAACAGTTGTCAATTTATCTAATTTATCCTCAGAAGTAGATGCATTACCTTGAGTACCTTGAGGCTTATTTAGATTTTACAAAATCTTCACATCATCCCTTCTGTTTGTTTTACCAGATGCTTTCCTATTATTTTCAATATTTGTTGTAATCCTGAAAGCATCCCTGAGGCTAGTAGGACCCTTATCTCTTAGTCCATAGGCTATTTTGGCATAAAAAGCATTTATGTACCACACTATGCACATTGGCTCATTAGGTCTCATGTGAGGTGGCAATTTGTTTAGCACTTTAGTGAATCTAGCATTGAAATCTGTAACATGCTCATTTGACCCCTTAGTGACACTAGTGAATTCATTTACAAAAAAGCTTGGGTCAGTCTTGTCACCATATTGTTCTTTGAATATCCTCCTGAAGTCATCCCATGAAAAGATATTTCTGTCAGGCAGACCCCTATACCATTCCCTAGCTTCATCAACTAAGGATTGCATAAACAATTTCATAAAAATATCCTCATGCTCCACCTCAAAGTTGTCCATGACATTCTAGAAAGCCTTTAAATGATCCTCACCTGATACAATATTGTTTCCTGAAAACCTTGGTACTTGCGGCCTCACATGTTTGTCAATGAAATTAGGGTAACCAGGAATGCCATCAAAGACTAACTGCCTGAATCTGTCTAGCTACATAGGCTGTCTACCAAACTGATTTGCATTTGCATTTGCATTCGTGTTAGCATTCTGATTTCTCATATTATTTAGTGGTACCCTAACATTATTTATATTCTGTCTCTGATCATCATGTTAATCCTGAACTTCATTTCTTTGCTGATTTCTTAGCACATTTGTGTTGTTAAGGGTTGGAACTGAATCATGTTGAGCAGTTCTCAAAGCTTGCACCTTTTGTCTCATGTCATCTCTAATCTTTACTGCCTACAAATACTCTAACTCAACCCTCAGACTCTTGATCTCTTCAGCTAATTGTTCATCTTTTGGCATGGAAGTGGATGGTCTCATTCTATTTTGTTCATCATCATTATCTCTTGGGTATTTAGTTTCTTCAAATCTATCAGGGGGATCTAAGAATGGGCATTCTTGAAACACCTCTGATCTCATTCTCAATACACCACCTTGTTGTCTTTCATATACATCCTAGATTTCAGCATCAGTGTTTGAAAAATAAGGTGTTTTTCACTCTGAAGATCCTGGATTGTCTTGGCCATTATCATTACTTTTGGGAGAACCCTCCTGACTGGTTTGAATAGTCTCTTTTTTCCCATACATCATCTTTATGGGTAATTCTTCAAACCAAGGATTACACAGGGATCTTCTCCCCTACATACAAATTTTTCTTTATCGGTTGGGAGATTGTTTGGAGTCGCCACCTACAACTAGGAATTATTTTCTTTTAAAATCAGGGTTCTTATACAAAGCAGTTCCCCAGTAGAGTCACCAAATCTGTTGGTATTTTTCCCAAACTGGATGCTTGTTCCCAGTTATCCCTACAAGGTAGCCATCATTGATCAATAGGATTCCCGGGCCAGGGGCCAAAGTATAGGAGATAGACTCTATAAATATATCCTCCTCTTCTTTAGGCTCTACAGAACCAAGGGGGTATTCCCTATTCAACACCCATGAAATATGACTTATGAACTGACTGGGATGTTGACACAAAGCAGATAAATCCTCTCATATACAGACCAAAACTATGAAGTAAGTGCAAAGGGGCTAGCTTTGGGCCTATGCTCAGTTGTGAATCAGAGGATTTTGGTCCTAAAACTACTTCTAATGTCCTAAAGGTTTGTATTTGAAGTATGAGTTGGATTTTTGGTATTTGGATGCAAAACTAGGATCTTGGGTTGTAACCTCAATACATGACTAGATTGGTGCCTATCCAAGGCTTGGAGTCAATAGACATACACATGTAAATGGTTATCATAAACATATATCAATGACTGGATTTCAAGGGTATTTATAGTGTCTGCCTTACAGATACTTTCCAAAACTAAGTATTCAGTTATCTCTACTTACAAACATCCTCCATGCAATATATTTTTCCCAACACTTAACCCAAGACATTTAATCTACCCCTTGAGTAGAAGTGAAAGATTAAGCATTCAACATAGCAAACCCATGTCCTAGGATATTAAACACCCCTTGGCTGTTTAGATTTAGAAGAAGAAAAAATTCAATTTGGAGACAGATAATAGAATACATGCAATGAAGCATTACTCATATAAAATAACATGAAACTAGTAAATCTATGCATAAAACATATAACATATGACTCATAAACTCACAAGACACCCAAAACAGAGATACCAACCGAGTTGTATCTTGTCACAGCACTAAAATTTATCTAATTTTTCAACCCCTTACAAATGAGGCTCACAGTCCTGATATACTCAGAATGTGCCATCCACGGAATAGTACAAAAGTGAACTCAAAAATCGACAGATACAAAGCATTTTCAAATTGGTGCCCAAAGCAATTAATACAGCAAGCAAAGAGAAAGGCTGAGAGTGGTTGAACTCGAGCCCCATGTCGCCACCTGAGGATTTTCAACTTTAATTGGGTAGTTGATCCGTCCATGCCTTTGCCCATACACCTGTAACATCTGTCATCAATGATATACCAACCTGCAGTTTCTTGAAATGCAACAGTCGCAAGATCTTTGAGAATTTTCTATGCCAAGATGTGTGGCCTCAATTTGAATGGGCAGGCCACGGGCCAATGAGATCATGCCAAGTAGGTGCTTCCTGCTAATTACTGACTTTTCAAATTATGTGGGAACCATTATCCCACATTCACCCTGCAGTGCCCTCTTCAACACTTTATAAACTAGGTCGTGAGCAAATATGATGTCACGCAATTTTACCTTGCATGACCAACGAACCATCTACCAAGATCCCATCATCATGACTTGCGACATCAGCGAACCTCCTGCTTGCTGACCCAATATGCAATATCACCCGATGACCAAATATCACCCTAATGTATCAGAGGAAGATCCTCCTGCACATATTCTTGTCCTCATCGGCGATCGGTGGGACCCCTAGCATAGCTACCAAAAATATCTGTCATGTCGAAGACCATATGATGCATCTCATCGGACCTAGATGACGTCATCGTCATGTAACATTAGGGTGATTTTCAAATATCATGGTGATCTTCCATATATGACTGATATTTGAAATATGACCCCCCACATCCCATCGAACCCAGATGATGTAATCGTCATGTTGCCATAGGGTGATATTTGTGACAAGGGTGATATTCGTAAGATGACTAATATTTGGAAATATGACCCTCTGTAAAAATATCAGGCTGATATTTGAAATATGACCCTCCGTAGGATGTATGAAGTTGTCAGACAGGCAGATATCAACCCTCATGTAAAATTGACGTCTGCACCTCGCAGATCAAGGGATGATGAGGTGATAATGAAAAATCAAGGTGATATTACAACATCAAGGTGATCTTCACTAAGATGACTAATAATTGAAACATGACTCCCCCCTTTTTGAATATTAGGCCCGACTGAAAAAGTGATATAACATACTTTTTCTTGAAGACCAGACCTCAAGTGGGCACCACCAGGTTTCACTTTTGTCAAAATTCATAAATGCACAATCCCTCCATTAATTCCCTCCAAAACTAAAGTGAAAGAAAAAAGAATAGAGGAATTTATTTAGTCAATTTTATTTGTAGTTGTGTTTTTTTGCCCCATGACTAAATTAGTCATTTATTTAGTCATTTATTTGGTCATTTATTTAGTCATTTCAATAGTCATTTCAACCGATGACCAAATTAGTCATTTATTTAGTCATTTATAACTGTGTTGCAAAAAGTTTTAGTCACGTGATTAAAATTTTGGTCACGTGACTAAAATTTTTAGTCACCTAGTCATTTATTTGCCATATTTCTACTAGTGTAACATCCCCTCCCTCTTAGAAAAGTTTTGTCCTCAAAGCTTAAGATGTGGGAATTGTTGTTGAACCTGAAAGAGTGATTCCCATGTTGTATCCTTTGGTTGCATTCCATGCCACTGAATTAATACCTCTGTGATGGATTGGGAGTGAAGTTGATGAGTACACCTACCATGGATTGCGTCTGGCTCCAGAAGGATGAATCCTTCGTTATCAATTTCTGGTAAAATAGTTTGTGCTCTGATGTTGGTGCCAAGAGCTTTCTTTAGACAAGAGACATGAAATACTGGATGAATGTGAGAAGAAGGTGGAAGCTCCAATTTATAAGCAACTAACCCAATCTTCTGAAGAACCTTATATGGTCCATTAAACTTTGGAGCCACTTTATGATGCCCTTTGAGTTTTAGGGATGATTGCTTGTATGGCTGTAGGTGAAGAAAAACATATCACCTACTTGAAAAGTTCACTCAAAATGGTGCTGATCAAATTGTTATTTCATTCAATTCCTTTCCATATGAAGATTGTCCTGTAAGATGCTAAGAATCTGATCCCAGGTTCAGAGAACTGTGTCGACTGCCTAAACTAGTAAACTATTGGGGGTGTATGAGAGGAGCACTGGTGGTGCCTAACCATAGACCGCTTCATATGGAGTCATTTTAGATGCAGTGTGGTAGGAGGTATTGTACCACCATTCAATGAGAGGGAGCCACTTTGCCCACTGATGTTGTTGTTCTGAGGTGAAGCAACGAAGATAAGTTTCCAAATATTGTTGACAATTTTAGTCTAGCCATCTGTTTGTGGATGATACCTAAAACTCATCTTTAGTTAAGTGCTAGTGTGTCTAAATAGTTTTCTCCAAAAATGACTGGTGAAGGTTGCATCACGATCTGAGACAATGGAAGAAGGAATGCCATGAAGACGGAAGATCTGGTCCATGAAAATTTGTGCGACTGAGGAGGTGGTAGAGGGATGGCTGAGGGCACAAAAATGACTATATTTGGAGAGGTGATCAACTACAACCAAGATGACTATCTTCCCTCTAGATTTAGGGAGCTCCTTAATGAAATCCATAGAAATGTCTATCCAAATCTATGTAGGGATAGGCAAGGGTTCGAGAAACCCAGGAAGGAGTGTTGTTTCACCCTTTTTGCATTCGTAGGTATCACATTTAGCCACCATTGGTTGAATTTCCCTTTTCATTACTTTCCAAAAGAAGTTACGTCATGCCCTCTCATAAGTTTTGAGAAACCCTGCATGGAGTTCATAGAAGACAACTTGTTAAAGAGCTGTGCTTTGGGGAAGCACCAGCCAACCCTTGTATCGCAAAGAAGCACCATCTAAAGAGTAATGCGGTACAACAGAGGGGTCATTGGCCAACTGTTGAATGATTTGAGATAATGAAGAGTCATTGACATGGCCCTACTAGATAGATTCCAACCAATTCAGAACAGACATAGAAATAGCTGAAAGGGAATCTTGGTCATCAAATCTGTGAGAAAGAGCATCCACCACAATATTTTCCTTACCCTTCTTGTAAGTGATCTCATAGTCATAACCCATGAGTTTGCTGACCCATTTCTGTTGTGCTAGGGAGGAGAATCATTGTTCTAGGAAATATTTCAGAGTCTGGTCATTAGTTTTGATGCAAAAATGATTCCCTAGTAGGTATGGCTGCTACTTCTGTATTGCATGCAAAATAGCCATCATTTCCTTCTCATATGTAGAGAGTACTAAATTCTTGCCAGAAAGGGCTTTGCTAGTGAATGCAATGGGATGTTCTTCTTGAAGGAGAACAACACCAAGTCCATTACCGCAAACATCACTCTCAATAGTGAAGGTCTTGGAAAAATCTGGCATAGCTAGAACAGGTGTAGTACACATAGCTTTCTTCAGTAAGTCTCGAATGAGCATCTCAATCTCTATCTTTTGGTGAAATGGGTAGTGGTAGGGCTTGATATTGGGAGGAATGCTTCCAAGAAGGAGCTGAATATAGTGGTCCTCTGGCCATGAGGGTGACAATCCCATTGGTTCAACAAAGACACATGCATACCTATCCAAAATTTGTTGTAGATCAGAAGGAGTAGTGGAGACTGTTGATGGTTACATCTCAATGGAATAGAGCTGGGCAATGACACCATGTGAATTCTTCTTAAGAATCTTTTCCTTGTGATGTAAACTTATGATGTAGAGAGATCTCAGTTGTAAGCCCTTCAATGTGTGCTTTTGCCCATTTTTGGAAAACTACATCCAAAGTTCAACAAAATCCATTAAGATGGGTCCAAGTGTGCGTAACCATTGAGCACCCAAAACCACATCACATCCACCTAAGGGAAAGGAAAACATGTTGGAGCGTAGATTATAATCTACAATAGAGATACGCACATTGTGACACTTCCCTTTGCAAGATAATGTGCCCCCATTAGCAATCATGACTTCAAAGCTGGAGCAAGGATGGACAAAACAATCAACCTGTTTGGCGATCCGAGGGTCAATGAAGTTATGAGTACTACTAGAATCAACGAGTATTGTAAGAGGGAGATTCTTGAAGTAACCCTTGACCCATATGGTTTGTGGGGTGGTGACTCCTGTTAAGGCATGGAGAGAGATCTCTAGGTGGTCTTCCTAAGAAGCATGGTCAACAAGTGGCTGCTGAGGTTCTACTTGATCATCTACTATATCTTGAGCATCCACCCAAACTTTAGTTTCAGGCGGAGAATCCACATCTAATAGGTAGAGATTTTGCTCAACACATTGATGTCCCTGAGTGAATTTCTCATCACAATTATAACAGTCCTTTTTCTCTACGTGCCTGCATCTCTGTTTCAGTCAAATGCTTGATAGGAGTTGTTCTAGGAGCTATCATTGTTTGAGTTCTTTGGGGAGCTACATTTCTGAATCAAACAAAATTGGATTTGGATCATTGTTGAGCTATGATCTTGTCCTCTACTAACTTAGCCCACCCTAGGGTTTCCATCATTGTGTTGGGATGGAACATTTTAACCTTAGATTGAATTACATCCTTCAGACCACTGACAAAACAACTCATGAAGAATTCATCAGACAATCCCTCTATGTGATTGGCTAGTTTGTCAAATTCTATTTGATATTCTCTCACAGTGCCAGTTTGGCAAAGTTTAGTGAGTGCTCCAGTGAAGTCATCAAAAGCACTAGGGCCAAATTATTGCAAAATGAGTTTGCAAAAATTAGTCCATTTTGGCTTGTCATGAGCCTTGATATACCAGCGGAACCATTGAAGGGCTTCATGTTCCAAGTGAAAGGATGCAAGTGGGACTTTGTTGACATCAAAAGTATTATGCAGACTAAAATATTGTTCTTCCTAGGATATCCATCCAGTCGGATCTTCACCATTGAATTGAGGAAAATCAAGCTTCGACCCACAAAAAATTGCTGGAAGAAGAAAACCCAGTGTCTGCAGAAGACTTTGGCTACCATCTATTGTTCATGGTTATATGCTAAAGATTGAGGCTGATAATTTTTTCATCAAGATCTTGGAATTTGGTCTTAAGGGCTGCAATTTCATCCTCCATGTTTTTGCTTCTGTTCAGATTACAACCATAGCCAGGAGATGTTTTTGGGAATGGGTAGAAAAATGTGTGCTAAAACTTTTTTAGTAAAGGAAAATATTGATTTGGGGAAAACTGCGATGGGTAAATAAGATTTGACTAGCTTTAGGACATTTCCTGAGGGAAATGGGAGAAGAAAATGGTGATTTTAGAAGCGGGGTGAAAGAATGGGAAATTTTTTCCAAGAGGGACAAGGGAGCAGAAATATGGAATGAACGTTGTGATAAAATTTCAAGGCTATTGGGTGAGAATCGAAGAAGTTATGAAAACCCCTAAAAATAGACAAATGTGGGATTTCTGGCTTCGATAAGTGGCATTGGGATAGGGTCCTCAAGGAAGGAAATGTGTGGAATGGAATTTCAGGTGTTCTAGTGAAGTTTGAGGGGAAACAAAGTGAAAACAAGAAGGATATGGTGAAAAAATGGAAATATTTATTTATTTATTTTGGAAATGATCTGCCAACTACTCTGGATGGATTCAATCCGTGGTTTGCATGTTGTCAATAGATCTGGGCCCCAGGTCTATTTGGCTTCCTAAAGGTTTAAGGGAGTCACTCTAGCCACCAATGTTGTCTAACGACTTGCGTATTGAGGCAGTACCCCTCACTCCATGGCTTAGGTAAAATTGATAACCGCTTTGCCACAAATGACAGCTCTTGGTTTACCTCACAGATGAGAACTAGTCAATTGGGTAGGGGTCGTTGCCCTTTTCATTGGCAGGTTCTCTCAATCGGCCAGCTACTTCAGGGTTCTTGTGGTACTCCTCACAATGAGTTTTAGGGCTATATACCCAAGCACTTCCCACAGTTAAGTGGATAGGGATGTTCCCTGATCTGAACTTGCAATCCAAATGAACAATACATAGTGCCTAGAGGGCCATTGCAGAAATTGTTTTTGCAAAAAATTCCATCCAACGAGCCCAAGAAAGCACTCTGATACCAGATGCGAGGAACCTCCTACAACAATACAATGAAAAATACATGGAATAACATATTTATATAAATAGCAGAAACACAAAAGGAATTTATTGATCGCAGGCCACTTCGAGGGGGCAACCTCCTTTGAGCAATCTCAATACAATAAATTTGTGGATACCTTCATTGGCCTCAACATGTACTTATATATACTAAGTCTAAGCTAAACAACTACTACTTCCCATGAATATGGGATAATACAATATGCTCACAGGATGACTTACAAAACATATGCGTCCATAGCAACTAATATACTAAAAAAGTAAAGAGAAGGGCTAAACACGAGTTCCTAACAAAGGATGATGATGCGAAGGATGTTTAGGACTAGGTTAAGCATGTGTTGGGATCCACAAGGTGTGTTCCTCTTCCTGGTGTTGTGTGTAGTTCATGTTAAGGCTTGCCCTCTACATGTTTCTGTTAAGAGGTAAACAAAGGAGAAGATGGAATGTGTGAGTACACTAGATCAAACCCTCCTTTCACTCCAACATTTAAGGACAAAGACCGAGCCAAGCCACTACAAAATGGAAGAGGGCTTAGCTACTGATCTTTGTGCTCTTGTTTGTCAAGGAAAGATAAGATTCAACCAAGATTTTATCAAACCCTAAGCTCAGTATGAAGGAAACCCTAGTTAGAAGATAATCAACTTGAAATAGATGATTGACAACAAAAATCTGGAAACCAAAAGTACAAAGAGGATCAGTAAGATGTCAAAACCTATCTCTCGAAAGAAGAGGTGTCAGAGGACAAACTTGGCAACCACCAAAGTCTAGATGTTGGATTCTATCAGAGGTCAGAACTGATGAAATGTTCTAAATGATCCTCAAAACTCAGACCAGAAGCTTGAGGCCTTGTAGACTAGGGTGGCAACCTCCCAAGTCTAATTAGAGGAATATTGGTGCAGGGCACCTAGGAGCACCTTGGTTCCTAAAGTCATTTCGATTGCAATTTTTTTGAATGTTGTGGTTTCGTTTGTAATAAGGATTTAGCCATGATTATATGGTCCTTTTTGTATGGTCAAGATGATTGAGGTGACCATATAAACCTTAATCATGCTTAGTCCATCTGGACCCTTGTTGAGCCACTTAGGCCTAGTAGGCCTAATGTTGGTTTTTAAGTTTGTTTGGGTGATTCTAGTGTTTTAACATGTTGTAGGAAGTAGGATGGTGGTTTTGATTCCTTTGGACAAGCAAACCCAATTGCCATCCTTGTGAAAAGGCAAAAATACCATAGAGTAAAATGTTGCCAATAGTGTCAATGACACATTAGCCAGTTCCAAACCATTTGTGGTAGTTGAATGTGGTTGGAGAAGTTAGACACCAACTAGGATTAGTTGAAAAACATTGTAATTCACTCCTGTATGGCAGAGGAGGTTTGGTACAGAGTTTTGGGGCATTGAAACCACAGAAAATAGTCATTTTTCTTGATTTTCTTACTGTGTACGGCCTATATGGACTTGTCAGGTGTGCAAATGTTAGTTTTTTGAAAGTACTTGGAGTCAGGGTTCATATGCAACTAGTTTGAGGTCTTGAAGTGGTCAGGGTCAAAAGATATTGAATTTTCTTTCAAGACTGGTCTAGAAACCCTATTTTCTAGGGTTTGTCATAGAAATCCGGCCCTAGAATGCATTCCCACTAGTGAAAATTCATAAAAACTGGCGAAATGCAGGCTAGGGATGTACTCTATAGGATTCCAAAAGCATTTGGTTGGGAGATGCTATTTTCAAATTTTAAGGTGATGCCCTAGGTCAAGTATTTCCTTGTATTTGACCAAATTCATGCTATTTGAGGTTGTAGATGACAGAATCCTGATACGGTGAGTGAATGAATGATGGTTTTGAGTTGTTTAGGCATGATAGAGACATTCCAAATTCCTACCCCTAATCTACGCACCCAATTTTGAGCACTTGCTTTGTAACCTAGCCCTAAATTGATCAATTAGGCCTAGAGACCTAATGAGTGTTCTGGATTGCTGGAGTAAAGTTGGAACAGGAGACTTGGGAGTTTAATAGGGTCCCATAAAGGGTATCTAAAACCATCACTTACTTGCCTAGTCATTTGGGATTTTGTCAAGTTTTGATGAGAAAACCTAGTTTGGAGGGCTAGTAACCTTACTAGTCAAAGTATAGGTTGGAGAGTTTTGGGAAGCTGGGGATCAAACCAACTGCATAGAAGGTGTTTGTTGATCTGTCTTAAGGTGTTGGAGAAGACTTAGGGGGTTGGAAAATAGTTTGGACATCAAATCCTTCATATGCCTTGAATGTGCCTTTGGTTGGTTGGGAGGTTGAAGGCTAGTTGAAGTGGGTGAGTGGGCAAAGGACAATAGTGTAAACCCTTGTGTGTTGCTTCCCTTATGCCACTCTGCATCAGGTGGTATCAGAGCCATCAAAGAGATGGGAGATAGAGAAGAAGAGGAGGAAGTCCCTTCAAGAGTGACCAATGTTGAATTGGCAAAGATAGTGAGAGAGCAAGCAGCCAAGAACAGAAGGATGGAGGCTGAGATAGAAAAGTTGAAGAAAGACAAGGACAAGAAGAAGAAGCCAAAAGTCATCTTAGATTTAGATGAAGAGGATCAAGATGATGAAGAAGAAGTGCCAATGGAAGAGCCACAAGGAGGCATGTCAGAGAGACAATTCCTAGATGCACTTGGAAAGTTGAGTAGGAAGGACACTAAGGCAGACTTACCTATGTTTCCTGGTAAGATGAATCCAGAGGAGTGCCTTGATTGGATAGACACAATGGAGAACTATTTTAAATGTGAAGAAGTGGCAGAAAATTAGAAAGTGAGGATTGCCAAGTCAAGAATGAAAGGGCCAGCCTTAAGTTGGTCAAACTTCATTCAAAATGAGAGGATAGAAGATGATAGAAAACCTATCTCTACATGGAGGAAGATGGTACTTGAAATCAAGAAGCAATTTGTCCCTAAGGATTATGAAGTCAACTTGAACAAGAAGTTGCACAACTTGAGACAGAAGGACATGGACGTGAGTACCTACACAGAGGAGTTTCACAAGATGACATTGAAAGCCAAGATGCTTGAGAATGAAAAATAGAAGCTTGCAAGGTATGTCAATGGCCTCAAGTTCTCCATTCAAGATGAATTAACCCTCTTTAACCCGGAGACAGTCCATAAGTGCTTTCAAATGGCATTGAGGATTGAGGATAAGAAGAGGAGAAAAGGTGATTCAAACAGCAACAGCAGAGGTAGAGGAAATTAGAACTTTAGGGGCGGAGGCAGATTTCAAAACAGAGAGAATTTTTCAAGACCCCAAGGAGGCAGATTTCAAGAAGGTAGTCAAGGGGCTGCTGACAGAGACAATGCTGATAAGGGTTAGTTTAGAGGGAGAGGTAATGGCAGAGGAAGAAGTGGGGGCAGAGGTCCTAATGTGTTTACTGGAAGGTGTTTCTCTTGCAATCAGATTGGACATCAGTCCTTTAGATGCCCAGATAAGATTGGAAACATTGCTGCAAATCAGAAAGAAAGAAGAGTACAACTCCTTCAAGAAGAGGACTGTCAAAGCACCACAAGTTATCAAACAACCTCTTCCAAGTTTGCAGCACCTGAGAGTGGAGAGTGCATCATGTTTAATAGATCCCTCATCATGCCAGCCACCAAGGAGCAGCCCCAAAGGAACAACTTGTTCAGAACCACTTGCAAGGTGAAAGGAAAAGTTTTCAAGGTAATAGTTGAATCAGGTTCTTCTGAAAATTTGGCTTCTAATGAAATGGTGACTAAGTTAGGATTGGAAAGAATACCTCATCCTAAATCCTATAGAGTCTTTTGGCTAACCAAGGAACAACAAATTGTGGTCAAAGAGCAATGTTGGGTTGAATTCAAGATAGGTGAATATCATGATAGGATTCTTTGTGAGATAGTAGATATGGATGCATGCCACCTTCTTCTTGGAAGGCCTTGGCAACATGACACAAGTGCCCAACATGATGGTAAGCAAAATGTGATTCATTTGTCTAAGAATGGTGAAAATTTCACAATGACTCCTTTGATTGATGATTGCAAATAGAAGATCATTTCTAGTTCAGTTATGTTGGTAGGTGAAAAAGAGTTTTTGGCTAACCTCAAGGAAGAGAAAGTGCCATGTTTTGTAGTAGTCCTCAAGCCCAAGGATGTAAATCCCAAGAAGGTCAAAGTGCAGCAACCTCTTAGGAGGATTGGACCAAAGGAAGTGGAAGAACTATTGGAGAGGTTTCATGATGTGATAGCTGATGAGAGTAAGGATGCCCTTCCACCAAAGAGGGAGATTAGTCATTGCATTGATCTCATCCCTAGATCTACCCTACCAAACCAAGCAGTCTACAAGTTGACTCTAGAGCAAAATGCTGAAGTGGCAAGACAAATCCAAGACTTGTTGGATAGAGGGCTTATCAGGAAGAGTATTAGTCCATGTGCAGTACCTGCAGTACTTGCACCCAAGAAGGAAGGAACATGGAGACTATGCACTGACTCTAGGGCCATCAACAAGATCACTATTAGGTATAGATTTCCAATGCCTAGAATAGAAGAACTAATGGATTGCTTGGGTAGGGCTAAATATTTTACCAAGATGGATCTAAAAAGTGGTTACCACCAAATCAGGATAAGGGAGGGGGATGAGTGGAAAATCGCCTTCAAAACCAATGAAGGACCATTTGAATGGGTTATCATGCCTTTTGGCTTGTCAAATGCACCAAGCACCTTCATGAGATTGATGAATGAGGTGCTAAAACCTTTCCTTAACAAGTTTTTTGTTGTGTATTTGGATGATATATTGGTTTTTAGTGACAGCAAGGAAGACCACATAAGACATATCCATCAAGTGCTCAGGAGGCTTCAAGAGGAGAAGTTGAGAATCAATCTTGACAAATGTGTCTTCCTACAAGAAGAGTTGATATTCTTGGGGTTTGTCATCTCTAAGGGAAGCCTAAAAATGGATCCAAGTAAGGTTGAAGCCATTCTTAATTGGCCAACACCTACAACAGCCTCTGAGGTAAGGAGTTTCCATGGTTTGTGTAGCTTTTATAGAAAGTTCATTAGAGGGTTTAGTGGCATTTGTGCTCCACTTGTTGACACCATAAAAGGGGGCAAGAAATGTGTGTTTGTATGGACAAATAAGGCCAACCAAGCCTTTGAACTATTAAAGAAAAAAATATCAGAACAACCAGTCCTTGTTCTTCTTGATTTTGATAAGGTTTTTGTGGTAGAGTGTGATGCAAGTAAGAGGGTTGTAGGGGGAGTCCTAAGTCAAGATGGAAGGCCTGTAGCCTTCTTTAGTGAGAAGTTAAATGAGGCAAAACAAAACTACTCCACTTATGATCTAGAGTTATATGCCATGGTTCAGTCATTGAGGAAATGGAGACACTACTTATTGCCAAAGGAATTTATAGTTTTTACTGATAACCATGCATTGAGCTTCTTGAACAGGCAGCAAAAGTTAAACCACAGACATGTCAAGTGGATGGAGTACATCCAAGCATACACCTTCTCCATAAAACACAAGAAAGGAGTGGCCAATAAGGTAGTTGATGCCTTAAGTAGGAGGAATCTTGTTGTGCAGACCATACAGTTGGAAAGTACATGTATTCATGCCATCAAAGATCAGTATGCAGCAGATGAAGGCTTCAAAGAGCCATACCTATCTTGCAAGGCCATGACAGGAAGGTATAACACTGATTTTTTTGATTTTTTGTTACAAGATGGATATCTTTTCAAGGGTAGCATGTTGTGTATCCCAAGGGGGTCTGTTAGAGAGAACATTATCAAGGAAAAGCACTATGGCAGCATGTCAGGCCACTTTGGTATTGACAAGACCCTAGAATTGGTTAGGAGATACTATTTTTGGCCCAAGTTGCCAACCGATGTAAGGAAGTTTGTTGAAACTTGTCAAATTTGCCAAAGAGCAAAGGGGCATACATCAAATGCAGGTTTATACACTCCTCTACCTATTCCTTCAAAGCCTTGGGATTCCATAAGCATGGATTTTGTACTTGGTTTGCCTAGGACAAAGAATGGACATGATAGCATATTTGTGGTTGTTGATATGTTCTCAAAAATGGCTCTCTTCATCCCATGTAAAACCACACATGATGCCTCACACATAGCAGGTCTTTTCTTCAAGGAAATAGTCAAATTACATGGTTTACCTTTGTCAATCATCTCAGACAGAGACCCCAAGTTCATGGGACACTTCTGGAGGACACATTGGAAGAGACTAGGTACAAACTTGTCATTATCATCTGCCTATCACCCTCAGTCTGATGGACAAACAGAGGTGATTAATAGGTCACTTAGCAACCTCCTAAGATGCCTAACAAAGGAGCAGGGTGCTAGTTGGGATTCAATTTTGGCTCAGGCAGAGTTCTCATACAATGACACTATCAATAGAAGCACCGGCCTGTCTCCTTTCCAAATTGTTTATGGCACTCACCCAAGGGGTATTTTGGAACTTAGGAAGGTTAAAGGACTAGAAAACAGTAGTGCCTTGGCTGAAGACTTCATTCAAGTGATGAAAGATGTCCATGAACAAGTACAACAAAAATTGTTGTCCACTTCTCAAAAATATAAACAGTTTGCTAATAGAAGGAGAAGGGATTTGCAGTTTAAAGAAGGGGATTTGGTAATGGTCCATCTAAAGAAGGAGAGGCTCCCTGTAGGTAAACACACTAAGCTACTCATGAAGAAGATTGGGCCTTGTGAAGTGCTCAAGAAATGTGGAGAAAATGCATATAAAATCAGACTTCCGGATGGCATTGCTTTGTCTCCAATTTTTAATCTTTCAGACCTTTATCCCTATAAAGGAACTGATCCTTAGACTATTTTTAAAGAAGACCAAACTAATCAAACACTCCAGGAACTGATTCCTTCATCTCCTGATTAGATTGAGTGCATTTTGGATAAGAGGATTGCAAAACAAACCAGGAGGCACACCTATCATGAATACTTGGTGAAGTGGCTAAACAAACCTCAGGAGGATGCCACTTGGATGAGTAGATCAGACATTGAGAAGGCAGGTTTCACATTTGACAACATTCCAACTCAAGAAACTTGAGTTCTGTTTGATAGTGGGTGTATGGTGCAGGGCACCTAGGAGCACCTTGGTTCCTAAAGTCATTTTGATTGCATTTTTTTTAAAGTTGTGGTTTTGTTTGTAATAAGGCTTTAGCCATGATTATATGGTCCTTTTTGCATGGTCAAGATGATTGAGGTGACCATATAAACCTCAATCATGCTTAGTCCATCTGGACCCTTGTTGAGCCACTTAGGCCTAGTAGGCCTAATGTTGGTTTTTGAGTTTGTTTGGGTGATTCTAGTGTTTTAACATGTTGTAGGAAGTAGGATGGTGGTTTTGATTCCTTTGGACAAGCAAACCCAATCGCCATCCTTGTGAAAAGGCAAAAATACCATAGAGTAAAATGTTGCCAATAGTGTCAATGACACATTGGCCAGTTCTAAACCATTTGTTGCGGTTGAATGTGGTTGGAGAAGTTAGACACCAACTAGGATCAGTTGAAAAACATTGTAATTCACTCATGTATGGTAGAGGAGGTCTGGTACAGAGTTTTGGGGCATTGAAACCACAGAAAATAGTCATTTTTCCTGCTTTTCTTACTGTGTACAGCTTGTATGGACTTGTCAGGTGTGCAAATGTTATTTTTTTGAAAGTTCTTAGAGTTAGGGTTTATATGCCACTAGTTTGAGGTCTTGAAGTGGTCAGGGTCAAAAGATATTGAATTTTCTTTCAAGACTGGTCTAGAAACCCTATTTTCTAGGGTTTGTCATAGAAATCCGGCCCTAGAATGCATTCCCACCAGTGAAAATTCATAAAAATTGGTGAAATGTAGGCTAGGGATGTACTCTATAGAATTCCAAAAGCATTTGGCTGGGAAATGTTGTTTTCAAATTTTAAGGTGATGCCCTAGGTCAAGTATTTCCATGTATTTGACCAAATTCATGCTATTTGAGGTTGTAGATGACAGAATCCTGATAGGGTGAGTGAATGAATGATGGTTTTGAGTTGTTTTGGCATGATAGAGACATTCCAAAATCCTGCCCCTGATCTATGCACCCAATTTTGAGCACTTGCTTTGTAACCTAGCCCTAAATTGATCAATTAGGCCTAGAGAGCTAATGAGTGTTCTAGATTGCTGGAGTAGAGTTAGAATAGGAGACTTGGGAGTTTGATAGGGTCCCATAAAAGGTATCTAAAACCATCACTTACTTGCCTGGTCATTTGGGATTTTATCAAGTTTTGATGAGAAAACCTAGTTTGGAGGGCTAGTAGCCTTACTAGTCAAAGTATAGGTTGGAGAGTTTTGGGAAGTTGGGGATCAAACCAACTACATAGAAGGTGTTTGTTGATCTGTCTTAAGGTGTTGGAGAAGCCTTAGAGGGTTGGACAATAGTCCAGACATCAAATCCTTCATATGCCTGAATGTGCCTTTGCTTGGTTGGGAGGTTGAAGGCTAGTTGAAGTGGGTGAGTGGGCAAAGGACAATAGAGTAAACCCTTATGTGTTACTTCCCTTGTGCCACTCTGCATCAAATATTTTGGAATTATTTCTAGATCCTGAAACTCTATTTCCTACATTACTTCCTTGTAGCTCCACTTTTCCTAAAAGCTATACCTGTAACCTGCACATAAGATGACAAGAGAGGGGTTTGGGGATTGTGGTTTTTAGAGATTTTCCTCAATCAAATCCTAGGTTAGAATTCAAGCTTTCCCAATACCATTGTCAATGAGAGACCATACCCTTATAGGGCAAAGGCAAAAGATAATCCAAATGATGAAATGATTCAAATAACAATAATGTCACCTCAGAGGTGAAGCCCTTGGGAGGATGAAAGCTCTTCAACTCACAAGGAGATGGATGGTGAGGGCATATCCGCAACAAGCACACAAATACAAAAACCAAATCTGTAACAATAACACAATGAATGCCTTGAATACTCTTTGCTCTAATGTCATAAGTTCGTATTATCCATCTAGGTGTAAAATGAAGTCATAAACTCACTTATATATGCTTTCTTGCTAACATTTATGAATTTAAATCACAAAAGCCAACAAGGAGAAACATTTTGGAAGGGTCCAAGCTGACATACCAAAAGTTAGCCCTGACCAATTAGGAGAGACTTGGGTGGTTGGCACCCAAGTCTAGGGGCCTAAATGGGGTTAGGGTTAAGTTAAAGGAGGTCCCAAGGGTTGAAAATGTCATGGGTGTCAGGGAATTTCCTTTGAGATGATCAATTATAATGTAAAATGAAGTATAAGGAACAAATAGGACCTAGGAGCTAAACTAGGAGGTAAAAAGGCATGTGGTCACTTTTTACTCCATAACATTTAGCCCCCACTTTAATGTATGTATGACCTTGCAATCCATACATGCATTAAAGCACGATCAAAGCACATCAGACACACCAAACACAACCTAAGTTTGAAGACTATCACTAGTCCCCAACCTCAAGCAAACATAAGGAACACTTAACAGTCACATAAGACACAATGAATACAATAAGGAAGCATGCAATACACAGAGAATACAATGAAGCATGTAATACACGGAGAAGACATGAATACAGTCATGCAATACATAGAGAAGACATGATTAAGCAATTACATATCCATATATAAAAAATGCTAACTAAAGTAAACAAAACACACATGTGAAGACACACGAAACACATATAGTGTAGGGAGGGACTCATCGCCACACAACTTTAGACTATGCCAAAACATGCAAGACATGCAGAGAAGACACATAAAACACATGGAAGAGATAGAATACACAAGTACCACATAGTATGCCATAGACACACTATACATCTTATACATGACAAACACGAGTGATGGGGAGAAGATCATCAATACTCCACTATCTAAAACATGCCGAACACACTTGACAGTTGAGCTATACTACCACAACTGCCAAAGACACACTTAAGGGTGAATAGCTCAAGATCCAACCCTGCCTCGTGATGAGGACTTTGTATAAAAGGATATGCACTAGCTCAATAGATACTCCATCGTGCCTCATGATGAGGGCTTTGTATAAAAGGATATGCACTAGCTCAAGAGATACATCATCTCACCTTACGATGATGGCTTTGTTGCTTTCTTTTTAAAAGGATGTACACTAGCTCAAGAGATACACCATCCCACCTCGTGATGAGGGATTTCAAACATGCTTTGTTAGTGTGAAAATAATTAAGTAGATAACATTATATATGCCCCCACCTTAAGGTGGTTGATCCTACTTATCGGTATCAAGCACATTAAGGTAGAGTGAAAACATGCAAGGGAACGATAGATTTCACAAAGCCCATGTCCCCAAAGGTGACATGTGCCACGATCACTTAATGTTCCCACAAACACATCAATATTTGTTTTTAAGATAATGAACATGATATAAACTTTGGTTAAAAAATCTTTCTCTAAGATAACAACCAAATCAATTTGTAGAAGCTATGCATGAAATAATTTATCAAAGACCAAGACTACATGTATGGGTTCGGAACTGAGTATAGACATTGGGATATACTTTAGATATCTTAGAACTGAGTGTAGTGACAAGGTGAGATACAAAACCATCCAAAGTGCATTGAAGCAGATTGAGAGTATCATAAAATGTTTGTTACAAGAGATTTCATAGGATGAATCACAACATAGATTGATTCTACTAGATATATATATATATATATATATATATATATATATCATCTTCATATATGGACTAGGTCCATTTTTGATTTCTTGATGAAGGGATGCATGGTCCTTATCATTATTTATTCAATGTTTTCATCATCTGCTAGATAGTAGAGCCACTGAAGGAGTGAAATAATAAAAATGAGAGAGGAGACAAAAGTGACTTGGGTTTGCAATAGGGGGAGATGCCCTAAGACATCCCCCTTGGTGTTATGCCCCCCAGGCACAACAAACAACAATAAAGCAGATGAGAGCAAAGATAGAAGGATAAAGAAACATGTAGAAGAATGGTCACAATAGAGGTAGTCTCCTTGTATCCTTGACCTTACAAGAGTATCAAGGGTCATGCAAAGAGAGCTAAACAACATATAACATAGCACAGGGGGACACAACATGACATATGTAAATATATATCTAAGAAGATGCTAGTCTTGCAAGCATCTTAGAGAGGTGCTCCATCAAGAATGACAAATTATGTGAGAATTTCATACCTGCTTGATGTTGATTTGTAGGATGGCCATACGGTGCTTGCTTCTCAAGACCCAGTATGTTAAAAATCTTTTGTTGCTTATGAGGAGGGAAATCAGTGCCATTTCCCACTGATGATAGTCGCCTTGTTCTTTTCCTTTCCTTTGCCTTCTTAGTCTGATTAAAGAGCCTTTCACGATGAAATTGAATGCTTCTAATTGATACCACTTTCTCTTGCTTCAAGTGATTACATATATGCTGTTCTAATTGCATATCTTGTGCATGTTGGTTATCTCCTAATCCATAAAGGGATAATAGAGGAGGAACCTTAGCATAGATACCTTTTCCACATGGGTGAGGTAAATCTTCAGTTGTCATCTTATCCACTTCTAACATACCCACTATGCCATCATAATCAAAATAGTCATCTTCAATCTCTATTGCATTTTGTTCCACCATATTGCTGTCACTATGCTTAGGAAAAGGATTAGTGAATATTTGGAGATTTTGATTCGAAGGCGCTACCGACTTATTTCCATTGTCATTCACACCAGTAACTTGTATCATATTAGAATCGATGAGGTTTTGAATTTCATGTTTAAGACACATACATCTTTTGGTATCATGTCCCAGAGAGAGGTGATAGTGACAATAAGCATTAGCATTGAATGAAGGTTCTTGTGGCCTTGAACTTGTTGGGAAAATGTGTCTCAACCTTGCAATTATATAAGGTTTATTGTTGATAGGATATATATATATATATATATATATATATCCTAGTTACACCGACAGGTATAATATACAATGGGAGTATGGGGTGGAGTGGGATGCGTGTCAACATTTTTTTGTTAACAAAAAATGTTAAATGGCTGACATACATTAAATTAATGACATATTGTAAATCTGGACTATTCATTATTAGGTTTTAGATCTGATGGTAGATATTTTGTTGGCTTGTCTTGTCCTAGAAGGTAACCCTATTTTATGAGGGTGTTGCATTATGGCTACGGTATCATGATGTATTCTAAGAGTCTGATAGTAGCTGTGTTGTCTCTAGATCTCTAGTGGTGATACTCCTATGAGAAGCTTTCTCTACAAGTATATTGTAATATTTGTGATTTCTGAATAATATATTAGGTAGCTTTTGGAGTGTGGGTTTTTTTCTCCCAAAAGGGTTTTCCCCATGTAAATCATTATGTTTTTGTATGCATGATATCTATGTTTATTTCTGCTAAAGTTTTTGTAACTATTAAAGATCTATAAAGTTTTGCATTATCCTCCTCTCAAGATTAGTGTAGGAAGTTGTTCTGTTACCTTAGCTTCCTTACAAGTGGTATCAGAGCCTAATCACCTTTGGTTTCAGTTGTGGGTTGTTGGGTTTTTTGAACTACTCCAAATTTTAGTGGGAGCTTGTGAAGAAGGCACTTTGTGATCTTGTTGCACAAATTTTTAGATGGCAAGTTCATCAAGGAGAATATAGGTGGATGAATTTTTGGAAATAATTTTGAAATGTGGAAGATGAAGATGGAGGATCTGTTGATAGATCGAGATCTGTGGGATGCTATTGATGAGAAGGTTTCAAGGCCTATAAATCCTACTTTGGCTGTTCAATATGATGTTATGGACCGTAAAGCGAAGGGTCTAATCAGATTGTGTTTGGGAGACTCTATTTTAATCAATGTCCATGAAGAGATCTCTGCACAAAAACTATGGAAGAAGCTTGGTGAGATGTATCAAGCCAAATATTTAGTGAATAAGATTTTATTCAGGAAGAAATTGTATTCCTTGAGAATGGAAGAGAGTGGATAAATTACATACCACCTAGAAGCATTCAATATGCTAGTGGCTCAATTGACATTAGTTGGTGTCAAAATGGATGAGGAGGAGAAATGTCAGATATTGCTTTGTTCTTTGCCTGAGTCGTGGGATTCTCTTGTTATGGCTATTAGTAGTACTTCTATTATATTGAAGACTGAAGATGTGGTGGGTTCTTTTCTTTCTAAAGAGATGAGGAGGAAGGTATACATTAGTGCCAAGGAGGCCCTAAATTTTTGTGGAAGAGCTAAGGAAAAAGGAAAGAAGAATGAGAAGCAAGATAAATCCAAGTCCAAGGGGAGATCCAAATCTCCTGAAAAGTTCAAAGTTGTTTGTTGGAATTGTGGAAAGCGTAGACATATTTGTAAGGAATGAAAAGAAGAAAAGAAGAAGAAAAAGAAGAGATTTGATTTTGATTATGAGTCTAAGAAGGAAGATGGTGATGCATTCATTGCAGCTTTGGCAACTTGTGTAGGTAATGATGCATGATTAATTGACTCAGGTGCATCTTTCCATATGACCTTTAATAGAGATTGGTTTTCTAAATATGAAGAATTTGATGGAGGTAAGGTGTACTTGGATGATGATTCTTATTTAAATATTGTTGGCCATCGTAACGTTAAAATTGGGTTTCCTAATGGTAGAATAAAAAGGATTAATGGTGTGTTGCATATCCTTGGATTAGCACGAAATTTGTTATCTGTGAGCAAACTAATAGATGCAGGTGTGGAGGTAGTATTTTCTAATGCAGGATACAATATGGTTAGAGGTACTATGGTGATTGCTAGAGGTGTTAGATATGGCACATTATATAAGCTTGATGCATGCACTGTTGAGTGAAATAGTACTTCTATGAAAATCAAGTTTGTGGAAGAGGTGAGGGTTTCATCTTCGGCAGATGGTTTGGGTAGCCAATTGTGCTCTTTCTTATAAATAAAAGTTACATGTAGATGGTCATGGCTTTTGGGTACCCAATTGTGCTCTTTCTTATAAATCAAAGTTACATGTAGAGAAAACTATGTTATGGTACTAGAGACTTTGCCACATTGGACAAAAGGGTCTAAGGACCTTGAAAAATAAAAAACCTTGTTGAAGGGTTGTCTAATTGTAATCTTGAGTTTGATTTCTGTGAGCATTGCATTTATGGAAAACAAAACTGTGTTTAGTTTTACTTGAGTTCTCATAAATCTTGTGTATTGGATCTTATTCATTCTGATGTGTTTGGTCCTATAGATGTTCGTTCAATTAGAAAATCCACACACTATGTTTCATTTATTGATGACTATAGTAGAAGGACATGGGTATAGTTTCTAAAGAGTAAATCTGAAGTTTTCAATTGATTTCAAGAATTTAAAGCAATGGTTGAGTTGCAGACTGAAAAGAAAATAAACTGTTTGAGGACTGATAATGGTGGTGAATTTTGCTCTAATGATTTTTATAGATTTTGTAAAGATTGTGATATTCATAGACAAAAGACAACTCTGTATTCTCCACAATAGAATGGAGTTGCATAAAGATGAATATGACACTAATGGAGAAGGCTAGGTGTATGTTGAGTGGTGCTGGTCTAGAACAAAGGTTTTGGGTTGAAGCTATTGCCACTGCCTGTTACCTAATTAACAGGTCTCCTACATCAACTCTTGTTGATAAGATGCCTATAGAGGCATGGTCAGGTCACAAGCCTTCATTAAGACATCTTATATTTTTTGGTTGCGAGCCATATGCACATGTGTCAAAGGAGAAGTGAACAAAGTTGGATAACATGGCTGTGAAATGTATCTTTATTAGATATAGTTATGGTGTGAAAGGATACAAGTTTTGGGATCCTGTTGCATAGAAGGTAATATATAGTAGAAGTGTTGTTTTTAGAGAAACTAAGCCTTCTTCTATTACATTGCAGCTAGAACAAAGTAAATAGGAAGATGTGATTTAATTTCCTTATACACCTGAGAAAGTTTAATTGAGGCCCATAGATAGACAAGAAGTTGAGGAGAGCTCATCTAGCTCTGAATCTTCAGAAGAGGAGGAAGAACCTCCAACTTAGCTTGTTTGTAGGTCTACAAGGCATACACAACCACCTGAAAGGTATTCACCTAATTATTAGAGATGTATTTATGCTTTGAATACTAACATGGATGAACCTAGATCTATAGAAGAGGCATTAGGTGTGAATGATGAAGAATCCTGGAAGATTTCTATGGATGAAGAAATGACATCTTTGAAAAAGAATGATACATGGGATCTTGTACCATTGGTTGAAGGACAAAAACATGTTGGTTGCAAATGGGTGTTCAAGAAAAATATTAGTTTAGATGGGGGTATTGAGAAGTACAAAGCAAGGTTGGTTGCAAAAGGTTGCTCTCAAGTTGAGGGTGTTGATTATGGTGAGATATTTTATCCTATTACAAAAATGACATCCATTAGATTTTTTCTTTCTATTGCTATTGCTTATGATTTAGAGGTTGAACAAATGGATGTGAAAATTATTTTCCTTCATGGTGACTTAGAGGAGGATATTTATATGACACAGCCAGAGCACTATGTGGTGAAAGGTAAAGGTAATTTGGTTTGTAAATTGAAGAATTCTTTGTATGGCCTAAAACAAAGTCCTAGGATGTGGTACCAGAAATTTGATACATATGTGTTGAGTTTTGGATTTGAGCGTTCTAAATTAGATCATTGTGTTTATTATAAAATTGATGGTGATCATTTCCTATTTATTGCATTATATGTTATTTTTTGGTAGAGGGAAAGGTATGATTTCAGAACTGAAATCTCAACTTGCTGCTAAATTTGAAATGAAAGACCTTGGTGCAACTAGACACATTCCTAGGATGGAAATTAGAAGAGATAGAGTGAATAGAAAGCTATGGCTTGGCCAAAGTATGTCAATTCAATTTTACAAAGGTTTAACATGAAGGACTGTAGACCATTGTGTGTTCCCTTTTTAGTTGGAGTAAATTTATCTATTTTAGATTGTCCAACATCTCCATTAGAGATGGAAGAGATGAGAAGAGTGCCTTACCAGAGTGCATTTGGAAGTTTGATGTATTCTATGGTTTGTACTAGACTAGACATTGCCCAACCAGTGGGAGTTCTTTCCAGATATATGTCTAATCCTGGTAGAGCTCATTGGGATGCAGTTAAAAGAGTCTTCAGATATTTGCATGGTACCCTAGAGTATTCCTTGTGTTATCATAGTAATTTGACTGAAGATGATATTTCCCTTGATATTCATGTTTATGTGGATTTCGATTGGGTAGGTGATATTGATAGTAGATGATCCACCAGTGCTTATGTGTTTACTTTATTTGGTGGTGCAATTTGTTGGATGAGTAAGCAACAGGTTGTGGTTGCTTTGTCAACAACTAAAGTTGAGTATATGATAGCTACTCATTCTTACAAAGAAGCCATTTGGCTTAAGAGACTATGTTTAGATATTGGAATAAAACAAGGTGTAGTGACAATTTATTGTGATAGTAAGAGTGTGATCTGTCTAGCTAAGAACCTGACATTTCATGCCAGGACCAAGCACATTGATGTACAGTATCATTTTTTTAGAGATATGGTCAAAGATGGCGGGGTGAAGTTGGTTAAGGTAGAGACTTTGATGAATTTTGTAGATTCTTTAACTAAGTCTGTGAGCACAAAAAAGTTCAGATGGTCTTTAGAGACTATAGGCCTTTTGGCCCCTAGAAATTAAGAGACAATGTTTCCTCCCTCTCGTTGCTCTTGCAAGGTGTTCAACAAGTGGGAGATTTTTTGGGAAAATGTGTCTCAACCTTGAAATTATATAAGTTTTATTGTTGATAGGATATGTAGTGCCCCTCATTTTTGCTTTTGTTAGAATGATAGTTGTTTCATTAGGTCTGGACATTATGATATCTTGTTTGATGATGGATTTACTATTATGATTTTTAGTTGATGATACTCTATTAATGTTGATTACTACTATGATGACATTTGATGATACTATTATTACTGGTGTTTTATGCTTATGTTATGATTAGTTATGGATTTAATTGACTATGTGGATTAATCTTATTATGTGTATCATGCAATTATCTAATGATGGTTCTTATTTAGTCATTCAGTAACTAATTGTTTTATCTTAATTATTAAGCAATTATATGTTATTCATAATGTGTTTATTTGTTTTATGCATTGGTGAAAGGGACAGTGTCACATTACTCATGTGTGAGTACCCTGCTACGCTGTGAATCCCTTTCATGGTATGTTTGACTGTATGATTAAATATCTGCTTGTTTGACTATTTTGTTTGTTGCAGGATGCAGGTATTTGGCATCAACTCCACCTGAATTGATAGGTCTGAGCATGCTTTAACACCAATGGAAATCATTGAATGGACATAACGTAAGGTCCCTAGCTATGTCACCATCCTTGAAAAGGATGAGTATCCCGTCATGTATCCTATCAGTAAGGTCAGTTGGGCATGATTGTAGGTCATTGTTGTTCGATCGCGTTTTGTCATCAGGTATTGTTTAGCATGTGGTTTATTAGGTTGTAATGTTGTGATTATTGTTTTGGTTAATTGCTTAATAAAATAGAAATTATTAGGGCACTTTGATAAATAAATTTATTGTTTGAATGTTGTCATAAAATATTCTATATTATAATTTAAGAGTAATAAATAATCTTATGTGCAAGTTGTCACATATAGTAAATACTAAATAAATAAAAATTTGAATAAAATCTTTTGTCTAATTGCATATTAAATGAATTGTTTTGAGAAATGAAATAGGAGGAGAGAGTGGGTAGTCAGTAATGGGTGAATGAATTTATTATTTTTGAATTTATTGTATTTGCTATTTTATGTATTGGAGCGTATATTTTGGGGGAGCGAAACTCATATCTCGGTATTAACTTGGCAACGAGTGCAACATGTGAAGAGAAAAATAGTGTGCATGGAAAGTATGATAAGGCTCATGATTCTGTGTTTTAAAGAAAAGAAGGGGCTTTTTGTCTACAATTAAAGAAGATCAAACAGAGGAGGAAGATTTCCTTTGTTGGGTATGTGATATTGTTTTCAAATCTTTATCCACAAGATTTTATTTTCTTTAGGTTGCATGAGCCTCTTCAACAACCCATTTTAGTACATTATTGTGAACTTAGAAAATTGACTTCTCTTAAGAAATCATGTATATGATCCCTCAATTTGCTTGCATGTCTACCAACTGCGCTCTGCATATGATTCAGCATTTGCATACTTTCCTAATGTTATTCTTTTCATGGACATAACTATTCCTATTCAAATCCTGCAATCTTTGCATTTCATGCAAACACCTTCTTTGAGACTTTTTGTTAACCAAATCATATACTTCCATATTTTGTATGCATGTCTTTTGGAATATATGCAAGTTTTTCCCCAACACTTGTAAATATCTTATACCATGTTGTCTTATTTGGTTCATTTTGTTTCTCTATCAACTGAATTGTCCAGCTGCATGGCATTAATGAGCCGAAGAAATGGAACTTTTAAATGCAAGCATAAGCAAGTCCTTCTAAGATTAAGTCTGTTTTAGGTAAATCATAAACACAATTTCCTCCAGAGGTCCATCTGTTGGGGCTGAGACCGAGGCCTACGTTTTCATTTTGGCACCAACAAGCTCATATCGGATGCAATAGAGTAGACCATAATTGCTAGCTTTTGGTAATCACCCTTTATGTCTATGTGTTTAAGCTTGGTTCTCACTTAAGGTGTTCCTTTGTATGGGTGAAATGGTGGAATGACATTTTTATTTGTTTTTCTTTGATCATGGAACCTTTAATTTCTGTACTATATAGATGCTACTTGTAACGCCCAGTACGGGTAAGAAAATCAACCATGCACACATAGTAATGCAATAAGAATTCCAATGTGATTGACATATGAAAAACTCTCAGCCTCTTAACTTGAAGGCCATGCACTCCATTTTGTTTATATCCTGCATTCTCAAGTAGTTCATGTGCCTCCTAAGCATCCATTATTGCATTTGCTTGAAGTTTCTAAAGCCAGATCAACCATCCTCTTTGTGCACTGCCTGCAATTAGGGCATTCTATGGAATTAACATTTCCTTGAAGTATTTTATCTCCTAGCTCAGCACCCTACCCATGCTTTTACATTTGATTGAAGTTTATAAAACCTTTTCACAAAATTTTTGTTGTGAGTCTTCTATAATTATTGCATTCCATAGGATGACATCTCTTTGAGGCATACCATCAAACAATCCATGTGCCTTGTTTATGCTTCCACATTTTGCACAACTAGAGCATTTCCAACTATATTATTTTTCACAATCCTCCTTCCTTTATGTCTTGATGGACATCCATATCCTAACCTCTTGTTGCACCATCCTTTTAGAAGTTTAACTAGTTGTTTTGGTCGAATCCTATGCCTTGATTTTGGGCAGATATCTCGGTCTTATCTTATGAAGTAAAGTTTTAAAAAGCAAATCCTATCTTTTTTGTTCTTATCATGCCTTTCAAAAATATTTCTAAAATAATAATTTATAATCTCTAAAGGTCAAGAAGAATATGAATACCTTGTAATTTATAATAAGAAAATAATTTCTTTAAATAGAAATTTTTGAAATAATTGTGTTAATAGAAAGATTAATACATGACTAATGAGTGTGAATGATTTTGAATGTTCTTAGGATTATAAAGTAAATTCATGTGATGTTCTTTTATATATAAATAGAGCATCATAGATAACAGGAATAACTATGTTTTAGAATATGAATGTTCTCTATCCTTTATGACTAGTTTTGGTTTATAGTTAGTTTCTATTTCTTTCTTCTTCTTTAATATACTTATATTTTCTTTACTTTTTAAAAGTGGAATCGAACTTCTATGGGTAGAATGATATTAGGTTCAATATCACCTTAGTGTCATTATTAATATATTCTTTCACTTATACCTTTCTATTACTTTTCGAAGAGTTTAGGCTTAATAAAGACTACATGATTTTATCTAAATACTTAGATTAGAAGAGTTACTTTTTTTGGTTAGATATATCCTTTTGTTAGATAGAGATACTTTTATTAGTTAGATAGGTACTTTTGATAGTTAGATATATCCTTCCGTTAGATATATGAATTTGGATTTAAGATGAATTGTATATCCTTTTAACCTTGACTAAGTGGTAACTTCATTCTTTTAGTACACTAATCTTATGGTCATAGATATATTGTTTTGTCTTCAAACATTATGTAAATGTTATCATGTCTTAGTTTCAATTGAGATGGGGTATTGATAGGATAAGCCACATAGCATCCTTCTAAATCTAAAATCTTTTTCAATTTATTAATTTAATTGTAGTTTTCTTGATTCTTAAATGTTTTACAAGCTTAGAGTGATTAATGTCATTATTATGTTGTTCATGTTATGTCTTTCATTAATTGTATCTAACTTGTGTTTAGTATTGTGTTTGATAATGAGGGAGATCTTGGTATTTGTAAAAGAGGAAGTATTTTGTTTATGATTGTTGTATTTGCATCACTTGGAAGTTTTGGGACAATGATTTTGAGTTGATCCTTGTGATTATGTTTAGCATGCAAGAAGGTAAATGCCTTGCATTGTATATGAATATTTTTCATTATATGTCTTGCTTGATGGATAGGGTCTTCTAGATGTAGGTAGGGGAGTGGCTTTCAATATGGGGTTGAGGCCCAAAGTTAGCCAAGATAACCCATTGAAAGTTGGTAACCAAGTGATAACCTAATTAATGAATTAAGGGGTTGGGCAGTTAATCACATTAAGTAAGATAATGATATGCTTTACTCATGGCTCAAGTGCTCATTCAGGCTTGAGATGAGATGAGAAGGCTTGGAATTGCAAGATCAACTACCTTGTCCTCATGAAGGGTATGTTGATTTTGCATGATTTTGTATGGGGGACGGGGATCGGGAGAGGCTTCCAGGACAATCTAGGATGGGGGCCAAGGCCTAGGAAGGTCCACCAGGACAACCCATATCAAGCCATGTGATAACACTCCTCCCTATTGCAGTCTAGCACTCCCTAGTTGTATTTCCTCCTTCGTTGTGTGATTGCCTCTGGAAGTGATGTTTGAGCTACTTGTGGTATTGACCTGTGTTGTTGTAGTCATGTGTAGTCCTTGTTCCTTATAGTTTATTGTCTACCTGACTATTTATTGTAGTAGGACCTTATGTTATCTCCTAGCATGGGGGGTGGACCTTAGGGTTCCACATGGTTAGGTGGTTGTGCTTTTACCTCCATTGGTTTTCTTGCTATTGATTGTGTGCAAGAAGGAAGTATTACTTGTGGATTTTAGACCTTGATCTAGCTCAAGGAGCCAGATAATCATGTTCTTGCCTTGTAGAATCATGTACTATTGTCTTGATGTATATACCCCATTGTAATCCAAAAAGAGATATTGTTGCAATGTAAATGTCTACTCCCTCTTGTAAAGGAAATTGAATTTGTACTTGTAATACCTTATATAGGATCTTGATGTTTACTTATTGATGATATATTATGAAGTAAATGTATGTGTAGATTCATTTGATGTATTTGGTTTTAGAATGAACCATGGTTGTTAGTTAGATCATGTAAATAATTAGTAATGCAGTCATGGAATCCCTAGAGGATAAGCTTAACTTGGATGTTATGTATAATTATGATTTACATTTCATTGTTATTTCCTTCTTTAAAAAAAAAATTGTCCTTTTGTTTAGCTTAGTCGAGTTGTTCCCTAGGGTTTTGTGGCGGGGTGTTACAGGATATATATATATTTCCTAGTTACACCGATAGGTGTAATACATAATGGGAGCATGGGGTGGAGTGAGATGCATGTTAACATTTTTTGTTAACAAAAACTGTTAAATGGCTGACATACATTAAATTAATGATATATTGTAAATCTAGACCATTCATTATTAGGTTTTAGATCTGATGGTAGATATTTTTTGGCTTGTCTTTCCATACAAGGTAACCCTATTTTATGAGGGTGTTGTATTATGGCTGTGGTATCATGATGTGTTCTAAGAGTTTGATTGCGGTCGTGTTGTTTTTGGATCTCTAGTAGTGATACTCCTATGAGAATCTTTCTCTGCAAGTATATTGAAATCTTTGTGATTTCTAAATAATATATTGGGTGGCTTTTGGAGTGTGGGGTTTTGGGATTCTCTGCAAGTATATTGAAATCTTTGTGATTTCTAAATAATATATTGGGTGGCTTTTGGAGTGTGGGGTTTTTCTCCCAAAAGGGTTTTCCCTATGTAAATCATTGTGTTGTAGTATGCATGATATCTATGTTTATTTCTGTTTAAGTTTCTATAACTGTTAAAGATTCGTAAAGTTTTGCATTATCCTCCTCTCCAGATTGTGTAGGAAGTTATTCTGCTACCTTAGCTTACTTACAAAATTGTCAAAAGGATGAATAGGAGGAAGATTCAAAAGATTGTTATTCATTGCTTGAGTCATTACTGAATGGAGAGAATCTGATAATGGAGTAAATTGTCATTGCTCCTGTTTGAATTGAAATGGTGCTTGGGGAGGCTTTAAAATAATAGACACTTCTAAGTGAAAGTTATTTGAATGTCGCCCATTGATCTTGATGAAATTCATGTTGTTCTTCTTGAATGAATTTTGAGATTGTCCAGCTACGGATTGACCAACAGGAGCCGATAAGGTGTGATTCTTAAACTGACTAGCCAAAAGATGGTAATCATGGAGAGTTGTGCATAGATGTTGGAAAGAATTATACTTCATCAACAATATTTTGTCGCGTATGTTCGGTTGTAAATTTGTAATGAATACTTTATGAAGATCCTCATCTTTAATCAGATATTGTATCTGCAAGATGAGACCTTGATATCAACTAATGGATTTTGTCAACTTCTCTTTCGAGCCTTGTTTACAATGAAGCAAATCAATCAAGAAGATAGTGGGTCCAATGTTTTCTTGGAAATGTTGCAAGAATTGATCAACTAACTATGAGAAAGAATTGATTGAATTAGGAGGTAAAGAGCAAAACCATTCCAAAGTAGTATCTTTCAGAGATCAAGGAAAGAGTTTTTCTAGCAATTCATCATTAAAGAAGAAATCACTACACATTGTTGTGAATGCTTCCTCATGAGTATTAGGATTGCTTGTACCACTATACTTTTCAAAGCAAGGAGTCTTAATTTTTTCTATCATTGGAGTTCTTAGAATTGCATAAGATAAAGGGATATGAGTATGATATGTTGGTAAAGTAGGTTGAGAAGAAGAATTAGTCAAGTTTGTCACTTTCTATTGTAAAGAAGACATACTCTGCAAAAGTTAATTTAAAAGGGTATCATTAGATGAAGAGGAAATTTGTGGATTTGAAATAGGTAAAGTAGATGTGGTTTTCATGAAATTATAGGGTGGTTGATAATGAGTGGAGGTGATAGGTGGTTGAGAATAGGTATAAATTGGTATGGATACTTGAGGTAGAGGATTTTGATAATTAAATCTAATGACTTTGTAATTTCTGGTAGACTTATATATGCTTTCCCACTAACATTTATGAATTTAAATCACAAAACTTGACAAGGAGAATCATTTTGGAAGGTTCTAGCTGACATACCAAAAGTTAGCCTCGACCAATTAGGAGAGACTTGGGCGGTTGGCGCCCAAGTCCAAGGGTCTAAATTGGGTCAAGGTTAAACTAAAGGAGATCCCAAGGGTCTAAAATGTCCTGGGTGTTGGGTAATTTCCTTCGAGATGATCAATTATAATGTAAAATGAAGTATAAGGAAGAAAATAGGACCTAGGAGATAAACTAGGAGGTAAAGAGGCATGTGGCCACTTTTTAATCCATAATAGTTTCATGTTGTGTGATCTCTGGCCAACTTTAAAATTGAAATATTCTTTCTATATTAGCCAAATTGTGATGTAATCAATGTAATATCATGTATATAGTGTAAACCTAGTTGATCTAGGTGAAGTATGATTATGAAGATGAATATGTGATGTGGAATATGAATATGTAATGCATTATGATATGTGACTAAAAGAGAAAGAGCAGAAGTGATAGATCTTGTTTAGATTCATCTTGAAGATATTCTTGTGATAGAAAGGAAGTGAAGAGTGTTCCTAACTGAATCAATCATCAAAAGAGGAGAAAAATAGGTAGAATTGCAATCATCAAAAGAGTGAGCTTCATTGTCAGTTTCAGACAATAGAAGGACTGTCATGCTGTAATCATTTATGTGTTTGTTCTCAGTTTAGGGAGTAGTTTCTTTCTTGCATTGTAGCCCTAAAACAAAGTCAGCAGGGAGTAGTAGCTTCCTTGGTTTGTAGCCCTAAAATAATGTTGTAATTTTGAGCTTCATATATTGTGATTTAATCCTCACCATGGTTTTTCCCCTTTGGGGTTTTCCACATACATTTGGTGTTATGTGGTGTTGTACATTGTGTTGATATTTTATGCTTTTGTTAATGTTGTAATGTTTAAGTTTTGATCTTCTCCAAAGGGTTTGAGATTTGATTGAATATTGGTTCACCCCTCTCTCAGTATTAGGCGTGTTCAACAATGCAGACCCTAACCCACAATTTGTGTATAGGTTCTTCAATATCTCATAATCTCTTTAACTCTTTGACAATCATCTTTATGCCAAGTATAGGCCTGTATTACTTTTTGACTTTGGAAAAGGTTAAATGTGCCTTAAAATAACTATGCAGGTCTATTAGGGTTTCATAGTTACATATACCTTGTATGATATTTTGGGGTCTGAAAACCTTATCAACTTTTTAAAAGAGACTCCTTTGCATTCTCATCATTTAGAGTCAAAGATAATGAGATCTAATAAATTTTTGAAATAACTTGGCCATCTCATGGTGTTCATTATACTTCTCCTCAATACCTGCTTTGCTAAAACTCCATTTCTATCATCATGCCATGATACCCTTAACCCAAATCTTCTCCAAAAGCTCTATCCAAGCTTGTAGGTTTATGCAAGTCTCTTTAAGGATTATGCAAGGCTTCAAAATGCATGATGGTTCTTAGAATGCTTGTATTAGTGATCAAAACCTTTATAGTGACTATATCGGCTTGTATATTGATTTCCACAGGCTCCATTCTTCAATCTTCAATTCTATTATTTGGTGTCTTTCCCATCCATTCTAGATCACTGAGAACTTTACTTTGATTTACAAAATCTATATAGGTATGCATAGATCTCCACACTAGGAAACAAATTTGTTCAAGGACTCATTCTCTACACATGATCTTCTTCTATCCTATTGGAGTCCTTACAATACCATAATACTTAGTTTACAATGGTTGACAGATCCCTTAGAACTATCTACAGGTTTCTAATGAATATTTAAGGATTTGATGGGTTCCACAATGCCTTGACAAGGTTCACAATGAAGATACATACCTCTTTATATACTTATCTTGGCCTGAAGAACTTATACTAGTTTGTGGCTCTTAGTTTAACTCCATATTCCTAATGATCACATATCTGATTACATAATACACTTGTTGAAAACTCCTTCTCAATTCTCCTACAAGTTCTTTAATATTTGAAAAAGCCTTTAGAAGTTTGATAGACCCTATTTGGGACTATTAGAGATCTTTAGGATGTTAGAGATCCTTAAGATGACTCACTCTCATGGAGTTTTAGTGCTTAATCCCCTGGTATGTCTTCCACATGTGCTAGAACTACATGGTTAGCTAAAAACCCTAAAAACTTTGTCAATTATTTGATGGACTCCTGACTAATGAAATATTATTTAGGTTTACAAAATCGGTAAAGTCAGAAAGCAATACAATCTTACAAGGTCTTTGTTGCCTCCCTTTACCATCCATAGATTGACCATATATCACTTCAAAAGAAGCAATACCTGTTGTCAATGGAGAAAAATTACATTGCCATCTTCAAAAATTAAACATTGCCATCTTGAAAAATATATTTACACTCGTGCAGAGAAGAAAAAAGTAGCTTGACCTGTTAGAGAAAAACATAAGCACCAACATCCTAGATTCCTTTCTTACCAATTTTCCATCACTTCCATCTCAAACCCTAAACCTATACTATAAGCCCAAGTCAGCAATTTTAGTAAAAACCCTAACTAACCCTAACCCCATGCTTCAAATCTATAAAATACATTGTTATCGTCACATCCATTCTAGTTGGAGAAAGGAGGTTGCCTCTCATTCAAGTTGTGGTTTCTCAGGTTAGGATTCATCGTTTCCTATCAAAATATACTTTTATCTTCTTTGTTATAAGCATCTTACAAGATGTAGGCGTTAGTCATTATACTCTCTCTCTTTTCTTCTTTTTTGAATAATAATTTCTTTGAAAGTGTCATTATAGTTTCTTTTTCTATGAAAAGTATGTGATATTTTGGCTTTTAAGGTTTTGGATTTGTACAGATCTAGTGTATTTGGAACTTTGTAACCTTGTTTTTTTAGATTAAGGGTTGTTAGGGTTTTATGGGTGCCATCATTTCTTGAAAATCTTCTTATATCTAATGAATATTAGAGAGGTTTTGGATATGTTTCAGTTTTTTTGCCACATCTACCTGTCAAGACTTTTGTAATGTTATTGCCTTATTTACAATATGAAGTTATTAAGTTTTTATTTATTTTATGTTTATTGTGCAAGGCAGCTTCTTGGCTGAAGTGTATATGCTATAACTTCAGGCACTTTTTAATAACTTGCTACATGAATTCTAGTCACATTCACCTATGGTGAGAAGCTTGCAAACATTTTTTTGTTGATATATAACCTACGAATGTAGTGAGTTGTATTCTAATACATGATCATCAATAATCATGCATTGTCATAATGTGGAAGATTTTGTTCTTTATATTCCTCTTCTTTCTATTATTCTTCTATTGTAGATTGATTTTATGTAATGACAACTTTAGGTTTATCAACCATCTAACAATGACTACATGGATGGTGATCAACATCTATTTGACATTTCTTGCTATTATGTTGGTGTTTTAATTTGTTGCTTTTGTGACAATGGAAAACATCACAGTGGATGGGGAAATCTTCTCTTCAAATTCATAAGTGAAGCTCCCTATTTAATCTACTCTTAAATTGAAAACAAAAATAAGTGTGCCAATATAAACACTATGCAATTTATTCTTTGGGGAAATCCTCTCTTCAAATTTTCCATGTAATGTGTCCAAATTATGCATTTCAATTGTAACCAAGGTTATACATGTCTTGAAGATCAATAAAATTGTTATACATGCCTTGAAGATCAATAAAATTGCAATATGGTAACAATGTTTGGTGTCTTGTAGGGTGTCATTGAATTGGTATATATATTATGTTGTCATGTCATGTTTCTTAATGGTAATATATTGAATAGAATTCAAAGAAAAGGAAAATAATGTATTAAATGTTTTAAATGTGGGCTTATTGAAGGTATGACAAAGTTATAAAATAGTTTTATATGCATATGGAGAAGAACAAGGACTATAAAATTCTACTTTAAATTTGACAATGAAATAATAATTTTTATATTTTGAAATGGTATGGTTGGTTGAAATGGTATGGTGGCATTTTAATTATTTTTTGTATAATGCATCTTTTTTGGAGATTTTTAATCTTAGATTGGACTTTGACAACCATTTATCATATAGATTTGAATCCCAATCATATATCATTATTAAAATTAAAATTAAATGTTAGAACTATTTAATTTCAATATAGACGGAATATCTTGATAACATTAAGTGATATCTCAAATTTTTAACATGATATAAAATGGACTTAAGATGGTTGAAAGATTATCATGAAAATATTATACTAGTATGATTTTCTTGACTTGATTACAAGTTAAAAAATGTTATAGTAGTTAAATAGAAATAAGAGAGAAAATATAAAATACTTGATCAAGTATTAGAAATGAGACAAAACCTAATAAATTGTCTACGTCTAATAATCTTTGTAATTAGAAAAATATAGGCATATTTATCACATTTAATGTAAATGGTTTATTAAATATTTGTTTTAACTTATTAAAAATTCCCTCCTAAATTTCCTACTTGATTGATCCATGGACATGAATAATATTGGTTGAGAGGGGTTGGTGTGGATTGAGAAGGGGTTCATTTTGAATTTTTGTGTTAATATTTAAATTTCATATTTGAAATCTATATTAAATATGATTTATGTACGATTGGTGAGCCTTATATTTTCTTTGTCTTTCAAGTACTTTAATAGCTGGGGGTTGAGGTTTCAAAAAGGGGTAAATTAATTGTACATAAATTGAAAGAGAAGGAATCATTTGTTAGCAATTGGTATTTTTAAATATTATACTAGTATGATTTTCTTAATTTGATTACAAGTTAAAAAATGTTATAGTAGTTAAATAGAAATAAGAGAGAAAATATAAAATACTTGTATATTAATTGTAAGAGAAGGAATCAAAAAAAGGGCATTAATTGTATATAAATTGAAAGAGAAGGAATCACTTATTAAAGCAATTGGTATTTTTAAATATTATAATAGGTTGAGAACATATATTGTTCATTAAAAAAACTTAAATTTCTATTTGGTTTAGGATTAAAAGTTGTACACTAATGTCTTTTTAAATTATCAAGTATGTATTTAATTTGAAAGACTAAATATGAAAGCTTTCAAATGAGGAAAAAGTATGGTATAACGTAGAGCTCTACTAGAAATTTTGGTTAGTTTGCATGCATGTTCTATTTGACACCCTTTAAAATATTTTCTTAAAGTAGTAGTTGGTATAGCCTCCCACATTTATTGTGGGTCATTTTGTTTTTCTTACCTTTGAGTGAGTGTAGCCTTTGAATGGCCTCAAACTCTAGCATGGTAATAGTTGCTACTAGTTTTAAAGCATAGGATATTGGCTCCCCCAAATCATCCTTGAACTTGTTCATTCTAAAAGTATTCCATAAGGTATGTCATTTGAATCCCTAGCTAATATTATGTTGCCTATCCCAAAATTTAATAATGCCTATAAATGGCTTAATTTTTTTACATTAGTTGGTTATTTTGTTAGTAGAATTGCCTTGTGGGTCCTTGTCTAGGTTGAATTCCTTAGTCTTCCTTTGATATGTTCAATTTTTTTGATACATATTAATTAATTTTTTGATAACATCTCTATGTATGTAAGAAAACTTGATCTTCCCTTAGCTTCAAAAAATAAATTTATTTTTTACTGACAAGGCCAACCACGTGAAGGTGGAAGCTCATGTGGCCTCACCTAATCTAGACACCTATTCTAGTAGATGTACAAGACACCTATTCTAGTAGACATAAGACACCTAAGTCATCTAAGACACCTATCAAACTACATATCTATACCTAGATTTTAAATATGTATGTACTAGACCTAAGATAGATATCTAGATTTTAAATACCTTATTGTAGTCTACACCTAGTTGACACAACTTACCTACCTACTTGACACCTAGACTTTACACCTTATTATAGACTTTATATCTACCTAGTTAACAAATATTAAACCTAAGACGTGCCTCTAGAGACTTTATACCTTATGAAAATTACTCTAGACCTTTAAGACACTAGAGACTACATGTACGACACCTAGAAATTAATAGTCCTATATATAGTTTAGAGATCATACCTACACAACATGAAGTTCAATTTAACTTGAAATCCTTTTGAATAGTTGTACTATCTTGTACAAAATTTGAAAGGATTTAGAACTATTGAATCATAAATTAAAATAAAACTAATATACTTAGATCTAGTGTTCATACCTTCATAACACATCGATTGGTTCAACTCACTCTTGAATAATGTATACATAATATTCTATGATGATCATCTCTAGATTTAATATGGACACTTATGACATCCATGTAAATTAAATCTCTTGGTACATATATTTTAGATCCTCTTGTTACACATATGGTTCCTAGGTTTGTCATTGATGTCAACATTGTCACTAGGTTGTCATTGATGTCAACACTATCATGGTGGTGTGATGGTGTTCATGGTTGGATGTCATCGAACAAGAGAAGAAGATACAGTTCATGATTGGATGTCATGTACCATCCAAAAAGAGAAGGGAGAAGATATAATTGATATTAATTTGGGAATTAGAAGCATGAATATGATCAAATGTATTGTTGATGCTACTGATGGCCTGAAGTATTTACTAAAGTGTGCTAAGTTCGGGTTCATCAATAGCATCACAATTCTGCAAACAAAATTTGAAGATTATGCAGATATATTTGTGGGATATGAGGAGAAAAAATTCAACCAGATATAATCTTCAAATTCTGTTTGTAGAATTGTGATGCTATTGATGAACCCGAACTTAGCACACTTCAACAAATTTTTCTTATTTCTGATAGTCCAGTTCATGGGCAGCAATGAAGTAATACAGATATCAAATGTTATTCCATTTTTGAGGGCAAAATAAATGTTTGCCTCCTCAAGGCCAAAATGTTTTAAAAACCTTTCTTGTTCATCAGAAGTGAGAATACCTTTATCAAAATTATCCCTCACTATATTTCTCAAATGTTGCAGCGACTTATTGAGGAAATGTGCATGAAGTATTGGCATGATAATTTCTGGTGGGAGTTAGAGAACCCAAATTCCTCTTCCTGACTCATCTGTGCTTTGAAAAACTTCAACTCCATCTTTTCTTACAAAAGTCTCTCTTGGTTCTATTAACATACAGGCATGCTCTACTAACTTTGACATTTCTCTTGTTAAAGAATCTGCAAGAGGATTGTTATCACCTTGTATCCATTCTATGTCAAAGTCGTAGCTGATGAAATCTAGATACCATCTAGCAATCCTTCCATGTGCTATATCTTTATCAAGTTTTTTCTTTAACAAAGACCTCATTGGCTGGCTATCTGTTCTTACGATGAAGTGGGTTGGCTTGAGAAAAATCTTGAACTTTTGAATGCCTTTTCTGACTGCAAGTATTTCTTTTTCATAAATAGTATATCTACATTCAGTGTCAGTAAATGTGCCAAATCTATAGCCACAGATTTGAGTTCCTTTGTTTGGAATTTCCTGTATAAGAATAGCACCCCAGACATCATCAGAAGCATTAGTATATAAAACCAAAGGAAAATCTTCTTGAGGTAGGTGAAGTGTAGGGAGATATTGGCATTTCTGCTTGATTTTCTGAACTATCTCCGTTAGTTCTTCTGTCCAAGGACCTGCTCCTTCCTTCAGCTGATTTCAGATTTTCTTTCTGTCTTTTGCAAGGCCATTATAAAATGGAGTAACATAATTCAAACATCCAAGGAATCTTTGAATTTGCTTAGTTCCTACCAGAACATCAGGGAATTCATTAATATGCTTCAAAATATGGGGCTATAGTTTTAACTTTCCTTGGGAGAGTATTAAACCAAGAAAATCAATTTCTTGTTGCCCGATAACCATCTTTTTTGCAGAAAGACAAATCCCATGATGTCTAATAGTGTTGTAGAGGGATTCCAGATGTTTTAGGTGTTTTGAATCATCATCAGAGAAAACAATTATATCATCAATATAGACAGCACAAAAATCTTTTAGACTTCTTAAAGCCTTGTCCATCCTTCGTTGAAAATAGGTAGGAGCAGTTTTGAGACCGAATGGCATCACATTCCATTCATATAATCCCTGAGGGACTGAGAAAGATGTTTTATACCTATCCTCTTCTTTGACTTTTACTTGCCAAAAACTAGATTTACAGTCAAACTTAGAGAATATCTTTTTTGCAGTAGCTCTCATTATCAAATCTGTACTGAAGGGAATTGGGTAATTAGATGCTAATATAATGTCATTTAGAGGCTTATAATTTATGCATAATCTTTTCTTACCTCTTTCTTTCTCTGCTCTCTTATTAACCAAGAAGGCGGGACAACTGAAAGGACTTTTCCTGTCTCTGATGAATTGGCCTTCTAATAGCTCATTCAGGTGCTCATCCATTTCTCTGACCTCAGAGGGGCTCATTAAGTATGTAGGCTCAAAAGGAATCACTGATTGACATTCTGGTTTGAGTCTAATTTCACATTCCTCATGTTCCTTAGACCAGAATTGTAGAGGGTTCAGACTGCAACAATCTTTTTCAAATCTTGCCTTAACAGGTTCTAGTAAAAGTGGCAACTTAGGGCCCTGTAGATTCATTGTTTCCTTCCTATTGGCCTTAGGGGTTTTCTTGGATACCTTATGATTAACCACTTTGAGGGAAGGAATCTTGATGTGGCCATCTTCATGTCTAAGTGAGATCTCATGGGTACGTAATACAAAAGGCTAATACTTTGTTAAGAAAGTAAAACCTAATAAGACATCACCTCTAAGACCATCTAGCTCAATGAAATCTGTAACAAATTTTTTACCTTGGATTTCAATGGTCACGTCTTGAGCATATCGACCCATCTTAACTTCTTGGCCATTTATTGCATATCCTGAAGGCAAATCTAGTCGTGGCTTCTAAAACTCATGTGGGATAGCATCTATTTTAGCAAAACTTCTTGAGGAACTAGAGTCAACAAAAGCATCCATTGGAATGGGCTTATAACCTGGAAAACAAAAATTCATTCTTATGTATGTACAATGTTCAACCAAGTATAAGGCATTCGCTAGTTCAAACTATACAG
The DNA here is from genome assembly GCA_027924645.1 of Cunninghamia lanceolata. Lineage (NCBI taxonomy): Eukaryota > Viridiplantae > Streptophyta > Pinopsida > Cupressales > Cupressaceae > Cunninghamia > Cunninghamia lanceolata. Next base: position 1,088,486 of record BSBN01000550.1, read on the forward strand.
AAGTAGAAGCTTCATTGTCAAAATCAGAAGAGTTGTTGTCAACTTTAAACAGAATTTCTCGAATCTCCCCCACGGTAGAAGTGAGTTTTACCAATTCTTTTTGTTGGAGGGCAATTTGGTGGGTAAGAATAGTCAATTCTTCATGACACTGATCAATTTTGACACATAGGGTATCAATGGAATGACCAAGAGGAGCAGAAGTAGGAGACCTATAGGATTTACGGCTCTTGGGCTTGGAGTGAGTTTTCCATTTAGGATTGATGTAGCCATGGGATTTTTTAGATGGTGGTGGAGAGGATAATACTTCTTCTTTTTGAGTCGGGATGTAAGAGCGAGAAAGTCTTCTACTTCTAATCTGTCTCTAGAGTGAATCTCTCTCTGCTTCCCATGATCTAATATCCTTTACGTGTTGTTTGGCAGCAGCCTTCCTTTCTTCCATAGAACCAGGCATTCTGTAAGGATCCTTGGATTTGGCCATGCTGATTTTGAAATCAAGGTCCTTTATTGCTTTCTTCACAACCTTTGAAAATGTGCCATGATCTGAAGAACTAGAGTTAGAACTAGATTCTTCTTCAGAACTGGAAGAATAAACTTTTTTGTGTTTATCTCTAGCCATGTACAATTGTTCAGGCATTACCTCAACTAATTCATAGAATTGATTATCAGTGAAATTAGCAAAAGCATTAGAACTATGTACAATCTCCCAACTATTAGCAAAATCTTGTTCTTCAAAAAGAGCATAGACTTTGTTCCCTGGATTATACTTTTTAGGGCAATTAGTAGCATAGTGAGGCCCTTTGCAAATGAAACATCTGACTTGTCTATTTCCTGAGTGTTTATTTTTCTTAAATAGATATTTGGGAGACTTTCTATTCTTGAAAGAACTTTTGTTCACTGGTGCCAGCCTGTACTTTCTCTTGTGGCCTTTATGTTTGTGGCGGAATGACTGTTCCATATTATCATCATCATATTTTGGCCGCCTGCATTTTTTACAATGACAATACTTACCACAAGAAGACTTGCTAAATTTCTTAACTCGCTTGAAATCTTTAAGCTGATTTATAGGAGGCAAATTACAGTAATCTTTCATATTGCAGGAAGAATTATATTGTTCTCTATTATCACTGAGGGCTTTCATCAGGCATCCTTTGTCCAACTTGTATGTAACCAATGTTCTTAGTTCTCCAAATCCATATTTCTCAATCTTGGATTTATATTTGGTCATAACATAGTCTTCAACATATTCTCCTAGACCACATGGAAGAGAATTAAGATAAAACTTTTTGGTAGTTGGATCATGTAATTTTTGGGCTGCAATCATATATTTCTCAAACACTAAATTATACTTGTGCAGCTTGCCTAGATCTTTTAACTATAATGAAAATAGAATCTTTTCAGCTTCTAATATGTCATTTTTTCTGTTTCCACAAAATAGCCCTACAAGCATAAGCTTTAGCATAGAGAAACCTTCAGCAGAAATATCATTTCTTCCCATGTCACTTTCTTTGACATAATCTTCACCAGTATCAGGGTTAGTTGAAATTAGACCATTACCTAGTAGAGAATTCCACCAGTTGCGGAGCTTTCTAGACATTAACCTAACTGAATACAATACTTTATTAGGTTCAGACCAAATAGATCCCCTAGTATCAAAGAAATTTTTGAGAGTATCACACCAAGTACAGATAGTATCATAGGGATCTACTATCTTATCTATATTCAGGATATATCCCAAAGTAGCATAGGCTCTTAATTGCTCAGGTCTGGCATTTTCTGAGACTGCATCTCTCGTCTCAATATCAATTTGATTGCCTACTGACTCTTGACTGGCCAAGTAGAGTTCTTCCCAATCTTCTAATGTATCTATGTATACCAAATCATTTTCTTCATGAGAGTCTTGCTAAGAGACTTCTCCTTCAGAGATATCTTCTTCAAGATATATCTCATCATCTGATGCATTAGAATTCATGGCAACAGTAGGTTCATCCATAAAGATAGGCTCACTATCTTTTAAATTGCATTCTTGAAGCCAATCTTTCAATTCTTCTTCATGCTGCATCATATGTTCTTTCTGTTTAGGGAAGACTAACTTGGTAGGCATCTGGGGAGTATTAGTTCTGGTAGAAGAAGTGGCTGGCAGATCTTTCTCTTCTACTAATTCTTCTGAAAAGAGGATGTTCTTTCTTCTCTGGACCTTAGGCCTAGTTTTGGGCTCTGACTTTTGTGTCTTTATTTCTTCTTGTTCTTCCTTAGAACTATCTTTACCTTTCTGGGATACCCTGATCTTCTTAGTGTATCTTCTAATCTTTTCAAGATTTCGGGCTACATGCTCAAGCAATACTTTGTTTTCTTGGGCTTGAGTATTTCTTCTTACTTATGAGGTAGACACATGGTCATAAATCTATCCAGTCATGGATTCTAACCTTTGTGTGCTAGCTTGAACATTTGCTATTGTGGTCTGAGTTTCATTGATCTGATAATTGACACTACCAAAATTATTTAAAGTAGATGTACATTGCTTATCTATTCTACCTACACTACTTTCTAATTTGTAGGCTACATTCTGAACCTGAAGCATATTGTCATATATAGAGACTGTTCTATTTATTCCCTGCTTGATATCTATGGCCATATCATCTAGATTTTCTTGGGCCGATAGCATCCACTGTGCTTGCCAATTTCTTTGTGCTTCAGAATTCTTTTGCTTAGAACTAACCTTTGTATGAAGCCTTGCCTCATATTTACCCCATAGCTTATTATCAGGATTTACTACTATATAGCTTTCTTGTGTAGGCCATCGTCTAGGAGTATAACTGATTAATTCTATGGCTGTCGCCAGGTCTACCTGGACAATGTGTTTTGACCTTCTTTCAAACCCATACCTTGGTAGATTTTCTCTCATCATACAGGCATGTTCTCCTAATTTGGTAATTTTTATTCCCTTCCCTTTTTTCTTCTTTTCTTCTTCTTCCTCTCCTTGTTTTGGTGCTAAGTGCAGTCTAGAACTAACTTGTCTTACTAATTTATTCATAAGTTCTGGATCATTTGTCAGATTTGAAGTAGAGGAAAAGGAAGATCTGGATGGATAGGGATTGACTGATTGAGATGGTCTGAATCTATGAGAACTGCTAGATGAGGTAGAGCACTCTTCTGGATTATAATCTACAAATAGTTTTCTGTTAGTGCATGGGTAAGCATGGGCCATTGAGTAGCTTCTTCTGAGGGGTTAAAGCTTGGATTGGGATTCGTCTATAATAGGTTGTTCTAATATAGTCTGATCTGGAACAGACTGCAAGGTTATATTAGCAACTCTGCGGGTTTGAAACAATGGTCTCTCAAAGAATCTATTTCTCTGGATAGGGAGGTCTATAAATTAAGGTTTTTGTCGATCTAATAATTGTTCAATAATCAGAAAGCCTATCTCGAAGCCAGTGTGATCTATGAATCTTTCATAATCTAACAAATTGGAAGAACTTTGTGGAAAACCTACCCTTGTTGGCAAAGAAACTGGCGGAGACACAGTGTTTATAATGCGGTAGATACAACGACCTCCTATAGTGGCATAGACAGATTTGGGCATGAGAGAGACTCCTTTGACTTGCAGAAGTAGACAGAAAGCAGAGGAAATAAACTTATCAAATAGGGATAGTCTAAAATTTGGTTGAACAGAAATAACCCCATCCCCTTTTTCAGCACTAAAAATTCCTCTAAACTGGGCTATGACAGCTTGATCCCATACATGACATCTTGTATCAATCAATGTAGCAAAAAACTCAGCATTAATGTTATAATTAAAGTGTGGGTGAACAATGATATCAACATGTGGGAAATGAACATGAAAGAAACCTTTATCTTTCCATCTAGAAACATCATTAGGAAGTAAAAATGGCAAATAGATAGAGCATATTCTAGTGCCAGAAACTAGAAGGTTAATTTCAGACTGACGAATAGAATCACAGACTTTAGCCTTAATGCCTTTCTCAGGATAAAAGGTAGAAATCTTGACATCAGGAAAATTAAAGTTTCCTTTTTCATCGACAACATGTGTATTCCCATCTTGAAAATAATTATGTAATACTTCAGAGAGGGCAGAACTTGCATTCATAGATCTTCTAAGTGCCATTGGAAAGATAATGACTTACTATTTTTCGTTCGTGATATTCCCTGCTACTTTGGTCAACTTATTGCCCTTCACATAGTGCTATCCTTTGGCCTTTACCTGGGTCTTACAATGACTTCCATAGGTACTACAGTATGCTACTAGCAAAATCTTCAGAGATTATACTAACACAGGGCACAAATATAGATCATTTGAAAACATGGCTTTGATACCAAGAGAAGGGAGAAGATATAATTAATATTAATTTGGAAATTAGAAGCATGAATATGATCAAATGTATTGTTGATGCTACTGATGGCCTGAAGTATGTATGTTCCAAGTTCCATGATGACTGGATTATCGAAAAAATGTTTTTCTATTGACTGCTTGAAGACAATGTTGTCTCTGTGAAGGTGTTCTGTGTAGGACAATGGAATGCTCTGCATTCCTCCACATCTATAGATATGGCCATATGGTTCTAAAACTATGTTTAGGATGTAATGAAGGTGATAATTCCAAGTTTTCAGATCATTTGTCCCTCCACTGTGAACGTTATGCATGATAGAGTACTGACATGTATTTTGGTAAAGTAAGCTAGTGATGAAGGCCAATTGGAATGCTCCACATTCCTCCAAAAATGAATGGTTTCCCTTATAGTTTTGATGACATATTTATGAATGTGTATTACATGCTTCCTTGCAGTTTCAAGGTTCTTGGTGGTCCACGACTCAGTTTTTCAAATGACAGCATGTTACAGTGTGTTCTAGATGACAGATTGTTCTCAGAGTTCATGATTAAAGTTGTACAACACAATTCGTTGATATGTGGTAGCAAAGGAGTGTTTGGAGATGTTGTATGAGTCATGTAGACTCATCTAGAAAAGTTTTATAAAGATCTTTCTTGTTTCCAATACCACACAAGGTTTTCAAGTTGATGTGGTCTTTATACTTCAAGTCTTCATGTGTTTTTTCTTAAATCCATCCTATTTTCAAATGAGCAGAGTATGCAGATGTAATTCCTTGGTGTTTGAAGCTATGAAGAATGTTTTGGACCTGGTTAAGCAAGTGTTGTTGTCCACAAGGCATGGATCTTTTACTGGTGTAATGTGTGGTTTCACTAAGGACCTATCTTCTACAGGTTTCATATTGTGTTGTCTGGTTGACTTGTAAATGTATTTTTCATGTTGTATCTGGCTGACAAGCAATGTAATCAATGTAATGTCATGTATAAATATTGAATCAAATTGAGTGAGGTGAGGTGTGATTGCATATTGATTGAAAAGCTCGCAAGTAGATGAAAAGCAAAATGAATGCATTGTTGATGTGCGATTGAAGGAAAAAGAGTAGAAGTTGTTGATGTTGTCCTGATTCATCGTGAAGACTTATATGTGATAGCGATCAAGTGAAGAGTGTTCCTAACTAATCAGATCATCAAAAGAAAGTGTGAAGAGGTAGAATTTCAATCATCAAAAGTGTGAGTTTTAATGTCAATTTTTAGATAGTAGAAGGATTGTCATACTGTAATCTTTTGTCAGTGTGTTCTTAATTCAGGGAGTAGTAGGTTCCTTGGGAGTGACCCTAAAACAAAGTCTTCAAGGAGTAATAGCTTCCTTAGGAGTGACTATTAGTTTTAGGATAGACAACTGAGAGGGGGGGTGAATCAATTGTTCCAAAACTTTCTTCTCTTTAAACACTTAAATCTTTCTTGTAATTCAACAGCATAATAATAAATCAATCATGGAAGCACAATGCAATAATTCAAGAGTAGAAACACATTAAAACATATGACACCAAGATTTTAATGTGGAAAACCTAGTTAAGGGAAAAATCATGGGGTGACTAACCCAAGATTGTATTCTCTGTTAAAAGAATAAAAAGAACAAAATGGCACATGCCAATTAGGGCTCACTACTTGAACACAGTACTCACAAGAGGCCCACTGCCTATAGGAGACACACTGTCTATAGAATAGTAACTATTACATACTTGAACTGAAGATTAGCATCTTCACCATGCTTGAGTCAGTTCCATTTAAGCTCAACACTTCTGCTCTACTTTTCACTCTTCTCCTCTCTACCACTTCCTCATATTCACTAAGATACTTTGAAATGACTTAACAACTCTTATTTATACAAGACATCGACTTTGGGATAATCATCAAAGTTGGAACAATACATACTTTATTTTATTACAGAGTAAATACACAAATACAACTTGACTTATTACAAAAGACTTCATGCAAATCACCACACTGTCGGCCACAGAGATCTGGGACTTCAATCTTCTTTGAGGAACATGCCATGCTTCGCAGAACATCTCCAAGATCATCTGCAAGATGTGTAAAACATCCGATCGGCCATGATTACAAAGAATATCATCACCTGGAAGTAAATCTTCAATGCGGACCACCAACATGAACTGGACACAATCTAGAGACCTCCATAAGCTTGTCTAAATCACCATGAACATCCACACCACTTCTGCTTCCTAAAATCATTCCCATCTTCATCCAAAACCTCAAGAACACAGTCTGTCATCACTGTCACATTAGAATAAATGCTTGCAGACCTCTAGACAACGAACCAATTGAATTGTCAATTCACATTTTCTTCCTAAACAATCCACCAAATCCACAAAACAAGATATTACATTTCTGGATCTCACTGGACCTATTTGTGTCACTCTTGTCACCTTTGAAGATCTGCTAGAACCGGTTTTACTCATATGGCCATAACTTCTCCAAATCTTCATGCGGACCTCTCAAATCTTGATTAGACCATCTTTAGACACATCTACACAAACCCTTTGATGCACATCCTCTAATCTTCATCTCAGCTTGGATCTTCACTTCATAGAGCTTCAATATCTTCATTGTTCTTCTCTATTTTTGATAGGACTAATTTTCTGAATATCCTCAGCACACAGCTCATCCAATCCTTGACATTAATACAACAGGAGTATGTTGACATCAATGACAACATCGATTAGGCCCATACTTGCAACAATATCCCTCTTTGTCATTGATGGCAACATATGATGTGAAAAACTATTTTAACCATCAAGACAAGAACTTCTCCTCACTAACTGACATAGCTCCCCTATCAACAACAATCATTCATATGTCTTCTCTTTCTTTACTACTTCCCCTTTGATCAACAACGATTTTTGTTTTTCACATGTCTTCTCTCCCCCTTTGAAATCAATGGCAAAGGGCACATACTTGCATCAATCAGAATCATATAGACTAGTCCCCCTCAGTAGCATCTTCTTATCATCAATCCGGACCACAAGATATGACTGTGAGATCCATCGGATTGATGCACATTAGTGCACCTTAATTTAGAACCGGAGGGGTAATAACCCCTAACTTCTCCCTGAGATACTCAAAAGAGTCCTTGGGTAGAGCTTTAGTAAAAATGTTTACAATCTAATCCTTAGAGGGAACAAACTCCAATCTGACTTCATTCTTGTTCACTTGCTCTCTCAAAAAGTGAAATTTGATGGATATATGTTGTCTTTGAATGCAACACTAGATTTTTTGATATATTTATTACACTTGAATTATCACAGAAGATTGTGATAGGTTCCTCATACTCCATTCTGATGTCTCTTAGCATTTGCTTTATCCACAATACTTGAGTGCAACTACCTGCTGCTGCAATATATTTTGCTTCTGTAGTGGAAAAAGATGGGTAAGTGCAAGAAGTTGGGTCCACTTTTTGGCCAAAAAGTGGAAGTGTTTTCCCTTATTTTTAGAATTTGTCACATTTGACCTTAAAATTTGAAGCACTTAGAGATGGAATCTTTAAAAAAGTCACTAAATATAAAATGTAGTACTCGGAGTCTAGTTTCCAAATATGTAATTTTTTTCAATACCCAGATGATACAAATTGATTTTTAATAGGCATTTCTAAAAACCATTATTTAAAAGTCACTTTTTTTTAACCATACCATGCACGTGTACGACCAACATAATTTGACCTAAATAAAATTATTTTTCAAAATTCTTTTGGGAAAAGATGTGTAGTACAGTGAAGTTTGATGAGGATATTTTTTTATAATTTTTTTCCAAGTAATTTTTTTTTTATTAATTTTTTATTAGGCCTAATTGATACTTTTGAAAACCCCTCGTGTACGGCCAACATAATTTGAGCAAAAAAAATCATAAATTAAATTTTTTTTTCATTGTGTAAAGAATGATGTGTAGATTGATGACATATAATTTTTTTTTAAAATTTAAAAATTAAAAGTTATTAAAAAAATACAAACACCTGTCATTTCAAGTTTTTGGACCAGTTTACTCATAAATTAAATAATAAATAGAAAAACAAGTTCAATCCAAAAAAAAATTACATATTTGAAAACTAGACACTATGATCTGTAATGGGTTTTAATTTCGTAAAAAAATTCAGAAAAAAATGTCATCAGCTATATAGGTGAAGTCAGTCTTTTCTCTGGTTCTATACTTAGAGAAATACTTGCAGGTCCAAGGCTCAAGGTCGGCTACCCATGCCTTTCCCGAGCCTAAAACAAAACCAAAAGCGTGGGTATGAAATTTAAAATTTTAGAAACGGGTACCCGTTTTAAAACGGGTACCCGTTCTAGAAAACAATAGAAAACAAAACGGGTACCCATTTCTAAAATAGTAAAAAAAAGGGTACCCGTTTTTGTTTTTTACTATTTTTAGAAATGGGTACCCATTTTAAAATGGGTACCCGTTCTAGGCTCGAGTGCCCGTTCTTAAACGGGTACCCGTTTTCTTTAAAATAGGTACCCGTTCTTGTCGGGATTTTTTTTTGCACGACACTTCCCCTATATGTGGACCCAACTTCTTGCTTTTACCCAGATATTGCCTTTTGTTTCTTGCTTAGCCAAGAAACCAATCTTTTCCCCAAAAAGAATGCACCACCACTGGTACTCTTCCGGTCATCCACATCTCCTGCCCAATCCACATCTGTATATGCATGAAGAGAGAAATCATGATCCCTAGGATACCATAAACCATACTCAACTGTTCCTTTTAGATATCTGAGAATCCTCTTGATTGCCATGACATGAGATTCTCTAGGATTAGCTTGGAATCTGGCAACAAGACCAACAACATTCATAATATTAGGTCTAGTTTGAGTAAGATACAGTAGTCCTCCAATCATTGACCTATACTTTTTGTGATCAACCTTAGGAGAGTCATCATCTTTACTCAGTTTACATCTAGTTTCCATGGGAGTATTCATTAGTTTTGAGTCTTCCATGCCAAATTTCTTCAACAATTCTTTCACATATTTGGTCTATGAAATGAAGATTCTTTTCTTTGTTTAAGTGATTTGCAGACCCAAGAAATTAATTTCCCCAAACATGGACATCTCAAATTCACTTTTCATTTGATTTGCAAAGGTTTTGCACATACTATCTCTTCCTCTAAAAATAATATCATCAACAAATACTTCAACAATCAAGATATTTTCATGATCAATTTTGAAGTACAAGTTACTGTAGGTAGTACTTTTGTTGAAACCAATCTTCAAAAGATGCTTAACTAGTCTTTCATACCAGGCTCTTGGGGCTTGTTTGAGTCCATACAGTGCTTTCTTCAACTTGCAGACCATATCACCATGATTAAACAATTGAAATCCATCTAGTTTCTCAATGTATACTTCTTCCAAGTCACCATTCAGGAAGGCAGACTTGACATCTATCTGATATACTTTGAAATCATTAAAGGCAGCAAAAGCAAGAAATAATCTGACTACTTCAATTCTTGCCACCGGAGTAAAAGTTTCTTCAAAATCAACTCCTTCTACTTGAGAATAACCCTTGCAGACCGATCTGGCTTTGTTTCTGATTATTTGACCATCTTCATTCAGTTTATTCCGGAAGACCCATTTGGTTTCAATCACATTTTTGTTTCTAGGTCTGGGAACAAGATCCCAAGTGTGATTTTTCTCAATCTGCATCAACTCTTCCTTCATTTCTTTAGACCAACTTTCATCATTGCATGCTTCACTTACTGTCTTTGGTTTAATCTTTGAAATTAGACAATACTTTTCTGAGTATTGAGCAATCTTTCTTCTTGTTTGAACACCTTTGCTTTTATCACCTAGGATTTGGTCTTCAGAATGATTCAGTCTTACATATCTGGGAGTTTTAGGAATTTATTACACTTCTATTTCTTGGATAGGTTCATTCAAACTTATCTCTTCTTCCTATATTTCAGGATTCTCTGGATCAGTCTAGATCTAAATTTTAGAAGGGGCTTGGACTTCTTGGACCAAAACATCATTCTAATCATCTTCTTCATATTCATAAAACCTTGAGAGTTTTTCAATGCCTTCATCAACCTTCACATTTGTACTTTCTATAATCTTTCTCAATCTCTTGTTATAACACCAGTATGCTTTGCTTTGAGTAGAATAACCCAAGAATATTCCTTCATCACTTCTAGCATCAAATTTTCCAAGGTCTTCATCTCTTTTAATGTAACATTTACTACCAAAGACTCTGAAATACTTTACAGTGGGAGTGATGCCAAACCAGAGTTCATAAGGGGTCTTACCAATAATGCTTTTGATTTGTACTCAATTCAGAGTATAGATAGCAGTGCTTACAACTTCTCTCTAGTAGATCTGAGGAACATTTGCTTCCATCATCGTGGTTCTAGATGCTTCTTGGATGGTCCGGTTCTTTCTCTCCACTACTCCATTCTACTGTGGAGTCCTTGGAGCAGATAACTGTCCTTTTATCCCATGTTTCTCATAGAATTGTATGAAATCTTTGGATGTGAATTCTCCACCTCTATCAAACCTAAGACAGTTTATGTTTAACCTAGTTTCATTTTCTACCATAGCCTTGAATATTTTGAATTTCTCAAGAGCTTTAGATTTCTCTTTTAGAAAAGTCACCCACAATATTTGGGAATGATCATCAATTAGTAACATGAAATATCTATCACCTTGCAAACTCTTGATTCTTGCCGGTCCACATAGATCAGTATGTACTAAGTCCAACAATTCGGTAGAAGATTGTTCCTTACTTTTGAAAGTGACTCTGCTTTGCTTACCCAACTGATATTCTTTGCACAAACTGTTAGTAGGTTTCACCAATCTTGGAAGATCCCTTACAGCCTGAGTGTTTCTTATCTTGATGATATTATCAAAATTCACATGATACATTCTCCTATGCCACAACCAACTTTGATCAATTTGAACAAATAAACAACTTTTTCCAATACCAATCAAGTGGAAGATGTTACCTTTTGTTTGAGTACCGGATGCAATCTTTGTTCCAGAACTTTCAAAGATCTTACATTTTCCATTTTTGAATCGAAGATCATAGCCTTTGTCCACCAACTTCCCAACACTGCGAAGATTGTGCTTCAGACCTTCAACATACAATACATCACTAGTTTTGTTCTTTCCATCAAAAGAAATAGTTCCTCTACCTCTGATTTTGCCAGCAGAATTATCACCAAATTTTATAACTCCTCCTTCATATCTTTCCAAGTGTATGAACTTATTTTTGTCACCAGTCATATGGTGGGAGCATCCACTATCAATGACTCAATCATCATTTTCTTCAACTTGGGCAGCCAGAGCTCTTTCTATCATTTTATGATTGACAGATTTAGAGGGCATTGGATCTTCTTCCTTGATGGCAATAAACACCCAGTCACTTCCAGATTTGTTTCCTGTCTCTGATTCATCATCTGTTACTCCTTCATCATCATCATCTTCATGAACATAGTAACATTTCTTTTGGAATCTTGATCTATTTAGATTTTTCCTTGAAAATCTTTCCAGACACCTTGAGGCAAAATGATCAATCTTGTTGCAATTGAAACATTTGAAGGGAAATTTTCCTTCATACTTACCAGATCCTCTTGGTAGTCTTTTTGCAATAAGGGCTTCAAGTTGAGTAGCTTCTGCTTCATCTTCTTCTAGATCTTTTCTTGCTTTTTCATACCATGATAGTTTCTTTGAGGAGTTCTCTCCTAGATCATACCTTTGTTTGCCTTTTACAGAGGCACTAGCTTTGAATGCAGATTCAGTCTTGGGGGGTGCATCTCCAAACTCGACCAATTCAAATGTAGCTAATTTTCCAACCAATTGATCTCTTGTGATATTTGATAATGATCTGAATTCTTTAATAGAAGCAACCTTGTGTTTGTAAGCATAAGGTAGGGATTTGAGAACTTTGGCAACAATCTCATCTTCATCCAAAATTCAACCAGCACACATAATGCCACAAACAAGCTCATTTACTTTTGGCATAAATGTAGTGATATTCTCATCTTCATTCATCTTCAAGTTTTTGAATTTTCCTTTTAGACACTATAGCTTGGCACATTTAACATATTTGTCTCCTTCATGCAGAAGTTCCAGTTTTCCCAAATCACATATGCAATTTTTAAATCTATAACATTTGTTAGCTCTTAATCAGATAAGGCACTTAATAAAGCTTCTTTAGCCCAAAGATTGTCTTTAGTATCTTTGATTTCATCTACAGTTGTCAGACCATTCTTTGGACGAACACACTTATTTGAAGTTATGGTCCAATATTGCATTCCCATACATTGCAAGTGACATTCCATGCAGCTTTTCCAAAGAGTGTAATTAGTTCCATCAAACCTCAGACTATCCTTCTTGTAGGAAGACATCCTAGATCTCCTCAAGTGGTTAAGCTCTTTTAGAGAAACATAGCCTTGATACCAATTGTTAGTTTTAGGATAGACAACTGAGAGGGGGGGTGAATCTGTTGTCCCAAAACTTTCTTTTCTTTAAACACTTAAATCGTTCTTGTAATTCAACAGCATAATAATAAATCAATCATGGAAGCACAATGCAATAATTCAAGAACAGAAACACATTAACACATATGACACCAAGATTTTAACATGGAAAACCCGGTTAAGGGAAAAACCACAGGGTGACTAACGCAAGATTGTATTCTCTATTAAAAGAATAAGAAGAACAAAATGGCACATGCCAATTAGGGATCACTACCCGAGCACACTGCTCACAAGAGGCCCACTGCCTATAGGAGACACACTGTCTACAGAATAATAAATATTACATACTTGAACTGAAGATTAGCATCTTCACCATACTTGAGTTAGTTCCATTTAAGCTCAACACTTCTACTATGCTTTTCACTCTTCTCCTCTCTACCACTTCCTCATCTTCATTGGGATACTTTGAAATGACTTCACAACTCTTATTTATACAAGACATCAACTTTGGGATAATCATCAAAGTCGGCACAATACATACTTTATTTTATTACAGAGAAAATACACAAATACAACTTGACTTATTACAAAAGACTTCATGAGAATCACCACACTATTGGCCACATAGATCTGGGACTTCAATCTTCTTTGAGGAACACGCCATGCTTTGCAGAACATCTCCAAGATCATCCACAAGATGTGTAAAACATCTGGTCGACCATGATTAGGAAGAACATCATCACCCTAAAGCAAATCTTCAACTACGAGCTCAATCTTCAATGCAGACCACCAACATGAACTAGACACAATCCAGAGACCTCCATAAGCTTGCTTGAATCACCATGAACATCCACACCACTTCTGCTTATTGAAATCATTCCCATCTTCATCTGGAACCTCAAGAACACAGTCTGTCATCACTGTCACATTAGAATAAATGCTTGTGGACCTCCAGACCATGAACCAATTGAATTGTCAATTCACATTTGCTTCTTGAACAATCCACCAAATCTGTAGAACAAGATATTACATTTCCAGATCTCACCGGACCTATTTGTGTCACTCTTGTCACCTCTGAACATCTGCCAGAACCAGTTTTGTTCATATGACCATAAATTCTCCAAATCTTCATGCAGACCTCTCAAATCTTGACTGGATCATCTTTAGACACATATACACAAACCCTTTGATGTGCATCCTCTAATCTTCATCTCAACTTCGATCTTAACTTCATAGAGCTTCACTGTCTTCATTGTTCTTCTCTGTTTCTAATAGGACTAATTTTCTCAATATCCTCATAACACAGCTCATCCAATCCTTGACATTAATGCAACAGGAGTATGTTGACATCAATGACAACACCGATTAGGCCCATACTTACAATAGTGACCCTATATCAAATTTTTCAGGGAGTTGTAGCTTCCTTGGGTTGTAGCCGTAAAACAAAGTTGTTATTTGAGCTTCATATATTGTGAGTTAATCCTCACCATGGTTTTTCCCTTCTAAGTTTTTCCACGTATATCTAGTGTTATGTGTTAGTGTGCATTGTGTTAATCTATCATGTTCATGTTAATGTTGTGATTCTTAAGTTTTAATCTTCTCTGGATAAGTTGAAGTTGCTAAATTTGAAGAGTATTTAGATACTGATTCACCCATCCTCTCAGTATCTTGGTGTGTTCAACACCTCTCTATATTTTATTATCTCTAAAATCTTTTCATGATGTTCAATAGACAACCTCTACTTTTGTTGGCCACATCCTCTTTTTGGTAAAGTTTTCAAATTTAATCTTGTTGCTATAACTAAGTGACTATAATGTAGAACCTTTTGTCTTGGCATACAATCAATAAATATAATACCATTTTTATCTATCTTTATTTGTTTATAATATGTGCCTTCAACAATGATTGACTCATTGGGATACTCTTGTCCATCGCCATCTATAATTGAATGTAACAATTTACATTTTGGTTGCATGCATCTTAGTAGATAGTAATCTACACCTTTTGTATTGTCAAGATCTACAACCACAACAAAAATATCTCCTGTACACACCACAAGTTTAAACATGTACATGTCTATATCAGAGTTTCAAGAAATCATTCAAATATTTATAATCACTCAACTTAGGTAGAATATAAATCAATTCTATTAAAATTTAATTTAAATTTACCTGTAACAACTAAATTAGATACACATTCATAATCAGCTGAATATAGAGGATCATAGACATCTACAATGTCACTATCTTCAAAAAGAAGCATTGATACTAATTGTTTCATTTCCCATTGTAAAACATATCCCTCTCTAATATTCTCACATTGTAGAGTATTTACATTTTTCTCAATGCAGTCAACACAAAAATATGATTTTTATCTCACTTGAATAACAAAAGGCTTGCTATGTCTTGTAGTCATGAGTTGATTCAAACTTCTAATACCATTAATTATTTGATAATTATAGGGATTCGATCGATCAATATCTATGTATTCAAACAAATTCAAGCATCCAAATAAGACTAAACTTCTAAACTTCTTTAATATTAAATTTCAAGCATCTAATTAAGACTTACATGTATGAACAAATTCAATTTGAACACATGTTCTTGAATTTATATTATAAAGTTTTCAAATAACATATTCAATGTACCTTTAACTTCCCAAAAATAGTGTTTGTTGTCTATTGAGTCATGAGCACCAATTTATAACTTTTGCACCATTCAACAATTTCATTTGTATTTCATATGTTGTTACCTACAAGTTCATGTTGGTGAAGTGCCCCTAAGAGGTAAGAATTTAAAAAATAATGTCCAACTATTATAGTATATACATATCAATAAATCATCACAAGGCAAGAAGTACATGTGTAATAAGAAACTTATTCAACAATTTTAAATTTGTATTATGTATGGTGGTACCTGCAAGTTCATATTGATGAAGTGCACGCTTCACACATGTTCTTGCTTCATAGTGCTCTCCTTTTCCATGTCCACTCTTAAAAAATTTCTACAAAAACTTTATGCTACATCTAGCATGTTGTCGTTAACCAATTAAATGCTTTTGTAGAATTAAATTGTCCTGTATTTAGTTATATATAAACAACCATTTGAAAACCAAATTAATTTTAAAAGCTATATGTGTGTGTGTGTGTGTGTGTGTATATAAGTAACTGATTCAAGTCTTAAAGTTATAAATTTAACTTTAAAATTAAAAATTAAAAAAATTAAAATCAACACTTACTAGCACATCCATCACACCAAATCCAGTGTTGTAATGCACTTATGTCACGTTGTCTCAAATATTCAAAAAACATTCCAAAACAAGTAACTTAGCATGTTTATAGCAAACTTGTACAAATATTATGACTTGCTCTGAATGATGATATTGACTTTGAATCTCAGTTCGAGGACTAAATGTATAGTTCTTAGAAAAATCTACAATTTGTTCATAAACTCATTGTAGGACAATTCACTCTCTTTCAAAACAATTTGTTTGGACTCATCTCCTAACTTCGTTGACTATGTCTCATATTCAAATCTCTTCCACATAACTTGCATTGAATAATCAATATTCTCAAATTGTAAAAGTTTCTTCAAACTTTCACAATCTACCCATATATTTTTTGTACAATCTACATTAAATTCATCTGAATCTTCTAATTTTTCACATATGATAGACTTCACAAATTGTGTTGTACTTCCAGGGATGACTATGTTTGGATTAACTATTGCCATAACTTTTTTTATATGATTGTAGGTGTAGATGAAATTCAACATGATTTCGACAACAACAATTTTCACGTACTTTATTTATATGTACAAAACATGGTCGTAAAATCTCAAACATCCTTTGAAAAATCTTCACCTGTGAAAATGTTTTCTTGAATTCTTCAAAAAGTTCACTTTGTGTTATATCTATAAAATGTTTTGGATGAGAAATTTTTTTACTATCTTCACCTTTTATTTGTATAGTGTCCCTTCTATTGGAAGAAACATGGGAGTGGTTGGTTCAATATTCAGTTACTTTTTGTTTTACATCTTCTGAAATTTTATCTTTCCTAGGGACTCAACAAATACTTACCCAATTATTTTCAATGATTTCATCTAATTTGTTTCTCTTCTTGATATATCTTTGAACAGTTCTCCTAGATACATTTACTAATTGGGAAATTTCTTGAACTTGTCTTCTATGTGATAATTTTTTACTAGATATTACAGTCATCAATGCTCTACATGCAACACTTAAATTAGTAGCTCGACTCTTAGTTTGAATACAATCCAATGTTGCTTACAAGTTTTCAATTATTGTCTTATCAACTGATGATTTTTTCTTATTATCAACCCCTAACAACTCCAAAACAAGGGTCATTTCTTTTCGCCTAAATAACTTTGCACATAATTGTGCTCTTCCAATTAGAGATGTATCTTCAAAAATTTCATCCCAAATTCTTTTAGAGTGAAATTTTATTGTGCTTTCAAGTAACATATCTTCAGGTAAAATCTTCTTGAAAAGAGAATCCTCATCCGTCTCCATAAGATTTTCCATTCTATACAAAAATTTCTATCATTAGTACTAATTTCTTCTTGTACTTATTAACATGCTCTTCAACTTGTTCATCAATAATTTCAATGGGTTGTTCTTGACTAGATTTTCCTAAATTCAAATTCCCCCTATTTAGTTTTTTTCATCTCGTTTTCAATCATACAACCTTGATCTAGTCCTTTTATTCTCCATCGTAAATTGTTTGTTTTAATTCACCTACACACACATACACATGCATGTACATCCTAATAAATAAGTCATGGAGTCCAATTTATAAATGGTTTTAATCTATCATTCAAGGGAAATATATAAATTCAATTAATACATTCACAAACACTAAAATGAGTAAATAAGAATCTCACAATCTCATAAACCTTTAAAATAAATCTTTAACAAGTTAAGAACCACTGTACCTAAAAATTTGTAGCCTCTCTTGCCAAAAATACTCATTTGCCAAAAAAAAACTTCTTTTGTGTGTTTTCTTCAAATGCTTGAATTGAAAAAAATAAAACAAATAATTTGTCATTTCTCTTAAAAAAATATCCTTTGCCAAAATAACTTCTTTTATTTTTTTTCCAAATGCTTGAATTAAAGAAATAAAAATAATAATTTGTAGCCTCTATTGCAAAAAAATTGCTTCTATGTACTTTCTCCTTAATGATTGAATTGGAAAAAACAAGAAAAATATAATTATATTTATATGCATTCATTACAAATAGGAAAAAAAAAAAAATTCCAGTCAATAGAATTGGCGTGCTGACTTAGGAAAAATAAGATAGTTTCAGGTGAAACCGACTCAGGCAAATCTAACTTGGGTGAATTTGTTTCAACCTAAACTATTGTTGGTTAACAAATTTGTCACCTAACTCTATATACTCACGCCCAAACAAGTGACAAATGTAATCAACAGTTGAGCCTAATATATTGGTGTTTTACATAGGCTCTCTGCTTATTTAACAAGGCGTAGCTACCTTTGACAGATATTCTAATGAATAGGAGAACCCAAAATTACTTTTAACCAAAAAGCAAAAACAAAGGCAGAGCTTTTGACTAGAAAGCAATAAAGGCAGATTTACAACCCAATTACTAGGAGTTAACTATCCAACCACCAAGACACATGAATAACATTAGCACCAACAGCAACACATTCAACTTAAGAAGAATATGAACTCAAATAATCATAACACAAAGTCTATGATCACCCAAATCTCCACTGTATTAACTTTCATTGCATATATCAAAGTAGCTGAAAATAAAATTAACTATCACCCTTGCAAAATAAAGTTTGTCAAAAGATCCATAAATCGACTAGCTATCCAAAATTTATAGCTAAGCCAAATCATAACTGTCTTCAAAACCATAACGGCTTCTTGAAATAGCTAATTAAAAGATTGTTTAAACAATAATTATACTAAAAGGGGCCCTCCAAAGCCAGTAGTTTTATAGAAAATATGAAATAACTAATCATGAAATATGAAATTATTTGAGGATTTGTAAATCCCCATTGCCATCGTCCACCTCATCCATCTCTTCCTCTTCCTTCAACTGCTTGCCTTCCCCTGTGACACTTTGCACTACTTGAGGTACATATTCTCATAACCTTGCTTTATATGACCTTGTAACGTCAGAAAATGTCTGCTTGGGGGCTTTTCGCTCATAAGGTTTAGCTCTCGAGTCTTTTATTTGTATTTAGGACATCTTGCATCATATTTTGACATCCTGATGAAATGATCCCTAAGTTTCATGACAAATGGGACCTAGGGGGATCCCTTGAATCTAACCCTAACCAAAATAGGGGGGAGGAATTGAGCACCTGCGCCCTAGTCTTTCCCTATTTTGGGTCAGTCCCAAATTTTAGTGTCAGCTTGTGGCCATTATTTGGGTCCTATGCCGACACGGTAAGTTTGAATTACGAAATTCTTGGTGGGAGTGTTTTTAGTTGCATAAATAAGCATGTTTAGGCATCCATTTGTAAACTAGATGATTACTAGCTAGCATTTTGGATTCTCAATTTTATGTGAAGGTGATTCAAGGCATTCATTGTGTAGCAAGAGCAAATTTGTGTTGTCTATGTGTTTGTATTTGCAAATTTGAGCAATCATCTCCTCATGGCATGAAGAGCATCTTCCTCCCATGAGATCTTCACTACAAGGTGACATCATTTGTGTTTTTGAGCATTTATCATTTGGTTTTTGCCTCTGCTCCTCAAGGGCATGCACTCTCTATTTGACAACAGTGTTTGGAAGACTTGAATGTCTCTCTGAGGCTTGACTGAGGGGAGCCTCTAAACACCACAACCCCCTCCTAAAGTTTCTATGATTACAAGTTATAGGTTGAAGATACAGGAAAAGTGGAGTTGTAGGAGGATATTATAGAGTGTCAGATTTGCAGATCAGAGTTGAAAATAGCACCCTAGACTTGGGCACCCACTCTTTAGTCCTCTAGATTCTGTGAACAGGAAAATCTCTGATACAAAAGGAACAGGTTGCAGATCAAGCTTCCAGATCCCAAAAAAAACCTAGGCACTGGACTAGGGTGCCTGCTCATTAGTCCCTGACTGTTCCACTTCCAAACCCCAAAAATAGGTGCATAGTTATCTGTCATTTTACATCTTTCTGTAGCAACATTTTCTGATATTTGTCTATTTGCTTCCACATTTACATAATTAGGGTTTTGATGTATAATTGAGCATAAGTAAGCATAATTGGAAATCAAATCATACAAATCCAAGCTTCCCTACATTTTAGAGTGAATTAGGGTCTAATAGTACATTGCCACTCAACCCTAAGTCCTTGAATGAAAGGGTGAAAGTAGGATACATACACAAAACTACCAACAAACCAATCATCCAAATTTTACCCTTTACATTTTGGTGAACCTGTGTTATTGGACTTTTTTGCACCTTTTTGAGTGTTTTACTTTAGATTTTATTTGATTTCATTCATGCATATATAGTCATTCATCTTATTGCATTGAAAAACTTACAAAAATTTTGAAAAATTGGAAAAAAAATTACATGCTAGGGTTTCTATTTTGCAACAATTAATTTGAATTTCATAAAATTTCTGATTTTTGCATTATATATTAGCTAAATTGCAGAAAATTACAAAAATTCAATAACTTGCATTGCATTTTCATCATAAAATTGCTAGGGTTTTGTTGGAAATTTTGAATTTTGCATATAACCTAGTAATTCCAAAAACTAGGGTTTGTAGGTAAAATCTTGTTTCAGATTTTTCAACCGATCTTATACACTCATTCAAATTTGCATTTGGTTGTAGTGCTGCATTTTAGTGTAAATTTGCATTTAGATCTCAAAATTTTGCATTTTTACATAGAAAATTTCAACAAAAACTAGCATTTTTCATTGATTTTTCATTAGATTTGAACTTACATTTTGCATCTTAGGACTTGGAAATCATTTTCAGATCTGAGTGAATTTAGTTTTTATCATAAATCACCTTGGAAAACATTCATATAACTTTTCGCATCAAGATCTCAAACCTAGGGGTTGAAAAACCTTGATTTTCACTAGATTTGGCCTTACCGACTATCTAAATGTGCACTATAGTCATGTTATAAAGAATATTTTTTTCATTAATTTGTTGTTATCAGGGCTATTATCTGATTCCCCTCCTAAAAATCTTCACAACACCTTGTTATTGGCCTCTTGTATTGAAAATTTGGTAAAAAATTGCATATTTTTGCTATATTTGCCCTAGGGTTTGACCTAGTTTGCACCTCAAGCGCGTTGTAAATGATTTTATGATTCTAGTTGACTGATATAATTTATATTATTTTCTTGACCTCATAAAATTCCTTACAACACCTCTTTCATTAGGTCTTGAGATTAAAAAATGGTGAAAAATTACATATTTTAGGGCATTTTCACTAGGTTTTGACTTATCATCATCTTGGATTTGCATCAAAAGTGTGTTGTAAAGGATATTATTGCTGTATTGGACTGATATCAGACATATTATTTTCTTCCCCTAATCAAAATCCTTACAACACCTTTCTTTTCATATATTTTCATTGAAAAAGTACAAAAAATCAAGCATTTTAGGTCATTTTTGCACATAGTTTTGCCCTTGTCTTTTGCATACCTTTTGAAGATCTTTTAAAAATCTAATTCAGCATTGATTTGAAAACATATATCATGGCTACTTCTTTGGAATCTTTGTTTTCATACATCATAGACATTGATCATTTATCTAAATTCACTGATAAACATCCTCAAGTTCTGGAACAAATAGCATACATACATGATGTTGATCTCTCTATGTGCTCCACTAATGAAATAATTTGTTATATATTTGATTTTGATAGCTTCACAAATCTCATGGGAATATATCCTTTGATATTATATGATCTCACTAAATTCATGATCAATAGTATATATACTAGTGATGACCTCAAAATGTTAGATGAAGCCTTAGATGACTTTATGGAAAATTCCACTACGACACCTATTGCTAAAACATGTGATGATAAATTCAGTTTACCTTATGACCCCTCTCCCAAGTTTTTTCCTCCTCATAAGGACACTATGGTGCAAGAGGATGATTTCATTGACACATCTCTTAACATCATATCACCAAATCTTCATTCTAATGCTCACTCTAGCCAAGATGAAGCATTAGCAAATGAAGAGCCATCACCACTTTGCCATTCCAATGCTCTCCCTGGCCAAGAGGAAGAATTAGTGAATGAATAACTCCCTTCAACAAAGAACATTCCATGAGTAGATGATGAGCTTTCATCTAACAACAATAAAAACTCTATCATAATGCATGAAACCTCTATGGATCATCCTACCAACCTTGTTCCTTTAGTTGATTGTTCACACACCTTGGATATCACTAAGGAAGAGAAGACCCTTAATCTCCCTCCTTTGATTGAATATTCAAGTCATTTGGACATCACTAAGGATTTAAAAACATCAATTACCTCTTTGAACATCACTAAAAATACAAACATTGATAATTGTCCTCACAACACCTTACCTTCCCCTCATTCTGATGCTCCTTTCTCAAAAGATGTAGCACTAGTGGATGAGGAAAGGTCTCCTACATTAAAACTTTCTTGGATAGATACTTAAATCACTCAAATCAAATTCCTTCTTCCATCTCTCAAGAGCATAATGCATACAACTCAACAAAAAAACATTGATCCAAACATTGAACCAAACAAAGATGATCCTAAGAATGAACAATCTAAAGACAAGGACAAGAATTGGGCTATGGTACCTTATGTCCCACCTTCCTCTGAAATTCAAGAGTGGGAGGATGATTATGATTTGCTTGATGACAAGACTTAGTTTGAAGATCCTACTAGGTAAGTATCTCTAACCCTTTATCTCTTTTGTGATGTGTTTCCCCCGTGATGTGTTATGTGTTGTTTAGGCCTCCTGGGATGACCCCTGATTATTTTGTAAGGTTTGGGATACCAGGGGACTGCCTCTATTGTGACCTTCCTCTATTTGTATCAGCATTCTTCTATGTTGACTCTCCCTCTAATTTCATTGTTGTGTGTTGTGTCTTACGGACATAGTGTTGTAGTTGGTGACTTGGGGGCACCTTCCTACATGACTATCCCTAAGACACTTATTTCTCCTCTCTAATTTATTTTTTCTCTTCCTCTAGTGTTTCTATCTAGTGAGTGGATGATGAAAAACATTTATACTAATGTGGACCTAGCATCCCTTTAGCGAGAAATCAAAACTTGGACTTAGTTCCTAATATGATGATGAGGTTGTATATCTTATCTGACGCTTGTCTAGTAGAAGCACTCTATGCTTTCTACATAGTAATTTTGATGATTTTTTATCTCACTTACAAACCTTAACAATATTGCTGCTCCGCGCACTTTGTTTGTCTTTGAATCTCACCTTGGTGACACTCAGTTTAGAGATTTTTGTGATATAGCCCCATGGTTATCCTCGATCTTGAAATTCATAGTATAACCTTGGCTCTTTGTATGATTAATCATATGCATTGATGTTGTTGTTTATCATGATTATGTGGACACTAACATGTTTCTTGTAGGGATGTGTTTGTGGGAACATTTGGCGATCGTAAAGTATATGTCACCTCTGGGGGGCATGGGCTTTGTGAAAGTTTGTGTTCCCTTGTGTGTTTTCTTCCTACCTTAACGTGCTTGATATTGATGTATGATATCAACCACCTTAAGGTGGGGGCATATATAAGGTAAGTTGTCTATTGTAGATGTTAGCAATGTGCTTGTCCTCAGGTGTGGTTTAAAGACTAGTGGCGATGAGTCCCTCCTGCACTCTGAGTTTGTTTGTAATCAATCAATCATCTTAAGCACTCTGTGGATGCGAGGATGGTGTACTTCTGAGTAGATTGCATCATCCTATCATTTTCAAAAGTCCTCATCAGGAGGTGGGGAGCGGTTATGTGACTAACTCAACCCTTAAGCATGTCTTCGATGATTGTTGTGGCGAAGCCCAATCATTGATGTGTGCATGTAATGTGCCTGAGATGGTGATGCACCTAGAAATAGGAACACTCCATTGCTTGTCTACCATATTTTCTTTGTGTCTTCAAAGTGTGTGTGTTTTGTGTGTTTGTTGCCCCATATGCAGTCTAAAGACCAACACGATGAGTGCTTCCTGCATTTTGGGAGGTTTGGCGTGTCTTGCATGTGTGTTGCCCCATATATGTAGTTTAAAGACCAGCGTGATGAGTGTTTCTTGCATTATGGGAGGTGTGTTTACTTTCTTGTACTTGCATTTACATTTCATATATATGAGAAAAAGAAAAGAAAAGAAATCATTCTTGTCTTCCATGGATTAATTGTCTTCTATGCATCTATTGTTTTCTCCATGTTTTACATGACTGTAACTACCTTCTCCGTGTTTTGCGTGCTTGTCATTGTCTTCGATGTGTCTGGCGTGTCTTCTCTGTGCTTAGCATGTTTACTGTGTTTGTTGACCATATTTTAATGCATGTTTTGGCCTTGCAATTATACATACATTAAAGTGGGGGCTAAATGTAATCCTAGAAAATGTCCCCTTGGGGGCTTTTCCCTCATAAGGTTTAGCTCCTGGGTCTTTTATCTGCATTTAGGACATCTTGCATCATATTTTGACATCCTGATGAAATGAGCCCTAAGTTTCATGACAAATGGGACCTAGGAGGATCCCTTGAACCTAACCTTGACCAAAATAGGGGGGAGGACTTGGTCGCCTGCGCCCTAGTCCTACCCTATTTTGGGTTAGTCCCAATTTTTTAGTGTCGGCTTGTGACCGTAATTTGGGTCCTATGCCGACACAGTAAGTCTGAATTACAAAATTCTTGCTGGGAGCATTTTTAGTTGCATATATAAGCATGTTTAGGCATTAATTTGTAAACTAATGATTACTATATGATTACTAGGTAGCAATTTGGATTCTCAAGTTTATGTGAAGGTGATTCAAGGCATTCATTGTATAGCAAGAGTAGATTTGTGTTGTCTATCTATTTGTATTTATAGATTTGAGCAATCATCTCCTCATGGAATGAAGAGCTTCTTCCTTCCATTAGATCTTCACTACAAGGTGACATCATTTTTGTTTTTAAGCATTTAACATTTGGTTTTTGCCTCTGCCCCTCAAGGGCATGCACTCTGTATCTGACAATGGTGTTCAGAAGACTTGAATGTCTCTCTGGGGCTTGATTGAGGCAAGCCTCCAAACACCACAACCCCCTCCCAAAGTTTCTGTGATTGCAGCTTACAGGTTGAAGATATAGGAAAAGTGGAGTTGCAGGAGGATATTATAGAGTGTCAGATTTGTAGATCAGAGTTGAAAATAGAACCCTGGACTTGGGCACCCATTCTTTAGTCCTCTGGATTTCGTGACGAGAAAATCTCTAATACAATAGGAACAGGTTGCAGATCAAGCTTCCAAATCCCAACAAAAACCTAGCCACTAGACTTAGGTGCCCTCTCATTAGTCCTTGATTGTTCTGCTTTTGAACCACAAAAATAGGTGCATAGTTATTTGTCATTTTACATCTTTCTGTAGCAGCATTTTTTTATATTTGTCTGTTTTCTTCCGCATTTGCATAATTAGGGTTTTGATGTATACTTGAGCATAAGTAAACATAATTGGCAATCAAATCATACAAATCCAAGCTTCCCTACATCTCACAGTGACTTAGGGTTTGATAGTACATTGCCACTCGACCCTAAGTCCTTGAATGAAAGGGTGAAATGAGGATACATACACAAAACTACCAAAAAACCAATCATCCAAATTTTACCCATTACAGCCCTATACTTGTTGATGATAGGTGTCAATGACATGCCAGGGGGAGTTCCTCTCATACTAATACGATGCTTCCTCTTCATGATTACCCTGTCAGATTCTACCACCTTACGATGCACCTCATCAAACCCATTTCTGTAATTGTTAATATAGGCCACCATTTTAGAGAGTCTTCCCAATGAATCCCCTATGATTGCATCATAATTTGTTACTTCTTCAGTTACCACCCTCTTGAAATTTTGTTTTATTACTTTAACATCCAAGAGTTTCTCATCATCAGATCCATTAGCCTCCACCTCCAGAGCAGCAAAATCCTTTTTGATTCTCATCATTTTCTTGTAATAGACTACAATTGCTTTTCCCATCTCCTCTTCTACTGCAGTTATAATACAGAGTTTCCATTCTACTGTGTCAGCTCACATAGGAGTATCTAGCTCTATAGGATTAGCTATAACTTCTTCAACCATTAAGATACCAAGATCCATGTTGGCTATCTCTTGTATTTCCCTAGAGGCTGCGGTCAAACTGTGGTGATCACTTTTGGCTTTCTCAAACTCTACTATCAAAACCTCCCTCTTTGCATGTATAGAATCAAATAGTTTCACTACCTCCTCAATAAAAATGAGAACGTCAAAAACAATCTTTTCGACCCATTGATCCATAGCTTTTCTCAGAGATAGAGAAGTTTTGACTTGTTGGAGAAAATTTGAATCAAGGACATGGAGGTCGGCACTTGAGGAGGCCTCAGTTGAGGGTGTTATTATTTTAGCAACTAAATCAACAAAAGAAGACAAGGAACTTACATGTGACAATAGTTTTGAATTTTCTTCTTGTAATCCCTTTACCCTTTTAGATATGTTATCAACTAAATATTGGACATGATATAAATCTCCCTTAGTAGTTGACAGTCCCAGATCCACTTGACTCACTCTGAAGTTGGTGTCTATCACTTCATCCTCATTCTTATCTATCAGTGGGTCTGCAATCTCTAGAAACTAGTTTCCTGAGGTAGAATTAGTCACTATCCTTGACATTCTTTTTGCTTGTTTGGACTTGGGAACCATTTGCAACAAACTAGCCATGGTATCAATACCCTCATTAGTAGGAGGAGTATATCTCTTCTTTCTCTGAACTACCTTTTTCAACCAATTGGGAGATGGGGCTGATACATTGGTAGCATTAGAAGTAGCAATTAAAGGAGTAGGGTGGGAGTTTTGTTCTGGCAATTCTTTTTGATGTGGGGAACTCAACGGGCTAAGAAAAGAGTGTAACAAATTATCTTCTCCAATTTGAGAGAAAGTAAAAGAATCAAAGTCACTTACATGGTTACTAGATGGGGGCACATGGTTTTCTTTGGATGACAAAGCAACCAATCTAGTATTTCTTTTCACTATTTGGATGTCCTGTTCACAAGTTATTTTCACCTTTCCAGTCTCCTTAGGTGGTTTGTCTTCATCACCATTTGATTGTGAGCTGACTCTCTAGAGAGTTGGGTTCAAACTAGAAGATCTTCTATCTGAATGGGTAGTTTGAGACCTAGATTGGTTTTGAGAGGTTGAATCCTTCAGTGTCATGGAGCCAGTACACTCTTTGACTTTTCCTTTTAGCCATTTTTCTGTTCTTCTTAACACATGCAGAGAAAGCAACATTACATTAGTGACTTCTTTTTCAGACCATTTCACAGGAGGCAGAGGGTCCATTGACATGGCATTATAACCTTCATCTGTTATATATGAAAAATCATCAATCATATTAGGAACTTGGAGATTCATCTTGAAGGCTCGAACTTGATCCACAGTCAGTCTCATCCATTTTCTTCTCTAAAATTCCCTCTTGTCAACACAGTCCTCCCAAAAATCCTCAAGTTGAGGCTGGTGTAAATAAGAACCACCCCCATGCATGTTTTCCATTATAAAATTCTTACTATCAAAAGCCATGTGAGGGAACAAACTATGGAGACTAAATTTTGACAATAATTTGTCAACATTCTTGGCCTCATCATTACTTTTACAAAAATAAAAAGACAAAGTCACAGGGAAAGAGTACCCTTTCTTCTTCATGGCCTAGTACTTAACATTCACAACTACCATTTGGTGGAAAAGCTCCAACAACACCAAATAATCAAGTGGGTACCTCGACAATTTCAATGGGGCATTTTCATAACCCCTAATCCTCAAATAGGAGTAGTCAAATTGTATATAAAAACTACCAAATTTCATGACCAGGGCAGATGCTTCAACTAAAAATCTTTGATCTATTGAGCCATCAATTTTCTTGGCTAACATCATGGAAAAAGCATCATTAACATGCCTAATATCTTTCATACCTTCTCTTTTCTGCAACTAGGGGAAAACATGATACACATGCCTACTTACCGTAGGACTCCCTTGAATCCTCAAACCAGGCCAAGTATCCTCTCTTGGAGCCAATATATAGACTATCTAGGAACACATGTGGAAGCTCACATTTCTTGCAAAATTCATCAGCTATTCATGCAAGCACTCGCTGATAATCTTTAGCCAGTCGATGTGGTGATCTCCACAAATTAATACAATAAATTTACACATCCAAAATTCAAAAGCATCTGACTCATGGCTCCCAACCACTCTGTTCAACAAAGTTATCATGTCTGAAATTTCTTCCTTAAAATGACTCCTTTCTAAATTGGTAGGAAGTCGAGATTTACCAGTCTTCTAAATTTCTAACCAATTCTTATCAACACAAATATGACACCAATCTTTCCTTTCATTGTAATAGTTCTAGGTTGAAGACACAGAAACATGACCATTGTCTTCGTACTCTTTCAAATTCAGAGCCAGAGCGATAGATTCAGAGTCAATTTTCTCCACGACATCACCACTGGAGGTCCTTATCTCCTGGGACTACGGAAAATACCTATTGGCACATGCAACCATCAGCTCAGGACAATGCACAGCAAGTGGAAAGCCACTAGCCTTATCTAAACTGCTACTAGTAATATTTCTCACCAAGGGAGTTAGATTTTCATATTGCATTCTCCTCCAGAAGTTATCCAAATCAACGTGGCCTAAATTAGTATCTTTTACTTTGGATAGGTCATTCTCCACTATAGAGGTCACGGGAACCCCTTGGAATTTGAACTTCATCTTCATATACTTAATGATCCAGAACACTAGAGACTCCAAAATGTATGCAGATAACGTAGGGTGATACAAAACACTAACAGGAATTTCCTTACACAAATACATGGGAATGAAAATTTCTAACTCCCCAGAAAGAATGTTATGCCTTTATAACAAGAAAGAGAGGGAGATGCTAGTTATGCTAACCTATGAGAATGGAATGGTGTTGATATCTCACATGTAGAAAACTAGTCATTTAACATTCTTCAATGCATTCCCTTGTAAAATGATATCACCTTAGGCGAGGTTAAGATCTTATCAAAGTCATTTCTCATAAATTTGCTGAACAAGAATATTAAATGCTAGCAATGAATTTATCTTTAAAACTCATTAATGAATGCTTCAAGTTTCCCTCCAAAGATTGTGCCACTGTGTCCACACGTACTTCTAATTAAATGCAAAGTGACAAGTGTCATTCCCTTGTACTATACGCCAGTGTAGTAAAATGTCATATGTAAAGTCAGCAAGTTAGGTAGAAGTTGAAATCTTGAACAAGGAGTCAGAGGTTCAGAACTTCAAAGAACTCCCAGCCACCTGACAATGAAGGAAGTCATCAATAACAAGGCACAAAGGAAAACTCATGATGTGGGACCTTAAGACAAGTCGATAAGTCAGGCAGTTTAAGAACTTTTGAACCTACTGACTTTTGTTCAAAGATGTGAAGGATTGCCGATGACTTGGAAAATGACTAAGTGAAATTTGGCTCGAGGGAAGAACTAAGGAAAAGACTGACATAGAACGAAGGAAAAACAAAGAATGGACATGAACACCTTTTAAAAAAAAGGGGGGGGAACAAATGGCTCTAATTGGGGACGAGGACTCAGGAGGACACAGAGGATCTAGACAAACCATGGCAAACAAGCCTTATTCCAAGGGCAATAAAGTCACACCAAAAATGGGACAACACAACAACAGAAAAATAGGGAAAGAAACTATGATATAGAACAGGACTTAGTACCAGTTGCATAATTTCAGATCTTGCCCATTGTAAGCAAGAGGTAGTGATCTTCCATTAGGGTAAGCCAACAAAAATGTATTCTCTCTTACAACTTCTCTTATCTTGAAAGGTCCTTTCCACAAAGAATCAAATTTCTTATGGGCACCTTTTGGTTCTCTCCTATCCCATAAAAGCAAAGAATCTCCTACAACAAAGTTCCTTTGATTAGCCCTTTTATCAAAAATCTTTTTAACAGTCTATTGATGCTTGGCAATTCTGTCTGCAGCAACCTCTCTCTACTCTTCTAAATGACTCAAACACAATATCATCTTCTCTAGTGCTGATTGAAACTATTCATCTTCAATTACCCTTTGCAAATTCAATGCAGATGGATCTAAGGGAATAGGGATTGCACTATCGATACCATAAATCAACTAGAAAAGAGACATGCCAATGCCCCTTTTCTATGTTATCCTATCAGCCAAAGAGCATCATACAAATTCTTATGCCATCCCCTTTGGTTTTCTTCCACCATCTTTTTGACAATAGAGATGAGATTTTTGTTACTTGATTCTGCTTTCCCGTTGCCTTGTGGGTAATAATCAGATGAATGGGCAAGGCTAATACCAAAATCATAATAGAAAAGAATAAATTCAGTAGAGGAAAAACTTGAGGCATTATCAATCACCAGCTTCCTAGGTATACCAAACCTGACCAAAATGTCTTCTTTGAGAAAGATGCAAACTACCTCAAAAGTAGTACTTCTCACTGGGATAGCTTCTACCCACTTGGTAAAATAGTCGCTGTCAAGATATGAGTATGTCCAACATTGGAATTAGGATTAATTGGTCCAATGAAGTCTAATCCCCATTGCTGAAATGGTTCATCTACAACAACTGGTCTCAGAGGCAGGGCAGCTAATTGAGGTCTACCTGTGAACTTTGAAAATTTCTCATACTTTGAAACCCAATCATAGGCATCTTTGAACATACCACGCTAGTAAAAACATTGCCTTAGTATTTTGAAGGCTGTTATTGATGCAGAGAAGTGTCCTCCATAGGCTTCATCATGGAAAGTCTCTAGCAACTTCTTCTGTTATTCCTTATCCACGCATCTCAGAAAAGTTCAATCTACTCCCCTTTTATATAGGTTACCTCCCCAGATGATGTAATTATGTGCCTTGAGTTTTAGGTTTCTCTTTTCCTTGGCAGAGAGGTGAGATGGGCAATCACCATAAGTTAAGAGATAAGAAACATTAGAGAACTAGTCATTAATATTACTAGTAAAAAGAACCAAAGGTAATTCTTCACCTTCATTGACCTTGTTTTCAGCAATCATTCTGTACAACCCTTTGCCCTTGACCAAATTGGCAGGCTTGATCTCAATATCATACTCTTGAACTTTACCTATCCAAACTCCTCTACTATTGTATCCAATCTCCTTCTGAGTGAGAATACTTTTTATAGCTAATTCTGGGACATAAACAACATGTGAATGCAAGATATAAAATCTGAAGCTTTTTAAGGCTTTCACCATAGCATATACATGCTTCTCCAAAGCATAGTATTTAAGCTCATATTTCTTTAATGGCACACTCATGAAGACAATGGGAGATTCTATTCCTTGTTCATTTTTCTATAACAAAATAGTTGATAGTGTATGTTCTGAAGCATAGCAATAGATGATAAAGTCTTTTTGAAAATCAAGATGCACAAGCGTGGATGCATTAGCAATGGATCTTTTAATGTCTTCAAATCCCTTCTTTCCTTCAACACTCCACTTAAAGATAGGATGGTTCTTCATCATTTCTACAATATGTCTGGTCAACTCAGCAAAGTCGGGGACAAACCTTCTTAGAAAATTTACATGACTGAAAAAGGATCTCTTGTTACTCTTCATCATGGGTAAACTCAACTGTTGAATTGCCCTGACCCTCTCTAGATCAATTTTTTTTCCATCCTTTGAAACAATATGCCCTAATAGCTTCCCTTCAGTAACTGCAAAGATTGATTTCATGGGATTCAAAGAGATGCCATCTTCTCTACAACGTTGTAGAACTATTTCTAGATCATGCAAGTGATCACCTCTTTTCTTAGAGAAGACTGTCAAATCATCAAGATAAACCACAATGATCTTGTTTTTCAAGTCACCAAAGGTCAAATCCATTGCTCTCTGAAATGTGGCTCTAGTGTTAATAAGACCAAAAGGCATTCTATTATATGCAAAGACACCAATTGGGGTAGTGAAAGTTGTCTTATGCTGGTCCTGTTGGGAAACTCCAATTTGATTGTATCCCAAAAATCCATCAAGCAAGGACATCATCTCTAAACTAGACACTGTTTGTAAAATGTGATCCATCACTGGTAAGGGATAATTATCCTTCAGAGAAGCCTGATTTAGATTCTTGAAATCAACACAAATCTAGATCTCCCAATTCTTCTTTCTAATAGGTACAATAT
This sequence comes from Cunninghamia lanceolata, assembly GCA_027924645.1. Taxonomy (NCBI): domain Eukaryota; kingdom Viridiplantae; phylum Streptophyta; class Pinopsida; order Cupressales; family Cupressaceae; genus Cunninghamia; species Cunninghamia lanceolata. The sequence continues at coordinate 1,120,677 of BSBN01000550.1, forward strand.
TTGCCACCCAAGTAGAATGGTGAATAGGGTAAATGATTTTAGCTTTAAGCATTTTGTCAATTTCATTGAAGATGGCTTCAACTACTTTTGGATTATAAGTTTTCTACTTTTACCTGAAGGGTATGGCGCCAGGCTTTAGTGGAATATGATGCTGCATTTCCCCATTCCTAAATTTCTTTAGGTCAGCATAACACCATGCAAAAACATCCTTATACCTAGTAAGCAAGGAAATCAAATGTTTCTTTTCTTCTTGAGAACAACATTTGCCAATAAACACAACTTTCGAATCAACTTCAATGCCAATATTCACCCTATCATAATTAGCTGAAGTTGTGATGGAAACTTTATTCTTCTTCTTAAGGTATTGATCATGTTGATTGAAAAGATCCTCAAGAGAGACTAGTCCCTTAGGAATTTTATTCCCTTTCAATTGAACAATTCCTAAGCTTGGGTCATTAGAGGACTTTATTTCTCCTTCCAAAATGTCATTAATTTCACCATTACTTCCCTCAAAGAACATACTGGCAAAAGACACAACTTTTTCAAGAAATGAAATAATTTGTTGATCAAACTTAAAAACTTGCTAGTGATTAACATTGTCAGGAACACTAGGCCTATATACCACTTCAATCATGTATGACTTATCTTTGAAATATGGATGTGGTAAGAGGAGGGATACTGAAATGGTTAAGGAATCAACCCTAGTATTCTATTCTTAAGGTAGCACCTCTATAGAAAAAGCATCAAAGTCTTCAATGCAATCCCACATCCTATTCTGGTAATGCCTCAATCTACCATTTTTAACTGTGTACAATTTTCCAACTTGTTTAACAATTAGTTCAGCGTCACCTTTGACTTTCAACTATTTCACACCCTTTTCCTTGGCCAATTCCAATCCTAATAACAATGCCTCATATTCAGCTATGTTATTTGTATTTTCAAACTCAAGTTCAAAAGCAAAAGGAAAGGCATAACCATCAAGTGAAATCAAAACAACCCCTACCCCAGACCCTATAGTAGAACAACTACCATCAAATTCTAAAGTCCACAATTCATCAACCAGGTCGGGACTGATTAGATTTGTATCTTCATTCTTTGTTGATGTGCACATGCAGGTACCTGGTCTAGTTTCTACAAACAAAATGTCTGCTCTAGAGTCTCCAGATTTAAGCACAGTAAATTTGGCCTTGGGTTTTGGATTAAGGATAACTTTCTTCCCATCTATAGGTATCAGGGCATGTGACCAATCCATTTGAATTTCCCCACCCAAGTCTTTGCAAAAACTACGACTCAAGAGCATCCCATAACTTGCAAGCATGTCTTCCACTAAAATGGTTAGCTTCAATCTTTTTCTTGGAAAAGTGGCTAAAGCAGTTTGAGCATCTTTAATTTGAGCCAAGATAGGTACCGAAGAACCATCCATTGAAAAGCACTTGCCATGGGAGGGTGTATAGGATAACCCTAGGGCTTTAACAACTCAAGCAGGAATTACATTCTCTGAGGCTCTAGAATCAATGACACAATTACTAAGCTTATAACTAGCAATGTACAAAGAGACATAAAAAGGTTCTGGTTTATTAAAAGGATTCTGAAGATTAGGGTCCTGGGAATAGATGTTTGAACAATTTTGGCTCTTGGCAAGCACTTCATTATCACTAGACACTTGAGCATTACAATTTGAAGGAGATGGTTCTTGTCTGACATATTTGACTAGTCTACCAAGTTCAAATGGGTTAAGTCTCAAGTACTCAGCTTGGGAAATTTCAACCTTTGTATTTTTACATGATTCTACAATATCAAATGAACTTGAGACAAAATTTTTAGAAGATGAAGTAGATGGTACCTCAGTAGCTACAACTTTGGGTGTCACATTTTTTGTCTTCTTGGTATTGTTCTGCTTCATCAAGATATATTTGGGGGTAGAGGATGGGTTACTGGGCAGGCTCTAAGAGTTCTACCCTTGTTGTGCCTGTTGACCCCTAGTAAGTACTACACAATTAGAATTGTCAACTTCAGTATATACATCTTCTCCATTTCCTTCATTTGATTAATATTCAAAGAAATTGACACTAACTTCACTAGGTGTAGGGGGTTCTTCCACAAGAGGCTCCTCTACATGCTCATTCATAGAAAGCATTTGCATAAATCTCATCATCTCAAGGCAAGATGCTCCATCATGGTCAGAAGTAAGATGAAAGTTGCATACCATATGATTGTTTTTGCTAGTTGAGGGTCCTCCTTCAATAGCTAACCTTTGGGTAGGACCAAGTAGTTGCAACATTCTGCTATAACCCCCTTGGGGAGGTTGTTGATAACCTTTAGGCATCTGACATTTTAGAGTAATAATGTCATTTTCCAACCTTTGAATGACAGGGTCAGTGGAGCTGGCTAATGAGGGTTTGCCTATTTGCAACTCTCTTTTCCATTTTCCTGCAATTATTAGATCATCTTCCACAACAATAGCCAATGATTGAGCTTTAGCTAGGTTAGGAACTCCTTGTCTTTTAATAGCAAAACTGACATCAGGTGGTAGTGAGTTGATAAAGAAACACAACAATAATCTGTCTCCAGGTCTGACATTGGCAGGAATTCTATTTGCAAGTCTGTTAAACTTGGCTACATATTCCCTCATTTGTTCATGAATCTCTTTCTTCATAGAAGAGTGTTGGGCTACCAGTGTGTGTTCATTATTAGTAGTTTTGAATCTATCTTCAAATTGTTGCCTCATGGAAGCCCAATTTCTAATGAAGGCATTAGGAAGGTGATAAAACCATTCAGCAGCTGTGTCAGTAAGTGACTCAACAAATAGCCTGATAGACACATCTTCATGTTGGACTCCCAGTATAGAACAAGAGAGAAAGAAAGCATTAATGTGCTCCTCAGGAGTAATCTTACCATCACCCCTAAACTTAGGTAGGATTTTACCCAATCCCCCAGGCAGGTCATGTAGGTTCACATCAAGCCTGAGCGGTCCAATAGCAGCACCCTATGGAGCAGGTGGAGGTTGTGGGTGAGCCATATTAAGAGGGAAATTTACTTGTAATGGTAATACAGTACCATGCAGAGTCAAGCTTTGGCAAGATGAACTAGTGGCACCTCTTGTAGGTGGAGAGGATGGTCTACTTAAAGATTTGACTCTTCTCGTGGGGGGGAAGGGAGCAAAATTTAAAGATTGAAGTAAATCAAAGTCAATATCATCTATACCCTTTTGTCTGTCCCCTCATGTATATCTTTTCATATCCTACTTCTAAAGGTATATCAATAAAGCAATTAAGTAGAGTCACCAAACCACTTACTGGTTATTACGGGGGAGAGCTGGTCTTCTAGGAATCTGATTCCCTAGTCTGACAGCAGGGTTTCTTGGCCTATTGTCAGGAACTACTTGGATTCATAAAGGCCTTTCTCTCCTTGGCATAGGAACAATTCCTTCAACAAAAATTATCTCCTGAGTGTCAGCAAAATGACGTGCATTTTCTGTTGTAATTTCACCAAGCTCTTCTTCTTCTAATACCTCACCAACTTGGTAGTACTACTGGTTTGTTCTTCTGGTCTGCCAAGCAACAAGTCTAAGGCTAGTAATAATATCTTCTTGATCTCCTATCAGCCAATCTACATTAGGTTGAAAAACTGGCACATGTCTTCCATGAAGAACCATAAAGTTCAATCAAGCAACTCACAAGAACTTGATATATCAATCTCCCCAGTACAGTCGCCAAAAATCTGTTGGTTAGCAGTTTTTTCACCTAACTCTATATACTCATGCCCAGACAAGTGACAAATGTAATCAATAGTTGAGCCTAATATATTAGTGTTTTACATAGGCTCTCTGCTTATTTAACAAGGTGCAGCTACCTTCGATAGATATTCTAATGAATAGGAGAACCCAAAATTGCTTTTAAGAAGAAAGCAAAAACAAAGACAAAGCTTTTGTCTAGAAAGCAATAAAGGCAAATTTACAACCCAATTACTAGGAGTTCAAAGACTTCCAGCCACATAACATAAATCGACAACACACACACACACACTCACATATATATATATATTCACCACTTGAAATGATATATCAACAGATAAACGATTCTTAGCAGTGAGTAAGATTCATAACTATCCAACCACCAAGACACATGAATATCATTAACACCAACAACAACACATTCAACTTGAGAAGAATATGAATTTTCAAATAATCACAACACAAAGTCAATGATCATCCAAATCTCCACTATATTAGCTTTCATTGCATATATCAAAGTAGTTGAAAACAAAATTAACTATCACCCTTGAAAATAAAGTTTGTCAAAAGATCCATAATTCAACTAGCTATCCAGAATTTATAGCTAAGCCAAATCATAACTGTCTTCAAAACCATAACAGCTTCTTGAAATAGTTGATTAAAAGATTGTTTAAACAATAACTATACTAAAAGGGGCCCTCCAGAGCCAATAGTTTTAGAGAAAATATGAAATAACTAATCATGAAATATGAAATTAATTAAGGATTTGCAAATCCCCATCGCCATCGTCTACCTCGTCTATCTCTTCCTCTTCCTTTGACTGCTCGCCTTCCCCTGTGACACTTTTTGCCGCTTGAGTTACCTATGCTCATAACCTTACTTTATATGCCCTGTACTTGTTGATGATAGGTATCAATGACATGCCAGGGGGAGTTCCTGTCATACTAATATGATGCTTCCTCTTCATGATTACCCTGTTGGAGTCTACCACCTTACGATGTGCCTCATCAAACCCATTTATGCAATTGTTAATATAGGCCACCATTTTAGAGTCTTCCCAATGCATCCCCTGTGATTGAATCATAATTTGCTACTTCTTCAGTTACTACCCTCTTGAAATTTTGTTTTATTACTTTGACATCCAAGAGTTTCTCATCATCAAATCCATTAGCTTCCACCTCCAGAGCAGTGAAATCCTTTTTGATTCTCATCATTTCCTTGTAATAGACTGTAATTGTTTTTCCCATCTCCTCTTCTACTGCAGTTATAATATAGAGTTTCCATTCTATCGCGTCAGTCCACACAGGAGTATTTAGCTCTATAGGATTAGCTATAACTTCTTCAGCCATCAAGATACCAGGATCCATGTTGTCTATCTCTTGTATTTCCCTAGAGGCTACAGTTAGACTATGGTGATCACTTCTGGCTTTCTCAAACTCTACTATCAAAACCTCCCTCTTTGCATGCATAGAATTAAACAGTTTCACTGCCTCCTCAATAAAAATGAGACTGTGAAAAATAATCTTTTCGACCCACTAATCCATAGCTTTTCTCAGATAGAGAAGTTTGACTTGTTGGAGCAAATTTGAATCAAGAACATGGAGTTCAGCACTTGAGGAGGCCTCAGTTGAGGGTATTATTATTTTAGCAACTGAATCAACAAAAGAAGACAAGAAACTTACATGTGACAACAGTTTTGAATTTTCTTCTTGTAATCCATTTAGACTTTTAGATATGTTATCAAATAAATATTGGACATGATACAAATCTCCCTCAGTAGTTGATGGTCCTAGATCCACTCGACTCACTCTGAAGTCAGCATTTGTCACTTCATCCTTGTTCTTATGTGTTAGTGGGTCTACAATCTCTAGAAACTAGTTTCCTGAGGTGGAATTAGTCACTATCCTCGACATTCTTTTTGCTCGTTTGGGCTTGGGAACCATTTGCAACAAACTAGCCACAGTATCAATACCCTAATTAGTAGGAGGAGTATATCTCTTCTTTTTCTAAACTACCTTTTTCAACCAATTGGGAGATGGGGCTGATACATTGGCATCATTAGAAGTAGCAATTGAAGGCGTAGGGTGCGAGTTTTGTTTTGGAAATTCTTTTTGATGTTGGGAATTCGGCAGGCTGAGCAAAGAGTGTAACAAATTATCTTCTCCAATTTGAGAGAAAATAAAAGAAGCAGAGTCACTTACATGGTTACTAGATGGGGACACATGGTTTGCCTTGGATGACAAAGCAATCAATCTGGTATTTCTTTTCACTGTTTGGACATCCTACTCACAAGTTGTTTTCACCTTTCCAGTCTCCTTAGGTGGTATGTCGTCATCACCATTCAATTGTGAGCTGACTCTCTGGAGAGTCAGGTACAAACTAGAAGATCTTCTATATGAATGGGCAATCTAAGACCTAGTTTGGTTTTGAGAGGTTGAATCATTTGGTGTCATGGAGCCAGCACACTCTTTGACTTTTCCTTTTAGCCATTTTTCTATTCTTCTTAACACATGCAGAGAAAGCAACATTACATCAGTGACTTCTTTTTCAAACCATTTCACAAGAGGTAGAGGTTCCATTGACACGACATTATAACCTTCATCTATTATATATGAAAAATCACCAATCATATTAGGAACTTGGAGATTCAGCTTGAAGGCTCGAACTTGATCCACAGTCAGTCTCATCCATTTTCTTCTATAAACTTCCCTCTTGTCAACACAGTCCTCCCAAAAATCCTTGAGTTGAGGTTGGTGTAAATAAGAACCACCCCCATGCATGTTTTCCTTTATAAAATTCTTACTATCAAAAGCCACGTGAGGGAGCAAACTATATTGGAGATTGAATTTGGACAATAATTTGTCAACATTCCTAGACCCATCATTACTTTTACAAGAATAAAAAGACAAAGTCACAGGGAAAGAGTACCCTTTCTTCTTCATGGGCTAGTACTTAACATTCACAACTACCATTTGGCAGCAAAGCTCCAACAACACCAAATAATCAGGTGGGTACCTCGGCAATTTTAATGGGGCATTTTCATAACCCTCGATCCTTGAATAGGAGAAGCGGTCAAATTGTATATAAAAACTACCAAATCTCATGACCAGGGTAGATGCTTCAACTGAAAATCTTTGCTCTATTGAGCCATCAATTTTCTTGTCTAACATCATGGAAAAAGCATCATTAACACACCTAAAATCTTTCATACCATTGCTTTTCTACAATAGGGGGAAAACATGATACACATGCCTACTTGCCATAGGACTTCCTTGAATCCTCAAACTAGGCCAAGCATCCTCTCTTTGAGCCAATATATAGACTAGATGGGAACACATGTGGAAGCTCACATTTCCTAAAAAATTCATTAGCTGTTCATGCAAGCACTCGCTGATAATCTTTGGCCAATTGATACGGTGATCTCCACAAATCAGTAGAATAAATCTACACATCCAAAATTTGAAAGCATCTGACTCAGGGTTCCCAACCAATTTGTTCAACAAAGTTATCATGTCTGAAATTTCTTCCTTAAAATGGCTTCTTTTAAATTGGCAGGAAGTTGAGATTTACCAGTCTTCTCAATTTCTAACCAATTCTTAGCAACATAGGTATGGCACCAATCTTTTCTTTAATTGTAATAGTTCTAGGTTGAAGACATAGAAACATCAGCATTGTCTTCATACTCTTCCAAATTTAGAGCTAGAGTGACAGATTCAAGGTCAATCTTTGCCATGACATCACCACTGGAGGTCCTTATCTCTTGGGAATCCAGAAAATACCCATTGGCATATGCAACCATCAACTTAGGACAATGCACAGCAAGTGGAAAGCCACCAGTCTTATCTAAACCGCTACTGGTAATCTTTCTCACCAAGGGAGTCAAATTTTCAAATTACATTCTCCTCTAGAAGTCATCCAAATCAACGTGGCCTAAATTAGTATCTTTTACTTTGGACATGCCATTCTCCACTATAGAGGTCATGGGAACCCCTTGGAATTTGAACTTCATCTTCATATACTTAAGGAACCAGAACACTATAGACTCTGAAATGTATGCAGATAATGCAGGGTGATACAAAACACTAACGGGAGTTTCCTTACACAAATACATGGGAATGAAAATTTCTAACTCCCCAGAAAGAATGTTATACCTTTATAACAAGAAAGAGATGGAGATGTGAGTTATGCTAACCTATGAGAATGGAATGGTGTTGATATCTTGCACATAGCAAATTAGTCATTTAACATTCAGCAACGCATTCCCTTGTAAAATGATATCACCTCAGGTGAGGTTAAGAGCTTATCAAATTCATTTCTCATAAATTCATTGAAGAAGAATATTAAATTCTGGTGGCGAATTTATCTTTGAAACTCATTAATGCATGCCTTGAGTTTCCCTCCAAAGATTGTGCCACTATGTCCACACGTACTTCTAATTAAATGCAAAGTGACAAGTGTCATTCCCTTATACTGTACGCTAGCGCAGAAAAACACTATATGAAAGAGTGTGCTGTTCAAAGTCATCAAGTCGGGTAGAAGTTGAAATCTTGAACAAGGAGTCAGAGGTTTAGAACTTCAAAGAACTCCTGACCACTCGACAATGAAGGAAGTCATTAATAACAAGGCATAAAGGAAAACTCAAGATGTGGGACCTTAAGATAAGTCAGGAAGTCAAGCAGTTCAAGAACTTGTGAACCCATCGACTCTTGTTCAAAGATGTGAAGGATCACCGACAACTTGGAAAATGACTAAGTAAAATTTGGCCCAAGGGAAGAACAAAGGAAAAGACTAACATAGAATGAAGGAAAAATAAAGAATGGACATGAACACATTTTTTTTTTTAAAAAGGGGGCAACAACTATCTATGTGGCATCCTTGTTGGCAGCCACCTACTACTTTTTTAGTATTTTCTGAAACTCTCAACTTAAACTAAATATTTCTTCAGTCAAGATGAATTATTTCAAAAAAATAAAAATACTCTTTTGGAGAGCTTCGAGTCTACAATCCAAGTTTTTTTTTTTTAGATATTTTGATTAGTTTTAATATGTTTTTGATTTAAAATATTGAAATTAGGTTGTTATAATCAAAGATGGCACTTAATAGAAATTTTTAAAAAAATATTAAACCACATTCAATTTTTTTGAAAACTATATGGTGCACTTGAGGAAAGAGTCCTCTCCAAAAGGGTATAATTGGTTTTTTTAAAATGATAAAAAAACTTATACAAAAGTTGACGTGGAATGAAAACTATGAAATTCTGTTAAGCTTGACTTTAAATCGTTATTACAAAGAAAATATACATTGAAAATTAATTTTGTTTCCATGCACTAGATATTGAACTAATCTATTTGGGAAAAAAATTAAGAAAAAATAAGATTGTTTGCTCTTTTGTTTGTGACATGGACTCGACATTATTTTTTCCTATAATTTTTAGCAATTTAAAATCTATTCTTAAATTTATAAAAAAATATATCAAGATAATTTTTTAAAATTTTTGAATTTAAATTACAAGCATAAAATTCATCAAGAGTTCTAGATTTCTGGTGTAGTCATGGATGGAGGGTCCTAAGAAGGGACTGTCCAAACCATGCAGCTAGAGTAAACACAAAGGAAACAACACAAATATAAAATGCAATGGAGATTCAATTGCTAAATATATCAAATAATCAAAGTACTTATATGCCGGCAACATGCAGGCTACAATCAAAGGGCTCACAGGCCTACTTTTTGGGTTATAATAAATATGCAAGATATGGCATTGAAGTGCGTCCCGGAATAGAAATCTTGATAAAAACTATCATAACTACTAACTGACTTCCTAATACATCTAAGAGATCTATACATATTATCTTCAAGCTCAATTGATCCTCTGCATCGGCCTCAAGAGGTTACAAACTCCAATGAAGGATGAGATGTGTAGGAAACTGTAGGTTAGCCTACAACACATGGTATTGCTCCACAAATGAATGAAACTTGGTGTGGACCTCAAGAAAGGTCTATCTAGTCCTTATTTTTTGTGTAAGATGTTCCATTAGGCCCCGCAAGTCACAGAAGTGCTCCGCAACCTTCTCCTCTCAACTGTCTGCATGAATGCTCTGTTTTGTGAAAGTTGATGAACTTTTGATAGTGATAACTTTTTGTAGAAAAATCCAAATCTCTTGAAATCTTAGTATGATGTAGCTGACATGTCATAGAACCTAAATATTTCTCCACATTCTTTGAAATGAATATGCGGTAAAATGCGGTAGAAAATTCTAAACTGTAAATCATTGAACTGCAACTGAAATGAAAAGTAATGCAAAGAATGCAAATATTTTTGGTTGATGCAAGATGTTGGGAATTAAGGTGTCTCAACCTTTGCAAATTCCTAATGTTGTATTTATTTATCCCATGTTGAGTTGGCATAGTTAGCACCTTGTGTATATGCAGGAGGATAAAATTTGGTGACTTTGGCAGCCGTAGTTTCCCCCTTGAATAATTAACGAGGATTTGGGGGAAGCGCCCCCAAGATAGGGTCAAGGAGCATAGCCCCTTGCGGGGTCCAGGGGAAGTGCCCTTGGTGCACTCCCTGTCGCAGTATAGGGTAGGGTTGAGGGGCAGCACCCTCGTGGGGGCTCGGGGGCAACGCCCCCAAAACCTCAAACGATTTTTAATTAATGACAAGTGTCGGTGAGTATCTTTACATGAGAGAAAGGCATCTTTGGGTGGTCAAGGAAGGTTATGACATTTTGTAAGAGGAATATGATATTTTTAGTCAGTGTATGATAGATTCTCTTACAGCTGTAAGTGTTGTCAGTTATGATGGATTCTATAACAACTGTAAGGTGCGTAAGAGCATCTGTCATAACCTATCTTGGGACTAGGTGCCCACTTTGGGATGGGATGTTGGACAAGTGTCCTTAGGTGTGGGGTTTGGGGCATGAGTCCAAGATGGATGCCCATCTCTAGAAGGTTCCATATTTGCCTTGTAAACTCTATATAAATAGGTGCTTGGATGGGAGATAGATAACTTTTGGTACAAGTACTATTATGCTGCTAGAATATCTCCAGATTCGACATTTGAAGACTCTTGAAAGAGCATTGGCTGTGAAACTGTATTGTAATCTGTTATTATTTACTGTAATACATTTGAGCTATGTTTTGGGGTGTGGGGTTTTTCACCCGTAAGGGTTTTCCCAACGTATATCTTGTCTCTCTCTCTCTTCTATCTACTTTTTGTGTGTATGTATATTGTTGCAATATCTCTGTTAGATGTTCTATGTTGTTGTAGTTGTAAGAATTAAAGTTAAATTTGCATATATCTCTTCTCATTAGATTAGTGTAGGAAGCGTTTTCTGCACACCTGGCTTCCTTTCACAAGATTGCTCTACAACCTAGGATGCTCCTGCATCAAACACCAAGGTTTGTCAAAAAAGTGAGTCCCTCACTTTGATGGGGCTAGAGAAAAACCAAGGCGGTCTACCTCAGCCTGAGAAATCCAAGATGAATCTTCTTCCGGTCTTCCTTTCCACTTAACCAAATACTCTTTATAGTGCTCGCCTCTGGTACTGCGTCCAACTCTTCTATCCAAAATGTTCTCTATCTTCTCTGGTTGTTGTTATGGTAACTGATTCTTCAAACCATCTTCAATGTTGTCACTTGACTCTCCCTCATGATACTAATATAGGTTTACAATGTTGAATATATGTGATATACCAAATGGCTCTGATAGCTCCTCTTCATATGCATTCCCTGAACCAAATTTCCTAAGAATCTTACATGGTCCAAACTTCTTCATCTTCATCTTGTTGTATGCCCCCACTAGAAATCTCTTTTTTCTTACATATACCATTACTTCATCTCCAACTAAAAATTCTTTATGTCTCCTCTTCTCATCTTCTTGCTCCTTATACTTACTATTCATCTCCTCCAAAGGCTTCCTGACCTGATTATGTAGTGTCTTTATGTATCCTACAAATTCTTCTACCTTTGCACTTCTCTTATTCTGCATACTGATGTCTCTTAGCTCTGCTACTCCTCTAGGTTGTACTCCTATCATAATCTCAAATGGTATCTTCCCTGTACTCTTGTTCACTAAATTATTGTATGCAAACTCTGCTTGTAGTAGATTTAGATCCCAATTTCTTGCTTTGTCTCCTACTAAACATCTCAACAAGTTATCCAAACTCCTATTTACCACTTATGTTTGTTCATATGTATGTGGATGAAATGTTGAACTAAACTTTAGGTCTGACTTCATCTTCTTCCACAATGTCCTCCAAAATTTTCAATGAATCTTGTATCCCTATCTAAAACTATACTCTTAGGTAATCCATGCAATCTCACAATCTCCTTGAAAAATAGGTCAGAAACATGTACAACATCATTTGTCTTCTTACAAGGAATGAAATGTGCCATCTTTCAAAATCTGTCCACTACTACAAATATAGAATCATATCCCTTATGTGTTCTTGGTAAACCTAATATGAAATCCATGCTTATATCTTCCCGAGGTCTCTTCGATATTGTCAAAGATTTGTATAATCTAGTATTCTGACTACTCCCTTTTGCAAATTGACATATTCTTCAACTCTAAACAAACTTCTTTACATCCTTATATATCTAAGGCCAAAAATAATGTACACTTACCAAAGCTACTATCTTGTCAACTCCAAAATGTCCTGCCAATCCACCTCTATGCTTCTCTTTGATCAAATTGTCTCTCATTGAACTCCTAGGTATACATAATTGATTTCCTTTGAACAACATATCCTCCTAAATGAAATAATCCAACCAATTACTTCTATCTATCACAATAGGTTCCTTACTATTGCAAATATGTGCCTAATCAGTGTTGTCATTGATGTCAACATATCCTTGTTGTCATTGGTGTCAACTGTATCCTATTTTGTTGCTTGTTTAAAAGACTGGAATGTTGAGGATATTGAGAAAATTAATAAAGATCAATGTATGCGGACCATATGGCTGAATAGAGGATTGTCTGAAGAAGCTCCAGTTAAGATTTGAAATGTTCGCATGAAGATTTGAAGAAGCTAAGACCATCTAAGTAGAATTCATTTTGTAGTATTTAGAAGAGATAGGGTAACATGAAAGAGGTCTGGATTATTCCAGAAATGTAAAATGATGATCTACGGATCTAAAGGCATGTTTGGGAAGTTAGTGTGTATCATCAACTCAAGTGGTTCATGGTTTGGAGGTCCAAAAGTAATCTTTCTAGTGTGATAGTCATGACAGACAGTGTTCTTAAGGTTCTGGATGAAGATGCAAGTAATTTTGATGTTTTGGAGAAGTACAAATGTTTTTGTTCAATTCAATGTGCTTGTGGAGGTCTCTGGATTGTTTGACTACCATGTTGGAGGTCTACATTGAAGATCGAGTTCATTGTTGAAGATTTCTTCCTTAGTGTTTCTATTCTTCCTAGTCCTGGCCATCCAGATGTTTCAAGTGTATTGAAGATGATCCAAGAACAATTTTATGAAGCGTGGCATGTTGATCAAGGAAGATTTGAATCTTAGTTATTTTTGGCCAATAGCAAAATAATTCGCATTAAGTCAGATGTTTGTAATGCCGACCTTAATGTTTATTCCAAGGTTGATGAAGGATATAAAGACATGTAGATGAGTTGTGAAAAAGTATCCTTGTGCAAAAAAATATAATCTGAAGAAAGGATCAAAGGCATAGCAGAGCAGAGGAGAAGTAGAAGAACAAGAGTTGTTTTGATGAAGAGTTAGAAAAGAAGTATTTGGGGTAGAGCAGAAGTTTTGTGAGTATTCAATGAAACTAAACCAAGCATGAAGGAGATGCTGTATACACCTAAAAATGACATGACTCTATCTAAATAAATATTTTTAATATTTATTTAAGTCTACCTTCCTCTATCAATAAATAAATAATTAAATTTATTTATTCTATTCATATTCCTCTAAGTTAATTAAATATCAAAATATTTAATTATCTCGTCTAAAGTCAAAACTAAATAAAATCCTTTATTTAATTAAATTCTTCCAAGCAATTAAATAATTCTAAATTATTTAATTAAGTCAAAGTCTATTCCTCCAAATCTAAATAAATCATTTAAATTTATTTAAATCCTCTCACTCTCCAAAAATAAAATATAATTGAATATTTTATTTATTCTTCCAAATCATGTGCAAGTAATTAAATAAATTTATTTATTTAATTTGCTTTCTTATCTTCCAAAATCATCTAAAAATAAATCTTTCTTGTCATACAAAAGCAAAAATTGAGTTTTTTGATTTAAAACAATCTTATTTTTATCAATAACTCTTAAATTAGAATAAAACATTTTAATTTGTGAAAAGCAAATCTTATCTTTGTCATGAAAGCAGTTAACTCAAAGAGAATAGCTTTTTCTATGACACATGTCCTTCTTCTATTCATGCACATTCTCTCAACCATTCTCAACCATTGATTTTATTATTTCTTCTCAACTGTTGATCTTCTCCTTCTCAAGTCTATAGATATAGCCCTATTATTCCATTTCTAAAATCCAAGCTTTCAATATCGTTACTCTACATAATTCATATCACTCCAAATATATCCATTCGCTTGAGATCATCCTCATTGCTTTGAAGTCCATCTTCATTACAACAAGTATCATAGCCATCTCTCCTTCGTCATCTTGAAGAACAAAGCAAGGAAGCGTGCTTCCTGAGGGCCACATGGTTCATACAAAGATTGATAGAGACTAGGCGAACAATGGAAGCTGCGAGCCAACAGATGTTGTAAGTTTTGTTTCTTTCATTTTTAAACTCTTCTTATCTGCATGTTCCATTGTGTTTTTGGGTTTTTTATATTAATTTTGATATAAACCATTTTTACCCATAACAGATGTTATTTATCAGTTAATTCTTTCTGTATTAAACATAGATTCTATAGGTAGTGAGCCTCTCTTGAGAAATGAACTCTAGGCAGTGAGCTCGAAGGCATGTGCTTTCTCTTTTCTTCTAAGTACTTTTAACAGGGTACAAATCTTGTGGGTTAACCACCACCGTGGTTTTCCCTTAACCAGGTTTCCATGTAAAAATCTTGGTGTTATGTGTGTTAAGTTTATTTCTGCTCATGTGTTGTTGATTCATGCTTTAATGTTTACATTATTGATCTAATTGTAAGTTGATAAAGAAGATTAAAAGCAGAAAAGGTTAGCTTTTTGAGACAACTAATTCACCCCCCTTCTCAGTTGTCTAGACTAATTCCAACAATTGGTATCAAAGACAGATCCTCTAAAAGAAGCTTGACTGCTTGAGGAGATCCAAGATGTCAACTACAAGAAGGATAGTCTGAGATTTGATGGAACAAACTATTCTGTTTGGAAGAGTCGCATGGAATGCCATTTGCAATGCATGGGTGATGCTTATTGTTGGCAAGAGACACTGTGTGGATTCATGATTGTTGTCATTGATGGCAATAAAGTCTATCCCACACATCCGCAGAGCTTAGTATGCCTATACCAGAAGTCAGATTAAAGAAGTTCTAGTCCGGTGAACAAGAATAGAGCATGCAACAAGGTCTGACAATCAGGTCCAGATCTCTCAGAGGGTGTAACTCAGCAAAGTGTGGACTTGGGTAAGTCAAGAGGAGTATCATGACTACTATATTCCACAGATTGAGCCTCTGGTAATGAATCATGGAAAAGATATGAGCATCTGAGTGTTGGGTTCCAGACAGGCAGAGCAAACTGAGGAAGAACTGACCGGTAGAGTATCAGACTTCAATATGGATGAGTAATTGATGTTGATCAAGCTATTTGAGGGATCATACATGGTTGGCCGACATGATTGATGACTTCTATGTCTATGTTTTTGATACGCATCTCATATTAAGCATGGAATCAGCTGACAGATCAGTGTTTTGTAAATATCTTGAATATTTCAGTTGTCGACTAGAAAGATGTTGAAATCCTTGGTGTGGATATATATACCAGATGCATTTCGGTATGAAGGTGTGTGTGTGGAGATATAGTGTGTGAGGAAAGGCAGAGATAAGTGTGGAAGCAACAATACAAGTCCAGTATGTGACAGAACAATAGCACTAAAAGAAGAGGAAGAATGAAGTGCATTAGATCAGTATATTGAGCCTGACCAGAACTAAACCTTAGCATATATGGATGTCTCTCATCAGTTCAAACACCTGGTTACCTTCTATAAACCTTGTAGACAGTGAGTCTCTTGTAGGCAGTGTGCCTCTTGTGAGCAGTGTGCTCAGGCAGTGAGCCCTAATTGGCAAGTGCCATATTTGTACTTCTTATTCTTTTAACAGAGAATACAATCTTGGGTAAGTTACCTCATGTTTTTGCCCTGAATAGGGTTTTCCACATTAAAATCCTTGTGTTATGTGTATTGATTTCTTTTCTGCTCTCATGATTATATATGCTTATGTGTTTTGATGCTGCTCAAATTATAAAAGGAAAAATAAAATAAAGTTATTAGAGATAACTGATTCACCCCCCCTCTCAGTTATCTACCTTGTTTCCAACAATTGGTATCAGAGCTAAGTTCCTCTAAATAGAGCCTAACATCTTGAGGAAGATTTGGGAATCTCAATGGATATGTATGGTATGAAGGAACAACTTCAGTCTACCCTAGATGATCTTGAGCAATCTCACTCTGAAGTCAATAACCTGAGAGAAAGACTCAAACAAGCTGATGATTTTATAAATGAGCTAAAAGAAAAACTGAGTATCTCTGTGAAAAAGAGAAAGGAACTACTTCAATAATTAGCAAGTCAAAGTGAAGCCAATGATACTAATGAAGATTTGAATGAGAAAAATAGGCTCTGTGAGAAGCTATCAAAAGAGGTCATTATGGTAAGACATGAAATGGAATCAGGGGTTATGAGATTCACCCAAGAAATTGAAGAGAAAAGAAAAATTGAAGATAATATAAAACAATCCCTCAAGGAGAAGTTAGAGGACTGCCACAAAATTGATAGAATAATCAGGCATCTAGAATCTGATCTTGAAGAAGCTAGAGACAATGAAGAACAACTTGATAATCAGATAGACACTCCTAAACAAGATCTTCAAACAACAAATGAATACAAAGAAAAATTCAAGATAAGCTCAGCTCAACTTGAAGTTCTTCTTGAAATCCAAAAGAGGGTAGATGACAAGCGTGGTTTGGGTTATGAGAAAGGTGAAAGCTCCAGATCTAGTCAGAAGAACTCTAGATTAGGAAATCAAAGAAACAGGCCTAGAAGACCTCCGGTAAGACAACCAAATGTTTAAAGATATCCATCCTTCAATGGATACTACTACAATTGCAACAACTTCGGTCATAAAGAAACTCAGTGCAGAAGAAGAATGAATCAGACTAATTCATCCTTCTCTAGACAGTGTTTCAATTACAAAAGGTATGGTCACAAATCTCATGAATGCAGAAATATGCAAATAAACAATTCATTCAATGGTAGATGCTTTGCATACAATAGAATGGGACATATGGCTAATCAATGCAGATCAAGAGGATATCAATCAAATATGCAAAGAAATGTTGTTTTCTACAATTACAATAGATTCGGTTATATTGCCAAATTCTACAGAAGTAAGAATCAGAATAAAAAGGGTCCAGTGCATCATAATCAAAATCAAGATAAAGGAAAAGGAAAAGTGAATGCAGATGAAGTTCAAAGGGAGATGAACGAGTTTTGGGTTAAGAAGAGTACAAAAAATATTGGGGATGGATCTGCACCAGAATCTGGTGCGGATATTTCTTCTGAAAACTAAACGGATGAGCTCTGGCTCAGGGGGAGTCACAAAGGAAAGTAAATTCCCCTAGCCAGTCAATTGGTGCCTAAATTTGGCATATGGAATGTTGCGGATTAAAGGGTTCTCAGAGAAACATCTAAATAACCCTTAGTAAAAATATGAAAGATCTGCAAGGAGTTTTGAAGAGTTCAATCATCCAAGATTGATCCGGTTAGACAGCCGGTTGGCAAAAGCAGGATTTTCACAGTTAGATCCGGTATGATTCAAAATTGAAATATCTTGATCTGTGGATAAATGGCATGATTGGAGAAAAGGAGATACATTGTTACTTATCACTAAAAATAATTCTAAGTGCATCTCAGTGATTCAGAAAGGTCTCTCTTAGAACAAGGCAACCAGAATAACTTAAGTTGTGCATTTATTGCAATAGGAAATTAGGGTTTGCACAGAGATAAAAGGGTTCTTTTATTCATCATTTGCACATTTGCATTCAAGAAGAAGAAAGGAAGAGCTCTGCATCAAGATTGTTACAACCTTCTCAAAGATCAACCACAGAATCTGATTCAACCAGTGATCTTTCTTGGCTCATATTGTGAACCCTAGAAGCGTAAAAAGGTATTTTCATTTCTGAATATCTCTCTCTAAATCTTTTACAAAGATGGATACTCCAATGGTTGTTAAGATCACTGATAGGCCATGCCCAAAGTCTAAGAAATGCCCCTACAAATCCCTAGAATTTGATCCCTTAGGCACCTTTTCTAGCATTCCGCATGGGGTTCTATACGTAGAAGATGTTAGGGTGTACATCCACGCCACTATTGAGGAATTTAGAGAATCTAAGCTAATGGATATCTACCATAAACAATTAATAGATGAAACTTTTGAACTCAAACCTCAATACAAGGCCATCCAGGATAAGCATTTTGGACATTGCATCAACTTTCCCTATTTTGCAGAAGATGAATGGGTCTGGTATGTTCTTAGCATAATACATGACAACTTCATGTGGTTGATGAAGCCCTTCAAGATAACAAAAGATGCAATTAGGATAGTAACTGGATTGCACTCATTTGGTGGGTTGCCAGCACTCAAATCTGTCAAGAACTAGACAGTAAGTGAGGCTACTGGATCTAAGTTTAACAAAAGATCCATGACAATAGAAGATATCACCGATCTAGATATCAAATTTGCCTCTATGATAATTGGCTATAAAATCTATCATTCCAGCAGGGAGAATTCTATGTCTAGAACTGCAATTTATATAGCATATCAGATGCTAAGGGAAAATGCTGATTATGACCTATGTGATATTCTTCTGAATCAACTGTTATAAAATTTGCAGAAGATCAAGAAGGATAAGAAGAACTCATTCAAGTATGGTGGATTAATACTATGTTTGTTCTTTTACTATATGAATGAGCTACCCGGATCAAGTGGTTGGGTATGGCAAAATGATAGACCGGTTTCCATACAAATCAGAGACTATATGTATGGGCTTGGTGATGCCAAGGCTCAAAGTACAACACTCTTGGGGTACTTTAAAAACTTCCAAAGTTTGATGCAAGCCAGAGAAAGAATTCCTCAAACAATAGTTGAAAAATATAAGGATACAGTATGCTTCATGGTAGACACTGATCGATGCCTAACGGAGGTAGTTGAGCGTAGAACAGTTTGGATTATGCCAATGGGATATGAGGTAGATGAGAAAATCCTGGAGCTACATGTCCAACACTTGCTAAGTCAGCCTAAGGACCCTGAGGTAGAAAGGTTTGGAACCTTTCAAGAATTAAGTGTAAAGATACATGTTGAAATGAGACAACTAGAGATGAAAAGAAAAATGAGAAGGGAAGTAGAGGAAATTGCCAAGAAATATGGCATATCAAAGGAGGCAGTTGATGCAAATAGAGAGAAAATAGAAAGAGATGAGAAGGAGAAACAAGACGCAGAAAAAGAAAGTGTTTTGGTACAAGCCTCCTCCCATACTAGATCCTCCAAGAGCTCTACACCTGCCACCTCTAAGAGTTCAAGAGCCTCAAAACTGGAAACCAAGACATCCAGAAAGGGAGAGAAGAGAATGAAAACAAAGGCCACAAGATCATACATAAACCAAAAGGATTATGAAGAAACAAAGTTTGATGAGGAAGTTAAGAAAATGAAGAAGTCAACATCTCTCCTCCAGATCCTACTGCAGACATTCTAGACTCAAGAACTAAAGGAGAAGGAAGAAAAGAAGAAAAAGTGAGTCAAGAAGAAGAGGTAAAGGGAAGAGAAGAAGAGAAAATAGAGAAGATCTCTGTTGACAGCTCAGAGATTCCAAAAGAAAAGAATAAGTCTGTGGCAAGAGACACTATAGAGGTAGTGAAGAAATTCTTGAACAAAGAGATGATGGAGGTAGATGAACCTGAACTCTTCCAACAACCACTCAATTTTGATTCCCTCTCTCCGGTCCAGACAATGAAGATAGCATCCTTTGCCCAAGCTAAAGCAAAAGAAAAGCTTATGAAGTCTCACATGGAAGATTGTGAGTTGATAGAGATTACATTAGGAATGCTGGAGAAGATCATGCCATCCTTCCAAAAGGATCCTTTGGCCTCTCCATCTGGTAACCTTAAATCTCTGATAAACTCTGTCGACACTCATTTTGATTCCTTAGAGAAATCGGTAGAAGAAAAGGTCCGAAAAGAATTTTTGGGAAAGAGATTCTCTGAAGTGTAGGGACTCATAGCTAATGATAGGAGAACCTTGGATATTGGGATAAAGAGCCTAGAAAATGCTCTTAAAGATGGTGGAGAAGTATACAAATTTTGTCTATCCTGGTCTAAAGTGACAGAGGATATTGAAAAGAAGGTGAAAGAATAAGAAGGTAAACTGTCAAGTTTATCTCAGAATTTTGATCCTCTCACCACATCCATAATGAATCAAGAGTGCCAGGCTATTGCCACTATAAATGAAATAAAGAGGCTTGAAAAGGAGAAGAAGAATATAATAAGTAGGACGAGTGAACTTAGAGGGATAATTATCCCTAAGTTAGAGGCAATGCATGAGGCCTTAACTGATGCTCAAACCACAACCCAGACCAGTGATCTGGCAGACTTAAGAAGGGTAGAAGCTTATGCATTTTTGTTGAGTGGTCACATCTCAATTTTGGATAGGATGAAGCAAAGTTGGGCAATAGAATTTATACAGTTGAAGACCACCTTTGCGGATATACTTAAGTAGATGTAATTATAACTGTATATATACTTATGCGGCTATGTATAGGTTGATTTTTACAAATTTTGTTGTACGGATTCCACCCTTTGCCATTGATGTCAAAGGGGGAGTGAGGAGTAGTGAAAAATGTGGAATCCAGCTAAGGGGGAGCTCTGGTAAAAGTGTACATAAGACAGAGCATCAGCCAAGGGGGAGTTTGTTACGACACTTAGTCATTTTTCACTAAGTGTTTCCATCAATGCCAAAGGGGGAGATTGTTGGCAAGAGACACTGTGTGGCTTCATGATTGTTGTCATTGATGACAACAAAGTCTATCCCACACATCCGCAGAGCTTAGTATACCTATACCAGAAGTCAGATTGAAGAAGTTCTGGTCTGGTGAACAAGAATAGAGCATGTAGCAAGGTCTGACAATCAAGTCTGGATCTCTTAGAGGTTGTAACTCAACAAAGTATGGACTTGGGCAAGTCAAGAGGAGTATCATGACTACTATATTCCATAGATTGAGCCTCCGATGATGAATCATGGAAAAGATATGAGCATCTGAGTGTTGGGTTCCAGACAGGCAGAGCAGACTGAGGAAGAACTGACCGACAGAGTATCAGACTTCAATCTGGATGAGTAATTGATGTTGATCAAGCTATTTGAGGGATCATACATGGTTGGCTAACATGATTGATGACATCTATGTCTATGTTTTTGATACGCATCTCATATTAAGCATGGAATCAGTCGACAGATCAGTGTTTTGTAAATATCTTGAATATTCTAGTTGTCGACTAGAAAGATGTTGAAATCCTTGGTACGGATATATATACTAGATGCATTTCAGTATGAAGGTGTATGTGTGGAGATATAGTGTGCGAGGAAAGGCAAAGATAAGTGTGGAAGCAGCAATACAAGTCTGGTATGTGACAAAACAACAACACTAAAAGCAGAGGAAGAATGAAGTGCATTAGATCAGTATATTGAGCATAACCAGAATTGAACCTCAGCATATATGGATGCCTCTCATCAGTTCAAACACCTGGTTACCTTATATAAACCTTGTAGATAGTGAGTCTCTTGTAGGTAGTGTGACTCTTGTGAGCAGTGTTCTCAGGAAGTGAGCCCTAATTGGCAAGTACCATTTTTGTACTTCTTATTCTTTTAACAGAGAATACAATCTTGGGTTAGTCACCCCATGGTTTTTCCCTTAACAGGGTTTTCCACATTAAAATCCTTGTGTTATGTGTATTGATTTCTTATCTACTCTCATGATTATATATGCTTATGTGTTTTGATGCTGCTCAAATTATAAAAGGAAAAATAAAATAAAGTTATTAGAGATAACTGATTCACCCCCCCTCTCAGCTATCTGCCTTGTTTACAACACTTATTGGGTGATAACCAATGATGAGTATAAACCTTTGGAGAAAGGTCCTTCAACTCCAGATTAACTCAAAGATGCTAAAAATAACCTTTGAGCTAAAGAAGCCTTGTTGAGTGCCCTGATTTATTCAGAAATGACAAATGTCTTTGGACTAAAAACTGCTCATGAAATCTAGAAGAAGTTGGAGAATCTGTATGAAGGCAATGAATATGTCAAATGTGCCAAGCTACAAAGTCTGAGAGAAAAATTTGAAAATATGAGGATGAGTGAAGATGAAAACATCACAATCTACATGCAAAAGATAAATGAACTTGTGTGTGGTATCAGGTGTGCTAGTGGAACTTTGGAAGAATCAAAGATTGTGGTAGAAGTGATCATATCCTTACCTAATTCCTACAAACATAAGGTTGCTACTATAGAGGAGATCAGAACTATCTTAGAAGTTACAAGAGATCAGCTAGTTGGCAAAATTTTAGCTTTTGAATTAAGTGAGTTTGGTGATTCTCTTCCTAAGTCTAAATTTGCATTTAAGGCTAGTATATATGGAAAACAAAGATATGATCTAGGTGAAAGCTCTTCAACAAAATCAAACAGATTTGTGAAGGCAAGGAAGGATCTTGAAGATGATGAAATTGAGACTGCAGATATTGAAGCTCTTATTGCCAAAAGAATGCCAAGAGGAGCCGATAAGTATGAAGAAAAGTTGCCACTCAAATGTTTTTCTTGTAACAAGATTGGTCATTTTGCCTCAAGATGTCTGGAGAGGTTTTCAAAACCAAACCCTAATACATATAAAGGTTAGAAGAAATGTGACTATATCTAATAAGCTAGAGGAGGAGTCACAGATGATGAATCTAATCATGGAGGTTCCACTAAAAATGATTGGGTGTTCATTTCTAGCAAAGAAGAAGATTTGGTGTCTACTAAATCTGCTAGCTGTGAAAATGTGGAAAGTGCCTTGGCTGCTCAGGTTGTTGAAAAAGATGAATGGGTGATTGATAGTGGATGTTCTCATCATATGACTGGTGATAAAAGTAAGTTTGTAAGCCTTGAAAAATATGAAGGTGGGCTTGTAAAATTTGGAGACAACTCAGCTAGTGGAATCTGTGGTAGGGGATCCATCTCTTTTGATGGTAAGAATAACATCAATGATGTTTTGTAGGTGGAAGGACTGAATCATAATCTTCTTAGTGTTGGACAGTTACTTGACAAGGGTTATGATCTCTGATTCAAGGATGGAAAATGCAGAATCTTTGAAAGCTCTAGAACTAAAATTGCATCTGGTACTCAAACTAGAGGTAACATCTTTCGTTTAAGTAGTTTTGGCAAAAGTTGGTTATGGCATAGGAGGATGTGTCATGTGAATTTTGATAACATTGTCAAGATAAGTTCTAGTTGTAAGAGATCTGCCAAAACTTGTGAAACCTGATAGCATGTGTAGAGAATGTCAATTGGGTAAATAGAACAAAATTTCATTCAAAAGTAAAGAATAATTTTTATGTGAATGGTTGAAACTTGTGCATACTGATCTGTGTGGTCCTTCTAGAATTAGGAGTGTGTAAGGAAACAAATATTTTATCTTGCTAATTGATGATTACTCCCGGATGATGTGGGTAACCTTCTTAAAAAAAAATCAAAAGCTCTTGAAAAATTCAAAATGTTCAAGGTTATGGTGGAGAATGAGATTGGTGGAAAGTTAAAGTGTCTGAGATCTGACAGAGGTGGAGAATTTACCTCCAATGAGCTTGATTCATTCTATGAAAAGCATGGAATAAAAAGATAGTTATCTGCTCCTAGGACTCCATAGCAAAATGGAGTAGTGGAAAGAAAAAACTGGACCATTCAAGAAGCTACCAAGACCATGATGATGGAAACAAATGTTCCTCAAGACTATTGAAGAGAAGATGTGAGTACTATTGTCTAAACTCTTAATCAGGTGCAGATCAAAGGCAATTCTGGTAAGACTCCTTATGAACTATGGTTTGGTCATCCTCCTACTATCAGATATTTTAGAGTTTTTGGTAGCAAATGCTATATCAAAAGAGATGAGGATCTAGGCAAGTTTGAAGCAAGAAGTGATGAAGGAATATTTTTGGGTTACTCTACTCAAAGCAAGGCATACAGGTGCTTTAACAAAATATTGAAAAAGATTGTCAAAAGTGCAAATGTTAGAGTTGATGAAAGAAAAGAAGGTCATTCTAGGTTTTGTGGATATGATTCAGAAGATAAAGATGAAAGTCAAAATCAAGGAAGGTAAGTTCATACCTAGATTGAGATCTAGATTGATCTGAAAAATCTAGTAACTCAAGAAGACAGTGCAGAAGTTGAGGAACAAGCTCAAGAAATAGAAGTTCAAGAAAATCCCAAAACTCTCAGGTATGTAAGGATGAATCATCCTGAAGATCAAATCATAGGAGATATAAATAAAGGTGTTTGAAGTAGGAGAATAATTGCTGAAAATCAAGAAGGGATTTGTCTCATTTCAAACATTGAACCAAAAATAGTAAGTGAAGCTTGCAAAGATGAAAACTAGGTAAAGGCAATGGAAGAAGAATTAATGCAAATTGAAAAGAATCACAATTGGGATCCTGTTTCTAGACCTAAGGACAAAATGTGATTGGACCTAAATGGGTCTTCTGGAATAAACTAAATGAAGAGGGTGAAGTTGTAAGAAATAAAGGTTGGTATGCAAAGGATATTCTCAAGTGGAAGGAATTGATTTTGAAGAAACTTTTTCTTTGGTGGTAAGAATAGAAGCAGTTAGATTGTTTTTTGCTTTTGCGACTTATAAAGATTTCAAATTCTATCAGATGGATGTCAAGTTAGCATTTCTAAATGGAGAGTTAAAAGAAGTCTACATTGAGCAAATGGAAGGATTTTAGTTGTCTAATTAGAGAGATATGGTTTGCAGGTTAAGGAAAGCATTTTATGGACTCAAACAAGCCCCAAGAGACTAGTATGCAAGATTAGATAAGTATTTTCTAAAGCTAGGTTATAGAAAAGGCATTGCTGATAGTAATCTTTACTTCAAGATTGATCATGAGAATATTCTGATTGTTGAGGTATTTGTTGATGATATCATTTTTGGTGGAAATGAGAGTATGTGCAAAACATTTGCTGATCAGATGCAGAGTGAATTTAAGATGTCCATGTTTGGTGAAATGAACTTCTTAGGTCTGTAAATCACTCAGTTAGATAAAAGTATGTTCATATCTCAATCTAAATATGTGAGAGAATTATTGAAGAAGTTTGGAACAGAAAATTCAAAGCCAGTAGGTACACCTATGGTAACCAGATGTAAGTTGAGTAAATATGATGACTCCCCTGAGGTAGATTAGAAAAGGTATAGATCAATGATTGGAGGACTACTTTATCTGACTTAGACCAGACCTGATATCATGAATGCAGTTGGACTTGTTACTAGATTTCAAGCTGATCCTAGAGAATCACATGTTGTAGCAATCAAGAGAATTTTTAGATATCTCAAGGGACAATTGATTATGGATTATGGCATCTAAAGAATAATGACTTCACTCTTCATGCATATACAAATGCTGATTGGGTAGGAGATGTGGATGAAAAAAAAAGCACTAGTGGTGGTACATTCTTCTTGGGAAGTAGATTGGTTTCTTGGCTAAGAAAAAAGTAGGAGGCAATATCCCTATCTACAGCAGAGGAAGAATATATAGAAGCAGCAAACAATTGTACTCAAATTCTGTGGATGAAGCAAATGCTGAAGGACATCAAAATTATGTTTAAAGAGCCTATCACAATCTTCTGTGATAATTCAAGTGCAATAAGCATCTCAAAGAATCCAGTGTTGCATTCAAAGACAAAGCATATATCCATCAAGTTTCATTTCTTGAGAGATAAGGTAAATGAGAATGAAGTCAAGTTCAAGTTTGTGTCTCCAAAGGATCAGATTGCAGATATTTTCACTAAGCCTCTTACCAAGGATACTTTTGAGTATCTCAGGCAAAAGTTAGGGGTTATTGCCCCTCCTGATCAGAACTAAGATGCACTATAGTGCATCAGTCCAGTGGAACTTATAGTCACATCTTGTGATATGGACTGATGTTAAGGAGTCACTACTCAGGGGGAGTAGTCTGCATGTAATTTTTGAGTTTTTTCTGAAACAAAAATAAGGAGAAAAGACTGCAAATATGTGCCCTTTGCCATTGATATCAAAGGGGGAGAGAAATCATGTGAAAAACTAGTTGCTAATGAAAGGGGAAGCAGTGAAGAAAGTAGTTGCAAAAGTGATAAGAGAAAGGGGGAGAAGTTCTTATCTTGATGGTTGAATCATTTTTTCACATCATATGTTTCCATCAATGACAAAGGTGGAGATTATTGCAAATATGTGCCTAATTGATGTTGTCATTGATGTCAACATATCCTTGTTGCCATTGGTGTCAACTGTATCATATTTTGTTGCTTGTTTAGAAGACTGGAATGTTGAGGATATTGAGAAAATTAATAAAGATCAATGTATGTGGACCATATGGCTGAATAGAGGATTGTCTGAAGAAGCTCCAGTTAAGATTTGAAAGGTTCACATGAAGATTTGAAGAAGCTAAGACCATCTAAGTAGAATTGGTTTTACAGTGTTTAGAAGAGACAGGGTGACAGGAAAGAGGTCCAGATTATTCTAAAAATGTAAAATGATGATCTATAGATCTAAGGGCATGTTTGGTAAGTTAGTGTGTATCATCAACTCAAGTGGTTTGTGGTTTGGATGTCCACAAGAAAACTTTCTAGTGTGACAGTCATGGAAGATAGTGTTCTTAAGGTTCCAGATGAAGATGCAAGTAATTCTGATGTTTTGGAGGAGTGTGGATGTTTTTTTTAAATTCAATGTGCTTGTGGAGGTCTCTAGATCATTTGACTGTCGTGTTGGAGGTCCACATTGAAAATCAAGCTTATTGTTGAAGATTTCTTCCTTGATGTTGCTATTCTTCCTAGTCTTGGCCAACCAGATGTTTCAAGCATATTGCGGATGATCTAAGAACAATTTTATGAAGTGTGGTGTGTTGATCAAGGAAGATTTGAGTCTCAGTTATATTTAGCCTATAGCAAAATAATTCACATTAAGTCAGATGTTTGTAATGCTGACCTTGATGTTTATTCCAAGGTTCATGAAGATGAGTTGTGAAAAAGTATTCTTGTATGAAAATAATAAAAATCTAAAGAAAGGATCAAAGGAAGAGTAGAGAAGAGGAGAAGTAGAAGAACAAGAGTTGTTTTGATGAAGAGTTAGAAAAGAAGTATTTGGGCAGAGTAGAAGTTTTGTGAGTATTCAATGAAACTAAACCAAGCGTGAAGGAGATGCTATTTATCAGTTAATTCTTTCTGTATTAAACATAAATTCTGTAGGTAGTGAGCCTCTCTTGAGAAATGAACTCTGGGCAGTGAGCCCAAAGGCATGTGCCTTCTCTTTTCTTCTAAGTACTTTTAACAAGGTACGAATCTTGTGGGTTAACCCCCACCGTGGTTTTCCCTTAACTGGGTTTCCAAGTAAAAATCTTGGTGTTATGTGTGTTAAGTTTATTTCTGCTCATGTGTTGATTCATGCTTTAATGTTTACATTATCAATCTGATTGTAAGTTGATAAAGAAGATTAAAAGTAGAAAAGGTTAATTTTTTGAGACAACTGATTCACCCCCCCCTCTCAGTTGTCTAGACTAATTCCAGCACTTACATGCTTTCCATGGTTCTACAAAATCAAGATCTCCTTCATACACGTGCTTCAGTTCTTCAAAATCCAGTACCTCTACTCTCATCTCTGTTAGTAAATTCCTTCTTCTACTCAATGCATCTACAACTTTATTTGACTTCCCACTCCTATGCTTCAATACAAATGTGTAACTCTACATGAACTCTTCCCATCTCATATGTCTCTGATTCAACTCCCCTTGACTGTTCAAATACTGCAAAGCTTGATGATCAGTGTACAACATAAATTCCTTAGGTAAAAAGTAATGTCTCCACTTCTTCAAGGCTTGAATTATGGCATAGAACCCCTGATCATACACTAAATATCTTCTCCTTGCATCATTCAACTTCTCACTAAAATATGCTATAGGTCTACCTTCCTGCCTTAACACTACTCCTATTGCATTTCCACTGGCATCATAATCAACTTGAAAAACTTTGTTAAAATATGGTAATGCTAACATTGGCTGCTCTGTCACTTTCTACTTCAACAATTCAAAACTCTTATCTACTCTTGATGTCCACTTAAAGTCCTTTTTGTCACCTCTCATTGTCTTTGTCATTGGTGTGCATATTGTACTAAAATGTTTTATGAACTTCAGGTAAAAACTTGTTAGTCCATGAAATGATCTTACCTCTCCAATGTTCACAGGTGTTGGCCACTCAACAATTGCTCTAACTTTCTCAAGGTCCATCTTCAATCCTTTCGTAAAAATCACAAATCCAAAATATACCAATTCTTCCTTCATGAAACTACATTTCTTGATGTTTATCAACAATTTCTCTTCTCTCAACCTCTACAATACTTGTCTAATATGCCACAAATGTTCTTCCTTTGTCTTACTAAAAATTAGAATATCATCTAAGTATACAATAACAAACTTACCCAAGAATTTCTTCAAAACCTCATTCATCAACCTCATGAAAGTACTCGATGCATTAGTCAATCCAAAAGGCATCACTAACCACTCATACAATCCCTCATTTGTCTTAAATGCAATCTTCCACTCATCTCCTTCTTTGATCCTAATCTGATGGTATCCACTCTTCAAGTCTATCTTTGTAAAATACTTTGCTCCACTCAAATAGTCCATAATGTCATCCATCCTTGGCAATGGAAATCTATACTTAACTGTGATCTTATTGATTGCTCCTTGGCAATGGAAATCTATACTTAATTGTGATCTTATTGATTGCTCTCATGTCTATAAACATCCTTTATTCTCCATCTTTCTTTGGTGCTAGTACTGCAGGTACCGCACATGGGCTTAAAATTTCTCTGATCAAACCTTTTCTCAACAGCTCCTGTATCTGTCTATTCAGCTCTGCATTCTCTACTAGTGTCATCCTATGTGTTGCTTTGTTAGGCAAACTATCTTGAGGTATAAGGTCCATATGATGACTAATACTCTGGATTGGTGGCAATCCTTCATGAACATTATCTGATATGATATCTTCATACTCTATCAACAATTTAGTTATCTCCTCTAGAAGTGGTTCTTCTTCCTTTGTAGTGGTATATTCTGCACTTAGGGTTCCACACTTCTTTGGAATCAAAGGAAACACATATTCTCATGTCTCAATCCATCCAAAAATTTCTTTCCATCAACTAAAAAGATTCTATAATTTCCACATACTTCACTTTTAGGCTCATCTTCCAAAGGTATCAAGATATGTTTCTTCCCATTTGATGTTATAGTATAAGTATTATTTCTCCCATCATGTATATCTTTTCTATCATACTGCCATGGTCTCCCCAACAATATATGACATACATCCATCAGCATAATATCACACAATACCTCATCAACATAAGATCCTATATGAAATTTTACCAAACATTGTTCACTCACCAGTACCTTGTGTTCATCTTGAATCCATGCTATCTTGTAGGGATTTAGATGTTTCAATCTCTCCAGGTTTAGCTTAGTCACCATCTCCTCTAAAACCAAATTATTTGTACTTCCACTATCAATGATAACTTTACAATATTTACCTCTAGATTTGCATCTTGTTTGGAACAAAATTTTCCTTTGTGGTGGTTCCTCAATTGTCTCTACTTGAAATAATGCTCTCCTCATGACCAATGATTCTCCTTTCTTTGGATTTCCCATTGAACTAGGTGATCCAATAGGTTATTCCTCCACATAAGCTACTCTTGCACTATTCTTTGTCCTTTTGCTTGTACTCCCTTGATGACATTCAAATGCTCCGTGTCCTTCACCTCCACACTTAAAACAAGTTCCTTTGAATGTTCTTTTGTCAAATCCTCTGTCCCTCTGGTGTCCTTCATTGTAGTAAGAATTATGATTCCCTCTACTATTGCGGTAGAAAATCTTATCATCTCTCTGGTAATAATTGCTATCTCTGTCTTCGTTCTTGTATGGGCTACTTTCCTTGTTTTGCTTTGCATAAGGCCTTTCTCCTCTGGAATGTGTTCTACCTCATTGAAATTTACCTCCTCTACCTCTTTTCCTCTGTTCATGCCTCTTATTCAACTTGTCTTCAACTTTTAATGCAAACTGATATGCTTCCTCTATTGTTGTCATCCTCACCAAACTTAGTTCTTCTTAAATATTCATCCTTAGTCCATTTATGTATCTTTCCACTTTCTCCTTGCTTGCTTCACTATGTCCTATCCTTATGATCATCTTATGAAATTCTTCAGTATACTCTTTCACATTTTTCTCCTTTTGTCTTAGGTTTTGTAATCTTTTCAACAATTCCAACTCATAGTCAGCAAGTATGAACTATATCTTCAACTTTGTAACCATCATATCCCATTTTATGATATTTTATTTTCATCTCCTATTTCTATCCAATTGAACTTCTTTCTACCAAATAGTAGCATGTCCTTTCAACTTAGTTTTTGTAAATCTTACTCTCTCCAGGTCTTCAATTTCCTCATATTCAAAGTATTCCTCTAGGTCATTTATCCAATCAATCAATTCCTTAGGATTCAAATTTCTAGTATAGTTTGGTACTTCCATCCTAGGTCTCTTTCCCATCTTAGAAATAGCTTTCAACATCTTTACTTGATCTAATTCTTCTTCTTCTAGGGCTTCTTCATTTTAGTTAGTAGCTTGAAATTCATCATCATCATTTTCATCATCATGTCTAGGGTTTAGTCCTATTCTTCTATCTTCTTCTATAGCATCTAATCTAACCTTCATTATCCTCATCATCTCTATCATTTCTTCTATTCTTCCAACAACATTGGCCATATGAGGCATCCTCCTTGGCAACATCTCTTCCTAGGATCTGGTGCAACTGCCACAATTCAGTGATTTGACTACAAGGTAGCAACTGCCTCACAATCAATGCTCTATTGACAAACACAAGTAGACTGCCTTAAGTCAGTGATATGTTCACCACAAGATCTTATGGAATGTCTTCACTTCCCAAATGATTCAAAACTTCTCTCTGATACCACTTGGTGTAGTCATGGATGGAGGGTTCTAAGAAGGGACTATCTAAACCATGCAGCTAGAGTCAACACAATGGAAACACTGCAAATATAGAATGCAATGGAATTTTCAATTGATCAATATATCAAATAATCAAAGTACTTATATGCCGGCAACATGTTGTTGTTATATGGAGCCTAATCAAACTCAGAGGTTAAATTTTCCCCACTTTTACTGGCGCAGTTTCCCCCCAAATTATTTAAAGGGGGTTTGGGAGCAACACCCCCAAGACGGGAGTTATTTTTCTATTGGCCAACATAAAAAAACCCTATTTTGTAACCAACATAAGTCTTGATAAAAACGGCTAAGGGTTAGGGTTTCCGTTGATATTGTATTGTAGCATTTTCAGTGGTATTGAGTTGCAAGGATTTCTAGTTGTAACCAGTTTGATTTGCTGGATAATAATATTAGACTCTCTATTAGTGGATGTAGCCCAAGTTTGGGTGAACCACGTTAAAAATTGTGTCTCGCTATTATTATTTCTATGTATTTTTCATTCCTCTGTTTAATCTCTATTTGCATTTAATTAATATCTTCTGCATGCAATTCCTAACAAGTGGTGTCAAAGCGGGTTGTGTTCAATTATTGTCTACAAGAAGGTCTCATGGTTAAGTGGGAGCAATGGAGGATGAGGGTAAATTAAAGGTAGATAAATTCAATAGGCAGAAGTATCAGTTATGGAAGATGTAGATGGAGGATTATCTCTATTAGAAGGATTTATGGAGGTTGTTGGAAGGAATAGCCAAGAAACCAGCAGCAATGACTGATGAGGATTGGGAACTTCTAGATAGAAAGGCATTGGGAACCATTCGGTTGTGCCTGGTACCATCTGTGGTATTCAATATAATAGAAGTGAAGACAACAAATGAACTGATGAAAGCTTTGGCTAAATTGTACGAAAAACCCTCAGCCTCAAATAAGGTATTTTTCATGAAGCATTTGTTTAATCTAAAAATGATTGAAGGTGGATCTGTGATAGATCATTTAAATGAGTTTAATACAATTACCAGTTAGTTAACTTATATAAAAGTGAAACTTGATGAAGATGTGAGGGCTCTCTTGGTTTTATGTTCTTTTCCAAAAAGATGGAATATCTTGGTAATGGTTGTAAGTAACTCTGTCTTTGGTTCAAATACTTTGAAATTTGATGATGTTGTTGGTGTTATCCTTAGCAAGGAAATGCGATGAAAAAGCTTAGGAGGGTCTACATTAGGTAGTGTTTTAAATTCAGAAAGTAGCGGTAGATCAAAGGAGAGAGGAAAAAGTTTTGGAGGTCATGGGAAGTCACGAGGAAAATTAAAGGACAAGAGGTCCCAATCTAGAGGACAGAAGGATTGCTGGTACTATGGGAAACTAGGTCATCTGAAGAAAGACTACTCATCTTAGAAGAATAAAGGAGACAAACAAGAAGGCAATAAGGAGGAAAATGTGGTAAGTAATAAATCTAAAGATGATGCTTTGATTCTTTCCCTAGATAGTGCTGATGATTCATGGGTTTTAGATTCAGGGGCCTCATTTCATACTACGCCCCATAGAAGTTATTTTCTTGATTATGTCCAAGGGGATTTTGGGCTAGTTTATTTGGGAGATAACGAACCCTGTCAGATTGTTGGAAATGGAAGAATTAAGATTAAGTTGAAGAATGGGAATCATTGGCTACTACAAGAGATAAGGCACATTCCAAGGCTAAGTAGGAATTTAATTTCAACAGGGCAACTAGGTGATGAAGGTTGCATAGTTACTTTTAATGATAAACATTGGAAGGTTTCAAGAGGTGCCTTAATAGTAGAAAAAGGTGTGAAAGTAGGTACCTTATATCTTTGTACAGGTCATACTGTTCCTTCTACTTTAGTTGTTGCAGAGAAAAAATAAATAGGTTTAAGAGCAGTTGACGTGGGTTCGCAGGAAGAGACTAAAACAGTTGTTGCAGGTTCTGAGACAACACTGTGGTATAATAGACTTGGGCATATGAGTGAAAAAGGTATGAAGGTACTTCATTCTAAGAAAGTTTTACCAGGTTTGAAATGTATTAATATGGATTTCTATAAAAGTTGTGTATGGAAAACAAAAGAGAGTTATTTTTATCAAGGATGGGAAACAAAAGAAAGATGAAAAGTTGGAGCTTTTGCATAAAATGTATGGGGACCGGCTCATGTATCTTCTCTCAGTGGCTCTTAGTATTATGTTACATTCATAGATGATGCAACTAGGAAGGTTTGGATTTATTTCCTTAGGTAGAAATCTAATGTATTTGAAACATTTAAGAAATGGAGAAGCGTAGTTGAGAATGAGACAGGTAAAAGATTAAAATGTCTCAGATCTAATAATGGTGGTAAGTATTGCAGAAAAGAATTTGAGGATTATTGTTCCTTTAATGGAATTCATAGGTAGAAAATGGTTCCAGGGACTCCACAAGAAAATGGAGTGGCTGAACGCATGAATAGGACAATAATGGAGTGTGCAAGGAGCATAAGATTGCATGTTGGGCTGCGTTTAAACATGTGGGCATAGGCTGTCAATACCGTTGTATATTTAATTAATAGAAGTCCTTCAGTTCCTTTGGGTTGTGGTATTCTAGAGGAATCATGGACAGGTAAGAAGGTGAGTTATTCTTTTCTCAAAACCTTCAGATGTGAAGAATTTTCACATGTAGATTCTAAAAATAGAACCAAGCTAGTTGCAAAGTCAAAAAAGTGTATCTTCATTGGATATGGCATTGATGAATCTGGTTATAGGCTTTGAGATGTTGAAAATCTAAAAATTGTGAGAAGCAGGGATGTTGTATTCAATGAGAAGGTGTTGTACAAAGATCAGTTGTAGCAGCGTGAGAAGAAACAAAAAGATTATGTGGTGCTAGATGATAATCTAGATAATGATGTTCTAGTGGTTCCTCATGCTCCGCAACAACAACAAGAAATACCACAAACTCTAGTGAATGTTAGACAGTCAACAAGGCTAAGTAGACCTCCTGAAAGGTTTTCCCCCTCTTTGTAATCTATTTTGTTAACAGATGTTGGTGAACTAGAAGGGTATGATGAAGCTATGTAGGTGGATACAAAGGTTCAGTGGGAGCTTGCAATGAAAGAAGAAATGGATTCCTTGCTAAAAAAATTAGACTTGGTAATTATGTAAGTTGCCTACAGGTAAAAAGGCTTTACCAAACAAATGGGTTTATACGTTGAAAGAGGAAGATGGAGGTAAGAAAAAATTTAAAGCTAGGTTAGTTGTAAAATGATTTGCAAAAAAAAAAGGTATTGATTTTGATTAGATTTTTTCTCTGATTGTTAAGATGACTTCTATTCGTATTGTTTTAAGTATTGTGGCTACTAAAGATTTGCATTTGGAATAGCTAGATGTGAAAACTACCTTTCTCCATGGTGATTTGGAGAAGGAGATATATATGAAACAACCACAAGGATTTGAGGTCAAAGGTAAAGAGAAATTGGTGTGCAGATTGAAGAAGAGTTTATATGGCTTGAAACAAGCACCTCGGCAATGGTATTTAAAATTTGATAGTTTTATGGCTGAGCAAGGCTACAACCGGTGTAATTCTGACCATTGTGATTATTTTAAGAGGTTGGATAATGATAGCTACATTATTTTATGTTTATATGTTGATGACATTCTTGTACAGCAGGTTCTAACATGGATCACATAAGAGAGTTAAAACAATAGTTAGAACAATCATTTTCTATGAAGGATTTGGGGGAAGCAAAACAAATCCTTAGTATGAAAATCTGAAGAGATAGGAAGAACAGAAAATTGACTCTATCTCAAGATGATTATGTTGAAAAAGTGTTGCAGAGATTCCATATGGAGAATGCAAAAGTTGTCAGCACACCTTTGCTTAGTCATTTGAAATTGACTAAGGAGATGTGTCCTAAGACACAAGAGGAGGAAGAAAAAATGTCCAAGGTACTATATGCTTCAGCTGTAGGAAGTTTAATGTATGCCATGGTATGCATGAGACTGGATATTGCACATGTTGTAGGAGTAATAAGCAAGTATATGAGTAATCCCAGATTGAAGCATTGGAATGTGGTAAAATGGATTCTTAGGTATTTGAAAGGTACATCCAATAAACATTTATGTTTTGGGGGCTCTAATACTGATTTAGCAGGCTATGTGGACTCAAATTTGGCTGGGGATATTGATACCAGGTGGAGTACTATAGGTTATGTCTTTACTGTAGGTGGGATAGCAATGAGTTGGATCTCTAAGTTGCAAAAGGTGGTTGCTTTATCCACCATAGAGGTAGAGTATGTAGCTGCAACAGAGGCAAGCAAGGAAATGATATGGCTGCAATCTTTCATGGAAGAATTGGGCAAACAATAGGCTAATAGTTATTTGTTTACAAACAGTCAGAGTGCCATACATCTTGCAAAGAATTTTTCCTTGCATTCAAAGACCAAACACATACAGCTAAGGTATCACTTCATCTAGTTAGTGTTAGATGATAGACAGTTACAGCTGAAAAATATACATACAGATGAAAATCCAGTGGATATGTTTATGAAGGCAGTGACAAGAGAGAAGTTGAGCTCCTCTTTAGCTTCAGTTGGTCTTCAAGACTGAAAACAATAAAATCAGAACATCAGTGTCTAGGGTGTTTATTTCTAGTGGGAACTACAGGGTCAGTGGTATTATGATTAGTCTTCAAGTGGGAGATGATATGTTGTGGAGTCTAATCAGTCTCCAAGTGGGAGATTGTTGTTATATGGAGCCTAATCATCGGAGGTTAAATTTTCCCCAACTTTTATTG
Source organism: Cunninghamia lanceolata (assembly GCA_027924645.1). Taxonomy (NCBI): domain Eukaryota; kingdom Viridiplantae; phylum Streptophyta; class Pinopsida; order Cupressales; family Cupressaceae; genus Cunninghamia; species Cunninghamia lanceolata. The sequence goes on from BSBN01000550.1 coordinate 1,156,662, forward strand.
GTGCGGTTTCCCCCTAAATTATTTAATGGGGGTTTGGCGGTAGTTCCCCCAAGACGGGAGTTATTTTTCTATTGGCTGACATAAAAAACCCTATTTTGTAACTGACATAAGTCTTAATAAAAATGGCTAAGGGTTAGGGTTTCTGTTGATATTGTATTGTAGCATTTGCAGCAGTATTGAGTTACAAGGATTACTGGTTGTAATCAGTTTGATTTGCTAGATAACAATAGTGGACTCTCTGTTGGTGGATGTAGCCCGATTTTGGGTGGACCATGTTAAAAATTGTCTCTCACTGTTATTATTTCTATGTATTTTTCATTCCTCTATTTAATCTTTATTTACATTTAATTGATATCTTCTGCATGCAATTCCTAACACATGTGGGCTACAATCAAAGGGCTCATAGGCCTGCTTGATGCAGAGTGGCACAAGGGAAGCAACACACAAAGGTTTACTCTATTGTCCTTTGCCCACTCACCCACTTCAACTAGCCTTCAACCAACCAACCAACCAAAGGCACATACAAGGCATATGAAGGATTTGATGTCCAGACTATTGTCCAACCCCTAAGGCTTCTCCAACACCTTAAGACAGATCAACAAACACCTTCTATGCAGTTGGTTTGATCTCCAACTTCCCAAAACTCTTCAACCTATACCTTGACTAGTAAGGCTACTAGCCCTCCAAACTAGGTTTTTTCAACAAAACTTGACAAAATCCCAAAGGTCTAGGCAAAAAAATGATGGAATTGAACACCTTTCAGGGGACCCTAACAAACCTCCAAATCTCCTGCTCCAACTCTACTCCAGCAATCCAGAACGCCTACTAGGTCTCTGGGCCTAATTGATCAATTTAGGCTAGGTTACAAAACAAGTGCTCAAAATTGGGTGCATAGGTCAGGGGCAGAAATTTGGAATGTTTCTACCATGTCCCTACAACACAAATCCATCATTTATTTTCTCACCCTAACAGGATTCTATCATCTACAACCTCAAATAGCATGAAATTGGCCAAATACAATGAAATACTTGACCTAGGGCATCACCTTAAAAATAGAAGACTGCATTTTCTGACAAAAATCTTTTGGAATCTTATAGTACATACCCCTAGCCTGCATTTCACCAGTTTTTGCAAATTTTCAACGGTGGGAATGCATTCTAGGGCCGGATTTCTATGGCTGCCCTAGAAAACAGGGTTTCTGGACCTGTTTTGAAAGAAAAATCTATAACTTTTGATCCCGACCACTTCAGGACCTCAAACTAGTTGCATTGGAACCCTAACTTCAAGACCTTTCAGAAAAATATCATTTGCACACGTGAAAAGTCCGTACAGTCTGTACACAGCAAGAAAAATAGAGAAAAACAGTCAGTTTTCTTGAATTTTGTGCCCAAATTCCATACAAAAACTTCCTCTTCCGTACTGGAGTCAGATATCCACCATATTAACCCATCCAAGTTGGTTTCCAACTTCTACAACAGCATTTAACTGCCCAAAGTGGTTTTTGAACTGACCCAACACATAACACCTTTGACAACTATGGTGTTTTGCATTAACACAAGGAGGTTGATTTGTTTGGCTCATCCAATGGAGTCCAAATGATCAACAAACTCCTTCCAACATACTAAAATATTAAAACAACCAAAAAAAACTCGAAAACCAATCCTTAGACCTTCTAGGCCTAATTGGCACAACAAGGATCTAAGTGGACTAAGCATGATTGAGGTTTATAGGGTCACCTCAATCATCTTGACCACACAAAAGGGACCATACAAACATGGCTAAAGCCTTATTACCACACATACAATCAAAACAAAACATAGCTTATCAAAATGCATAAAAAAATCCTTGAGGTGTCAGACTGCTCCTAGGTGCCCTGCACCATACACCCACTGTCAAACAGAACTCAAGTCTCTTGAGTTGGAATGCTATCAAATGTGAAACCTGCCTTCTCAATGTCTGCCCTACTCATCCAAGTGGCATCCTCCTGAGGTTTGTTTAGCCACTTCACCAAATAGTCATGATAGGTGTGCCTTCTAGTTTGTTTTGCAATCCTCTTGTCCAAAAAGCACTCAATCTGATTTGGAGATGAAGGAATGAGTTCTTGGAGTGTGTGATCAGTTTGATCTTCTTCAACAATAGTCTGAGGATTAGATCCTTTATAGGGATAAAGGTCTGAAACATTAAAAATTGGAGACAAACCAATGCCATCCGGAAGTCTGATTTTGTAGGCATTGTCTCCACATTTCTTGAGCACTTCACAAGGCCCAATCTTCTTCATGAGTAGCTTAGTGTGTTTACCTGCAGGGAGCCTCTCCTTCTTTAGATGAACCATTACTAAATCACCTTCCTTGAACTGCAAATCCCTTCTTTTTCTGTCAGCAAATTGTTTATATTTCTTAGAAGTGGACAGCAATTTCTGTTGTACTTGTTCATGGACATCTTTCATGACTTGAACAAAGTCTTCAGCCAAGGCACTACTGTTTTCTAGTCCTTTAACCTCCCTTAGTTCCAAAATACCCCTTGGGTGAGTGCCATAAACAATTTGGAAAGGAGACAGGCCGGTGCTTCTATTGACAGTGTCATTGTATGAGAACTCTGCCTGAGCCAAAATTGAATCCCAACTAGCACCCTGCTCCTTGGTTAGGCATCTTAGGAGGTTGCCAAGTGACCTATTAATCACCTCTGTTTGTCCATCAGACTGAGGGTGATAGGCAGATGATAAGGACAAATTTGTACCTAGTCTCTTCCACAGTGTCCTCCAGAAGTGTCCAATGAACTTGGGGTCTCTGTCTGAGATTATGGACAAAGGTAAACCATGTAACCTGACTATTTCTTTGAAGAAAAGACCTGCTATGTGTGAGGCATCATGTGTGGTTTTACATGGGATGAAGTGAGCCATTTTTGAGAACCTATCTACAACCACAAAAATGTTGTCATGTCCATTCTTTGTTCTAGGCAAACCAAGTACAAAGTCCATACTTATGGAATCCCAAGGCTTTGAAGGAATAGGTAGAGGAGTGTATAAACCTGCATTTGATGTATGCCCCTTTGCTCTTTGGCAAATTTGACAAGTTTCAACAAACTTCCTTACATCGGTTGGCAATTTTGGCCAAAAATAGTACCTCCTAACCAATTCTAGGGTCTTATCAATACCAAAGTGACCTGACATGCTGCCACAATGCTTTTCCCTGATTATATTCTCTCTAACAGATCCTCTTGGGATACACAACATGCTACCCTTGAAAAGATATCCATCTTGCAACAAAAAATCAGAAAAATCAGTATTAGACCTTCCTGTCATGGCCTTGCAAGATAGGTATGGCTCTTTGAAGTCTTCATCTGCTGTATACTGATCTTTAATGGCATGAATACCTGTACTTTCCAACTGAATAGTTTGCACAACAAGATTTCTCCTGCTTAAGGCATCGGCTACCTTATTGGCCACTCCTTTCTTATGTTTTATGGAGAAGGTGTATGCTTGGATGTACTCCATCCACTTGACATGTCTGTGATTCAACTTTTGCTGCCTGTTCAAGAAGCTTAATGCATGGTTGTTAGTAAAAACTATAAATTCCTTTGGCAATAAGTAGTGTCTCCATTTCCCCAATGACTGAACCATGGCATATAACTCTAGATCATAGGTGGAGTAGTTTTGTTTTGCCTCATTTAACTTCTCACTAAAGAATGCTATAGGCCTCCCATCTTGACTTAGGACTCCCCCAACAGCCCTCTTACTTGCATCACATTCTACCACAAAGACCTTGTCAAAATTAGGAAGAACAAGGACCAGTTTTTCTGATATTTTTTTCTTTAACAGTTCAAAGGCTTGGTTGGCCTCATTTGTCCATAAAAACACAGATTTCTTGCCCCCTTTTATGGTGTCAACAAGTGGAGCACAAATGCCACTAAACCCTCTAATGAACTTTCTATAAAAGCTGCTTAAACCATGGAAACTCCTTACCTCCGAGGCTGTTGTAGGTGTTGGCCAATTAAGAATGGCTGCAACCTTACTTGGATCCATTTTTAGGCTGCCCTTGGAGATGACAAACCCCAAAAATATCAACTCTTCTTGTAGGAAGACACATTTGTCAAGATTGATTCTCAACTTCTCCTCTTGAAGCCTCCTGAGTACTTGATGGATATGCCTTATGTGGTCTTCCTTGCTGTCACTAAAAATCAGTATATCATCCAAATATACAACAATAAACTTGTTAAGGAAAGGTTTTAACACTTCATTCATTAATCTCATGAAGGTGCTTGGTGCATTTGACAAGCCAAAAGGCATGACAACCCATTCAAATAGTCCTTCATTGGTTTTGAAGGCGGTTTTCCACTCATCCCCTTCCCTTATCCTGATTTGGTGATAACCACTTTTTAGATCTATCTTGGTAAAATACTTAGCCTTACCCAAGCAATCCATTAAATCTTCTATTCTAGGCACTGGAAATCTATACCTGATAGTAATCTTGTTGATGGCCCTGGAATCAGTGCATAGTCTCCATGTTCCTTCCTTCTTGGCTGCAAGCACTGCAGGTACTGCACATGGACTAATACTCCTCCTGATAAGTCCTCTATCCAACAAGTCTTGGATTTGTCTTGCCACTTCAGCATTTTGTTCTGGAGTCAACTTGTAGGCTGCTTGGTTTGGTAGGGTGGATCCAGGGATGAGATCAATGCAATGACTAATCTCCCTCTTTGGTGGAAGGGCATCCTTGCCTTCATCGGCTATCACATCCTGAAACTTCTCCAATAGTTCTTCCACTTCCTTTGGTCCAATCCTCCTAAGAGGTTGCTGCACTTTGACCTTCTTGGGATTCACATCCTTGGGCTTGATGACTACTGCAAAACATGGCACTTTCTCTTCCTTGAGGTTAGCCAAAAACTCTTTTTCACCTACCAACATAACTGAACTAGAGATGACTTTCTCTTTGCAATCATCAATAAAAGGAGTCATTGTAAACTTTTCACCATTCTTGGACAAATGAATCACATTGTTCTTACCATCATGTTGGGCACTTGTGTCATGTTGCCAAGGCCTTCCAAGAAGAAGGTGGCATGCATCCATATCCACTATCTCACAAAGAACCTTATCATGATATTCACCTATCTTGAATTCAACCCAACATTGCTCTTTCACCACAATTTGTTGTTCCTTGGTTAGCCAAAAGACTCTATAGGGGTTAGGATGAGGCATTCTTTCCAATCCTAACTTAGTCACCATTTCATTAGAAGCCAAATTTTCAGAAGAACCTGAATCTACTATTACCTTGCAAACTTTTCCTTTCACCTTGCAAGTGGTTCTGAACAAGTTGTTTCTTTGGGGCTGCTCCTTGGTGGTTGGCATGATGAGGGATCTATTAAACATGATGCATTCTCCACTCTCAGGTGCTGCAGACTTGGACGAGGCTGTTTGGTAACTTGTGGTGCTTTGACAGTCCTCTTCTTGAAGGAGTTGTACTCTTCTTTCTTTCTGATTTGCAGCAGTGTTTCCCATCTTCTCCGGGCACCTAAAGGACTGATGTCCAATCTGATTGCAAGAGAAACACCTTCCAATAAACACATTGGGACCTCTGCCCCCACTTCTTCCTCTGCCATTACCTCTACCCCTAAACTGACCCTTATCAGCACTGTTTTTATCAGCCTGCCCTTGGCTGCCTTCTTGTGATCTGCCACCTTGGAATCTAGAGAAATTATCTCTGTTTTGAAATCTACCCCTGCCCCTAAAATTCTGATTTCCTCTGCCTCTGCTGCTGCTGCCAAAATCCCCTTTTCTTTTCTGCTTATCCTCAATCCTCAGTGCCATTTGAAAACACTTATGGACTGTCTCCGGGTTAAAGAGAGTTAATTCATCTTGAATGGAGAACTTGAGGCCATTAAGATACCTTGCAAGCTTCTGTTTTTCATTCTCAGGCATCTTGGCTTTCAATGTCATCTTGTGAAACTCCTCTGTGTAGGTGCTTACGTCCATGTCCTTTTGTCTCAAGTTGTGCAACTTCTTGTTCAAGTTGACCTCATAATCCTCAGGGACAAATTGCTTCTTGATTTCAAGTACCATCTTCCTCCATGTAGAGATAGGATTCCTATCATCTTCTATCCTCTCATTTTGAATAAAATTCCACCAACTCAAGGCTGGCCCTTTCATTCTTGATTTGGCAATCTTCACTTTCTGATTTTCTGCCACTTCTTCACATTCAAAATAGTTCTCCATTGCCTCAATCCAATCAAGGCACTCCTCTGGATTCATCTTACCAGGAAACATAGGTAAGTCTGCCTTAGTGTCCTTCCTACTCAACTTTCCAAGTGCATCTAGGAATTGTCTCTCTGACATGCCTCCTTGTGGCTCTTCCATAGGCACTTCTTCTTCCTCATCTTGATCCTCTTCATCTGAATCTAAGATGACTTCTGACTTCTTCTTCTTGTCTTTGTCTTTCTTCAACTTTTCTATCTCAGCCTCCATCCTTTTGTTCTTGGCTGCTTGCTCTCTCACTATCTTTGCCAATTCGGCATTTGTCACCTTTGAAGGAATTTCCTCCTCTTCTTCTCTATCTCCCATCTCTTTGATGGCTCTGATACCACTTGATGCAGAGTGGCACAAGGGAAGCAACACACAAAGGTTTACTCTATTGTCCTTTGCCCACTCACCCACTTCAACTAGCCTTCAACCAACCAACCAACCAAAGGCACATACAAGGCATATGAAGGATTTGATGTCCAGACTATTGTCCAACCCCTAAGGCTTCTCCAACACCTTAAGACAGATCAACAAACACCTTCTATGCAGTTGGTTTGATCTCCAACTTCCCAAAACTCTTCAACCTATACCTTGACTAGTAAGGCTACTAGCCCTCCAAACTAGGTTTTTTCAACAAAACTTGACAAAATCCCAAAGGTCTAGGCAAACAAATGATGGAATTGAACACCTTTCAGGGGACCCTAACAAACCTCCAAATCTCCTGCTCCAACTCTACTCTAGCAATCCAGAACGCCTACTAGGTCTCTAGGCCTAATTGATCAATTTAGGCTAGGTTACAAAACAAGTGCTCAAAATTGGGTGCATAGGTCAGGGGCAGGAATTTGGAATGCTTCTACCATGTCCCTACAACACAAATCCATCATTTATTTTCTCACCCTAACAGGATTCTATCATCTACAACCTCAAATAGCATGAAATTGGCCAAATACAATGAAATACTTGACCTAGGGCATCACCTTAAAAATAGAAGACTGTATTTTTCGACAAAAATCTTTTGGAATCTTATAGTACATACCCCTAGCCTGCATTTCACCAGTTTTTGCAAATTTTCAACGGTGGGAATGCATTCTAGGGCCGGATTTCTATGGCTGCCCTAGAAAACAGGGTTTCTGGACCTGTTTTGAAAGAAAAATCTATAACTTTTGATCCCGACCACTTCAGGACCTCAAACTAGTTGCATTGGAACCCTGACTCTAAGACCTTTCAGAAAAATATCATTTGCACACATGAAAAGTCCGTACAGTCCGTACACAGCAAGAAAAATAGAGAAAAACAATCAGTTTTCTTGAATTTTGTGCCCAAGTTCCGTACAAAAACTTCCTCTTCCATACTGGAGTCAGATATCCACCATATTAACCCATCCAAGTTGGTTTCCAACTTCTACAACAGCATTTAACTGCCCAAAGTGGTTTTTGAACCGACCCAACACATAACACCTTTGACAACTATGGTGTTTTGCATTAACACAAGGAGGTTGATTTGTTTGGCTCATCCAATGGAGTCCAAATGATCAACAAACTCCTTCCAACATACTAAAACATTAAAACAACCAAAAAAAACTCGAAAACCAATCCTTAGACCTTCTAGGCCTAATTGGCACAACAAGGATCCAAGTGGACTAAGCATGATTGAGGTTTATAGGGTCACCTCAATCATCTTGACCACACAAAAGGGACCATACAAACATGGCTAAAGCCTTATTACCACACATACAATCAAAACAAAACATAGCTTATCAAAATGCATAAAAAAATGCTTGAGGTGTCAGACTTCTCCTAGGTGCCCTGCACCACTGCTTTTCAGGTTACAACAAATATGCAAGATATGGCATTGAAGTGCCTCCCAGAACAAAAATCTTGATCTAAACTATCATAACTACTAACTGACTTCCTGATACATCTAAGAGATCTATATACATATATATCATATTCAAACTCAATTGATCCTCTGCATCAGCCACAAGAGGTTACAAACTCCAATGAAGGATGAGATGTGTACGAAACATGTAGGTCGGTCTACAACACATGGTATTACTCTGCAAATGAATGAAACTTGGTGCAGACCTCAAGTAAAGTCTATCTGGTCCTTATTTTCCATGTAAGATGTTCCATTAGGCTCCACAAGTCATGGAAGTGCTCAGCAACCTTCTCCTCTCAACTGTCTGCATGAATGCTCTGCTCTATGAAAGCTGATGAACTTCTGATAGAAATAACTTTCTGTAGACAAATCCAAATCTCCTAAAATCTTAGTATGATGTAGATGACAAGTCATAGAAGCTAAATCTTGCTTCACATGCTCTAAAATGAAGATGTGGTAAAATGTGGTAGAAAATGCTAAAATATAAATCACTGAACTACAACCAAAATGAAAAGTAATGCAATGAATATAAATATTTTTGGTTGATGCAAGATTGCTCTGCAACTTGGGATGCTCCTACATCAATTTCATTAGTTTACATCATTTTGAAATTCAAAACATTAATGTCACTTCTAAGAGTTTGAAGTTGAAATTTTTTGTTTTTGTTGGTTGATTCCTTTAAAAAGTGTGACACAATTTTGTGCTTTTACTCCCCAGACTTGTCTCCTAGAAGGGTAGAAAGAGTTGTTTTGTTAGGACTATAAAAAGAAATTAAAGTTATCATCATAAGAATATACATGGAGATCTAGTCTATTGGGTGATAACCAAGATTAGAGGAGATAGTAAGAACAATTTTTTCTTTATTAGAAATCGAAGTAGAAATAAGTGTCATTGCCCTTATAGCATAGGTATAAGCATGCAATTCTGGTTCCTTGGGTAGTGGTTGATTCTAGGAAAATTAGTTAAGGATGCTCTATTCTAAAAATTAATTGTTCTAACTCAAGAGATTTTAGAAAGAAACAGAGAACACGATAGCATATTTTTTTATTAAGTTTATTAGGGAAAAGGGTCCTAGTCCCATACAGTAAAAGATTAGTACTAGTAGTCCATCAAGAAAAACATATTACAACCATAACCCTGATAATAACCCTAACCCAGCCAGGGAACCAACAAAGACACTTCAGAACCAGTAGTCTATCAAGTAAAGCATATAACAACCATAAAACCCTAAAAATAACCCTAACCAGGCCAGGGAATTGATGTGATGTTCACAACACACCCCATTTTACTCCTTAGCAAAATGAGGACCCCTACTATGGCTTGCTCCCTTGTTTTTGTGCTCTGGGCGGTAGTGGTAAAAGCAGCTTCTTTCAGTGTGTATGTGCATCATGTCAGGTGCATTTGTGATCTTGAGGTCTTGACCCAAAAAATCCAAAGTTTGAATCTTCCCTCAGGAAGCCTGCATGTGACAGAGTATAAAATTCTAGGCAAGTTTGCCTTTTACATCACCCTGAAATTTGGCCAAATGAGAAAGTTATGGTGAAGTCAAAATTCTAGTCAAACTTGATATTCTGGGGGGGTCATATTTCAAATATCAGTCATCTTATGTAATATCACCCTAATCCTATTTTATCACCTGATAATCATTTGGTGTGCAAACTCCGGATGTCAATTTTATGTGATAACTGTGTCTGCCAGTCGGACAGCTTCATATATTTTGCGGGGGGTCATATTTCAAATATCACCCGATATTTTGAATATCACCTGATATTCTGAATATCACTTGATCTTTTTTTAGATCACCCCCTCGCAAAATATCACCCCATGTCGATGTGATGATGACGTCATCTAAGCCCGATGAACCAAGGAGACCAATATGACACTGACTTCATCATCCTTTTACCTCGCGGAGGTATGTATCCAATGATCCCCCTTTTTTCTAATGACATGACGGTGACGTCATTTTAATGTAGTGATTGAGTGAAATCACCCTTCTGCTGACGTCACCTCGATCTTTTGAGAGGGAGGTCATTTTACTCGTGGGGGTCATATTTCAAACATCCCCTGATCTTTAAACATGACCCAATATACAAGGCTCTACATGATAGTGACATCATCTTTCCTCAGGGTGATTTTTTCTTCAAAGTTCTTCCATCAGGTGCTCTTTTTTAGGTTTATATGTTAAGTGCCCTAGAATCTACATGCAGGTGGCAGAACTAAGAAGGTTATCAAAAGGGATTAAGTATTCATATGCATGCAGATTCTTGTGGATACATGACCCATATATTCGTTTGCACATTCAGAGCAAGATTTAGTATAAATGTTTCTCCTCCTATTGGTTATTTAAAAGATGATGTGTAACTTCCGTATGTTGACCGCAAGTGCATTAGCCAGAAAGATGGGGTTGATGGAACATTCTTGGCTTGCTTTGATGGGGATGGTCATGCCGATGATCAGGACGATGTGCAGTCGCAATGCAAAAAGGCATGAAAGCAGGGCAAGTGGATTTTGAATCCATTTCAGAGCCCAATGGCATGCAGGTGGAGATTTGACAGAGATTTAATGGTGAGGACATCCCAGGCGGTAGACCGGATACCAAGAAGTCTCAAACACACCAAGAGGAGACAAAGCTTTCAATGCAGAGGAAAATGCTGGTGGAAACGTTATTGAGGGAGTGGCGCTCTGTCTGGGTGCTACTCAAGTTTTGGGTAGGATTTGTTTCCCACTGTCTGATGTTGTACGCATGTATGTGAACCGTTGATTTGCTAGGGTTTCCTTGGCACTATATTGAAGGGAAAATAGAGTCATATATTCAGCCCCTTCACCTTGCAGAAGAGGAGGAGGTCAATCATCCAAAAAATCTGACCTGTAGCAACTTCATGTAGGAGATCAGATTACTGAGACTAGTGAGGATTAAATTGTTGAAACATCAAGGTTCTTTCTTCAGATCATTGTATATGTACTTGTTCTTTAGCATACTAAATGGAGGTGAAGCTCCAGATTACATCCTGATTGTAAACTTTACATAATCTTCATGTTGATTTCTGGATATGTAATGGTGAATCCTGTGTTCAACTAGAAGTGTTTTCATTCTATTGCATGTTGTTGTCAACATTCCCTTGAAGATTTGCACTGGATCATGCAGATATGTGGAATGTCCTAGTGAAGTATGATTCTAGTTTTCTTCTCTTCATTTCTGTATGGGAACATGTATGTGGATCAGTGATCTCAGTCAATTAATTTTAGGAATCTCACTCTCTAACCCTTTTTTCCCATTTTAATTTCATAGAAATCACTTTCATAGCTACACATCATGATAAATATTAACCAAAATAGAGGAATATGCTGACATCTCATAGGTAACTGAATAGCATTAGCATATTTTTGAGCTAGATGCATGTACCTTTGAAAATATCATGCAAATATCAGCCTGTAGACACATCATTTGAAGAAATATACTGTGTAGGGTAACCCTCCTGTGTAGCATGGTTGCAGAAACAGAATCTCCTAATCTACGTAAGTCCCCAAAATGGAAAACAACAACACATATCAACCATTGTGTAAAGTCCACAGATTATGAACTAATCACCGAAGACTTGGGATCATGAATTCTTTGGATTCATCATATCTTTCAAGATGAGTAAGGGTTGTTGTGTAAACTTTTATTCTATGTTTGCTTGTGAGTAACATCACTATCAACACCTAAAACTGGTGCTAGAAGGAGGGCCAACAAAGAAACTATAGATTTCTGCAAACATTGCTTAAATAATTCTATCAGTTTCAAAATCTTGCCATAAATCAGCCAACTTTTTTTGAAAATTTGAGAAATCCTGGCTTTCAGGCCAAATACTAGGTCCAGATCTAGTGGACTCTTTGAGGAACTACCTATCGGGGGATTTAGACCTAGAACTATGGACATTCACCACAAACCTGATTCTAGTGCATCAGAAGCTTCACCAGAGCGTGCTCCTGTAACCCCTATTGGCTTCCAAATACCTACAGGACCACCTGTCACACCTCAAGTTCAGCCTTAGCCTGTCATACCTCAGGTTCAACCTCCACCAGTTCCAATGTCATTCTTTGCTGTAGAGTCACCTCTGACCTTTAATGCATACCATGCTTTACCTAAGAATCCTGATAAAATTTGTCCTAGGTATCATCCATATCATGATGCGGATGATCATGTTAGAACATTCAAGGAGGCTTGTTGTAGGGCTAGGGTTGAACATGAGGATGTGGTATGCTGGTTATTCCCATTTTCCTTAGGGGAAGCAGCCTATAACTGGTATATCAGTCTGGATCAGGGTTCGGTCGGTTCATGGGATGCCTTGGAAAAAGCTTTCAAGGATAGGTTCAAGGTACCTATAGATCCTTCAATGAACTATCACTTATTTGCCACCATTAAGAGATCTGAAGGAGAACCTATTGCGAACTTCAACGCCAGATTCCAGAAGATGCTATCTAATCTAGTGGCTCCCTATATTGTAATAGATGAAGCTACCAAGAGCATTTATTACTTAGCTTTAGATCCCTTAACTTCCATGTTCATTAGGAGAACACATCTTGGTGTAATCACTTTAGCAGAAGCTTTTGAAGAAGCTATCAAAGTCAGTCAACAATTGGCTCCTGCTCCCACACCAAATGTTGCCTTCCCTACACTTCCTAGTTATCCTACATATCCTGTCCACCAACAGACCATTGGAGCCATGATGCCTCCAACAGTGATGCCAACCCCTTTGTAGATCCCCCCACTCAGTATCATGCCACCACCAAATAGAAATGGCCAGATGTTGCAATATCCAAGACAAACACAAATACCCCAGATTGTGGAACAATCTAACAATAACAATGGATCTTCCTTTTTCAAGCCTCAGACAGAGAATGTAGTGGCCAAGGTTCAGGAAGAGAAAGAAGAAATTAAAGAAATATTAGCTTAGTTAAGGAAACTTACTACTGAGGTCACTCATCTGAGAAATTAGAACCTCTACTCTCAGCCAAATCAAAACAGAGGTTATTCCAATGATAGACCTAATTATCTAGATAGGGGGTACAACAATAATTACAATAATAATGGCAACAATAATCCTCCTAGACAACCTAGAGTGTGGAACACTAGGCTAAACAATGGTTCCTTGCCATCACCCCTAGACAATCAACCTCCTAGTGAGCCTAAGCAGACCACTAGAGTAAACCTTGTAGAGGCAACACTTACAAACTGGTGTAGGATACATAACACCAATGCTCATGCAGAGCTAGACTGTCCTCAATTCAGGATTGCTGCCAGTATCTTCCAAGCTGAAGTGTCCAGTACTTCAGGAAATCCACCTTATGCAGAGGGAAATGGAATTGTCCCCTGTGAATATGATTATGCCTTAGTGCTGGAGAGCTTCATGCATCATCCTTATCAGCAGACAATTTCATATCGTCAGGATTATACCTCAACATGTGAAGAATCAGCCATGGCTTTTGAATCTAACTATGTTTTTCCCTTTGAGGATGAGAATGAGCCATCAAATGAGCATGAGGAAGTCAATACTTATCAACAGCAACCTTAGGGTAGGCATAACTACAACTTGAGGAATAACTCAAGCAGGCCTATTGGTCCTTTGACCACATCCTTGCCTCCAAACAATTCCAATACACCTCCTGACCCTAAGATAAGTAATAACCCTAGATTCCCCAAGGTTAATGCTCAATATTTGGCACCACAGACCACAGTACCAAAAGCTGTAAATCTGCTTCCTGAATCTGACAAGTTAGTCACATATCTGATTGATGAAATGAAAAGGGTTAAAATCAGGTTGCCACTATCAGAATTGCTTAAAACCCTTGATGTCAGGAAGGCTTTCTTGAAATCATTAGGCGATCCTGCTCCAAAGGAAGATAGTCATACCCCGGGACTGTCTGGGAGTAAAGACCATGCTGCTAGGGATATTAATGTCAAACCTAAAACCTCAGCTACTATTCAAGCTGCAAAGACTTCCCACATGAACCTGTACAAAGACAAGAGTAAGTCGCCTCCTTTCCTCTTGACCATAAGGATGTTCAGTAAAAATTTGCAAAACTGTTTAGTAGACTCAGGAGCATCTACCAATGTAATGTGCCTATCCATATGCAATGCTTTAGGGTTACATCCTGCTAAATCACTAAAGAAAGTGACACAATTGGACAAAATAGAGGTGGGCGTGGTAGGAGAACTAACTCACATTCACATGCAGCTAGCCTCAGATCCCAGAATCTAGCACTATATTGATATCCAGGTAGTTGATATACCTGATACATATGGGATGTTACTCAGTAGGGACTGGTCAAAAACCCTTAATGGATACATGTCAACTGATTTCAGTCATATGTGGTTGCCCTGGAGAGGAATATCAAATCAAATAAGGATAGATGTTGAACCCCGCATGAAACACATGTCACTGAGTATAACAAGACCAACGAAATCATGTATGTGGATGTGGAACTTGGAGTCTACTCCATTAGACCCCAAACTGCCAGCATAGAAGAGATCCTGATGTTTGAAGTGCATGATCATGATGATGACCCTTAGGGTGATGAAATAACTTTAGAATTTGAGTGTGACCCTGAAGGTGAAGTAGAGGTAGATCGCTTCAAGAGTTTTGAGATGCATTTGCTTATAGGGGTGCAACGATGCCACTTGTTAAATGTACATGTTCATGATATTCTAATCAATGGATGGTGCAGGTTGCATAATGAGGCACATTTGAAAAGACTTGTGATGCCTGTTTAGACATGCTAGAGCTAGAATGAGCATACAATGAGGCGTCTTCTTCATCACCATCCGCGGTGAGTTCTGCAAGTAGTGATGGCGAGACTAATTTTTGTTTGTTTTTTGTAGGAATAGGAGAATGCACACAGCAGGATGAGAGTTCCATTCAGATGCCAGAAGAGATACTGGTATGCAATAGGAGTAGCAATAAGAGCAAGAAGAAAATCACCCTGGGGAATGATTGTTTAGTAGAATCTGATTACGAGTTATCTGATGAGGATAGGGGCAGTAGTTTGTCCAAATTCAAGGAATTCTTATCAGAAGAGATCTGAAAGATGACACAACAGCAAAGACCTCCGCACGATGTCTTGATCGAAGGCTGGTGTAGGTTACACGAAGCACCTCATTTAGAGACTGCTTGTTCATTGTGTCTGCATATTTTGAAAAGACAGATGTTGCCTGATCCAGAGGATGTTCCTTCTGATGGTGAGAGAAAGGGATAAATATCAGCCTCCCATAAGGCTGATAAGGTGGAGTCTGAGCAAGCTGGGATGCCAAAATTAAAGTGGATATCCAGTGGTGTAGCTGCTAGAGCCAAAAGGAAGAAAGAAGCCCTAGACAAGCTTTTAGATGATGGTAAACCATGGATCCTCAGGTTTGATGGATCCGAGTCAAAATAAGGAGCTGGAGTAGGAGTGGACCTCATTGATCCATCCAGAAAATCCTACTTGGCAGCATATAGATTGTAGTTCCCATGTACAAATAATGTAACGGAGTATGAAGCTCTAATTCATGGGATCCTGTTTGCACTTAGAAAGAAGGTGAAGATTCTGCATGTCTATGGAGACTCAGAATTAGTTGTGAGATAGGTAAGAGGTATATACTCTTGCAATTACAAGAGGCTGTCCAATTACAGACACAGGGTGTGGGACTTAATAGAATATTTTGATGCATTCAATATCACCCATGTACCTAGAGAACAAAACCATAGGGTAGATGCCTTAGCATAGGCTGTGAGTACTTTAGAACCTTTGTCCATATTCGGTCTCAAAAGATTCTTAGTTGAACTAGTGTCAGTGCCTTCCATACCCGATAATGTAACTAATCTTTAGGTATTTGATGATGATCATCATATACTAGATTTTATTTCCAACAGAGATGTTTTTGAGGCACAAATCATTGATGAAATAAATATGGAGGATCATGTCTGGGAAGAAGAAGTAATCTTAGAGTTGCCTAGTAACAAGATTCCTAAGGGGATGGTAGAGCTAGAAAGAGCATTTGATCTAGACAACATGCTCAAACAAAAGGATCTCCCAAAGGCCGATGAGGGACAGTACTCACAGGTTAATATTGGACAAGGTGATAAAAGAAGAAACGTTCTGATTGGGAAAGTCTGCACAAAGGAAGAGTTAGAAGGAATAACCCAGGCTCTCAGAGATTATATCCATGTCATTGCCTGGATGTATGATGAGTAAAAAACATACGACACATTAGTCATCACCCATACAATACCTTTGAAGCTAGATGCCAAGCCTTTTCGACAGAAGCAAAGACCTGTCAATGCTTTGCTGGAGCCCATCATCTTTGAGGAAGTTAAGAGGCTGCTTGATGCCAGGATCATATTTCCTATGAGGCACTCCACATGGGTGGCAAACTTGGTCCCAGTAAGGAAGAAAAAAGGTGACATCAGATTGTGCGTGGACTTCAGGAACCTAAATAGAGCTTCTAAAAAGGATAATTATCCTTTACCTTCGCTGGATGAGGTCCTGCAGATGGTCAATGGTGCCAAGATGATGTCCTTCTTGGATGGTTTTTTTGGTTACAACCAGGTGATGGTGGACAAAATAGACAGACTAAAGACTACATTCACCACAAAGTGGGGGATCTTCACCTATAGGTGCATGTCATTTGGGTTGATAAATGCTGGAGCCACATTTTAGTGAGCAATGGACATAGCCTTTAGAGGCTTGATTAATAAGTGCATAGTCATATACATGGATGACTTAACTATTTTCTCTAAGGATAGAGGAAACCACGTAGAGAACTTGAGAAAGGTGCTGAAGAAGTATGAATAGTATGGGATATCCCTGAACCCTAAGAAGTGTATATATGGGATGACCACAGGGAAACTACTAGGCCACCTGATAAATGAAAATGGGATTATCATTGATCCTGATAGAGTGGAGTCCATCATGAAGATACAATTTCTTGGAAGTAGGACGGAGCTCAAATCTTACTTTGGTAAGATTAATTTTGTTAGGAAATTTATCACCAGCTTTGTAGAGATTGTCAGACCCTTGAACGCCATGCTCAAGAAGAACGCTAAAATTGAGTGGACCCCTGAAGCCAGAGCAACTTTTGAGGACATTAAGAAAGCCATATCAAATGCTCCAGTCCTGATCAGTCCAAATTATACCCAAGGCTTCTACATCTACTTATTTGCTTCAAAGCATACTTTTGCAGTAGTATTGACCTAGAGAAATGAAGAAAAGGAGGAGAAGCCTATAGCCTTCATGAGCTACCCTTTCAGAGATGCAGAGCTTAGTTACATGGACGTTGAAAGATAGGCACTTGCCCTGGTTCGAGCAGTCAAGAAATTTAGGCATTACATCCTGAGAAGTAAAGTGATTGTTGTAGTACCTGATGCAACAATAAAGATGTTATTAATGCAAAGTGAACCAGAAGAAAAGAGAGCCAAATGGATCACTGTCCTCCAAGAGTATGATATGGACATAACACCCATGAAGTTGGTAAGAGGACAGGCATTGAGCCAGATGATATCAGAGATTGATCCTAATATCATGAGCTAGTAGTATGTTGTGAATGCAAAGGAAGATGGAGAATGGTATTCAGACATTAGGCACATCCTAATCACTGGAAGATGTCCCTCAAGATTACATCCCTCACAAAGGAGAGCCTTGAAGATAAGGTCACAGAAGTACATGATAAAAGGAGTCCTTTTCAAGAAAAACTATGAGGGGATATACCTAAGGTGCCTGGAAAGATCAGAAGCAGATAAGGTGCTAACAAAGTTGCATGATAAATTTGGGACTGCACATGGATCATCCTTAGCCGCCACTCATGCTATCCTCAGGGTAGGGTATTATTGGCCCACAATTTTTAAAGACACTGTTGGACACATCAAATGTTGTCATATGTGTCAGGTTGCTACAAATAGAGAAAAATATGCTGCTCAACCTTTGTAGCCAGGGATGGAGGTGCGCCCCTTTGCTCAATGGGGAATGGACTTCATAGGACCTATCAATCCTCCATCATCCTCAGGCCACAGGTATGTTTTAACTGTTACTGACTACTATACCAGGTGGACTGAAGCTGTCAGTAGCAAGACATGTAATGCAAAGAATGTCATTAGTTTTTTGGAAACCAACATAGTGACCAGGTATGGAGTTCCATATACTTTAGTATGTGATAATGGACCTACTTTTGCTTCAATTAAACTATTAGGTTGGGCTTTTGATTATGGGATCATTTTGAAATTCTCCTCAAATTACTATCCCCAAGGGAATGGATTAGCAGAATCCACAAACAAGAACCTATTGAACATCATAAAGAAACTGATAGGAAAGAACCCAAGGGAATGGAACACTTTGTTGAAATATGCCTTGTGGGTAGATAGAACCAGGAATAAGGCTGTATTAGGAAATTCACCTTTTCACTTAGTATATGGGGTAGATCCTATCCTCCCTATTAACTTGAGAATTCCTACACTACAGTTTGCACAAGAAAACCTAGGCATAGATAATAAATAGGAAGTTAGGTTGCTACAACTGATGTACCTAGAAGAAAAAAGAAGTGAAGCAATCAACCAATTTGCTAAACATCAGGCTATTGTCAAGCACCGGTTTGACAAAAGAGCCAGAATTAAGGCTTTCAGAGTCTCAGATCTAGTCTTGATGTGGGACAAAGCACATGAAAGGAAATGTGATCATGGTAAGTTTGATAAACTCTGGATGGGTCCCTTTCAGATTTCTAAAATTTTAGGAGACAGCACCTTCAAGCTTAAAGCCTTAACCGGTGAGGATGTTCCATTACCAGTTAATGGACAGTTCCTCAAGCACTATTTTCAATCCTGAAGTAGCACCATGACAATCATGTGTATCATAGTGTATATTCTTGTATAGTTGTCTATTTTGTCTGTTTGTTTTGGTTGCTTTGTTGTGTTTCCTCAGCAGGGATGTTTGTTTTGCTTTGGAGTATGAAGGAGCATACTAACAACCGTTGAAAACAATGGAAAATTTGGATCATTCAAGTTAATCATTTGAAATTTATGCATAACTTGTGTGACTGTCATGAATGTAGAAAGTTGTTTGACTTGTGAAATTTTGTATTCAATAAGAATGGGTTGAGTATTCAAGGAATGTTTCTCACAATGACACACCTAAAATCCTTGGGTTTGTTGAACTTACCAGTGTATATATTAGGTAAAAAATCAGAGGTCACCCTTGCTACCATTACAATTCTCAGCTTAATTTCAGCAAGTGACCACTCCTTGCATAATGAAGTTACAATTGCAATATCTTATGAAGTTTCTATCAAGTACAAAAAAAATTATAAAATAATAAAATGGATTTTATTGAAAATCCAGGTTAAGCCATCTAAGTAACTCTACCAAGGCTATAGACGCTCGCTGGTAGTGGTGCTCTACTTAGGAGATTTGTAACGATAACCTTGTTGGGGCTATGGACACCTACTGGCAACAAGGCTCTATCCAGTTGGCTGAGGGAACATCCTCACCTATGTAGGCTAATATCAGTCACTAGTTTTTTCAACCAATCTTCAAGATGAGGATAATTAATCACATGCACCCACTTAAACTGAAAGGAAAATTCATGCACCTTATTGAATACATTGAGTCTCAAGTCAAATGATGTTTTACAGGAAAGATAGTTGGAAGTTATGAATCTATTTCTTTCAATTTTCTTTAATGGTTTCAATTTGATTGTTTTGTTTGGTGGCTAGTTGTTGTGATGTTCACAACATGCCCCATTTTACTCCTTAGCAAAATGAGGACCCCTGCTGTGGCTTGCTCCCTTGTTTTTGTGCTCTGGGCGGTAGTGGTAAAAGCAGCTTCTTTCAGTGTGTATGTGCATCATGTCAGGTGCATTTGTGATCTTGAGGTCTTGACCCAAAATATTCAAAGTCTGAATCTTCCCTCAGGAAGCCTGCCATGTGAAAGAGTATAAAATTTGAGGCAAGTTTGCCTTTTACATCACCCTGAAATTCAGCCAAATGAGAAAGTTATGGTGAAGTCAAAATTCTAGTCAAACCTGATATTCTGGGGGGGCTCATATTTCAAATATCAGTCATCTTATGTAAGATCACCCCAATCCTGTTTTATCACCCGATAATCATTTGGTCTGCAAACTACGGATGTCAATTTTATGTGATAATTATGTCTACCAGTCAAACAGTTTCATATATTTTGCAGGGGGTCATATTTCAAATATCACCTGATATTTCAAATATCACCCGATATTCTGAATATCACCTGATCTTTTCTTAGATCACCCCCTCGTAAAATATCACCCCATGCTAATGTGATGATGATGTCATCTAAGCCCAATGAACCAAGGAGACCAATATGACATTGATGTCATCATCCTTTTACCTCGCTAAGGTATGTATCCAACAATCCCCCCGTTTTCTAATGACATGATGGTGATGTCATTTTAATGCAATGATTGAGCGAAATCACCCTTTCGCTGATGTCACCCCGATCTTTCGAGAGGGAGGTCATTTTACTCATGGGGGCCATATTTTGAACATCCCCTAATCTTAAAACATGACCCGATATACAAGGCTCTACATGACTGTGACATCATCTTTCCTCAGGGTATTGTTTCTTCAAAGTTCTTCCATCGGGTGCTCTTTTTTAGGTTTATATGTTAAGTGCCTGGGAATCTACATGCAGGTGGTGGAACCAAGAAGGTTATCAAAAGGGATTAAGTATTCATATGCATGTGGATTCTTGCGGATACATGACCCATATATTCGTTTGCACATTCAGAGCAAGATTTAGTATAAATGTTTCTCCTCCTACTGGTTATTTAAAAGATGATGCGTAACTTCCGTATGTTGACCGCAGGTGCATCGGCCAAAACGATGGGGTTGATGGGACATTCTTGGCTCACTCTGATGGGGATGGTCATGCCGATGATTAGGATGATGTGCGGTCGCAATGCAAAAAGGCGGGAAAGCAGGGCAAGTGTTTTGAATCCATTTCAGAGCTTGATGGCATGCAGGTGGAGATTTGATGGAGCTTTAATGGTGAGGACATCCCAGGTGGTAGATCAGATACCGAGAAGTCTCAAACACACTAGGAGGAGACAAAGCTTTCAATGCAAAGGAAAATGCTGGTGGAAACATTATTGAGGGAGTGACGCTCTATCTGGGAGTTGCTCAAGTTTTGGGTAGGATTTGTTTCCCATCATCTAATGCTATACGCATGTATGTGGACTGTTGATTTGCTAGGGTTTCCTAGGCACTGTATTGAAGGGAAAACATAGTCATATATTCAGCCCCTTCACTCTGCAGAAGAGGAGGAGGTCAATCATCCAAAAAATCTGACCTGTAGCAACTTCATGTAGGAGATCAGATTACTGAGACTAGTGAGGATTGAATTGCTGAAACATCAAGGTTCTTTCTTCAGATCATTGTATATGTACTTGTTCTTTAGCATACTGAATGGAGGTGAAGCTCTAGATTACATCCTGATTGTAAACTTTACGTAATCTTCATGTTGATTTCTGGATATGTAATGGGCAATCCTGTGTTCAACTAGAAGCGTTTTCATTCTATTGCATGTTGTTGTCAACATTCCCTTGAAGATTTGCACTGGATCATGCGGATTTGTGGAATGTCCTAGTGAAGTATGATTCTAGTGTTCTTCTCTTCATTTCTGTATGGGAACATGTATGTGGATTAGTGATCTCAGTCAAGTAATTTTAGGAATCTCACTCTCTAACCATTTTTTCCCATTTTAATTTCATAGAAATCACTTTCATAACTGCACATCATGATAAATATTAAGCAGAACAGAGGAATATGCTGACATCTCGTAGATAACTAAATATCATTAGCATATTTTTGAGCTAGATGCATGTACCTTTGAAAATATCATGCAAATATTAGCCTATAGACACATCATTTGAAGAAATATACTGTGTAGGGTAACCCCCCTGTGTATATGAACTAATCACCAGAGACTTGGGATCATGAATTCTTTGGATTCATCATATCTTTCAAGATGAGTAAGGGTTGTTGTGTAAACTTTTATTCTATGTTTGCTTGTGAGTAACATCACTATCAACAGGAATCAATGAGAACACAATAAGAAAATAGCAGCTAGAAAGACACAACCAAAAACAAAAACAAAAAATAGACAACCATCCAGATTAGATATTGGTATTATCCCAATCCTTACACATTTGAACCATCATCTGCTCCCAAGAAGAGACTCCCATCTATTGTTTTGGTTCCCAAAAATGTAGGTTGCTAACCCTAAGAGGATGCCGGACTCTATGTTTGGATTTGCAACATTTTTGGACCAATTGACAGAGCTATTAGCTCCCTACACTTCAGGTCCTGCAAAACTAGGTGAGTGTACCTTTGTAACTAAAGCAGACTTAACACTATATGACTTGATTGGATTAGTAAATCTATCACAATGGCATAAAATGTAATAGATACAAGCTTCTAAACTACTCCTAATACTAAGATCTGAGATGTAATTGTTTGAATGAGATTTTATGGAATCCTAAAATGGAATTGGTATGACCAGTGCCTGTTTCTGTTGGGCTAATGGAGTCAAGGTGTATATGATATATGATTTACTTATTGGTTACAATCCTAATTGTTTGGCACTTGTGTTTGTTTATAGCTTGTATAAACATGCAAGAATGTGATTGACAGACTCTACTTAGTGATCCACTCAAATCTTACCAGGTTACTGTGACTTACTGAAAGGATTTTTTAATCCTTGCTTGAAGGAACCGATCAAAAGAATCACATAATGACAGCAAATGTGTATTGACAAATGGAGTTGATGCTCAAATTTAAATAACAAGACAATATCAAGTTGGAGACAATATGGCAATCTTGACAATTATAGGGTTGTTCTTACCTATCCAAATGCTATCTCCAGGTTACTGTAATCAATCAAAAGGATTTTATATCTATAATGGAAACCAATTAATTTGATTACACGAAAACAGCAAGTGTGTTTCGATGAAACTGAAATATCAACTTGGAAACTCAGGTTCAAATAACAAAGAAATAACAGTATGGAGACAACCAAATAATTGCTCAGCTCAACAAACAATAGACACCAATATTAAGTCATTAATTTGTGCATTTTCTCCACTATACAATTTTGAAAGATTTTACAATGTACAACATAATATTTTATTTTGGCAACTAGTCAATCCATCGAGTTATCCAACTGATGTTTTTTCTAATCTACTCTTGATCCTAATCTACTGATGATCTTCTAATCTTTGATTTCATCTGGCATATATAGTTTGAGATTTTAGGGTTACAACCTTTTATTTCTTCCATTGCAATTTTTGGTATTTCTTTTCTTTTAGTTAATTGCCTTCAGCAAATTAAAATAATTTAATTTTCACCTTTGTATCTTGGCAAAATTAATTACAATTAATTATAATCCTTCTTTAGCTGGCAACTTTGTTTCAACCCAATCAGAAAATGCTCTCTGAATAAAATGATTATTCATTTTATAACCCCTCAGTGAAAATGTTTCACTTATATTTTCACACATTGAAAATATTCATCAGGTAGAACACTTACCTATTCAGTTAATTCTTCAAAAATATTTCATCTCCATTATACGAAATCTTTACCTTGTAGATTCATTATGTCTTTCTGTGAGAATATTTTATTATTCCTTATTGTTAATGAAAACCTATTTTCCCTTCTCCAAATAATTTACTCTTTAGGAAAATAACTTTCGTGCCTTGATAGATTTTGCAATAACTCACTCCATAATGAAAAACTCCTCCCGATAATTATTTTAATATTTTTTTACTTTCTTTTTGACCTTAGCAATATGCAGCTTTCAGACCCACTTCATAACACTGTGAAATTTACCCGATGTCAGAATGACCTTTTATCACCATCGGCATAACACAGGCCTTCATTGTGAAATTAACATGTCATCCCGATGCTTTTGGTTTCTCCGATATGTTTCACCCATCATTCTATTTATCGGCAAGACTCTTCCCGCAATGCCTCTCATGGTTTTCTTCATCGCGGTGACCCTTGTAGTCGGAGAGATTTAAAAAACTTACTCCAATATAGTAAGTCTCTCCGATAATGACTTTAGGGTTTCTGTGTGATTTGCATAGTTTAACCACAATCCTTTTTCGAAGCTATTATCTTGTTTCAGGATGCGAAGATTCTGGTGAAGATTGTGGAATTCGGCTATATATCTTTAGCAATATATATTAAATTCAGCTTTTGCCCACCCATCGGCATATCAGAAGACTTTTTTTTAGTCATTCTGATATGCTATCTCTCATCGATTAGGTTTTTATTTTGCAGTGTTTACGGTGACATCATCTTCCTCCATAATTTTGCCAATATTAATCTCTTGGGGTAACTTTGACTCTTGCAATTGTAATATATGTAATTTTCCTGTAAAATATTCACAATAACCAACCATCATGGCAATGCTCCTTTAATTTTTGGAATAGAAATATTTTACTCATGGGAGTAAAATTATGAAGTTGTATTAAAATAATACCCTCATTAGGGTTTGCCTTCATTCCGCATGCATTCTGATTCTTTATTTAATTAATCTTCCTGGCATTCGTATTCTCGTGAAAATAATTTCCCAATGTGAATATAACTATTTGTCATATCCTTTTGTTCATATTTTCACCCAATCGATAAACATATTTTACTCTTCGGGTAGGAAACAATTGCCACTCATAAAATCTTGTTTTTCAAACAACCTTGTGAAAATATTTCACATCTTGGTGAAAATATGTTACAATGTCAAGAGGTGATTAAATTTAATAAATGTTTACCTCCTCATGAATGTATTCACCTTGTTTTAATTAAAAGATATTTGATATACTTTTCCGTGAAGAATAAAGTATTTCATAATACTTTAATTTTAATCCCTTTGTTGGCCAATATAAACCTATATGCCTTTTCACCTTTGTTTGGAAAAAATATACATTTTGGGTGAAAATGATTTCCCTGTTCTCTATTCCTCAGTGAAAATATTTCATTGCAAAATATTTTCTAGGTAAAAGAATTACTCATTCAATCAATTCTCTTTGTCTATGCATATTTATATCCCTTAGTGAAAATATCTCTTTGGTCATTATATACCCTCTTAACTCTTCCTGAATAATATTTTACTTTCCAAAAATATTCAATGATTGTTCACTTTTATCTCCTTCCACAAAATATGAGGTTTATATTTTATTTTATAATAGTCTCATGTCATTTAATTTTTTATATGTACCTTCTTTATTTTATTTACACCTTTTTGTAAATATTTATTCTCCTTTGAATAAACCTTTCATCTCACGGGACTCCATCGGCAAGACTTTTTAGATCGGTATGACTTGAGATTTTCACTTCGATGGTATATCTCTTGCCGATGAGTTTTCCATCGGTGAGACCTATATGATGTCTTGCCGATGAAATTTTTTTTTATAGCTCTTGTTCATCAGTGAGACTTTTGCTGAAACTGTGTCCATCGTAGCAAATTGTTATATCACGAAAAAAGATAAAAAGTATTCCCAGTTCTTTTAATTCCATTTCACGACACCTTGCATGGTGATCAAAACAGGCCAACTAGCCTTCAGAATTAGCCTGAAAAACTAATCAAGACTTCTCCCAGAGCTATGAAAACACATAAACTTGCAGATTTTGACTCAAGAATTCAATGCAACAAATGATTTGGCATAAAATTATTAGGATTAAAAGCTACTCGCCATCAAAGTAGCTCACTCTGCATGTTTTTTATGCTTGTTTAAACTCAACTGAAACCTATCATTTTGCCTCTTTGGAAAAATATCAAATCTGATATTGAGAAACTGCCATCCTGGGGATTAGTTCATCTAGGTCAGGTGAACATGTGTGCAAAAGGATTTTTCATCATTCCTCTTCCTTCGCAAAATATTAGGTGGCAAATTTCACCTCTTTTGAAGCTGCCTGGGAATGTAGTCACAGAACTGTGTAAAACCCATTTGGATTTGATTTTGAAAAAATATCAAATGAAGTGCTAGGCTCTTGAGAATTGGCAATAAGTCACAGTAACCTAGTAAGATTCAAGTGGATCACTAAGTAGAGTCTGTCAATCACATTCTTGCACGTTTATACAAGCTATAAACAAACACAAGTGCCAAACAATTAGGATTGTAACCAATAAGTAAATCATATATCATAGACACCTTGACTCCATTAGCCCAACAGAAACAGGCACTGGTCATACCAATTCCATTTTAGGATTCCATAAAATCTCATTCAAACAATTACATCTCAGATCTTAGTATTAGGAGTAGTTTAGAAGCTTGTAT
The DNA here is from genome assembly GCA_027924645.1 of Cunninghamia lanceolata. Lineage (NCBI taxonomy): Eukaryota > Viridiplantae > Streptophyta > Pinopsida > Cupressales > Cupressaceae > Cunninghamia > Cunninghamia lanceolata. Next base: position 1,183,081 of record BSBN01000550.1, read on the forward strand.
CTATTACATTTTATGCCATTGTGATAGATTTACTAATCCAATGAAGTCATATAGTGTTAAGTCTGCTTTAGTTACAAAGGTACACCCACCTAGGTTTGCAGGACCTGAAGTGTAGGGAGCTAATAGCTCTGTCAATTGGTCCAAAAATGTTGCAAATCCAAACATAGAGTTTGGCATCCTCTTAGGGTTAGCAACCTGCATTTTTGGGAACCAACACGTTGCTCCTTCCTTTGTCTTTTACTAGCATCCTGCACATTGTCTTGTTGAACCTTACATTTCTCCAACTTAGCACAAATATCTTTCACATCAAAGATAGTTTTCCAACTAAACCACCCTTTGCTGATACATCTGCATCATATAAAACATATTGACCTAGCTATCCTAGCATGTAGTGTACTCCATTCTTTTGTGAAAGACCTTTCTATTTCTTCCATTCTTTTAACTAGCTCATTAATCTAATTATCTTTGTGAGCTTTAACCTTCAACTCACTCTTGTACAATTCATTTTCAAAGGCACCAATATCATTCCCCACATCTTCATAATCATTTTCGCCATAGGAGGTGGCCCCTATATCCCCGTGATCAAACTAAAAATTCACATTACCATCCTCCCTCAGTTCATCCTCTTGTTGTGGTTGCTCCTCTTTTTTATCATTTTCCTCTTCAGCAACCCCCATCTCAAACTAAATCTCCTCAATAGGATCTAAATCTAACTCCTCTCCTTGTACATCAACCATCATAGGAATATCATCAGAGATAGTGTCTGACATAATCTCCTCAATAGAGATCTCACCCTTCTTGCTACTTTAGTGCTATTTTTAGTCTTTTGAAGAGAATGTTTAGCAAGCCTAGTTGATCTTCTATTCATAATAGCAACATGTGAGTAAATATGCTCCATAGTTTCATGTGGCTCAATTTCCTCAAACCTAGCATTGAGGTTAACTTTAGCAGAGGCAAATTTAATTTTCACATTTTTATTTTTGTTACCCGAGCCTTTGGTAGAAGGAGCCCCACCTTTTCCCTTATCTCTTAGAGAGAGTAAAATATTCTCAGGGGAGTCAAGATCCCTACTAGCCACCTATCTTCTTGATTTAAGGGTCAGAGTATGAGGTGAAGGGTTTTTATCAATAGAGACCCTAACATCTTTCCCTTTATAAATGTGAGGACCTTTTATAGGATTAACCCCTTGAACTTTTTTGTTTTCTACATCCTCTCTATTAGACATCCTTAGCTTAGCTTGGAAGTTACCAGCATTGTGACCTGTAACCCCTTCATTACCCTTCTTATTACTAGTTTTACCCTTTCCCTTTCTAGCTATATTAGGGTTTCCAACAATATTGTTTCGGGGAATCAGAGGGTTAAGAAGAACATTAAATTCATTTAAAATGAGCATAAGACCCTAGTGAAGAGGAGGATTAGCCCCTTCGTTTATACTCTTCTAAAGTGAGGACTAAATAAAGAAGGGAAAGCTTATATGATTTCCATGTCTTAAGTGGTCTATTAGAGGAAAATGATATCCATGAATGGTTTCATACCTTCCTTTGAGGGTAAAGTACTTCATCAGATAGTAACTGATGTTGCCCTAAGGAGGAGGAAACTCCATGTGCTCATAGCCATTTTGATGTCGCACTAGGGTCTCTTTCCCTTCAAAGAAGTTTTCTATAAAGATTTTGTAATCACCATTACCAACTCTATTGACCTTTCTCCCACTGTTGCTTAGCCTCATAGCTTTGAAAATAAGTTTTTTAGTCACTGTGAAGGAAATCCCATTCACAGAGACCACTTTGTTTCTCTAACTATTCACAAATTGTTCTGTCACAAACTAGTCATGGCCCCACATAGATTGAACATAGGTAGCAATGCTGCCTTCCTCAAAAATACACCAAATTTGAGAGTTCTTCTTAAGACCCACATACGAAGCAGGTTCGACCCTTAACAGTTGACCACCCATAATCAAAAAAATAGGAAAATTACATAGGATATGTCGAATGTGGAATTTGAAATGCAAGATGGTAGAATGAAGAATCCCAAAGCAAGAAATACTAAAGTGATCCTCATTGCTACTGCCACGATCCAAACCATTAAAACTATACAGATTACCTCTCCCTTCCACACAAGTGAGAATGATAATTATGAAACTTAACCCCTTTTAAGTCCTTGTCCTTGTCCCTAAAATTTTGACTATCAACACTGAACATACACCTCATCATCTTAAGGCAATGAAAAAAATTTATTGGTTTCTTCATTAATAATGATGCAAACATCCCTAGGAAGGTCCTCAACTTTAGTGCAATACCACCACTCATGGAATTGAAGGCCTAAATTGGCAATATTGTCTGTTGCAGAATTGCCCTCCTGATAAATATGTTGAATTTTTATGTTATTTAGTCTCCTTAGGGAATTTTTAATTTCTTCCACATAATCTCTTAATTACCAAGGGGTATTAGAGGTTCTTATAATAAGATCTAAAATAACCTTAGAATCTCCTTCTATCTCCACATTCTGAAAATTGTGATAATGAATTCTATTTAGTTCCCACCATAAGACATAGACCTCATCCAGATTGTTAGTTGCTCTGCTAATAGCTTTAGCATAACATTCTATCATAAAACCTTTATGATCTCTAATTATACCTCCCACTGCTGAAGATCTTGGGTTGCCTTTAGAGTGCCCATCAAAGTTAAGATTTACCCAAATTTGATCAATGGGAATTTGAACATGTTCCTACAAAGTTAGTTTTAATAATTAGTTTTTAATCCTAGTTCTTGTTTGAATTCAAAGTACTTTGTCAAACATATGATTATGTGACTCATAACCAAAAAACTAAAAGTATTTCCTTCTACTCTCAAGGAGTTATTATTATGTGACTCATAACCAAAAACTAAAAGTACTATCCTAGCATTCTTGTGAAAACCCAAAGCAAACAACTCCAGATTTTGTAACTTGCAGAAGAAGCTACAACAAAAGCCAAAAACTCACTATGGAGAATATTGTCTCAAAAAGAATGAAAAATCACTTTTAAATGCAAAAGAGGTGGCCACCACACATTCTCATGTGAAGGGACACATGTGTCATCCTCTTACTGACTATCTAGATCAGCCTTACAAACAATTAAAACTATTTTTTTCACATTCTAGGCACTTTCAAGTGGTGTAGCGAAAAAACATGACCCATCAGGTTATTGTAGGATTTTGGGGGGTCATTAGCATATTGTGGGGTTTTAGGGGCCATCTACATATGCAATATTTTAGGGGTCATCTGCATATTGCAATATTTTAGGGGTCATCTACATATTGCGGGATTTTAGGGGTCATCTGCATATATCTTGTTGGTAGGGAAAGCTCTGCATATCCTGTTGCAGACCAAAGTTCTGCCCAAGCATAACTTACTCCAATTTTATCAGAACTCCCCCAAATTTGAATTGTAGACACCCATTTGTCTCCTCTTCAAGGTGAAGTCATCACTTGGCCTTGAACTAATTCGAATTATCATAAATTTGATCACCAACTCCTACAACAAAAATAAGAAAGAAAAACAACAAATAAGAAAATATTTTTGGATGATGAGGATTGCTCATGGGCCCAGTTACTCTTGCATCAGTCACGCCAAGTAATTGAAATGTTCCATGAGTTGGAAGCTCATGAACATTTTGGCAAGTGCTGGACTAGATTTCCATAATTGGCTAGCTCTACAACACTCAGCTAAGAAGCTTCATCTGCAACTTTGTTCTTCCATTAGACTAGGTATTCCATGTAGTCCTTTCCTCTAGTCTTCTTAGCCACTTGGGAGTTAATCACTCTGTCTACTTCTTCCATCTTCTTTTTAGGTAACTAATCTAACCATCCTTGTGCAATAGTCAAATGTGTGTACCCCCTTGTAAACTTGTCTCTCATTCATGTAACTTGTACAACTCAACAACATTGAAATAGGAGATATGTCTATTCCTATCGGCAGCTCAATCTCATAAGCATTGGATGGGAACTTCCTCAACACCTTGCATGGGCCTATTTTCTTAAATTTCAACTTATTGTATGTTCCCTGTGGGTACCATTTTTTCCTCAAATGTGCCAAAACTAAGTCACCTACTTGGAACTCTTGTTCCCTCCTATGCACATCAGCATGTTCTTTGTATTTGCTTGTACTTTTCTCCAACTTTTCCTTCACCTCCTTGTGAACCTCATGAATGCATTCTATAAAATCTTATGTTATTGCACTCTTCCTATTCAATATATGCACTATCTCTTAGCTCATCAACACCTCTTTAGTTGTACCCATAAACTATTTGAAATAGGCTCTTTCTTGCACTTTTCTTCATTGAATTGTTGTAAGCAAATTTTGCTTGTGCTGAAATAAGATTTCATTGATGTGGTTTGTCTCACACCAAACATCTCAACAAGTTTCCCAAACTTATGTTCACAACCTCAGTCTATCCATCAGTATGGGGATGATAAGATGAACTAAATCCTAATTTAATGCCCATCTTCTTCCATAATGTACACCAAGAATGGACAACAACTTTGTGTCCCTATCAGAAACTATACTCTTAGGTAGTCCATGTAGTGTGACTACCTCTTTGAAAAATAATGCATCTATGTGGGATGCATCACTAGTTTTCTGACATGGTATGAAATGAAACATCTTTGAAAATCTACCCACTACAACAAAAGTTGAGTCATCACCTCATTGTGTTCTAAGAAAACCCAAAACAAAATCTATACTCAGGTACTCCCACTGTCTCTTTGGTATAGGCAATGGTTGATATAGTCCCGTGTTTTGTCTTGCTCCTTTAGCATGCTGGCAAATTCTGTAACCTTGTACCAGTCTCTTCAAATCTACACTCATTCCAGGCAAAAAATAACCTTCACTCAGCTGTACTAATGTCTTATCTATTCCAAAATGTCCACTCAAGCCTCCACTATTCTTTTCTCTTATTAGATTCTCTATCATTGAACCTCTGGGTATACACAATTTCTATCCTTTGAACAACAAGCCATCTTGAATGAAATATTCCAACCATGGTGTCCTATCTCCCTCCACTAGACTTCTACTAGAACTGTCCATGCTTCCTTAAAATTAGGATCATCAGGCTACAACACCTTCATTGCATCAAATCCAACAACACTAATCCTTAACTCACTCATCAATAAACACCTTCTACTAAGTGCATCCACTACCCTATTTGACTTACCACTCCTATGTTTCAAGATAAAGGAATAACCTTGTAGAAAATCCACCCATTTCATATGCCTCTAGTTTAACTTACCTTGGTTGTTAATATACTGGAGATCATGGTGGTCTGTTTACAGTACAAACTCATTTGACAACAAGTATTGCCTCCACTTTTTCAAGGCTTGCACTATAGCATATAATTCTTGGTCATCAACTGAGTACTTCCTCTTTTCTTCATTTAGTTTCTCATTGAAGTAGGCAATGGGTCTACCTTCTTGACTTAACACTCCTCCAATTGCACTACCATTGGCATCACAATCCACCTGAAATACTTTGCCAAAATTTGACAATGCCAACACTAACTATTTTGTCACCTTCTTCTTCAACAACTGAAAGCTCTTTTTTGCTGTAGCTATCCATTGGAACTCTTTCCTAATACTCTTCATTGTCTCTATAATAGGTGCACATATTCCAATAAAATTTTGATGAACTTCCTATAGAAGCTCGCCAACCCATGGAAACTTATGAGGCCTCAAACATGTTTCTCGATGAAGGCCAGTCTATTATTGGCTTCACCTTCTCAAAATCTATATTCAATCCTTCTTCATACACTACAAAACCCAGATCTATTAGTGCTCTCTACATAAAACCACACTTATCAAAGCTTACCAACAACTTTTCTTCTTTTAACCTCTGCAAAACTACTTTAAGGTGCAACATGTGTTCCTCTTTTGATTTACTAAAAATCATAATGTCATCCAAATAAACAATGATAAATTTACCAAGAAAAGGCTTCATTACCTCATTCATCAATCTCATTAAAGTGTTGGGTGAATTTGTCAACCCAAATGTCATTAATAGCCACTCATATAGTCCATCCTTGGTCTTGAATGCTCTCTTCCATTCATCCCCTTCTCTAATTCTGATTTGGTGGTATCCATTCTTTAAATCAATCTTGCTGAAGTACTTTTCTCCACTCAAACAATCCATCAAGTCATCCATTTGAGGCAATAAAAACATGTACTTAATGGTTATCTTGTTTATCACCATTGAATCAATGCACATTCACCATTTCTCATCTTTCTTAGGTGCTAGTGTAGTAGGTATAGCACACAGACTAAGACTCTTTTTAATTAGTCCCTTATATAACAACTCTTGCACTTGTTTGTTCATCTCTTCATTTTCCATAGGTGTCATTCTATATGGTGCCTTATTTGGTAGGCTTGCACCCGGTATCAAGTCCATGTAATGACTTATGCTTCTAGTTGGAGGTAATCCATTAGGTAATTCTTCCATTAGAATGTCATTGAACTCATTCAAAATTTCTTAAACTTTAGTGGGAACTTCTGCCCCTCTCTCTACTGTCATAATTTCTACAACCTAAGGTAGGAAGGCATAACATACCTTCTCCTTTCTAATTTCTTTCAGGAACTATTTTCTAGACACTAGGCAAACTCTGTTGGTTTATTCAACCTCCTCATCCTTATCCCTCAAATGATTCAACACATACTCAACTCTATTCTTCTTGATTTTAATGCAATTACTCTTGCCATCATGAATGGCCTACCTATAATATTGCCAAGGTCTGCCTAACAGAATATGGCATGCATCCATTGGCATAACATCACATATTATCTCATCTATGTAATTCCCAATATGAAATTTAATAAAGAATTGTTCACTTACTAATAACGGATGTCCCCTCTATAGCCAAAAAACCTTGTAGGGAGTTGGGTGTTTCATCCTCTTTAGTTTCAGTTTTCCACCATTTCTTCTGACACTAAGTTGTTAGTGCTACCATTGTCCATAATGACTTTGCAACATTTTCCTTCAGAATTACATCTGGTTCGAAATAGATTTATTTGTTGTTCTAGTTCCTCTTGTATCTTCTCTGGTGTTAGAACTTTCCTTAGCATCAAGGATTCTCCATCCTCGAGTTCTTCCCCAAATTTTGGTTAGGCTACACTTGCCACACTCTTCTCCTCAGCTTGTGTTATATGGACTCTAGTCTCTTTTACTTTGCTACTACTCTGTTGTACTTGAGGACATTCAAATGCCCTATGTCTAGTCTGTCCACACTAGAAACATGTTCTACTAAATCCTCTTCCTCTTCCAGAACTCCCTCTACCTCAAGAGTAATCACCCATTCCTCTACCTCCTTGAGTACTGCTATGAGAAGAACCTTTTTCTCTTGGATTATCTTGAAAACCACAGCCAGGATTTGATTGCCAGGCTCTCTTTCTTGAGGGTTTACCTTTTCCCCTTAAACAATTCTATTTTCTAGAGATCTTTTCCTTTGCCTTCAATAAAAACTGATAGGCTTCTTCCACACTAGTAATCCTAACCATGCTAATTGCATCTTGGATAGAATAATGTAAACTATTTACATATCTAGAGACCTTTTCAACATCATCTTCAATATGACCAGTCCTGACATTCAATCTATAAAACTCCTCTGTGTAGTCTTGCACACTTTTCTCCCTTTGCTTGAGGTTCTATGGCTTCTTGAACATGGTGATCTGATGGTCTGTAGGTAAGAACTTGGCTTTCATCTTAGTTACCATCCTCTCCCAAGTTTTAATCTTTTTCTTTCCCTTTCTCTATCTCTCAACTTGCACATGATCCCACCACAAAGATGCATGTCCCTTCAGCTTTGTAGTTGCAAGCTTTACCCTCTTAGGGTCTTCAATGGATTCCAACTCAAAGTACTTATCCACCTCTAAGATCCAGTCTATCAACTCCTCAAAATTTAGACTACCACTATGACTGGGTAGTTCTATACAGGGTTTACTGACAATCTTTTTCATTGCACTCATAAACCTTCTTTCATGTTCATCTCCTCCTTCTGCTTCTTCTTCACTGAATTCTTCCTTATTATCACTCACATCCTCTACAGGTACTCTTCTGTGTTGTGTTCTTTCCATTGCATCCAGCCTAGCTGTGATGCCTCCCAGCATCTCTATCAATGTTGCATCTCCAACTCTTGGAGTAGCTCCTCTTCTACGTCTGGATTGATGTGCCATGTTTGTAGACCCTCTGCAATTGCAAGTTTTCCTCTTCACTCTGCCTACAAAAATCTCCTCAAGGTCTCTTGCGCAACACCTCCTGATGTAGGGACTTCCGGAGGTCATAACTTTTGACTCAGATGTGGGTTTTCTATGAAATTTTACAGGTGGATGCGTTATGAGGTGGCCAGTGGTTTCCCAACTTACCCTAGTAGGTTGGACCTCATCTTGGCACTTTTTTAGGACTTGAAACTTTCATCTTGGCCCTCAAAATGATAATTTAGTATTTTTTTCTAGATTTTTAAAAAGTTGCTTTTGTAATAACTCGAAACTCATGTCTCAAATTTAGAATATTAGTTGGCCTTTCATCCTACCTTAGTTTTAGGAAGGTTTTGGGAAAAAACTGGATTCTCAAGATATGATTATAAAATTACCTAAAATGGCAAAATCTGACAATTGTTGAAATCTGTCAAAAAAGGTAATTTTTTTATTTTTTTTTATTTTCTTGGATATAAGAGAGTTTTCTCTCATTGTAGCAACAGAGTTGATGAATAGAAGTTTTTTTTATGTTCCAACTTCCAAATATGTGGCTCTCATATGTTTAATGGCACAATTCTATTGAGTGTATGTTGTGTGCTGCATCACCTCCACAGTCTCAAGAAATTCCAAACCTAGTCTCTGATACCACTTGATGTAGGTCAAGGTTTAGGGACTTTGACAAGCTACTGAACCAGGCAACAAAAACAAAACAATGCACAACAATAAAATAGAAGTTTCCTTTATTATTTGCAATCAAAACATTACAACAGGAGTCCAATAGTCTTCATACATGCATTGACCTAAGCATTATAATCATTTCAATAGCCAGATCAAACTATTCTAGCCTTCCTATGAAAACCCAATACAAACAACTCCAAATTCTACAACAGAAGCCAAAAACTCACTATGGAGAAGATTGCCTCAAAAAACATGAAATTTCACTTTTAAATGCAAAAGAGGCAGCCACCACACATCCTTACATGAAGGGACACGTGTCATCGTCTTACTGGCTCCCTAGATCGGCTGTACAAGTGGTTAAAACCATTTTTGTCGTGCTTTCTAGGTGCTTTTAGGCGGTGCAGCAGAAAAACGTGACCTATCGGGATATTACGAGATTTCGAGGGTCATCGACATATTGCGGGATTTTAGGGATCATCTGCATATGTAGGATTTCAGGGGTTATCTGCATATCATAGGACTTCAAGGGTCATTTGCATATATCCCATTGGCAGGGAAAGTTCTGCATACCCTGTTGCAAACCAAAGTTCTGCTCAAGCATAACTTATTCCAATTTTATCAGAACTTCCCAAAATTTGAATTGTAAACACCCATTTGGCTCCTCTTCAAGGTGAAGTCATCACTTGGCCTTGAACCAACTGGAATTATCAAAAATTTGATCACCAACTCCTACAACAAAAACAACAAAGAAGAAACAACAAAGAAGAAAATATTTTTAGTTGATAAGAATTGCTCATGGACCTGGATGTTCTTGCATCATCCAAAAAGAGCATACACCTGACATCCCCAGAAAGTGAGATCAATTTAAATGCTCCAAAAAGGGAGAACATAGCAAAAGCTACAGAAAGAGGGAATAGTGCGAATGAAGAACACAAAAGTCAGCTTTGGAAGGAATAGAGTAGTAACTAGCTCCAGAAGGAAGAGGGACAGCAATAGCAGTGTCTAGTCAGCTCTCGAAAGAGGAAAGAGTAGAATAATCATTGTAGAATAAGAAAATAGAAAAGCAACTCTATAATTTATTTGTAAACTTTTGAATGTACAATTTTTGAATATATATATTTAAATAGAAATCTAGTTTTTTAATTTGTGCCCCTCCTCTTCGCTCCTTTCTCTCTCTCTCTCTCTCACATTTGTTCTCTCCAACAACATTTTCATGCTCAAATAGAACAGACAAAACTTACCGAATATCTCTTTGAATTCAAATCCATTCCAGTAGAATTCTACAAACAAATAATGTGATAATAATCCTATATATTAAAGTATTAAAACATTTAAAATAATCATTATTCTCGGTAACAAAGAATGTGAATTTTTCAATTGCAATCCCAATGAATTTGTTGTAGCTAATTCTCGCAGAAATCTGTAATGTTTCAGAATTTTTCAATTGCAATCCCAATGAATTTGTGGTAGTGTTTCAGAACTTTACATCTCAGGAGAACATCATTACAACATGTATAAATATGAAAAGAAACAATTATTTTAATGAAAGGCTTGCAAATAACATTGGTAGGCTGTGATGGTTTGTTGGGCACAGCTTAACTTATTTTCTAGTATAAGTAATTGGGGAGCAGAGTTATAGAAATTAGAGAAAACCTGCTAGATTTTGCAGAGAAAATGTGCTTGGGATTGCAGCTTATAACGCACGTCTTGGGCTCTTCCAAAATGGCACTTTGATCGACAAATTTGCAGAGGTTTGCAGGAACCATGTGCTTTGTTTGTTGGTCTTTCTGACATTTTTAGTGATTTGGTGTGGCACGCACGTGATCATCACCTTCCATTATATTGACAAAAACACAGTATGGTTTTGCAGGTTTCCTATTTAGTGGTTATTCTGATTTGATTTGCTTGGACAGAGGTGTTAGTTGCCATCATTTTTAAATCATGAGTACAAGTCTACTCCTTGCATGCCCATGATCAGTAGAAACAGGTCAAATCACATCGTTTTAAAAGAAATATTTAAAAACTGCATTGTTTGTTTTTAAGTTCTGCTTACTAAGAAACAAAAGGAAAAAACTAAGCTACCCAATAAACATGCTATTATTTCCGAGGACTTTGCTTAAAGAAAGATCACTTGTGACTTCAGACATTTCTACTTCTTTATGTTTCCTACGGAATTTGGACTAAACAAGGTGGACATGTGGTTGGTAACTTTGAGGCGATGATGATGACATATAATCATTTTTAATATTTTATATATCAAATTGGTCTCTAGTTTATAATTGTAGGGGAGTTAACACCCTAAAAATATCTTAAGTGGGTAAATCAATATAATTCATTTTAACTTAGATATATAAGAAGGTGAGAATTAGTGAGTTTCATTAGTTGAGACAAAAGATTGATGTGTTCAAATAAAATTAGAAGAGATTAGGGTTTATTTTGGAATCGATATGACAAAGATTTTAACTATAGTAACACTATAATAGGGAGACAAAAACTGAAATCTAAAACTAGATAAATGACTATAAACCTATGGTGACTAAGCCCTGAGATTTGAAAGCCTTTGGATAAGAATGCACCCATGATTTGATCACGTTAGCATAGTTCTATCCTAGATGGGGTTGTTCTTTCTACAATAGAGATAGATCTTTGATAGCTACACAAAATCATTTCCTAGATGATACTACGTAAGGAAAATAATGTCGTGCTAAAGAGAATCATTGGGAGTCTACTATATGAGTGCTCAAGTGGGAGAGTTTCTGAATCCTTAGTTAGGCCCCTAGGTTGAATTAACAATAATAAAAGAGATAAGGGTGGCAGTAAACACCAATGTAAATTGTGGCAATGAATGCTAATGAGCTTATTGTTGATTTTTTCTAAAGTAAGATGCAAACATATGTGTCATTATGCATGATAGGTACCTTTGTAGTAAGCTTCAATTTGGAGTTGATGTTGAATATATGTAATTGATTATTGATTCTTGCCAATGCTTGATGCTAGCAGATGAAAAGTAATGACTAATTTATATGAGAGGAGAAATGTTTTTGTATTATTTCAATACTTTATCTTTAATATCTAATCATGTACAAGTGTCCTACCATCATACCTTTAAAATACACAATCCTAGATAAACAATTTAAATTTTTGGTGCCCACATTCATGGGTAATGGAGTTGTCCTTGAAAAGTGATGCATGAGCATCTAAGTGGAAAGACAATCGACATCACCCCAAAAATTTCAATTTGTTTTCTTTTAATTTTGGTTTGCTTTAGGTGTTTATTGGCATCTCATAGCGTTTAGGATACTTTGCACAATCAGATTTGTAGGAATTCAGTGCAATTCCACAAAAACAATTGTTTTTGGAAAACTATTAAAGCTATGGAAAAATCCTCTTGCAGGCATAATCTTAAATACATTTTGGCAATAATAGTGAAGATTTCAAGGTCATATGTTCCTTCATTTTGAAGAAATTAAAAATCTCTGTTCAAGCCCGTTAGTTTACAGAAAGTTTAATATTTTGAAATCCTTGAAGGCTAGAGTGAAATCCTTTTGCAAGGGGTCTTGGTATGTGTTAGCAGGTCAAGTACCAGAATAGGGGATACTGGAGAATACCGAAAGACAAGTCAAGGAAAAGGACCTCAGTACCATAAGAGACATGAGGTGCAAAACAAGAGAAATATCACTTTAGTGGAACATTTGTATATATATCGAATGTAATAGACATAAGAAATATATAAGATATAGATTATAATATAAATTCATACCGAAGCAGAGACTGGACCTGCCCATTTATATTGATTATGACCTGATATATATATATATATATATATTGCATAGGAGCTCTAAGGGAATTTGCGTGTCATGGATGAATATCTTTTGTCTTTTGCTTATATGTTATGATGTATCTTGTATGTGTATTGGACTCTTACCGGTTAGGCTTAATTCTATAATTGTGTCCTCCGGGGTATAAATAGACTACTAAAGAATTGTCTGGACTGTATCGACCCCATATCTCTTGCCAACATTGGTTTCGTTGCCAGAACCCTAGAGAGAATAGGAAAGGAATTAGGAGTCGTAAGGAAGTAAGGAAAATAGAAAGATAAAATTTTTGTCAGACCCTACGACCACCTCTGTGAGAGGGGGGTAGGCCATTAGGGGATGACGAATGGGAAGGGGGTGTTGCAAATATGTGCCTAACCGGTGTTGTCATTGGTGTCAACATATCAGTGTTTCCATTAGTGTCAACTATGCTCTTGTGTTGATTCTTGCTTGTAAGAAGTTAGATGCTTTGTATTTGCCTATGTAAGTGTTGGAGACCCTGATATTGAGAAAATTTTCTCTTCCGGTGGAAACAATATGTTGTAGAGTATCTTTGCCTATAGAAGAATAGTCCAGAAGAATGCTCGACATTTCTTGTAGAATGAATATCCTTGTATGTGGATTGGAAGTTATTCAAATACATGTCTTAAGATGCTATGTTCCAAGTTTGAGCCTCCGGTATGAAGATTTGAGTGAGTTATATTCACAAGAGTGAAAACTATTTTGTCTATATGTTTGGTGATGATAGGGAGAATATATTATACTCCACATTTCTCCGCATTGAAGTATTTTGGTCTGCGGTTCTAGAGTTAAGTTTGAGATGATGTTATGTGCCTTCAACTCCAATGGTTCATGATTTGGTGATCCGCAAATGATCTTTTCCTTATGACAATAGCTAGCAGTGTTGTTTATGTGCTCCAGTTTGAAGAATATTTTTGACAGAGTGGTTAGAGGTTGTACAGTTGTTCCTGATGATTTCAATGTGCTTGTGGATGACTCTTGATCATGTTCCTACCTTTGGATTGGTCCGCAAAGAGAAATTTGGATCATAGATGAAGACTGTTCTTGGAAGTCTTAATGTGAACACTAGTCTTGGCCGACTTGGTTGCTTTCACTAAATGTGGAGATGCATTGAAGATTGTAGAAGCATGTGGTGATGTGAAGGATTGCGTTTGGGTCTCAGCTAAGGTGTGGCGTGTTCATCATACATCTATACATCTTTCCTTAGCTAATTTTTGTATTAGGTCCAAACTTATTTTTATGTATGTTTTGTAATGCCAACCTTGGAGATTGTTCCAACAGTTGATGAATGTAATGCTGACCTTGATGTAAATTCCAAAGTTGATGAATTGTATAAAGACTTGTAATGTAGTTGCAAGAAAGTTGTCCTTGTGAAATATGTAAAGATAGCTGAGAAGAAAAGCAGAGTAGAGTAAAAGTATTGCACTTCAATGGAACTGAACTCAAGCATAGATTAGATGTTGTCAAATCAATTCACAAATCCCTGGTAGTGAGCCACCCCTTGGTAGTGAGCCAATCTTTACAGTGAGCATTTTGGGCAGTGAGCCTCTGATTTTTGGTATTGTTATAACTTATATATTTCTGTGGGCTAACATCCACCATGGTTTTTCCCTTATAGGGTTTTCCATGTAAAAATTTGGTGTCTCCTGTGTGGAATGTGTGATTGTAATTGAACTTATGGTTTCATGCTTTCATGATTGAATCTGATTATCAGTAGTTAAGTAGTTGATGGTTTGACAGTCATAAATTGTTGAGTTTTTGTGACAACTGATTCACCCCCCCTCTCAGATGCCCTGTGTATTGCAACAATTGGTATCAGATCCAAGTTCCTCGGTGGTATGCCTAACAACTTGAGGTAGATCCAGAATGTGTTACAAGAAGGAGGCTCCATAGTTTGATGGGATGAATTATGCAACCTAGAAGATTCACATGAAAAGTCATCTACTTTGTATTGGTTATCAAGTATGGCAAGTGACACAGACTAAATATACCATGCCTTAGAAAGGCCTGACAACTGAAGATGAAATCAAAGAATATGGGTTAACCATAAAAGCTAGAGATACTCTGTTGAGTGCATTGACTGACTCTAACTTGATAAAGGTTATAGATTATGAAACTACTAAAGAAGTCTGGGATAAGATAAAAAATTTGTATGAAGGAGATGAATTTGTAAAGAGTGCCAAATTGCAGGGACTAAAAGCTAAATATGAAAGTCTAAAGATGGGTGAAGATGAAAACATAACATCCTTCATGCAAAAGGTTGATGAACTTGTTACTGGAATCAAAGGTATGGGAGGAACTCTTGATGAAACTAAAATTGTGATGAAAATTCTCAGGTCATTACCTAAATCCTACTGTCACAAGGTAGCTGTAATTGAAGAAATAATGACTGTGAAAAAGATTAATAAAGATCAGCTGCCTGGAAAGTTTACTGCCTTTGAAATGAGAGAGTTTGGTGATGCTCTACCAAAAGTAGAGACTACTTTCAAAGATAGTACTTCAGAGAAGATCTCTAGAGCAGAAAAGTACAAGATGGAACCTAATTATGAGCTTGATGAAATTGAAGCCAACTTTGTTGACAGACTACAAAGAGGTTTTGGTAAGTTCAAAGGCAAATTACCTTTTAAATGTTTTTCATGTGGTAAAGTTGGTCATTATGCTTCTAAGTGTCTGGAAAGAATCTAAAGGAATAGAAAAAGATTTGAGAATAGACCTAGGATCCCAAATAAATGCTATTATGTTAGAGATCTTGATGATGAAGGTGTGACAGATGATGAATTTGATGATGCTAGAACTAGTGCAAATGAATGCTTGTTCATTTCTATTAAAGAAGAACCTATGTCTACTAATCCTGCTAGCTGTGTAAAGGAAGAAAAACTAGTGGAAGAAAGTGCCTTGGCTGTTCAGGTTGAAAAAGATAAGGATGAATGGGTTATTGATAGTGGATGCTCACATCACATGACTGGAGACAAAAGTAAGTTTGTAAGCTTGGAAAAGTATGATGGTGGACTAGTTAGGTTTGGAGATGATACAACTACTAAGATTTGTGGAAGAGGATCTATTTATTTTGATGGAAAGCACAATGCTGATGATGTTCTATATGTAGAGGGTTTAAAGCATAATCTTTTGAGTGCTAGTCAGATGTGTAAAAAAGGTTATGGGTGTAAAATGATGGAAAGCTCTGGAACAATAATTGCTACTGGTAAGAAGACCAAAGGTAATGTCTATCATTTGAAAGGAACCAAAGATTATTGTTTATTGGCTCAAACTGATGAGAGTTGGTTGTGGCATAGAAGGATGTGTCATATCAATTTTGACAATTTGGTGAAGATAAGTTCTACACAAGTTGTAAGAGATCTGCCCAAACTTGTGAAGCTTGCCGATATCATTTGCAAGGAGTGTCAATTTGGGAAATTAACAAGAACAAGTTTTAAAAACAAAGAACAATTCTCTACCAGATTGCTAGAGCTAGTGCATATAGAACTGTGTGGTCCCACAAGAACAAGAAGTTTACAAGGAGACATGTATTTTATGTTTCTTATTAATGATTACTCTAGGATGATTTGGGTCACTTTTCTAAAAGATAAATCAGAAACCATAGATAAGTTCTAATCCTTTAAAGCAATGGTTTAGAATGAGTTTGATTTGAGAATCAAATGCTTAAGGACTCCTTAGTAGAATGGAGTTGTTGAAAGAAAGAACATAACTGTTCAAGAAGCTGCTAGGACTATGTTGAAGGAAGTTGACCTACCGGAAGTGTACTGGAGAGAAGCCATACATACTACTATATACATCCTAAATAGGGTTCAAGTTAAAGATAGGGGAAGAATATCAAACCTAAGTGGCTATGAATCAGATGAACCTGTTGTTATAATAAGTGAAGAAAAAGATGAACAAGAAGACAATCAAGATAAAGAAGAAAGGGCTCCGAAAAGTACTGCTAAGACTCCCAGGTATGTAAGAATTAATCATTCTAAAGATCAAATTATAGGGGACAAAAGCAAAGGGGTATTAACAAGAAAAGAGTTGCAGAAGAATAGGTGAGTCTCTGTTTACTTTCAGAAATTGAACCTAAAACTATGAATGAAGCTTGTGATGATGAAAATTGGGTAAAAGCTATGGAAGAGGAGCTGACACAAATAGAAAAGAATCAAACTTGGGAATTGGTTCCTAGACCCGCTGACAAGAATGTGAGTGGCACCAAATGGGTTTTTCGAAACAAGATGAATGAGAATGGAGAAGTTGTAAGGAACAAAGCAAGATTAGTATGAAAAGGATACTCTCATGTTGAAGGAATAGATTTTGAGGAAACCTATGCTCCTGTGGCAAGAATTGAAGCAATTAGAATGTTTTTGGCATTTACAGCATTCAAAGATTTCAAAGTGTATCAAATGGATGTTAAGTCTGCATTCCTGAATAGTGAATTGGAAGAAGAGCTCTACATTGAGCAACTAGAAGGATTTCAACTATCAAAACAAGGTGATATGGTGTGCAGATTGAAGAAGGCCTTGTATGGACTGAAACAAGCCCCCAGAGCCTGATATGCATGGTTAGACAAATATTTGTTGCAATTAGGGTTTAGTAAAGGCACTACTGACAACAATCTATATTTCAAAATCAATGATAATCAGATCTTGATTGTTGTAGTCTTTGTTGATGACATTATCTTTGGAGGAAATGAACGTATGTGTATGAAGTTTACAGGTGAAATGCAAAATGAGTTTGAGATGTCTATGTTTGGTGAAATGAATTTCTTTCTAGGTCTACAAATTAATCAATCAGATAAAGGAATCTTCATATCTTAGTCTAAGTATGTGAAAGAATTGTTGAAAAAGTTTGGGATGGAAGACTCTAAACTAGTAGGTACTCCTATGGTGTGTGGCTGCAAGTTGAGAAAAATTGATGAATCACCTAAGGCTGATCAGAAAAGGTACAGATCTATGATTGGTGGATTACTTTATCTAACTTAAACCAAACCTAACATAATGCATGTAGTTTTCCTTGTGGCAAGATTTCAAGTAGATCTAAGAGAGTCACATGTGATGGTAGTTAAGAGAATCTTGAGGTATTTAAAAGGCACATCAGATCATGGCCTATGGTATCTAAAGGATAATGATTTCACTCTCAGTGCTCATACAGATGTTGATTGGGCCGGAGATGTTGATAACATAAAAAGTACAAGTGGAGGTGCTTTCTTCTTGGGAAATAGATTAGTTTCATGGCTTAGCAAGAAGCAAAATTCAATCTCTTTGTCAACTACAAAAGTAGAGTATATTGCAGCAACATGTTGTTGTACTCAAGTGTTATGGATGAAGCAAACATTGAAGGACATAAGAGTTGTGTATGAAGATCCAATTGCAATCTTCTGTGATAATACAAGTGCTATAAACATTTCAAAGAATCCAGTGATGCACTCAAGAACAAAGCATATATCTATAAGGTATCACTATTTGAGGGAAAAAGGTGATAGAAAATGAAGTAAAGTTGGAATATGTGTCCACAAAGGATCAGATTGAAGATATTTTCACTAAGCCTCTGCCTAAGGATACTGTTGAGTATCTCATAGAGAAGTTAGGGGTTATTACCCCTCCTTCTCTGAACTAAGATGCAAAGGAATGCATCAGTCTAGTGGTGCCCAAAGATTCATTCTTTGATCTGGATTGTTGTTCTGAGAGCTACCTCTTAGGGGGAGTAGCTGAATAATGATAAAGAAAGAGTTAATTGCAGAAGTTTAATTTGACTAGAGCAGTAGAGTGCAAGTATGTGCCCTTTTCCATTGATGTCAAAGGGGGATAGAAATAATGTGAAAAACTCAGAAAAGAAAGATTGCAAATGTGTAAAGAGAAAGGGGGAGAATCTTGTCTTGATGGTTTTTACAGTTTTTCACATCATATGTTGCCATCAATGACAAAGGGGGAGATTGTTGCAAGTATGTGCCTGACCAATGTTGTCATTGATGTCAACATATTAGTGTTGTCATTGGTGTCAACTATGCTCTTGTGTTGATGCTTTCTTGTAAGAAGTTAGATCCTTTGTATTTGCCTATGTAAGTGTTTGAGACCCTGATATTGAGGATATTGAGAAAAATTGCTCTTCCAGTGGAAACAGTATGTTGTAGAGTATCTTTGCCTATAGAAGAATAGTCCAGAAGAATGCTCCACATTGAATATCTTTGTCTGTAGATTGGAAGTTATTCAGATAAATGTCTGAAGATGCTATCTTCCAAGTTTGAGCCTCCGGTATGAAGATTTGAGTGAGTTATGTTCACCAGAGTGAAAACTGTTTTGTCTATATGTTTGGTGGTGATAGGGAGAATATATTATGCTCCGCATTTCTCTGCATTGAATTATTTTGGTCTACGGTTCTAGAGTTAAGTCTGAGATGATGTTATGTGCCTTCAGCTCCAATGGTTCATGATTTGGTGGTCTACAAGTGATCTTTTCCTTATGACAGTAGCTGGCAGTGTTGTTTATGTGCTCTGGTTTGAAGAATTTTCTTGACAGAGTGGTTAGAGGTTTTGCATTTTTTCTTGATGATTTCAATGTGCTTTGTGGATGACTCTTGATCATGTTCCTACCTTTGGATTAGCCTGCAAAGAGAAATTTGGATCCTAGATGAAGACTATTCTTTGAAATCTTGATGTAAACACCAGTCTTGGCCGACTTGGTTGCTTTCACTAAATGTGGAGATGCATTGAAGATTGTAGAAGCATGTGGTGACATGAAGGATTATGTTTGGGTCTCAACTAAGGCGTGGTGTGTTCATCATACATCTATACATCTTTCCTTAGCTAGTTTTTGTATTAGGTCTAGACCTATTTCTATGTATGTTTTGTAATGCCAACCTTGGAGATTGTTCCAACGGTTGATGAATGTAATACTGACCTTGATATACATTCCAAGGTTGATGAATTGTATAAAGACTTGTAATGTAGTTGCGAAAAAGATATCCTTGTGAAGAAGATAAGTGAGAAGAAAAGCAGAGCAGAGGAAAAGTATTGTGCTTCAATGGAACTAAACTCAAGCATAGATTAGATGCTGTCAAATTAGTTCACAAATCCCTGGTAGTGAGCCACCCCTTTGTAGTGAGATGATCTTTGCAGTGAGCATTTTGGGTAGTGAGCCCCGTGGGTAGTGAGCCTCTAATTTTTGGTATTGTTATAACTTATATATTTTTGTGGGCTAACACCCATCGTGGTTTTTCCCTTATAGGGTTTTCCACATAAAAATCTAGTGTCTCCTGTGTGGAATGTGTGATTGTAATTGAACTTATGGTTTCATGCTTTCATGATTGAATCTGATTATCAGTAGTTAAGTAGTTGATGGTTTGACAGTCATAAATTGTT
Source organism: Cunninghamia lanceolata (assembly GCA_027924645.1). Lineage (NCBI taxonomy): Eukaryota > Viridiplantae > Streptophyta > Pinopsida > Cupressales > Cupressaceae > Cunninghamia > Cunninghamia lanceolata. Next base: position 1,203,153 of record BSBN01000550.1, read on the forward strand.
GATTTTTTATGACAATTGATTCTGTTAGACTTAGGGCATACAACTGAGAGGGGGGGTGAATCAGTTGTATGAAACTTTTCCTTATTTAAACACTTGAATCTTCCTTAGTGATTTATAATATTAATCATGAACTATAAAGCATTAAATCAAAAGTAGAAACATAACAACACATATGACACTGAGATTTTGATGTGGAAAACCCAGTTAAGGGAAAAACCACGGGGTGATTAACCCAAGAAAGTATTCTCTGTTAGAAGAATAGCAAAAACAAAATGTCACATGCCAATTAAGGCTCACTGCCCAAGCACACTGCTCACAAAAAGCTCACTACCTACAAGAGACACACTATCTACAAAGGAATAAGTATCACCTTTATGAACTAGAGAATAGCATCTTTAGCATGCTTGAATCAGTTCCATTTAAGCCCAATACTTCTGCTCTGCCTTTCGCACTTCTCTTTGCTACCACACACTCATCACAGCAAGACTCATTTCAAAATGAATTCACAATCCCTTATTTATACAAGGCATCGACTTAGGAACAATCATCTAAATCGGTAAACACCTACAAGATCATCCGCAAGATGTGTAATACATCCGGTCGGCCAGTCTCAAGAAGAACACTAATATCCATGGTTATTCTTCAAATGCAAACTCTAACTTCAATGCGGACTGCCAACATTAACTAGACATGATCCAATGATCATCATAACTTCCCTGAATCACCAAAAACATCCGTACTTCATCATCCTACTGGAATTCTTCTTTCCTTCATCCGAAGCTACAAGAACAAAGTCTGTCATCATTGTCACAAATGAATAGGCACTTCCAAATCTTCAACCCACGAACTAATCTAGTTGATACTTCACAGGGATGTCCTCAACACTCCCTCAGATCCACAGAATGGGATAATGAAATACCAGATCTCACTGGACCTTTCTGTGGCCCTCTATCATCTCTAAACACCTGCCAGAACTGGTTCTACTTGAGCGACCATAACTTCTTTAGATCTTCATGCGAACCTATGAAATCTTGACTGGAGCATCTCAAGACTTAAATCTACAAACCCTTTAAACTGTATCCTCTGATACTCAACCTATTGAGGACTTTTACCTTCTTGTTATCACTGTTCTTCACTGTTCCTAATTGAGACTTATTTTCTCAATATCCTCAGCACACAACTCATCTAATCCTTCTCATTAATGCAACATGAGTATGTTGACATCAATGACAACACCAGTTAGGCCCATACTTGCAACAATCTCCCCCTTTGTCATTGATGGCAACATATGATGTGAAAAAATATCAAGATAAGAACTTCTCCTTACTGTTACAACTCCCCCTAATAGTAACAACTATTCACATGTCTTCTCTCCCTTTGTTGCTCCCCCTTTGATCAACAACCACTTATTTTTCACATGTCTTCTCTCCCCCTTTGACATCAATGGCAAATGGCTCATACTTGTAACTTCACTACGTCATAACATACCAGCTGCTCCCCCTAAGTAGTAGCTCCCGTATCATCAATCTGGATCACAAGATATGACTGTGATATCCACCAGATTGATGCACATCAATGCATCCTAGTCCATCACCGGAGGGGCAATAACCCCTAACTTCTCCCTGAGAACTCAAAAGAGTCCTTGGGAAGAGGTTTAGTAAAAATATCTGCAAGCTGATCCTTGGAGGGCACATACTCCAATCTGACTTCACCCTTGTTCACTTGTTCTCTTAGAAAGTGAAATTTGATAGATATATGCTTGGTCTTAGAATGCAACACCAGATTCTTAGAAATATTTATTGCACTTGAATTATCACAGAAAATTGTGATAGGCTCCTCATATTCTACTTGAATATCTCTTAGCATCTGCTTCATCCATAAAACTTGAGTGCAACTTCCTGCTACTGCAATGTATTCTACTTCAGTTGTAGACAAGGATATTGCTTCTTATTTCTTGCTTAGCCAAGAAACCAACCTTTTTCCCAAAATGAATGCTCCTCCACTTGAACTCTTCCTATCATCCACATCTCTTGCCCAATCTGCATCTGTATATGCATGAAGAGAAAAATTATGATCTCTAGGATGCCATAGACCATACTCAACTATTCCTTTTAAGTACCTAAAAATTCTTTTGATTGCCATGACATGAGATTCTCTGGGATCAGCCTGGAATCTCGCCACAAGACCAATAGCCTGCATTACATCTGGTCTAGTCTAAGTGAGATACAATAATCCTCCAATCATTGATCTGTACTTGGTCTAATCTGTCTTAGGAGAGTCATCATCTTTGGTCAACTTACATTCGATTGCCATGGGAGTGTTCATTGGCTTTGAATCTTCCATTCCAAATTTCCTCAATAATTCTCACATATTTGGTCTGAGAGATAAAGATTCCTTTCTTTGTCTGAGTAATTTGCAGACCCAAGAAGAAATTTATTTCACCGAGCATTGACATTTCAAACTCACTTTTCATTTGATTTGCAAAGGTTTTACACATACTGTCTGTTCCTCCAAAGATGATATCATCAACAAATACTTCAACAATCAAGATGTTTTCATGATCAATTTTGAAATATAGGTTACTATCAGCAGTACCTTTGTTGAAACCAATCTTTAAAAGATGTTTGTCCAGCTTTTCATACCATGCTCTTGGGGCTTGCTTTAGACCATACAGTGCCTTCTTTAATTTGCAGACCATATCACCATGTTTAGATAACTGAAATCCATCTGTTGTTCAATGTACACTTCTTCTAAGTCACCATTCAGGAAAGCAGATTTGACATCCATCTGATACACTTTGAAATCCTTGAAGGTAGCAAATGCAAGAAATAGTCTGACTGCTTCAATTCTTGCCACCGGAGCAAAGGTTTCTTCAAAATCAATCCCTTCTATTTGAGAGTAGCCTTTGCAGACTAATCTGGCTTTATTTTTGATTACTTCACCAACTTCATTTAGTTTGTTCTGGAAGACCCATTTGGTTCCAATCACATTCTTGTTTCTAAGTCTAGAAACAAGATCCCAAGTGTGATTTTTCTCAACTTGCATCAACTCTTCCTCCATTGCTTTGGTCCAATTTTCATCATTGTAGGCTTCATTTATTGTCTTAGGTTCAATCTTTGAAATCAGACAACATTCATCTGATTTTTGAGCAATTTTCCTTATAGTTTGCACACCTTTGCTTTTGTCACCTATGATCTGATCTTCAGAGTGGTTCAGTCTTACATACCTTGGAACTTTGGGAGTTTCTTGCACTTCTGCTTCTTGATCAGGCTCATTCAGACCTATCTCTCAATAAGATTATATCCCCTTCATTGAGCTCTCCTAATGAATAAATAAAAGATTCTTTATTTTGTCAAAAGATGCTTTGTTTTTGTCAAAAGATTCTTTCTTTTACTTTCTAAAAAATAATACATTTTAAAAACCTTGCAAGTTTATTAGAAAAGTTGGGTTAAACGTGAGTTAAATATTATTAAAATTTAAAAAATATTTAAAATATTTATAGCAAGTTAGATATTTTTGGTGATTTTATCCATCTTTTTCTCCTTCCTTCCAATTTCTTTTTTTCATTTTCATTTTTAAATTTTTCAATTTCTTTTTTTGTTTGATATTTTTGGTGATTTTCTCCATATTTTTCTCCTTCCAACTGTTTCCAATTTCTTTTTTGGTTTTTTTTTTTTTTTTTTCCTAATTGGGTTTTTATTTTTATTTTTTCTAATTTCTAGTTTTGTTCTTTAATTTTCTTAGCTTTTGCTCCTTCAACAGTTTTTAATTTCTTTTTTAGTTTTTATTTTTTCAAATTTGTTTTGTGGTTTTTATTTTTTTATTTTTATTTTGGTATTTTAATTATTCTTTTTATAAATTTTAGTACGCAGAAAAAATGAGTGCTCTCATCCCCACCCGGCTGTCCTTTCGGCATAATAAAAAAATTAAGATAGAGTAATTGTGACTTTTTAAATTTTATTTGTGCTCATTTATTTTGCAACTTTTTAATTTTAATTTATTTTTAGTCAATATTGTTGCACACAAAAAATAAAAACTAAAGAAGTATCAATTGCAAATTTATTTATTTTTATATGTAGCCAATCTTGCTTAATTTTTTAATTTTTATTTATTATTTGTCGCAACTCTTTTGATTTTATATATAATACAAAAATTGAAAAAAATAAAAATTAATCTTCATCTCCAATATAATACAAAAATTTGGTGGGTAAAAGTTTATATTTTAAATTTTTTGAATCTAAAACAAGAAAAAGACTAAAATTTAGCTAGTTAAAGTTTATATTTTAAAAGATTTTGAATCTAAAACAAAAAAAAAAGACTCAAATTTGGTAGTAAAAAAATTATTTTAAAAAAATATTTTTATTTATTTATAGTCAATATTGCTGCACACACAAAAATAAAAATTAAAGAAGTATTGAAATTTATTTATTTTTATATGTAGCCAATCTTGCTTAATTTTTTAATTTTTAGTTATTATTTGTGGCAATTGTTTTGATTTTAAATATAATAAAAACACAAAATTTTAGAAATCTTTATTTCTATAAGTCAACTTAAAAAAAATCGAATTCATAATAATAATAAAAAATTAGAAACATTTATTTCCATAAATCAACTTAAAAAACAAAAAAAATAGATAACTCAATTTAAAAAAACAAAAAAAAATAGAAACTTTTATTTTATATAACTCAACTTAAAAAAACAAATTAACTTAGGTTAGCTTTTCAATGTTTTTAATTTTTTTTTTTTTTATAGAGAGAACATGTGCACATTTTAATGAAATATATATATTTTTAACTTATTTAAAATTTTAATTTAATTTTTCCAAATAGGAGAAATTTTGGGGTTGGAAAAACCTTATAGGCTTCTTCCTGATTTACTGAATCAGTCTGAATCTGACTTTCAGGAGAGGATTGAGCTCCTTGAACCAGAACACTATTCTGATCATCTTCATCATACTCATAAAACCTTGAGGGTTTCTCTATTCCCTCATCAACCTTCACATTTGTACTTTCTATCATCTTTCTTAGTCTCTTGTTATAACACTGGTATGCTTTTCTTTGAGTAGAGTAACCCAAGAATATTCCTTCATCACTTCTAGCATCAAACTTGCCTAAATCTTCATCTCTTTTGATGTAACATTTGCTACCAAAGACTCTGAAATATCTTACAGTAGGAGTAATGCCAAACCAGAGTTCATAAGGGGTCTTACAAGTATTGCTTCTGATTTGCACTCGATTAAGAGTATAGACTGCAGTGCTGACAGCTTCTCTCCAATAGATCTAAGGAACATTTGCTTCCATCATCATAGTCCTAGATGCTTCCTGGATGGTCCGGTTCTTTCTCTTCACTCCTCCATTCTACTGTGGAGTCCTCAGAGCAGACAACTATCTCTTAATTCCATGTTTCTCACAGAATTCTATGAACTCACCGGATGTGAATTCTCCACCTCTATTAGACCTCATACATTTCAACTTTATTCCTGTTTCATTCTCTACCATAGCCTTGAATATTTTAAATTTCTCAAGAGCTTCTAATTTTTCCTTTAGAAAGGTTACCCACATCATCCGGGAATAGTCATCTATTAGCAGCATGAAGTATCTATCACCTTGAATACTTCTGGTTCTTACTGGACCACAAAGATTAGTGTGAACTAAGTCCAATAGTCCGGTAGAGGACAGTTCCTTGCTTTTGAATGTGACTCTGCTCATCTTACCTAACTAACATTCCTTGCATAAGCTGTTAGTAGGTTTCACCAATTTTGGAAGATCTCTTACAGCCTGAGTATTGCTTATCTTGATGATATTATCAAAATTCACATGACACATCCTTCTATGCCATAACCAACTCTGATCAACTTGAACAAATAAGCAACTTTTATCAGTACCAACCAAGTGGAAGATATTACCTTTAGTTTGAGTACTGGATGCAATCTCTATTCCAGATCTTTCAAAGATTTTGCATTTTCCATCTTTGAATCGAAGATCATAGCCTTTGTCCACCAACTGTCCAATGCTGAGAAGATTGTGCTTCAAACCTTCAACATACAGTACATTACCAGTCTTGTTTCTTCCATTAAAAGAAATAGTTCCTCTTCCTCTGATTCTACCAACAGAATTATCACCAAACTTCACCACTTCTTCATACCTTTCCAAATATATGAACTTATTCTTGTCACCTGTCATGTGGTGAGAGCAACCACTGTCAATGACCCAATCATTCTTTTCTTCAACTTGGGCAGCCAGAGCTCTTTCTACAACTTTATGATTGATAGATACAGAGGATATTGGTTCTTCTTCCTTGATGGCAATAAACACCCATTCACTTCCAAATTTGTTTCCTGTCTCTGATTCATCATTTGTTACTCCTTCATTATCATCTTCTTCATGAACATAGTAACAATTCTTTTGGAACCTTGATCTATTAGGATTTAATTTTGAAAATCTTTCCAGACATTTTGAGGCAAAATGACCAATCTTATTGCAGTTAAAACACTTAAAAGGCAATTTTCCTTCATACTTACCGGATCCTCTTAGCAGTCTCTTTGCAATGAGGGCTTCAAGTTGAGCAGTTTCCACTTCTTCTTCCAGGTCTTTTCTTGCTTTTCCATACCATGACAAATTCCTTAATGAGTTCTCTCCCAAATCAAATCCTTGTTTACCTTTCACAGAGGCACTAGCTTTGAATGCAAATTCAGTTTTGGGGGGATCATCTCCAAATTTGATCATTTCAAACGCAGCTAGTTTGCCAGCCAATTGGTCTCTTCTGATAGTTGTATGGGCTCTGAATTCATCAATGGCAGCAACCTTGATTTTGTAAGAGGCAGGAAGGGATTTGAGAATCTTACCAACAATCTCATTTTCATCCAGGACTCCACCAGAATTTCTAATTCCACAAACTAGCTCATTCACCCTTGGCATAAAAGTGGTAATATTTTCATCATCTCTCATCTTCAGTTTTTCAAATGTCCCTTTTAGACTTTGTAACCTTGCACATTTAACATACTCATCACCTTCATACAGAAGTTCTAACTTAATCCAAATCTCATAGGCAGTTGGTAGTTCAATAACATTTGAGAGCTCTGAGTTAGTTAATGCACTTAGAAGAGCTTCTTTGGTCTGCAGATTGTTTTCAGCATCTGTGATTTCATTTAGGGTTGTCAGACCACCCTGTGGGGGTGCATATGCTTTTGTGACCATGGACCAGTACACCTTTCCCATACACTACAAGTGACATTTCGTGCGACCTTTCCAAAGAGAGAAGTTGGTTCCATCAAACTTCAGACTATCCTTCTTGTAAGACGACATCCTGGATCTCCTCAAGTGGTTAAGCTCCTTTTAGAGGAACTTAGCTCTGATACCAATTGTTAGACTTAGGGCATACAACTGAGAGGGGGGTGAATCAGTTGTACGAAACTTTTCCTTATTTAAACACTGGAATCTTCCTTAGTGATTTATAATATTAATCATGAACCATAAAGCATTAAATCAAAAGCAGAAACATAACAACACATATGACACCGAGATTTTGATGTGGAAAACTTGGTTAAGGGAAAAACCACGGGGTGATTAACCCAAGAAAGTATTCTCTGTTAAAAGAATAGCAAGAACAAAATGGCACATGCCAATTAGGGCTCACTGCCCAAGCACACTGCTCACAAGAGGCTCACTGCCTACAAGAGACACACTGTCTACAAAGGAATAAGTATCACCTTTATGAACTGGAGAATAACATCTTCAGCATGCTTGAATCAGTTCCATTTAAGCCCAATACTTTTGCTCTGTCTTTTGCACTTCTCTTCGCTACCACACACTCATCATAGCAAGACTCATTTCAAAATGAATTCACAATCCCTTATTTATACAAGGCATCAACTTAGGAACAATCATCTAAGTCGGCAAACACCTACAAGATCATCTGCAAGATGTGTAATACATCCGGTCGGCTAGTCTTAAGAAGAACACCAATATCTGTGGTTATTCTTCAAATGCAAACTCTAACTTCAATACAGACCACCAACATTAACTGGACATGATCCAATGATCATCATAACCTTCCCTGAATCACCAAAAACATCCGCACTTCATCATGCTACTGGAATTCTTCTTTCCTTCATTTGGAGCTACAAGAACACAGTCTGTCATCACTGTCACAAATGAATAGGAACTTCCGGATCTTCAACCCATGAACTAATCTAGTTGATACTTCACAGGGATGTCCTCAACACTCCCTTAGATCCGTAGAATGGGATAATGAAATACTGGATCTCACCGGACCTTTTTGTGGCCCTCTGTCATCTCTAAACACCTACCAGAACCGGTTCTACTTGAACAACCATAACTTCTTCAGATCTTCATGTGGACCTATGAAATCTTGACTGGAGCATCTCAAGACTTAAATCTACAAACCCTTTAAACCGCATCCTTTGATACTCAACCTATTGAGGACTTTTACCTTCTTGTTATCACTGTTCTTCACTGTTCCTGATTGAGACTTATTTTCTTAATATCCTCAGCACACAGCTCATCTAATCCTTCTCATTAATGAAACATGAGTATGTTGACATCAATGACAACACCGGTTAGGCCCATACTTGCAACAGATTTAGCCCCCCTCTCAGTTGCCCTGTGTATTGCAATAGGGGGAAGGATCTCAGATGTCCTTGAAAAGATGTGACTGTTCAAAAATCTATTCAAATCCATGATATAGAGGGAAGAGTATCTGAACCAAAAAACATATATGCATAAAGGAAAAACTAGAAAGGAAAGAGAGATATGTGAAATCATTGAACTAGAAATAGAAATGGATGTGGAAGAAAGAAAACTAAATAAATCTCAGGAGAGGGAAGAAAGGTATTGGAAAAAGGAAATGGAATAGGCAGGAAGAATACATATGAGATCCTAAGGAAATGAGGAGAGCGCACCAAGAGGGATGCTGTTGAGTGCACCACAGTGGGTGTAGCTGAGAATAAAAGGAAAGAAGGAAAAATACTAGAAGCCAAAGACATGAAAGGAAGCTAGGTGTGTGGAAATTGCTTCCTACACTAATCTAATGAGGAGAGAAGAGTGAAAATATGTTTCAACCTTTACAATTACAGTGTTATTAACCAAATAATAGAGATATTGCAGCAAACTCATACACAAGAATGTAAGACAGAAGAAGAGAGAGACAAGATATACGTGGGGAAAACCCTTACAGGTGACAAACCCCACACTCCAAAACACAGCTCAAATGTATTCCAGTAAACAATCAAGGTTACAATATAGTTTTAGAGCCAATGCTCTTGCAGGAGTCTTTGACACTTGTATTTGGAGATAATCCGGTAGCATAATAGTACCTATCAATCACATAATACATCTCTCAAAAGCACCTGTTTATATAGAAGATACAAGGCAAAAATGGCTCTATTTTGAGGTGGGCGTCCAACATGGCCTCATGGCCCAAAAGCCACACCTATGGACACTTGTCCAACACTGTAGAATGTTCATGAACTTGTCAATTCACCCCATCCCAAAGAGGTCACCTATTCCCAAGTTGGGCAATGACAGATACTCTTACGACACTTACGACTGTCATAGAATTTGTCATAGCTATCATATCTTATAGTTGTAAGAGAATCTATCATACATAGGCTACAAATAGCATATTCTCTTACAACATATCACAACCCTCCTTGGGGTGCCCAAAGATGCCTTCTTCAAGGATTCCCTATGACACATGTCTTCATCTGTCATAGAATCTTCCATTTACAACTCTTACGCGTCATAGATTTGTCATAGGAATCTTTCATGACCGTTTTGGTCAATATTCCATTACACACTATCCAAGATGCCGACACGTGGAAAAATATTCCTACCACTAAGTGGGACACCTATCTCCTCATGTGAGGACAAAATTTACATGTTGTCACCTTCCACATAGGATGACACATCACTGTGCCAACTCCCACAAGATGACAATAAGGATTTGCTTTTTAATTACAATAATAGGCAATAAATAAATAAATATAATGAAATAATACAAGGAATTACCAAGGTTGAGACACCTTAATTCCCAACATTCTCCCACTTGTCAAACACCTTGTAAGAGCCAATGGAAATAACAGGATTTAACTGCTATAGGCTGAGAGGCCCATAGACTCTGAACACCATGTGAACTTCTCTGTGCCCACTGGTTTTTTCAATGCATGCGCAACATTCTTCAAAGTGTCTACCTTCTCCAAATTCACCTTCCCATCCTCTACCATGTCTTAGATGAAGTGAAACTGTACCTCAATATGCTTTGTTCTAGCATGGAAAGTTGGATTCTTTGCTAGGCAAATCATACTCTGACTATCACAACAAATCGTAATCTATCCTATATAAACACCAATAGCTGAACATAATCTCTTAAGACAAATGGCTTCCTTGCAAGCATGAGTTTCTACCATATACTCAGCTTCTATTGTGGACAAAGAAACCACAGGTTGTCGCTTACTCATCCAACTAATTACACCACCAAACATAGTGAAGACATAAGCACTGGTGGAACTCCTACTGTCAATGTCACCCGCCCAATCAGAATCTATGAATCCACGAATACAAACTAAATGCAAAGGTCCTATAGGATTACCATGATAGAATATGGAATACTTAGAAGTACCCCTCAAATATCTAAACACTCGCTTAACTGCATCCCAATGTACTCATCCAAGATTAGCCATAAATCGACTAAGGACTCCCACTACTTGGGCAATGTCTGGTCTTGTGTAGACCGTAGCATACATCAAACTACCAACAACACTAGCATAAGGTACTCTGCTCATGTCCTATTGCAAGTATGTGCCTATGATGTGTTGTCATTGATGTCAACATATCTCTTTGTCAGAAACAGTGAAGATAGTGCAATTCAGTAAAGTAGATTGCTCTGCATTCCCAGTAAGACGAAGATTAGAATCTGTGGATTAAAGGGTTTTGTAGAGGATTGTCTGAAGTTACTCTAGTTAAGATTTGAGAGGTCCACATGGAGGATTGGTGAAGTTATGGCCATCTACGTAGAACTGGGTTTTACAATTGTTCAGAGGTAACAGAGTGACAGGAAATTGGTCCAGATTACTCCGCATTGGAATATTATGGTCTGCAGTTCTAGAGGTATGTTTGGGATGTTGGTGTGTATCCTCAACTCAAGTGATTCATGGTTTGGAGGTTCACAAGCAATCTTTCTAGTGTGATAGTCATGACAATTAGTGTTCTTAAGTTCCCTCATGAAGATGCAAGTGATTCTGGTGATTTGAGGTGGTGTGGTTGTTCTTGTTGATTTCATTGTGCTTGTGAAGGTCTCTAGATCATGTGCTTATTGTGTTGGTGGTTCGCATTGAGGATTGAGCTTATAGTTGAAGATTTCTCCATGGGTGTTGCTACTCTTTCCAGTCTTGGCCGATCGGATGCTTTGTGCATGTTGCGGATGATCTAAGAGAAGTTCTATGGAGCGTGGCATGTTGTTTGAGGAAGATTTGAGTCCCAGCTATATTTGGCTGATAGTTTAGTGGTCCGCATGTAGCATTTTGTATTAAGTAAAGTCTTGTGATTGTAATTGCTTGTAATGCCTATCTTGGAGAATGTTCCCGATAGATGATTGTAAGGCCGACTTTGATGTTCATTCCAAAGTTGATGTCATGTATAAATAAGTGTAATGAAGTCGTGTAAATGTGCCCATGTGTGTGAAGATGTGGAGGTAGCGAAGAAGTGTTTGGGGGCAGAGCAGAGGTGTTTTGAGCTTCAATGGAACTGAACCTTGGCATGGAGAAGATGTTGTTTCTCAGTTCAACCTTTCAGTGTTAACCATGTGAATATTTTTGTAGACAATGAGTCTCTTGGAGTAGTGAGCTCTAGGTAGTGTGCCCAAAGGCAAGTGCCTTCCCATTTTTCTATTCTTGTAATAGAGAATTGTTAAGGGAAAATTGAATTCAAATGAATAATCAATATATCAATATCAATGATACCCAAAACTCAACGAAATACAGAAACAAAGAGATCAATCAAAGAAAAGAACTTTAAAAACCATTGCAAACCTCAAAGATTCATAGCTTCCATTGGTTGCCTATCTCAATTGATCTTGCATGTATGAATAAGGCCATTAGAGAGTGCACTTCCTTGCTATTCCAAGATTGTCAATGGAGAACGGCTATGATAGTTTTGCCATGAAGATGAGCTTCACAACAATGGTAGTAGTATGGTAACAAGTGTGATCACAAGAAATGAAGGAATTGGTGCCAAAGGCACGCTATAATTCCTGCAGAGTAACGATAATTAAAGCTTGGATGAATGAAATGGAAGAAGAGGGTTCAATTTATAGACTTGTGAGAGAGAAGATCAATGGTATAGAAAGAATGAGAAGATCAACAATATAGAAACCTTGAGGAACATACGTGAATAGAAAGAGGACACGTGTCTTTCTATATTTTGCGTGAGAGGAATTAATAAAATTGAAGAATGAGTTAATTGAAGAGATAAATCAATTAAAAAAATAGATCAATCAGTTGAGAGAAATAGAACTAGAGAATAGAAATTGCATGAGGATGAGAAGATATTTTAACTCAATTAAATATTTAGAATATTCAATTGCATGTGCACAAGGATTGAATTATATTGAGAGATAACTTAAATAAATATTTGATTTATTTAAATTTAGAGAAGATATTATTGGAAGAAACAATTAAATAATTAGTATTATTTAATGTAGAATGATTTTGGAAGAATAAATAAAATATTTAATATATATTTATATTTAGAGATTGAGAGGATTTAAATAAATTTGATTTGATTTATTCAAATTTGGAAGAATGATTTTGATTTAATTAAATAATTGAGATTTATTTAATTGTTTGGAAGAATTTAATTAAATAAAAGATTTTATTTAATTTTGACTTTAGAAGAGGTAATTAAATATTTTGATATTTTAATTAATTTAGAGGAATGTGAATCAAATAAATAAATTTGTTTATTTATTTATTGATAGGAGAATTAGAATGGAATAAATATTAAGAATATTTATTTAGACTGAGTTGTGTCAGTTTTAGGCGTATACAAGAATAAATCTTGTGGGTTAACCCCCATTGTGGTTTTTCCCTTAACTGGGTTTCCACGTAAAAATATTGGTGTTATGTATGTTGATTATGTTTCTGCTCATGTGTTTTTGATTCATGCTTTCATGGTTATATTATTAATTTGTTAATAAGTGGTAAAGAAGATTAAATAGAGCAAAAGATAAAGTTTTGTGACAACTGATTCACCCCCCCTCTTAGTTGTCTGCCCTAATTTCAATAATTGGTATTAGATCCAGTTCCTCTAAAAGAAGCTTGACCGCTTGAGGAGACCTAGGATGTTGACATACAAGGACAGTTTGAGATTTGATGGAATAAATTACTCTCTTTGGAAGAATCGCATGGAGTGTCATTTGCAATGCATGGGTGATCCTTATTGGTTGATAACTAAGAATAAGTATACTCCTTCACAGAATGGTCCTACAACTCCAGATGAAATCAAAGAAGCTGAATACAACATTTGGGCTAAAGAAGCATTGTTGATTGCCCTGACTAATACAAAAATGACAAATGTCTTGGAATTGCGAAATGCTCATGAAATCTGGAAGAAGTTGGAAACTCTATATGAAGGTGATGCATATGTCAAATGTGCTAAGTTACAAAAGCCTGAAGGGTAGATACGAATGTTTGAGGATAAGTGAAGATGAAAAAATCACTTCCTACATGCAGAAGGTGAATGAACTTGTGTGCAGTATCAGGTGTGCTGGTGAAAAACTAGAAGAATCAAAGATTGTTGCCAAGGTGCTTAGATCCTTACCTACTTCATATAAGCATAGAGTTGCTTTTATTGACAAGATCAGGACTATGACAGATGTTACAAAGGATTAGTTGGTTGGCAAGCTTTCAGTATTTGAAATGAGTGAGTTTGGTGATTCTCTTCCTAAATCAAAATCTGCATTTAAGGCCAGTATTTTTGGAAAGCCAAGATTTGATCCAGGTGAAAGCTCTTCAAGAAGACTAACCAGATATGAGAAGGCAAGGAAGGAACTTGAAGAAGATGAATCTAAGCTTGAAGAACTTGAAGCCCTTGTTGTCAAAAGATTGCCAAGAGGATCTGGTAAGTATGAAGGAAAGTTACGTTTCAAATGTTTTGCTTGCAATAAGATTGGTCATTTTTCTTCAAGATGTCCAGAGAGGGTTTCAAAGTGAAATCCTACTAGACCTAGGGTTTAGAAGAAATGCTACTATGTTGATGAAGGGGGTAAATAAAAAAACACACAACAACAGAAATTAAACACAAAAAATAGAACTTTCTTTTATTGATCTAGGCAACTCATTACATTATAGAAGCTCAATTACAATCAGAGGATGAATCCTCTACTAGTTGCAACACATTACAGCTTTCCCAACCTCAAGACTCTAGAATCTTCAGCCTTCTGTAACCCCAAATCAGCTAGGGTTTCTATTTTCCCACCTATTCTTGATTCTACACTTGCCCCCTTAACTCTACTACTGCCCAGGGTTCCCAAAACAGTCATAAATAGCACTTTTTGGCGGCCTCCAGCTAAATTTCAAAATTTGCAACTCCCTCCAAAAGTAGGTCAACTTCCGGGAAGCATAACTTTTGATCTGAGTGTCCGATTGACGAACTATTTTAAGCATCAGAAAGTTCGCGATGTGAACTATCATGAAGGAAATCTGTAAATAGATTTTCGTCAACTTTTTGGGACATTATGGGATGTTTTAGTGCCTCATATCTCATTTCAAAAATTTTCAAGGGCTTTTCAGAAAACAAAAACTTTAATATCTTTCAACTCACAAATGATCTTTTTCTGATTCCTTTGCCAAAGATCTTATATTTCCATTATGTAACTTTCTGTAAGTTTTCGCTTCAATCCGTGCCCAAATGTAAACTTTCCTAAAATGGCAGGTACACTTTCCAAAATAGGTAGGTTGCTATTTTTAGCAGTTTTTGAAAAAACTGAAAGTCCTACATCATTATTTTGGATATTATGGAACCAAAAACACTAATTATAGAAAGAAATGAAAACAACTACAATGATTTTGAATTAACTTCTTTTTAGGTGATGCAAGATTGCCCTTACACCACTGGATGCTCCTGCATCAGACACCTAGGGTAATTTGAGAAGTGACCCTATCACGTCTCAGATGTTTGTGTGAGGAAAACCCAAACGATCAACCTCTACCTTAGACAACCAAGAAGAATCTTCAACAAGCCTTCCTTTCCATTTTACCAGATATTCTTTATTTTGCTTGTTCCGAGTACTTCTTCCCACATGGCTATCCAAGATCTCTTCTTTCTCCTCCATTGAAGTAGATGCCAGAATACTCCACTACACTTTTGTTGGTCCATCCTCTATTCCACCTTCATGATATTCTAATAAATCAGCAATGCTAAAAATAAGGGAAATATTAATCCCACTTGGCAGCTCTACCTCATATGCTTTTCCTAAATCATGCTTCTTCAGGATTTTGCATGGTCTAAATTTCTTCATTTTCAACTTATTGTATGTTCCAATTGGGAACCTTTCTTTTCTCAAGTGAACCATGACTTCATCTCCTACCTGGAACTCCTTATACCTCCTCTTCTGATCTGCCTTAGCCTTGTACTGAATATTCATCTTATTAATGTGCTTTCTCATCTCTTCATGCAAACACTTCAGATGTTCTGCAAAGTCTTTGGCTTCAGCACTTGTCTTTTCTCCTTTTCTAGCTTCCTTAACTCTAAAGCATTTCTTGGACTATTCCCATATACAATCTGGAATGGTGATTTACCAGTACTCCTATTGACAGAATTTTTGTAAGCAAATTTTGTCTATGGTAAAATCAAATCCCATTTGTTGGGCTTGTCTCCTACTAAGCAACGTAGCAGGTTACCCAAACTCCTATTCACCACTTCGGTCTGTCCATCAATTTGTGGATGGTGTGCAGGACTGAACTTCAAATCTATCTTCAACTTCTTCCACAATGTCCTCTAGAAATAAGCAACAAACTTGGTATCTTGATCTAAAAATATGCTCTTTGGTAGACCGTGTAATCTCACCACCTCCCTAAAAAATAACTCTGTAATATGAACAGCATCATTAGTCTTCTTGTAAGGAATAAAATGTGCCATCTTTGAGAATCTGTCCACCATCACAAAAATGGAATCATGTCCTCTCTGTGTCCTTGGTAAACCAAGAACAAAATCCATACTAATATCATCCCATGGCTTCTCTGGTATAGGTAATGGCTAATATAGACATGTGTTCTGACTTGTTCCTTTTGCCATCTGACATACTCTACAACTCTGCACAAATTTCCTCACATCCTGCTACAACTATGTCCAATAATAATGTTCACCAACAATAGAAATGGTTCTATCTCGACCAAAGTGTTTGGTCAATCCTCCACTATGCTTCTCCTTAATCAGGTTCTCTCTCATGGAACTCCTCGGAATGCACAACTGGCTTCCTTTAAACAACATGCCTTCTTGGATTATGAAATCCAACCATTTTGTCCTGTCTAATGTAATAGGTTCTAGACAAACTTTCCAAGCCCCTACAAAATCTAGATCTTCAGGATACAAACTTTTGAGCTCATCAAACCCAACAACCTCTATCTTAATTTCTGTCAACAAATTTTTCCTTTTGCTCAAGGCATTTGCAACTCTGTTGGACTTCCCACTCCTGTGCTTCAAAACAAAGGTATAACTCTGCAAAAACTCAACCCATTTTAAGTACCTTTGATTCAACTTTCCTTGAGTATTAATATACTGCAAAGCTTGATGATCAGTATATAAAACAAACTCCTTTGGTAACAAATAATGTCTCCATTTCTTCAAAGCCTGAACTATTGCATAAAACTCTTGCTCATAAACATAATACTTTTTCTTGGCATCATTAAGCTTCTCACAAAAATAGGCAATGGGCTTACCTTCTTGGCTCAAAATAGCTCCTATACCACTACCACTAGCATCACAATCTACCTGAAATACTTTATTGAAATCTGGAAGTGCCAAAATAGATTTTTCTACAAATTTATGCTTCAATGTATCAAAGCTCTTGTTTACTTCTTTAGTCCATCTAAACTCTTTTCTATCCCCTCTCATTGTCTCAGTTAGGGGTGCACAAATGCTATTAAAATTCCTGATAAACTTTCTGTAAAAACTTGCCAAACCATGAAAAGATCTTACCTCCATTGCACTCCTTGGCATAGGCCATTCAATGATAGCCCTTACTTTTTCTGGGTCTATCTTAAGACCTTCCTCTGAGACAACAAATCCTAGGTATACCAACTCCTTTGCAAAACTACATTTCTTTAGATTAATCAGCAACTTCTCCTCCCTCAGCTTCTCTAGAACTCTTCTGATATGCATCTGATGCTCATCCCAAGTCTTACTGAAAATTAAAATATCATCCAAATAAACAATAACAAAACTTCCCAAAAATTCTTTCAGTACCTCGTTCATGAGCCACATGAATGTGCTCGGTGCATTGGTTAGCCCAAATGGCATGACTAACCACTCATACAAACCTTCCTTTGTCTTGAAGGCTGTCTTCCATTCATCGCCTTCTCTGATATCGATCTGGTGATACCCACTCTTCAAGTCAATCTTCGTGAAGTACTTGGCTCCACTCAAACAATCCATGATGTCATCCATTCTTGGCAATGGAAATATATACTTGATCGTTATCTTATTGATGGATCAAGAGTTTGTACACATCCTCCATTCTCCATCCTTCTTTGGTGCTAGTACTGTAGGTACCACACATGGACTTAGGTTCTCCCTTATCAATCCCTTCCTCAACAACTCCTGAACTTGTCTGTTCAGCTCTTCGTTCTCTGCAGGGGTCATTCTGTGCACTGCCTTATTTAGCAAACTAGTTCTTGGTATCAAATCCATTTGATGACTTATCTTCCTTACTGGTGGTAAACCTTCTGGTATATTATTAGAGACAATATCTTAAAATTCTTCCAACAGCTCTGAGACTTCAACTGATACATCTTCACATTTCTCTTGACTAATCTTAGGAATCAATGCATAGCAATGATGCTCATGCTTCATACCCTCCAAAAATTTTCTACCATCTACCAAGAAAATTATGGCAGTACTACATACCTTTTCTTCCACCTCCTTCAAGGGATTCAACTTATGGCAAACTCCATCCTTTGTTAGGGAATATGTGTTTGCATCATGGACAATGCTCCTATCATATTGCCATGGCCTCCCCAATAGCATATGACACGCATCCATCGGTATGATATCACACAACACTTCATCATGGTAGTCCCCAATCTTGAACTTCACTAAACACTGCTCATTGACCAAAGCTCGATGGTCTTTCTGCAACCATGCAATCCGATATGGATGTGGATGCTTTCTTCTTGTCAACTTCAACTTGTCAACCATCTCCTCCGAAACAAGATTATTAGTGCTTCCACTGTCAATAATAATATCACAACACTTACCTTCACATTTGCACCTTGTGCGGAATAAACTCTTCCTCTGATTTGGTTCTTTCTCCTCATTCAACAAAGTTCTTCTAACAACTAGGGTTTCTCCCCTTTCAGCATCTTCAGAGCGCTTAGATTGTGCATCTTCATCGACATGTGCAACTCATGCATTACCTTCAGGTCTTCTATTTGTCCTTCCTTGATGTTGTGGACACTTGTATGCTCAATGTCCTTCTCCTCCACATTGGAAACAGGCTCTTCTGAAACCTCCTCTTCCAGGGCCTTGCCCAGGTCTGCCTCTTCCTCTTCCTCTTTGCTCACCATTGTTTTGTTCACAAGGGCGGTAGGTATTATCTCCTTTCTGATTTTGACTGGTGCCAGCTTCTTCACTTTTCTTTGAATCTTCATTTTAGCGCCCATAGGGTCTTCCACCAGTCCTTCTGCCTTGACCTCTTCTCCTTTTCTTGTTGTCAAATCTTTTATTCAACTTCTCTTCCACCTTTAGGGAAAACTGGTACGCATCTTCTATGGTGGTCATTTTGACCAGGCTCAGCTCCTCTTGAATACTCGGCCTCAACCCATTAATGTAACGAACTACCTTCTCCTTGTTGGGCTCTGCATGGCCTGTCTTGATAGTAATTTTATAAAACTCTTCTGTATACTCCTTAACATACTTGTTACCTTGCTTCAGTCCTTGCAGCTTCTTCAGCAACTCCATCTCATAGTCCACAGGAATGAACTACTTCTTTAGTTTCTCCATCATCTGATCCCATCTGGTGATCTTTCCTTTTCCTCTTATGTTCCTCTCTAATTGGACCTCCTTCCACCAAATATTGGCATGGCCTTTCAACTTTGTTTTTGCAAACTTAACCTAATCTGGGTCCTTCGCATCTTCATACTCAAAATACTTCTTCATGTCATTGATCCAATCAATAAGCTGTTCTAGATTCAAATCTCTAGAATATGTAGAAAATTCAATCATGCGCCTCTTTTCGATCTTTGAAATGGCCCTCAACAACCTAACTTCTGCAGGATCTCCAGTAGCTTCTTGTTCTTCCTCAGATAGCTCTTCTTCAGCTTCATCCTCACTTTCTTCTCTTGTCCTTAGCTCAAACCCTCTTCGTAGCTCCTCTTGCAATGCATCGATTTGCCTTTGTAGGGCTCTAAAACCCTCTTCCATCAAAGCATTTCTCCCAACATGATTTCTTTGTGGAGGTATCTTGGTCTCCGCAGCAAACCCACAACCTCAGGTCCTGATGCAAACTGCCTAATGGTTGGTGATCTATCTACAAACTCAAGAACCCTTGCTCTGATACCACTTGATGAAGGGGATAAATCACAAAACACATAACAACAAAAATTAAACACAGAAAATAGAAATTTCTTTTATTGATTTGGGTAACTCATTACATTACAGAAGCTCAATTACAATCAGAGGATGAATCCTCTACTGGCTGCAACACATTACAGCTTTCCCAACCTCAAGACTCTAGAATCTTCAGCCTTCTGTAACCCCAAATTAGCTAGAGTTTTTGTTTTCCCACCTATTATTGACTCTACACTTGCCCCCTTAACTCTACTACTGCCCAGGGTTCCCAAAATAGTCATAAATAGCACTTTTTGGTGGCCTCTAGCTAAATTTTGAAATTTGCAACTCCCTCCAAAAGTAGGTCAACTTTCAGGAAGCATAACTTTTGATCCGGGTGTCTGATTGACGAACCGTTTTAAGCGTCAGAAATCTCGTGATGTGAAATATCATGAAGGAAATCCATAAATAGATTTCCATCAACTTTTTGGGACGATATGGGATGTTTTAGTGCCATATATCTCATTTCAAAAAATTTCAGGGGCTTTTCAGAAAATAAAAACTTTAATATCTTTTAGCTCACAAATGATCTTTTCCTGATTCCTTCACCAAAGGTCTTATATTTTCATTATGTAACTTTCTGTAAGTTTTCGCTTCAATCGATTCCCAAATGCAAACTTTCCTCAAATGGCAGGTACACTTTCCAAAACAAGCAGGTTGCTATTTTTAGCAGTTTTGGAAAAACTGAAAGTCCTAAATCATTATTCTGGATATTATGGAATGAAAAACACTAATTATGGAAAGAAATGAAAACAACTACAATGATTTTGAATTAACTTCTTTTTGGGTGATGCAAGATTGCCCTTACACCACTGGATGCTCCTGCATCATATGTCCAAGAAGCTACTGATGAAGGAGTCACAGATGATGAATCTGATATGGGAAGTACCTTTGGAAATGAATGGGTGTTCATTGCTATCAAAGAAGAAGATCTAGTGCCTATTGAATCTGCTAGCTGTGTGAATGTGGAAAGTGCCTTGGCTGCTCAATTTGAAGAAAAGGATGAATGGGTGATTGACAGTGGATGTTCTCATCATATGACTAGTGATAAAAGTAAGTTTGTAAGTTTGGAAAGATATGAAGGTGGAGTTGTGAAGTTTGGAGACAATTTAGCTAGTAGAATCCGTGGCAGAGGATCCATATCTCTTAATGGTAAGAATAACACTAATGATGTTTTGTATGTAGAAGGGTTAAAGCATAATCTTCTTAGTGTTGGACAATTGACAAAGGGTATGATCTCTAATTCAAGGATGGAAAATGCAGAATTTTGAGAAATTGCAGAACTGAGATTGCATCTGGTACACAGACTAGAGGTAATATCTTTCATTTAAGTTGTACTGGTAAAAGTTGTCTGATTGCTCAGATTGATTAGAGTTGGTTATGGCATAGGAGAATGTGTCATGTAAATTTTGATAACATTGTCAAGATAAGTACTACTCAGGCTGTGAGAGATCTTCCAAAGCTTGTGAAACCTACTAATAGCATGTGTAAGGAATCTTAGTTGGGCAAACATAATAGAGCTACATTCAAAAGTAAAGAACAATTTTCAAGTGGATTGTTGGAACTTGTGCACATTGATTTGTGTGGTCCTGCCAGAGTTAGGAGTTTGCAAGGAGATAGATACTTTATGTTGTTGATTAATGATTACTCCTGGATGATGTGGGTCACTTTCTTGAGAGAGAAATCAGAGGCTCTTGATAGATTCAAGGTGTTCAAGGCTATGGTGGAGAATGAGATTGGTGTGAAGATAAAGTGTCTAAGATCTGACAGAGGTGGAGAGTTTACCTCCGGTGAGTTTAGTGCATTTTTTGAAAAGCATGGAATAAGAAGACAATTATCTGCTCCTAGGACTCCGCAGTAGAATATAGTTGTGGAAAGGAAGAATCAAACTATTCAAGAGGCCACTAGAATCATGATGATGGAGGCAAATGTTCCACATGTCTATTGGAGAGAGGCTGTGAGTACTGATGTCTACACTCTTAACTGGGTGTAGATCAAAGGTAATACTTGTAAAACACCTTATGAACTATGGTTTGGTAATGCTCCTACTATGCAATACTTTAGAGTTTTTGGTAATAAATGCTATACCAAGAGAGATGAAGATCTAGGCAATTTTGATGCAAGATATCATGAAGGAATATTTCTGGGCTATTCTAACCAAAGCAAAGCATACCGGTGTTTTAACAAAAGATTGAAAAGGATTGTTGAAAGTGCTAATGTCAAGGTTTATGAAAGCAAGGAGAGACCTTCCAAGTCTTGTGGATATGAATCAGACCATCAAAATGAAAATCCAAATAAAGGAAAGTAAGTTCAAACTCAAACTCAGATTTAGATTGCTCCAAAGAATCCAGTAACTCAAGAAGCTAGTGCAAATGTTGAGGAACAAGTTCAAGAATCAGAAGTTCAATAAAATCCCAAAACTCCTAGGTATGTAAGGTTGAATTATTCTGAAGATCAAATCATAGGAGATAAAAATAAAGGTGTTCAAACTAGAAGAAAAATGTTGAAGAGCAAGTGGAGTATTGTTTGATTTCAAAGATTGAACCAAAATCAGTGAATGAAGCTTGTAATGATGAAAGTTGGGTAAAAGCAATGGAAGAAGAATTAATGCAAATTGAAAAGAATCATACTTGGGATCTTGTTCCTAGACCTAAAAATAAAAATGTAATTGGAACTAAATGGTTCTTCTGGAATAAATTGAATGAAGATGGTGAAATTGTGAGAAACAAGGAAAGATTGGTGTGCAAAAGATATTCTCAGGTAAAGGGAATTGATTTTGAAGAAACTTTTACTCCGGTGGCAAGAATCAAAGTAGTGAGATTATTTCTTGCCTTTGCTTCTTACAAAGATTTCAAAGTTTACCAGATGGATGTCAAGTTAGCATTCCTGAATGTAGAGTTGGAAGAAGAAGTCTACATTGAGCAACTAGGAGGATTCCAGTTGTCTGATCAAGAAGACATCGTCTGTAGATTGAGAAAAGCATTGTATGGACTTAAACAAGCCCCAAGAGCCTAGTATACAAGATTAGATAAGTATCTGTTAAAGTTAGGTTTTAGCAAAGGCACAACTGACAGTAATCTTTATTTCAAAATTGATCATGAACACATCTTGATTGTTGAGGTATTTGTTGATGATATCATCTTTGGTGGAAATGAGAGCATGTGCAAAAAATTTGTTGATCAGATGCAAAGTCAATTTGAGATGTCCATGTTTGGTGAAATGAATTTCTTCTTAGGTTTGCAAATCATTCAGTCAGATAAGGGCATCTTCATATCTCAGTCTAAGTATATGAAAGAGTTGTTGAAAAAGTTTGGAATGGAGGACTCAAAACCAGTGAGTATTCCTATGGTAACTAGATACAAGTTGAGTAAAGATGATGATTCCCTTAAGGCGGATCAGAAAAGGTATAGATCAATGATTGGAGGACTACTTTATCTGACTCAAACTAGACCTGATATTATGAATGCAGTTGGCCTTGTTGCTAGATTTCAAGCCAATCCTAGAGAATCTCATGTTGTAGTAGTCAAAAGAATTTTTAGATATCTAAAGAGGACATCTAGTTATGGCTTATGGTATCCTAAGAATGATGATTTCACTCTTCATGCATATAAAGATGCTGATTGGGTAGGAGATGTAGATGAAATGAAGAGTACTAGTGGTGGTGCATTTTTCTTGGGAAAGAGATTGGTTTCTTGGTTGGGCAAAAAGTAGGAGGCAATATCTTTGTCTATTGCAGAGGTAGAGTATATAGCAGCAGCAAGTAATTGTACTCAAGTTTTGTGGATGAAGTAAATGTTAAAGGATATGAGAATTGTGTTTGAAGAGTCTATTACAATCTTCTATGATAATTCAACTACAATAAACATCTCAAAGAATTTGGTGTTGCATTCAAAGACAAAGTACATATCCATCAAGTTTCACTTTTTGAGAGAGAAGGTAAATGAGAATGAAGTCAGATTGGAGTTTGTTTCTTCAAAGGATCAGATTGTAGATATCCTCACTAAGCCTCTACCTAAGCACACTTTTGAGTATCTCAGAGTGAAGCTAGGGATTATTACCCCTCCTGTTCAGAACTAAGGTGCACTAGTGTGTATCAATCTGATGGAACTCACAGTCATATCTTGTGATCCAGATTGGTGTTAAGGGGATGCTACTCAGGGGAAGTAGTCAGTATGTTAATTCTGGAGGTCAAATATGTTTGGTTTTATCTAAGAAACAAAAAGGGGGAGAGATGATTGCAAATGTGTGCCCTTTGCCATTGATGTCAAAGGGGGAGGGAAGTCATGCAAAAAACTCGAAAGTAGTTGCTAGTGAAAGGGGAAGCAGTGAAGAAAGTGGTTGTAGGTGTGATAAGAGAAATGGGGAGAAGTCCTTGTCTTGATGGTTGAATCAGTTTTTCACATCATATGTTACCATCAATGACAAAGGGGGAGATTGTTGCAAATATGTGCCTATGATGTGTTGTCATTGATGTCAACATATCTCTTTGTCAGAAACAATGAAGATAGTGCAGTTCAGTAAAGTAGTTTGCTCCGCATTCCTAGTAAGACAAAGATCAGAATCTATGGATTAAAGGGTTTTGTAGATGATTGTCTGAATTTGCTCTAGTTAAGATTTGAGAGGTCCGCGTGGAGGATTGGTGAAGTTATGGTCATCTGGGTAGAACTGGGTTTTGCAGTTGTTCAAAGGTAATAGAGTGATAGGAATTTGGTCCGAGTTGCTCCGCATTGGAATATTATGGTCTACGGTTCTAGAGGTATGTTTGGTATGTTGGTGTGTATCCTCAACTCAAGTGATTCATGGTTTGGAGGTCCACAAGCAATCTTTCTAGTGTGACAGTCATGACAGTTAGTGTTCTTAAGTTCCCATATGAATATGCAAGTGATTTTGGTGATTTGAGGTGGTGCGGTTGTTCTTGTTGATTTCATTATGCTTGTGGAGGTCTCTGGATGTTCCTATTGTGTTGGTGGTCCGCATTGAGGATTGAGCTCATAGTTGAAGACTTCTCCTTGGGTGTTGCTATTCTTTCCAGTCTTGGTTGACCAGATGCTTTGTGCGTGTTGTGGATGATCTAAGAGAAGTTCTATGGAGCGTGGTGTATTGTTTGGAGAAGATTTGAGTCCCAAGTATATTTGGCCAATAGTGTAGTGGTTCGTATGTAGCATTTTGTATTAAGTCAAGTCTTGTGATTGTAATTGCTTGTAATGCCTATCTTGGAGAATGTTCTAGATAGATGATTGTAAGGCCGACTTTGATGTTCATTCCAAAGTCGATGTCATGTATAAATAAGTGTAATGAAGTCATGTAAATGTGCCCATGTGTGTGAAGATGTGGAGGTAGTGAAGAAGTGTTTGGGGGCAAAGCAGAGGTGTTGTGAGCTTCAATGGAACTGAACCTTGGCATGGAGATGTTGTTTCTTAGTTCAACCTTTCAGTGTTAACCATGTGAATATTTTTGTAGACAATGAGTCTCTTAGAGTAGTGAACTCTAAGCAGTGTTCTAGAAGGTAGGTGCCTTCCCATTTTTCTATTCTTTTAACAGAGAATAAATCTTGTGGGTTAACCCCCACCATGGTTTTTCCCTTAACCAGGTTTCCACATAAAAATCCTGGTGTTATTTGCATTGATTGTGTTTCTACTCATGTGTTGTTGATTCATGCTTTCATGGTTATATCATTAATTTGTTAATAAGTGGTAAAGAAGATTAAATGCATCCAAAGATAAATTTTTGTGACGACTGATTCACCCCCCCCTCTCAGTTGTCTACCCTAATTTCAACATGTCCTCCACCTCACTAGGAGATTTTGGACAATCATTAACAGACAACTTTGTCCCTAATGAAACATGAACACATAATAGTCTACAATCCACCATGCTGAACCTATCCAACATGGTCTTCACATACTTACTTTGGCTTAAAAAAAGTTTTATGTTTGCTCTATCTCTTCTGATTTTCATTCCTAGAATGTACCTGGCTGCCCCTAGATTTTTCATCTCAAACTGTGCTGACAACTGAGACTTCAAATAAAAAATCATATTCTTACCATTCCCAATTAACAACATATCATCAACATACAATGCACTAATGATAATACTATCATTGTCAGATTTGTAATACACACAATGATCTAATTTTGATCTCAGAAATCCAATCAACAACACAAAGGCATCAAACTTCAAGTACCACATCTTAAGAGACTGCTTCAAACCATACAAAGACTTTTTCAACTTGCAAACCAAATTTTCTTTACCTTTCTCTATGTAATGCTCTGGATGTGACATGTAAATCTCTTCCTCCAAATCACCATGAAGGAATGTTATCTTCACATCCATCTGCTCCACCTCTAAGTCATAAGTTGTTGTAAGAGATAATAGGAACCGTATAGATGTCATCTTTGCAATGGGAGAGAAAATTTCACCATAATCAATTCCATCCACTTGTGAATACCCCTTTGCAACTAGTCTGGCCTTGTACTTTTCAACACTGCCATCTGCGCCAAATTTCTTCTTGAACACCCATTTGCACCCAACAGGTTTCCATCCTTCAGGCAAAGGCACCAAGTCCCATGTTTTATCCTTTTCCAAAGAAGCCATCTCATCTTCCATGGCCTCCTTCCAAGAACCTGCATCTTTCATACCCATAGCCTCTTTTATAGTTCTAGGCTCATCAAAGTTAGTAAGCAAGGCAAAAGCACAACTAGAATCAAGTAATGAATAACCAAACCTATCAGTTTGCTTCCTTGTTCATGTAGACCTCCTCAAAGGCTGAGGTTGAGGTCCTGCTTCTTCTTCTGCGCTTTCAAAGTTGCTAGAGCTCTCCTCATCATTAGGTCATATAGTTTTTTTTTCAGTTCAGTCTTCTCAGGGGTAGAAGGAAACTGAACCACATCTTCTTTCTTTTCTGTCTGTTCTGATTGTAGAACAATGGAAGAAGGTGTTAGCCCTCTGAAGATAACACTTCTGCTATACAACACTTTTTCAGCCACATGATCCTAAAGCTTGTATCCTTTCACACTGACACCATAGCTAATAAAAATACACTTAATAGCCTTGTTCTCCAATTTAGACCATTTCTCCCTAGGCACATGTGCATATGCCTCACAACCAAAAACACGAAGATGTTTAACTAAAGGCTTCTTACCAGACCACACCTCCATAGGTGTCTTACCAACAAGAGCTGATGTAGGAGACCTATTTACCATGTAACAAGTAGTGGCTACATCTTCAACCCAAAACTTTTGTTCAAGGCTTGCTCCACTAAGAATACTCCTAGCCTTCTCCATCAGTGTCTTGTTCATCCTCTCTACAACTCCATTTTACTATGGGGTGTATAGAGTTGTCTTATGTCTTTCAATCCCTTGCTCTTTATAGAACTTATCGAAATCTGCCAAACAAAACTCACCACCATTGTCAGTTCTCAAACACTTAATCTTTTTACTAGTCTGATTCTCAACAAAAGCTTTAAACTCTTTGAACTGACTAAAGAGTTCAATCTTGCTTCTGAGAAAATAAATCCATGTCCTTCTATTGTAATCATCTATGAAAGATACAAAATATACAGATTTGGAGATTGAAGGAACACTAATAGGACCAAACACGTCAAAATGAATAAGATCCAATAAACCAGAAGACTTGTGAGAACTAGAGTAAAACTAAACACGGTTTTGCTTTCCATATACACAATGTTCGCAAAAGTCAAACTCAAGATTACAAGCATTTAATCCCTCGACGACGTTTTTATTTTTCAGGGTTCTAAGACCCTTCTCACCAATGTGGCCATATCTTAAATTCCATAACATAGTCTTTTCAGCAGGAAGCTTAACTTCCAAAGCATGAGCACCCTTAGGTACACAAGATGATCTACCATCAAAATTTGTTACAACAAATTTCTTCACTGCTTGTTCAGATGGTGAGGATGAAGTGATTGTAGCTCTTTTCTTCGAGTTAAAAGAACTATTGCACTATGAAGTGCATGCCTCCAACTAAAATAGAGTACCTCTCTGAGTACCCTTCGCAAGCACCATAGATCCTCTAGTCATATTGCATTCGTCCTTCGAAAAGATAACCTGCACACCTACATCATTCAACATACTTACAAAAAGTAGGTTCCGTGTGAAGCCTGGGATGTACATAACCCCAGGGATCCCCTTCACTCATCCATCAAAGAATCAGATTGAGACTCTTCCATGACCAACAATCTTTAGATGAGAATTGTCAACTAGGTACACTCTTCCACCATCGAACTCTTCATACTTTGTGAACTAGCTTCGATGCGAGGTCATGTGGAATAATGCACCAGAATCAATCAACCACACATCATCAGATGCATGGGTGGCTAGGGCTATGACGAAGGCATCACCATCATCTTGCAATTTGTCATAATCTGAATCTAGGAGATTCTTCTTCTTCTTTTTCTTTTCTTCCTTGCATTCCTTTCAGAAATGCCTAGTTTTTCCATAGTTCCAATAGAGAACCTTCGACTTTCTAGGAGATTTGGATCTCCCACAGGATTTAGATCTGCCCTTCTCAGCTTTCTTGTCCTTCTTTCTTCCTTTCTCCTTGGGTCTTCCACAAACTGCAAGAGCCTCTTTAGCTACCTCAAAAGACTTTCTCTACATCTCTTCAGATAACAATGAAGACATGACTTCATCCATTGTGAAAGTGGATGTGGTGTTCCCAATAGCCATAACAAGATGCTCTCATGAGTCTGGTAAAGAACAAAGCAAGGTCATATAATGATCCTCCTCCTCCATCTTCACACCAACAGATGTCAATTGTGCAATTAACATGTTGAAGGCATTCATGTGATCTGCAATAGATCCTCCATCCTCCATCCTCAGAGAATACAACTTCTTTCTCAGAAAAAAGTTTGTTCACTAGGAATTTGGCCTGATAAACATCTCCCAACTTCTTCCAAAGATCTTTCGTGGTCTTCTCCTCATGGACATTTAATAGGACATAATCAACTAGACTAAGTCTTATGAGACCCTTAGCCTTCTGATCTTTGAGTTCCTAATCATCTTGTGCCATTGTAGTTGGTTTTACACCAGATACAGTTTCCCATAGGTCACGATCAACAAGCATGTCTTCCATTTTAAGTTTCCATAACACAAAATTAGTGCCATTGAATTTCTCCACCTCTAATCTTCTGGATGTGCCTACCATCTCTTTCCTACAACAAGATTATAGAATGCTCCACACAAAGCTCCCACTCAACCTAAGATTAGCTCAAAAAACCCCTACCCAACAACTAGGACCAAAGGTGATCAAGCTCTGATACCAACTGAAAGGAATCTAGGTGTGCGAAAATTGCTTCCTACACTAATCTAATGAGGAGAGAAGAGTGCAAATTTGTTTCAACCTTTACAATTACAGTGTTATTAACGCAATAATAGAGATATTGCAGCAAACACATACACAATAATGTAAGATAGAAGAAGAGAGACAAGATATATGTGGGGAAAACCCTTATGGGTGAAAAACCCCACACTTCAAAACACAACTCAAATGTATTCTAGTAAACAATCAAGGTTACAATATAGTTTCAAAGCCAATGCTCTTGTAGGAGTCTTTGACACTCGTATCTAGAGATAATCTTGCAACATAACAGTACCTGTCAATCACATAATACATCTCCTCTCAAAAGCACCTGTTGATATAGAAGATACAAGGCAAAAATGGTTCTATCTTGAGGTGGGCGTCCAACATGGCCTCATGGCCCAAAACCCATGCCTATGGACACTTGTCCAACACTGTATAATGTTCATGACACTTGTCAATTCACCCCATCCCAAAGAGATTGCCTATTCCCAAGTTGGGCAATGACAGATACTCTTACGATACTTACGACTATCATAGAATCTATCATAGCTGTCATATCTTACAGTTGTAAGAGAATCTATCATACACAGGCTATAAATAGCATATTCTCTTACAACATGTCATAACCCTCCTTGGGGCACCCAAAGATGCCTTCTTCCAAGATGCCCTGTGACACATGTCTTCACCTGTCATAGAATCTTCCATTTACGACTCTTACACATCATAGATTTGTCATAGGAATCTATCATGACCATTTTAGTTAATATTCCCTTACGCACTATCCAAGATGCCAAAACATGGAAAAATATTCCTACCACTAAGTGGGATGCCTATCTCCACATGTGAGGACAAAATTTACATGTTGTCACCTTCCACGTAGGATGACACATCATCGTGCCAACTCCCACAAGATGACAATAAGGATTTACATCCTAATTACAATAATAGGCAATAAATAAATAAATACAATGAAATAATACAAGGAATTACCAAGGTTGAGACACCTTAATTCCAAACAAGACACATCAACCAAATGAGGAGAAGAACCGGTGGGACCCAATCCTGAGGAGTCATTAGTTAAACATAAACTAAGTTTGATTATATATGAAGAGACACAAGCAGAAAGGCATGAGGAATAGTCATGATCCTCAGACCAAGAATCACCCCTTAAGCTAGATATAACACACATAGAGATAGATGAAGAAAGTAGGAAACCTAAATTGTGGATAACCTATACAGTAAATTGGGACATCATAGACGAAAACGGTCAATCGATTGAGTGGGGACCCATAGAAGGGAAAAATGATCTCAAAAAGATAGGAAGTGATACTAAATACAGTTCCATATTTAGCAACCAGAGAAGTGGTACAACAAGCCTAGAAGAGGAGTCATCAAAATAAGACATGGCTATGATGAAGAAAATGCTAGTCTTTGAAAGAGATACCAGTAACGCGGTGGAACACATCTTGTTAGAAACCATATGGAGAAGCTAGAATGAACAAAGGGATAGTATAAAGCTATTTGATTTCATCAATTCCCTAAAGAAGAACCACTTAAATGGTACCGGAAAGCATACCCCCAGAACGATAAATCATGGGAAGAAGTAAAACAGGCTTTCCTGGAAAATTTCGATAGTCTGAAACTCCCAACGGAAGGGGTAAGTAAACTAAGGGAATTATCTCAAAGAGATGAAAAATTCATTTTATAATTCAACAAGAGGTTTAAGGAAGTGGTCTAGACACTAAATGATAAACATAAGAGAGAATGGTTCCTTTCAACCATAATTCTGGAATTAAGAATGGCCTTGGACAATCAAAGTTTTGGTTCATATTTAGAACTAGTTGCATTAGCATGCCGGATAGAAGGTTAGTCTTGGAGAAGGAAGGAAATGGAAAAAGAGAATAGGAAGATGGAAAAATTATAGTTGGAGATGGACCAGTTAAGGTTAAGACAAGAACTCATGAAACATGAAATCAGTCTGTAAATCTACCCATTATTTGGTGTTCCTATTATGATAGAGAAGGCTACCTCCCGAACGAGTGTCGAATGGAAATAGGAGAAAAAAAGGCAAATACACTATGGGTGGACCTCCATGACATTAGAAACCAAATTTAGTCTACTGTGGAGTATGTGGAGAATGGGACAGCCATGAAACATCAGAATGCCCATCCAACTAGTTTCAAATAAATGAAGAACTAGACCATGATTGAGAGATGGCATACGTAAAAGGACTGGTGGAGAGGCCACTATATGCACCAGATCACATATACCAAGCCCCACCATGGCAAAGAAATTCTAATGCTATCCAAGCACTGGGAGGCTACAATGACAACAACCCATTCCATGGAGGAAGAGGTTGTAGACAGGGAAGAGGAAGAAGAGCAGATGCTACCTATTTCAATTGTGGGAAACCAGAACACTTTGCTATAGAATGTTGGGGGGAAAAGAGGAAATAGTGTGGATTTTGTGGAGAGGAAGATCATGATGCCTTCAACTGTGAAAAAGCACACCAACATTACAATGGTGCATAGTCTCAAAAGGACAACCAACAAGACCCCGACACTGCAAGAGGGGCAAAACTCCTCTGAAAACACCCAAGGAATCGGAAGAAGGAACCAAATAGTTCCATAAAATAGGGAAGAAGGATAAATATACAATAGAAGAAGATAGTACCAAAGATGATTGCTACACTGAGGCTAGACCCAAGAAAAAGGGCAAGGTCACTGTAGTAACTTGGAAAGGCACAAATATCAAAAAGCCAAGCTCAGAGACTTCCAAAGAGGAAAATAGCTCTGGAGAAGAAGAAATAATTCTACCCCTCAAAGGAACAACATGACTAGATAGTAGAACAAACTATTACCCTAAATTTGAAACTGGGAAATTTTAGAATTCCAGTACCCCTCCCCATATGCCTTAGCCTGCCATATCACAAAAATAATTAATTTTGAAAACCTATCCAAGATGGCATGAAACACTTTTATTGACTTGATCCTAACTTCATTTTACCCTATGTGGCTAGTTTTCATGCCAAAATACCTTACCATTTGAAAGATTTTAAACTTTAGATTTTCTCGAGGACAATTTGCAAATAAGGCTAAAATTTGACGTCTGGGTTGTTGGAGCTAAAAGGGTTTCTGGGTTTTTCTCCGAGAGGCTAAATCATCTTCCTATCCAAATTTTGTTAAAAATGGAGCTATCAAGGGGAAGATATGGGATTTTTCATCTTTAATCTAGAGCATGGTTTCAAGGTTCCGAGTCTTGAGTTTTCATGAAGTTATTAAAATACTTTTCCATGGTTAGAAAAGTGAGTAAAATACATTGTCATTGGAGATTACTTTGAAATTTTGAAAATTCATATGGTTTTAAAGGTTAATGACTTCATTAAAGTCATATGTTTTTAGCGGCTTCAAAAGCTTTATGTTAAATTTGGGCACTTTATAAACAACATTGTTGGGAATTTAACTAGTTCATGAACTTCATATATTACCAACCCCTTTTGTTATCAGGTGATTTATGAGTTTTTGAACTTAATATACCACCTATTGTAAGGTTCAAAAGTTCATAAAATGGTTGATTTCCCAACTCCTCCTGCCAGCGTGCTCTTTACTGTCAGAAATTCTTAGGGTTCTGGAACCCTCATTTTCGTCGACTCTCTCCAGCTTACCAAGATATTGAAGCCACACTCCTTCAAGAAGAATCCTTCATAGAAAGGTTATTTAACTGGTCAATATGAAGGCAACTATTATCCTTTTCTAGAGCCTCATGCAGATGCTCCTATCATGCCAGGAGAATAACTGAACAATGAACCAGTCATTATTGAATGTGAAGCTAATCTCACAGGTATTCTCAAAGACAACAACTGAATCCATTACTCAAAAGGCGCAAGTCATAGGATGAAGGGTTCATTCTTGTTGAACTATAAATACAAAACTCAGGGAAGAAGCTTACTATAGGAAGCATATACATGATATATATTTATTAGAAAGGCTCTTGAAACTTTCAGACAAATGTGATTTGCATATATTATAGTTCAAAATGCTCTGGTGGACATGTATGCAAATTGTGGAAGGAAAAGGCCATGAACAATTTGACAAAATACTTCAAAGAAATGTAGTCTCTAAGAATGCCATGATTGCAGGATGTACACAAAATGACTTTGTTGCAAGACCGCAGAAGTTTTTAAACAAATGCAGCTAGCAGATATAAAACTAGGCTCCAATATTGTTGCCAACATCCTCCAAGCCCATGCCTAAATGAGAGCTTTCAATCAGGGTACGAACCGCATCCATCAACGCATAATTGAAATTGACTTTTTACCGGATGCTGCGTTTGTAAATGTCCTGATTGACCCATATTCAAGTTGTGGAAGCATATAGGAAACATGAACTGTTTAATAGATTGCCTCTAAGAGATGACATATCATGAACTGTAATGATCATAAGGTTTACTCATAGAAGATGTTAGTTGAAAATACCTTAGAATCTTTCAAGAAAATGCAATTTGTGGGTGTAAGTATCATCATTCATAATTTCATCAGCATCCATCTTGTATGTGGCTAGAGTATAGATATGGACATCCATCAAAACGTAGCAAATCAAGGATCTTTATCAGATTTCATAGTTTAAAATGTTCTGATAGATAGGTATACATAATGTGGGAGCATAGGCGAGGTAGTGGAATATTTGATAGCTTGTCTCAAAGGTTTTTAGCTAACAAGCCTTATATGTGATAAGGTTGATGCACTCAGTTTTGAGTTGAAGGATTTTGTTATTTTACTTAAGCATTCTAAAATGACTAAGTTTCAAGCTACAGGAATTTGATGAATTTGATTCAAGAAGGTCGTCTTTGAGAGTTTGAAGACAGAAAATAATGTTATTAAAGCCATTCACAGTGAGATCAACTTGGACGATGTTAAAAAACTTATGGATGATACAGCTGAGGCTAAAGCATACCAAAATGAGATTAATGTTGTATTGGCTAAATTTGAGAATCTGGAAATAGAGATGGCTCTTCAGGGTCTATCGTTTGTGCTAGACACCAGCATAGGTTTAGTGGGAAAAGAAGAGACTGAAGTTCCATCCCAGGAGATAGCAAGAAAGGGAGCTATAAAGGAGGTGACTGAGGAGCCTCAAAGGAATCAAGCAAACACAAAAATTATTAGGCGACAGCTTGGATGTTGATGCTATTACAACGGATGAGCATGATTAAATATAGAATCTTCCTAGTGTTTGAACAAAAGTGCCAATATCCAGTGAAGCAAATGCAAAAAGTAAGAAACAATGAGAAGAGCCTTCACTATCATAAATGGGGTTTTTGTCATGCTGTTGGATTATAATAGAGAATATGAGCCACACTTGACATGGGAATCATCCTAATCCTTTCCATTCAATCATACTTAGCAACCTCTATGCTAGCAGTCTTAATTATAATCAACAATGTTGTCAATTTTCTGGAGTAGGCTCCAAAGAATTATTTGTAAATTGAACTCCTTGGATGGAATATGTGACCTAGTGCTACATTGCTACCAAGGGTACTAGGAGCTCTCTAAATGGCTTGAAGTGTTTAAGTGGTACCCTATACATAGAGGAGTGGCACATGGATGAATAATGGTCTTGAGCATTCCAACCTCAATATGGTGTCAGTTCTTAATAGGGGCCCCACTTTGTTTTTGCCATTTGAGTATTTTCAGTTTTGAATTGTTGGATAAATTCCAAAAGCCATCCTTACAAAAATTTTTTTGGCAAATTAAATAATAGGAAGCCACTTTCAAGAATAGGTTATAGGAAGGAAATAGGGGATTTCTTTTAACTAACCTTCCAAGAAACAGTTACAAAAAGAAAGGGGGACCTTTAAAAACTCACTGGAGGCTCATAATAGTGGATCTTCTTTTTGTTTTTTCCAGTTGTGGTTGATTAGGAGGAGGGGAGTCTAATTTTCTATTAGCATGTAATCACAATTGTTATTTTTCTTGACTCAATCTATGTATAGGGGGATTTTCACTTTGAGCTTTTTTATGTTGAAGAAATGAATTATTTTCATAACTCTGTGTTTGTAAATGTCTTCTTTGGTTGCAATTTTTCCTATGTTAATTTGTAGTCAAACTTCAATGTGCTCCTATTATGTATGGCTGTATCTGGATTCCAGATTCATATCTTGCTTATGTTTGGTATGTGTTGAGGGAAATATAACTGTCTTTTTATTAATCCATTACCGTGTGTGGATGTGGAATAGGTGAACTGTGTGTCATTTGTTCACATCCTCATCATTCAAAAATTAATCAATTGCATCTATTTTTTATGGTTATGGATAGGTGTTAGTTTTTCCTTTTCTACATTTGGGTTAAAAACATACTGTGTTTTCATTCATTATACATCTTTTGAAGGTAGTTGTGCCTTGTAGAATAAGTAGAGAATCATTAAAAATACCATTGCAATAGGTTCAACTATTGTTACATTTGTCATCTTCATGGGTGTGAGAATATAGAGTTAGGTGAAAAATTTGTTAACCAATAGATTTTTTGCAACTCTACTGGGGAAAGAATCAAAGTGCCAATGTCTTCTTTTCTTAGAAATTTGAAGGTACCTCCCCAAGGACGAAGGTTGGCAGCTCTACAAGGTGGAGAGTACTCAGAAGTATTTTATTCCACCAAAGGCTCATGCTGATTTATTTTTCAGATCTGTATTATGGTATTGGTTTCTCCTCAACCATGGGGAAAATAATTTTGACCTCCTTCTCTGCCACAGTATTCACCTCTTCCTAAAGGATCAAGGAAATATTTCCTAAAATTCTGTGGACAAGACTCTCAAGATGCAGAAGATCATATTTTGGCATTCTCAGTTGCATGCAGAATTTTGGGGGTAAGTGAAGAAAATGTTTTTGTATGATTATTCATTGAATCTCTTATTGGGCTTGCAGCAAGTTGGTTTCAATATTTGGAAGACAATTGCATTACAGATTGGGACACATTGAAGAATAAATTCTTGGGAAAGTATAAAGTGTTGTAAATAGGTGCCTAAGTGGTGTTGTCATTGATGTCAACATATCCTTGTTGCCATTGATGTCAACTATATCCTATTTTATTGCCTGGTTAGAAGACTGAAATGTTGAGGAAATTGAGAAAATTAATGAAGATATAAGTACACGGACCATATGGTTGCATAGAGGATTGTCTGAAGTAGCTCTAGTTAAGTTTTGAGAGGTCCGCATAAAGATTTGAAGAAGTTATGGACATCTAAGTAGAACCAGGTTTTGCAGTTTTCAGAAGAGAAAGAGTAAGGAAATTGGTATGGATTGCTCTGCAAATAAAACACTATGATCTGCAGATCTAGAGGTATCTTTGGGAAGTTAGTGTGTATCCTCAACTCAAGTGGTTCATTGTTTTGAGGTCTGCAAGCAATCTTTCTAGTGTGACAATCATGGAAGACAGTGTTCTTGAGGTACTAGATGAAGATGCAAGTGATTCTAATGATTTGGAGTAGTGCAGATGTTATTGTTGAATTTAATGTGCTTGTGGAAGTCTTTGGATCATGTGCCTACTATGTTGGAGGTCCACATTAAAGATTGAGCTCATTGTTGAAGATTTCTTCCTTGGTGTTGTTGTTCTTCCCAGTCTTGGCCAACCAGTTGATTCAAGCATGTTGCGGATGATCTAAGAGCAATTCTATGGAGTGTGGCATGTTGATCAATGAAGATTTGAGTCCCATTTATGTTTGGCTGATAGTTTAGTGATTCACATTAAGTCAGATGCTTGGAGTGCCAACCTTGATGTTTGTTTCAAGGTTGATGCAGTATATAAAGGTGTGTAGTTGAGTTGTGGGAAATCATCCTTGTGCAAAAATGATAAAATCCTAAGAAAGGTTTAGAGGTAGAGCAGAGAAGAGGAGAAGTAGAAGAACAAGAGCAGTAAAGGATGAAGAGATAGTGAATAAGTGTTTGGGGGCAGAGCAAAAGTTTTTGTGAGCTTTCAATGAGACTAAACCAGGCATGATGAAGATGCTATTTCTTAGTTAAATCTTTTTGTATTAAACATAAATTCCTGCAAGCAATGAGCCTGTTTAAGCAGTGAGCTCTGGGTAGTGTGCCCGAAGGCAAGTGCCTTCCCATTTCTTTCAAGTACTTTTAATAGGGTATGAATCTTGTGGGTTAACGCCCATCGTGGTTTTCCCTTAACTAAGTTTCCACGTTAAAAATCTTGGTGTCAAGTGTGTTCATTTTGTTTCTGCTCATGTGTTGTTGATTCATGCTTTAATGTTTACATCATTAATCTATTTGTAAGTTGTGAAAGAAGATTAAAATAAATAAAAAAATTAAAATTGTGGGACAACTGATTCACCCTCCCCCCTCTCAGTTGTCTGACCTAATTCCAACACAAAGGTCCTGTTGATGAAGCTGCTCTATTGTGTCAATTCTTCAATATACAAAAGAAAGAAGGTGAACGCATTAGGGATTTTGTGGATAGGTTCAATAGGTTGTTCAAAAGGATTCCTACCTCCATTCAACCAAGCAAGCAACTCCAACTTTGCACTTTTATTTCTTCATTGCATTCAGATGTTCAATTTTTCTTGAAACAGAGTAAAGTAAATGACATTGAAGTTGCACAACAAGAGGATGTAAAAATTGAAGATGACTTGATTTTAAGTGGTCTTTGGAAAGCAAATCAGGTTGTAAATAATGCAAGTAGTGAACTTATGAAGAAGTCTATCATGCAAAGGCAAAGTTTTCAGCCTGTAGGTTTCCAAAATACACAACCTCCTTCTGTTGGATGCCTCAATCTCACCATTTTTATGTTGAACTACACTGGACAAGTAAGAGGGGGGGTGAATTAGTTGTCCTAGAACTTTTAACCAAATATGATCATCAACTTATCAATTACTTATATTCAGATATAACCATAAAAACATTAAATGAGAAGCTCAACACAAAAGCATAAACAACATAGGAGACACCCAATTTTTACGTGGAAAACCCTTAAAGGAAAAAACCACAGTGGGTGTTAGCCCACATAAATATAAAAGCTATA
This sequence comes from Cunninghamia lanceolata, assembly GCA_027924645.1. NCBI lineage: Eukaryota > Viridiplantae > Streptophyta > Pinopsida > Cupressales > Cupressaceae > Cunninghamia > Cunninghamia lanceolata. The sequence goes on from BSBN01000550.1 coordinate 1,241,333, forward strand.
TCAATACCAAAAAATAGAGGCTCACTGCCTACAGGGCTCACTGCCCAAATTGCTCACTGCAAAGAAAGGCTCACTACCTATGGCTAGCTCACTACCAAAGTGTGACTCACTACCAAAAGAAGGATCACTACCAAAGGGTTGAACTGAGATAACAACATCTACTTCATGCCAAGGTTCAGTTCCATTGAAGCACATACACCTCTGCTCTACTCTGCTACCTTACTTCACTTTATCTTCACATCTTCGCACTTGGATACATTTTCATGACTCAAATACAAGTATTTATACACTACATCAACCTTGGAATGATCATCAAGGTTGGTATTACAATTATCAACCGTTGGAACAATCTCCAAGGTCGGCATTACAAGCATACATTGGTCTATACCAAATACAAATTTAGCTAAAGAAAAGATGTAAGAATGTATGCGGATCATGCCATGCCTTAGCTGGGACTCAAACACAATCTTCCACACTACAACATGCTATCACAATCTTTGATGCATCTATGTAGATGATGAATTCAACCAAGTTAGCCAAGACTGATGTTAACACAAGTATTCTCAAGAACACGCTTCATGCATGATCTGAATTCCACCTTGTGGACCAATCCAAATGTAGGGGCATGATCAGGAGACATCCACAAGCACATTGTAATCACCAAGAACAACCGCATGATCTCTAACAACTTAATCAATAAGATTCTTCAAACCAGAGCACAAGAACAACACTGTTAGCCACTATCATGAGTAAAAGATAGCTTGCAGACCACCAAATCTTGAACCATTACACTTGAAGGAATTTAACATCATCACAGACTTACTTCTAGAACCACAGGCCAAAATACTTCAATGCGGAGGAATGCGGAGCAAAACACTTTCTCCTTGTCACCACCAAACACACAGAAAAAGATATTTTCACTCTAGTGAACATAACTCACTCAATTATTCATACTAAAGGGTCAAACTCAGAATACAACATCTTTGGATAGGCTTCTAAATAATTTACAATCTCTAGGTAAAGATATTTATTCTACAAGAAATATAGAGCATTTTTCTAGACTGTTCTTCTGCATGTAATGCACTATTTCTACTGCAACATGTTGTTATCACTAGATGGGCTAATTTTCTCAATATCCTCAACAAGGTAAGAGCACAATTGACACCAATGACAACACATATATGTTGGCATCAATGACAACACTGATTAGGCACATACTTGCAACATTTTGATCTGAAGCACTTTTACAAAGATGAGATAAGTGATGTAGAAATTAAGCCTCATGCAGATAGAAGAATTGAAGCTTATATGTTGCATTATGAAGAAGATAATAATAAACCAAAAAGTCCCTCAAGTGACAAAGAAGATGAACAATCCTTCCATGATGCAAATTGTAAAGAGGGTAATGCAGATGATATTGTTTTGGTCTTCTTATCTACCACGAAGATGGAAGCATTCACTTTTAACAACAATGAAGACCAACTTGAGGCTACACAACATGAAGATGAGGTGTTGTATATCTTTCCTCTGAAGTGCACACAAGCTGAATATGAAGTCTTCAATTTTCTTGAGAAAGATAATGCCGAAGTATGGATGTAAGAAGAGGTTAGAAATGATTTTATCTTTGAATCCTTTCATTTTGAAAATTTGGATGCCAAAAATTTTAAACAAAAATTGGAAGATGGTGGCATAAGTAGTCATGATAGCTTTGATGAAAGTGATCAAATAGATGAATTTTCTAAACCTTATATTGTTTATATTCCAAATTGGTGCATGAATGCATGTGAGGATGAATTTCTGTGTGGAGAAGAGGTTGTCATGTCTAATCTACAGGTTATAGATAGGGATGATGAAGTGTATCGTGAAATTCTTGAGTCAAATCTTATAGAGAAAGATGAGATTGTTCCAGTTGGGAGTGATTTTAAGCCACATAAAAATATTATTTGTAATACAGATTTTTAGCTTGACCCACTTCCAGTTTTGCATGAGACACATATGGCTAATGATTGGCCTTCTAGTGATTCAACTGGTTATCTTCAGGCTTGGGATATCAGTTTGATTGTTGTAGGTATAAATGATTATATATAGGAACTTGTTGAGGAGATTCCAGAGGTTTATGATGTAAAATGGCTATTTGGTTTTGAAGTATTAATCAGGAAGTCTTTTTTCTTCACAAATTCCAATTTTTTGTCTCAGATCATGGGATGGCTTATGAGTTTGCAGTGCTTCATGGATACATTTCCTTTTCCATTCAGACATTTATTTCTCCCATCCTGTTAATGGATTCGTATGATCATCTTGGAGTCATTGGAGGTAGGATCTTCCTACCATATACATATTAGGAGTTCTTTGTGTGCTGGTAGTTAGTTTCCTTTCCTATTTTGTCCCATTTTTGGCTTGCTCTTACTCTTTTTCCCTCATGCTCTCTGACTCTATTGCCTAATCAAATCTAAGCACTGGTCCATGCTTGAGATTCTAGATTCCTTTCTTTGTCCTTTATAGTCCTCGTCCCCAATTAGAGCCTGTTGTTACCCTAAATTTGAACCTGGGAAATTTCAGAATTCTAGTACCCCTCCCCATACACCTTAGCCTGCCATATCACAAAAATAATTAATTTTGAAAACTTGTACAATCTAGCACAAAATCCTTTTATGGGCCTGATCCTAACTTCATTTTACCCTATGTGGCCAGTTTTCATGCCAAAATACCTTACCATTTGAAAGATTTTAAACTTTAGATTTTCTTGATGACAATTTACAAATAAGGCTAAAATTTGACATCTAGGTTGCTAGAGCTAAAAAGGTTTATGGGTTTTTCTCCGAGAAGCAAAATCATCTTCCTATCCAAATTTTGTTAAAAATGGAGCTATTACGGGGAAGATATGGGATTTTTTGTCTTTAATCCAGAGCATGGTTTTAAGGTTCTCAGTCTTGAGTTTTCACAAAGTTATTAAAATATTTTTCCATGGTCAGAAAAGTGAGTAAAAGACATTGTCATTGGAGATTACTTTGAAAATTTGAAAATTCACATGGTTTTAAAGGTTAATGACTTCATTAAAGTCATGTTTTTAGAAGCTTCAAAATCTTTATGTTAAAGTTGGGGACTTTATAAACAACATTGTCAGGAATTTCACTAGTTCATGAACTTCATATATTACCGACCCCTTTTGTTGTCAGATATTTTTATGAGTTTTTGAACTTAATATTCTGCCTATTGTAAGGTTCAAAAGTTCATAAAATGGTTGATTTCCTGACTCCTCCTGCCAACATGCTCTTTACTATCAAAAATTCTTATGGTTCTGGAACCCTCATTTTCACTGACTCTCTCCATCCTACCAAGATATTGAAGCCGTGCTCCTTTAAGAAAAAGCCTTCACAAAAATGTTATTAAACTGGTCAATATGAAGGCAACTGTTATCCTTTTCTAGAGCCTCATACAGATGCTCCTATCATGCCAAGAGAATAACGAAACAACGAACTAGTCATTGTTGAATGTGAAGCTAATCTCACATGTATTCTCAGAGACAACAACTAAATCCATTACTCGAAGGGCGTAAATCATAGGATGAAGGGTTCATTCCTGTTGAACTATAAATAAGAAACTCAGGGAAGAAGATTACTATAGGAAGCATATACATGATATATATTTATTGGAAAGGCTCTTGAAACTTTCAAACAAATGTGATTTGCATATATTATAGTTCAAAATGCTCTGGTGGACATGTATGCAAATTGTGGATAGCAAAGGCCATGAATCGTTTAACAAAATGCTTCAAAGAAATGCAGTCTCAAAAAATGCCATGATTGTAGGATGTACACAAAATGACTTTGTTGCAAGACCGCATAAGTTTTTAAACAAATGTAGCTAGCAGATGTAAAACTAGGCTCCAATACTTTTGTCAGCATCCTTCGAGCCCATGCCTAAATGAGAGATTTTGAGTAGGGTATGGACCGTATCCATCAAAGTATAATTGAAATTGAATTTTTACTAGATGTTGTAGTTATAAATGTCCCAATTGACCCATATTCAAGTTGTGGAAGCATAGAGGAAACATAAACTGTATAACATATTGCCTCTAAGAGATGTCATATCATGAACTGGAATGATCACAAGGTTTACTCATAGAAGATGTTTGTTGAAAAGACCTTATAATGTTTTAAGCAAATGCAATTTGTGGGTGTAAGTATCATCATTCATAATGTCATCAACATCCATCTTGTCTGTGGCCAGAGTAAAGATATGGACATCCATCAAAAAGTAGTGAATCAAGGATCTTTATTAGATTTCATAGTTTGAAATGTTCTGATAGATAGGTATACATAATGTGGGAGCATAGACAAGGTAGTGGAATATTGACAGCTTGCCTCAAAGGTTTTTGGCTGACAAGCCTTATATGTGATAAGGTTGATGCACTTGGTTCTGAGTTAAAGGAGTTTGTTATTTTACTTAAGCATTCTAAAATGGCTAAGTTTCAAGCTATGGGAATTTGATGAATTTGATTCAAGAAAGCCATCTTTGAGGCTTTGAAGACAGGAAACAATGCTATTAAAGCCATTCAAAGTGAGATAAATTTGGATGATGTTCAAAAACTTATGGACCATATAGTTAAGGGTAAAGCATACCAAAATGAGATTAATGTTGTATTGGCCAAATTTGAGAATCTGGAAACAGAGATGGCTCTTTAGGGTCTACCGTCTATGCCAGACACTAGCATAGGTTTAGTGGGAAAAGAAGAGGCTGAAGCTCCATCCTAGGAGATAGAAACAAAGGGATCTATAAAGGAGGTGGCTAAGGGGCCTCAAAGGAATCAAGCAAACATAGAAAAATTATTAGGCAATAGCTTGGATGTTGATTCTATTACAATGGATGTGCATGATGAAATATTGAATCTTCCCAGTGTTCCAACAAAAGTGCCAATATCTAGTGAAGCAAATGCAAAAAGTAAGAAACAGCGAGAAGAGCCTTCACTAGCATAAATGGGGGTTTTGTCATGCTGTTGGATTATAATAGAGAATATGAGCTACACTTGACATGGGAATCATCCTAATCCTTTCCATTCAATCATACTTAGCAACCTCTGTGCTGGCAATCTTAATTATAATCAACAATATTGTCAATTTTCTGGTGTAGGCTCCAAACAATTATTTGTAAATTGAACTCCTTGGATGGAATATGTGACCTGGTGCTGCATTGTTGCCAAGGGTACTAGGAGCTCTCTAAATGGATTGAAGTGTTTAAGTGGTACCCTATACATAGAGGAATGGCACATGGATGAATAATGGTCTTGAGCATTCCAACCTCAATATGGTGTCAGTTCTTAATAGGGGCCCCACTTTGGTTTTGCCATTTTGAGTATTTTTATTTTTGAACTGTTGGATAAATTCAAAAATCCATCCTTATAGATATTTTTTTTTGGCAAATTAAATAATAGGAAGCCACTTTCAAGAATAGGTTATGGGAAGGAAAGAGGGGATTTATTTTAACTAACCTTCCTAGAAATAGTTACAAAAAGAAAGGGGGGCCTTTAAAAATTCATCAGAGGCTCATAATAGCAGATCTTCTTTTAAATTCTAGTTGTGGTTGAGCAGGGGAAGGAGGGGAGTCTAATTTTTTGTTAGCATGTAATCACAGTTGTTATTTTTCTTGACTCAACCTATGTATAGGGGGATTTTCAGAGACTTTGAGCTTTGTTCTGTTGAAGAAATGAAGAATTATTTTTAGAACTTTGTGTCTGTAAATGTCTTATTTAGTTGCAATTTTTCCTATGTTAATTTGTAGTCAATCTTCAATGTGTTCTTGTTATGTATGGTTGTATCTGGATTCTAGATTCATATCTTGCTTATGTTTGGTATATGTTGAGGGAAATATAACTGCCTTTTTATTATTCCATTACCTTTTTGTGGATTTGGAATAGGTGAACTATGTGTCATTTGTTTGCATCCTCATCATTCAAAAATTAATCAATCACATCTATTTTCATGGTTATGGATAGGTGTTAGTTTTTCCTTTTCTTCTTTTGGGTTAAAAGCATACTATGTTTTCATTCATTGTACATCTTTCAAAGGTAGCTACGCCTTGTAAAGTAAGTAGAGTTACTGCAAATACCATTACAATAGGTTCAACTGTTGTTACATTTGTCATCTGTATGGGCATGAGAATATAGAGTTAGGTGACAAATCTTTTAACCAACACAAACTAAAAGGATCCTTGAGCAGGAACAAGAGAAAGAAAAATTAGAAAACAACTACTTTACGAAACAAGAAGTAAGGATCCTTGAACAATTCACAAAATTAGTAGGGAAACAAGACCTACTTTCTAAACAAATACAGCTTAATAAATACTAGAATAAAATGACCATACCCCAAGTAAGAATGGTGGGAAGACATTGGAAACTGAGGCTAATTATGATCGAAGTTTGGATCCTCCAGAAGAAGATCCCCAAGGTTATGGTTGATTTGGGGTCGGATGTCAACTTAATTCCTAAAAGACTATGGGAATATCTAGGCAAACTGGCACTTGAACCAACTCCTTACAATATTAGCTTGGCAAATGGTATTGGAATGAAGACAATGGGAACCTGGAGGAATGTGGAGGTAAATGTAAATGGGGTAAAATAGTCTATCGATTTCGAGGTAGTCATGATGAAAGAAACATTTGACTCATTTGATGCACTCTTGGGGCTAAGGTGGTTTGTAGACTCTAAGGGAATTATAGATGCCTGGAAAGAGGAGAATTCCTTTACAGATGATAAAAGAGTGGTCCATATACCCCTGGGAAGAAGGTCCAAAGGACCCTATGTGGAGGAAGCAAATGTAGAAGATTATGAAGATAATGACCGGACAATCAATACTGTAACCATACCGGTAGAAAAAACTCTGGAAAAACCAAATTTAGAAGGAGAACTGGAAATAGAGGACACTAAAGGTAGTACAGATAGCGAGGCAGTGTTAGAGGCATGGATGCAAGATAATCAAGAAGTGTACGCCTGAAGAATTTTTGGCTCCCAAAGAATATTTATGTAAGAAAAACACAAGTACAAAGCAGTGTAGAGTAAGACATGTGTGGTACCACTAGAAAGGAAGAAGGGTATAACAAAGGGGACTCTCACATAATTTGTCTTATCTCTTAGAACACCTAGATAAAACTACCTAAATACTCTAGAATAGGTGAACTGTTGCCTTACATAAATGAAATTGAGAAAACCATCCCCAATGAAGTAGATAGGCTAGCCACACTACTACATACCCTTACCTGCACTGTAGCATGCTACTACAACACACACAAGTAAACTATAAAGAAATGGGACACATTCAAAACACTGATGACAGTAAGATTTATACCAAAGGTAGGGAACTATGAAGACACCCCTACCTACAAAGGTGATATCCCTACGGAGAAACACTTAGTGATATGTTGGTACCAGTGGGAAGGAAACTATGAATATGATGACCAACTATACATTCAACTGCTATACTAGACCCTGTGCCTAGTGGCAGGAACCTGGTACCTAAATTAAGAGAGAAGAGAGGAGATCAAAACATGGGAAGTGTTGACCATAGACTTCATTTGGAATTTTTCATTCTTTAGCAAAAAATTCCAGTTACAAGTTGCACTCGGGAAAATAAAGGCAACTATTTTTAACTCAATAAAGGAAGAAGAAATACCGGTACCACAACCCCATTCCGCACCATCAGAAGATGAAGAAATCTATAGATACAAATATTGGATAGAATGGGAAGATTCTGGATTGAGAAAACACTATTGCAAGATAGAAGATGGTGAAGAAGAACAGATACTAGAGATAGAAATTGGTGAAGGGGAAAGAGAAATAGAAGAAACCATCACTCCAAAGGAAAAATATTATAACAAACTTATAAAACTAATGGAAGAAAACATTGTAACTGAAGGAGATCCTAAACTAGCCCAGATAGGAGACTATTGGGATGAAAGAGTGGTTGTACAAACAATTAAAACTCTAACATACTTTCAAGATTTATTCCCTTGCAACTTTACGGAAATGAAAGGAATCAAAGAAGAAGTAGGAATGATGAAAATCCAACTTAAAGAAGGCACCAAACCGGTACAGAAAAGACCATATAGATTGAATCCAAACATGAAGAAGAAAGTAAAAACTGAAATAGATAAGATGTTGGCCACCAAAATAATTAATCTAGTCGAAGACGTGGAATGGATAAGCCTAATGGTAGTTCAAAACAAGAAGACTATAGAAATCAGGGTGTGTGTTGACTTCCGAGAACTAAATAAAGCATGTATACATGACCCATTTGCTACACCTTTCACAAAAGAAATACTAGAATCAGTAGCTGAAATGGAGATCTACTCATTCACTGATGGTTTTTCTAGATAGCACTAAGTAAAGATCAAGGAAGAAGATCAACCCAAAATTACTTTTGCTATGGAATGAGGATCATATATGTACATAGCCATACCATTCGGACTGAAGAATGCACTGACAGTATTTATTTGGATATTAATTGATACATTTAAAGACTTTATCCATGACTTCCTTGAAGTGTACTTAGATGATTGGACAGTCTATGGCCTAGTAAAGACCATATTTAGGTTCTCTAGATGATGCTAAACTGGTGTACGAGCATGCAAATTTCACTAAAACTAAAGAAATGTACATTTGCAGTACCATATGGGACACTCCTAAGACATATAATATGCAAAGAAGGACTAATGGTGGATCCAATGAAGATAGCCCTAATCCAGAATCTGCCACCACCAAAGAATGCTCTAAAAGTTAAGACAGTTTTGGGATACACCAGATATCACAGGAAATTCATCAAAGGGTATGCCAGATTCACAGCCCCATTAGAAGACCTCTTGAAGAAGAAAATAGGATGAAGTATTGAATGGAACGAGGAAGCATAAAAAGCTTTCGATATCTTAAAATAGAAAATTGCAAAAGCACCAATCCTCATCTTTCTGGATTAGAACAACTCATTCCATGTTCACGTTGATGCCTCCGGAATAGCCATAGGAGGAGTTCTAACTCAACCAAAAGGGAATAAAGATCATCATATAGCCTTCGCTAGTAGGAAATTATCAACAACAAAAAAGAACTATACCACCACAGATCGAGAAGCATTAGTAATGTTATACACACTACAAAAATACCGACATTATCTATTTTCCACACCATTCATCTTCTTCATAGACCATGAACCTCTTAAGTACCTACTTAACAAACTAATAACCCATGGCTGGATCTCAAGAGGTTGCTTCTATTTCAAGAGTTTGATTTTAAGATAGTGGTGAAACCCAGGAGGAATAACCAAGGTCTAGATTATTTATCACAAAATGAAACTGATGAAGAACCAGATGCATATGGAGAAGAACTACCCAGTACACACTTGTTCCACATCACAGTGGTATTGGAAGAGTTAGAAGATATTGTAATATTATTATCCATTGGAGAATTCCCAAAGATTTAACCCAACAAGACAAACAATCGTTAGTGTTGATGTATAAAATTGTGTATGTTCCAACACCAACATGGGAAATTTCAAGAATGTGAGACTTGCTACTTGAAACAACCTCCAGATTTTAAAGAAGCTTGCTCTTCCTATTTCAATTGGGTTTTGAGCAAAGGGAAATAAATAAACATGATTACAGATATAATAAGCAAATCTAATTTATGGTGATGCACCTAAGTAAAAAGTACTTCAATTCAAGCACAGTGAAGCTATTCTCAAGATATAGTTATATTGAAGAGCAGATACTGCATGATCAACATAAACAAATATAATGAATATTATCAAAGGCTTATAACTAGATGACCATGTAAATACATAAATGATATCAACCAAGGCACAGAACAGAGTTCTTATTAATCTTCTAGCAACATAAAAGGCACAGAAACATGCACAAATATATCGACTTTCTTATCAAGAACAACAAAATAAAGGCAAAATGACATAAACTAGTCACAACAAAGTCCCCAACTCCTCTATTAGATTTCTAATTGAAAACTTATTTCAAAATTCAAGTCATAATAATATATTCAATTACAAATTCTACATATTTATAATCATAGATTTAACACAAGATTGCTTGCAACAACCCAAATCATCAACAACCAAACAGAACTAAAGATTACTAGAAGTCCATGGTGGTTACAATCTTCTGAATCTGTAATGGCCATCCCCCCTGCATGCTCATTGCCTGGGGTGAAATATTAGGTGGCACACTAAATATATCAAGACTAAGACACATGGCAACACCCGCGTGCATAAGGCTCAAAAGAAATTATGACAGATGGCAACATCCACATAAACTTAGAAACTCCTTTTCCTTCAAAGAAATTCATAGGAAACAACCACTTATCGCACTCCATAGCCTCCAAAAATGATATGTGTCCTACTTCTCTAAGCCTTTAAAGACCTATGTCTTTATACCCGGGCGCCCTCCGTTGTGACATTTGTCACAACCCGCTTCACTTAGAAACTGGGACACAATATCAATGGGACCCACTACAACTTTAACTCATTACCCACAAAGGGAATAAAACTGGGACAAATGGTGGCACCCGCATTCAAACAAGCTAACACGCGACAACCTCTGCAACATTGTTGGAAATAATGAAACTTTTGAAAAGTCCTTCAAAATCTGACACTTGTCGCGTTCCACTATAATTGTGAATTAAAACATTCCATGCTACAAGAAGATTATGAATAAAGTAACCCTTTCTCCACTATCGCCACGTGGCACCCTTCGTAAGCTTGAAACAAAATGAATTGTGGCCCACCATATTTATGCCGATATCAACATAAATGCTAAAAAGGGACATGCAACATCCTCCACATAAAACTCAAAAAGACACATGATGGCCTCCACAAGCATATAGCAAGAAAGAAACTTTTTGAGACTGCTTCCCCAAGCGACACATGACACCTTCTGCAAACTTGAAACAAAATGAAACCAAAAGATGTTACTTGATATGTGGTGCACTCCACAACAAACTCAAAAGGACACATGGTGACCTCCGCATAAAACTTGATGCTTGTTTTATTGTTGTGGCTTTGACACTTGGTGTGACCCGTGCATAGAAACATTTGAGGCATAGAAACACAGAGACACAAAAAATAAGCCACTGTAACTTTAATCGCAATACTGTCTAAACTGAAACATAATGTAGAGACACTCTACAGTTCTTGGTGACCATCAGGGCTTCTGAGCCTACTCTGAAAGAACCCAAAACTGACAAAAAAGATATTGTATTGAAAATAAAACTTGAATTATAGATTTTACAACATTGTCTAATATACAGACCATTTTGAATCTGAGAGCCCTTGTCTACTCTGCAAATCTTGAAAAGCAAAATTAAGATTAATTATATCTTTATGGGAAAATGTTTGCAAAATTTGTACCACATCCTTTAATTGAAATTCTAGTTGGGCCATAGGTATCAACACAGTTTCAACTTCCTTTACTGTTGATGAATCACTCAAACCTTGGAAAATTGTCTGATCATTTTTCTTGGTCAAAAGAAGGGCCTTGATGTCATCTATCATCAACACTGTGTTACTATCTATTAAAGGTGAAGGAAGTCCCAGTTGCACCAAATCTTCTATGTGTTTCTTCATATTCTTTACTCCTTCCTTCACTATATCTAGGAGCTCCTGACAATTTGTGGCTGCAAAATTACAACTCAAAACCTCATTGACCTTCTTAGCAGCAACCATTCTATCATTGATACCTGTTGCTAATAGTGTTTCATCTATTATGTCATACAACTTTTTCAACAAAAACTGAGAGTCATAAACTCCTAATGAAACAGTGGATAAAGTGGCTTGCATAGAAGTCTCTACCTTCTCACACAGCTGCTGAGCATTTAACAGAAAAGTCAAAGATGGCTTTAGCTGAATAATCTCATTAGAGATTCTCTTCCATAATGAAATATATAGCTCTTTCACCAAATTTAGAACTCCAACATTCTGTGGTCTATTAGCCAACTCAATTGTCAGCTATTTTGTTCTTTGTTGTGCAGCCATGAGTTGTGCCTGAGCTGCACTATTGGTATTTTGTTCACTCAATAATTTTTGTTGTAACTGTGTTGCCTCTTGCAATTTATCCTGATACCACTTTTCTATAGTGGCTTTTTCCTATCTTAAAACAGTCACTGCAGCCTTCTCCTGTGCTAGCTCAGTCTTAGGAGAAGCAATCTAGGCCTATATAGCCTGATGTATCTGTAAAGAAATAGTGATATGCAATTGTTTGTTCAAATTATCAATCTCATTTATTCTAGACTGAATCTCCCAAGTGAGATTACTTCTATTCACTTTCTCTTGAGCCAAATCATTCTCTACCTTTTGCAACTTCTTAGACACTTTCAAATAGTCTATAGCCATAGCAGTTGTAGTTTCATTTAGTAGCTCAACCCTGTCCTATGGCTTAAAGAGAGACATATCCATGGCCACAACATTCATAGCATAATCTTGGGGTTGCATTTGCTCATTTGGTTTTACTACATTTGGGGACAAATGTGTCACTGTCAATGATTGTTGAATAGGGTCATAGAGTGACCTCATGTGAGCCACAATAGGTCTTTTGTTTTCCTTTTTCCTCTTCTTTTCCATCCTAGCCTCTTTGGCCTTTTTTGTTGTGTCTGCTTGAGCTTGGAATGTGGGAGGAGATGCAATATAACCTCCAACAAAGGGGTGACCTTGAGGTAGGCCATAAGGAATAGCAGATAATTGTTGGCTAGGGGAAACTTGAGGAGGGGTCTATTTGGGCATAGATGGAGAAAATAATGGTAGGGTTATGGCTTATGAAGACATGGCTGGTGCACTGGCAGTTGGGGAAGAGGTTTGTGTAAGCACAATAGAAGTGGCAGGAGACATGGAAGCCGAGTACTTGGGATTGCCACTCCTAAATGAGAAGAAAGAGACACAAGAGAGAAGGGAGAAGAAGTATTTACTTGAGTCAAAGATGAGGTAACTGGCACTTGTTGTTGTTGTGGTACTACTTCTTCTTCTTCTTTTGGTAGGATCAATCTCCTTACTTTCAAAGGCCTCTTTGTTGTTTCCTCTATTTCTTCATCTTCAATATTTACAACCACTGGTTGTTGCAAAGGGACCATTCTGGAACCCCCAGATGTCAAAGTTGTATGAGTTCCTAGAATTAGTGATGACATAGCTCCTTTTTACTTCTCTAAGGTGCTAAGGGATTGAGGCCATGAAGATCTAGGATCAGCAGATGATGCTTGTCCTATTTCTTGCATTCTTGGGGTGGACTCTATTTCTTCCTCTAGTTCCTCACGCTTCCTCTAAATTTTGCTTGTGTCTGGACTTGAGACTGGGGATGGATGCCACTCATCCTAGATTGATTCCCATATCTCATCATTTTCAACATTCCCAAATGAATGTTTGATCTCAGAAGTCTCTTTCCTATTATTCCAATAGGCTTCAATCTTTTCTATTCTCCACTCTTTTACTTTTAATGATTTCCTTAGACTTGTAGTCATCTTCAGCTTAGGGTCATACTCTTTCTCTTTGACATAGAAGGTTTCCCATGGCTTAGGCCCCTCATAGGGCAAATCAGTTAATACCACACAGAGATCTAGGTTATCTTCTTTTGGAGACCTCCTATCTTCCTAGAATGGGTGTCCTTCATGTACCATCTTGGCATGAACCTTATTATTTATTATCTAGAAAGCTAGGAAACTATCTCGGTCATATTTCTGTTTATCTTCTATGATAAGAAAACCAAGGGCAGCTAACTTCCTTAATAAGAGGCTCTCTGCACCTCTAACTTCAATTGTCCTGTTTCCCCTGGCCCATGGGACATCATACATCTTTTTCTTTCTTTTCTTGTGGCTAAAATCATTATCTACAATAGATACTTGACGGGTAACCTCTAAGAATACGACCCTAGGGGTCAATACTTTAGGCAATAGCATAGGCTCTCTAGTGAAACCTTGGACTTTGATTATGGTAGTATGGGCTCCAAAGAAGTAGTCACAGGGAATTGGACAGTTGGTTATAAAACCCCTTATACTCTGTCATCCTATGTTCCACAAGCTTAGGACTTAACTGGCTAAAAGCGGGGGTGACAAAAAACTCCCAAAACTCATATGGGTCAGAGGTATCAGATAACACATGTGTCCATGCAGTCATAGGGATGGTTCTACTATGATCAGAATCTGAGTCATACATATTTAAGGGCATATGTTGTATAAAAAGACCAAAATTTGATACAGCATAAGATGGAATAGGAAAGCGGAATACCTGAATACTCACTTTGTTTTGAAATTGGCAAGCTGGTCGATCATGGATGCAGTAATTTGCTCCAAATAATCTAGCCAGTACTCCTAAGATTTATCCACAGTTTTCATTCTGAAAATGATTGCCAATTGTGAGTCATGAACTATGTTGTTCTCCTTCATTCCAAAAATGAAAGCTATCATTGAAAGGGCATCCTGAACATCAGGGTTAAATTGTGCATGACCAGTGGGTAGTGTAGGCATCTGAGTATTATCTTTGCCCAGATGCATCTCTGCATTCATAAATTTTAGTGTGCTATGTAAATTCACCCATGTACCTTGCATCTTGGCAATAGCTGGAAATGTTGTTGTTCTATCATATTACAGGGCTAGCATGTCCCTTATGGTCTTAGGCATAATATGAACTATGAATAGACACTGTTGGATAGAATTTGATGGTGCATGAAACATCTCCGCACACAATTCAATTAGCTTAGGACAAGGGTGTACATTTGGAACCAGGTACTATGCCAATTGAGAAGTCCATATTGTCATACCAAAAGTCTCATACTACCCCTTGTTCGCTCGGATGAGGCACCTCTGATGTGCTCCCTCTCAGAGATTCTTGGTGTTCTTTTGAAGAGGTGTGTCATATATGTCATCTGCATAGTCTTTCACTTGATCTGGGTCAATAGATAATCCTACTTTAGGAACCCTCATTCTTGGATAGGACTTCCTTGGTTGCACAAGTGCTGAAGCATATGACTTGCTACTCATCAATTTATCAGTCGACTCAAAAATTCCAAGTCCCTCCCAGGGTGACTATGTCTCAGACATATCTGTATCTTTGTGAGAAGAATTAAGAAAGATTTGACACAGAGAAAGGAGCAAAACTATTTTAGTAGAGTTATACTTAGCTAAAAAGCACTTGTGAGGAATAGAGCTCGGACGTGGTAGTGATTTAGAGTAGGAAGATAGAAGCAAATGACGCTTTCAAGGACTTAAAACCTAGCTTATTGGGCCTTATGGGAATAATAAATGATAGATCCCATCTTATTAATGGCATTAATGCTGAGAGATAATTAATGTATCTTTTCAAAATCCGTGTTGGGTGGAGTGTCCGATATGTTATGAGAGTGGCTATCTTTTTGAAAAAGTGTGTACCTCCGTGGGATTTTGGGGATTGTTGAACAACCTTAATAAATGCAAGGGCTAAAAGAGAAGGGGCTTTGCATTGTTGACACATGTTCATTGAACACTTATTTGAAAGGGAAAGCAGGAAAAGAAAGCGGGAAAATAGAAAGTGAGAAAAGGAAACAAAAACTAACTATGATACATGATGAGCCCCTTCTTAGGTGAAATGTTTCAGAAAGATCCCATTTACCAGAATCTCTTCAGGTTCTCCATTCATGGTCTTCAGCTCAAATGAATTTTGTTGCTTGCAAGAATGAACCTTATAAGGGGCTGTCCATAATGATTTGAATTTGTTGTGTCGACCCGGCTTGGTAGCTCTTTCATCCCATTTCAATACCAGAGAGCCAACTTCAAAAATGGGATTAGAAGTCTTCTTGTCAAACCAATTCTTAACCATTTTTTGATGTTTCATTACTGATTAATGTGCCTTTTCTCTCTTTTCTTAGACTTCCAACAGATCAGCAAGTCTGACTTGCATTGGGCTATTTTCCTCAATTTCTATTTGTTTTAACAGTTGTAAAGTAGGAATCTCTAAACTTAGTGGCATTACTGTAGGTTTACCATAAACCAACTCATAGGGAGACATTTTAGTTACTTTCTTTGGTGTGATCCTGTCAACCCATAGTGTTGTATTAAGTAACTTATGCCACTCTCTTTGATAATTAGTCCCTATCATTTTTATGAGTTTGATAAGGTTCTTGTTAGTGCACTCTGTCAGACCATTACCTTGTGGGTAATAATTTGAAGAAGTCTTCAAATATATCCCATTTCTTAAAGCAAACTTAGATATTTTAGTTCCCAAAAATGCTTTAGCATTATCTAATATGATGGTACGAGGAGGACCAAACCGAGAAGTTATGCCTTCTAAAAATTCTAGTATGACCCTTTCTGTTGCCTCTTTGAGTGGTACTGCTTCACTCCACCTGGTAAAGTAATCTGTTGCTGTGAGAATCCATTTGTGTCTCATATTTGATACTGGATTGATCATGCCAATAAAATCCAAACCCATTGAGAAAAGGGTTCATCCACAACTATGGGACTTAGAGGCATTATTGTGTTTCTCCTCTTGCCAGTATAAAATAGACAAACCTGACATTCCTTAACCATCTAATGGCAATCTGTAAACAGAGTGGGCCAAAAATATCCAACTTGTGTCACTTTTATTGTAGTAGTCCTTGCTGAAAAATGTCCACCTGAGGCTCCATGATGCAATTCATGTAATATTCTTTGAGCTTCATCTTTCTCTATACATCTTAAGAGTATACCATCAATATTTCTTCTAAATAAGATCTGATCAATTAGTACAAAATGGATTCCTTGTTGCCTATAGTACCTTTTCTTATCATGGGAGAGTTCATTTGGGAATACCCCATACTTCATAAACTGTATCCTATTTCTAACCCAAGAATCTTGGTCAACCTCTTGGAGTTTCAACACATTTTCATTTTCTGTTTCTTCAGTCACTGATCTTTCCGTCTTGGGTCATGTATTGGCATAGTCTTTTGCCTCTGACTAACTTGGTGGGTCTTACTTCTACATCATATTCTAAAATCTTTGTTATCCAATTGGCTCTTTTCTCAGTGATCTCACCCTCCATAATATATTCTCTTACACTGGGGTGAGCCACTAATATCATAATTTTATTTCCTATTACCAAATGTCTAAATTTTTTAAGGGCTTTTACCATGGCGTATGCTTGCTTCTCCACGAAATTATATCTTGACTCATACTCCCTGAGAGTCCTGGAGAAGAAAGCTATTGGATGCTCTCCTTCTTGATCATCTTTCTGAGTTAGAATAACAGCAATACTGAATTCTCCCCCATACACATACATTATAAAAGTTTTAGAGAAATCTGGGTTTCTGAGTACTGGGGCTGTTGAAATGGCTTTTTTGACCTCTTCAAAAGCATGTCTTCCTTCTATAGTCCATTTGAAAACTAGATCTTTTTTAAGAAACATTGTCATTGGTCTAATTAGACTTGCAAAATCAGATATAAATCGGCTTACAAAGTTAATTTTCCCTAAAAAGGATTGAACTGCTTTCTTGTTAACTTGTAGAGATAGATTCATTATAGCTATGACCCTCTCTAGATCAATGGAGACCCCTTCCTTTGACACTATGTGTCCTAGAAGTTTACCCTGAGGCACAATAAAGATACATTTCTTGGGATTTAGAGAGATCCTGAACTCTTGACATTTCTTGAAAACAACCTCTAAATGGTCAAAATGATCTCTAGCATTCTTAGAAAAAATAGTGAGGTCATCTAGATAGATCAGAATGATCTTATTTATAAGCTCCCCAAATGCTACATCCATTGCACGCTAAAAAGTAGCTGTAGCATTTGAAAGGCCAAAGGGCATCTTAGCATATGCAAATGTCCCCCACTTTGTAATGAACCCAGTCTTATGTTGATCTTCATCTGCTAACCAAATCTGATTGTATCCTAAGAAACCATCAAGAAATGAAAACCTTTCTGACCTAGCCACGGTCTGTAAAATTTGTTCCATAGAAGGCAAGGGATAATGATCTTTTAGAGATGCTTTATTTAGATCCCTAAAATCTACACAGAGTCTTATGTCACCATTCTTCTTTCTTATAGGCACTAGGTTTAACACCCAGGTTGAATGCTTAATTGGGAAAATAATCTTTGATTCTAGGAGCTTTTGCATCTCATCCACCATTAGGGGTTCAATTCTAGGATTCACTGGCCTTTGCTTCTGTCAAACTGGTTTGGATCCTTCAGTAAGCTCTATGGTGTGCTGGATGATATCTCTATTATAGCCATGGAGGTTCCAAGCAATCACCCTATCATATTTGTCACATAAAGCAATCAGCTTCTCTTTTTCCTCTTGGGTTGTAGCATTACCTATTTTTAACTTTTTTCCTTCACTGACTTGAATTTTAGAGTAATCCTCCTTATTTCCATAAACCTCCTCTTCTCTAGGCTTGCATCTTCTGGATCAAACAAATTTTCTAGAGTAATCAATCCTTTAGGGAGTTTATTTGACCTTAGCTGGATAATTTGATCACCATATGCTTCCTCAATTTTAGGGTGTAACTAGTTAGCAAACTCCCCTGATTGCTGTAAAAATGAAAGTACTTAAAGATCATTGTCAAAAACTTGCCAATTTTGATCATTGTCTAGAATTGTTGGTCTTATTATAACCTTAACTAACTCATTGTTAACTAATAGATCACTTGCTGGGTCAAATTGTGAACCAATTTGTGCCATTCTATCTGCTTCTAAATTTTAGGCTCTGGGCACTACCTCAATATTGAAAGCCTCAAAACCACCTATCAGGTCCCAAATCTTGTGCCAATAGGACCTCATTCTTACATTTTTGGCTATTGCTTTCTCTCTAATTTGTTTTACCACCACTTCTGAGTTTCCTCTCACTATCAAATTATTAATTTCCTTTTTCTTGGCCAACATGAGTCCATGCACCAAAGATTCATATTCAGCGTCATTATTGGTACAGGTGAACTGAAAGTGAATGGCTCTTAGAATTTTCTCACCATTTGGGGCAGTAAGGCAAATACCCGCTCCAACCCCATTCTTGCTCCTAGCCCCATCAAAATTTAAGGTCCAAATTTTTAAGTCTCCTTCAGATTCTCCACTTTTTAATACTTCTTTCCTTATAATATTCAGAATTTCTTGGTCTTCTTCAAAAATAACATAAGTGCCTAGACCAATAGAGTCATAGTTTCCATAAGGATCACTTTGCATCATGGTCAACAACTAATTGTTCTCTTCTTCTTGTTG
The DNA here is from genome assembly GCA_027924645.1 of Cunninghamia lanceolata. Taxonomy (NCBI): domain Eukaryota; kingdom Viridiplantae; phylum Streptophyta; class Pinopsida; order Cupressales; family Cupressaceae; genus Cunninghamia; species Cunninghamia lanceolata. The sequence continues at coordinate 1,260,522 of BSBN01000550.1, forward strand.
GTCATGTTTAGTCCAGTCACCTAATTCTTCAACAAAGACTCTCTCCTCTTTATTCATCATGGTATGGGATGCTTCTATTTTTGGGGTTGGTTCATTAGTAATATGGTCTTTAGATAATGGCTTAGACAATACTTTCATCTTTGTCCCATACTTGGTTCTCAAGATTAGGTGTGACCAATCTAGTGACATGTAACCTCCTATTTTAGCTATGAAATCTCTAGACAAGCATAAACCAAATATAGGGGGAATATCTATGACTACCACATCCTGACTGATAGTTATATTGGGACAAGTATGTAGTTGTAATGGAAGTTGTTTGATTTTTCCTTTAGTTTGAAGAGATTTCCCATCCAACTGCATGACCCCTCTGGTAAGTGGCTCATACTTTATCTTTAAAGCATCTGCTATCTGCTTTGGCATTACTGTAGTACTAGCTCCAGAATCTATCATTGCATTATGCATCAATTTTTTCCCAACTATTAAAGTCAGATAAAATGGATCTGGTTTAGATTTACCTACCTCAGGTGCATTGTTCAACAGAGTTGTTGTTTGTAGAGGTGTAGTATCTTTATGTTGGATTCTCCCTTTATCAGTAGCTCCTTCTTTAGCACTAGTGTATTTAGAGGCCTCTTGACCTTGCAGAGCTTCTTGTAATAGTATCTTCTGCTCGAGAATAACCAACATATCTTAGATTGATACATGTACTGGAGTTCTTTTCAGCTGGTCCACCACGTTCACAGGTCCTAATACTTGTGTCTTTGAATAATAAGGGTACCTTGTCTTTTCTAGCATCTAACCCAAGGCTACTTGATTCTGCACCGGTTTAGGCACTTCTTGCCTAGAGACTAGATTGTGATGATTTTGAAATGGAGGAGTTCTAATAATTTCATTATTTGTGACTCCAGGCTACTTCATCATTTTCCTCTTTGATCTGGTATAATAGTCTGACTACACCAATGGTTTCTTTGAAGTGGATGCCTCATTCAAGAACACTGAATCTTCCTCTTCAATCCATGAAAATAAGGCATGTTTAGGAGCTATTTCCTCTTCTTGTTGTATAGACATCCTGTTGGTGCCTGATTTCACTGTCAGTTTCTGAGCAATTTTCATGCAGGCACCTTCCCAAAAAATCCAAAAAATGTTCTAAGTGTTGGACCTCCTCAGCATTTTTCAGCTGCAGCATCATATTTTCTTCGAGGAGGTCATCATCATCATCATATGTCTGGTCATCACCCTGATGTTGCTTACGAGGGTCATCATATTTTCTGTCAGCATGATCTTTCGCTGGGGTGATATTCTAACATTGGGTGATCTTGGTTAAGATCATCCTGATGATGTTGCTGTAAAGTTCTAAGTGTGACCCGATATTCATTGGGGTCATCATATTTGAACATCGGGTGATCTTAGTCAAGATCATCTTGATGTTGTTTTATCACTTCATGTTCGTTGTTTTATCACCCTGATGATGCTGACGTCATTCTTATGTCAGGGCGATATCCATTTTTCTACCTGTCTGCATCATGATATTTCTGAAGGGAGATATTCGCCTGTCGGCTTCATGCATTGTCCAATGGGGGTGATCATTTCAAATATCAGTCACATATTCATATATCACCCCGATCTTATAGCGGAGCTACAGTGCAACATGATATTTGTGCATCAGGATGATATTTCCAAATATCTGGTTATCTTCCGAATATCATCCTGATGCCGATGTATGGTGACGTCATCAAGGTCCGGGGGGTCATATTTCTAACACTGATCATCTTGTGGAGATCCCCCGATATTTGCAAACATGACGATGATGTCATCCGGATTTGAGGAGGTGCGTGATAGGCAGATATGTTGATGACATCAGCAGGATATGACGGTGACCTCATCAGGATGTTCATCAGCCAGACATTTGGTATCGACTGAGCAGGAGGATCTTCCTCCGATGGATCAGGTTGTGCCGATGAAGGCGATTATCATGCAGGTGATATTGCGATGATGATGCTGACGTCAGGGTGATATTTCAAGCAACAGGTTATCATGCTGCTGGAGGATGATGATGAAGGTTTATACTAGTGTCGTCGGGAGCAAAAGCACCGACATCATATATGCTCGCGACCTAGTATATAAAGTGTTGAAAAGGTCTCCGCGGGGTGCATGTGGGATAATTGATATCCTGCATATTTTGAAATATCATGACGATGTATCTTGGCGGGAAACGGTTGCGATGCACAGTTGTCTGCATTTCCCAAAGCCGCAGGTTGGTGCGCCATTAATGGCGATTGTTGCAGAGGTATGGGCGATGGCATGGACGGATCCAGTACCCGACTGAAGTTGTACATCCATGGCTAGCGGCTCATGGCTCGAGATCCTCTTCTGTCCCCTCTTCTACCTGCCGCATTCAATGTGTTGAGCGCCATTTTTCTGATACTGTGTATCTGGCGGGTTTTTTGGTCAACTATGTAATTAATGTTGGGAACCTTCCTTGCTGTATATAGCAGGTTGTGTTGCTCATTTTTAGGTTGTTGAAAGTTGAACATTTTGGCTCTGTAACACAATACAGTTCATTTTGGTTGCTCTGTACAGTTTAACTTGTGAGTTTATGTATCTCCTGTTGTACGATTTGGCATGAATCCACTGATTTCATGGTTAATCTTATATGAATAATGCTATGTTTGCATGTGTTATGCTGATTCTGTCTCCAGTGTTGCATGTATCTTTCTTCTGAGTCCAGGTATTCAAGGAATGTCTGAGATTCTAGAACATAGAATTCTTGTGTTGAATGTTTAATCTTTTAACTTCTGCTCAAGGGGTAGATTAAATTGTTTTCAGATTGAATATTGGGAAGGGTATACTGCAATAGGGATGCCATAAGTATCGACAGCTTAACACTCTGTATTGGGAGATACCTGTAAGGCAGGTATCATGTGTATCCCCCTGAAATCCAGTTATAGCTATTCATGCTGATCATTCACAGGTGTATGTCTACCGACTCCAAGCCCTGGATAGGCACCAATCTGGTTCTGTGTTGAGGTTATACACCATGTCCAGCTTTGCATCCAAAATTCAAATCAAACCATTTCATCCTTCCATCTGTTAGTTGTAGGATTAGGATTAGGAACCTCTGCATACTCTCATACCTAACCAGACATTATGTCCAAGAATGTTGCCAACCTTGTGATTTGTTACACAAATCTTGGTCCATACATGAGAGTATTCTGCCTGTTGCTGTCAAGTTAAATCCTTCTGTCATTGAGCTAGTCAAGGTTATACCTTTATCAAATAGGGACACCCCCCTTGGTGCAGCAGAACTAGAAGTGAAGGGGAGGAGCTCACGCAACCTCCTGTATTCAGTTGGCTGAATCTGCCTGTGCATTAGAACTGGCAAACCCTAATGCTGATTCAGAAGAAAAAACCAACAAAATGGCGACTCCGCTGGGGATGTGATTGATCAAAAGTAATATCTAGTCATCCTTGGTGATATATTTGTGACCCATCTGAGTCACCAACAAAATGGCGACTCTGCTGGGGAAAGAGAGAGTCAAGTAACCTGAGGGCTGGAAAATCTAGTTTCCAGTGAAGTTGTTGCAGCAAGAAAGGAACCATGTGGTGCTCTGCTGGGGTGATGAATCTAGAAAACAAAAGTGCCTTGATGACATTCTGTCCTCTCTCTGAGAGGTGGTGACTCTGTTGAAAGAACCTATCAGTGCTGCAATATATATCCAGGTATTCATCTTTGATTCCAAAATGTTGAGTTTAGAACAGCAAGCCTGGTCGTGCTCTCAAAGAAGACCATTCTTTATTGAAAGATATAAAGCCCTAAATTTCACAAGGATATATGGTTACCCAAATATTATTCCCAATAAAATTAGAAGATGTTTGCCAAAATATAGTGGATCAGATTCTGAATCGGCAAACAAACATCTACAAAGATTTTGTAATTTAATAGAAGATTATGAGGTAGAGGATGAAGATGTAGTAATGAGACTCTTTGTTCAGTCATTGCAAGATGATGCTAGGATATGGTTTTCAGACCTGCCTGTTTGTTCAGTTTCTTCATGGATGGATTTAGAAGTTGCATTCCTAGGGCAGTTTGGTGAAAGGTTTGATGTGGCCTCATTGATCATACATTTTATGAATATCCAAAGGGAAGATGAGGAATTGGTTCCAGCCTTTAATCTTAGGTTTATTAAATTGCTCAGGCAGATCCTTGAATATATGAGACCTAATAATGCATTATACTTGACAATTTATTTGGCTGCATTTGATGAAGAAATGAGTTATCTGTTGAGAGACAAAGAACCAGTCACACTTCACCAAGCTTTCCAATTTGCTATGGACATAGAAAACAATGAGAAATATGGAATGCCAATAGGTTTCATGGCTGCAAGTTGTCAAAGCAGTTATCAAAGTGAATATATTTTAGCTCTCCTAGTATGTGCATTAAAAGATGATTGTGTAGAGGGAAATATATTTCAGAATAATGTGTGTAGCCATGATGTGATGCATGAAGAAAATGTTGCTGAAAATGTAGGCACATCCTATAATGATGTGGACAAAGATTATTGTTTGCCTCTAGAAGAAAAGCCTGCAGACATAAGGTGCCCTCCAATTGATCAAATGAGAGACATACATGAAGTTGTGTCTTGCAGCAGTGTGCATATCCTAGTTATGCCTGATTATTTATATGAAGTGGATATGCAGAGCTTCACTCTGAATATAGAAAACATTGATTCAAGGGATGGCAGTGAATATGCTAGTGATTGTTAGCATTCAGATGCATATGTGAGCCTTTCAGATGATGAAATATATTTGGATGCTGATTATGAATGTTTCCTTGAAGATTTTGGCCACCTTCATAGTGCAGAGGTTGAAAACTTTGCTTTTGATTATCAGGGCACTGGTGAAGATAAAAAACAAGGTCACTATTCTGAGGTGGATGGGAAAATTACAGATGTGTGTGCTCATACAGTTGGGAATAATGTTGATTGCAGGGGTGACTATGAAGCTTTCAGTGTAGGGCTACATTCTGAGTTATTTCTGCCTTCTCTTGAGACATTTCAGGTGGACATTAATGACAAAACTGTCGTGCATGATGATGATGGATATCTATATATTCATCAAGATAAATTTGATTATGAGATGTTGCTTGTGCCTGAATATTGCATGTTTGATACAGAGGAGCTCTTATTTTTTGAGGAAGGGCAAAATTATGATGTGGATTCATTTGTTTCATGTGAGTCTGTTAGTTTTCCAAGCAACATCAGTGACTCATATGATGATGACATTCTACAACTGATAATTATATATGCTGATGAAGCTAGTTGTAGATTTGTTGAAGAAAAAGAAATGAGCAGCAGCACAAATAATTGCCAAGGGGCTTGCTGCAGACAGTTAAATGCTTTTAGGCTTCATTTGAAGAAATCAAAAGAAAATCAGGTGTTTGACAAAGGAAAAGTCTGGTTTTTCCTTTTTGGTGGCCCTGGGCCACCATTTTTATTTTGAAATAATGTGTTTGATGATGTAGATTGGTGCAAGTTTGACTCTGTGCCCAATGGATAAGGGACTGGTCTGCATCCCAGAGATCTGGGGTTCTCGCTGCAGTCTTGCACCTGCACGTCCCCAGACAGAGCCACTGTTGGTGCCTGATTTCACTGTCAGTTTCTGAGCAATTTTCATGCAGGCACCTTCCCAAAAAATCCAAAAAATGTTCTAAGTGTTGGACCTCCTCAGCATTTTTCAGCTGCAGCATCATATTTTCTTCGAGGAGGTCATCATCATCATCATATTTCTGGTCATCACCCTGATGTTGCTTACGAGGGTCATCATATTTTCTGTCAGCATGATCTTTCGCTGGGGTGATATTCTAACATCGGGTGATCTTGGTTAAGATCATCCTGATGATGTTGCTGTAAAGTTCTAAGTGTGACCCGATATTCATTGGGGTCATCATATTTGAACATCGGGTGATCTTAGTCAAGATCATCTTGATGTTGTTTTATCACTTCATGTTTGTTGTTTTATCACCCTGATGATGCTGACGTCATTCTTATGTCAGGGTGATATCCGTTTTTCTACCTGTCTGCATCATGATATTTTCGAAGGGAGATATTCGCCTGTCGGCTTCATGCATTGTCCAATGGGGGTGATCATTTCAAATATCAGTCACATATTCATATATCACCCTGATCTTATAGCGGAGCTACAGTGCAACATGATATTTGTGCATCAGGATGATATTTCCAAATATCTGGTTATCTTCTGAATATCATCCTGATGCCGATGTATGGTGACGTCATCAAGGTCCGGGGGGGTCATATTTCTAACACTGATCATCTTGTGGAGATCCCCTGATATTTGCAAACATGACGATGACGTCATTCCGAATTTGAGGAGGTGCGCGATAGGTAGATATGCTGATGATGTCAGCAGGATATGACGGTGACGTCATCAGGATGTTCATCGGCCAGACATTTGGTATCGACTGAGCAGGAGGATCTTCCTCCGATGGATCAGGTTGTGCCGATGAAGGTGATTATCATGCAGGTGATATTGCGATGATGATGCTGATGTCAGGGTGATATTTCAAGCAATAGGTTATCATGCTGCTGGAGGATGATGATGAAGGTTTATACTAGTGTCGTCGGGAGCAAAAGCATCGACATCATATATGCTCGCGACCTAGTATATAAAGTGTTGAAAAGGTCACCGCAGGGTGCATGTGGGATAATTGATATCCTGCATATTTTGAAATATCATGACGATGTATCTTGGCGGGAAACGGTTGCGATGCACAGTTTTCTACATTTCCCAAAGCCGCAGGTTGGTGCGCCATTAATGGCGATTGTTGCAGAAGTATGGGCGATGGCATGGACGGATCCAGTACCCGACTGAAGTTGTACATCCATGGCTGGCGGCTCATGGCTCGAGATCCTCTTCTGTCCCCTCTTCTACCTGCTGCATTCAATGCGTTGAGCACTATTTTTCTGATACTGTGTATCTGGCGAGTTTTTTGGTCAACTATGTAATTAATGTTGGGAACCTTCCTTGCTGTATATAGCAGGTTGTGTTGCTCATTTTTAGGTTGTTGAAAGTTGAACATTTTGGCTCTGTAACACAATACAGTTCATTTTGGTTGCTCTGTATAGTTTAACTTGTGAGTTTATGTATCTCCTGTTGTACAATTTGGCATGAATCCACTGATTTCATGGTTAATCTTATATGAATAATGCTATGTTTGCATGTGTTATGCTGATTCTATCTCCAGTGTTGCATGTATCTTTCTTCTGAATCTAGGTATTCAAGGAATGTCTGAGATTCTAGAACATAGAATTCCTGTGTTGAATGTTTAATCTTTTAACTTCTGCTCAAGGGGTAGATTAAATTGTTTTCAGATTGAATATTGGGAAGGGTATACTGCAATAGGGATGCCATAAGTATCGACAGCTTAACACTCTGTATTGGGAGATACCTGTAAGGCAAGTATCATGTGTACCCCCCTGAAATCCAGTTATAGCTATTCATGCTGATCATTCACAGGTGTATGTCTACCGAATCCAAGCCCTGGATAGGCACCAATCTGGTTCTGTGTTGAGGTTATACACCATGTCTAGCTTTGCATCCAAAATTCAAATCAAACCATTTCATCCTTCCATCTGTTAGTTGTAGGATTAGGATTAGGAACCTCTGCATGCTCTCATACCTAACCAGACATTATGTCCAAGAATGTTGCCAACCTTGTGATTTGTTACACAAATCTTGGTCCATACATGAGAGTATTCTGCCTGTTGCTGTCAAGTTAAATCCTTCTGTCATTAAGCTAGTCAAGGTTATACCTTTATCAAATAGGGACACCCCCCTTGGTGCGGCAGAACTAGAAGTGAAGGGGAGGAGCTCACGCAACCTCCTGTATTCAGTTGGCTGAATCTGCCTGTGCATTAGAACTGGCAAACCCTAATGCTGATTCAGAAGAAAAAACCAACACATCCCTTGCATTTGGGCAACCATTACTACATTCTAGACACTAGGGGACTGATATGGTGGAGTATTAGATGTTGAGAATTGTCCTTCTAACCCTCTTTGTTCTGCTATCTTTTGCAGCAAATTACCTTTGGGATAGTCTCTAGGCATATGGGCATTGTTACAAGGAAAGCACCAGGCATTTGTGTCATCTGCTAAGTTATTTTTCCCTGGAACTATTTCTCTGTTGGGATTATGAGGAACAATTTGTAGAGGTGTAGGGACTAAAACCAACTAGTTTGAAGGCTGAGGATTATTTTGCCTTTGAGGACCTTGATATTGATTTGGCTAAAAAGGGGGTCTATTTACTTGGAAACCTTGATAAGGAGGCTTTGAATAGGGATTTGTTGTCTCTTTAGGTTAATTATCTCATTTGAAAAGGTCCTTAGAATATTCTTGACATCATCCATTTCAGATGGTAGAGCAGAGGTGGTTGCCATAGCAGGTTGTTGAGGTGCTGGGAATGAATACATGGACACAGGTGGAACTGCAATATTAGGAGCTTCTTGTGGTAAAGGTAGAGAGATTTCTAGGAACATGGGCATAAGAGGCCTTGGGGGCAATTTTCCAGCATCTATCAAGTTATTTTCAGCCTTGACAACTAATTCATATGCTTTTGGCAGTGTCTGACCTCCTAGGGACTGAATCATTACTGATATATCAGAATTAAAAGCTTTGAGGTAGAACACAATAGCCATACCTGATAATGGTCTTGCTGTAGTAGGAATTCTATCCCAGGCTTTTTGAAATCTTGAGTTAAAATTAGTCATAGCTTCTTGTGGTGCCTTTTTGATAGTGATTAATTGTTGCAGCAGGGAAGATTTATCACCTTTCTCTACAAATCTTGATAAGAAAGCATTACCAAGTTGATCCCATGTAGATATTGTATTTGGAGTGAGAGATCTATACCAGTCTAGAGCCTTTCCTTTAAAAGAAGCTGCTAGTAGTCTTATTGCCACATTCTGTTTAGTAATAACATGCACTGCACACACATCAGATACATCATGTAGATGTTCTTGTTGGTTTTAGGACAGGCAACTAAGAGGGGAGGTGAATCAGTTGTCACAAAACTTTCTTATCTTTAAACACTTAAATCCTTCTTATATTTCTACAGCGTAATAATGATTCAATCATGGAAGCACAATGCAATAACTCAAGAGCAGAAACGTATTAACACATATGACACCAAGATTTTAACATGGAAAACTTGGTTAAGGGAAAAACCATGGGGTGACTAACCCAAGATTGTATTATCTATTAGAAGAATAAGAAGAACAAAATGGCACTTGCCAATTAGGGCTCACTGCCCGAGCACACTTCTCACAAGAGGCCCACTACCTATAGGAGACACACTGTCTACAGAACAATGGATATTACATACTTGAACTAGAGATTAACATCTTCACCATGCTTGAGTTAGTTCCATTTAAGCTCAACACTTCTGCTCTATTTTTCACTCTTCTCCTCTCTACCACTTTCTCATCTCAACAAGGATACTTTGAAATGACTTTGAAATTCTTATTTATACATGACATCAGCTTTGGAATGATTATCAAAGTTGACACAACATATTCTATTACAGAGAAATTACAAAAATACAACTTGATTTGTTGCAAGCACTTCATGCGTATCACCACACTGTCGGCCACACATATCTGGGACTTCAATCTTCTTTGAGGAACATGCCATGCTTCGTATAACATCTTTAAGATCATCTGCAAGATGTGTAAAACATCCATTCAGCCATGATTAGGAAGAACACCATCACCTAAGAGTAAATCTTCAATTACGAGCTCAATTTTCAATGCGGACCACCAACACGAACTAGACACAATCTAGAGACACCCACAAGCTTGCCTGAATCACCAAGAACATCCACACCACTTCTTCTTACTGAAATCATTCGCATCTTCATCCAAAACCTCAAGAACACAGTCTGGCATTACTGTCACATTAGAATAAATTCTTGTGGACCTCCAGACCATGAACTAATTTAGTTGTCAATTCACATTGGCCTCCTAAACATTCCACCAAATCCACAGAACAAGATATTGCATTTCCGGATCACACCAGACCCATTTGTGTCACTCTGTCACCTCTGAATAGCTACCAGAACTAGTTTTACTCATATGGCCATAACTTCTCCAAATTTTCAAGTGGACCTCTAAAATCTTGACTAGATCATCTTTAGACACATATCTACAAAACCTTTGATGCGCATTGTCTCATCTTCATCTATCTGGGATCTTCACTATCTTCACTATTCTAGTATGTGTTTTTGACAGGACTAATTTTCTCAATATCCTCAACACACAACTCATCCAATCCTTGTCATCAATGCAACAGGAGTATGTTGACATCAATGAAAACACCAGTTAGGCCCATACTTGCAACAATCTCCCCCTTTGTCATTGATGGCAACATATGATGTGAAAAATTGTTTTAACCATCAAGACAAGAACTTCTCCTTACTAACTGACATAGCTTCCCCTATCAACAACAATAATTCATATGTCTTCTCTTTATTTACTGCTCCCCCTTTGATCAAAAACCACTTTTTTTTTTCACATGTCTTCTCTCCCCCTTTGAAATCAATGGCAAAGGGGACATACTTGCACCAATCAGAGTAATACAGACTACTCCCCCTAAGTAGCACCTTCCTATCATCAATCTGGACCACAAGATATGACTGTGAGATTCACTGGACTGATGCACATTAGTGCACCTTAATTCAGAACTAGAGGGGTAATAACCCCTAACTTCTCCCTGAGATACTCAAAAGAGTCCTTAGGTAGAGGTTTAGTAAAAATGTCTGCAATTTGATCCTTTGAGGGTACAAACTCCAATCTGACTTCATTCTTGTTCACTTGCTCTCTCAAAAAGTGAAACTTGATGGATATATGTTTTGTCTTTGGATGTAATACTAGATTTTTTGATATATTTATTGCACTTGAGTTATCACAGAAGATTGATAGGTTCCTCATACTCCACTCTGATGTCTCTTAGCATTTGCTTCATCCACAATACTTGAGTGTAACTACCTACTGCTGCAATATATTCTGCTTCTGCAGTGGATAGAGATATTACCTCTTATTTCTTGCTCAACCAAAAAACTAATCTTTTCCCTAAAAAGAATGCACCACCACTGGTACTCTAACGGTCATCCACATCTCTTGCCCAATCCGCATCTGTATATGCATGAAGAGAGAAATCATGATCCCTAGGATACCATAAACCATACTCAACTATTCCCTTTAGATATCTGAGAATTCTCTTGATTACCATGACATGAGATTCTCTAGGATTAGCTTAGAATCTAGCAACAAGACCAACAACATTCATAATGTTAGGTCTAGTTTGAGTAAGATACAGTAGTCCTCCAATCATTGACCTATTCTTTTTTTTATCAGCCCTAGGAGATTCATCATCTTTCCTTAGTTTACATCTAGTTGCCATGGGAGTATTCATTGGTTTTGAATCTTCCATCCCAAATTTCTTCAACAATTCTTTCACATATTTGGTTTGTGATATGAAGATTCCTTTCTTTGTTTGAGTGATTTGTAGACCCAAGAAGAAATTCATCCCTAAACATAGACATCTCAAATTCACTTTTCATTTGATTTGCAAAAGTCTTGCACATACTCTCTTCCTCCAAAAATGATATCATCAACAAATACTTCAACAATCAAGATATTTTCATGATCAATCTTGAAGTACAAGTTACTGTCAGTAGTACCTTTGTTGAAACCAATCTTCAAAAGATGTTTATCCAATCTTTCATACTAGGCCCTTGGGGGTTGTTTGAGTCCATACAGTGCTTTCTTCAACTTGCAGACGATATCACCATGATCAGACAATTGAAATCCATCTGGTTTCTCAATGTATACTGCTTCTTCCAAGTCACCATTCAAGAAGGCAGACTTGACATCCATCTGATATACTTTGAAATCCTTGAAGGTAGCAAAAGCAAGAAATAATCTGACTGCATCAATTCTTGCCACCAGAGCAAAAGTTTCTTCAAAGTCAACTCCTTCTACTTTAGAATAACCCTTACAGACCAATCTGGCTTTGTTTCTGACTACTTCACCATCTTCATTCAATTTATTTCAGAAGACCCATTTGGTCCCAATCACAATTTTGTTTCTAGGTCTAGGAACAAGATCCCAAGTGTGATTTTTCTCAATCTGCATAAACTATTCCTCCATTGCTTTGGCCCAGCTTTCATCATTGCATGCTTCACTTCCTATTTTTGGTTCAATCTTTGAAATCAGACAATACTTTTTTCAATCTTGAGCAATCTTTCTTCTTGTTTGAACACCTTTGCTTCTATCACCTATGATCTGGTCTTCAGAATGATTCAATCTTACATACTTGTGAGTTTTGGGAATTTCTTGTACTATTATATCTTGGACAGGTTCATCTAAACTTATCTCTTCTTCCTGTATTTCAGAATTCTCCGGATCAGTCTGGATCTGAATTTCAGAAGGGATTTGAACTTCTTGGACCAAAACATCATTCTAATCATCTTCTTCATATTCATAAAACCTTGAGGGTTTTTCAATGCCTTCATCAACCTTCACATTTGTACTTTCTACAATCTTTCTTAATCTCTTGTTATAACACCGGTATGCTTTGCTTTGAGTAGAATAACCTAAGAATATTCCTTCATCACTTCTAGTGTCAAGTTTGCCAAGGTCTTCATCTCTTTTAATGTAACATTTACTACCAAAGACTCTGAAATACTTCATAGTGGGAGTGATGCCAAACCAGAGTTCATAAGGGGTCTTACCAGTATTGCTTCTAATTTGTACTTGATTAAGAGTATAGACAACAATGCTTACAGGTTCTCTCCAGTAGATCTGAGGAACATTTTCTTCCTAGATGGTCCGGTTCTTTCTCTCCACTACTCCATTCTACTGTGGAGACCTTGGAGCAGATAACTGTCTTTTTATCCCATGTTTCTCATAGAATTCTATGAACTCTCTGGATGTGAATTCTCCATCTCTATTAGACCTAAGACATTTTATGTTTAACCTGGTTTCATTCTCTACCATAGCCTTGAATATTTTGAATTTCTCAAGAGCCTCAGATTTCTCTTTCAGGAAAGTCACCCACATCATCTGGGAATGATCATCAATTAGTAACATCAAATATCTATCACCTTGCAAACTCCTGATTCTTGCCGGTCCACATAGATCAGTATGTATTAAGTCCAACAATCTGGTAGAAGATTGTTCCTTACCTTTGAATGTGACTTTGCTCTACTTACCCAACTAACATTCTTTGCACAAACTGTTAGTAGGTTTCACCAGTCTTGGAAGATCTCTTACAGCCTGAGTGTTTCTTATCTTGATGATATTATCAAAATTCACATGACACATTCTCCTATGCCACAACCAACTCTAATCAATTTGAACAAATAAACAACTTTTGCCAGTACCAACCAAGTGGAAGATGTTACCTTTTGTTTGAGTACCGAATACAACCTCTGTTCCAGAACATTCAAAGATTCTACATTTTCCATTTTTGAATTAGAGATCGTAGCCTTTGTCCACCAACTGCCCAACACTGAGAAGATTGTGTTTCAGACCTTCAACATACAGTACATCACTGGTTTTGTTCTTTCCATCAAAAGAAATAGTTCCTCTGCCTCTGATTCTACCAGCAGAATTATCACCAAATTTTACAAATCCTCCTTCATATCTTTCCATTATTTTTGTCACCAATCATATGGTGGGAGCATACACTATTAATGACCCATTCATCATTTTCTTCAACTTGGGCAGCCAGAGCTCTTTCTACCATTTTATGATTGACAGATTCAGTGGGCATTGGATCTTCTTCCTTGATGGCAATAAACACCCAGTCACTTCTAGATTTGTTTCCTGTCTTTGATTCATCATCTGTTACTCCTTCATCATCATCTTCATGAGCATAGTAACATTTCTTTTGGAATCTTGATCTATTTGGATTTGTCCTTGAAAATCTTTCCAGACACCTTGAGGCAAAATGACCAATCTTGTTGCAGTTGAAACATTTGAAGGGCAATTTTCCTTCATACTTACCGGATCCTCTTGGCAGTCTTTTTACAATAAGGGCTTCAAATTGAGCAACTTCTACCTCATCTTCTTCCAAATCTTTTCTTTCTTTTTCATACCATGATATTTTCTTTGAGGAGTTCTCTCCTAGATCATACCTTTGTTTGCCTTTTATAGAGGCACTAGCTTTGAATGTAGATTTAGTCTTAGGGGGTGCATCTCCAAACTTGACCAATTCAAATGTAGCTAATTTTCCAACCAATTGAGCTCTTGTGATATTTGATAAAGATCTGAATTTTTCAATAGAAACAACCTTGTGTTTGTAAGCAAGAGGTAGGGATCTAAGAACTTTGGAAATAATCTCATCTTCATCCAAGGTTCCACCAGCACACCTAGTGCCACAAACAAGCTCATTTACTTTAGGCATAAATGTAGTGATATTCTCATCTTCATTCATCTTTAGGTTTTTGAATTCTCCTTTCAAACTCTATAGCTTGGCACATTTAACATATTTGTCTCCTTCATGCAGAAGTTCCAGCTTTGACCAAATCTCATATGAAGTTTTTAAATCCATAACATTTGTCAGCTCTGAATCAGATAAGGCACTTAGTAAGGCTTCTTTAGCCCAAAGATTATCTTTAGCATCTCTGATTTCATCTACAGTTGTCGGACCATTCTTTGGAGGAACATCCTTCTTTGAAGTTATGGTCCAATATTGCATTCCCATACATTGCAAGTGACATTCCATGTGGTTTTTCCAAAGAGTGTAATTAGTTCCATCAAACCTCAGACTATCCTTCTTATAGGAAGACATTCTGGATCTCCTCAAGTGATTAAGCTCTTTTAGAGGAACTTAGCTCTGATACCAATTGTTGGTTTTAGGACAGACAATTGAGGAGGGGGCTGAATCAGTTGTCACAAAACTTTCTTCTCTTTAAACACTTAAATCCTTCTTATATTTCTACAGCATAATAATGATTCAATCATGGAAGCACAATGCAATAACTCAAGAGTAGAAACATATTAACACATATGACACCAAGATTTTAACGTGGAAAACCCGGTTGGAAAAACCATGGGGTGACTAACCCCAGATTGTATTCTCTATTAAAATAATAAGAAGAGCAAAATGACACTTGCTAATTAGGGCTCATTGCCTGAACACACTGCTCACAAGAGGCCCACTGTCTACAAAATAATGGATATTACATACTTGAACTAGAGATTAGCATCTTCACATTGCTTGAGTTAGTTCCATTTAAGCTCAACACTTCTACTCTATTTTTCGCTCTTCTTCTCTCTACCACTTTCTCATCTCGACAAGGATACTTTGAAATGACTTCACAATTCTTATTTATACATGACATCAGCTTTGGAATGATTATCAAAGTTGGCACAACATATTCTATTACAAAGCAATTACAAAAATACAACTTGATTTGTTACAAGAACTTCATGCATATCACCACATTGTCAGCCACACATATCTGGAACTTCAATCTTCTTTAAGAAACACACCATGCTTCGCAGAACATCTTCAAGATCATCTTCAAAATGTGTAAAATATCTGGTCGACCATGATTACAAAGAACACAATCACTCGAGAGTAAATCTTCAATTACGAGCTCAATCTTCAATGCCGACCACCAACATGAACTGGACATAATCTAGAGACACCCACAAGCTTGCCTGAATCACCAAGAACATCCACACCACTTCTTCTTACTGAAATCATTCGCATCTTCTTCTGGAACCTCAAGAACACAGTCTGTCATTACTATCACATTAGAATAAATGCTTGCAAACCTCCAGACCACGAACCAATTTAGTTGTCAATTCACATTGGCTCCCTAAACATTCCACCAAATCTACAGAACAAGATATTGCATTTCTGGATCACATCAGACCCATTTGTGTCACTCTATCACCTTTGAACAGCTGCCAAAACTAGTTTTACTCATATGGCCATAACTTCTCCAAATCTTCATGCAGACCTCTAAAATCTTGACTAGATCATCTTTAGACACATATCTACAAACCCTTTGATGCGCATTGTCTAATCTTCATCTAGCTGGGATCTTCACTTCATAGAGCTTCACTGTCTTCACTATTCCAATATGTGTTTCTGATAGGACTAATTTTCTCAATATCCTCAGCACATAGCTCATCCAATCCTTGTCATAAATGCAACAAGATTATTTTGACATCAATGACAACACTGGTTAGGCCCATACTTGCAACAGTTCCCCAAGTGTCTTGAAATCTTCTCCACTAAACTTAGGTAGAGCCTTCAAAGCATTGGCTAGAATAGGATCCCAAGTGGCTGGTGGTACTGGGAGAATGAGAGGACTGTCGGTGTTCCAATTTGCATAGTTCCTTGGAGGTAAAGGTGCTCCCATATTTGTTCCTTGTGTTACTACAACTTGATTCACTCTTCTCCTTGGAATAGTTACTAATGGTTATAAAAGAATGCCTGGATTAGTAGTAGATTGAACTCTTGTCGTAGGTCCATAGCTCTGGCTCCTTGTCACTCTCTGGCTCATACGATCTTGATAGGAACTTCAAGAAAGGTCCCACCGGGCATGTCAAAAACTGTTGACGTATAAAATTGCACAGGTTCGAACACCAACATGGGAAGTTTAAAAAATGTGAGACTTGCTACTTGAAATAACCTCTAGATTTTAAAGAAGCTGGCTCTTCCTATTTCAATTGGGTTTTGAGTAAAGGGAAAGAAATAAACAGGATTACAAATACAATAAGCAAATCTAATTTATGGCGATGCACCTAAGTAAAAAGTACTTCTTCAATTCAAGCACAGTGAAGCTATTCTCAAGATACAGTTATATTGAAGAGTAGATACTGCATGATCAACATAAACATATATAATGAATATTATCAAAGGCTTATAACTAGACGACCATGCAAAGACACAGATAATATCAACCAAGGCACAGAATAGAGTTCTTCTTATTAATCTTCTAGAAACATAAAAGGCATAGAAACATGCACAGATGATGCAAAGTGGCACAAGGGAAGCAACACACAAAGGTTTACTCTATTGTCCTTTGCCCACTCACCCACTTCAAACAGCCTTTAACCAACCAACCAACCAAAGGCACATTCAAGGGTGTATAAAGGATTTGGTGTCCAGACTATTGTCCAACCCCTAAGTCTTCTCCAACACCTTAAGACAGATCAACAAACACCTTCTATGCAGTTGGTTTGATCTCCAACTTCCCAAAACTCTTCAACCTATACCTTGACTAGTAAGGCTACTAGCCCTCCAAACTAGGTTTTCTCAACAAAACTTGACAAAATCCCAAAGGTCTAGGAAAACAAATGATGGAATTGAACACCTTTCAGGGGACCCTAACAAACCTCCAAATCTCTTGCTCCAACTCTACTCCAGCAATCCAGAACGCCTACTAGGTCTCTAGGCCTAATTGATCAATTTAGGCTAGGTTACAAAGCAAGTGCTCAAAATTGGGTGCATAGGTCAGGGGCAAGAATTTGGAATGCTTCTACCATGTCCCTACAACACAAATCCATCATTTATTTGCTCACCCTAACAGGATTCTATCATCTACAACCTCAAATAGCATGAAATTGGCCAAATACAATGAAATACTTGACCTAGGGCATCACCTTAAAAATAGAAGACTGCATTTTCCGACAAAAATATTTTGGAATCTTATAGTACATACCCCTAGCCTACATTTCACCAGTTTTTGCAAATTTTCAATGGTGGGAATGCATTCTAGGGCCGGATTTCTATGGCTGCCCTAGAAAACAGGGTTTCTGGACCTGTTTTGAAAGAAAAATCTATAACTTTTGATCCCGACCACTTCAGGACCTCAAACTAGTTGCATTGGAACCCTGACTCCAAGAACTTTTATAAAAATATCATTTGCACATGTGAAAAGTCCGTACAGTCTATACATAGCAAGAAAAATAGCGAAAAACAGTCAGTTTTTTTTATTTTTGTGCCCAAATTCCATACAAAAACTTCCTCCTCCGTACTGGAGTCAGATATCCACCATATTAACCCATCCAAGTTGGTTTCCAACTTCTACAATAGCATTTAACTGCCCAAAGTGGTTTTTGAATCGACCCAACACATAACACCTTTGACAACTATGGTGTTTTGCATTAACACAAGGAGGTTGATTTGTTTGGCTCATCCAATGGAGTCCAAATGATCAACAAACTCCTTCCAACATACTAAAACATTAAAACAACAAAAAAAAACTCGAAAACCAATCCTTAGACCTTCTAGGCCTAATTGGCACAACAAGGATCCAAGTGGACTAAGCATGATTGAGGTTTATAGGGTCACCTCAATCATCTTGACCACACAAAAGGGACCATAGAAACATGGCTAAAGCCTTATTACCACACATACAATCAAAACAAAACATAGCTTATCAAAATGCATAAAAAATACTTGAGGTGTCAGATTGCTCCTAGGTGCCCTGCACCATACACCCACTGTCAAACAGAACTCAAGTCTCTTGAGTTGGAATGCTATCAAATGTGAAACCTGCCTTCTCAATGTCTACCCTGCTCATCCAAGTGGCATCCTCCTGAGGTTTGTTTAGCCACTTCACCAAATAGTCATGATAGGTGTGCCTTCTAGTTTGTTTTGTAATCCTCTTGTCCAAAATGCACTCAATCTAATTTGGAGATGAAGGAATGAGTTCCTGGAGTGTCTGATCAGTTTGATCTTCTTCAACAACAGTCTGAGGATCAGATCCTTTATAGGGATAAAGGTCTGAAACATTAAAAATTGGAGACAAAGCATTGCCATCCGGAAGTCCGATTTTGTAGGCATTTTCTCCACATTTCTTGAGCACTTCACAAGGCCCAATCTTCTTCATGAGTAGCTTAGTGTGTTTACCTGCTGGGAGCCTCTCCTTCTTTAGATGAACCATTACTAAATCACCTTCCTTGAACTGCAAATCCCTTCTTTTTCTGTTAGCAAATTGTTTATATTTCTGAGAAGTGGACAACAATTTCTGTTGTACTTGTTCATGGACATCTTTCATGACTTGAACAAAGTCTTCAACCAAGGCACTGCTGTTTTCCAGTCCTTTAACCTCCCTTAGTTCCAAAATACCCCTTGGGTGAGTGCCATAAATAATTTGGAAAGGAGACAGGCCGGTGCTTCTATTGACAGTGTCATTGTATGAGAATTCTGCCTGAGCCAAAATTGAATCCCAACTAGCACCCTGCTCCTTTGTTAGGCATCTTAGGAGGTTGCCAAGTGACCTATTAATCACCTCTGTTTGTCCATCAGACTGAGGGTGATAGGCAGATGATAAGGACAAATTTGTACCTAGTCTCTTCCACAGTGTCCTCCAGAAGTGTCCTATGAACTTGGGGTCTCTGTCTGAGATTATGGACAAAGGTAAACCATGTAACTTGACTATTTCTTTGAAGAAAAGACCTGCTATGTGTGAGGCATCATGTGTGGTTTTACATGGGATGAAGTGAGCCAGTTTTGAGAACCTATCTACAACCACAAAAATGCTGTCATGTCCATTCTTTGTCCTAGGCAAACCAAGTACAAAGTCCATACTTATGGAATCCCAAGGCTTTGAAGGAATAGGTAGAGGAGTGTATAAACCTGCATTTGATATATGCCCCTTTGCTCTTTGGCAAATTTGACATGTTTCAACAAACTTCCTTACATCGGTTGGCAATTTTGGCCAAAAATAGTACCTCCTAACCAATTCTAGGGTCTTATCAATACCAAAGTGACCTGACATGCTACCACAATGCTTTTCCTTTATTATATTCTCTCTGACAGATCCTCTTGGGATACACAACATGCTACCCTTGAAAAGATATCCATCTTGCAACAAAAAATCAAAAAAATCAGTATTATACCTTCCTGTCATGGCCTTGCAAGATAGGTATGGCTCTTTGAAGTCTTCATCTGTTGTATACTGATCTTTAATGGCTTGAATACCTGTACTTTCCAACTGTATGGTTTGCACAACAAGATTTCTCCTGCTTAAGGCATCGGCTACCTTATTGGCCACTCCTTTCTTGTGTTTTATGGAGAAGGTGTATGCTTGGATGTACTCCATCCACTTGACATGTCTGTGATTCAACTTTTGCTGCCTGTTCAAGAAGCTTAATGCATGGTTGTCAGTAAAAACTATAAATTCCTTTGGCAATAAGTAGTGTCTCATTTCCTTAATGACTGAACCATGGCATATAACTCTAGATCATAGGTGGAGTAGTTTTGTTTTGCCTCATTTAACTTCTCACTAAAGAATGCTATAGGCCTCCCATCTTGACTTAAGACTCCTCCAACAGCCCTCTTACTTGCATCACACTCTACCACAAAGACCTTGTCAAAATTAGGTAGCACTAGGACTAGTTTTTCTAAAAAAATTTTCTTTAACAGTTCAAAGGCTTTGCTGGCCTCATTTGTCCATACAAACACACATTTCTTGCCCCCTTTTATGGTGTCAACAAGTGGAGCACAAATGCCACTAAACCCTCTAATGAACTTTCTATAAAAGCTGCATAAACCATGGAAACTCCTTACCTCCGAGGCTATTGTAGGTGTTGGCCAATTAAGAATGGCTGCAACCTTACTTGGATCCATTTTTAGGCTGCCCTTGGAGATGACAAACCCCAAAAATATCAACTCTTCTTGTAGGAAGACACATTTGTCAAGATTGATTCTCAACTTCTCCTCTTGAAGCCTCCTGAGTACTTGATGGATATGCCTTATGTGGTCTTCCTTGCTGTCAGTAAAAATCAGTATATCATCCAAATATACAACAATAAACTGTTAAGGAAAGGTTTTAGCACTTCATTCATCAATCTCATGAAGGTGCTTGGTGCATTTGACAAGCCAAAAGGCATGACAACCCATTCAAATAGTCCTCTATTGTCCTTTGCCCACTCACCCACTTCAAACAGCCTTCAACCAACCAACCAACCAAAGGCACATTCAAGGGTATATGAAGGATTTGGTGTCCAGACTATTGTCCAACCCCTAAGGCTTCTCCAACACCTTAAGATAGATCAACAAACACCTTCTATGTAGTTGGTTTGATCTCCAACTTCCCAAAACTCTTCAACCTATACCTTGACTAGTAAGGCTACTAGCCCTCCAAACTAGGTTTTCTCAACAAAACTTGACAAAATCCCAAAGGTCTAGGAAAACAAATGATGGAATTGAACACCTTTAAGGGGACCCTAAAAAACCTCCAAATCTCTTGCTCCAACTCTACTCCAGCAATCCAGAACGCCTACTAGGTCTCTAGGCCTAATTGATCAATTTAGGCTAGGTTACAAAGCAAGTGCTCAAAATTGGGTGCATAGGTCAGGGGCAGGAATTTGGAATGCTTCTACCATGTCCCTACAACACAAATCCATCATTTATTTGCTCACCCTAATAGGATTCTATCATCTACAACCTCAAATAACATGAAATTGGCCAAATACAATGAAATACTTGACCTAGGGCATCACCTTAAAAATAGAAGACTGCATTTTCCGACAAAAATCTTTTGGAATCTTATAGTACATACCCCTAGCCTACATTTCACCAGTTTTTACAAATTTTCAATGGTGGGAATGCATTCTAGGGCCGGATTTCTATGGCTGCCCTAGAAAACAGGGTTTCTGGACCTGTTTTGAAAGAAAAATCTATAACTTTTGATCCTGACCACTTCAGGACCTCAAACCAGTTGCATTGGAACCTTAACTCCAAGAGCTTTCAGAAAAATATCATTTTCACATGTGAAAGTCCGTACAGTCTGTACGCAGCAAGAAAAATAGCGAAAAACAATCAGTTTTTTTGATTTTTGTGCCCAAATTCTGTACAAAAACTTCCTCCTCCGTACTGGAGTCAGATATCCACCATATTAACCCATCCAAGTTGGTTTCCAACTTCTACAATAGCATTTAACTGCCCAAAGTGGTTTTTGAACCGACCCAACACATAACACCTTTGACAACTATGGTGTTTTGCATTAACACAAGGAGGTTGATTTGTTTGGCTCGTCCAATGGAGTCCAAATGATCAACAAACTCCTTCCAACATACTAAAACATTAAAACAACAAAAAAAAACTTGAAAACCAATCCTTAGACCTTCTAGGCCTAATTGGCACAACAAGGATCCAAGTGGACTAAGCATGATTGAGGTTTATAGGGTCACCTCAATCATCTTGACCACACAAAAGGGACCATACAAACATGGCTAAAGCCTTATTACCACACATACAATCAAAACAAAACATAGCTTATCAAAATGCATAAAAAATGCTTTAGGTGTCAGACTGCTCCTAGGTGCCCTGTACCAACAGATATATCAACTTTCTTATCAAGAACAACAAAATAAAGGCAAAATGACATAAACTGGTCACAACAAAGTCCTTGACTTCTCTATTAGATTGCTAATTGAAAACTTATTTCAAAAGTCAAGTCATAATAATATATTTGATTACAAATTCTACATATTTATAATCATAGATTTAACACAAGATTGCTTGTAACAACCCAAATCATCAACGACCAAACAAAACTAAAGATTACTGGAAGTCCATGGCGGTTATAATCTTCTGAATCTGTAATAGCCATCCTTCCTGTGTGCTCATTGATTGGGGCAAAATATTATGTGGCACACTAACTGTATTGAGAGTAAGACACATGGCAACACCTATGTGCATAAGGCTCAAAAGAAATTATGACAGATGGCAGTGTCTACATAAACTTAGAACCTCCATTGCCTTCAAAGAAATTCACAGAAAATAGCCACTTGTCACACTCCACAGCCTCCAAAAATGATATATGTCCTACCCTGCCAAGCCTTTAAAAACCTATGTCTTTATACCCAGGTACCCTTCGTTGTGACATATGTCACAACCCACTTCACGTAGAAACTGGAACACAATATCACCCACTACAACTTTAACTCATTACCCACAAAGGGAATAAAACTGGGACAGATGGTAGCACCCACATTCAAACAAGCTAACACGTGGCAACCTCCACCATATTGTTAAAAATAATGAAACTTTTGAAAAGTCCTTCAGAATCTGACACTTGTCTTGTTTCGCTACAACTGTGAATTAAAACGTTCCATGCTACAAGAAGATTATGAATAAAGTAACCCTTTCTCCAATATCGCCACGTGGTACCCTTCGCAAGCTTGAAACAAAATGAATTGTCAACCACCATATTTATGCCGATATCAATATAAATTCTGAAAAGGGACATGCGACATCCTTCGCATAAAACTCAAAAAGACACACGGCAGCCTCCACAAGCATATAGCAAGAAAGAAAATTTTTGAGACTACTTCCGCAAGTGACACATGGCACCTTTCATAAGCTTGAAACAAAATGAAACCAAAAGATGTTACTCGATACGTGGCACACTCCACAGAAAACTCAAAAGGACACACAACAGCCTCTGCATAAAACTTGATGCTTGTTTCATTGTTGTGGCTTTGACACTTGGTGCGACCTGCACACAGAAACATTTAAGGCACAGAAACACAGAGACACAAAAAATAAGCCACTGTAACTTTAATCGCAATACTGTCAAAATTGAAACAATATGTAGAGACACTCTATAGTTAGCATGAAAAGTAGCACCATACATGCTAATGGAAGGGGAAATACATCACAGGGGAAATTGTTTAGTGTTTTGATGTTTAAATCCTCCTCTCCACTTTACATTCAAGGACCTTGGGTCGAGTGGCAAGCACTATCATACCCTAGATCTCTGTGAGATGTAGGGAAACTTGGATTAGGGAAATTAATTATCAATTTCTCTTCTCTTATGCTCAATTGATCATTAAAACCCTAATTATGCAAATATGACAATAAATTGATGAATAATAGAAAATGCTCTTGTAGACAGAAGTAAAATAGAAAATCATAGAATACCTATTTTTAGGGTTCCAAGGTGGAACAGTCGGGGACACTGGAGCGGGCACCCAAGTCCAAGGTACCAGTTTCTTTGCGGGATCCTAACCTCCTTCCGACACTGATCAGCCCTGTAACTTCTATTTTTGGGAACTCAAATGCAGAGGACACTAGAGTGAGCACCCAAGCCCTAGAAATGCTCCGGTGTCCTACTTCTCTTCATATCCTGAATCCTTGATGCCTACCAATCCTTCCTGTAACTTCACTTCTCCTAAATACGACACCTATAACCTGCAATCACAAGACTTGGTTTGGGGGTTGTGGTGTTTAGAGGCTTGCCTCAGTCAAGCCTCGGAGGACACTTAAGTCTCCGAACACCATTGTCAGATAAAAAGTGCATGCCCTTGTGAGGCAGAGGCAAAAACCAAAGGAATTGATAATGAAAACACAATATAATGTCACCTTGTAGTGAAGATATCATGGGAGGAAGATGCTCTTCATTCCATCATGAAATGGATGCTCAAATCTGCAAACAAACATATAAACCATAAAAGTCTGCTCTTGCAACACAATGAAAGCCTTGAATCACTTTGAGAACACAATAGCTTGCCAGTAATCATTTAATTGAAATCTCTAGTTTACAAATGAATGCCTAAACATCCTTTTATATGCAACTACAAACACTCCTGCCAAGATTTTCGTAATTCAAACTTACCCTATCGGCAAAGGACCCAAATAATGGTCATAAACCAACACCTAGACATTAGGGCTGCCCCAAAATAGGGTAGGACTAGGGCACGAGTGCCCAAGTCCTCCCCCTATTTTGGGGAGGATACAGTTCAAGGGGTCCTCCTAGGTCCCATTTGTCATGTTATCTAGGGCTCATTCCATCAGGATGCCAAATTATGAACTAAGATGTCCTAAATGCATGCAAAAGACCCAGGACCTAAACCTTATGAGTGAAAAGCCCCAAAGGGGACATTTTCTGATATTACATTTAGCCCCCACTTTAATGTATGTATAAACACAAGGTCAATACATGCATTAAAGTATGGTCACAAACACAGCAAACATGCCAAGCACGGAGAAGACATGCCAATCACATAGAAGACAGTAATAGGCACACAAAACATAGAGAAGACAGTTACAGTCACGTAGAACATGGAGAAGACAGTCAATGCATAGAAGTGGTGCAGGAGCACCTTGGCAAATTAATGTTGCCCTAGACAAATCTTTGAGTTTGATTAAATTTGTAATGCTTCAACATTGTAATGAGGTTAATTAGGTCACTAGGTCTTTAGAAATGTTCAAGTTTTGTCTTCATTTGCAAAATGGGAAAGTTATCTTTCAAAAAAATGTAAAATGAGGGAAGGTGAAGAGTCATTTGGCTCTTGGTTCATTCTAAGTTAGTTAGAAACTGAATGGTCTTGATGTATTGCCTTTAAAAGGCCTTGTAACCTTTAGGAATTTGTGGGTGATTGAAGATTTGAACATGGAATGCTAAAAGGCACTATTTTCCTATATTTTTCTTCAAAAATTTGTTGTTCTCAATTGTTGTATGGCCCTGTACGGATAGGGAATGACACCTAGTTGTTTGTAAGTGTTAGTTTCTTCAACCACCTTCCATTTGCAGTTGGTCTCATGCATTTTGATGTTGTTTTGAGTTAGATATTGTATTTTTAGTAGAAAACTGTTAAAAACCCTATCCTAGGGTAACAGTGAATGCATGAGTTCATTTTCCTCTGATTTCCAATGAGATGGTGAATCCTGAGGATGGTGGAGACACTCATAATTGCATATGCTAATATACCTCAAAGGTGCAGACCAAGGAAAGGTACTTGTTGTTAGTTATGTCTCAATAAAGGTCTGTTATTTCTGTGTTTCCAGACTGTCGAGCAAGAACAGTGAGGGTTTTTGTGTTTTATTGAGGAGTTTATGACCTATTAAAGGTGGGGATGTGTGAGAAAGGTGCCAAGGTGTTTGGGGAATGTTGATAGAGTAAAGGTTTATCAAAATCCTTAAGTGATTAAGGCTTTGCAAACACTGTCCAGTTAGAGTAGACTGTAACAGTCCAGTCAAGGCCATGTTTGGTATGGTTTAGGGATGCCCCCTTGTTGAATGGCCACAAAAACCTTGAAGGAATTGATTTAGGATGTTGTTGCATGCCATTTAATCCCCATGGAAGTTTGAAGGGACCTTTTGATGAGAGTTGACAGTTGAATGTAAAAGTTAGGCTTGAGGGACAGAGTTCCAAGGCACTGTCAAAGTGCAGTCTGCCTATACTTTGCTGTCCACTACTCTCACAGGTACTGAACATAGTTATTTGGTCAAAGACCATGTGTTGGTTATGTGTTGAACAAGTCTTTGTTGATTGGTTATAGTGTGAGTGCCATAGTTGTACATTAAAGACATTCCATGAAGGAATGACAAATGCATGAAGGGACAGTCATTGGTAATTATTTGTTTTGGTTGAGATAGGATTCCTAAAGGATGGAAAGAAAGACAACTAAGATCTTGTTTGGGTTAGAGTAATTGGCAATCCAAAATATGCTTGAGTAGAGTCCATTGCATGGTGAAGTTCTCTTGTGAACTTGTAGTATCAAATGGATTGAAACTCTATGCCAGTAAGAAGTTTGAGTTTAACCAATTTCCTCAGCATCAAGAAGACACATTAATGCATGGAAGATAGGAATGATAGCTTTTCTTTTCTTTTTCTTATATATATGAAATGCAGATGCAAGTACTGGAAAGTAAACAAACCTCCCATAATACAGGATGCACTCATTGAGCAAGTCTTTAGAATGTATATATGAGGCAACACACACACAAGACACGCAAAACCTCCCAAAATGTAGGATGCACTCATCAAGCAAGTCTTGAGACTGCATATGGGGCAACAAACATGCCACACAAAATAAGCATGCCAAACACACACACTTGAAGGCACAGAGAAAACATGGCAAACAAGCGATGGTGTGTTCCCTATTTCTAGGCTCATCACCATCTTAGGCACATTATAAGCACACACCAACAATTGGGCTTCACCACAACAATCATCGAAGACATGCTTAAGGGTTGAGTTAGTCACAGAACCGCTCCCTGCCTCCGTAAAGGACTTTTGAAAATGACAAGATGATGCAATCTGCTCCAAGAAATACAACATCCCTGCCTCTGCAGAGGGATTAAGCTAAAAAGGATATACGCAATATCCTACCTCTGTAGAGGGCTTACATGATTGATTGATTGACTGCAAACAAACTTAGGATGCAGGATGCACTCATTGAGAAAGTCTTTAGATTGCACCTGAGGACAAGCACATAGCTAATATCTATAATAGACATCTTACCTTATATATGCCCCCACCTTAAGGTGGTTGAAATCAGGTATCGATATCAAGCATGTTAAGGTAGGAATAAAACACATAAGGTAACACTGACTTTTGCAAAGCCCATGCCCCCCGGAGGTGACATGTACTTTACAATCACCAAATGTTCCCACAAACACATCCCTGTAAAAAGCATGTTAGTGTCTACAACATCATGATAAACAACAACATCAATGCATATGATTAACCACACAAAGAACCAAGGTTATACAATGAATTCAGAGTTCAAGGATAACCATGGGGCTGTATCATGAAGCTCTCCAAATTGAGTACCGCCAAGGCTAGATTCAAAGACAAACAAAGGTGATAGAGCAGCAATATTGTTAAGGTTTGTAAATGCGATAGAAACATCATCAAATTCACTACGTAGAAAGCACGAGTGCTTCCACTAGCCAAGCATCGGATAAGATATACAACCCCATCGTCATATTAGGAACTAATTCCATTTGTTGATTGCTCTTGAAAGGGACACTAGGTCCACATCAGTATAAATGTTTGTCGTCATCCACCCACTAGATAGAAACACTAGAGGAAGGGAAACAATAAATAAGAGAGGATAAACAAGTGTCTTAGGGACAGTCACGTAGGAGGGTTCCCCTAGGTCACGAACCACGACGCTATGTCTATAAGACACAACACACAACAATAAAATCAGAGAGGCAATATAGAAGAATGATGATACAAATAGAAGAAGGTCACAACAGAGGCAGTCTCCTAGTATCCTGAACCTTACGGGAGAATCTGAGGTCATCCCAGGAGGCCTAAACAACATATAACACATCACGAGGGAAGCACATTATGAGAGAGATAAAAGGTTAGAGATACTTACCTGTAAGGCCCCTGCAGGGCTAGAGGTTGTCTATAAGCAAATCATCGTTGTCATCTTCCCATTCCCTAATATTGGAGGAAAGTGGGACATAAGGTATCATAGCCAAATTCATGTCTTTCTCATCATGTTGTTCATTGTTAGGATCATTATTGTTTGGTTGAATATAGGGATCAATGTTTTCTTGTTGAGAGGCAAGGTTCATGGCATATTCTTGTCTTCTTCTTCTTCTTTCTCTTGCTTTTCTATTTCTCTTTCTTTGACCACTTATCTCTTGTAAGACAGGGCCTTGCTCTTTCATAGGTTTTTGCAAATTAGAAGATGGAGCACCAGGATCAAACCTTATTTGACATAGTGGAACATTTTGTTGTTGACAATGACCTCCCGATCCTTGTAAGGATTTTGGGGGAGGAACTCAGCATAGGGACCTTATCCTTTTGGTCTAAAGTTCTCTTCACATGTGGGTTGTTTGTTTTTTGTCATTTCTTGTATAGGAGGACTAGGTATTTTAGTTTTATCCCAAAAGTAATTCAACCTGTAATGTGTTTTCTGAACCAAAGGTTTATACTTGTTGCGAGGGATGGTGATTGTACGGCCATCCAGAGGGAATTCCAGACAATGGTGTATTGTTCAAGGGATAGCTTTCATTTCTTTTAGCCAACGATGCCCCAATTTAATGCGAAAGAGGTCAGAAATAGGGACAACATCAAACCATTGTTCGGCATGTTTTTTGGATAGTGTTACTAACAATGATATCTTACCCAAAGGCTTGATAAAGGTTCCCTTATGTGTTTTAATCATCATCCTTGAGAGGTCATAAGAACCTTGAATTAGTTGATGTGAAAAGAGGAACTCCTTAGTGGAAACATTAGTCATGAAATTAGGATCAATGAGAGTTTCATCCATAGGGTTTCCCATTATTTTTACAGTGATGTAAAGAGGTCCTTCAGAGTCACTGATTGTTCTATCATGAGGTGTAAATACTATTTCGAGTTCAAGGACTTTTCTTTTCATGTAAGGTCTAGGAGGGAACCTATTGTTGTTGTTGTGATTAAAGGCTATGTTTATATGTTCAAATCATAATTGCAAGTTTTTCTAAAATTATGTCAAAGGTAAGTGCAAAGCGATATACCCCAAAATAGCCTCAGATGCTTGATTTTTGTACTCTTTTAATGCAAATAAATGAACCAAAGGGTGTTGGAAGGGTTTTAGTCAAGGGAATAAAGTTATATGTTTGATATCAGTCCAAAACAGTAAAATTATCCTTCTCAACACACTCTTGATGCAATTTCAAGTTAATGCCAAGTCAAAATATAGTGAAAATATGCCAAAATAGGCACTTTTTCACCAAAATTCAATGCAAAAGGGCATAACAAAGGGTGTTGTGAGGAAAATTATGATGGAAAGAAAATAATATCAGTAATAATAGCCACTTGGTGCTAAAATACCAAACACAACATGCTTTTAGTGCCACTTAAGGTAAAACCCAAGTGAAAATATAGCAAAATATGCAAATTTTCATGGTTTTCAATTCCAAGACCTAGCAAGGTGTTGTAATGAATTTTAGGAGGTGAAGCAAATAAAATAAATTACATCAGTCACCTCAATCCATAAAATTTGTCACAACACGCTTGGAGTGTAAACGACGTCAAACCCTAGGGCAAAAATAGCCAAAATATGTAGTTTTTCACTGAATTTTCAATACAAGAGCCCGTTAAAAGGGTGTTGTGAATTTTTTTAGGAGGAGAAGAAAATAAATACCCTTCACAACATGCCTATGGTGCAATTTTATAGAGTCGATAAGGCCAATTTTAGTGAAAATCATTGTTTTGAAGCCCTGGGTTTTAGATCTTGACACAAAATGGTATGTGAATGTTTTAAGGTCTGTTTTATGATGAAAATTAAATGTTCTCAAATCTGAAAATGAATTCAAAGGTTGACCATGCAAAGTGCTAATGCAAATTTAATGAAAATGCATGAAAAATGCTAGTTTTTGTTGAAATTTTCTATGCAAAAATGCAAATATTTTGAATCTAAATGCAAATTTAGACTAAAATGAAAGACTACAGGCAAATGTAAATTTGAATGAGACTCTAAAATCAGTAGAAAAATATGAAAGAAGATTTTTCCTACTAACCCTAGATTTTGGAATTACTAGGTCTAATGAAAATTGTCAAAATTTCTACAAAAGCCTAGCAAATTTATGATGAAAATGCAATGAAAATTAATGAATTTTTGTGTTTTTCTGTAGTTCATATGAGATATGATGCAAAAATTATGAATTAAGAAAATTTAGAAAGAATTGATGCAATTTAGTAAGCCAAACAATGCAAATTCTTTTGAAATTTTCAAAATTTTCAATTTTTTGAATTTTTCTCAATGCAATAAAATGAATGACTATATGAATGAATGAAATCAATCCAAATATAAAGAAACACACTCAACAAGTTACAATTTAAGTCCAAAAACATGAGTTAACCAAAATGTTTAGTGGGAAATTGGATTTGTTAATGTTTAGTGTTTTGATGTTTAAATCCTCCTCTCCACTTTACATTCAAGGACCTAGGGTTGAGTGGTGAGCACTATCATACCCTATATTGAGGGAAACTTGGATTAGGGAAATTAATTATCAACTTCTCTTCTCTTATGCTCAATTGACCATTAAAACCCTAATTATGCAAATACAATAATAAATTGATGAATAACAGAAAATGCTCTTGTAGATGGAAGTAAAACAGAAAATCACAGAATACCTATTTTTAGGGTTCTGAGGCGGAACAATCAGGGACACTAGAGTGGACACCCAAGTCCAAGGTATGAGTTTCTTTGTGGGATCCTGACCTCCTTCCGGCACTGATCAGCCCTGTAACTTTTGTTTCTAGGAATTGAGTTGCGGAGGACACTAGAGCAAGCACCCAAGTCTTGGAAATGCTCTGGTGTCCTACTTCTCTTCAAATCCTAAATCCTTGATGCTTGCCAATCCTTCCTGTAACTTACTTCTCCTGAATACGACACCTATAACCTGTAATCACGAGTCTTGGTTTGGGGGTTGTGGTGTTTAGAGGCTTGCCTTAGTCAAGCCCCAGAGGACACTTAAGTCTTTGAACACCATTGTCAAATAAAGAGTGCATGCCCTTGTGAGGCAGAGGTAAAAACCAAAGGAATTGATAATGAAAACACAATATAATGTCACCTTGTAGTGAAGATATCATGGGAGGAAGATGCTCTTCATTCCATCATGAAATGGATGCTCAAATCTGTAAACAAAAACATAAACCACACAAGTCTGCTCTTGCAACACAATGAAAGCCTTGAATCACCTTGAGAACACAATAGCTTGCTAGTAATCATCTAATTGAAATCTCTAGTTTACAAATGAATGCCTAAACATGCTTTTATATGCAACTACAAACACTCTCACCAAGATTTTCGTAATTCAAACTTACCGTGTTGGCAAAGGACCCAAATAACAGTCATAAACTGACACCTAGAAATTAGGGCTGCCCCAAAATAGGGCAGGACTAGGCCGCAGGTGCCCAAGTCCTGCCCCCTATTTTGGGTAGGGTATAGCTCAAGGGGTCCTCCTAGGTCCCATTTGTTATTTTACCTAGGGCTCATTCCATCGGGATGCCAAACTATGAACTAAGATGTCCTAAATGCATGCAAAAGACCCAAGAGCTAAACCTTATGAGGGAAAATCACCCAAGGGGACATTTTCCAATGTTATAGAAATGAAGACATACTATAGGAAATTGTATATAACCATGAATGGAAGGCCATCCTGCAAGAAGCACACAATGGGATTGCCGTAGGACATGGTAATTATGAAGAGTCCATAGCAAGGAAGATAAAATTAGCCAGCCTATGGTGGCCAACACTATACAAAGATACTAAAGACTATGCAAAAAGATGTGATATTTGTCAAAGGGTAGGCAACCCCACCAACTAGGATGAGATGCCCCTAAGATAGGTACTAGCCCAAAATCCTTTCAAAAAATGGGTGATAGATTTCATTGGGCCTATTGAACCTCTAGAAAAACATTCTAGAGCCCACTTCATTATTACTGGTATAGAATATCTGACCAAATGGGCATAAGTAGATCCAACTAGGGACTGTACAGCAAGAACTGGCACCAATTTTTTATACAAAAACATCATTACACAGTATGGATTCCCATTAGACATAGTCAGTGACCAGGGCAAGCATTTCATAAATGAGATGATAAAGGAACTCTTATAGAATTTCATGAAAACACATAATAAGAGATCACCATATCATCCATAAGCTAATAGAGCAAGAGAAGCCTTAAACAAAATGGTGGGAAGAACACTAACAAAATTGTGTGATAGCAACCAAACAGATTGGGATGTCAAGATACCAGCAATCCTTTGGGCATACTAGACCTCTTACAAAAGAACCAACAAGTTCACACCATTTCAACTAGTATATGGTTTGGATGCAACGGTATCCATGAACTTCATAATCCCCAACATATGCACATCATTTACCTTATGATTGGAAGAGGATGAGTCTCTAAAGGAAAGAGTGGAGGAATTAGAAAAACTAGGAGAATTCTGACAGATACTTGATATAACTAGAAATTAGAAAGGCAAAGGCAAAAGGCATGGCATAATTAGAACCTATGCCTGAAAACATTTAAGACAAGGGACCTAGTATTACTATATGACAATAAATTCAAGAAATAGGGGAAGTTGATGGTCTAGTGGTTAGGACCATACTAAATTCATCAGATCAACAAATCCATAGTAGTTAAACTCCAATGGATGGATATTACATTGGTGACCAGACATGCCAATGGGGCATGACTAAAACACTACTTATTAGAATAAACACATCAAACCACATTGAAAACCATATTGTAAATATTGTACATAATGTAATATTGTAATAGGGAAAAAACTATTGAAAAAATACTATAAAGTAAAGATTCTACCACAACACATCAAGGTTGACAAGCTTGCCAACCTGACATCTGATGGGATTTCCCTAATCCTACCTGGCATACGGGCTCATCCCTTAGGGTATTTAACAGTTAGAGCATGCTTTCACATGATTATTGAAAGGATGGATTGCAAGAGTTGGACATAAGTGACAGCACCATCTTTCAGCTCGAATGAACTATGCCTCCTCAAAGGAAATTTATCACAAAATTAATGACAAATCTAGATGGATATCTCCTAAGGCAAGTGCAATCATAGTTCTATACTCTCCCTAACTCGAATAGTTGGCATCTTCAGCTATTAAAGGAAATGAGGAATGTAAGGAAGGCAAGTTTCCTAGTCTTTTTTTTCAAATTTATAGTGAGATGGATACCCCTGTAAGGCTAGTAAGTAAAAAGAGACAAATGTCTTTCTTGGGCACAATTTTAGATCGATGGATAACAAGGATTTTTAAAACCAAACACCATTTGGATATCACAGCCATTAAATGGGTGTTGGGAAGTGATTTTTTGCAAGCCAATGATTGCTACTGGGTAAACACAAATGTTTCATCATGTTTTGTCGCCTCCTTGTTGGACTTAGTTGAAACCAAGGAAGTGGTGATTAGGCTGGCTAGAGAACTAATCAAATTAGACTACCTGGGAGGTCTAGAAGATGCGATCGTGGTGGCTAGACTAGGTGTGGGTATTCCTCATTTTAGAGACTGCGAACAGTGTAGAAATGGAGATGACGATGTGATGTGGCTCCCTTTCCTTGCAAAATTTTCCATGATGATTATGGAAGAACACTGAGCCAACGTGGTCAAGGGCTACACTTTCATGAAGAAACTTTCTAATCTGGAGCTAATCTTTGGGGTGGAATGGCTGCAGGCATTTCATAATCTAGTGCAGGCTGAGGAGGTAGTGGTGCTAGATTAGGTGGTAGGTGTTTAGATAAGGGGATGTTCCAAGTTTTGTAATCCCACCAGAATTTTCTGTTGGTCATAGAAAATATTGTATAAGGATGATGATGTTTTGACAAGTTTAGCCTTGGCCTTTTAGGGCATTTTGTAAAATGTGATTACTTAATTACAATATAATTCAGCAACTAGGCTATTGGCATATCAAAAATAGCACACCACAACTAAAATAAACAGTAAAAGGGTACACATCACTATCAAATCACTCTAACAGACCAAAAAACCCATGCAAAGCAATAAATACCACCACTGCCACACTACAACTCACACCCCACTACCTTTAAATCTATAAATACTTGATTACCCCACTAACACTCTTCACAAAAGCGATTAAAAAGAACTAAGTACCTAATGACTAGGTGAGAGAAAACCCTAGGCACAAAGCCTGTCATTACACTCCTCTACACAAAAATGGTTGCCCCTACGGTAATCCACATATTAGAAAAGCCAAGGCCAGTATTCAAAAGGGTTCCATTCAAAGCCATGATTACCGACAAGGAGGGTGCATTCTCGTCCATGCCACACAACATCATTTATGTGGAAGATGTCTGGAAATACATTCATGAGCCCATTGTAGAGCTGAATCATACAAAGTTGGAGGATCTTCATTACCAATTATTCAAGAATGACAGTAAAAAATACAAGCTGGAATATATAGAAATCAGTCAGAAAAGCCTTGATGCATGGAAGGACTACCCAAATTTTTGCAATGAAGATGAATGGGTAAAAATTATATTGAGCAAGGTCCATGATGATTTCATATATCTGGACAAACCCCAAAAAATCATAAAGGAAGCCATTCATGCAGTCATCAGACTAAGGATAGTAGGAGGCATTCTGACTAAAAGGACATCAAAAACACTGAAGTAGAAAAATTGACCCAGGCCACGTTTGACAACAGAAGTTTGACCTTGACAAAAATCACAAACCTAGCAGTGTAGTACATGGCCCTGGGGATAGCATGAAAGATCTACTACACCAATCGGGAGGACTCCGCCACCGCCACCGCCATCCACACAACATATCAAATGGTGGTGGAAGGGAAAGATTTCAATTTATGTGAGGTGATGCAGGAACAAGTGCTAGAGAACCTACACAAAATAAAGACCTCCGGGTATCATTTCTGGTATGGAACATTGCTTATATGTTTAATGAACAATTTTATTTCTTAAAAGAATTGCATAGTTTCAAAGGTAAAGTCTAGTATCTTTACTAGACCATAGTAGCCTAGACAAAATACCATACCTAGTAGTATGCAGATTTTGAAAGCTAACAAACTGCATACTTGGGGTTTTTCAAAACCTTCCAACAATAGATGTAAGGGACCAGGTCCCCTTCCTCTCAGCTAAGAAGTACAAAAAAACCATAACATTTTTGGTGGACAAAGATGCCACACACATGGAAGTGGTTGAACCCCACATGGTATGGGTTCTGACACTACCATATGAGGTTACAACCATGGAGATTGATGCATATGTGGCAACCCTCCTCCAGAGCCCAAAGGACCCCAATATAGAAAGGTTCAGTACATACGAGGAGGTTATGGACTGGAAAATGGAATAGGAGATCTAGGAGGATAAAGAAAAAGAAGAAAAATAAATCTCAAAAATAGGGGAGAAAAACTAACGAGGGGACAAAACTGGCAGCAACCATCTCAGTACAAGTGGAATCTTCTAGAACAAGGGCTACAAGGTCACAATACACCACAACAGAAACTTCAGTGGGACCCACATCATCAGCACTAGTAACCTCCCAACCAGAGAAACCACCAGTTACCAAACGAGCTTGGCAGCTGAGGAATAAGGTAAAGGCTCAAAGGCCAAAAGGAGATACAAAGTTGTTGCAAGTATGTGCTATCGGTGTTTTCATTCATGTCAACAAGGTTATGTTGTCATTGGTGTCAACTATGTCAAGAGTATGAGTAGTTTGTGTTGAGTAGAGATCAAAGATAAGATTAAGCAGAGTTGAGGATGTTGCAATGATACAAGCTATTTGATTAAGTTGTCTTTCTAAAGGTGATTTGGTTGCTTTCTAGAAGTGATGAAGGTGTTAGGAATATGCTTCTATTGGTTGGTTTCCAACTTCTTTTGAGAAATTTGATTAATAAAGGAAACAATGTGTTGAAGATGTGTTGTGACTTAACAGAGTAATGTTCTAATTTTGTTATGCATTTCTTTCTTATTAAAGATCTACTTTTTCAGTTTGAATATGTTATTAAGAGGTGTTCAAAGATGTTATGTTCAAGATTTTGTGTCCTAGTTTGTTGTGCAGAAAAAGTTGTGTTCACCAGTGTGTGGACTATATTTTTGGGTTGTGTAGAGGTGTCTGGGAGAAATTGTTTTGCTCTACATTTCTCTACAGATTTGTTTCTATCTTTGTAGTTCTAGATTTATGCTTATAAGGTCTATATCTTTCTTCAGTTCAAGTGGTTCATGGTTTGGTGGTCTAGAAGTTCATTTCTTGAGTTGCAGTTGATGACAGAATAATCTAAGTGCTTTGGTGTGAACTTTCTTTAGGTGAAAGATGTTGCAAAGGATTTTGTTGGTTTTTTAGGTGCTTGTGGATGTTTCTAGATCATGTTCAATCTTGGTGCATGGTCTGCATGTCATCTTTTGGTTTTGAGGAAGCATGCACTTGAAAGTTCATAGTGTTAATAGAAGTTTGGCCGACTTTGTTGTTTACACTAATTGCGGTTGTGCTTCGATGATTGTGAAAGTGTGATGAAGTGTGTAAGAGTAGATTTAGGTTTATGCTAAGGTGTGATGTGGTCTGCATTCATTCCTTTCCTCCATGGGAATGTTTTGGTCTAGACCTAATTTGAATTTTATGGGTTAAGATGTGTTGCTGACCTTGGAGAATGATTTCAAGGTTGATGATGATGTAAATAAGTGTCAAGGATTCCTGAATGGATGGATGCATGAAGAATATGATGTTTGTGATGTAAATTTGATCAGTGCAGTGAGAGCTTTCATGTGTTAGGCTACTTGATGCAGTGAGCAAAAGGTGTCTACTATTTTTCAGTGTTGCTGTGAAGGTGATGTTTGTGTTGTGGTGAATATTGAGCTTCATTAGAATTGTACTCCATGCACAGGTTAGATGTAATTATATCAGTTCATTCCTGGCTATGAGCCTCCTCTTCTATCTCTTTCTTCTAGATAGTGAGTCCTTTGGCAGTGAGTCTTTCTTTCTTTCTTTTGGGAAGTGAGCCCTCTGGTAGTGAGGCTTTTGTAATTCAGTTTTGCTACTACTTGATATTGTGAGCTAATCCTTATCGTGGTTTTTCCATGTAAAATCCGGTGTTGTCTTGTGTTTGGTGTTGTTATGATTTAGTTTCTATTATTTACTTTTCATGCTTAATCATCATTACAAGTTCAAAGGTTAATGTGGATTTAAATGCTTGTGAGGGTTTGAAGTTTATGATACAACTAATTCCCCCCCCTCAATTTTCTTGTGCATTTAACAATTGGTATCAGAGTGAGGTTCTTTGGTGCAGTCACGGTTAAGAAGTCCACAAAGTGAACTATCCAAGTCATTCAACTAGAGTAAACATAATGGAAACAACTCAAAGATATAAAGCAAATGTAGATTCAGTCATTCAGTATATCCTAGAATTCAAATACAAATTGGCTAGCAACAAGCGGGCTTACAATTAGGGCTCACAAGCCTGATTTCACAGTTACAGAATATGTACAAGATATGGATTTGAATCTTCCTCACAAAGAATTCTAACTATCAAACTTGTAAACTATGCTACCTATCCATTGACTACTTTCCTATGCATCTATTACATCAATTTATATCATCTTCAGAACCAAAGATTCCTCCACATCGGCCAAGGAAGATCACAAACTCTAAGAAGTGTTGTAATGTGTGTACATGAATAGGTCAGACCTAAATGAATAGAACTCCTCTGCAAATGAATGGAATGACAAGTGGATCTCAAGGAAGGTCAGCCATGAACCAAACAACATTGAATGATGTGTAATTTAGCTCCACAAGTCGTGAAATGCTCCACAAGTCTTCTCCTTCAGCTGATTGTTTGAGAATGTCAGGATACTCTATTATGAGAAAACAATTAATCTTCTGATAGCGATATTGTACCGGTACTTGATCCAAATACTCTAAATTTTGGATATGATGTGCATGAATGAATCTAGGTGCTAAGTCTAGCTCCATAAGGTCTGAAATGCAACTGTGGTAGAATGCATACCAAAATACATAAACTGCTACTGACTGAATTGCCTGAACTAAACTAGAAAATGAAAAGAAATAAACTAAAATGCAAATGTTTTTTGTTGACGCAAGATTACTCTTGAACTAGGGATGCTCCTGCATAATTCTTAGAACAGAGTTTAACAGCTTGAGGTAGATCTAGGATGGCGCACAAGAAGGATGTTCCACTATTTGATGGATCTGACTATGCACTTTGGAAGATAAGGATGGAAGCCTTTTTTATTTCTCTTGGTTATGAGATCTGGAGATCCATTGAGTCTAATTACATTATACCTTAGAATGGTATAAGAACTATTGAAGAAATCAAAGCTCATGAAATCAATGGTAAGGAAAAACATGCTCTTTTAAGTGGTCTTACTAATTTTGAATTGGTGAAAGTTGTGAATTTGAAAATTGCTAATGAGATTTGGAAAAAGTTGAAAAGTGTTTATGAAGGAGATGATAAGGTCAAACAAGATAAAATGCAAAATTTGAAACTCATGTTTGAGACCATGCGAATATCTAAAGAAGAAAACATTACAAGATACTTACAGAAGGTGGATGAAGTTATCAATGGCATCAAAGGACTTGGTGGAAATATAGATGATAAAGAAGTGATATTGAAGGTACTCAGAACTCTTCCTAAGTCTTACAATCATAAGGTTTCTACTATTGAAGAATTATAAAATTTGAATAAGTTTACTAAAGATCATTTGCTTGGCACCTTAACTGCTTTTGAAATAAGAGAGTTTGGTACAACTAGTGGAACAACAAAGGTTGAGACTGATTTTAAGGCTGTTAAATCAAAGAAAATTGTAGAATCAAATATGGAAGGCCTTGATGAAGTAGAAGCTAACTTTGTGAGAAGGATGAAAAAGGGTACTGGAAAGTTCAGTGGTAAGTTTCCTTTTAAATGTTTTAGTTGTGGAAAGATAGGTCATTATGCTTCAAGATGTCTAGATAGAGCTCTGAGAATTAAGAATAGGGAAAATAGAGGTAAGATGGTTAAGAAAAGTTACTATGTTAGAGAAGATGCAAGTATATCTTATGATGAACCTAATTAGGAGGATGATAATGATAACGAATGCTTATTCATAGCCCTAAGAGATAAAATTGTTTCTGCTAATTTTGGAAGTTGTGTGAAGGAAAAGGGTCTGGAAGTAAGTACTAACCCTGAAGG
Organism: Cunninghamia lanceolata; assembly: GCA_027924645.1. Taxonomy (NCBI): domain Eukaryota; kingdom Viridiplantae; phylum Streptophyta; class Pinopsida; order Cupressales; family Cupressaceae; genus Cunninghamia; species Cunninghamia lanceolata. The sequence continues at coordinate 1,299,991 of BSBN01000550.1, forward strand.
CACTATAATGTATTCTTTTCATGCTAGAAAAGAAAAAGATGACTGGGTCATTCAGTGGATACTCAAATCATATGACAAGTGACAAAAGTAAGTTTGTTAAACTTGAAAAATATGAAGGTGGAGTAGTTAGGTTTGGTGATGATGCAACTACTAAGATATGTGGAAAAGGTTCAATCAGTTTTGATGGAAAGCACAATACTAATGATGTTCTTTATGTTAAAGGTTTAAAGCATAATCTCTTGAGTGTTGGACATATGTGTAGCAAGGGTTATAATCTTATGTTTCAAGATGATGGTTGTGAGATCAAAAAAATCTCTAGAACAATGATTGCTACTGGAAAGAAGACAAATGGAAATGATTATCAACTCAAAGGTGCTGATGGATGTTGTTTCATGACTCAAATCAATGAGAGTTGGTTATGGCATAGAAGATTGTGTCACATCAACTTTGATAGCCTGGTAAAGATAAGTTTAGTTCAAGTTCTGAGAGATCTGCCAAAGATTACAAAGCCTATCAATGCCATTTGCAAGGATTCTCAAGTTGGAAAGCAAGTGAGACCTAAAGTTTCAAAGTCAAAGAACAATCTTCTACTAGACTATTGAAATTGGTACATACAAATATTTTTGGTCCTACCAAGCTAAGGAGTTTTCAAGGTGACGAGTATTTCATGTTGCTAATTGATGATTATTCCAAAATGGCATGGGTTACCTTTCTTAAAGAAAAATCATAAGCTCTAGATAAGTTTAAGGCATTTAAAGCTATGATTGAGAATGAAATTGATATGAAAATCAAATGCTTGAGATCTGACAAAGGTAGAAAATTTACTTCAAATGAGTTTAATACCTTTTGTCAGGATCATGGGATAAAGAGGCATTTATTTGCCCCTAGGACTCCTTAGTAGAATGGAGTGGTTGAAAGGAAGAACAAGACTGTTGAAGAAGCTGCAAGGACAATGATAAAAGAAGCAAACCTATCAGAAGTCTACTGGAGAGAAGCAATTCAAACTGCTATCTACATACAGAACAGAGTACAAGTAAGAGAAAATGACACAAAGACTCCCTATGAGCTATGGTATGGAAGGATTCTTACTGTTAAATATTTTAAAGTTTTTGGAAGAAAATGTTATATCAAAAGAGATGAAGAACTAGGAAAGTTTGATGCAAGGTGTGATGAAGGTATTTTTCTTGGGTATTCTACTAAAAGAAAAGCTTACCGGTGCTACAACAAAAGACTAAGAAAAACTATTGAAAGTGCTAATGTTAAGGTTAATAAAGATATATAGAAGATTTTAGAGGTTAATGGATATGAATCAGATGAGTCTTCTTGTGGATAAGAAGAAGAAATTAAAGAAAAAGATGTACAAGTTGAAGAACAAGAAGCTCTAGAAAGAATCCCTAAAACTCCCAATAATGTGTAGAGACATCACACTAAAGACCAAATCATTGGTGATAAGAGCAAAGGTGTATTGACAAGAAGGATAGCCACTAAAGAATAGGTAAATCTATGTTTACTTTCTAAAGTTGAACCTAAAATAGTGGTTGAGGCATGCAATGATGAGTATTGGATCAAGGCTATGGAAGAAGAGCTAATGCAAATTGAGGAGAATTAGACTTGGGAACTTGTCCAAAGACTAGAGAACAAAAATGTAATTGGAAATAAGTGGGTATTCTGGAACAAATTGAATGAGAATGGAGAAGTGATAAGGAACAAGGCAAGACTTGTGTGTAAAGGCTACTCACAAGTGGAAGGAATAGACTATGAGGAAACTTATGATCTAGTGGCAAGAATGGAGGCCACTAGGATGTTTTTGGCTTTTGTAGCACATAAGAATTTCAAAGTATATCAAATGGATGTGATGTCTTCTTTTTTGAATGGTGAGTTGGAAGAGGAAGTGTACATAGAACAACTAGAAGGATTTTAGTTGTCAGACAAGACAGATATGGTTTGCAGGTTGAAGAAGGCTCTATATAGATTGAAGTAAGCTCCTAGAGCTTGGTATGCAAGGTTAGATAGGTATTTATTACAGCAAGGATTCAATAAAGGTACTACAGATAGCAATCTGTACATCAAAATAAGTGAAGATCAAATTTTGATTGTGGAAGTGTATGTAGATGATATAATTTTTATGGAAATGAAGGTATGTATAAGAGTTTTGCAAATGAAATGCAGAAAGAATTTGAAATGTTAATGTGTGGGGAAATGAACTTCTTTCTTGGTTTATAGATCAATTAGATAGATAAGGGTATTTTCATTTCTCAGTCAAAGTATGTAAAAGAGTTGTTAAAAAAGTTTGGAATGGAAGATTCTAAACTAGTTTGTACTCTTATGGTTACTGGTTGTAAGTTGAGCAAGAATGATGAATCTCCTAAGGCTGATTAGAGCAAGTACAAATCAATGATTGGAGGATTACTATATCTAGCTGCTACTAGACCAGATATTATGCATGCAATCTGTCTTGTGGTTAGATTTCAAGAAGATCCTGGAGAGTCATATGTTATGGTAGTGAAGAGTAATCTAAGATCTTTAAAGGGCACTCCAAATCATGGATTGTGGTATCCAAAAGATACTAACTTTACTCTAAGTGCTTATACAGATGTAGATTGGGTCAGTTGTGTAGATGATAGGAAAAGTACAAGTGGTGGTATATTCTTTCTTAGATGCGGATTAGTGTCTTGGCTAAGTAAGAAACAAGATTCAATGTCTTTATCTACTATAGATGTAGAATATATTGTCATAGCATCATGTTGCACAAAGGTGTTACAGATGAGACAAACCTTGAAGGATATCAAAGTTGTGTATGATAAGCCAATTTCTATTTTCTGTGATAATACAAGTGCTATTAACATTTCAAAGAATTTGGTGATGCATTCAAGAACAAAGCATATTTCAATTAGGTATCACTTTCTGAGAGAGAAGGTTGGAAAGAATGAAGTGAAGCTTGAGTATATGCCTACAAAGGATTAGGTTGCTGATATGTTCACTAAGGCTCTTCCTAAGGATACTTTCAAGTATCTGTGGGAGAAGTTAGGAGTTATTGCCCCTCCATTGAACTAGATGTATAAGGAGATGCATCAGTCCAGTGGACTTCAAGATTCATTCTTTTCTGGACTGATGTTGGAGGCTACCTCTCAGGGGGAGTAGGCAGTGGTCATGATGATTGTTCTAGATAGGGGGAGTAAGAGTTGATATAGTTTGGTGTGCACTCCTAAGGGGGAGTATTCAGAGAAGTGAAAAGAAAAGATCATATAACCTGATAAGAGTGAAAGAAGAGGTATGTTTCCCTTTGACATTGATGTCAAAGGGGGGGAGAGAGCAATGTGAAAAAGAAAATAATTAGTGATCAAGAAGAGAGAGTAAGATGTGTAAAAGAAAGGGGGAGAGTAAGAAAGAAAAGAAGTTAATGTAGATTTGTGTCTTGATGGTTTTTCACATTATGTGTTGCCATCAATGAAAAAGGGGGAGATTTTTGCAAGTATGTGCTATCAGTGTTGTCATTTATGTCAACAAGCTTGTGTTGTCATTGGTGTCAACTCTGTCAAGAGTATGAGTAGTTTGTGTTGAGCAGAGATTAAAGATAAGGTTGAGAAGAGTTGAGGATGTTGCAATGATATCAGCTATTTGATTAAGTTGTTTTGCTGAAGGTGATTTGGTTGCTTTGTAGAAGTGATGAAGGTGTTAGGAATATGCTTCTACTAGTTGGTTTCCAAGTTCTTTTGAGAAAATTTGATTAATAAAGGAAACAATGTGTTGAAGATGTGTTCTGACTTAACAGAGTAATGTTTTGATTTTGCTTCGCATTTCTTCCTTATTAAAGATCTACTTTTGTGGTTTGAATATGTTGTTCAAAGCTGTTCAGAGATGTTATGCTCCATATTTTGTGCTCCAGTTCATTGTGCAAAAAAAGTTATGTTCACCAGTGTGTGGATTGTGTTTTTGGGTTGTGCAGAGGTGTTTGGGAGAAACTATTTTGCTCTGCATTTCTCCGCAGATTTGTTTCTAACTTTGCGATTCTAGTTTTATGCTTATAAGGTCTATATCTTTCTTTAGTTCAAGTGGTTCATGGTTTGGTGGTCCACAAGTTCATGTCTTGAGTTGCAGTTGATGGCAGAGTAATCTAGGTGCTCAGATGTGAACTTTCTTCATGTGAAAGATGTTGCAAAGGATTTTGCTTATTTTTAGGTGCTTGTGGATGTTTCTAGATCATGTTCAAGCTTGGTGCATGGTCCACATGTCATCTTTTGGTTTTGAGGAAGTGTGCACTTAAAAGTTCATAGCGTTAACACAAGTTTGGTTGACTTGGTTGTTTATGCTAATTGTTGTTGTGCTTCGGTGACTGTGAAAGTGTGATGAAGCATGTAAGAGTGGATTTAGGTCCATGCTAAGGTGTGATGTGGTCTATATTCATTCCTTTCCTCTATGGGAATGTTTTGGTCTAGACCTAATTTGAATTTTATGGGTTAAGATGTGTTGTTGACCTTGGAGAATGATTTCAAGGTTGATGATGATATAAATAAGTGTCAAGAATTTGTGACTAGATGGATGCGCAAAAAATATGATGTTTGTGATGTGAATTTGAATAGCATATTTAGAGCTTTCATGTGTTAGGCTACTAGATACAATGAGCAGAAGGTGTCTACTATTTTTTAATGTTATTGCGAAGGTGATGTTTGTGTTGTGGTGAATATTGAGCTTCATTGGAACTGTACTCCATGCATAGGTTAGATGTAATTATATCAATTCATTCTTGGAAGTGAGCCTCCTCTTTTATCTCTTTCTTCTAGATAGTGAGTCCTTTGGCAATGAGCCTTTCTTTCTTTCTTCTGGGTAGTCAGCCCTCTAGCAGTGAGCCTTTTGTAATTCAATGTTGCTACTAGTTTATATTGTGAGCTAGTCCTCACCGTGGTTTTTCCCTTCTTGGGTTTTCCATGTAAAATCTGGTGTTGTCTTGTGTTTGGTGTTGCTATGATTCAATTTCTGTTATTTTATTTTCATGCTTAATCATCATAACAAGTTTAAAGGTTAATGTGGATCTAAATATTTGTGAGGGTTTGAATTTTATGATACAACTAATTCCCCCCCTCAGTCTTAGTTAGCATGTACATTCAACAAAAGAAAGCAAAGATTGAAGAGATCTCTGAAGATCAAGAATAGGTTGAGTATCCTCTTAAGAAGAATAAGAAGACTAAGGAGCAATTCTTTGAGGCTGAACAACATGTTGAAAGGGAGGTTGTTAAGAAGAAAAAGACTCTGGACATGACTCTGCTACAATCAAAGGAGCAGAAGGAGGATGACCTAGAGAAAACTCTGGAGCTACTAAGTGGACCCATTGATGTCCTCACAACATTCAATGTCATTTCTCACCACGAGATGCCACCATAGATCCTACAAACCTACAAAGAATATGATGAAGAATGCTAGGACAAAATAATCCAAAGTTTGGTCTGATATGTGAATTATTTGAATAAAGGCCTGGAAGATGTAATGTAGGAATTTCTAGAAGAAACTGCAATTGAAATAAGAGTGAAAAGAGCTAAATTTCTCACCAGAGATGAAGAGATGAAGGAGCAAGCCATATTGGCCATAAGCTCTAACATCACTAAGGAACACAAGCGCACCTTGTCACAAGCACGGGAAAAGGAGTTCTGGACTAAACATAGAGTAGATAAACTAATGATGGGAGATCAAAAAGATATATAGGTTATCTAGAAGGAAACTGAGGAAACAACCTAGAAGCTATACAAAGAAATGAACAAAATTCTAGCGTAGGAAATAGGACCAAATCTAGACAATGTCAACCCCAAAGAAACCAGCAAGACATGACAAGAGGAGACAATGAAACCAAAGGATAATAAAGGATAATCTAGAGAAAATAAAGTAGAAAAGGATAATAATAAAGAAGGTTCTAGAGAGGACAAAATAGGAAAATAAGACAATAAGGAAGATCCTGAAGAAGATATAGAAAAATAGGAGACAACACAATGGGTTTTGGAGAAGACAAAATAGAGAAAAAGGATGATTCAAGGGATGCATCCACTCCATTAAACACTATTTCTACAATATAGAATTTTATGGCCTAACAACAATAGATTCAACCAAAATTGATTCAAGTCCTATTAGTGGATTCCATGGTGAACTTGTCTGACATGTGACCTATACAGAAATTACAGTTAGGGGACATATTTCATACCACCGCTAGGGAGGAGCTCCTCCAAGAACATGTACAACAAATGGAGAAACTACAAGAGGCGATCGACACACTCCGAAAGGTGATTCCACACTTTGTCAAGGACTAGTCCCTCCCCATACCACATCAATTACAACAATTAGTAATTAGTTTGTAGACGGACTTCAGGTCCCATAAGAAGCAAATAAGAAAAGAAGCCCATGATGAGTTAATAAAACAAAATACACAACAATTCATTAAGAAATGTACTTCGACACAAACTCGGCTGGAGCTACAAATCAAACAAATCAAGGATGGCATAAAAGCTACTGGTATCATATACCAATTTTTCTTAAAATGGCCCAACACCAAAAAAGGCCTATGGAACTAGATTGCACAACACAGAGGATCAAATAGCTCAGATAAGCTATGAACCCATACATGATCCAACCGGAGCAACAAGGGATGATATTGAACTGCTCCACATTAAACTACAACAACTCCATATCCAATGAGAGCTAGTCAAAGAACAGGTCCAATAGCTCTGAGAGGCAGTGGACAGTGAACTATGGTTCCTTTAGCTGATTTTGAAAGAAGCTAAGTAGATAGTAGACAACATCAATATCCCCACCTACCCTCGTCCATGCACAAGCACATTGGGTCGCCACATTGGCAAAACTCAAGGTAGAACATAAGAATATATTGCCTAATTGAGCTATATGCCTTAAGGACAAGACATCACTTTAAAAGGGGGATGATGTTAGTAGGTCAAGTACTGGAATAGGGGATGTTGAAGAATACTAGAAGAGAGGTCAAGGAAAAGGACCTTAGTACTAGAAGAGACATCAGGTGCAAAACAAGAGACATGTTACTTTAGTGGAACTAGTGCAGTCACGGCTAGGAAGGTCCACAAAGTGAACAATCTAGATCGTACAGCAAGAGTAAACACAATGGAAACAACTCAAAGATAGGATACAAATGTAGATTCATTCATTCAGTATATCATAGATTCAAAATACAAACAGGTCGGCAACATGCGGGATTACAATTAGGGCTCATAGGCATGATTCCTTAGTTACAGTATATGTGCAAGATATGAATTTGAAGCGCCTTACAAAATAATTCAAACTATCAAACTATCTCTATGTGATTCACTTCTTTCTTATGCATCTATTACATGAATATATATCATCTCTAGAACATGAGATTCCTCTGCGTCAACCAAGGATGATTACAAACTTCGATGAAAGAGATGTAACATGTGTACATGGATAGGTCAGACCTAAACAGATGGGAATCCTCCGCAAGTGAATGTAATAGCATGCAGATCTCAGGGAAGGTCAGCCATGATCCAAAGTTCCTTGAATGATGTGTCATTTAGCTTCACAAATCGTGAAATGATCAGCAAGTCTTCTCCATTAGTTGATCGTCTGAGACTGTTAGGATGATCTATTCTGAGAAAATAGTGGATCTTCTGATAGCAATATCTTTTTGGTACCTAATCCAAATGATCTAAATTTTGGATATGATGTGCATGAATGTGTCTAGATGCTAATTCCAGCTCTGCAAGGTCTGAATTTAAATTGTGGCATAATGCAGATCAAAATATTGAAATTGCTACTGACTGAACTAAACTCAAAAATGAAAAGAAAACAAACTGAGATGAAAATATTTTTGGTTGATGCAAGATTGCTCTTGAACCAAGAATGCTCCTGCATCAGACATCTGGGGTTGTTGAAAAAGTGTTTCCCTCACTTTGTTGGGGCTAGAGGAAAACCAAGATAGTCCACCTCAACCTGAGAAACCTAAGATGAGTCTTCTTCCGATCTTCCTTTCCACTTCATAAGATATTCTTTGTATTGTCTTCCTCTAGTGTTGCATCCAATTCTACTATCCAAAATGTCCTCAATCATCTCCAGTCCTTGTTGTGGTAACTGCTTCTTCAAATCTTCTTCAATGTTGTTACTGAATTCTACTTCATGATACTGATATAGATCTACAATGTTGAAAATAGGTGATATACCTAATGTCTCTGGTAACTGCACTTCATATGCATTTCCTGAATCAAACTTTTTGTGTATCCTACATGGTCCAAACTTCTTCATCTTCAAATTGTTATATGTCCCAACTAGAAATCTCTCTTTCCTTAGATATACCATCATTTCATCTCCCATTAAAAATTCTTTGTGTCTCCTCTTCTCATCTACTTGTTCTTTATACTTACTATTCATCTCCTCCAAATGTTTCTTAACCTAATTATGCACTGTCTCCATGTGTCCTGCAAATTCTTCTACCTCTGCACTCCTTTTGTCTTCCATATTGATATCTCTCAACTTTTCTACTCCTCTAGTTCCTATCACAATCTCAAATGGTGTTCTTCTAGTACTCCTATTCACTAAATTATTGTATGCAAACTCTACTTGTGATAGAATTAAATCCCAATTTCCTACCTTTTCTCCAACCAAATATCTCAACAAGTTTCCCAAACTCCTATTTACTACCTCTATCTATCCATGAGTCTGTGGATGAAATGTTGAACTAAATTTCAAGTCTGTCTTCATCTTCTTTCAAAGTATCCTCCAAAAGTATCCAAGAAATCCAGTATCTCTATCTGAAGTTATGCTCTTAGGTAATCCATGCAATCTCGCAATCTCTTTGAAAAATAGGTCAACTACATGAACTGCATCAGTTGTCTTCTTACAAGGTATGAAATGTGTCATCTTTGAAAATCTATCCACCACTACAAATATTGAATCATGTCCTCTCTATGCCTTCAACAATCCCATTATGAAATCCATGCTTATGTCTTCCCAAGGTCTCTCCAGTATTGTCAAATATTTGTACAATCTAGTATTTTGACTACTCCCCTTTGCAACTTGACATACTTTGCAACTCTACACAAATTTCCTTACATCCTTATATATCTAAGGCCAAAAGTAATTTTCACTTACCAAAGCCACTGTCTTATCAATGCCAAAATGTCCTGCCAATCCACCACTATGATTTTCTTTGATCAAATTGTCTCTTGTTGAACTTCTAGGTATGCATAACTAATTTCCTTTGAACAACATATCCTCTTGAATGAAATAGTCCAACCACTTACTCCTATTTATCTCAACAGGCTCCTTATAGGCTTTCCAAGGTTCTTCAAAATCCATATCTTCCTCATACATGTTCTTCAGTTCTTCAAATCCTAACACTTCAACTCTCATCTCTATCAGTAAATTCCTTCTCCTACTCAGTGCATCTGTAACTTTTTTTGATTTTACACTCGTATGCTTTAGTACAAAAGTATAACTTTGCATGAACTCTACCCATCTCATATGTCTCTGATTCAACTTCCCTTGACTATTCAAATACTGCAAGGCTTGATGATCTGTATACAACACAAACTCCTTAGGAAACAAATAATGTCTCCACTTCTTCAAGGCTTGAATTATGGCATAGAACACCTAATCATAAACTGAATATCTTCTCCTTGCATCATTCAACTTCTCACTAAAATATGCTATAGGTCTACCTTCTTGACTTAATACTGCTCCTATTGCATTTCCACTTGTATCACAATCTACTTGAAATACCTTATTAGAATTCAGTAATGCCAAACCAGGTTGCTCTGTCACTTTTTCCTTCAACAATTCAAAACTTTTATCAGCTCATGATGTCCACTTAAAGTCCTTTTTGTCACCTCTCATTATCTCTGTCATAGGGTTACATATGAAACTAAAATTTCTGATGAACTTCCAATAGAAATGGTGTAGGAGCACCAACACCATTAATTGCAAATGTGATCATTTGAAGGTCTTGACAACATGATCAATAGTGGAGTCTATGAAGTTTTTATGCAATTTGAGTCTTTTGTTCATATAAATAAGGTCTTTATAGGCTAATCTACATGTTATAAGGTCAAATGAGGACCCTTCAGTATGTTTGGAGTCATGTAAAAGTCCTTGAGTCATATATGGTTTGATAGAGTTCTAAAGTATTAGGTGTTATGAGTGTTATTTGAAGGATTTTAAGATAACCATATGTTGGAAATGTGTAGAAATGACCACATAGGGTGGTTTTTCATTTGGAGAATGACTAAAACTGCCTAAATAATATATAAATGACTCTCAACACCCTGAGAATGGTGGTGACATGAAGTTTGATGAAGAAAATAACAATACAAAATCTAATTTTCTTCTAAAACCACATTTTTTTCTGCAATATCTCTATTTTCAGGCTGTACTGTGACCCTGTATGGAACTGTCATGTCTTGAAACTCTTGTGGTATATTTGAGCATTGAATTAACTTTCATTTGAGTCTAATTTTGAGGTTTTCCATTGAGATTTGAATTAGAAATCATCTAATTTTTTAAATTGCCCAGTTAACTGTCCAAAACAGGGGTTTGAGGGCAGAAATGAGAAATTAGGGCATTCCACCCTCTGTGGTCATTGTATTTTGGTGGAATGACCCCATTAGACATGTTAAAAGTTTCCTGTTATGTTTCCAAGGAAGAGAAGGTGGTTTGTAGGGTTTTAGGGGTATGCTCTTATGAGTTTTGAAGTATTTTCTATGTAGAAATAAGGAACCTAAGAGGGTAATTGATAAAATATCTATGAAAATACTTGTCTGATGATTTTATATGCATATGTAGATATATACCAAAGTGTTTGAAGTAGTGGTCAATGAAGAAAGTGTCCAGAACCATCTGATTTAATAAATCCTTCACCATTTTTCCCAAAAGAAGGGTTTTATGGTTGGTCATTTAGAAATCAATGTGGGGAACTAAAACCTTGAGATTTGGAAGTTAGAAGGTCTATACTAAGACTGTTTGGGGTAATTTTGTGGTAGCTTTAAGTCTAAAGGGTACTTCTTTTGTAAAGGGTGGCCTAATTAGGCCTAATTGTAGGCAGAAAACCTCATTTTTGGGACACACTTCCCAAAAGAGTCTATACTAAATTTGAGATATATTATACAACTTGGAAATGGGTATTCGAAACATTCATTGAAATTTGGGTTTGAAATCTTATGAGGAAAATAAGTCAGAAAACCCCCTTAAGTAGGGCTACTAGGATTTGAGGGCTTGGGCAGACTTGTTACTAAATAGGAATCTCTGTGACTTGTGAGTGGATTAGTTGTGTTGGGATGGTGAATTTAATCTTGTTAGATGCCTCTTTAAGTCCATGTGAAGGCCTAAATCCTTAAGTACAAGTTAGTGACCATAGAGACCAGTTCATTTAAGGGTCAATTATGGAGAGTTTGAGAAGCTAGTCAAGAGTCAAGTTTGTGAAACTTTATAAAACCTTGGTGTTGCCACCTTGTAGTGCATCAAAGTGGTATCAAAGCATAGGGATTAGATCCCTTGTGGTGAGAAAATTATAGTTTAAGGAATTGACAAGTGGAAGGTGAAGAGATAAGGTTGTGAAAATGCCTCCAAAGAACAATGGTACTACTAGAGAGTTGTAGGAGTTAAAGGAGAAAAATGCTAAGTTGTAGGAGTCATATAATGCTATGATGGCTAGGCTTGAAGCTATTGAATCAAATCAGAGAAGTGGGATGGTGGTAGAAGATGTTAGTGATGATGAAGAAGAAAAGTTTCTAGAAATAGAAGAGGAAGAAGAGGAGTTGGACCCTAAGGATCAGAGGTTTGCTAAGCTTCTAAAGGTAGTCAAGGATACCAAACATAAAGGAAAAGTTGATTTGCCCACATATGGTGGAAATTTGAATGATGTGGAACTATTAGATTGGGTTACAGCCATGGACAATCATTTTGAAAGTGAAGATGTACTTGATGATCAGAAGGTCAAGATAGCCAAGACAAAGCTTAAAGGACATGCCCTACTATGGTGGGACTATGAGCAAAGTGAGAGGAGAAAAAGATGTAAGTCAAAGATAATCTCTTAGGACCACATGGTAGCAAAATTGAAAGGTAAGTTTCTTCCTAAAGATCATAGTGTTCAGTTGTATAGGAAATTGCAAGGTCTGAAACAAAGAGATCTAGATGTTAAAACTTACACTGATGAATTTTATAAATTGAGTATAAAATCAGGTAGAATGGAAGATGAAGTTGAGAAGGTTGCTAGGTATCTAGGAGGATTGAGAGTTAACATCCAAGATGAATTAGTTGTTACTAATCCAAGGACTATTGAAGAGTATTTCCAATTGGCTATTAGGGTAGAGGAAAATATAAAAAGAAGACAAGACAAGGTAGTTAGAGGAAGAGGTAGAAACATGAGAGGAAGAGGATCATTTCCCACAAAACAAGCAAGTGAAAATCGGGATGATGTTAACAAAGGACAAGGACAAAGTGCAAATTTTAGAGGTAGAGGTACAAGGGGTAGATTTGGAGGTGGAAGAAGTTCAAATGTGTTTGCAGGTAGATGCTATAATTGTAAAGAGTTTGGACATCTATCCTATAAGTGCCCTGAAAAGCAAGGTTCAACATCAAGTGGTGAAAGGAAAGGTGAAAGAAGAGCTCAACTTGTTCGTGAGGAAGAGGGTGAAAGTTCAAATCCTCCATATATTGAAGTTGTTTCAGAGACAGGAGAGACACTAATGTTGAGAAGAACATTGTTGCAAACACCTAAGGAGAAGGAGATGAGTCAAAGAAGGAGATTATTCAAGACTACATGCAAATGTAAAGGTAAAGTATGCAAAGTTGTTATTAATTCAGGTTCACAAGATAACATGGTATCTGGGGAGATGGTAGAAAAATTGAAATTAGACAAAGTGCCTCATGTAGCACCATATAAAGCCTCTTGGGTAAATGATAGTCAGTCTCTTCTAGTGAATGAACAAGCATATGTGGATTTTTAGATTGGTGAATACAAAGATAGGGTCCTATGTGATGTCTTACCTATGGATTGTTGCCATTTGCTATTGGGAAGACCATGCCAATTTGATAGGAGGTCAATATATGATGGTTTGGAGAACACCTACCTTATCAAGAAAGATGTAAAAACATTTAAGCTAACACCTTTGTAGGAGGATGAGAAAGGGAAAGGTAAAACCAAGATTGTTGTATTTGGAAAGAAAGAATATGTGAGTATAGAGGAAGATAAGAGTATGAGTTTAGCAACCTATGCATGGCATGACAAAGTTGAGATAGTAGATAGGAAGAGTGATGAGATCATTGTGGAGATAGTGATTTATCCTATGGTGGCAAAGAGAGTTGATGGATAGTTGAATACTCTAAGAACATATGTTTATAAGGTTGAGAGGACAGGGGTAAAAGGACAAGTAGGATAGCAGGGACAAAGTCATGGAGGTAGCAATGATATCTAGACAAAATAGAGGGCAGTTGGTGCAGGTTCTATCTTAGTCACAAATGGGAGAGGGTGTTCAACCACTCCAAGGAAGCATTCTCAAGTTGTTCATAAGAATGGTAAACTCAAAGTTAGTTTTCAGACTTCACCAGTCATTGTATCTTCTGCAGGTCAAGGAAATAAAGTTTTCAAAGGAGGAACAATTACCATTTTCATTTCCAAGAGACTTGGAATAGTTTCAAGGTAGGGTGTATGGTGTAGGAGCACCAACACCATCAATTGCAAATGTGATCATTTGAAGGTCTTGACAACATGATCAATAGTGGAGTCTAGGAAGTTTTTATGCAATATGAGTCTTTTAGTCATATAAATAAGGTCTTTATAGGCCAATTTACATGTAATAAGGTCAAATGAGGACCCTTCTCTATGTTTGGAGTCATGTAAAATTCCTTGAGTCATATATGGTTTGATAGAGTTCTAAAGTATTAGGTTTTAGGAGTGTTATTTGAAGGATTTCAAGATAACCATATGCTGGAAATGTGCAAAAACGACCACATAAGGTGGTTTTTCAATTGGAGAATGACTAAAACTACCTGTCTAATGTATAAATGACTCTCAACACCCTAAGAATGGTGGTGACATGAAGTTTTATGAAGAAAATAACAATATAAACTCTATTTTTTGCTAAAACCACGATTTTTTTGCAATATCTTTGTTTTTAGGTCGTACTATGACCTTGTACAGAAATGTCATGTCTTGAAACTCTTGTGGTATGTTTGAGAATTGAATTAACTTTCATTTGAGTCTAATTTGGAGGTTTTTCATTGAGATTTGAATTAGAAATCATCTATTTTTTTAAACTGCCCAGTTAACTGTCCAAAACAGGGGTTTGAGAGCAAAAATGAGAAATTAGGGCATTCCACCCTCTGTGGTCACTGTATTTTGGTGGAATAACCCCATTAGACATGTTAAAAGTTTCCTTTTACATTTCCAAGGTAGATAAGGTGGTTTGCAGGGTTTTAGGTGTATGCTCTTGTGAGTTTTGAAGTGTTTTCTATGTAGAAATAAGGAACCCAAGAGGCTAATTGATAAAATATCTATGGAAATACTTGTCTAATGATTTTGTATGCATATGTAGATATATCCCAAAGTGTTTGAAGTAGTGGTCAGTGGAGAAAGTGTCTAGAACCATCTAATCTAATAAACCCTCCACTATTTTGCCCAAAACAAGGGTTTTATGTTTGGTCATTTAGAAATCAATGTAGGGAACTAAAACCTTGAGATTTGGAAGTTATAAGGTCTATACTAAGACTGTTTGGGGGAATTTTGGGGTGGCTTTAAGTCTAAAGGGTACTTCCTTTGTAAAGGGTGGCCTAATTGCAAGTAGAAAACCTCATTTTTGAGACACACTTCCCGAAAGAGTCCATACTGAGTTTGAGATATGTTATACAACTTGGAAATGGGTATTCTAAACATTCATTAAAATTTGGGTTTGAAACATTATGGGGAAAATAAGTTAGAAAAACCCCTTAAGTAGGGCTATTAGGATTTGAGGGCTTGGGCAGACTTGTTGCTAAATAGGAATCTCAATGACTTGTGAGTGGGTTAGTTGTGTTGGGATGGTGAATTTAATCTTGTTAGATGCCTCTTTAAGTCCATGTGAAGTCCTGAATCCTTGAGTACAAGTTAGTGACCTTAGAGACTAGTTCATTTAAGGGTCAACTGTGGAGAGTTTGAGAAGCCAGTCAAGAGTCAAGTTTGTGAAACTTTATAAAACCTTGCTATTTCCACCTTGTAGTGCATCAAGAAACTAGCTAATCCATGAAATGATCTAACTTCTCCAATGCTCTCAGGTGTAGGCCACTCAACAATTGCTCTCACTTTCTTAGGGTCCATCTTCAATCCTTCCGTAGATATTACAAATCCCAAATATACCAATTCTTCCTTCATGAAACTACACTTCTTGATGTTTATCATCAATTTCTCTTCTCTTAACCTCTACAATACTCGTCTCAGGTGCATCAAATGTTCTTTTTTCTTACCGAAAATTAGAATATCATCCAAATATACAATAAAAAACTCACCCACGAATTTCTTCAAAACTTCATTCATCAATCTCATGAATGTACTTGGTGTATTTGTCAATCCAAAATGCATCACTAACTACTCATACAATCCTTCATTTATCTTAAAAGCAGTCTTCCATTCATCTCCTTTGATTCTAATCTGATGGTATCCACTCTTCAAGTCTATCTTTGTAAAATATTTTTCTCCACTCAAACAATCCATAATATCATCCATCCTAGGTAAAGGGAACCTATACTTAACTATGATCTTGTTTATTTCTCTAGAGTCTATACACATTCTCCATTCTCCATCCTTCTTCGATGCTAACACTACGGGTACTATACAAGGTCTCAAGATCTCTCTAATCAAACCTTTCCTCAATAACTCATGTATCTATCTATTCAATTCTTCATTCTCTACCTGTGTCATTCTATGTGCTTCTTTGATACAAAAACTAGCTCCAGGTATAAGATCCATGTGATGACTGATACTCTTGATTGGTGGTGTTTAGGGTGAAAAAGTAGGTTTCTCTTAAACAAGGTTAAGTCATATTCCTTCACCTAACTAAACATTGGGAGGACAAGGACCAAGCTCAAGACCAAGCTATTGATCACTTGTCTATTCCCTAATGCTAATTAGGTTTGATTTAGGTGTCTCACTAAGGTTTTATCAAGTGCCTTAATTCACTAATCAAATAAACCCTAGTTACACCTTGTAACAGAAAACAACAGAATTCAGAGATAAAGCAGGCAAAACAGATTACAAAAATGCAGAGAATAAGGTTTAGAGATCATGCACCTAGAAATTGAGGGCCAACTGGACTAGGGCACCTGCTCATTAGTCCTACAAATTCTCATCTCTGAAAATCTTCTGCATTAGCTACCAAATGACCTCCAAGAGCTCCCAAATCTTAGAAATTTCCCCCAGTTGGACTAGGGCACCCACTCATTAGTTCTGAAAGTGTTAGGATCTGAAATTCTGAAAGTCCGTGATGACTGTATCTACAATATCCATCTTTCTGTCACATCTTTTCACCGCATCCTACAAAACATGATCTACACATATAAAAGAAGGAGAAAGTTGTTGTGGCTATATAGGAGCTTTCCTCAGTCAAGACCCATTTTTGGTATTCCTACCTCAACAATAGCTAGAGATAAATATTTGCAGAAGTGTGTGCAAACCTAAACAAGTGTATGTAGAAATATCAAACCCTAGATGTCTCAATCAAGGGAAGATCAATAACTTGCTTCAATTCGATAAAAACATACAACTTCACCTCAAGGAGATGAAAACAAATGAAAACTTGCATGAACAAGAAGGTGAATCAGCAATGTTCATGGAGGATCTCCAATCTTGATATTGTAGGATTCAACCCTTCTCCTGATCATGTAAAGGGTGTACAAACCCTAGGAAGAGCAAGATAGTCTTAATTCCTAATCTCCATCCATTGTCTCCATGATAGCAAATTCAAATAACTTTCAAGAGCTTCAACAAGTCACTGAATCTCAATGGCAATTTTAGCAAAGTTTTGGCATAAAGATTGTGTGTGATAAAATGATTTTCAAATGTCTTTTTATATCTAGTTTTAGGGAAATTCAAATTTTGAAATAACGTCTCGATATCGTGTGAAAACTGAGAATTTGAAAACAGAATCCCGAGGAGCACGGCGGGAGCTAACACCCCGCCAAAATTGAAAATCCTAAAAAATGGGGCAGGACTAGGGCATGGGTGCCCGAGTCCACGCCCCCATTTTTTGACTAGATCTACATCTTGGGAGTCCTAGGGACCCATAATCTATATCCTCTTTCTGGGTTCTATCAAAAGTTATATCAGAAAATGAATATTTTGCAACTAGGTACCAATCAGGGTTTTAGGAAAGGCCAAAAACAAAGAGGTTGAGAGGTCACCAAAGGCGAGGAGCTAAACTAAGGGAAATTGTACCATTCCATACAGGAGGACAATTTTTGTCATAACATTTAGCCCCACTTTAGTGTCCATATGACACTATGTTCATATGGAACTAAAGGAAAGTAAATGCATCAATCATGAAAAGGATACCCAAAAGGATACTGTAGAGGAAGCCGAGGTGTTGTCGCCGAGAAGGAAGAAGCCCCCAAGTCCACAATCCTGCAAGACCACAAAGTTAGGAAATACAACCTGTAGAGGAACACCTGTTAGAGAATCAAAATCAAATCAACCTGCAACCACCACCAATAAGTCAATACATAAACACTAAGGGGGTTGAGTGATGAGACATGATGAGGGAGGAAATCAAGGGAGATATATGCCCCCCCTTGTTTCTACTTTCTTAGTTTGAAAAGGAGAAACAAGGAGATATCCATGTGCGTCAATTTCGAGGGGAACTTGATGAGAAATGTGTTATGAGGGTCATTTGAATAAACAATGCTCAAGCACAACACATTGGGTGAGATAGAGAGCAGAACCAGGATTCCAATGCAACAAACGACACAGAAATCTAAATTCAACAACTCAAGATAGAGACTCATGAGTAGAATAGATCAATATTGCACCTAATTAGAGATAGGAATTCTCATCCACTTACTTTATGTAAAGGGAGTTTTCACTTAACACTTACTCATTCTTATTATTTTCCTTTATAGAAAAGGTAGAGGAGAAAAGAGAAGGAGAAGAGGAGGACAGCCATGCCAAGCCGATGCCCGTATCAGCCCCCACAACTAGAGATGCTTTGAGCCTGACTGGTAGAGAGACATTTCAAGGCTAAGGTAGGGTCCTAATCTTATGCTTCTATGATCTTGTTTTCTTTTAGTTGTTTTTATTGTTTACTATGTCGAGGGAGGTTTTATGGATGGGGGCCCTAGTAGGGGCACCTGAATCCACCTAGGGCACTATAGTCTCACTGGGACGCCCTTGTCCCTCAGGGGCGCCAGTGTCCCTCTAGGGTGCCCAAGTCTTTCTGGGGTGCCTGGGTCTATAGAGGACATGGGTCCTAGGCATAGGCACTTATTGTTGTTTCAGATAGTATTTTGCTTGCTAGATGATTAAAAACCAATACCACTATTTGTTCTTTGACCTGCAGGATGTTCCAGAGACATGAGAGCACACAGGCAGTCATCTGATGGCACTGCTTTGAGAGTGTGCTAGCACCATGTCTAATGCAGAGAGAGAGCACTTACAGGAAGTGGGTTTATGGTGGATGTTTGATATGCCCACAATCATATTTCATTGCAACATGTTGATGGCATTGATGGAGAGGTGCAATATAGATACATCTACATTTCACTTATCCACAGGCAAGATGACTATCACACTGGAGGATGTGTACAAGATCCTACGACTACCTATCTGAGGAGAGACAGTGAGGGTCATGGGACATCACACAATAGAGTATACTCACGAGATTCAGTTGTATTGTTTGGGTCACGTAGTTTCATGAGTAGAGTGAGGACATATTAAGCTCCAGCTTCTAGAGTAGGGATGTGGTGACATTCCCTTGGTTTGGAGGATCATGATAGTCACTGTCGCACTAGAAAAATGAGGAATTCACTTTCATGGGGGCCTCGTTCACACTATTAGAGAGATGTAGGAGCATCAAACTGTGTATGCATGGGGGTGCAGTATGCTTGCGCACCTTTACCGTGACTTGGGACGGTACATCCATTATGAGGTACATAGTCTAATGATCTGTACTTTACTATAGGTTTGGACTTTTGAGCATATTAGGTGCACA
This sequence comes from Cunninghamia lanceolata, assembly GCA_027924645.1. NCBI lineage: Eukaryota > Viridiplantae > Streptophyta > Pinopsida > Cupressales > Cupressaceae > Cunninghamia > Cunninghamia lanceolata. The sequence goes on from BSBN01000550.1 coordinate 1,319,181, forward strand.
TGACTGATAGGATTTCCTACAGAGACAACATTCACCCATCCACATGTTCATGCTTATCCACTACTCAGATGTTGGAGACATAGTGATATGTTATATTGGAGAGTTATCTTTGATAGATTGCAGCCTAGCGATAATATTTGGAGACTGTATCATGGCTATATTTTATGGCCTAGCTAGCAGAGAAATTAGCAAGGATGTAGAAGGATCGACTGATGGTCAGTCGCCTTGATCACATTGTGGTTTGGTTCTACTTTGACAAGGTGGCATGATATTTCAGAAAGATACAAGATGTTCCTGCAGTGCATCCGAGCTATGTGTGCACCGTGCGTAGTGTAGTCAGGGCAAATAGTGCCTGACGACTGACACTAGTAGGTGTACCTCTTAGTGATGATGAGGGTCCAGAGGATGTAATGCCAGTTTCAAATGTAGACAATGTTGGTTGTATCCAAGCATATCAGACCTGGTGGCATACAACATGGCCTGCTCCTATCTTTCCTCTGGGTCACCCGATAGGTGATGCTCAGCCTTGGGCCTGTCATGCTAGTGACACAGGGGTAGAGGATGACATGAGCGATTTTACGGGATACTACGATCTCGAGGAGGATGTAGAGGATGATGATGAGTCAGATAAGGTTTCGTCGTAGTATGCCTTTAGGGCTAGACCATGATAGGATCATCAGGAGGCATACACTGATGAGGAGACTGAGTCGAGACCATGGTCTAGAGCTTGTGGTCTAGTTCCTGTAGGTGTTGAGAGACCGAGTCAAAATGAGAGGGGGGAGTGTAGTAGGTCTGTGCCCCCATCTATAGATTAGACTACAAAACTCATGACACCTTCAGCGATCCGAGATCCATCCTAGCAAGATGGAGATCTAGGTTAGCCTTGTTTCATTAGTTTGATGTTAATTTTGTTTATTGCTTATGATGTTTATTTGAGAGTCTTATATCTATCTTATTTTCTCTTTTTGCAGTTGAGACCGATGCTTGGCAAGACTTTGTGGGTCACGTCATAGTGAACATAGTACCTTTAGATGTATTAGAGTAGCGGATGCGAGCAGGGTATTCGCCATGACCATCCGTTGGGTAACATGCAGATATATTTATGCCTTTTGTCAGGTACATGATGGCTATAGAAGTTGTTCTAGAGCAATTTGCACAAGAGAGAGAGAGTTACTTCAGAGAGCTAAGTGCACTGAGGTGGAGGTTTAGGCACAATGGGATTAGATGGTAGAGGTACCTATATCAGAGAGAGAGCAAGTCATCGGTGAGTTCTTACTACTTGAGGTCCATCAGGTGAGAGCTGACAGAGACAAGGCTTAGACCAAGAGAGACCAATACCAACAGATGTACCAGGAGGCACATGAGGAGGTGATAGAACTAAGAGGAGAGATTGGGGGGTTACGATTGTGAAGTATCTCTAGGAGTCATTCACTATCCATAGCCACACATGGTCAGGCCTCTGTCACATGCACACCATGAGGGCCCGAGGGTATAGGTGACTGAGGTTCAGCTATATGATATGTAGATATTATGTACCATGACATCCCATTTTTCAATGAGGAATAGTCAACTCAGATGTATACTTGAAAATGATGATATATATATGATGATTTTCTTTTACTCTCTATGTGCAATAATCTATCACATGTGATTTTATAAAATGCAACTAGTGATGACTATTTGTAGGTTAATATGGGAATATAATTAATGCTAATGTGACATACTAACAATTCTTTGTAGAATATATAGTAACAAACATAATGATTAACTATTTCACATACAACCCAAATTTCTATGCTACACTCAGTTAATACAAGAGTGATCCTAACAAAGAATATATAATGAAGATACAACAATGATTAACCGAACAAAGATGAAATGTTAAATGAATTAAGACAACATGCTAACATTTTTTTAGAATTAAAGCTAATCTATCTAATAGATTTGCTTTATAACATTCAACATTCAAGTCTTAAGCATGAAATTTCTTGAGGTGCACAACGTTAATAGGTTCCTTAAGTGGCGTACCTTGTTCATCAGCTAGTCTATACACTCCTAATCTAAAGGCTTCAGTTACTATGTATGGTTCAAGCCAATTAGGGCTGAACTTACCTTTTTCTCCAAGAGGTGCATTTATATTGCATTGATTTTCATAAAGTACCAAATCCCCAACGTTGAATGAACATTGTATAACATGTTCATTGTATGATCATTGTATGCTTTTCTGATGAACTTTGAGGTGCTCAAGAGCATTTATACGTCTTTCATCCAGCATCTCAAGTTCCTGTAATCTTTTCTCACGTTCAGTATCATCATTAATAATGTCCCTTAGGGAGATCCTCAATGAAGGGATTTCTAACTCTAAGGGCATTATTGTGTCTACGCCATAGACAAGGTTATACGGTGTATTGCTAGTAGCCAAACGAATACTTGTTCTATAGGCCCATAATGCGTAAGATAACTGAAGCTTCTACTTGGCTGTTTGATTGAGGATAATAAGGCATAGAGAAGTGATGTTGAATATGATATTTTTTGAGAAATTTCTTCATATCCTTGTGTTGATGATTATTTTTTCACATTTATAACAAAAGCTAAAATTCACAAAATGAACCTAACTGTCTTGAAAGATATGAAGAAATCAATTAAGATTTGCTTAACCCCAAGTTTCTGTATGGTCAGGTCTTGACCTATTGGACAATTCAGTAGGTAAATGTGAAGCTGTAATATGCAAGGGGCCTTACGTGATTTAAGGTGTTTTATGACTTACTAGACTCTAATTATGCAAACTATCACAAATATCAACATTTTTCTTCATTCCTTTGCATAAATTTGTTACTGTATCACAAAGCTCTATATGATTTATATTAACACAAGCTTTCCTTTTCAAATATTATGAAAACTATCCAATATCAACTCAGTTGTTCATGTTTCCTTCAAATATCAGACAATCTCCTTTAAATTTCTCCGTTTAAGCTAAGCATTTCAAATGGTTTGGGAAAATTTAGAGAAATTTAAATTAAACTACATTCTGCTATAGGATCTAAATGCTCTGTTATGCATGTTATAAGAAGTACAGTAAAACTGATTAAGTCAGCAGACTAAACCTTTGAATGTGAATGCCCTGAGTATTTTCACGAACATACATTCAAGATTGCAAGCTTTAAGAGAAATTATTTCAAATACAAAGAAGAGCTAGAAGACACTTTGAATATAGACACAGAATTCTAGATTCATTTGTATTCAAGATAAACAGTCATATATGATTTACAATGTATGAATGACTCTTAGCTTCATTAATCAACTTACAGAAAACTTACAATGCTTTATAGATATAGTAAGGAAGCTAGATTGTTCCACTCATTCCTTATTGCAGACACAGGCAACCTCCTTCTATTCTAAACTAAACTATCCTACTCAAAAATGCTAAGACAAATTACAACTTTCAGCTCTATTTTCACAAATCCCTATGTGTCCCTATGTATTCCTGTGTAACTTATTACAGAGTAAAGGGGCTCAATATATAGCTTTGATTATCCCCAATACGGTTCCAACACCCTAGTCAATCAATGGTCCACCCTTCAAGTGCAACATCCACCGGTGGAAAAAAAATCCTACCAAAATATCTCTGAGCAGCATACTCATACTAAGCATAAAGATGCCCTTTGGAAACCCTAACAGCCACCAAAATATCTTCTATTGTTCTTTTAATAATGTTTCCTTCCATCTGCATATCTCTTCTTACTGAAAGCCTTTACTCCTCTTGCTTCTTTTGTGATCCTTTGTGATTCGATCCACCTCCTGTGATGCCATCGCCATTAATGCTCTGCCTTTATATCTACCTGCATACCTACAAAATAGACAAAAAAAATAGATTTAAAATTCATGTTGTTGTCGTCAATTTATACAACGTCAGAATGTTACATTAGCATTAATTACAGCAATCAATGCGTCATTAATTCGTTCTTCAGTTGTAGTGTTCATGCGCTTTCGAACCTTTTACTGCCAGTTTAATTCCACATACATACTCTTTTCCTTTATATTTTTCATTGTATGCTTTCCCTATATGTTTTGTTTGTATGTTTAAACATACAAGCATTTTATGCAAAGAATCAAACTACATTTCTTTTCCTTTTCCACTTTTCTGTACATCCTTGTATATCACCGCTTTGTATATCATGGCTTTGTATATCATGGATTTGTATATCACTCTTGTATAAGTGAATATACAACAACCTTATGCAAACCTCCTTTTACCTTTTAGCTCTCACGGTGCCTTGATTTTTTTGTATATCGAGCTTTGTATCCTTCACCATCGGCATAACTTACTTAGTCGGGGCAATCTAGAAAACTCACTCCGACAAACTTATCTGCCCAATGCTCTTTATTGGCTTGTATTTCCTCCTGTCATCGGCGTGACTCATTTCAGTCAGTATGATCTAAAACTCTTCCGCTGATTGCTCATATCTGGCTGATACAACCAACACTTGTATCAAATTTTTACATACAAAGCCCAAGATATATACAAGATCCCTTGTATGTCCTTTCAGACTTCAACTCTTATAAATCGTAGCTTACTCACCTTCGGTTCCGCAACCTACATAAAGTGCAATGTATATCAACCTTGTATGTTACTCATGTATGTCTCGTTGTATCTTTAAACATACAAGCATTTTAAATATACAAAAACCTTTCAGTATTTAATTTCTTTTGACATCCAGCCTATATATACCGTGAAATGCATCCTTTGATATACATTAAGTTCCAATGCATCTTATAAATTGGATTTTAACTTTCCTTGAGTTCCACGTTGTATGCATCGGAATGTATAATTCCAAATATAGATACAAAGCCCGACACATGCAACAACTTAACCCTATTTCATGATCTTTTCGGTTCCACCTTGTATGTATCTTGAAATGTATGTAACCAAAACATACATACAAGGTGGAAACATACAACAATTACTTTTTTCTTTATAAACATTTTGGTTCCGCACTATGTATATCCCTATTGTATATCACTTTGTATGTTTCACTTTCACCAAACATACAAACCCTGATATACAACCAATGGACCTTAACTGTTTATTCACTCAAACTTTGAACTCTGTCGGGTCCATGACATGCATATAAAAATAAAGTGTAAGCAAAAGGCATACAAGTATAATGACTTAGAAAACCCGATGACTTCCACATGTGACTTATACAACGGCCCGATATACAAGAAGCTTTGTACATGATCGACTTTGTATATGCAAACAACTTTGTATGCAAGCGATATACAAAGGACTTTGTATATACAAAGTACAAACCCTCCCATTGTACATTTTACCAAAACACTCATAACTTGCAAAATATTGCGAATTTTAACATGGTTCAAAAAGCAACCCTCACTCATTTTTGACAAGGAATCCACCCATATTCTGCTCTGGTACTCAATGCTTATTTTTCTTTATTTTCAACAAGGTTTGTAGCTTTCACTCTCTTTTCCCTTTTACCACCAAACAGACCCACACACAAAAAGCAAAAGCAAAGCCATAGCAGGGGTCCTCATTTTGCTAAGGAGTAAAATGGGGCATGTTGTGAGCATCACAACAACTAGAAACCAAACAAAACAATTAAATAAAAACCATTAAAGAAAACTAAATGAAATAAATTCATAACTTCCAACCATCTTTTCTGCAAATCATTACCCAACTCGAGACCTAATGTATTCAATAAGGTGCATGAATTTTCCTTTCAGTTTAAGTGGGTGCACGTGATTAATAATCCTCATCTTGAAAATCAGTTGAACAAACCAGTGACTGATATTAGACTACATAGTTGATGTCATTCCCTCATAGCCAACCGGATAGAGCCTTGCTACCAATAGGCATCAATAGCCCTGACAAGGTTATCGTTACAATTCTCCTAAGTAGAGCCCCACTGCCAGCAAGCGTCTATAGCCCCAGTAGAATTACTTAAATGTCTTAATCTAGATTTTTAGTAAAATCCATTTTATTATTTTATATTTTATTTTTTTGTATTTGATAGAGATTTCATAAGATATTACAGTTGTAACTTCATGATGCAAGGAATGATCACTTGCTAAAATTAAGCTGAGAATTGTTATGGTAGCAAGGGTGACCTCTGATTTTTCACCTAATATCTACACTGGTATGCTCAACAAACCCAAGGATTTTAGGTGTGTCATTGTGAGAAACTTCCCATGAATACTCAACCCATAGTTATTGAATACAAAATTTTACAAGTCAAACAACTTTCTACATTTATGATAGTCACAACAAGTTATGCATAACTTTCAAATAATTAACTTGAATGTTCTGAATTTCTATTATTTTCAATGTTTCTCAGTCTGCTCTTGTATACTTCAAAACAAAATAAACATCCTTGCACATAGGAAAACAACAAAGCAAACAAAACAAACGGACTATACAAACAACTAACTACGAAAGAAAACAACACAAAGCAAGACAAGAAAATAAAGAAAAGTAACAGAACAACTATTCTACCAAACTATACACAAGCCTCTATAAGGCAAATAAAACCCAGGAAAAGACCCAAAGACACCTATATTTGCATACTTCCTTAGATTGTCCAAGAGCATCAGGGCATTAGTTATGCTTCTGATCCTAGCAAACTCATCTTTGTATTCTGAAAAATAATCTTGTATTTTAAATTCACTGTATTTAACAGAATAATCTCTAATTATCAGCAATTCAGGCAACCCATCATGTTCATGATTAATCCATATGCATGTCTTATCTCTTGAATTTCCATAATCAAAATAGTATTCAACATTATTCACTGTGGAAGGGAAAAATACAACCTGGTGTATCTCCAATTTTGTTGGACATGCTTGTTCGGTGATAGCTGGTCTTCCATTTAACTTTGCACTTTCATTGCTTAGCTCAATGTCTGGTCTCACTTCGAATTGAAGGATGTATGACTCTTGATGGATTATTTCTTCATCTTTATCCACATCTATCTCTTCATTCTGGATGTTTAGTTTATCCTCAAGTTCAGGAAACGTCTCAATGTTCTCTTCAATTCTTTGCACATCACCATCTAAATGAGTATCTTTATAATCTGACATATCTAAGTTTATCATTTCTAGACTATTTGGCTGCAAATGTGAAACAACATTTGATTCATGCAAATACTTCCCTATTTCACTTTCAAAATAATGCTGGGGTGATGCCTGATTATGCACAACAATAGCATAATCCTTTGTCTCTTCCATTTTCAAGAATTGTTCCTCAAATAATTCAGTCCTATCATTCAACAAAGTATCTGGTTCCATTATCCTACAACAATCTTGCACTTGATCACTCAATTTAAAGAAGTCAGCTATGAAATTAGGATTTACTTTCTTTTCTATGACTCCATTAGTTGCTATAATAGGAACTTCATTAGTAGCAATGCATTTAAATTCTTCCACCTATCTACATTTCTTTTTACCATAAAATGACTCAAAGAAAGTGTTGTGTGGTTACACAACATGCCCCATTTTGACTTGACAAAACAGGGACCCAGCCTTTTTTGTTGCTTTGTCTTGTGTTGTTTTTTTGCTTTTCAGTAGTCTGGTAAAAGTAAGTTAGGCAGGTAACCCTGCATAAGGGGGTGGATCGATCATCATGATGAGGTTAGTTTGTCAAAGTCATTATTTCATATCATTAACCTCATAGTTGGAAAGTAGATAAAATTCCATGTAGGTTTGCCTTTTGGATCACCCCAAAATTCCTTAAGGGGAGAAAGTTATGATAAGTCAAAGTTTCAGTCAAACTTGATATTCGGGGGGGGGTCATATTTTTAAACATCAGTCACCTTGCTTAAGATCATCCCAATGTCAGTTTATCACCTGATAATCACTTGGTCCACAAACTCTGGATGTCAATTTTAGGTGATAACTGTATCTATCTGTCAGGCGTCTTCATAAATGTTGCCAGGGTCATATTCTCAATATCACTCGATCTTACGAATATCACGCTATCACAAAATATCACCCCAATGCCAATATGATGATGACATCATCTAAGCTTGATGAAAGAAGGAAGTCACCCTAATGGTGACATCATCATTCTATTTACCTCACGGAGGTATGTATCCAATGATCACCCTTTTCAATAACATGACGGTGATGTCATCCTAATCTTTCCAAAGGAGGTCATTTTATTCACAGGGGTCACATTTTAAACATCCCCTGATCCTAAAATCATGACCCGATATACACCTGGTCAACCTTGACCACATCACCCGATTCCTTAGCATCAGTTTTGCCACTCAAAGGCGGAAGGTCATGTTACACAAAGGGGGTCACATTTCCAACATCACCCGATCTTCTGAAGATCACCCCCCTCATCTTAATTCATAAAATTAGATGCACAAAAATACAGTAGGTGGATTCCTGCCAAACATGAATATGATCAAAACACCTGGAAACATCTGTGGATTCGTGCAGAAGATTAATGGCTTTAATTGATTTCAACCAGTTTTACCCTAATCTGCCTTACGGACACATTTAAAGGTAAGTTTCCAAGGTCATTTATCATTTACCTTGCAAAAAATGAGAATTTATAGAGTAGAGAGTCAAACCCTCATACGAGCTACCCGTGGATGGACAATAGCTTGCAGCATAACGGAACACATGATCGCCATTATTTCCTACCCTTTTCCATAATCATTAGCCTAATCCAGGAGATAAGCGTTCTTAGGTAAGTAATTAAAACCCTCCTATTGTCAATTTCTGCATGTCCAGGTAGTATGACTTTTCCAATGGTTTGAATCTGTAAATATGCACATCATGATGAGTTAATGAATATAGTATACATGATGCCGTAGGTGTATAATGTTGTATGAATGCATATAAATATTATGGTAAGACTGGTCATGTTTCTTGCAGGAATCCATGGCGGATGTCAGGAGAAACAGATCTGGAGCTGAATTTCTTAAACCCATGTATGTTCAACCCGAGGGAATACAATTCAAGTATGGTGACATTGGTGACACTCACCAAGGAGAAACAGATTTAGTAGCATGGTCATCTAGGATGCATGATGATAAAGATAATACCCTACTAGATGCCATATTTGTATTAGGAATGTGGCATGCAGCCGGATTCCCCTATGCTATGGAAACCCCGGAGCTGGTAGTAGAATGCACTAGAAATTATAACCCTCAGACAAGGTGGGTGGAAAAACATGGAAGAGTTTATGTAGAATTTTCAATCAAAGGGATTACATCTACTTTCAATCTCCCAGTTGGAAAGAAGGTAGTCAGTATGGATCTGCACAAACTGGAGACAGAGTATGAAAACAATAAGAAGAGTGCCAGGAAGAGGATATACCAGTGGAGGTCTAAAAAGAGCACCTATATTGCCTTTGCCAAGTTGCTAGTGTATCGATACAAGTTTGACTTTGATGATGAATATAAATACATGATTACCTTGCTCAGCAGGATGACAAGCCAGCCTCATGCTGGGAATTTCAAGAATTGGATGTTTGGAATCATACAGATGGTCCTCTATACAGAAAGCAAGCCATTATGGGCCAAGATCATCAGTGATGCTTTGGATGAATAGATGATGAACCTAGGAGGTCTGGAATGCTCATTCCACATGACTTCATATGTCGTTTGTTCATGTGCCTACAAAGGAACTTTTGATGCACTGACCACAGTTGGAAAGATTAGCGGCAGTATTGATGATGCTTATATATGGGATCATTATCCTTAGTTACAGAGAAGGAACTACCTCTTTGATTACAAACTAGTGAATGATGCATTTTCTATGCATCTGGTTAGAACTATGGAAGAGGATAGAACCAAGAGATTGAGCATGGAAGCTCAAGAAGTTATATACAAGCATGGTGCCTAGTTCATCCAGTTTGCCACTTTTTCATATATCAGAATAGAAGGTTTTGAAGGAAACCCTTCATGTTACCCAAGTACCCTACTGATGGGGTAGTCCTGATGGAGTTTTTGAGATAGATATCTACCATACTGGATGCATATAAAGCACATAATAAAATACCTCCAGTACTATTTCCAGTAACTATGGGTTGGTACATGTGCCCTGATTTCCAGATCATAAAGAATGTCATAGGGAGTCTGAACCTGATGTACCTACAGGCATTTCCATTGGCTAGATCATATGACCCCTATGGTAGAATGTAGAAGATAATTGGGAAGACCATACATCAAAAACACTTAGAAGAATTCTGGACTGATTGAGAAGATGAAGTAGAAATAAGAAGAAGAAAATATCAAAGGCTCACCTTAAATCAGATAAGGACATTTGGCTGCATCCCAGTGCTGACACAGTTAAAGAAAGATGATGGAAAGACAATGTCAAATGAATATGAAGATAAGAAGGTGTATAATGACACCATCTTAGCTCCTGACCTAACACAGCCTGAAGACATTTCCTTGGATAGGTTTACAGGTGGGGTGCTGCAGTTGACACAATCATGGGTAAATGAACAGATAAATACATTGCAGAAGAGAGGTGTTGCCATCATAATAGATAACAAGAGAAAAAGGCAGGAGATTCCTAATGAGGAATATGATGACTTTCTTGGTGAGAAAAGAAAATCTAATGGAGAAAGGCTGCCTCCCCATAAACAAAGGAAAGGACTCCCCAGAGGAAGGAAGACTAATAATGAACCTAAGGGGGTCATAATTGAGAGAATTACCATACCAGCTGAAGGTGCATCTGCACTGCCTCTAATGGATAAACCAAAGACCAAAAGAATCCTGAGGCCAATTGTAGAGACTGCAGAAATACAGGATAAGGGCCAAGCCTCATAGCAGTATATGGAAAAAGATATCCTTATTGAAGAAGAGACAGTAAATATAGAGCCTGTAAGTGATGATCCTATGATGGTCACCAGGAAGAGGAGGGAAACCCCAATGATATCAACACCTAAAAAACAAAGAACATCTATGAGGGGTGAGATCAGGAATGACCCCATAGTATTAAGGGGAGTTGGTAGTGAAGTGTTTAGAGAAGAAATGCAGCATGATGTGCCACTTCCTACTATCATCTAGTTTAAGACTAAGAAGGGTGAGGAGCAAGCAAAAGAAGCCTCCAGGGCAAGTCATGGTGGTACTTTCTCCTTAGAAGACACCGTTGACCTATCAGATGATGAGGTGGTACAAAATGTGGCTTCTCAGCAGATGGAAAACCTTGCTTCTAGTACTCACATGACCCCACATGGGACCCCATAAGCATAGATGGTGGTACTAGAAGAGTTGAAGCAAACAGAGTGAGAAGAGAAAGAAAATAGTACAGAGAGGGCAGCCCAACAAATAGGGCTTGACAAATTAGTGGATCATGAAACTAGCCCTGTAGTGATAGACTTGACATATAGGGAAGATATGAGTCCTAAAGATAAGGCAGGTGAACCTGATGTAATAGAGAATATCAAAGTAATCAAGCAGGCAGAAATAGAAAGTGATACTCTGGATACAGGCCAGCAACAACAGGATATATTTAATGAGCCTAAGATAGTTGAAGTTCACCAAAAGGGCGGAGGTGATAAAGAAACATCAGGTGATGATGCCATCCGGACTCAACATACCGCAGGAGATAAAGACACATTAGGTCATGAGGACCTTAAGACGCCCGAGGTTAATATATCAGGTGCTGAAAAAAATGTAGCCCAAGATCAGGTAGATGAACCAGGATTAAACACAAAGACATCCACGGATACAAATATGCCTCAAGGGGAGAAACATAATAAGGTGGATGAAACAAAATAAGAAGAGTTGCAGGATCAAGTATAGGATCATCATATGGATACACCACAAGATCCTCAGGAGGAAGAAATAGAACAAAATTCCTCTCATGAAGAACATCATGAGGAAGAAATAAGGAAGTCACCTTCTCCACTCAGAACAGAGATAGATACAGGAGACCAAGTTGAACATGATGATGATAAAAGGCCACAAGGATCAGGAGATGAAGTACCTCAGTGGCTTGAGAAGGAAATAGGTACGGAACAAGGTTTTGAAGTTCAAGAATTTGATGTTTCAACCTTGTTTGCAAAGACCATCATGAAACCAAAGAGGAAAGCCAAGTTGACCTTGGCTATCATAAGAGATCCTACTACAGGTAGAAGGACTGCCCAAGTAGTACTTCCCATTATAGAAAAGGAGAAAGGCAAAATCACCCTAGAAGAATTCTAGATCACCACAGTTGACTTGGGGTTTGCCAATGAAGACCAAGAGGGTCAAGAAGGGAAGGATATCATAGATTCTTTAACCCAAAGGGTAAAGAAAGAGAAGGAGAAAAATAAATAGCATAAAGAGCACATTGCTCAGCTGCATTCATATATAAAGGGGTTGATTAACCCTAGTAATACACCAACAGATCCGGCAGTCCCATTGACTATCATATCCCAAGAGGAGGTTAATAAGTTGGACCTCATGAAGCATCAGGCCATGATCATGGATAAATGGATGCTGACAGCCCTTGCCGAAGTAGAAGATGTATTGAGAACCTCTTTATAGGGGTGGAATTCTTTGAGCATCTTCAAGAGGAAAGTGGATAAAATGCAGAATGAAGCTGGAAGAAGGTCATTCTAGTTGGAAAAAGCCTTAAGTGCTCTAAGTGAAATAAAGAGGATTGATCCTCAGGTCCTGATAAATAATCAGGTATTAAATAATAACACTGCCCTGCTAGTAGATGTATCGCATGAGGACATCAAGTTTGAATGCGATATCCTTAAGAAATGCAGTGGTAAGCTAAGATATATTAGTATCAAGCTGCACAGTATGATGGCGTATGAAGCAGAGATACTGGAAGCATTAGAAGGAAAAGTAGAGGGGAAGATTGAAAACCAAGATGCAGATTTCACCATCTGGACACTGCATGATAACTTCCAGCCAGTAGCTGATGATCCTCTCACCCACCTGACTGAAGGAGCGATGGATAAGATCATGAGGATCAAGGTCAGGGTGGAGAAGTATAATGAGACATTGAACAGCAGAATAGCCAAGATAGAGGGACTCAAAGATAAATTTCAAGCTCACAAGCACATTGTCACTAAAGCCAAAACTCAAGATGGCGGGGAGGTAGACAAAATAGTGCAGGCTTATGAAAATATCAGGGCGGCAGTAAAGGTCCATATACATGATGATATTCATCAGGGTGATGACGATACAGAAAGTGATGATCATGATGATCATGATGATGAGGAAGAACCCGAAGAATGAAAGGAAGATGCATCCTCAAAGCAACATATGCATCAGGTACCTAGAAGCTAATAAGTCATCCAGATGGTTGCCAGCTGGCAACCTGTGCCACAAAGGATAGTTGACTAAGTCAAGGAGGGAATATCTACCGTTGATCTTAATTGACAAATCTTGACTGTAGGTCATTTGTAACCACTTCCTCACCTTATTCTATAAAAGGTATAGGGATGCCATAGTTTGAACATTCAGAAGCTTAATTGAAATTTGATTGTTGAAATATCAGGACTTATTTCAAAGTTATTGTAAACATACATATTTTTGCATACTTAATGAAAGAGAAGACCATTTGATTACAAATCATCATAAATCTTGAGTAATCTGTGTTTGAATTCTTGACACATGCTTTGATTAGTTGCGTCCCTTGGAGTGCTTATTAGTTTGCATGTGTTGTCTTCATTCCTCATCCTTTGAAGTTAGCATCATCTATATCTAGTTGTAGAACATCCTGGTGAAAATATGGTTTGATTTCTTCTCCTCATGACAGTATCAAGTGTGTATGTGGTTCAATAGCTAAGATTCACCAAAATTTGAAGCATTCTTTTAATTTTCTTCCAATTTCATAACATTTCATCAGCATAATTGCAAATAGCAGATAATCAGAAGAAAATAACATGAAATATGCTGACATCTCGTAGACAATTGGAAATACATAGCATATTTAGAGTTAAAGCATGTTCAATCGATAAATATCATGCAAAGATCCAAGTACAGACACATTATTTGAAGAAATCTACTATGTAGAATAACCTTTCTGTGTAGCATGTTTGTAGGAAATAGAATCTACTGATCAATAAATGTAAGGCCCCTTGAAATGGAAAATAGCAACACATATCAACCACTGAGTAACGTCAGTAGATTATGAACTAATCAATGAAGACTTGGGATCATGAATTCTCTAAATTCATCGTATCTTTCAAGATAAATAAAGGTTGTGTAACTTTTATTTCATGTTTGCTTATGACTAACATCATGATCAACATAAATTGGCACTAGAAGGAGGGCTTTTTCATCATCAGTAAGTTTTGTCCGATTTGATGATGCAGATGAAAGGTAACACTAAAACACTTCTAAATTTTGAGTCATATGCAAAGATTTGTTGTTTTGAGTTTGTGCGCACTAATCCTTTGTGAAGATTTCAAAATTGAGCATTAATATTGCAAGCTTTGTAGTTGATCATCGTGAATTTGCAAAGATAAGCTCTATTTTAGGTAAATTCACTAAAGCTTTGAGAAAATTTGCTTTAGAAACCTGATATTAGGTTGCGTATGTCATTAAGCCTCAAATATCACCTCATATTTGCATTGTTTATGCAAATATTCCTTAAATATCTAGTTAGTCTCAAGTTTTGACCATAAATATAGCCTTTGCTGGGAATTTCCATTGATCTTTACAGTTAACTAGCCAATTTTCCTTAAACTTAAGAAATCCTAGCTCTCAGGCCAAACACCAGGTCCTGATCCAGCAGACTCTTCGAAGAATTACCTGTCATAGGATTTAGACCTAGAACTATAGATATACATCACACTCCTGGTTCTAGTGCATCAGGAGCTTCACCAGAATGTTCTCCTGTAACTCTTATTGGCTTACAAATACCTACAAGACCACTTGTTACACCTCAGGTCCAACCTCAACCAGTCATACCTCAGGCTCAACCTCCACTGGTTGCAATTTTTTTCTTAACAACAGAATCACCTTTGACTTTCAATGCATATCATGCTTTGCCAAAGAATCCTGATAAAATTTGTCCAAAGTATCATCCATATCAGGATGCTAATGATCACATCATAACTTTCAAAGAAGCCTATTGTAGGGCTAGAATTGAGCATCAAGATGTTGTATGCAGGTTATTTCCATTTTCCTTAGGGGAAGAGGCTTATAACTGGTTGTAGACACCCAAATTTGTCCATGTCTAACGACACCTTGTTAAATCACTAATCCATTACCCAATTAATTAAATAAATTTTATTTATTTAATTAAAATCCCATTCTCATTCATTTAGCCGATTAATTAAATAAATTGTATTTATTTAATTAATTCCACATCATGTCTTATCCCATTTTATGCATTTATCATATTAATTAAATAAATTTTATTTATTTAATTAATTTCCAACTCATATCCCACTAATTCAAATACTTTATTTGAATAAAGCCTTTATCATTTATCACATTTTAACACTTGTCCATTTCCCATTTATCATGTGTTGTAAGACAACTTTCATTTAAAATCCTTCACATGCACAACTAATTGGACCTAAATTTAGTAACTTTCAATCTTAGCCATTCACATAGCCTCTGAATCTCCACCGTTGATTGATCTTGGTTGAGTCCTATATAAACAGCCTCTCACTCCATATGAGACATCCAGAAATCATATAGTATCTAGCAATCCAGCAATCATATAGCAACTCCATTATCATCTTGAGCATTCGAGCATTCGAGCTTTTATCATCCATCAATGGCAGCTTTCAGCTTTGTAATTGCTTATTGTTGAAGAAGCAGTCCACATCTCTCTCTCAAACAAGGAATCGCACGGTCTAGGTGATGTTATGCTTGAATTGCATTATCCTTTGATTTCATTTAGGTTAGATTCCTTGATGATGGTAGGGTTAGGGTTTCACGACTATGTCTGATCTGCCACACCTGACTTTCACCTATCACATTTTGGCACGCCCGGTGGGACTCACGTCCCTGATTAACTTCATTTTTTGGAGTTGTTTCTTTGAAGATCAGATTTTGCAGGTGCTCGCAGAAAATTCCAGTCGCTTTCGAACGAAAATCTGCCGCTTCGGGATTTCTGCGTCGCTTTTGAGCTGGAACAGGCCGCATATTCCTCTCTGGATCGCCTTTGACCGAACAGACGTCGTCTCAGGTAAACCGAATCACTTTTATCATTAAAATGATCGCCTCTAATGTATGCGACTGTGTTAAATGTATTTGCCGCTTTTGATCTAATAGCCGCCGCTTTTGCGCATAATCAGACCGCTTTTAATCTAACAGGGGCCGCCTTTGCACAAATCCGCATCGCTTTCGACCTAACAGTGCGCGCTTTTATTCTGATATGATACGCTTATGAGCTAATAATATTCGCCTGTGCAGGTTAGGGTTTAGATTTTTGTTTTGCAGAGACAGGTCGCCTTCGACCTACAAGAGGCCGCTTCTGGTATATCGGGATCGCATATGACACGACAGAAGCCGCTTTTGAATTCTCTTATGGACTGATATTGTTCGCCTGTTAGGCTAGGGTTTTTGTTTATCGGCTGTGTTTTTGCAGAAACAGGTCGCATCCAGCCCTCAACCAATCGCTTATGGAAAATATGAATCGCTTATGAGCTAACAGGAGTCGCATCCGGTGTTGTTGCGCGTCGCATATGATTCACAGTATTTCGCCTCTGTTAAAATAGAGGTCGATTTTGATCAACAGTGAGTCGCATCTGGTATAGCTCTGTTGTTTTTAAGCTTGTTTCAGTTCCAGTTTGATTTTTGGCTATTAACTGGCTATTTGCGCAGCATCTTATCGATTTGTCCAAGAAAGGAGGTTATCAAACTACTGACATATCTGTTGCAGGTTCGATCGGTCCAAGATTTGTGGTTTTTTTTCACTAAATTAGGCATATTTGGGCTTGGTGCTTAAAATGAATTACTGTTTGCTCCGTGCTTGATTTATCTTTTTGATTGCTTGCATGTGCTTGATTGTAACCCAAATTTAATGACAAAAGTATCCTCTCCCCTTGCCTATCAAATGGATCTTGGGTGCATGAGAACTTGTCATTATCTTTAGAGGGCCTGCCTTCCCGGTGTGAGAAGGGATACGACCCAAGCGGTAATGGGCTAAAGCCAAGTCCTTCCGAACCGCTATATAAGAAAAGTGTTTGTGTTGAAAGCCACAAACAACGGGTGCAGTTGTGTTATACCGATAGCCAACCTCCCCCAAAACCCTCCAAGGCGCAACCCTTGGAGGCTGGGAGACTCCATAACGGAGAGTAGCGCTGCCGCACGTATAGCCACCCGAACGGATGCCCTTATTAGCAACTTTGTGTAGTAGCCAAAAACCTTCTATCTGTTGACGCAGAGGGCAAAACCCTTGAAGCGGCCCTGATTCATGCGGTTCTTAGCCGAGGTAGCAGGGACAATCTAAAGGTTTGGAGAGGGTCAAGCCTTATAAGAATCCCAGATCTTGGTATGCGTGAGAAGTGTGTGCAAATGTAAGGAGGAGCCGGTGCTATCAAGATCCTGGAGCTACCCACTTTGAATAGGCGCAGCTAGGGGATTCAACAGATACTGTCCTATCCTAGCCTAGGTTGTATCAGTTTGTGCTTGTTGTAAGTGTGAGTGACTATTATCATTGTTTTCTTGCTGGAAAAAACTGCAACATCAGACCACTGTTACACAAACACAGTCGCTTTTGAACTAAACTGCTCGCACAGATCATCAACATCACTTCTGAACTATAGTGACTCGCATCTGCCTGAATTGCGTCGCTTTTAAACCACAATTGCCCGCATATTGCTTAAACAGAGTCGCTTTTAAACCACAGTTGATCGCCTTTTGCTTAAACAGAATCACTTTTGAACCACAGATGATCGCCTACTGTCTGAACCAAGTCGCATCTGATTCATAACCAGTCGCATATTCCCTGAGATAAGTCACTTTTAAGCCACAGTTATTCGCCTGATTCCTGAACAAGTTCGCCTATGAACAACAGATTGTCGCCTTTAGGGATATCTGAGTCGTCTCTGAACTAATAGTAATCGCCTTTGAACCAACAGTTGTCGCCTCTGGAATAGCATTCGCTTCTGGTTAGCACTGTCATTTTCCTGTCACATCTAAACCAGGTCACATTTAAGCTATCATTAATCGCCTTTAGCATCCTGTGAGTCGCCTTTGAGCTATCATCAGTCGCCTGTAGCTAAAATTCCTGCAAATCTCAGTGCATCAGTTGAATTAGCCTCAGGACCAGCTTGCTTGAACCTCAAACATCAGCTTTCAGACTTATCTTTGATCAATAGCAAATACCTGGACTTTGTCTCCTATTTTGAGCTTATCAATCAATCACAACTCATGAGCTTTTCCATCTTTTGAGACCCCAACCAGCAAATCAGACATCAATCCAATCATTTCAATCAACAAACAACCTTCAGTTTTAGCTTCAGCCAACAAACATCCTTCAGCTTTAGCTTTAGCAAACAATCTCTTTTAGCTTTAGCTCCAACAAACATCAACAGCAAACAATCTTTCCCTTGAGTGATTGAGCTACCTCTAGGGACAACCAACCACAACTCAGCCAAAACAAATCAACCAAGCAAACTTAGCCAAACCAGCAAACCAAAACAGCAACCAATCAACCAACTATCATCTTTTGGGTCTCAAAACTTTGACAAGCTCAACTTCATCATCAACATCATGCCTCAAACTAGGAGTCAATATCGAGCTGAAATAGAAGCCAGATTGAAAGCTGAAATGGATGCCAAATTGCAAGCTGAGATGAAACAATTCACAACACCTCTTAAGGACGCAACTCAATTCACAACTGGTATGCCTTCTCATATGTTTATACCTCAAGGGTACACTAGGGGCGAATCATCTTCACAACAAATGCACCCTCCACCATCCTTGGAAACTTTCGAAGAACAATCTCAAGACGACTCATCAGAATTCCAAGATACCTATCTATGGGACCAAGTTGAGAAACTCATGATATCTGAGCCTGATCGCTGTTTTCTCCAACTTGCTCGCATGGGTGCTAAACTACATAAAGACTTTGATATATCCACTATTAGAGAGCACGATCCCAACACTACTGCTGTTGTTGCGAATAGACCATCTACTATAGTCACATCATCTTCTACTACCTCGCAAACACCATCCTCATTGCCTCTTGTTGCTTCATTTGAGTTACCGCGATCAGAGCATACCTTAGAACCATTGATAGTGCCCACCAATATGCTTCCTTTCATGTCACAAAATCTCAACATCCCACCTTTTCATGTCCCTCAACATATCTCTCCTTCTACCATGACTGTTTCCATGCCTCAAGTTACACAAGCTGTCCATGTAACACAAGCACAAACACTTCGAGCATCACAAGCAATTCCCATATCTTACGGTGTGCATACCTCTCAAACCATTCCAACAACACATGTTGTCCATGCTTCACAACCATTGCAATCTACCACATCTTATACACCAACTGCTAATTCCTCCATGTTATCCTATAATCCCAACGTTAGTCTCATTGACATGAGTGATTCCCTCATTTCTCAAGCCAATCCAAACAATAAGATCGCTTATGTAGATCAACTTACATCCATGCTGTCCTCTTCTTCCAATCCTTCACACACCATCAATCCCTCTTATGCTACCCAAGGCTTCTCTAATATCACTCAACACATGACGTATACCAATCCTCATATTGTCCAAAATACCAATCCCAATGTTCACCCTTCTATTGTATCTACCAATCCCTCCGTCACTTACCATGTCATGAATTCAATCCCAACTTCCCAACCATCTGCTACTATCAATCCAACATCCACTTCTCATGTAATGCACACCCACTTGCCACTTGTGTCTCAAGGACAGCAATCCTCTAACACGTACATGTCACATACCACTCCTTTGACATACATTGTGGGCACACAACCCCAACAAACAGTCACAGCTTCGTACATCCCACAACCACAACAAACTGTCACAACTCCACATATACCACAACCACAACCGCAATATGTCTCATATCACACTCAACCTCCTTCGCAACAACAGCAGTTATCCTCAGCCGATATCCAACAGATGATCGATGAAAGGGTAGGACAAGGCAAGAAACCTTTCTCTCTTGAAAACATATGCGCTTATCCATTTGACAAGTCTCTTAATATGATACCTTTTCCACCACACTTTGAAATCCCACAATTTGATAAGTACAAAGGGAAAGGAAATCCGGATGACCATCTTCGAGCCTTTTTCGTGGCATGTCTCGACGTTGCCTATGATGATACATATCTCTTGAGACTACTTCCTCGAAGCTTAGCAGGACAAGCTCTCGAATGGTTTTCCCATTTACCTCCAGGAATTAAGACTTTTTCAGAATTGGCAACCAAGTTTCGATCACATTTTGCCTTCAACATTGAACATGAGGTAAACATGAATGACCTTGTCAACAACAAACAGCGCAATGGTGAAACCTTTTCCTCATTTACCCAACGATGGCGTAATATGGCTAGCAAATTATCATGGGAAATCCCTGAGAAACAACAGCTTGACATCTTTGTTCAAAATCTTCATCCTGAGCTGTCATTCCAACTACAATTGCAAAGCGCTAGCACCTTTGACGAACTAGTTTCCAAAGGAGTTATTATTGAACGAGCCTTAATTGCCAAAGGAACTATCAAGATCTTTCGTGATAACAAAGATTCTCCCCAAAATTCCAATGATAAGTCTCACTTTTGGAACAAGAACAAGAATGTTGTCAATGATGGTATTGTTGATACAAAGAATATCCAAACTATGAGAGCTCCTATCAACATTCAAGCAGCCTCTCCACCAAGACAGTCTTTTCCACCACGAAGAAACCAACGCCAAACTTCTAATCCACGCCGACAATTTACACCATTAGTGGAACCCATGGAAGTTATTCTTCGAAAGCTGCTTCAAGCCGGAGATGTTATTCTACCCGATGCACCACCAAACGGCGAACCACTCTTTCGAGCTCCTTGGTACAAAGAGAATGAGTATTGTGATTACCATCGAGTTAAAGGACATAAAACAAATGGTTGTATGCGCTTAAAACATGTTATCCAAGACTGCATTGATCAAGGTCTAATCAACGTCACACCTTCAACACCTCAACCTGCTCAACAATCCACATCAAACTATGATCTAGAGACTTTCAAGAATCCACTTCCATCTCATGATCAGACAAATAACCTTCAAGCTGGAAATGCTATTCCCTATAGCTATGCATCATCTACCATTGGCCGCATTGACCATGCTCGCATTTCTACCATTACCGTCCAAGGAGCACCTGATTGTGCCGTAACCACGCGAAGAGGTCGAGTTACCGTTCAAGGAGCACCCCCTCATCCTCCTCGACCTCTCTCTGACTATAACCTCTTGGATCACCTTGGCAAAACACCCGCACACATATATATCCTTGAGCTGCTCCGCATATCCCCCGCACATAAAGCTATCCTTGATAAGGCCTTACAAGAGTCTTCGGTGCCTAATAATATTAATATCACACAATTTCAATCCATGGTCGCTAGCATTGCAGCCCCTTGTCATTTAACCTTTTCCGACAAAGATCTTCAACCCTCAATTCATCCGTCACACAATGAGGCCCTCCATATTGAAGTGTTTGTTAATCAACGCCGTATCAAACGAGTCGTGATAGATGGGGGAGCTGGTCTAAATATATGTTCTTTGAAACTCATCAAACAATTGGGATATTCGGAGAAAAATGTAGACACCTCCAAGGTTATTACCATCAGAGCATATGATGACGCTGAAAGAGATACTGAAGGGATCATCTTATTGCCTATTCAAGTTGGACCGGTCATTACAGAAACTCGCTGTCAAGTCCTTGATATTGATCTGCCTTACAACATCATCCTCGGTCGCCCTTGGATCCATACCCTTAAAGCAGTTCCATCTACATATCACCAATGCCTTAAATTTCCACATAAGGGTGTTGAAGTTACCATTCAAGCTGATCCCAATCCATTTGAGTTTTGCCGTGCCTTTCAAGCTAAATATCAGAGTCCAAACCGTATCCCTCTCAACACCGAGGCATATCCGTCTTCCTCCTATGTAGACCCATCCGATCTCCTCAAGCCCTCATCTAGCAAAGCCGCTTCCAACCTCCATATCAAATATACCGAACATGGCCCTGGTGAATACAAATTGCAGGAATCCTGTTGCGTTGGCACCCTTCCATTATCTCCTAAATCCCACGGTAAGCCCTCTACATCTAAGCCCACTTCATCCTCCGTTGTTATCAAAGCTCCCCCTACCGTATTCATTAAAGGTGGTTTCTTGGATGACGAAGACATTGAGGACATCGATTCTTGGATATTCTTTGATGAAAATGACCAAGTCCAACTTGAAGTAGAGCGATACAACAACGGGTTTCGTATCATAAAGAACATGGGCTATAAAGGACATGGCGGCTTGGGATCACAGGAACAAGGACCTATTGAGCCCCTTATTGTGTCTAAGAAGTTTAATAAGCAAGGCCTTGGTTACCAACCGGAGGTACCGCGACCCAAAGACATTAAGTGTATTTCCGATATTGACGTTGGACCTTCTTCGGTAGGAGAGACTTCTAACTCGGATACCATCGACGACTCCTCCCTTCATATCACCGACCTCTTTCAAGAACATTCCATCTTCATGTTTTCTGCAACCTCTTCTAGCCATCATAATCCCTCCATTCGCCTCTCCCTCGTATATCCTGACCTCATCGATTGGGACCAACAGGGGGCACCGATATTAGATACATTTGAAAATGACGAAGCCATTGCAGAATTCATGGGTTTGAGACAAGGTATTCCATTGGGTGATCATAAAGCAGGTTTCATGATGGAATTACCTAAACTAGCATATTTTGGCGGAAGTATCAAATCCTTCAGTCGCAAAAGTGAAATAAACAAAATTCAACAAAATAGGTCACTAGGTGAAAACCGCAAGGTGCCTCTTGACCGTGAAAAAGTAAAAATAAAGGACGTATCCGAAGGTGAAAACCTCTCTGAGGAGCCTGAGGATGAAGGATTTGATCTTCCTGTTGCCGCTGATTACCATGAGAAATCAACTGTGCTAGTTGAAAAATCACAAGACATGAACTTGGGAACAGAACAGAATCCGAAGATCACCTTTTTGGCAGCATCACTATCAGAGCAAGAACGAAAGAACTTCACAGCATTTTTTCTGAGAAGAGCTATAAATTTTGCATGGACTTATGCAGACATGCCAGGACTAGATCCTTCACTTGTGGTACATCATTTAGCAGTATTCCCTGATGCAAAGCCTGTCAAACAAAAATTGCGCAAAATGCATCCACAAGTTGCCTTATTGGTCAAAGCAGAAATTCAGAAACTGTTAGAAGCAAAGTTCATAAAGCCTATTGATTATCCAGAATGGGTTTCAAACTTAGTACCTATAGCCAAACCAGATGGACGAGTTCGCTGCTGCACAGACTTTAGAGATCTTAACAAAGCATGTCCTAAAGACGATTTTCCATTACCAAGCATAGACAACATTGTTGATCTTACAGCAGGACATGAAATGCTATCTTTGATGGATGGATTTTCTGGTTATAATCGAATCAGAATAGCAGAGGAAGACCAAGATAAAACATCTTTTATTTGTCCATGGGGCACATATTGCTGGGTTGTAATGCCTTTTGGTCTCAAAAACGCTGGAGCTACCTATCAACGAGCTATGACAGTTATTTTCCATGACCTTTTTCATACTATCATGGAAGACTATGTTGATGACATCCTAGGCAAATCTAAGACAAGGGAAGGACATCTACAAGTATTGGCACAAATTTTTGATCGATTAGAAAAATATCAAGTCAGACTAAATCCAAAGAAGTGTGTATTTGGCGTAACATCAGGAAAACTATTGGGATATATTGTGTCTCGACGAGGAATAGAAGTGGACCCAGCTAAGGTAAAAGCTATCATAGAAATGCCTCCACCAACGAATCTCAAACAGCTTCGCAGTTTACAGGGTAGGCTACAATCTATCCGCAGATTTATCTCACAACTCACAAATAAATGTCATCCTTTTCAGCATCTTCTTCGCAAGGGTGAACCTTTTAAGTGGGATGAAAAGTGTCAACAGGCTTTTGATAAGATAAAAGAATACTTGGCAACACCTCCTGTGTTAATACCTCCTGTACTTGATCGTCCATTACTGCTTTATATATCATCAACAACCGCAGCATTGGGTGCACTTCTAGCTCAACATGATGATTCAGGAAAAGAACAAGCCATCTACTACATTAGCAGAACTCTTGTGGGATATGAACTCAATTACTCATTCATGGAAAAAGCTTGTTTAGCATTAGTGTTTGCTTCCCAAAAGTTGCGACATTATATGTTGAACCAAACAACAAAGCTCATCTCTAATGTGGATCCCCTCAAGTACCTCCTTTCAAAAGCACTTCTCACAGGGAGATTAGCAAAATGGGTTATGATCTTGAGTGAATTTGACATACAATACGTGAATCGTAAAGCTATCAAAGGACAAGTCATTGCTGATCAATTAGCTGCAGCACCTATCACAGACATTCAGCCAATATATCCCGAATTCCCTGATGAAGGATTGTTTAATTTAAGCTCTCCAGCACGATGGCAGCTATACTTTGATGGGTCATACACTCAACACGGATCTGGAGCAGGTATCTTGTTTGTCACTCCCCAAGGAGATTGCATACCTAAATCATACAGAATAGCATTCCCATGTACCAACAACATAGCAGAGTATGAAGCTTTAATAACAGGTTTGCGCATGGCAGTACAATGGGCTATCAAACAGTTACGAGTCTTTGGTGATTCTCAGCTAGTTATTAAACAGGTCTTAGATGAATATCAAACAAAAGACGAGAAGCTTCTTCCATACAAGCTAATGGTGGACGATTTCAAGCAATATTTTGAGGACATTACCTTTGAGCAAATTCCAAGATTACAAAACAGAGCAGCCGATGCCATGGCTATGATTGGATCTCTTTTAGACATGCCATCCAACACCCATAAATGTGAATTCTTGGTCGAACAGCTTTTGATCCCAGCATTTGAAGTTCCACAGTCTGAGCTCATATGTGAGATTGTTGGTCCCAACTCGTTGTGGTACAAAGATATATACGAGTATCTCCATAATCACACCTTGCCTCTTCAACTATCCAACACCCAGCGTAAAACTTTTATCCATCGAGCCTCTCGTTACACTATCTTAGGAGACACCCTTTATCGCCGGAGTCTTGATGGTATCCTTCTTAGATGTCTTGACTCTGAGGAAGCAAAAACGACTTTACGTGAAGTACATGAAGGTGTCTGCGGTTCGCATTCCGCTGGCCCTGGCCTTGTTAAGAAACTTCTGCGAGCAGGATACTACTGGCCAACTATGGAAAAAGATGCCCAACAATTTGCAAGGAGATGTCTACAATGTCAGAAACATGGAGATCTAATACATGCACCAGCACATGAGCTTTAGCCTATTGTCACTCCATGGCCTTTTTCGCAATGGGGACTTGATCTTGTGAGTAAAATCCATCCTACTTCATCAAATGGTCATAAGTTTATTATCACTGCCACTGAGTATTTCACAAAGTGGGTAGAAGCCATACCAATGACCTACATCACAGGTAAACAAATAGCTAAATTCATCCTACATTACATCATCTGCCGTTATGGAGTTCCTCAAGCTATTGTCACAGATAATGGCCGGCCTTTCAAGAACCAAGAGGTTAGAGATCTTTGCAATAAGTTTCATATTCAACATAGGTTCTCTACGCCTTATTATCCTCAGAGCAACGGTCAAGCTGAAGCCTCTAATAGGACAATCATCAAGATCCTTAAAAAGGCTGTTAACGAAACTGGTCGAGATTGGCATCTACAACTGCATCCTGCTTTATGGGCATATAGAACAAGTGTCAGAACTCCTACTGGCGCCACACCCTATGCTCTAGTCTATGGCACTGAAGCTATTTTGCCTATCGAGGTTGAGATCCCCTCTTTGCGCATATCCTTACAACATACTATCTCAGATGAAGAATATCGCGTGTCCCGACTCCATGATCTTGAGCTCTTAGATGAACGCCGCCTTACAGCATTGAACCATCTTCAAGTCTATCAAAACCGGCTACGCCGCAGCTACAACAAAAAGATCAGAGAATGCAGATTTCAGGTTGGCGACCTTGTCCTTAAAGAAAACCAAAGGAATCAACAGCATCGAGAGAAATAGGGCAAGTTTGAACCAAATTGGCTTGGTCCTTTCATTATCACCGCAGTCTATGGATCTGGTGCATACACTTTGTCAACACCTGAAGGCATTCCCTTGGATGAACCCATCAACAGCGTTCATCTCAAGAAGTTTTATCCATGAATCTCAGCTATCCCAAAAAAAAAAAAAAAAAAAAAAAAAGAGATAAATAATCTGTCCAATGGTGAAAACCTGGTAAATAGGCGCCTTGGATAAGTACCATAGTGAAAACCTGGCAAACAGGCGCTATGTGTAGTGACCAGCTTCCCTCATTTGTTTGGTTCGTTTGATCATTTTTCCCCACTGCATCTTGTATAAGCCATCCTCATAAGCCCTATCGCAACCTCACACATCGCCTTTCCTCTTCATCCTTTGCCAATGCTAACTATCATACTTGAGACATTGTCGTGATATTTATATCTTTTGGCACCTTAGCATCTTGGCCACATCTTTTCTGCATTGTCACTTCTGCATAATAAACCTCATCCCACACTGGGGGCATTTGTTGAGCCTTATTTGGAAGTGGATCCTGTTATCTCTAGCTCATAACACATCAAACAACTCAGCTTACAACACAGCACACCTTATCAACTTCAGCCATGGCACATGTCCACCAACAAATACGACCTAACGACTTGCAACCAGGACTCATACCTTTACAACTCCATCCACATTCATCCAACAATCGCAACAAACATCGCCTGATCAAACATCCAATCGATTAGCCACATCAATAAGAACTACATCCAGCTCTATCGTTGACGCCTTGATCCCGTGGATACAGGGTATGTAGGCAATCTGAGATGCGAAGGAAGCACTCTGATTCAGGCTAAGACGATAGCCCCTTTCATCATTCATCTGTCATCTTTTCTTCTAAACATCTTTCACTCTCTCAGCTCACATTCTTCTATCTTTCATCACTTACATCATCAATAAAACCCAGAACTACATATTCATCATGTCTCATCTTCATCGTCAATGTGCTTTGATCCCGTGGATACAGGGTATGTAGGCAGTCTGGAATACGAAGGAAGTTTCCAGTACTCAAGCACAGATGATCCCCCCATCTTCTTCATCTTCATTCATCATCCATCTTCTTCTCTTTGATTAGCTCAAACAGGAAGCAAACCATGTGTCTATTGCAAGCTCCAGCACTATAACCAATCACAGGTAAGCCAGAAGCTATTTGTCCGCATGCCTTAAGCCAACATTTGCTATAGCCATTTATCAACAACTTTAGCCTTCAACAGGATGTAGCTTTCCTCTTAACAAGGCACCAGCTTAATCTATCCAAGAGCACCCAACATTTGGCAAGAGAACGTGATGACAGTATCTTTTGTTTTATCTTTTGATTTATCTTTTGTCCCTTTTCTATACCTAGTCAAGACTGCCATGATCTCTTTATATCTTGGTATGTTGCGATGAAGTAAGGACTGGGGCATGGTCATATAGCTTTCGTATGCCGTGTTTGCGGGATGATCTTATTCTCTTCCTATGCGTCTTGGTATCTTGCACGTGTTGGGATTAGCATCTTACATATCAATATCTCTAGCATCTGAGAAGCTAAACAGTCTCTTATGCATTGGAGACTATTCTATTTTAAGACTAACTCCATACATATAACCAGCAAGCTATCATTATGTGTAGTGGAGATAAGTTCAAACCATTGTTTGTAGCGTCAAAGTCCAACACTAGCTACTATTCCTATCTTGTGCATGTTGGCTCAACATCTTGACCACATGCGTTCCGACAAGATTGTAACATGCTAGTTGCGCATTGGATATCTCGACACCTTGGTCTCTTATACCCTGGTGCATAACATCCATATGCTATATCAAACATAAGGACTGCATTTCTTTTCATTTTGAGCAATTACTTGCAAGCTGCCCATCATCATCTTATCTTATTCATTCTATCTATCCATTTGTTCCGTCATCCTCCGCCAAGATCAATCATCTCCATCATCCTTTGTCCATATTCCCGCTCCTGCAAAACAAGTGTTAGCCATACATACGTCCATTATATCTATATCTTTCATTACCATCTACCTATATGCATACATCTATCCATATCATTTTCTTTTACATATTCACATATTTTCTATCACTTACCATTTGCATAAACATCTATCCATAATCCATCTATAATCCATACACATAACATGCATAGCCATCATAATATCAACATCACAACCATTATAACATCATATAGATCGCCAAAACTGCCATATATATATACATGTGTGTCAAAATACAAGTGTCTATAATACAAGCTGAGCCCTGAAAAGAATGAATGTACAACAATGGCTCTAGGCCTCATCATGATACAATGCCAACAAGGTATGCCCTAGCGACTACTGCCAGCTCCCTCGCCCTGACCACCACCACCAACAGGTCCTGTACCCAGTCCTCCATCTCTCGGTGGCCCCATCACTGAAGCTACTGATCGAGATCCACCTGACCTCCGTGAGCTCGAAGCCCCTGACCTGCTCCTGAAGCTAGGCTGTCTCTGCTCTGCCGGCACAGCTCCATAATATAGGCCTCTATAATACTCAGCCTCCCCCTGCGCTCTCCGAAGCTCGGCCTGTACCGCTGTCAACTGTGTGGCTAAGTACATGGTAGCTCCATCAGTCCCCAAGGCAGTCACTGCTCTATCCTGCTCACTAGTCATAACTTGCAGCTGCTGTACTGCCCTATCTCTCTCAGCTCGCAGACTATCTCTCTCAGCTCGCAGACCATCCCTCTCTGCTCTCATAGCCTGCTCCTACTGTACTGCAGTATCTCGCTCAAGCCTCATCATCTGCTCATGCTGCCTAGCTGTATCCCTCTCTCCTGTAACTCTCGCGAGCGCACCATCATCCTGTCCATCTCCTCTCTGAGCTCCCAACTGTAGCTGAGCCTGATAAGCCTGTGCCTGTGCTCTAGCATGCCTCAGACTGATCACGGCCTGATGCCTATCCATCTCCACTCTCCTCAGCCTCATCTGTGCCCGCTGCCTCCATCTCCTCTCCTCTCTGATCCGTCTCCGCAACTGCTGAATACCCACATCATCTCCTACTCTGATCTGTGCCTGTGGTTGTGCTAATATAGCAGGCTGGCCTGGCACCTGCCCTGGCATCTGTATCCCTGGTGCAGCTGGCACTACTGCCTGTGCTGGTGGAGCCCGTCGTCATCGCCTCCGAACTGGTCTCTCCATCCCAATCTCCCCAATCTCTCCATCCCGTGTCAACCGAGTCGGCCTAGCTGTCGCCCAGTGTGCATCATACTTTGGCAACGTACCTGGATCTGCAGGACCCTGTCTCCACTGCCATGCTACTGGCTGCAATCCATCTCTCTTTGCCAAGGCTGTGTCCACCACAACCTCTGGACCCCAATCAAACACCTCCTGTCTCGTCCTCCCAAAAACGGCATCCCCTACAGGTACTGCCTGTGCCTCTCCAAACTGTCTCAGGGCTCTCTCTGGCAAATAGCGCTCTATAATGTACACGCCGCGTCCAAAAATGTACCTCGCCTGTCTCGCATAAGCAAGCTCGGCATCCTCCTCCTCCCACTGCTCACATCCTAGCCATGGCCTCCATACAAATCTGTCTATCTCATCCAACCTCCATCGCCAGTATACCACCCCTCGGCGCTGTCGATATGTCAAGGCTCCTCTATACATCCGTGCAAATGGCTCTCCTGCTGCTCTAGCGACCCATCCCTCTGGTCTCGTCACCGGAATGTGCTCATAAGCCCATACGTGCAAAACTGTCACTCCTGCTGACATACTGGCTCCGAACATATATGCACAATCATGCAGGTAATGATAGAGCTGTCCCAACACGCACTCTGCCCATGCATATCTCGTGCCATAGGAGAACATGCCCTCCATCACTGTCCCCCATCCTACAGGAAAACCTCTCGCTCTCCTGTCACCCACTAGCCATCTAATGATAGCCACTACCACTCGCTGCAACCTGTCACAGAGCTCCTCCATCCTCCCCATCGGTATCTCTGAACCCTCTGCTCCGATGTCTGGTGTCCCAAACAATCTCCTGAATGCAGCTGGGCCCATCTCCGGATCATAATCTACCCGATCCCCATCTATCGGAATCCTCAAAATCTGGAACACATCCTCT
Organism: Cunninghamia lanceolata; assembly: GCA_027924645.1. Lineage (NCBI taxonomy): Eukaryota > Viridiplantae > Streptophyta > Pinopsida > Cupressales > Cupressaceae > Cunninghamia > Cunninghamia lanceolata. Next base: position 1,349,535 of record BSBN01000550.1, read on the forward strand.
AAGGTGATGGTCGCCTCTCCTATCGGTAACAAGAATGAACTGTGCTCGCTCATCCATCGCTCCACCATCGCAGTCATCAGCCCTCGATGTGCCTGCACTGGCTCTAATCGTGACACATGCTCCAAGCCCAGGATCTCCAACACCAGTAGCTCCTCTGCATCCAACTGTCTCACTAACCGCAAATCTCTCGGATGGGGCTCCCGTGATAGCAATGGCGGTAGTACATCCTGCATCATCCATTTACTCTTGTCAGTCCATCCCATTAATCATTCATATCAAAATCTGCCTATCTTTCTGCTATTTTATCCTACACCTACCATATGCGGTTCACTTTACCACATGCGACCTTTTTCGGCTCACTAGCGACCCCCTTTACCATTTGCGCTCCTGTTCTGACCAAACGCGACTTCTTTTACATATGCGCTCACTGTTTTCCTATAAGCGACCACTATTACCATATACGTTCATCCTTCCTTTATCTGCGAGCCATATCCTATGTGCGAGTCTTTTTACCCCTAACGCGAGCCCTTTTCCTATATGCGCCTATTTTCTCATCATAAGCGAGCCCGCTCACACTAAGTGACCATTTTCGCCCTATACGCGCTATCTACCATTTGCGATCTGTTTCTAGTCCTATGCTAGCTAAACTACCCTATGCAACTACTATCTGCTCATAAGCGACTAGTTTCCCTCCATACATGCATTTCGACTGCGTTTTTCCCGCCGACAGGATGCGACCTCGTTTTCCCTAAGCGACCTACCCGCGCCTATAAGCGACCTGAAATACTCTAAGCGACCTCTACTCCTACATAAGCGACCTATATGTGCCATGTCCTAAACTAGTCGCTTTTGGTGACGTGTGTGAATTAATTACGCTTTTAGGCTATTAAATGCACGCTTTTGGGAAAAGTTTTGCGACATACCGGTGCGCCTGCTCCCTCTGGTCGTCCATGTGTCCTCACCCGCTCCGCACGATGATCTCTGCGTGGAATCACCATCCTGCTAGCTCTGCCACTCTCACTCTCAGGAGCTCTGGATTTTTCTAGGTTTCTCAGCACAAATGAGCACAAATGAGCCTATTTGCCCTTGAAGCACCTACTTATAGCCCTTCTCCAAAACCTAATTCTTCTATCCCACAGCCTATTTTCTTCCATGCCACCCCCCTTTCCTTCGCGTCTGCCCTCTTTTTCGCCCTTTCTTCTATCGAGAGCCAACCCAGTCCTTCCTGGTTCGCCTGGCTTACCTCTCGAGGGGGCATCACCTGCCAGTTACACTGGGGCATAACTTGTTTATTGAGCGCATATCACATCTTCTTTGACACAACGTTCTATCGAACATTGTATCAAAGAGGGGCAAAATGTAGACACCCAAATTTGTCCATGTCTAACGACACCTTGTTAAATCACTAATCCATTACCCAATTAATTAAATAAATTTTATTTATTTAATTAAAATCCCATTCTCATTCATTTAGCCGATTAATTAAATAAATTGTATTTATTTAATTAATTCCACATCATGTCTTATCCCATTTTATGCATTTATCATATTAATTAAATAAATTTTATTTATTTAATTAATTTCCAACTCATATCCCACTAATTCAAATACTTTATTTGAGTAAAGCCTTTATCATTTATCACATTTTAACACTTGTCCATTTCCCATTTATCATGTGTTGTAAGACAACTTTCATTTAAAATCCTTCACATGCACAACTAATTGGACCTAAATTTAGTAACTTTCAATCTTAGCCATTCACATAGCCTCTGAATCTCCACCGTTGATTGATCTTGGTTGAGTCCTATATAAACAGCCTCTCACTCCATATGAGACATCCAGAAATCATATAGTATCTAGCAATCCAGCAATCATATAGCAACTCCATTATCATCTTGAGCATTCGAGCATTCGAGCTTTTATCATCCATCAATGGCAGCTTTCAGCTTTGTAATTGCTTATTGTTGAAGAAGCAGTCCACATCTCTCTCTCAAACAAGGAATCGCACGGTCTAGGTGATGTTATGCTTGAATTGCATTATCCTTTGATTTCATTTAGGTTAGATTCCTTGATGATGGTAGGGTTAGGGTTTCACGACTATGTCTGATCTGCCACACCTGACTTTCACCTATCACACTGGTATATTAGTCTTGGTCAGGGTTTAGTCAGTTCATGGGCTACCTTAGAGAAAGCTTTCAAGGATAGGTTCAAAATACCTATAGATCCTGTTAGGACAGTAAAATTTTTGAAAATTTTACTATCTTTTCACTCCATTATATTTGAACAAATCCTAAAAAAAACACCCCAAAAGACCATAATAAAAATTTAATGTATCTCACAAGGTGTCTATGGATGAGCAGTGCCAAATTTCTTCAAAGTCAATCCATCGACAAGATATTGTTTTGTTTACACCGATACATAAGGAATCATTTCAAAATAACCATCGGCGTGAGAAGGCAGATCAGAAGGAGATCTATGGAAGTCACCGATGGAATAAGTAATACCGATGACTTTACATCGGCAAGAGAAGCAAGTGGTCATACCAATCGGTATGACAGACAACTATCGGATGACCTTTTAAAAGTTGCCCCGACGGTATATATCATACCGATGAAGTATTTCGGCAAGAGTCTCACCGAACATCTTGCGGGTGTAACGAAGCAAATAGCCATCGGCAAGAAGTAAACTATCGGGATAAGACACAAAGAAGTTTCTGATACTCAATGTCTTGGCGATAAGAGAGCTTTCGGCAAGACTCACAGCGATACAAGTATCTGTCAGGATGACTCAACATATCGGGACAAGGGAATTAGGTCTTGCCGATTCACAAGTCACGACAATCAAAAGGTATCAGTGATACTTTAACATACTCTGTCCGATAAAGAATATGAAAGAACCATCGGTGAGATGATTCGGATCGGGTTATCTTTTGAAAGCTGTCCCGATAGTATGTTTCATTCTGATAGGTATACGCTAGCGGCAAGACATTAAAGCAGTCATTCTGATCCAAAGTAACATGACTATCGGTAGGACAACAAAGTTGGGGAAATGTAATTATGTTATCCCGATAGTATTAATCACCCCGATAAACAAATTATATCGGTAAGACTCATTACTTTAGAAGGAAATCTAAATCACATGGCGATGAAGGAAGTCATGCGGATGGTCGCGCCCACTTGAAGATATGACATTACATAGTGTCGGGAATACAATTGAGGGGTCACGCCGATTGACTGTTCACGCCATAAAAGCATTAAGGTCGCCCAGACATTTTAAAATTCATGCCGATAAGAAGAGTTATGGCGATGTGACACTTCACAACGATGAACATTGAATTGATCAGATAATTAAATACAAACGGCTATGAAATTTCTACGATCATTATAGTTGCAAAAAATCGTCCGAGAAGAGAATACAGAGGAACTCTTAAGGCAAAAGCAGAGGATTCCAATTCCAGCTACCGAATGATAGGTACATATACACAAACCGCTATATAGCCTGTATTTAAATTTTCTGCCAAAGTTTTAAAATGGAAACTCCAGGAAAGGGAAAAGGAAGAAAGTTACAAGGGGAAACCAGTAAGCCTAAGAAACAAAAAACTGAACAAACCCCTGAGGAGAAAGTGAAAGAAAGAAAACTCAATCAGGACCTAATTGACCAATTGCTTGGGTCAACTCCCAAGGCTAGAAGGTCTGCCCAACTCAGAGTAGAAGTGGAGAAATTAGAAGATAAACACAAATGCCTGGGAGATATCTGGACCCCAATTCGGGGATATGAACTTTTCAGATTCCACTATAATAGAAGGTTTAGGAATGCTCCTGTGTCAAACCCATGGCACATGAATTTAGGAAAACTGGTTGTACCTAATGTATTCTTGAATGTGGAACTCCTTCAATTGCTTGCCAGACATTATAATTCAAACCTGAAAGCCATCTGCAACCCACAGGGAGAACCAATTGTGCATTTGTCAAAAAATGCTATTTGTGACGTTTTTGATTTAGATGATTTATGCACTATCCCTATCATTTATGAAGATCTGGATAAAGAGTATTGGAGAATGGACACAATTTATAATGGATGGAGGTTGCCCATTCATAGGCCCAGGGTTGAAGGAGAAGTAATGCCCTTAACTGAAAATGATAGCCCTCCCTTTCATGTAGCCATATTTGAACCATATATACAGCATACCTATTTTTTTGTGGGCCAAGTCCTTGGCTTAGAGGTCCCCGAGTTCATGACTATTCCTCTGATGGTCATAGCCTCTGACATTCAGTGTCATAATGCAAGGCAATTCGATTATGCTTCCTATATTGCTAATAGAATGGACTCTGGTCTATCTGCAATAAAAAATAGTGCTCCAGCATGCTCTTTTGAGAATTACTCAATGCTTATGCACATGGTGTTATATTATGGCCAGGAAGTAGGGTTATGGCCAAGTGAGTTTCAAGTTGTTGCTGCAGATAAGAAAGGGGAAAAGATACCTGTACAAATGTGGACCAAAATTTGGGATAGTAGATATGCCCACTCTAGCTATGCTCAATTTGAAGAGCATTGTGTAAAAGTGCTGTATAGGTATTTTAATCACCCCTGTGAATATTCAATTTCAACTGAAATAAAAAGATTCCTCAGACCAAAAGATTTTGGTGGCCCCCCTACTGTCACTCATAATTGGGGAGACTGGTATTTCTTTGAAGATGCTACTACGATCAGAGTTTATGGTTTTGAGGATGCTCCATTCATATTGCCCAAGACTGTCCCTGACAGGCTTGCATATCTGGAGATAATCAGGCAAATGCATTGTTCAAATGTGATGCATTTGAGTTCACATGACAAACAATCATTTATGTCCAGCACCTTATGTTTTGGAGATTTTACTGTGGTTTCAAAAGAAGGTTACAATCTCATTCTGGATAAATTAATGCATTATAACATGATGACTGCTGAGATGAGAAAAGGATTTGACCCTGAAGGCTTTATTGACCTTGCAAGAAGAAAACAAAATCTCAGTGGATACATGCACATACATTATCCACATGATGATGTCATTAGAAATTTAGAAGAAGCAGAAGTCGAATTGGTGGTAGAAAAATATAACAGGGATCTAAGTGAAAAGAAAAAGCAGTTAGCAGAGATTGAAGTGGTATCCTCTGAAGATGAAGAACTGACAGAACAAGAGCAGCCACAAGATAAAACAATGGAAATGTCCAAAAGGAAAATGCAACAATATCAGCCTCCAGTTGTGCTACATGATGAGGAGGGGTCTGCTGATGAGGATCCACGCCAAGCAGCTTATGATTCTTTCATTTCAGATGATAAATTTATTTAATCAAAATAATTTAAATCATTCCTGTATAAATACAAAGGGAAAGAGGTCAGAGAATTAGTAGATGATATTTCTGCTGATAATGAAAAACAATTATTAGATATGCTAAAGGAAACAGTAGATAAGGAAATGCAGGACATGACACCTAGCAAGGGTAGATAGTTGCTCAAGGATGCAGGGGTTATGATTTTTCCTTGTCTGGATTTAAATTCTGCTTTGGTTTTTGATAGTTTTCTGAATAATGCTAATGACAAGTATAAACTTACTCCAGAAGGAGTTAATGAAGTATATATGGGAACAAGATACAATAATGATGAAAATTCCTTGATGATATGGGCGTTATACCCTCCCCATAAGAAGACGGCCATCATAGATACTGAAAAGACTTTTGGCCATGTTATGACTTTCAGAGCAGGGGAAACTGACCTTATAATTACTGCAGACATTGGTATTAATGTTGCAAAGTTGAATAAAGCACAAGCTCAAATGTTGATCAAAGAAAGAGATACATACAAATTGAATTGTGAAAATTGACAAAAGAAAATGATTACTTGAAGGATGCTGTTAAGAGCACTTTTGGTCAATCCACTAAAAGAATAACTCAAGGTGAGAGCTCACAGGGCATTCAAGTGTTATCCCCTGATCAGGCAACCCAAATTCAGATAGATGCATTTGTTACAATACTGCAGAGCAGGTATGCAAACATGGTGCGGTGGTTAAACCAGTTTTGGGATAATTACTTAGAGAATCATAAAGCAGTTCAAGAACATGAAAGACTTGAAAAGAGAATATGAGAAAAATTGTCTGAGCTACAAAATAGAAGTGCTGCTGATAGTACAGATATCTCTGATGCAAAAGCATTTCTCAAATAGCACAAAAATTATTATGACAAACTTAAAGCTGATGCTAAGGAAGGAAATGATGCCTCAAACGCAGGAGTGCCCAGGATATTTAAAGACAATGGAGAGGTAAAGAGCAAGGAAGAATGGATTATTGATTGTCAAATTATATTACACAAAGCCACAGGAGCTCTGAAAGACAAAGCCTCTGCGTCTAGAGAAGTTTGCAAACAATTGGAAAGCATGATCACACTTGATATAATTACCAAAAGTGCTGTTGACCTTACTGATTCTCATCGTGAGCAGGATTACTTGGATTACTTGGCTAAAGTTTACTTGTGGCTAATTAGAGCCTAATCATAATTATGTTATAGTTGTTAATGTTTGTTAAGTTCCCAAAAAACTTATTGAAGAGTTATAAATCTTCATATAAATATCTATATAAGTCCAAACAATTGATGCTGAGAGATCATCATCAGTAGAATATATTCAGATACATCATATATACAATGTTTCAAAATGACTATGTTGCATATTTTATTTGAAGAAGTTTGAAGTTCTCTGATTCAGTGGTTCTGCTTTGGTATCAGTTGTTTGTTAAGATTATCAAATTGTGTGGCTGTCTCCATTTCTACATTTCCTTGATATTTAGATTAAACATATCAAGTATATATTTGATCTGTCAATACACATTTGTTGTATCTGTGTGATTAAATAGGTTGGTATCCATTTGAGGAATTAAACCCTTCTGATTTAGTTACAGTAGCCTGGAAGTATTAAGCTTGGATTACTAAGTAGGGCCATACAATTAGATTGCCATTCTGTCTCCAGTAAAATATTATCTGTTAATCTTGTCCATTCATTTCATTTGGTTCCTTCAAGTAAGGATTAAAATACCTTCTGGTGAATTATAAGATATCTGATTTTATTTGGTTGGATTATCAAGAAGAGTTTGTCAGTCATTTACTTGCACGTTTATACAAGTTATAAACTAAAACTGTGCCAAACAACTAGAATTATTACCATTAGGAAACCATTAGTCCTGGTCCTTCAAACTGACTCTATTACCCAACAAGGCACTAGTCTTATTTTACTTAAAACCTTTTACCTTGATATTGTTTATACAATTTCTACCAATTACTCATTAGACATTAAACCTAAAATCAGTTAGCAAGCATTCCATCTAGCCTACATCTTGTGCCATTGTAGATAGATTTAATTAGTCCACGCATTCACATTCAATCTGCTTTAATTTTCCAAGGTTTACCCACCTAGGTGTAGCAGGACCTAAAGCAAAGGAAATCATCAAACCTTGAAGGTTGATTTCGTCAAGTTAGTTCAGAAACGTTGCCAATCTAAACATAGAGCTTGGCATCCCCTTAGGATTGGCAACCTGCATTTCTGAGACCTAACAGATCCTTCAATGAACTATCATTTATTTGCCATGATCAAACGATTCGAAGGAGAACCTATTGCTAACTTCAATGCTAGGTTCCAGAAAAAGCTCTCTAAATTAGTTGCACCTTATGTTGTAGCAGATGAAGCTGCTAGGAGCATATATTACTCAGCCCTAGATGCTTTGACTTCCATGTTCATTAGGAGAGAACATCCTAATGTAACAACTTTGGCAGGGGCTTTTGAAGAAGCTGTCAAAGTCAGTCAGTAGTTGATTCCTGCTCCTACTCCTAATATTGCATTTCCCACACTTCTTGGTTATCCCACATATCCTACCCAACAACAACCTAATGGAGCCATGATACCTCCAGCTATGATGCCAAGTCCTTTGCAGATACCTCCACTTAGTATCACGCCTCCTCCAAATGGAAATGGCCAGATGTTACAGTATCTAGGACAAACACAGTTACCTCAGGTTGTAGATTAGTCTAATCAGAACAATGGATCTTCCTTTTTCAAGCCTCAAACAGAGAATGTAGTGGCCAAGGTTCAGGAAGAGAAAGAAGAGATTAAGGAAATATTAGCACAGTTAAGAAAACTCACTACTAAGATCACTCACTTGAGGAGTCAGAACTTCTATTCCCAGCCTAATCAGAACAGAGGTTATGCTAATGACAGACCTAATTATCCTGATAGGGGATACAACAATAACTACAACAACAATGGCAATAATAATCCTCTTAAACAACTTAGAGTGTGGAACACTAGGCCAAATAATGGTTCTTTGCCATCACCCCTAGACAATCAGCTTCCTAGTGAACCAAAACAAACCACTAGAGTTAACCTTACAGAAGCAACCCTTACAAATTGGTGCAGGATACATAACACCAATGCTCATGCAAAGCTAGACTGTCCTGAATTTTTTAGACAGAGGTGTCCAATACTTCAAGAAATCCACCTCATGTAGAAGGAAATGAAATTGTCCCTTGTGGATATGACTCTGCCTTAGTGCTAGAAAGTTTCATACATCATCCTCATCAGGAGATGATACCTGCTCACCAAGATTACACCCTGGCATGTGAAGAATCAACCATGGCTTTTCAGTCTAACTATGTTTTTCCCTTTGAGGATGAAAATGAGCCATCCAATGAACATGAGGAGGTGCATGCTTATCAACAACAATATCAAGGTAAGCATAATTATAACCTAAGAAATAGTTCAAACATGTATGCTGGTAAACCTTTGACCACATCCTTGCCTCCAAACAATTTCAATACACCTCCTGATCCCAAGGCAAGTAACAATCCTAGATTTCCCAAGGTTAATGCTCAATACTTAGCACCTCCAAATATAGCACCAAAAGCTAGTAGTCTGCCTCATGAGTCTGATAAGTTGGTCACTTATCTGGCAGATGAAATGAAAGAAGATTAAAATCAGCCTGTCATTATCAGAGTTGCTTAAAACTCCAGCTATCAAGAAAGCATTCATGAAATCACTAGATGATCTTGCTCTGAAAGAGGATAGTCATACCTCAGGTCAGTCTGGTAATAAAGATCATGTTGCTAGAGACATTAATGTTAAACACAAAGTGCCAACTACTGTTCAAGCTACAGAAACCTCCCACATGACCCTATACAGAGACAAGAGTGAGTTGCCTCCTTTCCTCCTTACTATAGGTTGTTTAGTAAGAATTTGCACAACTGCTTAGTAGATTCAGGAGCATCTACCAATGTAATGCCCCTATCCATATGCAATTCCTTAGGGTTGCATCCTGCTAAGTCACTAAAGAAAGTAACACAATTAGACAAAACAGAGGTGAGCGTGGTAGGAGATCTAACTCACATTCACATGCAGCTAGCATCAGATCCCAGGATCTAGTACTATATTGATATTCAGGTGGTTGATATACCTAATACATATGGGATGTTACTTAGCAGAGACTGGTTGAAAACCCTTAATGGATACATGGCCACCGATTTTAGTCATATGTGGTTGCCCTAGAAAGGAATACCAAATCAAATAAGAATAGATACTGAGCTTCGCATGAAGTACATGATCATTGAATATAATAAAACCAACGAGATCATGTATGTGGATGTAGAACACGAAGTTTACTCCATCAGGCCCCAGACTGTCAGGATAGAAGAAATCCTGATGTATGACATTCATCATCATCATGATGACCCTCAGGATGACAAAATAACTGTAGAATCTAATTGTAACCCTGAAAATGAAAATGAGATAGATCATTTTAAGAATTTTGAGATGCACTTGTCTAGAGAAGTGAAATGATGTCAGTTGTTAAAAATACCTGTTCATGATATTCTAATTGATGGATGGTGCAGGTTACATAATGAGGCACATTCTAAAAAAACCTGTGATGCCTGAATAGACATGATGGAGTTGGAACAAGCATACAATGATGCATCGACATCATCATCTTCATCATCCATGGTAAATTCTACAAATAGTGATAGTGACACTGATGTTTGTTTGTCTTTTGCAAGAATAGAGGAGGGTACATGCCAGGATGAAGGTCATAGTCCTAAAGAGGAGATGCTGGTATGTAACAAGAGTAATGTTAAAAGAAAAAACAAAATCACCCCAAGGAGTGATTGTTTGGTAGAATCATATTATGAGTTGTCTGATGAAGATAGAAGAAGCAATCTATCCAAATTTGAAGAGTTTTTATCAAAAGAGATCCAAAAGATGATACAACAGTAGAGATCTCCACAAGATGTCTTGATTGAAGGCTGGTGCAAGTTACATGAAGCACCTCATTTAGAAACTACTTGCTCATTGTGTCTGCATATTTTGAAAAGGCAGATGTTGCCTAGTCCAAAAGATTTACCTTCTGATGATAAAAAGAAAGAAGAAATATCAACTTCAGACAAGACAAAAAAGGTGAAGTCTAAAAAAGCTGAGATACCAAAGTTGAAATGGATATCAAATGGTGCAGCTGCCAGAGTGAAAAAGAAAAGAGAAGACTCAGATAAGCCTTTAGCTGAAGATAAGCCATGGATCCTTAAGTTTGATGGATCCAAGTCAAAACAAGGAGCTGGAGTAGGGATAGATCTTGTTGATCCATCTGGAAAATCCTACTTAGTAGCATATAGATTGCAATTCCCATGCACCAACAATGTGATAGAGTATGAAGCTCTGATTCATGGGATACTATTTGCACTTAAAAAGAAAGTGAAAATTTTGCATGTCTATGGAGACTCAGAATTGGTTGTGAGACAGGTAAGAGGTATATACTCTTGCAATTACAAGAAACTGTCCAATTATAGACATAGGGTGTGGGACTTGATAGAAGATTTTGATGCATTCAACATCACCCATGTACCCAAAGAACAAAACCATAGGGTAGATGCCTTAGCTCAAGCTGCCAGTACTTTAGAACCATTGTCCATATCTAGTCTGAAAAGATTTTTAGTAGAATTAGTATCAGTGCCTTTTGTGCCAGATAATGTAACTAACCTCCAAGTATTTGATGATAATCAACATATTCTAGATTTCATTTCCAATAGGGATGTCTTTGATGCACATATCATAGATGAAAGGAATGTGGAGGACCACATCTAGGAAGAAGAAGAAATCCTAGAGTTGCCTAGGAATAAGATTCCTAAGGGAATGATAGAGCTAGAAAGAGCGTTTGATCTAGACAACATGTTAAAACAAAAGTATCTTCCAAAAGTAGATGGAGGACAATATTCACAGGTTAACATTGAACAGCATGATGAAAAGAAAAATGTCCTGATTGGGAAAGTTTGTATAGAAGAAGAGTTGGAAGGAATAACCCAAGCTCTCAAAGATTATATCCATGTCATCGCCTAGACATATGATGAGCTGAAAACCTATGATACATTAGTCATCACTCATACAATACCTTTAAAGCCAGATGCCAAGCCTTTCAGGCAAAAATAGAGACCCGTCAATGCTTTACTGGAGCCTATGATTTTTGAAGAAGTTAAGAAACTACTCAATGCCAGGATCATATTTCCTGTGAGACATTCCACATGGGTGGCAAACCTGGTCCTAGTAAGGAAGAAGAATGGTGACATCAGATTATGTGTAGACTTTAGGAACTTAAACAGAGCTTCTGACAAGGATAATTGTCCTTTGCCCTCTTTGGATGAGGTCTTGCAAATTGTGAATGGTGCCAAGATGATGTCATTTCTAGATGGTTTCTCAGGTTACAATCAGGTGATGGTGGACAAAATAGATAGATTGAAAACTGCATTCACCACAAAGTGGGGGATATTCGCTTACAGGCGCATGCCTTTTGGGTTAATAAACATTGGAGCTACATTTCAGCGAGTGATGGACATAGCCTTCAGAGGCTTGATTGGTAAATGTATAGTCATATACATGGATGACTTAACAATATTCTCTAAATATAGAGGAAACCATGTAGAAGACCTGAGAAAAGTGCTAAAGAAATATGAACAATATGGGATGTCCCTAAACCCCAAGAAATGCATATTCAGGGTAACCACAGGGAAATTACTAGGTCACCTGATAACTGAAAATGGGATCATCATTGACCCTAACAGGGTGGAATCTATCATGAAGATACAACTTCCTGGAAGCAAAAAGGAGCTCAAATCTTACTTTGGTAAGATTAATTTTGTTAGAAAATTTATCACTAGCTTTGTAGAAATTGTTAGACCCTTGAATGCCATGCTCAAGAAGGATGCTAAAATTGAGTGGACACCAGAAACTAGAGCAACTTTTGAAGATATTAAAAAAGCCATATCTGATGGTCCAATTCTGATCAGTCCAGATTATACTAGGGACTTTTACATTTATTCATTTGCTTCAGAACATACATCTGCAATAGTGTTGACATAGAGAAATGAAGAAAAGGAAGAAAAGCCTATAGACTTCATGAGCTGCCCTTTTAAAGATACAGAACTCAAATACATGGATGTTGAAAGGTAGGCACTTGCTCTAGTTTGAGCAGTTAAGAAGTTCAGGCATTATATTCTGAGAAGTAAAGTGATTGATGTGGTACCTGATGCAGCAGTGAAGATGCTATTAATGCAGAGTGAACCACGTGAAACGAGAGCTAAATGGATCACTGTCCTATAGGAGTATGATATGGATATTACACCCATGAAGTTAGTAAGAGGATAGGCACTGAGCTAGATGATATTAGAGATTGATCCTAATATCATGAGCCAACAGTATGTTATTAATGCAAAGGACGATGGAGAATGGTACTCAGACATCAGGCACATCCTGATTACTGGAAGATGTCCTTCAAGACCATAGGCCTCACAAAGGAGAGCCTTAAGATAAGGTCACAGAAATACATGATAAAAGGGGGAGTCCTTTTTAAGATGAATTATGAGGGGATATACCTTAGATGCCTAGAAAGGCAAGAAGCAAATAAGGTGTTAGCGGAATTACATGATAAGTTTGGGACTACACATGGATCATCCTTGGCCACCACTCATGCTATCCTTAGGGTAGGGTACTATTGGCCCACTATTTGAAGGATACTGCTAAACATATCAAATGTTGTGACATGTGTCAGGTTGCTGCAAACAAAGAAAGATATGCTGCTTAGCCTTTGCAGCCAGTGATGGAGATGCATCCATTTGCTCAATGGGGAATGGACTTCATAGGACCAATCAATCCTCCATCATCCTCAGGCCATAGGTATGTTTTAACTATTACTGATTACTGTACCAGGTGGACTGAGGCTGTCAGCTGCAAGACATGCAATGCTGAGGATGTCATCAGGTTTTTAGAAAGTAATATAGTCACCAGGTATGGAGTTCCCTATGCTTTGGTATGTGATAATGGGTCTGCCTTTGCTTCTACAAGATTATCAAGCTAGGCTTTTGACCATTGGATCATATTGAAATTCTCCTCAAATTACTACCCCCAAGGGAATGGATTAGCAGAATCCACAAATAAAAATTTACTGAACATCATAAAAAAGTTGATAGAAAAGAACCCAAGGGAGTCGAACACCCTACTGAAATATGCCTTATGGGTAGATAGAACCCGGATGAAAGCTGTATTAGGAAATTCACCTTTTCACTTAGTATATGGGGTGGATCCCATCCTCCATACTAACCTAAAGATTCCTACACTATAGTTTGAACAAGAGTACCTGGGCATATATAACCAAAAAGTCGGGGTGCTTCAGCTGATGCACCTAGAAGAGAAAAGAAGTCAGGCAATTGATCAATTTGCCAAACATCAGGCTATTGTCAAACGCTAGTTTGACAAAAGAGCCAGGGTCAAAGCCTTTAGAATCTTAGATTTAGTCCTGATGTGGGACAAAGCACATGAAATGAAGGGAGATCATGGTAAGTTTGATAAACTCTGGATAGGTCCCTTCTAAATTTTAGAAATTTTAGGAGACATCACTTACAGGCTTAAAACCTTGACAGGTGAGGATGTTCCATTACTAGTTAATGGATAGTTCCTTAAACATTATTTCCAAGCCTAAGTCAGCTTCATGTAGGTCATGTGTATCATAGTGTGTATATTTGTATAACTGTTTGTATAGTTTTGTTTTGGTTGTTTTTGTTTGTTTGCTTGTTGAGTTCTATTTTGGTTAGTCAAAATGATGCAGCTCATCACCCTAAGAAAATAACTAAATTGTTAAGATTCAAGTGATAAGAACAAATTCCTATATAGGTTATGACTCATTTTGAGAAGTACTGATGATCAGGTCTGTGATATCTTTTCATCAGGGTGCCCTTTCTTGACCAAAGTGACTCTTTCACAATGACTCACCTAACAGCCTTGGGTTTGTTGAACACACAAGTATAGGTGTCAAGTAAAAAATCTAAAGGGACTCCCTTGCTACCAATGCAATCTCCAACCTAAATCAGCAAGTGACCATACCTTGCACATTAAGCTTACATGGTGACATCATATGAATAGAGTATAAATTTTTGAAACTCCAAAAAATAATAATAATAAAACTAGGCCATCTAAGTAACTCTACCGGTGCTATAGACGCCTGCTAGCAGTGGGGCTCTACTTAGGGGGATTGTATAGATAACCTTGTCGGGGCTATGGACGCCTGTTGGCAGCAAGGCTCTATCCAGGTTAGCTATGAGGGATGCTCCCAAACTATGTAGCTTAACATCAGTTACTCATGTTTTCAACTTGCTTTCAAGATGAGGATAATTAATCATTTGCACACACCTGATCCTTTGTTAGCATTGTTGCCATGATGAAAACCTTGTCATTCAGAAAGATTATGATGCTTCTACTTAGAAAGAGTTAGAATAGTATGTTAGAATGTGATCACATCACTTGAATCATTGGAATTTAGTTGTTTTCTTTGGTGGCAAGTTGTTGTGTGGTTACACAACACACCCCATTTTGACTTGACAAAATAGGGACCCAGCCTTTTTTGCTACTTTGGCTTGTGTTGTTTTTCTGCTTTTCAGCAGTTTGGTAAAATTAAGTCAGGTAGGTAACCCTACATAAGGGGGTGGATCAATCATCATGATGAGGTTAGTTTGTCAAAGTCATTATTTCATATCATTAACCTCATAGTTGGAAAGTAGATAAAATTCCATGCAGGTTTGCCTTTTGGATCACCCCGAAATTCCTTAAGGGGAGAAAGTTATGATAAGTCAAAGTTTCAGTCAAACCTGATATTCTGAGGGGGGTCATATTTTTAAACATTAGTCACCTTGCTTAAGATCACCCTGATGTCAGTTTATCACCAGATAATCACTTGGTCTGCAAACTCTAGACGTCAATTTTAGGTGATAATTGTATCTGTCTATCAAGCGTCTTCATATATGTTGTGGGGATCATATTCTCAATATCACCCGATCTTACGAATATCACCCTGTCGCAAAATATCACCCCAATGCCAATATGATGATGACATCATCTAAGCCCGACGAACGAATGAAAGTCACCCTAATGGTGACGTCATCATTCTCTTTACCTCGCGGAGGTATGTATCCAAAGATCACCCTTTTCAATAACATGACGGTGACATCATCACGATATTTTGAAAGGAGATCATTTTATTCACGGGGATCATGTTTTAAACATCCCCTGATCCTAAAGTCATGACCCGATATACACCTGGTGAACCTTGACCACATCACCTGATTCTTTAGCATCAGTTTTGCAGCTCAAAGGTGGAAGGTCATGTTACACAGAGGGGGTCACAATTCGAACATCACCCGATCTTCTGAAGATCACCCCCCTCATCTTGCTTCATAACATTAAATGCACATAAATACAATAGGTGGATTCTAGCCGAACATGAATACGATCCAAACACCTAGCAACTTCCGTGGATTTCATGCAGAAGATCAATGGTTTTAATTGATTTCACCCAGTTTTACCCTAATCTACCCTGCAGATACATTTAAGGTAAGTTTCCAAGGTCATTTCTCATTTACCTTGCAAAAAATGAGAATTTACAGAGCAGAGAGTCAAACCCTCATATGAGCTACCCATGGACGGACAACAACTTGTAGCATAATGGAATGCGTGATCTCTATTATTTCCTACCCTTTTTCGTAATCATCAGCCTAATCCAGGAGATAAGCGTTATCAGGTAAGTAATTAAAACCCTCTTGTTGTCATTTTCTGCATGTCCAGGTAGTATGACTTTTCCAGTGGTTTGAATATGTAAATATGTACATCATGATGAGTTAATGAATATAGTATACATGATGCCATAGGTGTATAATGTTGTATGAATGTAAATAAATATTATGGTAAGACCGGTCATGTTTCTTGCAGGAATCCATAGTGGACATCAGGAGAAACAGATCTGGAGTTGAATTTCTTAAACCCATGTATGTTCAACCCGAGGGAATACAATTCAAGTATGGTGTCATTGGTGACACTCACCAAGGAGAAACAAATTTAGTAGCATGGTCATCCAAGATGCATGATGATAAAGATAATACCCTACTGGATGCCATATTTGTATCAGGAATGTGGCATGCAGCCGGATTCCCCTATGCTATGGAAACCCCGGAGCTGGTAGTAGAATGCACCAGAAATTATAACCCTTAGTCAAGGCAAGTGGAAAAACATGGAAGAGTTTATGCAGACTTTTTAATCAATGGGATTACATCTACTTTCAATCTCCCAGTTGGAAAGAAGGTAGTCAGTATGGATCTGCACAAACTAGAGATGGGGTATGAAAACAATAAGAAGAGTGCCAGGAAGAGGATATACTAGTGGAGGTCTAAAAATAGCACCTATACTGTCTCTGCCAAGTTGCCAGTGTATCTATACAAGTTTGACTTTGATGATGAATATCAATACATGATTACCCTGCTCAGCAGGATGACAAGCCAACCTCATGCTAGGAATTTCAAGAATTGGCTGTTTGGAATCATCCAAATGGTCCTCTATACAGAAAGCAAGCCATTATGGGCCAAGATCATCAGTGATTCTTTGGATGAACAGATGATGAACTTGGGAGGTCTGGAATGCTCATTCCACATCACTTCATATGTTGTTTATTCATGTGCCTACAAAGAAACTTTTGATGCACTGACCACAGTTGGAAAGATTGGCGGCAGTATTGATGATGCTCATATATGGGATCATTATCCTCAGTTATAGAGAAGGAACTACCTCTTTGATTACAGACTGGTGAATGATGAATTTTCTATGCATCTGGTTAGAACTATGGAAGAGGATAGAACCAAGAGATTGAGCATGGAATCTTAAGAAGTTATATACAAGCATGGTGCCTAGTTCATCCAGTTTGCCACTTTTTCATATATCAAAATAGAAGGTTTTGAAGGACAACCCTTCATGTTACCCAGGTACCCTACTGATGGGGTAGTCCTGATGGAGTTTTTGAGATAGATATCTACCATACTGGATGCATATAAAGAACAAAATAAAATACCTCTAGTACTATTTCCAGTAACTATGGGTTGGTACATGTGCCCTGATTCCCAGAGCATAAAGAATGTCATAGGGAGTCTAAACTTGATGTACCTACAACCATTTCCATTGGCTAGATCATATGACCCCTATGGTAGAATGCACAAGATAATGGGGAAGCCCATACATCAGAAGCACTTAGAAGATTTATGGACTGATTACGAGGATGAAGTAGAAGTAAGAAGAAGAAAATATCAAACGCTCACCTTAAATTAGATAAGGACATTTGACTACATCCTAGTGCCTGCACAGTTAAAGAAAGATGATGGAAAGACAATGTCAAATGAATATGAAGATAAGAAGGTGTATAATGACACCATCTTAGCTCCTGACCTAACACAACCTGAAGACATTTCCTTGGATAGGTTTATAGGTGGGGTGTTGCAGTTGACCCAATCATGGGTAAATGAATAGATAAATACATTAAAGAAGAGAGGTTTAGCCATCACAGTAGATAACAAGAGAAAAAGGCAGGAGATTCCTGATGAGGAATATGATGACTTTCTTGGTGAGAAAAGAAAAACTAATGGAGAAAGTCTGCCTCCCCATAAACAAAGGAAAGGACCCCCCAGAGGAAGGAAGACTGATAATGAACCTAAGGGGGTGATAATTGAGAGAATTACCATACCAGCTGAAGGTGCATTTGCATCAAGATAGGCATTAGTCTCATCTGCACTGCCTCTAATGGATAAACCAAACACCAAAAGAATCCTGAGGCCAGCTGTGGAGACTGCAAAAATACAGGATAAGAGCCAAGCCTCACAGTAGAATATGGAAAAAGATATCCTTATTGAAGAAGAGCCAGTAAATGCAGAGCCTGCAAGTGATGATCCTATGATGGTCACCAGGAAGAGGAGGGCACCCGCAATGATATCAACACCTAAAAAAAAAAAGAACATCTATGAGGGGTGAGATTAGCAATGACCCCATAGTATTAAGGGGAGTTGGTAGTGAAGTGTTTAGAAAAGAAATGCAGCATGATGTGCCACTTCCTACTATCATCCAGTTTAAGACTAAGAAGGCTGAGGAGTAAGCAAAAGAAGCCTCCAGGGCATGTCATGGTGGTACTTTCTCCTTGGAGGAGACCATTGACCTATCAGATGATGAGGTGGTACAAAACATGGCTTCTCAGTAGATGGAAACCCTTGCTTCTAATAATCACATGACCACACATGGGACCTCATCAACACAGATGATAGTACTGGAAGAGTTGAAGCAAACAGAGCAAGAGGAGAAAGAAAATAGCCCAGAGAGGGTAGCCCAACAAATAGGGCTTGACAAATTAGTGGATCAGGTAACTAGCCCTGCAGTGATAGACTTGACATATAGGGAAGATATGAGTCCTAAAGATAAGGAAGGTGAACTTGATGTAACAGATAATATCGAAGTAATCAAGCAGACATAAATAGAAATTGATACTTTGGATATAGGCCAGCAACAACAGGATATATCTGATGAGCCTAAGATAGTTGAATCTCAACAAAAGGGTGAAGGTGATAAAGAAACATCAGGTGATGATGCCGTCTAGACTCAACATACCACAAGAGATAAAGATACATCAGGTCATGAGGACCTTAAGACACCAAAGGTCAATATATTAGGTGCTGAACAAAATGTAGCCCAAGATCAGGGAGATGCACCAGGATTAAACACAAAGACATCCACAGATACAAATATGCCTCAAGGGGAGGAACATAATAAGGTGGATGAAACAGAATATGAAGAGGTGTAGGATCAAGTATAGGATCATCATATGGATACACCACAAGATCCTCCACCACAGAAAGAAGCTCATCAGGAGGAAGAGATAGAACAAAATTCCCCTCATGAAGAACATCATGAGGAAGAAATAAGGAAGTCACCTTCTCCACTCAAAATAGATTTAGATACAGGAGACCAAGGTGAACATGATGATGATAAAAGACCACAAGGATCAGGAGATGAAGTACCTCAGTGGCTTGAGAAGGAAATAGGTACGGAACAAGGTTTTGAAGTTCAAGAATTTGATGTTTCAACCTTGTTTGCAAAGACCATCATGAAACCAAAGAGGAAAGCCAGGTTGACCTCAGCTATCAGAAGAGATCCCGCTATAGGAAGAAGGATTGCCCAAGTAGCACTTCCCATTGTAGAAAAGGAGAAAGGCAAAATCACCCTGGAAGAATTGCTAATGAAGACCAAGAGGGTCAAGAAGGGAAGGATATCATAGATTCTTTAACCCAAAGGATAAAGAAAGAGAAGGAGAAAAATAAACAGCATAAAGAGCACATTGCTCAGCTGCATTCATATATAAAGGGGTTGATTAACCCTGGTAATACACCAATAGATCTGGTAGTCCCATTGACTGTCATATCCCAAGAGGAGGTTAATAAGTTGGACCTCATGAAGCATCAGGCCATGATCATGGATAAATGGATGCTAATAGCCCTTGCAGGAGCAGAAGATGTATTGAGAACCTCTTTATAGAGGTGGAATTCTTTGAGCACCTTAAAGAGGAAAGTGGATAAAATGTAGAATGAAGCTGGAAGAAGGTCATTCCAGTTGGAAAAAGCCTTAAGTGCTCTAAGTGAAATAAAGAGGATTGATCCTTAGGTTCTGATAAATAATTAGGTATTAAATAATAACACTGCCCTGCTAGTAGATGTATGGCATGAGGACATCAGGTTCAAATGCGATATCCTTAAGAAGTGCAGTGGAAAGCTAAGAGATATCAGTATCAAGCTACACAGTATGATGGCATATGAAGTGGAGATACTGGAAGCATTAGAAGGAAAAGTAAAGGGGAAGATTGAAAACCAAGATGTAGATTTCACCATTAGGGCACTGCATGATAACTTCTAGCTAGTAGCTAATGATCCTCTCACCCACCTGACTAAAGGAGCGATGGATAAGATCATGAGGATCAAGGTCAGGGTGGAGAAGTATAATGAGACACTAAATAGCAGAAGAGCCAAGCTAGAGGCACTCAAAGATAAATTTTAGGCTCACAAGCATGCTGTCACTAAAGCCAAAACTTAATATGGTGGGGATGTAGACAAAATAGTGCAGGCTTATGAAAATATCAGGGTGGCAGTAAAGGTCCATATACAAGATGATATTCATCAGAGTGATGATGATACAGAAAGCAATGATCATGATGATGAGGAAGAACTTGAATAATGAAAGGAAGATGCATCCTCAAAGCAACATATGCATTAGGTACTTAGAAGATAATAAGTCACTCAGATGGTTACCAGTTGGCAACCTATGCCACAAAGGATAGTTGACTAAGTCAAGAAGGGAATATCTACCATTGATCTCAATTGACAAATCTTGACCGTAGGTCATTTGTAGCCGCTCCCTCACCTTATTCTATAAAAGGTACAGGGATGCCATATTTTGAACATTCAGAAGCTTAATTGAAATTTGATTGCTGAAATATCAGGACTTATTTCAAAGTTATTGTAAACATACATGTTTTTGCATACTTAATGAAAGAGAAGACCATTTGATTACAAATCATCATAAATCCTGAGTAATCTATGTTTGAATTATTGACACATGCTTTTATCAACTATGTCCCTTGGAGTGCTTATCAGTCTGCATGTGTTGTCTTCATTCCTCATCCTTTGAAGTTAGCATCATCTGTATCTAGCTGTGGAACATCCTAGTGAAAATATGGTTTGATTTCTTCTCCTCATGACAGTATCAAGTGTGTATGTGGTTCAATAGCTAAGATTCACCAAAATTTGAAGCATTCTTTTAATTTTCTTTCAATTTCATAACATTTCATCACCATAATTGCAAATAACAGATAATCAGAAGAAAATAACATGAAATATGCTGACATCTCATAGACAATTGGAAATACATAGCATATTTAGAGTTAAAGCATGTTCAATCGATAAATATCATGCAAAGATCCAAGTATAGACACATTATTTGAAGAAATCTACTGTGTAGAATAACCTTTCTGTGTAGCATGTTTGTAGGAAACAAAATCTACTGATCAATAAATGTAAGGCCCCTTGAAATTGAAAATAGCAACACACATCAACCACTGAGTAATGTTAGTATATTATGAACTCATCAATGGAGACTTGGGATCATGAATTCTCTGAATTCATCGTATCTTTCAAGATAAATAAAGGTTGTTGTGTAACTTTTATTTCATGTTTGTTTCTGACTAACATCATGATCAACAGAAAGATGTTTCACCATCCTTATCAAAAGTATTAGGATTAGAATCAAAGACTTTATCTGGACAAGTGGTTTCTTCTCTACAAATTTTGAAAGATTTATACATGCAATCCCCTTTACCTGTATTAGGAAGTAGAGAACTTCTATCAATCCTACCATAAAATGACTTAAGGAAAGATGTTTTTATATCCTTTCTTTCTAGAACTAATTTAGCTATTGTATTTTCGAACCAACAAAAAGTTTCTTGTGCTGTATCTACTTGTTGCTCCATAATTTCTTCATTTTCCTGCCAGACTTTAGCCCTGAACACATCTAAGAAAAGAATTAGTCCTTTTAAATATGAATCTATCCTAGTGAAGAAAGTTAAACAATTAATTTCACTATGTTCCACAAACTGGTGTATCCTGCAACAATTGGATAAACCAAAGTTAGATAAACTTTGAGGATAAAGCTGTTCATTCAAAGTTTCCAGAAATAAAGGAATGTTAACTTGAAAATTGTCCTCATATGCATCCATCAAAATGAGACTCTGCTTTCAACTTTTTTAGATTTTTTTTATATGAGATCTAACATATCTTAGAATAAAACATTAAAATCAGAAAATCAGAATAGTCCTTGAAGTTTGAGCAGTACCTTTGCAAAAAAGCATTCAAATTCTTTCAAACAGAAGATATTTGCAAACAAAACACTCAAATTTCCCAGAACTAAAATGATCCTTTTGGCCAGCGTACCCAAAATCTACCTTAAATCCTATCAGGCCCTCCTTCTAGCACCTAAAACTATTGATGATTGTTTTACACATTCATAACAAATGTTAAAATTCACAAAATGAACCTAACTATCTTGAAAGATATGAAGAAATCAATTAAGATTTGCTTAACCCCAAGTTTCTATATGGTCAGGTCTTGACCTGTTGGACAATTTAGTAGGTAAATGTGAAGCTATAATATGCAAGGGACCTTACGTGATTTAAGGTGTTTTATGACTTACTAGACTCTAATTATGCAAACTATCACAAATATCAACATTTTTCTTCATTCCTTTGCATAAATTTGTTACTGTATCACAAAGCTCCATATGATTTATATTAACACAAGCTTTCCTTTTCAAATATTATGAGAACTGTCCAATATCAACTCAGTTGTTCATGTTTCCTTCAAATATCAGACAATCTCCTTTAAATTTCTGCATTTAATCTAAGTATTTCAAATGGTTTGGGAAAAGTTAGAGAAATTTAAATTAAACTACATTTTGCTACAGGATCTAAATGCTTTGTTATGCATGTTATAAGAAGTAGAGTAAAACTGATTAAGTCAGCAGACTAAACCTTTGAATGTGAATGCCCTGAGTATTTTCATGAACATACATTCAAGATTGCAAGCTTTAAGAGAAATTATTTCAAATACAAAGAAGAGCCAGAAGACACTTTGAATATAGACACAGAATTCTAGATTCATTTGTATTCAAGATAAACATTCATATATGATTTACAATGTATGAATGACTCTTAGCTTCATTAATCAATTTACAGAAAACTTACAGTGCTTTACAGATACAGTAAGGAAGCTAGATTGTTCCACACATTCCTTATTGCAGACACAGGTGACCTCCTTCTATTCTAAACTAAACTGTCCTACTCAAAAATGCTAAGACAAATTACAACTTTCAGCTCTATTTTTACAAATCCCTGTGTGTCCCTATGTATCCCTATGTAACTTATTACAGAGTAAAGGGGCTCAATATATAGCTCTGATTATCCCCAATACAGTTCCTAAACCCTAGTCAATCAATGGTCCACCCTTCAAGTGCAACATCCACTGGTGGAAAACAAATCCCGCCAAAATATCTCTGAGCAGCATACTCATACTGAGTGTAAAGATGCCCTTTGGAAACCTAACAGCCACCAAAATATCTTTTGTTGTTCTTTTAATAATGTTTCCTTCCATCTGCACATCTCTTCTTACTAAAAGCCTTTACTCCTCTTGCTTCTTTTGCGATCCTTTGTGATCCGATCCACCTCTTGTGATGTCATCGCCATTAACACTCCACCTTTATACCTACCTGCATACCTGCAAAATAGACATAAAAAATAGATTTAAAATTCATGCTGCTGTCATCAATTTATACCTCGTTAGAATGTTACATTGGCATTAATTACGGCAATCAATGCATCATTAATTTGGTCTTTAGTTGCAGTGTTCATGCGCTTTCAAACCTTTTACCGCCAATTTAATTCTGCATACATACTCTTTTCTTTATATTTTTCATTGTATGCTTTCCCTGTATGTTTTGTTTGTATGTTTAAACATACAAGCACCTTATGCAAAGAATCAAACTACATTTCTTTTCCTTTTCTGCTTTTCCGTACATCCTTGTATATCGCCACTTTGTATATCACGGCTTTGTATATCGCTCTTGTATAAGCGAATATACAACAACCTTATGCAAACCTCCTTTTACCGTTTACCTCTCACGGTGCCTTGATTTCTTTTGTATATCGGGCTTTGTATCCTTCGCCATCGGTGTAACTTACTTAGTTGGGGCAATCCAGAAAACTCACTCCAATAAACTTATCTGCTCGATGCTCTTTATCAGCTTGTATTTCCTCCTATCATCGGCGTGACTCATTTCAGTCGATATGATCTAAAACTCTTCCTCCAATTGCTCATATCTGGCTGATGCAACCAACACTTGTATTAAATTTTTACATACAAAGCCCAAGATATATACAAGATCCCTTGTATGTCCTTTCCGACTTCAACTCTTATAAATCATAGCTTACTCACCTTTGGTTTCATAACCTACGTAAAGTACAATGTATATCGACCTTGTATGTTACTCCTGTATGTCTTGTTGTATCTTTAAACATACAAGCATTTTAAATATACAAAGACCTGTCAGTATTTAATTTCTTTTGACATCTGGCTTTTATATACCGTGAAATACATCCTCCGATATACATTAAGTTCCGATGCATCTTATAAATCAGATTTTAACTTTCCTTGAGTTCCACGTTGTATGCACCAGAATGTATAATCCCAAATATACATACAAAGCCCGACACATGCAACAACTTAACCCTATTTCATGATCTTTTCGGTTCTGCCTTGTATGTATCTTGAAATGTATGTAACCGAAACATACATACAAGGTGGAAACATACAACAATTACTTTTTACTTTATAAACATTTCGGTTCCGCGCTATGTATATCACGTTGTGTGTTTTGCTTTCACCAAACATACAAACCCTGATATACAACCGGCAGACCTTAACTATTTATTCACTCAAACTTTGAATTTTGTCAGGTCCGCGGCATGCATATAAAAATAAAGTGTAAGCGAAAGGCATACAAGTATAATGACTTAGAAAACCTGATGACTTCCACATGCGACTTGTACAATGGCCTGATATACAAGAAGCTTTGTATATGAACGACTTTGTATATGCAGCAACTTTGTATGCAAGTGATATACAAAGGACTTTGTATGCAAGCGACCTTGTATACAAAGGACCTTGTATATGCAACCTGATATACAAAAGACTTTGTAAATACAAAGTACAAACCCTCCCATTGTACATTTTACCAAAGCACTCATAACTTGCATTTAATATTGCAAATTTTAACATGGTTCAAAAAGCAACCTAACTCATTTTTGACAAGGAATCCACCCATATTTTGCTCTGGTACTCAATGCTTATTTTTCTTTATTTTCAACAAGGTTTGTAACTTTCACTCTCTTTTCCCTTTTATCACCAAATAGACCCACACACAAAAAGCAAAAGCAAAGCCACAGCAGGGGTCCTCATTTTGCTAAGGAGTAAAATGGGCCATGTTGTGAGCATCACAACACCTTGTTCTTAAATGGTGTACCATTTTTTGAAACAAGGGAGGAAGGTATTCCAAATCAAGAAATAATGTTATCTTGTATAAATCGGCAAATTACATCAGCAGTAGTGGATTGTAAGGGGATAGCTTTGACCCACTTTGTGAAGTAATCTGTGGCAGTAATGATAAATGTATGCCCTTGAGAAAAGGGTGGAGAAATTTTACCAATTAGATCTAAGCCCCAAATAGAGAATGACCAAGGTGAAACTTGGGCATGAAGTTCTTGAGCGAGAGCTTGGATTAGGTGTTTATGTTGTTGACATTGCGGGCATCTCTTGACATAAACAAAGGAATCTTATTCCATGTGCTATCAATAATAACCCATTCATAACAGTGTTTGTACTAATGAGTTTCCCCCAAAATGCCCTCCACAGGCACCAGAGTGAGCTTCTTCTAAAGCTATCAGAATCTCTGCATTACTTAAACATTGAAGTAAGATGTTGTTATAACTTTGTCTATACAACACATTTGACAAAATGATATATCACACTGCTAGTTTACATAGACGGATTTAAGAATTCTTAGATGTTGAATTAGGAATGGTTCCATCACACAAATAATTGAATATATAGGAGAACCATTCATCAGTATATTTATTACCATAGAGTTTTGAATTCACAATTACATGATCTTCAATTGTCGGTGTTTTAAGATTATGAATGATGAAGGTAAATTCCTTAGGAGAATCATCAGGAGACATAAGGGAAGTTGCACTTGCCATTGCATCTACATGTCGATTGTCTTTCCTGGGAATAGTATTTATTGAAAACAATGTGAATTGTTTTAAGAGATAGAGCCATCGCACGATATTGAGATAATTTATCGTGCTTAGTTTGATATGATCCAATTATTTGTCATACAATTAGCTGTGAATCACCATATATTGTAATATTTTGTTATTAAGAGCCAAGATGGCACGAAGTCCTGCGATAAGAGCTTCGTATTCGGCAATGTTGTTTGTGCATGGGAAATCTAAGTGGTAAGACATAGGAATTGGCTTACCTACAGGTGGTATTAATATAACACTAGCACTAGAGCTAGTTCAACATCTTGATCCATCAAAGTATAATTCCCATTTATCATCCTCTATAATTGTTAAGATTTGGTCATTGGGAAATATGTCCGGATGTTGTGTAGTAAAAGGTGAAGGAGCTTCAGCTAACAGATCAGCGAACGCTTGCCCTTTTATTTCTTTTTGAGGGATAAATTTAAGATCAAACTCAGTTAAAAAAATAACCCATTTAGCAAGACAACCTGACAAATCTATTTTTGCAAAAAGGTGTTTTAAAGGATCAAATTATACCATCACATGTATTTCGACATTCAAAAGATTGAAAGGAAGCTAGGTGTGCAGAAATCACTTCCTACACTAATCTAATGAGGAGACAGCTACAAAAATTCAATTTAATCTTTACATTTATAGAAACATGAAACATATAATAGAGATATTGTAGCAATATACATAGAACTAGAAAGAAGACAGAAGAAGAGAGACAAGATATATCGTGGGGAAAACCTTTATCGGGTGAAAAACCCCACACTTAGAGACTTGCACAATGTATTATCAAAACTGAAAATGGTTTACAATACACTTGCAATGCAAGCTTCAATAGTCTTTGACACTCATTTATGGAGTCAATCCGGTAGCATAACAGTACTGGTCAATCACACATCCCCTCCTCCAAGCATCTATTTATATAGAATATACAAGGCAAAATTGGCTCTATCTTGGAATAGGCGTCCAACTTGGCCTCATGGACCAAAACCCACGCCTATGGACACTTGGTCAACATTGTAAGATGTATATGACACTTGTCGATAGCTCCCATCCTAAAGAGGTCACCTATTTCCAAAATGGGCTATGACAGATGCTCTTACGACTCTTACGACCATCATAGAATCTGTCATAGCAGTTACAACTTACAGTAAAAGAATCTATCATACACAAGCCATAAATAGCATATTCTCTTATAAAATGTCATAGTCCACCTTGGGGAACCCAAAGATGCCTTTTTCAAAGATGCTTCTCAACACATGTCTTCACCTGTCTTACAAGCTTTTATTTCTAACTCTTAGATGTCATAACTTCGTCATAGGAATCTGTCATGACCGTTTTGGTCAACATTCCCTTACACAACATCCAAGATGCCAACACATGGAAAAATACTCCTACCACAAAGTGGGATGCCTATCTCCTCATGTGAGGACAAAATTATAAGTTGTCATCTTCCATGTAGGATGACACATCACTGTGCCACATCCCACAAAATAACAATATGGAATTTACAATTAATTTACATCATAGGTAATGAATAAATAAATATAATCAAAATAATGCAAGGAATTACCAAGGTTGAGACACCTTAATTCCCAACATTCTCCCACTTGTCAAACACCTTATAAGAGCCAATGGAAAAACATGATTTAATTGCTATAGGCTGAGAGGCCCATAGACTCCAAACACCATATAAACTTCTCTGTGCTAACTAGTGTTGTTAATGCATCTGTAACATTCTTCAAAGTATCTACCTTCTCCAAATTTACCTTCCCATCCTCTACCATGTCTCGCATGAAATGAAATTGTACATCAATATGCTTTGTTCTGGCATGGAAAGTTGGATTCTTCACAAGGAAAATTGAACTCTGACTGTCACAACTGATCATAATCTGACCTGCATCAACACCAATATCTGAACACAATCTCTTAAGCCAAATGGATTCCTTACAAGCATGAGTTACTACCATATACTCAGCTTTTGTCATGGACAAAGGAACCACAGGTTGTCACTTACTCATCCAACTAATAGCACCACCAAATAGTGTAAACACATAAGCATTGGTGGATCTCCTACTGTCAATGTCACCTGCCCAATCTAAATCCACAAATCCATGAATATCAACAGAATGCAGAGGTCTTGTAACATTACCATGATAGCATATGAATACTTGGAAGTACCCCTCAAATATCTAAACACTCGCTTAATTGCATCCCAATGTGCCCGTCCAGGATTAGCCATAAATCGACTAAGGACTCCCACTGCTTAGGTAATGTCTAGTCTTGTGCAGACCATAGCATACATCAAACTACCAACAACACTAGCATAAGGTACTTTGCTCATGTCCTCCACCTCACTAGGAGATTTTGGACAATCACTAATAGACAACTTTGTCCCCGAAGAAATAGGAACACACAATGGTCTAAAATCTGCCATGCTAAACCTATCCAACACAGTCTTCACATACTTACTCTAGCTTAACCAAAGTTTTCTGTTAGTTCTATCTCTTTTGATTTTCATTCCTAGAATGTACCTTGCTGCCCCTAAATCTTTCATTTCAAACTGTGCTGATAATTGAGATTTAAAATTAGAAATCATATTCTTACCCTTCCCAATGAGAAACAAATCATCAACATACAGTGCAACAATGGGAATGTGATCACCATCAAACTTATAATACACACAGTGATCCGATTTCAATCTCACAAATCCAATTGACAACACAAAGGCATCAAACTTCAAGTATCACCTCCTAGGAGACTACTTCAAACCATACAAAGACTTCTTGAACTTGCAAACCAAATTTTCTTTACGTTTCACCATGTAATGCTCTAGCTGTGACATGTAGATTTCTTCCTCCAAATCACTATGAAGGAAAGTTGTCTTCACATCCATCTGTTCTACCTCTAAGTCATAAGTTGTTGCAAGAGATGACATGAAATGAATGGATGTTAGCTTTGCAATGGGAGAGAAGATGTCACCATAATCTATACCCTCCACTTGTGAATACCCCTTCACAACCAATCTGGCCTTATACTTCTCAACACTGCCATCTACACCAAATTTCTTCTTGATCACCCATTTGCATCCAATAGGTTTCGATCCAGTAGGCAAAGGCACCAAGTCCCAAGTTTGATTCTTTTCCAAAGAAGCCATCTCATCCTCCATGGCCTCCTTCTAGGAACCTGCATCTTTCATATCTAAAGCCTCTGACACAGTTCTAGGTTCATCACTGTTAGTAAGCAAAGCAAAAGCACAACTAGAATCAAGCAATGTATAACCAAACCTCTCAGGTTGCTTTCTAATTCATGTAGACCTCTTGAAGAGCTGAGGTTGAGGTTCAACTTCTTCATCTGAGCTTTTAGAGCTGCAAGAGCTCTCCTCATCATCAGGTCCAACATTGTCTTTTTGTTTAGTCTTCTCAGGGGTAGCAGGAAACTAAACAACATCCTCTTTCTTTTCTTTTTCTTTTGGCTGTAAAATAGTGGAAGAAGGTGTTAGCTCTCTGAAGATGACACTTTTGCTATACAACACTTTTTTAGCCACAAGATCCCAAAGCTTGTATCCTTTCACACTGACACCATATCTAATGAAGATACACTTAACAACCTTGTTCTCCAATTTTGACCGCTTCTCCCTAGGTACATGTGCATATGCCTCACAACCATAAACACGAAGATGCCTTATTGAAGGCTTTCTACCAGACCACACCTCCACGGGTGTATTACCAAAAAGAACTGATGTAGGAGATCTGTTTATCAGATAGAAAGTAGTGGCAACAACTTCAGCCCAAAACTTTTATTCTAGGCCAGCTCCACTAAGCATACTCCTAGCCTTCTCCATCATTATCCTGTTCATCCTCTCTGTAACTCCATTTTGTTGCGGGGTATATGGAGTTGTCTTATGTCTTTCAATCCCAAGTTTCTTGTAATATTTATCGAATTCTCTAGAACAAAACTCACCACCATTGTTAGTTCTCAAACATTTAATCCTTTTACCAGTCTGATTTTCAGCAAAGGCCTTAAACTCCTTAAACTTACTATAGACTTTAGATTTGCTTCTGAGAAAATGAATCCATGTCCTTCTACTATAGTCATCAATGAAAGATACAAAATATACAAATTTTGATAATGAAGGAACATTAACAGGACCAAATACATCAGAATGAATGAGGTCCAACACACTAGAAGACTTATGAGAACATGAATAAAACTAAACACGGTTTTGTTTTCCATATATGCAATGTTTGTAAAAGTCGAACTCAAGATTACAATCATCTAACCCCTCAATGAGGTTTTTATTTTTCAGGGTTCTAAGACCCTTCTCACCAATGTGACCAAATCTCTTATGCCATAACATTGTCTTTTAAGTAGGAAGCTTAACTTCCAAGGCATGAATACAACCATCAAGACTAGATATAACAGATTTCTTCACTGCTTGTTTAGATGGTGGGGATGAAGTGACAGCTGGCCTCTTTCTTAAGTCAGAAGAACTATTACATTATGAAATACATGCCTCCAGTTGAAACATAGTACCTCTCCTAGTACCCTTAGCAAGCACTATAGCTCCTCTAGTCATCTTGCATCTTTCTTATGAAAAGACAACCTACACACTTGCATCATTCAACATACTTACAAAAATTAGGTTCCATGCTAAGCCTAGGATGTGCATAACCCTAGAGATCCCCTTCACTCCTCCATCAGTGAATCAGATAGAGCCTCTTCCATGACCAAAAATCTTCAGATAAGAGTCATCACCCAGGTACACTGTTCCACCATCTAACTCCTCATACTTAGTAAACCAGTCTCGATGTGAGGTCATGTGAAATGATGCACTAGAATCAATTATCCACACACCATCAGATGCATGGGTTGCCAGGGTTGCGATGAAATTATCACCATCATCTTATGACTTGTTGGAATCTGAATCTGGGTTCTTCTTTTTCTTTTCCTCTTTCCATTCCTTTTAGAAATGCCCAATTTTTCCACAGTTCCAACAAAGAGCCTTGGACTTTCTAGGAGATTTGGATCTCCCATGGGATTTGGATCTACCCTTCTCATCTTTCTTGTCCTTTTTTTTCCCTTTCTCCTTGGGTCTTCCATGAACTGCAAGAGCCTCTTTGGCTACCTTAGAAGACTTTCTCTGCATCTCTTTAGACAACAACAAAGAAACCACTTCATCCATTTTGAATGTGGATGTGGTACTTCCAATAGCCATGACAAGATGATCCCATGAGTTCGGCAAAGAACAAAGCAAGGTCATACAGTGATCCTCCTCCTCCATCTTCACACCAACAAATGTCAATTGTGAAACTAGCATGTTGAAAGCATTCATATGTTCTGCAACAGATCCTCCATCCTCCATTTGAAGAGAATACAACTTCTTTCTCAGAAAATGTTTATTAACCAAGGATTTGGCTTGATACACATCACCCAACTTCTTCCAAAGCAAGTTTACAGTAGCCTCCTCATGGACATTTAATAGGATAGAATCAACAAGACTAAGTCTTATGAGACCCTTAGCCTTCCAATCCTTGAGATCCCAATCAGCTTGTGACATTACAGCTAGTTTTGTTCCACTAATAGTTTCCCAGAGGTCTTAATCAACAAGCATGTCTTCCATCTTGAGTTTCCATAGCTCAAAATTAGTGCCATTGAATTTATCCACCTCTATCCTTTTGGATGTGCTTGCCATCTCCTTGTTGCAATAAGATTTAGAATACTCTGCATAGACTCCCACTCAACTTAAGATTAGCTCAAAAAACCCCTACCCAACAACTAGGACCAAAGGCGATCAAGCTCTGATACCAACTGAAAGGAAGCTAGGTGTGCAGAAATTGCTTCCTACACTAATCTAATGAGGGGAGAGCTATAAAAATTCAATTTAATCTTTACAATTATAGCAACATGAAACATATAATAGAGATATTGCAGCAATACACATAGAACCAAAAAGAAGACAAAAGAAGAGAGACGAGATATATCGTGAGGAAAACCCTTATCAGGTGAAAAACCCCACACTCAGAAACCTACACAATGTATTATCAAAACTGAATATGGTTTACAATACACTTGCAATGCAAGCTTCAATAGTCTTCGACACTCATGTCTGGAGTCAATCTAGTAGCATAATAGTACTTGTCAATCACACATCCCCTCCTCCAAGCACCTGTTTATATAGAATATACAAGGCAAAATTGGCTCTATCTTGGAATGGATGTCCAACTTGGCCTCATGGCCCAAAACTTATGCCTATGGACACTTGGTCAACATTGTAAGATGTATCTGACACTTGTCCACAGCTCCCACCCAAAGAGGTCACCTATTTCCAAAATGGGCTATGACAGATGCTCTTACAACTCTTACGACCATCATAGAATCTGTCATAGCAGTTACAACTTACAGATGTAAGAGAATCTGTCATACCTAGGCCATAAATAGAATATTCTCTTACAACATGTCATAGTCCACCTTGGGGTGCCCAAAGATGCCTTTTTCAAAGATGCTTCTCGATACATGTCTTCACCTATCTTACAAGCTTCTATTTCTGACTCTTACATGTCATAACTTTGTCATAGGAATCTATCATAACCATTTCGGTCAACATTACCTTACACAACATCCAAGATGCCAACACATGGAAAAATACTCCTACCACAAACTGGGATGCCTATCTCCTCATGTGAGGACAAAATTACAGGTTGTCATCTTCCATGTAGGATGACACATCATCGTGCCACATCCCACAAAATGACAATATGGAATTTACAATTAATTTACATCATAGGCAATGAATAAATAAATACAATCAAAATAATGTAAGGAATTACCAAGGTTGAGACACCTTAATTCCCACCAAGATAATGTCTAAGCTTTTGTGTTGCGAACACTAAATCTAAGAAATGCTTCTCAATGATAGTATACTGCACTTCATAATTGAGAAAAGTTCAACTGATATAGTAGACAATACATTATTTGCCTTTGGCATTATGTTGTGATAACAAAGCTGCCAGAGCATTATTAGATGCTGAGATATACAATAGAAAGGGTTTGTCAGGGACGACGGGTTGTAGAATGGGTGGATGAACCAAATAAGCCTTTAAATCTTCAAAAGTTTTTTGACATGCCAAGTTCTATTGAAATTTTGAATCCTTCTTTAATAATTGCAAAAAGGGGTGAGTCCTATCCCCTAGTTGTGAAACAAATTGGTGGATGGCTCTTCCTATTGATGGTGGTTTTAGCACACAACAATGGAGGTAAGATTGTTGGTATCACACCTCTCTTGAAAAAGGTATCCTATCCAAGATAGGACTGCCCCATGGATAATACAGCTAGGTCTTATCTTGGTTGGAATGACTCAGTGGTATGTCTAGCTGTGCCAACAAAGGGTCTTATATAAAATGTAGGGTTTATGGAATATGATAGTAGTATGTATGCAGAAACCCTATGATACTTTCAGTGGATTTGTAATGTAGATGCTGCTTATAACCTAACCTAACAAAGCTTGACTAAATAAAATGCAAAAGGTAAAGGGAGGAGACAGAAGGGATAAGAGAGACCCTATAGACAATTGTAGAAATGATAATCAGATAGATAAATAGATTCCCAACAATAAACAAATCTCTGCTTAACTAGGTGGCCCACAATGCCATAGAGATTGTGCAATCTTCTAAGGAAATACAATAATTTTCAAATTGTAGAGGGTTCATCAAACACCCAATCCTTGGTACAGCTCAATGAAATCATACAATCAAACTTATCTCATAAACTATGCCCAAACTAACCATGCACAATGACATATAATCAACAAGCCATTAATGGTATGGACAAGAAATCCATCAAATATCTGAATGATTAATCACAAATACAACTGAATATCAACTAATTTTAGATTGACATGAACCATGAAATCCAAAATAAGAGAACACAACAACACAAATTCCCAGTAACTTGCAAAACTTGCTTTGTATTGACTAAATTTTGGCAGAGTCTCAGCAATTCATTATCAAATCTTACTTGTTACAATGAGAGAATGATGGCCCTTTTATAGATAAGGCACCATACCAAGTTTTTCAATGGACAGTGGAGATTAACTCAACACCAATGGTCCAGATTACATGGCATTTAATTAGATACATCAGTTAGTTGCATTTTCATATTTGCATTTGTCATTTAGGAAAAAGACAAAATACAACTTGCAAATACATTGAATCTGGACAAAATGGATACCCATTTGGTTGTATATGATAAAAAGTCAATTTTCAAGGCCTAATAGAGCCAAAATAGAGTCACATGACACTTAAAAACATGAGCTGATGCGGATTTATGGGATTCCAAGTGTTGCATGGATCAAGAGGAGTATTTGACACATTTTAGTGAAGGTATATCCATCTAGATGCTTGCTGGACTAACTTTGCATGACTGGATGACTGGGACAACTATGAACAAGTGTGAACATGTCTTGGACATTAGATTGGATCTGCAGGAACAATAGTGATTTAGCATGATCTTCTATGTATTTTAGCTCCTGAGGCTCATCTTTATCATCTTGGACATTATACTAATCTTCTCTTATAGGTGCAACAGTAATTTGATTGATAAAATGTCAATTTTGCATTTCTGGGTCAACAAGGTACCTTCGTGTGTTCACCTTCTAAGATAGCTCCAATTAGCTCCAATAAGCTCCTTTTTGCTCTCTTAGACCTGCAATCAACAAGGCCAAGCATCAATTTAATCATAAAAAGTCATTTTCCATCATTCGGAATCAAAATATGTCCATTTGCAGTCATGGATCAGTAAAAAACAACTCATCGCCAATGTCGCTTTTCTATGAACAACCTCTTAAATCTAGTGATTTTCACATGATTTTTGACATTTTTTTACCATTTTCAAGTACCCATTTGGCCTATATATTGATTTAGGAAGTTTTTGTGGTTATTAGAATCCATTTGCAGACTTTTATTTCATGTTTTTCTAGCCTTTTCTGCAAAAAGCAAGATTTTTGGGGGTCAGATTTTTCATGTGCACTGACATTAATTATCATAAAACATGCCAAAAATCCACACAAACTTGGTAAAAATGTTCATCATGATGTGACAACTAGTTGTACAATTCAAATCCATCAAAAAAATCTAGTTTGTACCTTGAAAAACTCAATTTCTAAGTCAAAATGTCAAAAAGCGCAGGTTTTGGGTGTCATGGACTAAAAGTCAGTGGAGGTCAAATTTAGTGCAGGACCGTGAGGTGCAATTTTAGTGTAAAATGGTTTTGGTGCTGATTTGGGGTCCAACCGACCTTAGCGCAGATTTTAGGTCTGACCAACTAAAGTTAATGAAGGTAGTTTTTAGCGCAGGTTCGAGAAATTCTATTTTTAGCGCTAAACATCTTTTGTGCTACTTTTGGGTTCCATCGACTTGCGCGAGTTTGGGATCAGACTGACTAACAGTATCACATAAGGTTAGTCAAAGTGGATTGTAGAGCAAGTTGGTAAGGTCAATTTTTTGCCCAAAACATGCAATGTTAGTTCGGTGAAGTTTTTGATGCCTACCGACTTAGCGGTGGTTTGGAGGGAAGTCGGTTGGAGGGGAATTTAACGCAAAAGTTAGTAGGAGACATTTTTAGCGCAAAGTATAGTAGAGGCTATTTTTAGAGCCAAATTTTGAACTTCCCAGGGTGAAAGTATATTTAAAAATATATTTAAGTATAAGTTTAGATTTTTAGGGTTTCAGACTTAGCCAAATCAGGGCTTCAGGACCATGTGACAGGATGAAAGTATATGAACCCCTTAGTGAAATCTTACAGAATTTGACATGATTTGGCAACTCTAAGACCTAGAAACTAGGAATTTCAACATGACACATCCTGTAGAAGCAATTTCAATGGCAATATCCAGTGACATGGGATTTTGCAACAAAATGCAGTAACACCCAACTTTAGCGCAAAAGGCAACAAATGGCTATCTTTCAAGCACAAGACCACTCAAGACACTTCCAAATCAATCATGCATGACATCAAATCACTTCAAACATGCTAAGAACTCAAATTTGAAGTAAATCATACATTCTAATCATAATTTCATCTTCTCATCATCATAAGGTAGAAAGGTTGAGACTTCAAGCCAAAGCAAAAGAGGGGGTCTCCATTTGGCAAAATGGGGTGTGTGTGCAAGGCACAACACTTCCCTTGCAAAGGATATGTTCTTAGGAGTTGGTATATTAACAATTGTGTCTATCTTCTCCATATCCACTTCAATTCCATGATTTGAAACAATAAACCCTAACAGTTTTCCACTGTCTACAACAAAATCACTGGTGTAATCACAGCAGGAGAGTTCACAGAATCAACTATCCAAACCATGCAGCAAGAGTAAAGACAATGGAAACAACTCCAAGATATGAAACAAATGCAGATTTGGTCATTCAGTATATCATAGAATTCAAATACAGATCAGCCGGCAACATGTCGGTTTACAATTAGGGCTCAAAGGCCTGATTTCAGAATATTAGAATATGCACAAGATATAGCTTTGAAGCTCCTTCACACAAAATCTAAACTATAAACTATCACTATTATCATGAAAAACTTTCCTAATGATCTATTACATCAATATATATCATCTCCAATACAAAAGATCCCTTTGCGTCGGCCAAGGAAGATCACAAACTCCAATGAAGAGTTGCAACGTGTGTACATATATAGGTCAGACCTAATCATGAAGAACTCCTTCACAGATGAATGGAATGATGTGTAGATCTCTGGGAAGGTTGGCCATGAACCATAGAACATTGAATGATGTGTCATTGGGCTCCACAAGTCGATAAATGCTCTGCAAGTCTTCTCCTTCAGTTGATGTGTTTGAGACTGTCATGATGCTCTGTTCTGAGAAAATAGTTGATCTTCTGATAGCGATAACTTTTTGGTACTTGATCCAAATGCTTTGAATTCTAGATATGATGTAGATGAATGAATCTAGATAATAATTCTAGCTCCATAGGATTTGAAATACAACTACAGTAGAATGTGGACCAAAATACAAAAACTACTATGGATTGAACTGCGTGAACTGAATTGGAAAATGAAAAGAAAAGAACTCAATTACAAACAAACAGAAATGCAAATGTTTTTGGTTGATACAAGATTGCTCTTGAACCAGGGATGCTCTTGCATTAGACATCTGGGGTTATTGAAAAAGTGAGTCCTATTGATGATGATTGTTAGTCATAACAACATGAAATAAAAGTTACATAACAACCTTTATTTATCTTGAAAGATACGATAAATTCAGAATGAATTTATGATCCCAAGTCTCTGTGTATTATTTCATAATGATCTGACATTACTTAGAGGTTGATTTGTGTTACTATTAATCATTCAGGGGCCTTACGTATTTCAGTAATCTCTACAAAGTTGCTCAATATTCCTCCAAATATCATGTCCTTTATGCATGCTCTATATAAATCTCAAATAATTCCACCTCTGCACTATGAATTTGCTCAAATAATGTGCCTATAGGTTGATATTTGCATGATTTCTATCATTATTTATGATTCTTTACATGATTTTTCAACACTTCATGCATTTAGCTTGAAATATGCTAATGATTTTCAGTTACCTACAGGCTATCAACATATTTACTCTATTCTGCTTATTATTTATTATGATTTGCAGTTAAGGTGATGGTGATTTAATGAAATTAAGAAAAAGAAATGATAAGGATAGGGTTTAAAGAATGAGATTCCCAAAATTACTTAACTAAGACCACTGATCCACATACATATTCCGATACAGTAATGAAGAGAAGAAAAACTAGAATCATACTTCACTAGGACATTCCATAAATTTGCATGATCCAATGCAAATCTTTAAAGGAGAAGTTGACAACAATATGCAATAAAATGAAAGCGCTTCTATTAAACACAACATTCACCATTACATATCCAGAAATCTACTTGAAGATTATGTAAAGTTTACAATCAGGATGTAATCTGAAGCTAAATCTCCATCTAGTATGCTTTAGAACAAGTACATTTACAATGATCTGAAGAAAGAACCTTGACATTTCAACAATTCAATCCTCATTAGTCTCAGTAATTCGATCTCCTATCGGGTCTACAATCATTGGCCTTCTTTGCTAGATTTGAATCTGTCTATCTCTTACAAATGATAAGTCATGGCCCCTTTATAGAACAAAGGTCAGAAAATGGTTACATTAATCCAATGATCAGGATCCTCTCAGAATAACCAACAATCTAGATGAATAGCACATGGTTGCCAGTTGGCAATCGCACAGTTGGTGGAAACTATTCCAACATCTTTGACTTAGTCCACCTTCTAGCTGGCACACAACATATTTAGTCATATCTTTATCAGCTATGGTTCATGTTGCCATTGCAACTCTGCAACCTTATCCATTTTAGCTTCATCTGGCCTTCTCAAATAGTTCCCATATCCTGCGATAGCAATACAAGAATTAAGCATAACCATTTAATAAATCAGCAGGAAAATAAACATTACATTACATGTGAATTGGGCTCCAAATGTGCAAACATATATATATCAGGTTATGAATATTAAGCATATGTGAAAATTCAGTATCTAAATGTCCATATGTGGTCAAGAGGGTCTAGTCAACCATCATTGACTGAAAAACATGCTATCAGACCCTAAAATGGCTTCAATAGCCTCCATTTTAGCCTTTGTATCTCCTTCTGTATATCGCATGCTTTAGATCATGCATATGCTATACATGTGCAATATACATTGTTATGCATATAAGAAATGATGACGTTAGGGTCATATTTTGACCTAATGACACTTTGTCGCTTTTAAGTTCACTTTTGTATCTTATGCACTTTTTGCATATTCAACCCTTTGTATATGATCATGTATATACAATACATGTGCAGACCCCAAAAGGTTCATAAAACAGATTGAAATTACCTTTTGTATTTGGCTTGCATCTTCCTTTGTATTACCTTATGTATATCCATACATACAAATTCGGACTTCAACCTTATCGTGAATTGAATTGGAATTGGTTTTGATTCTGGCTTTGTATGCACCTTTGCATTTCCTTTTGTATCTTGGATACATACAAGCCTTTATGCATACAAATATGCATACTCTTACTCATGTCTAAATTGGAATGAATAAATCCTTTGGGTCTGGGCATGCATATTAGTTAATGTGAGGGATATTAACTAATATGACCCCTTTTATAGATCAGGATGTGATGATGATGCCGTCATTATATGAGGTTTTGTTTGGAATGAAAAGGATGACGTCATGGTCATCTTTCAAAGATCAGGCACGTTGAGAAATATGACCGACATTGGGAAATATCACCCTCCAAATAAGATGACGTCATGGTCATTTCAAGTCTTCTTTATATCAGATCAGAATGATGTCACTATCATGTTGGGAAAGATTAGTCATATTAGTTAATATGACAGACATTGGAAATTAGCTAACCTTTAGATGTCCGGCCGATGATGACCTCAATGTCATATCGAGTCCTTTGTGTAGTAGGATGAGATGACATCACCATCATATTAGCGAAGATGAGTCATATTAATGAATGCGACCCTCATGAATGTGGGGGTGCTTGATGGGTAGATGACCCTCAGACTTAAATTTAGTGAGTGCATACAAATGTGCAGATATCGGCCTCTTTATTAAAGCACAAGTTGGGTGATATTCGTGAATATCAGTCATATTAATGAATATGACCCACAAAACATGATGACGTTAGGATCATGTTAACAAAGATTGATCATATTAAGAAATATGACCCTAAGGATTGGGGATATCAGGTTTGACCAAACTTTGACCAACCATAACTTCTTCATTTTAACGAATTTTAGGGTGATACAAAAGGCAAACATGCTTAGAATTTCACTCTTTCACATGGTAGGGATCATGATGAAAGATTCAAACTTTGGAAATTTGAGGTTCAAACTTCAAGATCACTGATATACCTAACATTAGGCATATGCATACTGACTAATGCTGCTTTTACCATTACTGCTCAAAGCACAAAAACAAGGAAACAAGCCAAAAAAGTTGGGTCCCTATTTTGCTAAGGCAAAATGGGGCGTGTTGTGTAACCACACAACAACTTGCCACCAAAGAAAACAACAAAATTCAAATAATTTAAGAGGTGAGGATAAGTTAAAACATAGTGTTTCCAACTCCTGTTAAGCATGAGCATCCTAGCCTTTCTGAATGGTATCATGTTCATCAATATAACAAAGTATTGATAAGGGATCAAGTGTGTGCACATGATTAATATCCCTCATCTTAAAAGTGATTTAAATAAACCAGTGACTGGTGTTAAGCTACATAGTTGAGTTCATCCCTCATAGCCAACCAGATAGAGCCTTGCTGTCAGCAAGCATCCATATCCCCGGCAAGGTTATCATTGCAATTCCCCTAAGTAGAACCCCACTGCTGGTAGGCATCCATAGCCCCAGTAGAGTTACTTAGATGACTTAGTTTGGATTTTCAGTATAGTCCTCCTTTTTTATTTAATTTTGTATGATATATAGATTCATGAGATATTATCATTGTAAGTTCATTATGCAAGGTGTAGTCACTTGCTGCTTTAAGCTGAGAATTGCAATGGTAGCAAGAGTGACCTCTAATTTTTCACTTAACACCTACACTGGCATGTTCAACAAACCCAAGGATTTTAGGTGTGTCATGGTGAAGATCTCTTTGAGCAAGTAAAAGTAGTGTTGATGAACAGGAAACCACAGACCTAACAAAGAGTACTTTGTCAACATGAATTACAACCTATGTATAAACTTATATCCAACCCTTGAATTCTATCAATTTACTAGCTTTCTAAAGTGAAAAGGTGCCTCATGTTGCCTAACCAAAACAAGGACTCAATAGCAAACAAAAAGCAAACAAGAAAAGCAAGCAACTATATAAGCAACTAACTAAAAAAAAGGAAACAAAGCAAAACAAGACTGGAAGGTGAAACAAACAAAACAACTACTCTACCAAACTATATATAAGACACTACAAGGAAAACAAAACCCATGGTTAGACCCACAAACACCTGTATTTGCATACTTAGATTGTGCAGGAGCATTAGGGCACTAGTTATGGTTCTTATCCTAGCA
Organism: Cunninghamia lanceolata; assembly: GCA_027924645.1. Taxonomy (NCBI): domain Eukaryota; kingdom Viridiplantae; phylum Streptophyta; class Pinopsida; order Cupressales; family Cupressaceae; genus Cunninghamia; species Cunninghamia lanceolata. The sequence continues at coordinate 1,390,974 of BSBN01000550.1, forward strand.
AATTCATCTTTGTATTCTAAGGAATATTCTTGTATTCTAAATTCATTGTGTTCAATAGAATAATCTCTGATAATCAACAACTAAGGAAGTTCATTATGTTCATGACTAATCTACATGCATGTCTTATCTTTTGACTCTCCATAATCAAAATAATATTTAACATCATTCATTGGGTAAAGGAGGAATACAACCTAGTGTATCTTTGGTTCTGCTGGACATGCTTATTCATTGACATCTAGTCCTCCATTTAACTTTGAATTTTCATTACTTGGCTCAATGTCTAGTCTCACTTCATCTTGAAGGATGTATAACTCTTGATGTATTAATCCATCATCCAACTTCATCTTTTCATTTTGCATGTATGTCTGATCCTTGACTTTAGGAAATACTTCAACATTTTCTTCAATTTTCAATTTCATCATGTCTAAGTAGGCATCACAATCCCTTTTTGAATGTGCTTTGCCATGTAATTTGTACCAACTCTCAATCAAGATATCATTAGTGGATAAACCTAATATTTGGCTACATTGTATATTTCTAGATAAGTATAATTCAAAATCCTTGAAGCGATCTCCTTCATCATTATCTAATTTCATCTCTTCGTTTTGCAAGCTTATCTGACTTTTGACTTCGGGAAACACCTCGACGTTTTCTTTACTTCCCTACACATCAGCATCTAAATAAGTATCATCATCATCCAAATTTGGTACACATACATCTATCATTTTAAAATTATTTGATTGCAAAGGTGAAACAACTTTTGATTGACAAGAATACTCCCTTGTTTCATTTTCAAAATAGCACTAGATTGACATCTGATCATGTACAGAAAGAACAGAGCTTTTCATGTCTTCAATTTTCATGAATTTCTCATCAAATAGCTTACCTCTACCATCCAGTAGAGTGTCTAGTTCCATCAACCTACAACAATCTTGCATTTGATCAATCAATTTAAAGAAATCAACTAATAATCAAGGTTTACTCTCTTCTCTGTGACTCTATTAGTTACTATAGTAGGAACTTCTTCAGCAGTAGTGTGTTTAAATTCCTTCACCACCTATTTACACTTTTTTATCCAATCATTCTCATCAAAATTATTAAGATCAGAATCAAAGACACTATCCTAACAAGCACTTCTTAATAGTTCAACATATTTATCAAGTGTATCAAGATACGCTAATCTTCTTGATTTATTTTCTGATGACTAAAAATAGGAAGCACTTTCTTCTCTATAATTTTCAAACAATTCATACCTACAATCTACATCATCCATATTAGTACTTCGAAAGATAAGTAAAGAACTATCAATCTCACCATATATTGATTCGTCAAAAGGTTCTTCATTATCTCCATCCCCACGAACTGATTCAACAAGTATCTTTTTGATACATGTCCTAGTCCCTGAAGATGTATTTTCTTGTTGTTCAAGAACTCCTCCATTTTCCTGCTAGACTTCAGACCTATATACATCTGAGAAAAGTATTAGTCCTTTCAAATATAAATCCAACCTTTTGAGGAAAGTCAAACAACTAACTTCACCATGGTTTGTAGAGTTGTGTATCCTGCACCTACCAGATAAACCAAAGTTAGATGAACTTTGAGGATAAAGTAGCTGATTTAAAGTTTCTTGAAAGAAAGGAATATCAACTTGGAAATTGTCTTCATATGCATCCATTGGAAATGAGACTCTGTTTTACTTTTTAGAAATTTGAAATTTAATGAGATCTATCATATTTCAAAATTAAAAAAAACTTAAAAGCTCAGAAAATTAGACTAATCTCTGAAGTTTTGAGTTGGATCTCTACAAAGATATAGTCAAATCCTCTCAAACAAGAGATATTTGCAATCATTAAACTCAGATAATGAAATATTTATGCAATATTTGTAGAAAACTTTAGATTCTTTGTTCGGCCCTCCTTCTAGCACCAAAACTGTTGATGATTGTTAGTCATAACAACATGAAATAAAAGTTACACAACCTTTATTTATCTTGAAAGATATGATAAATTTAGAATGAATTTATGATCCCAAGTCTCCATGCATTAGTTCATAATGATCTGACGTTACTCAAAGGTTGATGTGTGTTGTTGTTAATCATTCAGGGGCCTTACATATTTCAGTAATCTCTGCAAAGTTGCTCAATATTCCTCCAAATATCATGTCCTTTATGCATGCTCTATATAAATCTCAAACAATTCCACCTCTGCACTATGAATTTGCTCAAATAATGTGCCTATAGGTTGATATTTGCATGATTTCTATCATTATTTATGATTCTTTGCATGATATTTTCAACACTTCATGCATTTAGCTTGAAATATGCTAATGATTTTTAGTTACCTACAGGCTATCAACATATTTACTCTATTCTGCATATTATTTATTATGATTTGTAGTTAAGGTGATGGTGATTTAATGAAATTAAGAAAAAGAAATGACAAAGATAGGGTTTAAAGAATGAGATTCCCAAAATTACTTAACCAAGACCATTGATCCACATACATGTTCCAATATAGTAATGAAGAGAAGAAAAACTAGAATCATACTTCACTAGGACATTCCACAAATCTGCATGATCCAGTGCAAATCCTCAAAGGAGAAGTTGATAACAATATGTAATAAAATCAAAGTGCTTCTATTGAACACAACATTCACCATTACATATCTAGAAATCAACTTGAAGATTACGTAAAGTTTATAATCAAGATGTAATTTGAAGCTTCATCTCCATCCAGTATGCTTTAGAACAAGTACATTTACAATGATCTAAAGAAAGAACCTTGACATTTCAACAATTTAGTCCTCATTAGTCTCAATAATCCAATCCCCTATCAAGTCTACAATCATTAGCCTTCTTTGCTAGATTTGAATCTGTCTCTCTCTCTTACAAATGATAAGTCATGGCCCCTTTATAGAACAAAGGCTAGAAAATAGTTACATTGATCCAATGATCAGGATCCTCTCAGAATAACCAACGGTCCAAATGAATAGCACATGGTTTCTAGTTGGCAATCTCACAGATGGCAGAGAATATTCTAGCATCTTTAACTTAGTCCACCTTCCAGGAGGCACACAACATATTTGGTGATATCTTTATCGGCAATGGTTCATGTCGCCACTACAACTCTGCAACCTTATCCATTCTAGCTTCATCTGGCCTTCTCAAATAGTTCCCATATCCTACAATAGTAATATAAGAATTAAGCATAACCATTTAATAAATCAGCAGGAAAATAAACATTACATTACATGTGAATTGGGCTCTGAATGTGCAAACATATATATATCAGGTTATGAATATTAAGCATCTATGAAAATTCACATATCTAAATGTCCATATTTGGTCAAGAGGGTCTGGTCAACCATCGTTGACCAAAAAACATGTTATCAGGCCCTAAAATGGCTTCAATATCCTCCATTTTAGCCTTTGTATCTCCTTCTGTATATCACATGCTTTAGATCATGCATATTCTATACATGTGCAATATACACTGTTATGCATATAAGAAATGATGTGAGGGTCATATTTGGACCTAATGACACTTTGTCACTTTTAAGTTCACTTTTGTATCTTATGCACTTTTTGCATATTCAACCCTTTGTAAATGATCATGTATGTACAATACATGCGCAGACCCCAAAAGGTTCATAAAATAGATTGAAATTACCTTTTGTATTCGACTTGCATCTTCCTTTGTATTACCTTATGTATATCCATACATACAAATTCAGACTTCAACCTTATCATCAATTGAATTAGAATTGGTTTCAATTCTGGCTTTGTACTATGCACCTTTGCATTTCCTTTTGTATCCCAGATACTTACAAGCCTTTATGCATATAAATATGCATACTCTTACTCATGTCTAAATTGGAATGAATAAATCCTTCAGGTTCGGGCATGCATATTAGTTAATATGAGGGATATTAACTGTTACAAGTATGGGCCTAACCGGTGTTGTCATTGATGTCAACATACTCCTGTTGCATTGATGATAAGGATTGGATGAGCTATGTGCTGAGGATATTGAGAAAATTAGTCATATCAGGAACAGAGAAGAACAGTGAAGATAGTAAGGTAAAGATCCAAGATAAGATGACTATCAGAGGATACGGTTCAAAGGGTTTGTAGATATGAGTCTTAAGAGGATCTAGTAAAGATTTTAGAGGTCCGCATGAAGATCTAAAGAAGTTGTGGCCGCTCAAGTAAAACCGGTTCCAGCAGGTGTTCAGAGGTGACAGAGTGACACAGATAGGTTTGGTGGGATCCGAAAATGCAAATTCCTATTCTACGGATTTGGTGGAGTGTTTGGGAAGTCCATGTGAAGTTATAACTCAATTGGTTAGTGGTCTAGAGGTTTGCAAGCATCTATTCCATTGTGATAGTGATGACAGACTGTGTTCTTGAGGTTTCAGATGAAGGAGATAAGGATTTCAGTAAGCAGATGAAGTGTGGATGTTCTTGGTGATTTAGGCAAGCTTGTGGAGATCTTTGGATCATGTCTAGTTCATGTTGGTGGTCCACATTAGAATTTGAGCTTGAAATTGAAGAATAACTTCTGGATGATGGTGTTCTTCCTAAGTTTGGCCGACCGGATGAATTACACATCTTGCAGATGTTCTTGTAGATGTTTTCTGACTTAGATGATTATTCCTAAGTCGATGTCTTTTATAAATAAAGAGTTGTAAATTCATTTTAGTGTGTCATGTCAAGATGAGAATGTGGTAGCGAGGAAGAGAGAGAAAGGTAGAGCAAAATTTTTTGGGCTTAAATGGAACTGATTCAAGCATGGCAAAGATGCTATTCTCCAGTTCAAGTATGTGATACTTATTATTTTGTAGACAATGTGTCTCTTGTAGGCAGTGAGCCTCTTGTGAGCAATGTGCTCGGGTAGTGAGCCCTAATTGACATGTGCCATTTTGTTTTTTCTATTCTTCTAATAGAGAATACAATCTTGGGTTAATCACCCTGTGGTTTTTCCCTTAATCGGGTTTTCCACGTCAAAATCTTGGTGTCTTATGTGTTGATGTATTTCTGCTCTTGATTTAATGCATTATGTTTCCATGATTGATTTATTAATATGATTCTAAATCACAAAGAGGATTTAATTGTTTAATTGGAAGAAAGTTTTTGACAACTGATTCACCCCCACTCTCAGTTGTCTGTTTTGAATCTAACAATTGGTATCAGAGCTAAGTTCCTCTAAAAAGAGCTTAACCGCTTGAGGAGATCTGGGATGTCATCCTACAAGAAGGATAGTCTGAAGTTTGATGGAACCAATTTTAATCTTTGGAAAAGTCGCATGCAATGTCACTTGCAATGTATGGGAATGCAGTATTGGACCATGGCTACAACAAAGTATACACCCCCTCAAAATGGCCCGAAATCCGCAAGTGAAATCACAGATGCTGAAAACAATCCATGAACTAAAGAAGCCCTTCTAAGTGCCTTTTCTGATTCAGAGCTTACAAATGTTGTTGATCTACAAACTACTTTTGAGATTTGGGAAAAACTAGAACTTCTGCATGAAGGAGACAAGTATGTTAAATGTGCAAGGCTATAAAGTTTGAAAGGGAAATTTGAAAATCTGAAGATGAAAATATCACTACCTTTATGCCAAGAGTAAATGATCTTGTTTATGGCATTAGATGTGCTGGTGGAGTCTTGGATGAAGATGAGATTGTTGGCAAAGTTCTCAGATCCCTTCCTACTTCTTATAAAATCAAGGTTGCTGCCATTGAAGAATTTGGAGCCCATTCAAGTGTCACAAGAGATCAATTGGTTGGTAAATTGGCCACATTTGAAATGACTGAGTTTGGAGATGTCCCCCCCAAGAATGAATCTGCATTCAAAGCTAGTGCTTCTGTAAAAAGAAAACAAAGGTTTGATCTGGGAGAGAACTCTTCAAGGAAACTATCATGGTATGAAAAAGCAAGAAAAGACCTAGAAGAAGAAGCTGAAATTGCTCAGCTTGAAGCCCTTATTGCAAAAAGACTGCCAAGAGGATTCAGTAAGTATGAAGGGAAATTGCCTTTTAAGTGTTTTAACTGCAATAAGATTGGTCATTTTGTCTCAAAGTGTCTAGAAATATTTTCAAGGCCAAATCCTAATAGATCAAGGTTCCAAAAGAATTGTTACTATGTTCATGAAGAGGATGATAATGAAGGAGTAACAGATGATGAATCAGAGACAAGGAACAAATCTGGAAGTGATTGGGTGTTTATTGCCATCAAGGAAGAAGATCCAATGCCCTTTGAATCTATCAATCATAAAGTTGTAGAAAGAGCTCTGGCTTCCCAAATTGAAGAAAAGGATGATTTGGTCATTGATAGTGGATGCTCTCACCATATGACAGGTGACAAAAATAAGTTCTTAGATTTAGAAAGGTATGAAGGAGGAGTGGTAAAGTTTGGTGATAATTCTGTTGGTAGAATCAAAGGTAGAGGAACTATTTCTTTTGATGGAAAGAACAAAACTAGTAATGTACCATATGTTGAAGGATTGAAGCACAATCTTCTCAGTGTTGGACAGTTGGTGGACAAAGGCTATGATCTCCAATTCAAGAATGGAAAATGCCAGATCTTTGAAAGTTCCTGAACAAAGATTGCATCCGGTACTCAAACAAAAGGTAATATCTTCCATTTAGTTAGTACTGGTAAAAGTTGTCTATTTGTGCAAATTGATTAGAGTTGGCTATGGCATAGGAGGATGTGTCATGTGAATTTTGATAATATCATCAAGATAAGCAACACTCAGGCTGTAAGAGATCTTCCAAAATTGGTGAAACCTACAAATAGCTTGTACAAAGAATGTCAGTTGGGGAAACAAAGCAGAGTCTCATTCAAAAGCAAGGAACAATCTTCTACTAGATTATTGGACTTAGTTCATATTGATCTATGTGGTCCGACAAGAATAAGGAGTGTGCAAGGTGATAGATACTTCATGTTATTAATTGATGACCATTCCTGAATGATGTGGGTTACTTTCCTAAAAGAGAAATCAAAAGCTCTTGAGAAATTCAAAATATTCAAGGCTATGGTAGAGAATGAAACTGGATTAAAATTAAAATGTCTAAGGTTTGATAGAGGTGGAGAATTCACATCCCATGAGTTCATAGAATTATGTGAGAAACATGGAATAAAGAGACAATTGTCTGCTCCTAGGACTCCACAACAGAATGGAGTAGTGGAGAGAAAGATCCAGACCATCCAAGAAGCATCTAGGACCATGATGATGGAAGCAAATGTTCCTCATATCTATTGGAGAGAAGCTATTAGCACTGCAGTCTATACTCTCAATCGAGTTCAAATCAGAAGCCATACCAGTAAGACTCCTTATGAACTTTGGTTTGGCATCACTCCTATTGTGAGGTATTTCAGAGTCTTTGGTAGCAAATGTTATATTAAAAGAGATGAAGATCTAGGAAAGTTTGATGCTAGAAGTGATGAAGGAATATTCTTGGGTTACTCTACTCAAAGAAAAGCATACCGGTGTCATAACAAGAGACTGAGAAAGATTATAGAAAGTACAAATGTGAAGGTTGATGAAGGAATTGAAAAACCTTCAAGGTTTTATGAATATGATGAAGATGATCAGAATGGTGTTCTGATTCAAGGAGGCCAAGCCCCTTCCAAAATTTAGATTCAAACTAATCTGGTAAATCAGCAAGAAGAGATGAGTTATAATGAGCCTGATCAAGAATTAGAAGTGCAAGAAACTCCCAAAGTTCCTAGGTATGTAAGATTGAACCACTTTGAAGATCAGATCATAGGTGATAAAAGAAAAGGTGTACAAACAAGGAGGATTGCTCATGATTTAGATGAATATTGTCTGATTTCAAAGATTGAACCTAAGACAGTGAATGAAGCTTGCAATGATGAAAAGTGGACTAAAGCAATGGAGGAAGAGCTGATGCAAATTGAGAAGAATCACACTTGGGATCTTGTTCCCAAACCTAGAAACAAGAATGTGATTGGAACCAAATGGGTCTTCTAGAACAAACTGAATGAAGTTGGTGAAGTAATTAGAAATAAAACCAGATTGGTCTGCAAGGGTTACTCTCAAATAGAAGGAGTTGATTTTGAAGAAACTTTTTCTCCAGTGGCAAGAATTGAAGCAGTCAGATTATTTCTTGCTTTTGTTACCTTCAAGGATTTCAAAGTATATCAGATGGATGTCAAGTCTGCCTTTCTGAATGGTGACTTGGAAGAAGTATACATTGAGCAACTGGATGGATTTCAATTGTCTGATCATGGTGATATGGTCTGCAAGTTGAAGAGAGCACTGTATGGACTAAAGCAAGCCTCAAGAGCCTGGTATGAAAGATTGGATAAGCATCTTCTAAATATTGGCTTCAACAAAGGTACTGCTGACAGTAATTTGTAATTCAAAATTGGTCATTAAAATATCTTAATTGTTGAAGTGTTTGTTGATGACATCATTTTTGGAGGAAGAGATAATATGTGTAAAACTTTTGCAAATCAAATGAAAAGTGAATTTGAGATGTCCATGCTTGGGGAAATGAATTTCTTCTTAGGTCTACAAATCACTCAAATAAAGAAAGGAATATTCATTTCTCAGCCCAAATATGTGAAAGAATTGTTGATGAAATTTGGGATGGAAGAGTCAAAACCAATGAGTACTCCCATGGCAACCAGATGTAAATTGAGAAAAGATGATGACTCTCCTAAGACTGATCAGAAAAAGTACAGGTTAATGATTAGAGGATTGTTGTATCTCACCCAAACTAGACCTAATATTATGAATGTTGTTGGTCTTGTTGCTAGATTCCAAGCTGATCCTAGAGAATCTCATATCATGGCTATCAGGAGGATTTTTAGATATCTGAAAGGGACAGTTGAGTATGGCTTGTGGTATCCTAGAGATCATAATTTCTCTTTTCATGCATATACAGATGCAGATTGGGTAGGAGATGTGGATGACTGAAAGAGTACCAGTGGTGGAGCATTCTTTTTGGGGAAGAGATTAGTTTCTTGGCTAAGCAAGAAACAAGAGGCAATATCTCTATCTACTATAGAAGCAGAATATATTGCAGTAGCAAGTAGTTGCACTTAAGTTTTATGGATGAAACAAATGCTAAGAGACATAAGAGTCACAATCTTCTGTGATAATTCAAGTGCAATAAATGTATCTAAGAATCCGGTGTTGCATTCAAAGACCAAACACATATCTATCAAGTTTCACTTTTTGAGAGAGCAAGTGAACAAGAATGAAGTCAGATTGGAATTTGTGCCTTCTAAGGATCAGATTGTAGATATCTTTACTAAACTTCTACATAAGGACTCTTTTGAGTATCTTAGGGAGAAATTAGGGGTTATTACCCCTCCGGTGATGAACTAAGGTGCACTGATGTGCATCAGTCCAATGGATATCACAGTCATATCTTGTGGTCCAGATTGATGATGGGGAGCTGCTACTCAGGGGGAGCAGCTGGTATGATTCTGAAATGGTGGAATTGAAAGTATGTGCCCTTTGCCATTGATGTCAAAGGGAGAGAGAAGACATGTAAAAAACAAGTGGTGGCTGATCAAAGGGGGAGCAGTAAAGGAAGAGAAGACAAGTGAATGGTTGTTGGTGATAGGGGGATTTGTGTCAGTAAAGAAAAGTTCTTGTCTTGATGGTCAAAACAGTTTTTCACATCATATGTTGCCATCAATGACAAAGGGGGAGATTGTTGCAAGTATGGGCCTAACCGGTGTTGTCATTGATGTCAACATACTCATGTTGCATTGATGATAAGGATTGGATGAGCTATGTGCTGGGGATATTGAGAAAATTAGTCATATCAGGAACAGAGAAGAACAGTGAAGACAGTAAGGTAAATATCCAAGATAAGATGACTATCAGAGGATATGGTTCAAAGGGTTTGTAGATATGAGTCTTAAGATGATCTAGTAAAGATTTCAGAGGTCTACATGAAGATCTAAAGAAATTGTGGCCTCTCAAGTAAAACTGGTTCCGACAGGTGTTCAGAGGTGACAAAGCGACATAGATAGGTCCGGTGGGATCCAGAAATGCAAATTCTTATTCTGCGGATTTGGTGGAGTGTTTGGGAAGTCAATGGGAAGTTATAACTCAATTGGTTAGTGGTTTGGAGGTCCACAAGCATCTATTCCATTGTGACAATGATGATATACTGTGTTCTTGAGGTTCCAGATGAAGGAGATAAGGATTTCAGTAAGAAGATGAAGTTTGGATGTTCTTGGTGATTTAGACAAGCTTGTGGAGATCTTTGGATCATGTCTAGTTCGTGTTGGTTGTCCGCATTAGAGTTTGATCTCAAAATTGAAGAATAACTTCTGGATGATGGTGTTCTTCCTAAGTTTGGCCAACCAGATGAATTACACATCTTGTAGATGTTCTTGTAGATGTTTGCTGACTTAGATAATTATTCCTAAGTCAATGTTTGGTATAAATAAAGAGTTGTAAAGTCATTTCAGTGTGTCGTGTTGAGATGAGAGTGTGGTAGCAAGGAAGAGAGTGAAAGGTAGAGCAGAAGTTTTTGGGCTTAAATGGAATTGATTCAAGCATGGTGAAGATGCTATTCCCCAGTTCAAGTATGTGATACTTATTATTTTGTAGACAGTGTGTCTCTTGTAGGTAGTGAGCCTCTTGTGAGCAGTGTGCTCGAGCAGTGAACCCTAATTGGCATGTGCCATTTTGTTCTTTCTATTCTTCTAATAGAGAATACAATCTTGGGCTAATCATCTTGTGGTTTTTCCCTTAACCAGGTTTTCCACGTCAAAATCTTGGTGTCTTATGTGTTGATGTGTTTCTACTCTTGATTTAATGCATTATGTTTCCATGATTGATTTATTAATATGCTGCTAAATCACAAAGAGGATTTAAGTGTTTAATTGGAAGAAAGTTTTTGACAACTGATTCACCCCCCCTCTCAGTTCTCTGTCCTGAATCTAACATTAACTAATATGACCCCTTTTTATAGATTGAGATGTGATGATGATGTCGTCATTATGTGAGGTTTCGTTTGGAATGAAAAGGATGATGTCATGGTCATCTTTCAAAGATCAGGCACGTTGAGAAATATGATTGACATTTGGAAATATCACCCTCCAAATAAGATGACATCACGATCATGTTGAGTCTTCTTTATATTGGATCAGAATGACGTCACCATCATGTTGGGAAAGATCAGTCATATTAGTTAATATGACAGACATTGGAAATTAGCTAACCTTTGGATGTCGGGCCAATGATGACATCAATGTCATATGAGGTCCTTTGTGTAGTAGAATGAGATGATGTCATCATCATATTAATGAATGTGACCCTCATGAATGTGGGGGTGCTTGACGGGTAGATGACCCTCAGATTTAAATTTGATGAGTGCATACAAATATGCAGATATCGGTCTCTTTGTTAAAGCACAAGTTGGGTGATATTCGTGAATATCAGTCATATTAACAAATATGACCCACGAAACATGATGACGTCAAGGTCATGTTAACGAAGATCAATCATATTGAGAAATATGACCTTGAGGACTGGGGATATCAAGTTTGACCAAACTTTGACTAGCCATAACTTCTTTATTTTAACGAATTTCAGGGTGATGCAAAAGGCAAACGTGCTTAGAATTTCTAGGGTTCATGATGGAAGATTTAGACTTTGGAAATTTGGGGTTCAAACTTCAAGATTACTGATATACCTGACATTAGGCATATGCATACTGAGTGATGCTACTTTTACCATTACCGCTCAGAGCACAAAAACAAGGAAGCAAGCTAGAAAAGTTGGGTCCCTATTTTGCTAAGGCAAAATGGGGCGAGTTGTGTAACCACACAAGTCCCTCACTTTGCTAGGGTTAGGGGAGAACCAAGATGGTCCACCTCAGCTTGAGAAATCCATGATGAATCTACTTTTGATCTACCTTTCCACTTCACAAGGTATTCTTTGTATTGTCTTCCTCTAGTGCTGCGTCCAACTCTGCTATCCAAAATGTCTTCAATCTGTTCTGGTACTTGTGGTAACTTCTTCTTCAAGGCCTCTTCAAGGCTATCACTAAGTTTTGCTTCATGATATTGATACAACTCTCCAATATTGAAAATAGGTGAAATACCCAATGTCTTCGGTAGCTCCACTTCATATGCATTTCCTGAATCAAATTTTTTATGTATCCTATAAGGTCCAAACTTCTTCATCTTCAACTTGTTATATGTTCCAACTAGAAATCTCTCTTTTCTCAAGTACACCATCACTTCATCTCCTACTTCAAATTATTTATGTCTTCTCTTCTCATCTGCTTTCTCCTTATACTTGTTCATGTCTTCCAAATGCTTCTTCACCTGATTATGCACCATTTCCATATGCAAATTATTTAGCTTTTGTACTTCTCTTTTCTGCCATACTGATATCTCTCAACTCTGTAACTCCTCAAGGGTTTATTTTGGTAACAATATCAAAAGGTGTTCTTTTGGAACTCCTATTTACTAAATTATTGTATGCCAACTCTGCTTGTGAAAGAATCAAATCCCAACTTCCTGCTTTCTCTCCAACCAAATATCTCAACAAGTTTCCCAAACTCCTATTCACTACCTCTATCTATCCATCAGTCTATGGGTGAAATGTTGAATTGAACTTCAAATCTGTCTTCATCTTCTTCCAAAGAGTCTTCCAAAAATATCCAAGAAATCTGGTGTCTCTATCTAAAATTATGCTCTTTGGTAATCCATGCAATCTCACATTCTCCTTGAAAAATAGGTCAGCTACATGTACTACATCAGTTGTCTTCTTACAAGGTATGAAATGAGCCATCTTTGAAAAATTTTCTACCACTACAAATATCGAATCATGTCCTCTATTTGTCTTAGGCAATCCCATTACAAAATCCATACTTATATCTTCCCAAGGTCTCTCTGGTACTGTCAAAGGTTTATACAATCTAATATTCTGACTACCCCCTTTGCAACTTGACAAACTCTACAACTCTACACAAATTTCCTAACATCCTTGTCTATCTGAGGCCAAAAGTAGTTTTCACTCACCAATGCCACTGTTTTATGAATGCCAAAATGTCTTGCCAATCCTCCACTATATTTCTCCTTGATCAAATTATCTCTCATTGAACTTCTAGGTATGCATAACTGATTTCTTCTGAACAACATATCTTCTTGAATGAGATAATCCAACCACTTACTTCTATCTATCATAATAGGTTCCTTACATGCTTTCCAAGGTTCTACAAAATTAGTGTCTCCCTCATACATGTTCTTCAATTCACCAAAACCCAACACTTCAACTCTCATCTCTGTCAACAAGTTTCTTCTCCTACTCAATGCATCAACAACTTTGTTTGATTTTCCACTCCTATGCTTCAACACAAAAGTATAACTCTATATGAACTCTACCCATCTCATATTTCTCTAATTCAACTTACCTTGCAAAGCTTGATGATTTGTATACAACACAAACTCCTTAGGCAACAAGTAATGTCTCCACTTATTCAAGGCTTGAATTATGGCATAGAACTCTTGATCATAAACTGAATATCTTCTCCTTGCATCATTCAATTTCTCACTGAAATATGCTACAAGTGTACCTTCTTAACTCAACATTGCTCCAAATGCACTCCCACTTGCATCACAATCAACTTGAAATACCTTATTGAAATTTGGTAATGCTAAGACAGGTTGCGCTATCACCTGCTGCTTCAGCAGCTCAAAACTTTTATCTTCTCCTGATGTCCAGTTAAAGTCTTTCATGTCACCTCTCATTGTCTCTATCATAGGGTTACAATCTGAACTAAAATTTCTAATGAACTTCTAGTAGAAACTAGCCAATCCATGAAATGATCTAACCTCTCCAGTGCTCTCAAGTGTAGGCCATTTAACAATTGCTCTTACCTTCTCAGGGTTCATCTTCAATCCTTCCGTAGAAATCACAAATCCCAAATACACTAGTTATTCCTTTATGAAACTACACTTCTTGATGTTTATCATCAATTTCTCTTCTCTCAACCTCTACTAAACTTGTCTCATATGCCACAAATGTTCCTCTTTTGTCTTACTGAAAATTAGAATGTCATCCAAATATACAGTAACAAACTTACCCAAGAATTTCTTCAAGACTTCATTCATCAATCTCATGAAAGTACTAGGTGCATTTGTCAATCCAAAAGGCATCACTAACCACTCATACAATCCTTCATTTGTCTTAAAAGCAATCTTCAATTCATCTCCTTCTCTGATTCTGATCTAATGGTATCCACTCTTCAAATGTATCTTTGTGAAATATCTTGCTCCACTCAAACAATCCATGATATCATCCATCCTAGGTAAAGGGAATCTATACTTAACTGTGATATTGTTTATTGCTCTAGAGTCAGTACACATTCTCCAATCCCCATCTTTCTTAGGTGTTAACACTACAGGAACTATACAAGGACTCAAACTTTCTCAGATCAAACCTTTCTCAACAATTCTTGTATCTATCTATTCAATTCTTTATTCTCTGTCGATGTAATTCTTTATTCTGCTTTACTAGGCAAACTAGCTCCTGGTATAAGATCCATGTGATGAATGATACTCCTTATAGGTGGCAATCCTTCAGGTACATTATCTGATATGATGTTTTCATACTCTGTCAGCAACTCTGTTATCTCCTTCAATTGTGATTCTTCATTCTCCTTCAATGTTTCAGGCTTCTTAGGAATCAAAGCATAACACATATTCTCATGTCTCAAACCATCTAGAAATTTTCTTCCATCTACCCAACAGATTCTAGCATTCCCACATACTTCACTCTTAGGATCATCTTCCAAAGGAATCAAGGTAATTCTCTTCCCATTGATGTTATAGTGTATGTATTCTTTCTCCCATCATGTATAGCCTTTCTATCATATCACACAAGACTTCATCATGGTAAGATCCAATATGAAATTTCACCAAACATTGTTCACTCACTAGTACCTTATGATCATCCTAAATCCATGCTATCTGATAGGGCTTAGGGTGTTTTAATCTTTCTAACTTAAGCTTAGTCACCATCTCTTCTAAAACTAGGTTATCAGAACTACCACTATCAATTACAATTTTACAACATTTACCTCCTGATTTGCATCTGGTTCTGAACAAACTCTTCCTCTGTGGTGGTTCTTTATTTGTCTCTTCTTGTAATAGTGCTCTCCTCATCACAAGTGATTCTCCTTTCTCTAGTTTACCAATTGAACTCGGTGATCCAACAGGTTCTTCTTCAACATAGGCTGCTCTTCCACTATTCTCTATCCTCTTTCTTGTACTCCCTTGATTACATTCAAATGCTCTATGTCCTTCACCTCCACACTTGAAACAAGTGCCTCTGAATGTTCTCTTATCAAATCCTCTTCCTTCTCTTATGTATCCCTTATTCTAGTATGCACTAGGGTTTCATCTCCGGTAAAAATTTCTGTCATCTCTCCCGTATGCATTATTATCTCTGTCATCCTTCTTAAATGTGTTGTCAAACTTGTTTTGCTCTGGATGTGATTTGTCTCCTCTGGAAAATGTTCTACCTCTCTAAAATTTACCTCCTCTTCCTCTTTGTCTCTGATCATGCCTCTTATTCAGCTTCTCTTCAACTTTCAGGGCAAACTAATATGCTTCCTCCAAAGATGTCATCCTTACTAAACTTAGTTCTTCTTGAATGTTCAATCTTAGTCCATTGATGTATCTAGCCACTTTCTCCTTGCTTGCTTCTCTATGTCCTATCCTTATGATCATCTTATGAAATTCTTTAGTATACTCCATAGATTTCTCCTTTTGCCTTAGGTTCTGTAATCTTTTCAACAACTCCAACTCATAGTCAGCAGGTATAAACTGATTCTTCAATTTTGTCACCATTCTATCCCACTTTGTAATCTTTTCTTTACCTCTTCTATTTCTATCCAACTGAACTTCCTTCCACCATATAGTAGCATGTCCTTCCAACTTTGTCTTTGCAAATTTCACCTTCTCCGGATCTTCAACTTCTTCATATTCACAGTATTCTTCCATGTCATGTATCCAGTCAATCAATTCTTTAGGGTTCAAATTACCAGTATAATTTGGCACTTAAACTCTAGGTCTCTTTCCAATCTTTGAAATAGATCACAACATCTTGACTTGATCTAATTCTTCTTCTTCATCACCTCCTAGGGTTTCACGAATTTTTTCAACAGATTGAAATTCTTCCTCATCGTCACTTTCAACATTAGGTCTCAGTGTCAATCCTCTTCACCTATCTTCCTCAACAACATCTAATTGAATTCTCATTGTTTTCATCATTTCCATCATCTCATCCATTTTACCAGCCATTGTTCCAACAGAAGCAACTCTCCTTGACAGCATCTTCCTAGGATCAAGTGCAAACTGCCTCAAGTTTGGTGATTGGGCTACAAGGTGACAATTGCCTCACAATCAGTGATCGATTGTGACACAAGTAACCTACCTCAATTCGGTGATCTATCCATAGCAAGATCTTATGGAATTCCTTCACCAACTTCTCTCAATTCACTCCCAAAGATTCAAACTTTCACTCTGATACCACTTGGTGCAGTCACGGAAGGAGGGTTCATAGAATGAACTATCCAGATTGTGCAGCAAGAGTAAACACAATAGAAACAACTCCAAGATATGAAACAAATTCAGATTTAGTCATTCAATATATCATAGAATTTGAATACAGATTAGCTGGCAACATGCGGGCTTACAATTAGGGCTCAAAGGCCTGATTTCAGAATATCAGAATATGTGCAAGATATAGCTTTGAAGCTCCTTCACACAAAATATAAACTATCAAATATCACTATTATCATGAACTGCTTTCCTAAGGATATATTACATCAATATATATCATCTCAAGTACAAAAGATTCATCTACATTGGCCAAGGAAGATCACAAATTCCAATGAAGAGCTGTAACATGTGTACATAGATAGGTCAGACCTAATCATAAAGAACTCCTCCACAAATGAATGGAATGATGTGTGGATCTCAGGGAAGGTTAGCCACGAACCATAGAATATTGAATGATGTGTCATTGGGCTCCACAAGTTAAGAAATGCTATGCAAGTCTTCTCCTTTAGCTAATGTGTCTGAGACTGTCAAGATGCTCTATTATGAGAAAACAATTGATCTTCTGATAGCGATAACTTTCTAGTACTTGATCCAAATGGTTTGAATTCCAGATATGATGTAGATGAATGAATCTAGATGCTAAGTCCAACTTTGTGAGATCTAAAATGCAACTGCAGTAGAATATAGACCAAAATATAGAAACTTCTATTGGCTGAACTAACTTGGAAAATGAAAAGAAACAAACTAAACTGCAAACAGACTGAAATGCAAATGTTTTTGGTTGATGCAAGATTACTCTTGAACCAAGGATGCTCCTACATCAAACACACTTACAAGGGTTTAATCGCATGTTATACTTCCTTATGTGCTCAAAAATTTGTTGAAGATTTGTAACATGATCTTGGCAATGAATGGACTTTGCCAAGATGTCATCAACTTAATCTTCTAAAATATTGTGTATATAATCATGAAATATAAGGGTCATTACACGTTGGTAAGTAACTCCTGCATTCTTAAGTCCAAACAACATGACTAACCAACAAAATGTACCCCAAGGTGTTATAAAAGTTGTTTTATACTGATCTTGAGGGTTAATTAAGATTTGATTATATCCTGAAAAAAAATCCATGAAAGAAAGTAATTCATGGACTACTATGGAATCAACAATCATATCAATCTTAGGAAGTGGAATATCATCTTTCAAAGATGCAAGGTTTAAATCTTGAAAGTCCATACACATTCTTATACGACCATCGGGTTTAGTGATAGCAACAATGTTTGAGATCCAAGGTGAATAGTCAATAGGGTGGATAGAGCCAGATTATAGAAGATTTTCTATCTCCACTTTGATAAGTAATGCAACCTTAGGATTCATCTTATGAATCTTTTGTTTAAATGGTTTAGTTGTTGAATACTAAGAGGGGGGGTGAATCAGTATTCTAAACTTTAAACAATTAAACCAAATGCCAATTTTAATAATCAGAAAGAAAAGTAACCACAGAAATACAAGCCATATAAACATGACACATAGACACTAGATTTTTACATGGAAAACCCAAGAAAGGGAAAAACCATGGAGAGGATTAGCTCTCAATATATATTGCAATCTTTTACAAATGGTGATGTTCAGGCTTGGTCACTCCACGGGCCTAGAACATGCTAGCTCACTGCCATGAAGTACAACTAGGTCTAGCAGGCTCACTACCACAACCCTAATCCTAAAAAGATTACAATGAGAGTTTTTAAACCCTAATGCATTCTTATAGCCAATCTCACTACCAAGTACAAGTGAAATTATATAAGAAATATGAATACTGGAACAACATCTATCAGTATCCCAGGGTGTAGTCATTTAGCAACTAAATATTGAATCCTAAGTCTTCATCATCACTGATCTTCTATCTCTGCTCTACTATTCTGATATTCACATCAATCACATCCACAATACTTCTTTGCATATTTTCACACCCAAATACTAAATTCTATCCCATATATATATCCACAACACTAAATATCTTCATATTAGGTCGGCATACTCAGATGAAGCGTATAGTTAATAAACATGTAGCTTGTTGGCCAAATCCATTCATCAAATTGCATGGCAGACCTAAATAACATTTTAAAAACCTTCATATGTTGGCTCCAACTATAGAACCACTTAGAATGAAGTTCTAATAAATAGAACTTACCACACATAAATCAAACTATCATGTCGGCCTCAAACATAGACTGTTACTGATTTAGTCTAACTGTCAGATCACAACTTTCACTGCAAACCACAATACTTGCTTAGAATCATATCAAAGACTCCTTAGACATCACCAATCATACATTTAAAATTAGAGAGCAAAATATTCTTTAGCAGTTTAATGTGGACCATCAGAACTCAGACTCTATCACAGTCAAACTCTATCAAATGCTGTAGTGATACTCAGTAGCTTGCAACTATCTTTTTAGTGGACTTTAGATCTTACAACTTAGGATTTAGACACTTCATATGATTTTTTACAACACCTCAAAACTACATATATAGATATGCAACACCGGACGAATGCAGACCAAAACACCTGAGTGTATTACTCTGAAGAGCACTGTAATCTGTTCTACCAGACTTAGGCCATTTGAAGATATACTTCCAGAACTGATCAAAAGGTAAAACCTTGAATATAAGATCATCTAGGAGTTAGGAACATCATACCAGAACTACAAACCTTGGTCTTCAATTGCAGACCAATGCCAATCTAAACATTGTTCTTCTGTCTTTGCCTCTGTACATTTCCAATACTTAGCCAAGATGACTAAGTCTTCTTTACCGGACCACAAACTCTGTTCCAACCTTGTTCCTTTTCTTGTTTCCATCAATGGAAACACTCAATTATTCAACATAGTAGTGTCTCTTTTCAATAATCTCCCTCTTTGGCATTAATGGCAACACTTAGTGAAAAATGCTTGACTGCCTTGACTGCTACTGCCTTGATTTCTCCCCCTTTCTATATACACTCTATATTTCTTCTCCCTTTGATATGTTTGCCCATTTTTCACTAATCTTCTTCTCCCCCTTTGACATCAATGGCAAAGGTGTAGGTTCCGTAGTCAAAAATTATCAAAACTGCAAAATTTACTATACTCTACCGCACATGTACAGGTACAATCTTCAACTTTATTTTACATGTGCTAGAGGATGTCATTGAAAATGTTCTTTATTTGGGCCATCTCACCATCCCAAATTTTCTTAGAATTGTCCAAAATTTGAATATGACCACTAAGTAGGAAAACAATGGTCTCTGCCTTGTGAAGATCAGAGGGTGTGTCAATAAGTGAAGCTATTTGTGCTTCAGCTGCAAGATTAAACATAGAGTTTAATTTAGGACTGATTAGTCCTCTTAGCTGACATAATTCTGGTTCTGATTTGATCCCTCTCACTTATTAGATTGCTCAAGTCATTATGAAGCTTAATGCATTTACTTTCCTTTCTGCTAACTGATTCTACTACCAGATCAAATGCCTTAGAAGTGTTCATCAGTTTCTGGTCCAACTCCTTGATCTTTTCTTTTGTTTTCTTTGTGACTTCTAACCAGGTTAAACAAAATTTGTATATATCACTAGCTTCTTTAATGGCACTTTGAATGCTTTTTATCTTATTGTCTAGCTAGACTTTGTCATTAGTTATCATTTCCTTCACTTCATTCAATCTTTTCTCATTAAACTCTTGCCTAACTTTATGTCTGCAGATTTCTCAAAGGATTCAAAATGTTTACTTACAGAGTTTATAAGCCCTTTGAGTTGATTTTCTGATGACAAAGAAATGTCCTTCTAGTATGTTGGCATTAGCTTCTCCAAAATGCTAGATGCCTCACCAATGAGATCACTATCCTCTATGTGAGACTTCAACATTTCCTCTCTTGCTTTTGCCTATACAATTGATGTCAATCTAAATTTTTGTATAGGGGACATTGTGTCCAAGTTTATTGGACCATGTAGAAGCTCAGGCTCATCCAAAACTTGTTTCTCTTTATCCAAAAATTCTTTAACGACTCTGCAGTGCCTCTTGGTGTAGTAGAGACTTCTTCTTTCAAGCTCTGCTCTGGATCATTTAGATCTATGTCCTTATTAGAGTCCTCCTTCTATTCTGGTGAAGGATTTTCCTTAGCCTGTTCCTCTTTAGTCCTTTCATTGTCAACTATTTGATGTCTTAGAGAGGATCTTGTTTTAGTGTTAGCAACATATACTTCTTTCTCTTTAGTCAGTTTGACATCTTCATCTATTTCCTGATCAAGATTTATTTCTGGAGCAAATGTATCATTTCCATCATTTGTTTCTTTATTGTCCTAGATGGTAGGGAGATTAAATTCCTTTAATGTGTCCAAAGTAATTTCTTCAGTTTCCCTTACCACTTTTTTGATGTCTCATCCCATAAGAGCCTTCATTCTTTTCTTTGACCTAAATTTGTTATAAATTGCTTTGGAATCTTTTACTTTTTCTTCTAAAGTGATTTCTAGACACAATTTTATCAAAGAGTGCTCTCTTGGTTCAACATCCTTTTCCATGGCCGCTTCCTTTCTTGTAGTCATTATACTTCCCAGAGTATGTGGTAGATCAGTAATTATCTCATTTTGGGCCTTGTTGTAGATGTTTAGGTATTCTACAATAGTAGTTTCAATGATCTTCTTATCTGGATCATTATATTCATCATATAATTGTGTAATAGGTTTCGGATTACCATCTACTATTATGGCTTTGGGAACATCTTCAAGGCTTATGGTAGCTTCCTCTATCTAAGGCACATCTTGCTTATGCCTTTTCCCTGGTTTACCTTTACTAGAGGGTTTCTTTTTGCTATTTTGGAGGCTTTTGTAGCCTTAGTTTTCAACATCTTTACTTCTTCATCTAATTATGTTTCTTCTTCATCCACTGCAATGCTTACATGCATTCTTTTAGCCTTGGTCTTCTTTCTTTTGTGACTGGTGGCAGGAGTTTCCATACTTACAGACTGTATAGAACTGGAGGGGATAGATACAACTTCTGTAAAGGTAGATCCTCTGGTTCTCCTTCTTGTTACCTCTGGTTTTTCTAGTTCATGCATGGGTTCTTTTGAAACTCCAATTGATTCACTTTTTCTCTTTTCTTCTGCTTCCTTATCATCTTGTGCTTTTTCTCTTGCCTTTGCCACTTGTTCTTTTGTGAACCCATGTTTCAGGGCAATTACTTCTTCCACTTTTTGCAATTTTTTAGAGATCTCAGGTTTTCTCACTTCAATAAAGATTTTAGTGTGCAATTCCCCATAAGTCCTGAATCTTCCTTCATTAGGATCTCTGGGTTTACTTACAACATGTTGAGCATAATTTTCTAATATTTCTCCACCTACCTCATATCCCATGGGCATAACCCATACCATTCTAGGCTCAATGGCCTCCATCAAGCATTGATCTTTTGTTGCAATAAAGCAGATAGTGTCCTTGTATTTTTCAACTACTGCTAGGGGGATTCTTTCTCTGGCTTGCATCAACCTTTGGAAGTTTTTGAAATAGCCTCATAGGGCTGAATTTTGAGCATCAATATTGCCTATACTATTTAGATGATTTCTAATTTGAACTGCAACAGGTTTATCATTTGTCCAAAATAGATTCTTCATACCTGGTAACTCTTGCATGAAGTAAAAGAATAAATAGATAAGCAACGTACCATACTTGAATGGATATTTTTGCTCTTTGGTCTTCCTTAAGTTTTCCATCAATTGTTGATGGAGCAATTCACAAAGTTCATACTCTACATCTTCTTTAATCATCTCAAACATTGTGTAGATTGCTGTACTAGAGACTGAATTTTCCCAGTTTGAGAAATAAACATTGTAGCCAATAACCATGGATGCAAATCTTACTACATGGTCTTCAATATCATTGATTGTTAGCACCCTTTTGTCAAACTTTGCTCCAATGGCTGCCATTACTTTATCACTCTTCATGGCTTTCAACACTGGTACCGATCCGGTGGAGCATAACCTAGTTACTGCCCTTATAGCATCTTTTGTGATCTTAAAGGGTCTCTTGAGCCACATGAATTCATCATGAACCCTACTCAATACATACCGGTGTAAATGGGAAAATTTGGACAAATGAAAGATAAATCAACAACATGGAATTACCTTGATCCAAATTTTACGAATACCTTAGATTGATGATGCATGTTTGTTTGCTTGAATGGTTGGATTGTTGGTTGCTCACAATCTATAGCATAATGATAGGATTGAGATGATAAGATTGAGATTGATGAGAAGAAGATAGGTAGGTGATGGATGATAGGTAGAATTTCAGCAGAGTAATGGTGCTTCAGATTTCATCCATGCAAATGGCTTTGAAATGGGTTAATTTATAAGCAAGTGTGAGAGGATGGAGGGATAAGATTTCCATTTTGCAAGAGATAGTTGAAATTTGAAAGTTGCTTGTGCAACTTGGGAAAGAGAATAGAAGGTGAATGAGTTCACTTGAGAGATGAGTTGAGTCATCTCAAGAGATGGATATGGAAGGTAAGTTAATGATTTAAATTATTTAATATTATTTAAATCATGAGGAAAATGAGGATAAAATGATAAATAGGAATAAAATAAAAAGAATTATTTTATTTTATTTAAGAGGAAAGGAGGGTTAAATAAATAAATAAAATTTATTTATTTAATAATGTGAAATGGATGGGATAAATTAAATAAATGTTGGATTTATTTAATTTGTTAGAGGAAGATGCTAGATTAGGTGAAGGGGTTATGATGGCGACGAAATGGGTACCTAGGAAAAAACATGATACAAGATGCCTAAATGATGCAACATTGTGACAAGGTGGACATTTTTGGGTGTCTAAATTTTACCCCTCTTTGAGATGATGTTTGAGATGATGAAATTTGTGTCGAGTAACATCATTTCAAAGAAGCTAAGATATGGATAGAGGAAATAGGGTGGATGATAGAAAAGATAGGATGATGATGATGCCCTCTAGAGAGGATAGGCAGGTTGAACAAACACGGGTAGGCTCTCAAAATGAAATGAATTGGTCAAAAAAGATTAGGATAGAAGAAAAGATGATGTGTTATGCTGCAATGAAAGTGAGCAACCATATGTTTGATATAGCACTAGACATTATGCACCAAGGTATAAGAACCAAGGTGATGATTTGTCTCATGCCCCAATGTAATACAACCTTGTCTAGATACAAGATATGAATA
This sequence comes from Cunninghamia lanceolata, assembly GCA_027924645.1. Taxonomy (NCBI): domain Eukaryota; kingdom Viridiplantae; phylum Streptophyta; class Pinopsida; order Cupressales; family Cupressaceae; genus Cunninghamia; species Cunninghamia lanceolata. Next base: position 1,414,759 of record BSBN01000550.1, read on the forward strand.
TTAGCTGGGAGGATACAAATACAAATGAAAAAATGATAACACACACAAGAAAGCAAGCAAGCATGCACAAATGATACAAAAATAAACAAGGTATTGCCCCTATCAAGATGCAAACCAATGATTAATTGATTGATTGATTGATTGATCATAGTGATGATGATAGTGTTGTCATTGTGGGGAACGATATATCCCTAGATCAACACAAGGATGATGATGATTGATTGATTGATTAATTGATTGTTTAAGTGATTAGGTTTACAACAAGGCTAGGATCAAGACCATTGATTACGATTGGATAATTTGACAAGCTTGATTAACTTGATTGGTATGAATAAATGATGACTTGCATTTGAGTATATTGTTTGAATGATTGGATAAAGAAGTGATTGAATAATTGATGAAGATAGATGAGAGAAGAAAGAGGAATATCATTTGTGCCTGAATCTAGGCACTTCCTTCGTACTCTAGACTACCTACATACCCGTGTCCATGGGATCAAGGCACTTAATGATAGAGATATGTAGTTTTGATTTTGTGTTTTATTGATGAGGATGATGAAGGTGAGATGGATTGATGTGATTGATTGATAGATAGATTGGCTTGATTTGATTTGATTTGATAGGTTTGATTGGAATGATTGAATTTGATGATGTGATTGGCTTTGTTTTGACTTGATTTGATGATTGGATTTGATGATTGATTGATGAAAGATAGGTGAAGTGATGGATGAAAGATTGATGGGTAGCATGGAAAGGATTTGATCTTGATTTGAATGAAAGATCGATATTTCCACATGCTTAAGATCATACTCTTGACATACCTTTTGGTTTTGGATGGATGTGGAAGTGGGAAGCTCTTGCATGAGTTTGATGGGTTTTTCATATTTATCCAAAGAGAGTATGATTAACTTTGACTTAGGCTCATGATAAGAGGGTGTTCAATTGGCTTAGTGGCTTGTGGTTCACATGATGGGGTTGGAGAGCTAAGCATGGCATTTGAAGGTTCATTGCTAGGTGCTAAGATAGGTGTTTGACATGGGGATAAGTTGTTCTTAGCTAGTAGCCAATGGATCACATCCTTCACAAGTGCATGGGTAGATGGACAATATAGGGGATGGATGATAATGCTGGATAATGTCATAGGCTTAGAAGTAGGATTTGGATCAGATAGAGGGATAATGAAGTTAGATGGATTGGGATTTGGATTGGATGAAGGGATAATGTGCTTGGATGGATTGGAAATAGGATTGGATGGAGGGATAGTAGGACTAGATGGATCAGAAGGTTGGTGGGTCAATAGACTAGGAATGGGATCACATGATGGTGTCAAAATGGGACTTGTAGGCTCATGTGTTGGCATGTGATTGGATGGTGGAGGATGCTCATAGGGTGCATTGGCTAGATTGGTATCTCCCTCATCAAAGGCTCTCAAATCTTGCTTCAAAGGTGAACTTAAGGACACTTGACTTATATACAAGGGGCCACTTGGAGTAAGATTAGGTGACACATAGGTGTCTCCTTCGTCAAATGATATTAAATCTTGTTCCAAGAGTGGACTTGAGGATGTTTGACTTATATACAAAGGGATATTTGAATTTGCTTGTGCCTCTTGTGAGAACACCTCTTGGCCTTGGAAATGGGTTTGATAGTGAGATGGCATGTTGGAATAGGTGGTTGAATGACTTTGAAGTCTTGTTGGGTAGATATGATATTGACATGACATGAAGATAGAGGTGATACATGGGCTTGAGATAGAATGTGATGAGGTTGGGCTTGTCATGGTAAGATTTGTTGTTGAATAGGTTGATGTTGGAATTGCTAGATGGGTTGCGATTGTGGTTGAATGTGTTGATGGTGTGTTGGTGGAGGAATCACATAGGATAATGGTTGTTGAGATATGGATGGATATAGATGATGATTGGGATTAGAAGAAATAGGATAAGTTGGTGTAGGGGTAACATGATAAGTGGATGGATAGGGCTGATATGATGAGATAGGTGACATAGAGGAATGATGTGGCATGGGTTGAGAATATGCTTGTTGGATTTTGCAAGTGGCCAAGAGGTGTTGGATTTGTGCTATGAGGTGTTGTATTTGTGGGGATTGGCTTTTTCGAAGATTTTGGATTATGTCATGGATGTCTTGGAGGGTTTGCTGATCCAAAGGTGATTAGCTTGCTTGAATTTAGTGAAGAAGGTGAATGCACTTTTGTGCTAGGTCCTCTAAGGTTGACATGGTGCAACTTTTGGCAAATGTTTGATTAGGGTTATGATAAAGACTTTGAATGATTGGGATGTGATTGCTTAGGGTAGATTGATCAAATTGATAGGATGATTGGGTGATTTGATTGGTGGCTGCTTTTGACTTGCTTAGATTGACTGATGGGTCTAATTTTGATGGGTAGATTGCTTGATGGGGTGATTTGATTGATTTGGTAAAAATATTGATCAAGGGATAGATTAACCAAGACCAAAAGGAGTTGATTGGTTGATGCTATTTGGTTTGACTGTTGTTAGACAATTGACTGGGATGATTTGATGACTGTAAATGATTAGACTTGATGTGAAAGGTTGAGTGAATGTGATTTTGATTAGGAGGACAGATTGCAATTTGTGGAAAACCAAAGGCGATGCTCTATGCTTCAAAGGTGATTAACAATACTACAAAGATGACTAGGGATACTCCAGAGGTAATTTACTACAATTCACAGGTGATGAGATGATGTGCATAGGTGACAAAGGATAAATCATAGGCGATTGGAATTAGGCCAAAGGTGAGCAACTGTGACTCAAAGGTGATTTTGCAGAGATCAAAGGTGCATTTTGCTAGAAAAGATAAGACAACCAGAGGTGATTTTCTAAGGATCAATGGCAATTTGCTAAGGTTCATAGGTGACTAGGTGTTGATCAAAGGTGAGTGGCTACTATTTAGAGGTGATTTTGCATGATTCAAAGGTGGTTTTTGTTGTAGATTTTGGTTTTAGGCATTGTATTTAGTGATTTTGGCAGAGAAGACACAATGGCAGACACTGACACCTAGCACATTCTCAAACATTGTAACAAACTAGGCTAGACAGAGATAGTATCTATTGGGTTCCCACTTGGATTTCTCCAGCCGCGCCTACTCTAGTGGATAGCTCCAGGAACATGGGGCATGAGCTCCCCCTTACAGTGCACTCACTTCTCAGGCATACCAAGTTCCAAGTCCTCAAGACGTGTAGATCTTAAGGTACTTTGCTATCTTTTCTATGAGCTGTGAAAATGTGGGACGGCTATCAGAGACCTAATCAGCTATCCCCTTGTACCAACAGACAGGGGTTTTTGGCTTCTAAAACATAGTTTTTAATTAGGGTTTCCATTCAGGTGGCTATACATGTGGTGATTCACTCCATTAATGGAGGCTTCCTAGCCTACAAAGGTTACACTCTACAGGGTTTTGGGGGAAACATTCATCGGCATAGCTAAACAACACCTGTTGTTTATGACTTTTCGCACAAATGCATTATTTTATATAGCATCTTGGAATGGCTTGGGTTTAGCCCATTGCCACTTGGGTCGTACCCCTTCTCACAATGGGAAGGCAGGCCCTCTAGAGTTAGCAATGATTTCTCTTGCACCCCAGATCTATTGGTTAGGCGGGGGGAGAGGATACTTTCATTGCTAAGTCAAGTTACACTCAATCAAAGCAAGCAAGCCCAAGAAATGAAAAGCAGACACAATGGAGATAGATTGTTCATTTTAGAGCACCAAATCGAAGTGTTTGAGTTGTGGGTTCATTTTAAAACACCAAATTTAAGTGTGCCTACTTTAGTATAAGAGATTGTTTAAGTCCTTGGACCGATCAGATCTACAAACAAGGTTAGCATGTTTTCAACCTCCAGTCTTTGACAAATGAAAATGACAAGCTGCACCGAGAAGCCATTAGTTTAAAAAAAACCCTAGATTTAACATGCAAAACCAAATGTGAATGAGAATAACCAAATGTGATTCAATGATATTCAAGTGTGATTAGGGTTTTACCATAGGCAACAAAGCCCTCTGCAAATGTGATTCACTGTTGTGCAACTACGACTCATAATTGCTCAAATGTGACTCACTACTGCTCAAATGCGTTTGTGTATTCAACCGCGTGTGCTCAGAATATTCCTGCAAACCATAAGTGACCTACAAAAACTAAATGTGATGCGCTACTATTCAAATGTGTATAGATATGCCAAAGGTGATTTGCTACTATTCAAATACATATGATACTGCCAAAGGCAATTTTCTACAAACTAAACACTATTTTCTTCGCCAAATGCATGTTTCTTCACAAAAACTAGGCAAATTTATACTCATTTTTCATGGAAACGCCCCCCCAAACACAATGGTGAGGTTGGTTTGAGCCTAGGAGGTCATATATAATAGATAAAATGAAAAACTTGCAATATGAGGGTTAGAAAACATGCAAATGTTTACTAGAAAAACCTGCAAAAATGATCAAGCAAAGTGGATCCTGCCAGGCATGCCAAAATGTAAATGGGAAAATTTGGACAAATGAAAGATAAATCAACAACATGCAATTACCTTGATCCAAAATTTATGAATACCTCAGATTGATGATGCATGTTTGTTTGTTCGAATGATTGGATTGTTGGTTGCTCACAATCTACAGCATAACAATAGGATTGAGATGATAAGATTGAGATTGATGAGAAGAAGATAGGTAGGTAATGGATGAGAGGTAGAATTTGAGTAGAGTAACGGTGCTTCAAAGTTCATCCATGCAAATGGTTTTGAAATGGGTTAATTTATAGGCAAGTGTAAGAGGATGAAGGGATAAGATTTCTATTTTGCAAGAGATAGTTGAAATTGGAAAGTTGCTTGTGCAACTTGGGAGAGAGAATAGAAGGTGAATGAGTTCACTTGAGAGATGAGTTGAGTTGGAAATGGAAGGTGGGCCAAGTCATCTAGAGAGGTAATTAGAAGGTGAAAGAGATGAGTTGAGTCATCTCAAGAGATGGATATGGAAGGTAAGTTAATGATTTAAATAATTTAATATTAGTTAAATCATGAGGAAAATGAGGATAAAATGATAAATAGAAATAAAATAAAAAGATTTATTTTATTTCATTTAAGAGGAAAGGAGGGTTAAATAAATAAATAAAATTTATCTATTTAATAATGTGAAATGGATGGGATAAATTAAATAAATGTTGGATTTATTTAATTTGTTAGAGGAAGATGCTAGATTAGGTGAAGAAGGGGTTATGATGGCGATGAAACGGATACCTAGGGAAAAAGATGATACAAGATGCCTAAATGATGCAACATTATGACAAGGTGGACATTTTTGGGTGTCTACAACTGGATCCACTCATCCTTAGCAAATGTCAGGAAATCAATGTACTGAATGAATTTCTTTGTTTCCAATGCCTTGTATTCATTTTTCAAATCGTAACCCTCACCACACAAGTGATCTAGAAATAAATTTGTGAGTTTTCTTTTTTCGTGTTCTTCTAAGGAAACATGAATATAAGCCCTAACATCCTCTGCATGCAAAACTCCATGTGGAACTTCTAAAAATGCACCCATTTGATCAACTTCGACTGATTTAAATGGGTTTTTCTTGAATTTAGGTCATGGTCACTCAGTGATATCAATAACTTGTGGGGTTGCCATTGCAAAGATTCAATAGATTCATAATAAAGTTTCAACGGTAAATACCTTGTTATGCTGAGTTAGGGTTCTCTTTGCCTAGATCATTTTGAGTTTTTTGAATCTTTGTTGACTCTTGAAATCTTGCTTCAGTCTCTCTTGGATATCTGATAGCTCGAATGAAAAGTGAGTTAGAAGGAAAATGAGTTTTCTTTTTATCCTCTACACTTGACCTAATTGTCATAAATTCTCATTCTCAAAAGCTACATGACTTTACTCTGATAGATACACTCAATCAAAATTGCTCTGCAATGTACCGCACAGACTTATTTTCTTCCAGATTTTCTTTCAAAAGATTTTTCATGTTAGATTTCACCACATATCCTCGTGTCGAATTCCAGCACTAACTATCTAGCTAGGGGTTTTGATTTTCAACACTGCTCCCCTTGAGCTAGAGCTCCCAATTTACTTATCGGAGGAAGTATCTGCACTAGGTGGTGGTGTGGATCTATCATTAACTTCAATTACTTCTTTCTTGATCCAGATCTTGTCCATTTCTTTCTAAGTTTCAACCAGATCAACTTTTTCTTTTCCCTTATCATTCCTCTACTCTATTTTCCTTTCTTCAATAAGGTAGTTTCTTTTCACATTTTTTCTTCTGTAGACTCTTACAATATGTCCATACTTGTTGCAATTGTAGCACACAACATTCCTTTGTCTTTGATTCCTTCCATTGATTGGATTTGATCTTCATTGATGAGCCATATGTCGAAATCTATTGCAAGCAACACTTTCCATTGAATGATTCACTATTCCTTGCACTGTAGGAACCATTCCTTACCAAATTTCTGCATTCATTTGATTTGTGACCAATTTTTCTTGCAATTGAAACATTAACCAGAAAAGGATGGAACACTTTGATTCTGATTTATTCTATTCCTGTGCTAAGTAGCTTTATGACCAAACTTATTGCAATTAAAACAATGACCATTGAAAGATGGACACCTTTGAGCATTTGGTTGTCTGACCAGAGGTCTTCTAGGTCTTCTTTGATTTCTAAATTGGTTTCCTCTATTTTTCTTTAGCTCAGTATTTGTTTAACTAGATTTTGAACTTTCTCCTTTCTCAAATCCCAAACCTTGCTTATCATCAGCACTCCTTTGACTAGAAATCACCTCATCGAGCTTTACAGAACTTAGTTTGAACTTTTCTTCATAGCTCTTAGCTACGTCTAGATCAAATTTTAGAAGTAGCACTTCTTTGCCCAATTTTTCACATTCCTCTAATTTATCCTTAACAACTTGATTCAAATGCCTTTCAATTTCTTCCTTCTTTTCAACTTCCAGTGTCAACCCATTTAGAAACTCATGTGCTTCATCTATTTGATCCTTTAGCTCCTTGCTTTTCTCTTTGAACTTCCTGACTTGCTCTCTTAGCTTTAGGATACATTCATCAGCTTCTCAACTATTAGCTTTTATATCCCTGATTTCTGCTTTAGATTTTTCAAGATCAATAAGGGTTGCTTCTAGTTCCTTATTGCTTTCATAATTTCTAAATCTTCTTACTGCCATGATTACACTACCCCATATCTTCCTTAAGATGTTAGACTTCTTCTAAGGAACCTTTCTCTAATACCAATTGTTGAATACTGAGAGGGGGGTGAATCAGTATTCTAAACTTTAAACAATTAAACCAAATGCCAATTTTAATAATCAGAAAGCAAAGTAACCACAGAAATACAAGTCATATAAACATGACACATAGACACCAGATTTTTACATGGAAAACCCAAGAAAGGGAAAAACCACAGAGAGGATTAGCTCTCAATATATATTGCAATATTTTACAAATGGTGATGTTTAGGCTTGGTCACTCCATGGGCCTAGAACATGCTGGCTCACTGCCATGAAGTACAACTAGGTCTAGCAGGCTCACTGCCACAACCCTAAACGTAGAAAGATTACAATAAGGTCTACTAAACCCTAATTGGTGCTTACAGCTAGTCTCACTACCAAGTACAAGGAAATTATATAAGAAATATGAATATTGCAACAACATATATCAGTATGCCAGGGTGCAGTCATTTAGCAATTAAATACTGAATCCTGAGTCTTCATCATCACTGATCTTCTATCTCTGCTCTACTATTCTAATATTTGCATCAATCACATCCACAATACTTTTTCACACATTTTTCACACCCAAATACTGAATTCTATCCCATATATATATATATATATATATATATATATCTGCAACACTTTCAAGATCTTCATATTAGGTCAACATACTCAGATGAAGCGTATAGTTAATAAACATGTAGGTTGTCAGCCAAATCCATTCATCAAATTGCATGGCAAACCTAAATAACATTTGAAGCACCTTCATATTTTGGATCCAACTATAGAACCACTTAGGATGAAGTTCTAATCAATAGAACTTAGCGCACATAAATCAAACTATCATGTCGGCCTCAAACATAGACTGTTAACGACTCAGTCTAACTATCAAATCACAAATTTCATTGCAGACCATAATACTTGATCAGAATCATATCAAAGACTCCTTATACATCACCAATCATACCTTCAAAACTGGAGAGAAAAATATTCTTTAGCAGCAAAATATGGACCATTAGAACTCAGACTCTATCACAGTCAAACTCTGTCAAACACTGTAGTGATACTCAGCAGCTTGCAACTATCTTTCTGGTGGAATCTTTATGGTGGACTTCAAATCTTACAACTTAGAATTTAGACACTTCATATGAGTGTTTACAACACCTCAAAACTGCATATCTAGATATGCAACACCAGAGGAATGCGAACCAAAACACCTGAGTATACTGCTCTGAATAGCACTGTAATCTATTCTACTGGACTTAGGTCATTTGAAGATATACTTCCAGAACTAATCAAAAGCTAAAACCTTGAATATAAGATCATCTAAGAGTTAGGAACATCATACTAGAACCGTAAACCTTGGTCTTCAACTTTAGATCAATGCCAATCCAAACATTGTTCTTCTGTCTTTGCCTCTATACATTTCCAATACTTAGCCAATATGACTAAGTCTTCTTTACTGGACCATAAACTCTATTCCAACCTTGTTCCTTTTCTTGTTTCCATCAATGACAACACTCAATTATTCAACATAGCAGTGTCTCTTTCCAACATTAGCATCTGGTTGCAAGACAATATTATGTGTTACAATTTGAGGATCAATACCAGGCATGTCTGAATAGTTCCAAGCAAACAGTTTAGAAAATTCATGTAGTAATTTAGTTATTTCTTCCTTTTCTTCTACATGTAAACAATCACCAATAGGGATAACTTTTTTAGTATTATCTTTATCCACGAGAACATCAACAATCTTTCCATTGAGCAAAATACTATGGTCTAGGAAATCAGGTGATTGTGTTAGGTCTTCAGATTTTTCATCAGACCTTATAGTGGCATTTATTGTACTAGTAGTTTTTCCAAAATATGCATTATTGTTCAAACAATAAGGTAGGCCATGTTTATGATGATAATGAGGAATATTCTCATAAGCACCTAATAATTTGATTATCACTTCATCGGTTGAAAAAACATCTAAAGGAATCACTCTTGGAGGATAATTAGTGTCGATCATCTCAGGAAATATCAAGTTAAGTGTTGATATTGTATTCACATTAAGAGTAGGAAGTTTGTGGGCTTTAGATTCCTTGAAAGGATTATATCCAATTCCACTTGAGTAATATCATGAAGTAGATTCTATAGGGACTTTGATTCCTTGTTGATTAATACCACAACCATTACCTACATAATAACAGTTCTTATTAAGGATCTGGAATCCTTGACCATAAAGAGAAGCCATTTCTTTAGAAGAAGGTGGAGCTTCATAAGTTTCATAATCTGTAGTGTAAGAAAAAGTATTATCTAAATTCATCACCAAAGAAACTTTATGGTAATTAGTCAAAGCATGAGATGATATCGATGCAATATTGGATGTCTCGGGGACAGGGTTTTTAACTATATATTCTCCCATGGAGGAAGATGTGAAATCTAATGAACCCCAATCGTCACCAAGAAATGCATTCGATTGTTTAGACTTTTGCACCACATTGTCTAGGGAAAGAGGAGTTGATGAATCAACTTTCAAATTTTTGAGAATTTTAGGACAAATGATTTGTCTTTGTGATTCAATTTGCAAACAATTGTCAGGTTCAGGATCAGCATGAATAGTGTGCAACTTATCCTTGAATATGAATTTAATTGAACGATGTAAAGTAGAAGGAACTGCCCCCAATGCATGGATCCAAGGTCTACCAAGAATCATGTTGTAAGATAGAGAATAGGGCATTACATGGATTAGGGTAGGCACAATCATAGGTCATACTTGTACAGGTAGAGTTATAGTACCCACAGATTATTGTCCAACATTATCAAAGCCATAGATACTTATTATTTTCGGCTTAATCAAGGATGTATCAACTTTAATCTTATGCAATAAATTAATGCCATAGACATTAAGAGATGATCCATTATTAATCATAACTCTCTTAACCAGTGTTTTGTTTATCGTAATGAAAATTATCAAAGGATCATATTGATTTTGAACTTCAAGAGATGGCAACTCATGTTGTTGAAACAAAATGTCCTTTTTTGTCACATGCATACAATCTAATAGAGTTGCTACATCATTGGGCTTGATAGTAGGTGGGACAATCACCTTTTGTAAAGCTTCTTAGAGCATTCCATGGTAAGTAGGCGAAGTTTGTATAAGCTCCCAAAGAGATATTTTAAGAAGAGTAGCACGAAGCTGCTATACAAGATCATAGTCATGACCAACCTTTTGTGTTAAATGAGGTGCTTGAGGAAGCATAGGTTGAGAAGCTGGTAAAGATATCAAAATGCTCTATTGTTGTTTGCTTTGTTTATTGTTCTGAGTGTTATATGTATGAGCAACCACATTATGACTAGGTTGTTGTAAATTTGGATGTGCTATTTGTTTAGCATAGTTGTAAACGTGATCTGAAGGTCAAGAAGAAGGTGGAAGACCTCTAATAGTAAGCACTAGTTTAGAAGGTGGTTTAACCACATCCGAACATAAGGTGACCACTATTTTTGGTTTCCTAGAATCTTCCTTAGCTTTAGGAAGATAAATTATATTTACAACCCTTTGAAATAACAACAATTTAGGAGTCGTAGTGGACTATTCTATTGAGATAAAGTCCTTGAGGGCTTCATCTAACATATCAAAGTCATCACAACTAAGCAACTCATCATATACATGAAAATCTTGCAAAAAATAATCTAACATTTTAACATGCTCCAATTCACCCAAGATTTAAATGTAAAATGATAGTTTATGAATTTATGAAAATGAAACACTATGCAAAACACCAAATGATAATTTCCAACTCTTTTAGTGAAAAGATATAGAATATAGTTCAAATTCAATGCATGCACTTTCACAAAAGAGGGTTTGCAATCTAAATGTGCTTTAGGATAGCAAATTAATTCAGATATGATGTTTAAAGGATGCAAATTCATTAGAGCATGGGTTCACCAAAATGTTTAGGGTGAAAAAGTAGGTTTCTCTTAAACAAGGTTAAGTCCTATTCCTTCACCTAACTAACATTGGGAGGACAAGGACCAAGCTCAAGACCAAGCTACTGATCACTTGTCTATTTCCTAACGCTAATTAGGTTTGATTTAGGTGTCTCACTAAGGTTTTATCAAGTGCCTTAATTCACTAATCAAATAAACCCTAATTACACCTTGTAATAGAAAATGACAGAATTCAGAGATAAAGTAGGCAAAACAGATTACAAAAATACAGAGAATATGTTTCAGAGATCATGCACTTGGAAATTAAGGGCCAACTAGACTAGAGCACCTACTCATTAGTCCTATAAATTCCTGTCTCTGAAAATCTTCTGTACCAGCTGCCAGATGACCTCCAAGAGCTCCCAGATCTCAGAAATTTCCCCCAATTGGACTAGGGCACCCCCTCATTAGTCCTGAAAGTATCAGGATCTAAAATTCCAAAATTCTATGATGACTGTATCCACAATATCCATTTTTCTGTCACTTCTTTTCACCGTATCCTACAAAACACAATTTGCACCTACAAAAGAAGGAGAAAGATGTTGCGGCTATATGAAAAGAAGCTAGGTGTGCAGAAATCACTTCCTACACTAATCTTATGAGGAGAGATGAGTACAAATTCTTTTTAACCTTTACAATTATAATGTTATTAACCCAACAATAGAGATATTGCAGCAATACACATACACACAGAAAGTAGACAGAAGAGAGAGACACAAGATATACGTGGGGACAACCCTTACGGGTAAAAAACCCCACTCCAAAACACAACTCAAATGTATTATCTAAACAATGAAGTTTACAACATAGTTACAGGGACAATGCTCTTGTAGGAGTCTTTGACAATCATATCTGGAGATATTCTGGCAACATAATAGTACCTGTCAATCACATAATACATCTCCTCTTCAAGCACCTGTTTAAATAGAAGTTACAAGGAAAAAATGGACCTTTCTTGACATGGGCATCCAACTTGGCCTCATGGCCGAAAACCCATGCCTAGGGACACTTGTCCAATAGTGCAGCATGGTCATGACACTTGTCACATCACCCCATCCCAAAATGGTCACCTATTCCCAAGTTGGACAATGACAGATGCTCTTACACATCTTACAACTATCATAGAATCCGTCATAACTGATAGCTCTTACAACTGCAAGAGATTCTATCATAACTGCCTAAAAATAGCATATTCTCTTACAACACATCATCACCCTCCTTGGGGCACCTAAAGATGCCTTGTGAGACATGTCTTCACCTGTCATAGAACATTCCATTTACAATTCTTACGCATCATAGATTCTGTCATAGGAGTCTGTCATAACCGTTTCAGTCAAGATTCACTTACACACTAGTCAAAGTGCTGACACATGGAAAAATAACTCTATCACTAAGTGGGATGCCTATCTCCTCATGTGAGGACAAAATTACATGTGGTCACCTTCCATGTAGGATAACACATCACCATGCCAACTCCCACAAGATGGCAAAACAGGACTTGCATCCAAAATACATTAATAGGCAATAAATAAATAAATAAATAAATACAATTAATTAATACAAGGAATTACCAAGGTTGAGACACCATAATTCCTAACATTCTCCCACTTGTCAAACACCTTGTAAGAGCCAATGGAAATGATAGGATTTAACTGCTATAGGCTGAGAGGCCCATAGACTCCGAACTCCATCTGAACTTCTCTGTGCCCACTGGTTTCATCAATGCATTTGCAACATTCTTAAAAGTGTCTATCTTCTCCAAATTCACCTTCCCATCCTCTACCATGTCTCACACGAAGTGAAATTGTACATCAATATGCTTTGTTCTGGCATGGAAAGTTGGATTCTTTGCTAGGAAAATTGTACCTTGACTATCAAAATAGATAGTAATCTATCCTGCATCAACACCAACATCTGAACACAATCTCTTAAGCCAAATGGCTTCCTTACAAGCATGAGTTGCTACCATGTACTCATCTTCTGTCATAGATAAAGAAACCACAGGTTGTCACTTACTCATCCAACTAATTGCACCACTAAACATAGTAAACACGTAAGCACTGGTGGATCTCCTGCTGTCAATGTCACTTGCCCAATCAGAATCCACGAATACAAATAGAATACGGAGGTCGTATAGGATTACCATGATAGCATATAGAATACTTGGAAGTACCCCTCAAATATCTTAACACTCTCTTAACTGAATCCCAATGTACCCATCCAGGATTAGTGATAAATTGACTAAGGACTGCCATTGCTTGGGCAATGTCTGGCCTTGTGTAGACCATGGCATACATCAAACTACCAAAAACACTAGCATAAGGTACTCTGCTCATGTCCTCCACCTCACTAGGAGATTTTGGACAATCATTAATAGATAACTATGTCCCCAAAGATATAAGAACACACAATGGTCTACAATCTACCATGCCGAACCTATTGAACGCGGTCTTCACATACTTACTCTAGCTTAACCAAAGTTTTCTGTTAGCTCTGTCTCTTCTTATTTCCATTCCCAAAATGTACCTGGCTACCCCTAGATTTTGAAGAGAACTTGTGTCTCAAATTTACTGCTTGAACCTCATGTTTCAAAGTTGTTCTTTGTTGAACCTTTCATGAGTTCATTGGGTTCAATGGTTCGATGAACTGTTCAAGTGTTGAGTGTTTGATGAACCATTCAAGTGTTGAGTGTTCGATGAACTGTTCAAGTGTTGAGTTCAATGGTTCATTGAACCATCTGTGAGTTCAATAGGTTCAAGGTTCATTGCTATGACTCAGCTCTATCGGCAGGATTTCGAAGACGTTGAACCATCCATGAGTTCAATGGGTTTAAGGTTCAACGGGTTCAAGGTTCATCACTAACTGTATCGACAAGAAATTGTTCATCGGAACAATGGAAATTTTTTGGACCGATGGCGAAGATCTTTCCGATGAAGAATGGAGGACTTGGGCATCATGAAGACATTGAACTATCGGTGTAGAAAGTGAAGCGCTCACCGATGGAGCAAGTTAAGCTGATGAGTTTTTTGGTTTTGGCATCGTTGACAACAAAATTGCCGACGATAGTATGATCGAGTGTTTGGCAATATAAACTGCAAAGCTGTCTGCAACCCGATACATGTGGGATTAAACATCTCACGGGAATGTGAACAGTTATGACTGTTGAATAGAAGTGACAGTGGGAAGTTAGATCGATCAGTTAGGGCAACAGTTGAGTAATTGTCTTTGCTCTTGCAGACTGGAGATATAAAACCAATCTTCTGGAATCGTTATCAAGATGGATGAAACAATTTGATTTGTACTATTTTATTTTCTGTAGAAAGTGTAGATGATATAAACTGCTTTGTACAATTGTAAATAGGATTGATACTTGAACATTAGAGCTGGGAATCTTTATTGTAATCTTTCAGTTTGCTGTAATAAAGATAGCTTCTATTGTGGTGGTGGGTTTTTTACCCGAAAGGGTTTTCCCACGTAAAACTAGTGTCATTCTATGTTGTTTAATTTGTTTAATTTGTTTTTTTGTTGTATTCATCTGAGGTATTTTGATTGAAAGCTACTTGTCTGCATTATCCTCTTTGAATTAACATTAGGGAAGCTGTATTCCGTACCTCTGCTTTCCTTACAAGTGGTATCAGAGACTGGCTAGTTGTGTTATCCTTGTTGGTAGGTTGGGTTTTTTGTGTTAGTTCTATGAGTGGGAGTTCTATAGAGGTCTATTTTATTAAATCAGATGGCAAATACATCAGGAAAAATAGACATTGATAAGTTCAATGGCACAAACTTTGAGTTGTGGAAACTTAAGGTTGAAAATGTGCTGGTTGACAGAGATCTTTGGGTTGCTGTGTCTTGGGTTAAACCTTCAGGCATGAAGCAAGAATATTGGGATCTGGCAGATAGGAAAGCCAGAGGACTGATAAGATTGAGTCTAGTGGATTCTGTTCTATTGAACATTCATGAAGAGAAGACTGCAAAGGATCTATGGAAGAAGTTAGGAGATATTTATCAGGGCAAGTCCTTGGTAAATAAACTGTTCCTCAGAAAGAAGTTGTACTCTCTAAAGATGGATGAAGGAGCATCTATAGCAGATCATCTGAACACATTTAATACAATTGTTGCACAATTGACTTCTATAGGTGTAAAAATAGAAGAAGAGGACCGTTGTATGCTTCTATTATGCTCCTTACCTAACTCATGGGATCATCTTGTGATGGCTATTAGAAGTACAACAACCATATTTTCAACTGAAGCGGTTGTTGCCTCATTGTTATCTGAAGAGATGTGGAGGAAATCTTCTGAGATGACCAAAGAGGCTCTGTCTGTTTGAGGTAGATCAAAGGAAAGAGGCAAGAAGAAGGACAAGAAGTTTAAGTCCAAATTAGAGGGGAGATCAAAATCTCCTGGCACAAAGTCCAAGGTGAAGTGCTAGAATTGTGGGCAGAAAGGACACATCAGGAAAGACTGCAAAGAGGAGAAAAAGAAGAAGAAGAACTTCTTCGACACTGATTCTTCTCAAAGTGATGCTGATGCCTTCATTGCTGCTTTGGCAACATCTACATCTAAAGTTGTATGGCTAGTGGATTCAAGAGCGTCTTTTCATATGACATCTCATAGAGAGTGGTTCACAAAGTATGAACCATATGCTAGTGGGAAGGTGTTCCTAGCAAGTGATTCAACACTAGAAATTGTTGGCCGAGGAAGAGTTAGAATAGAGTTCTCGGATGGCAGGATAAAGGGAATGAATGGAGTTCTTCACATACTAGGTCTGGCTCTAAATTTACTTTCTGTTAGTAAGCTTAATGATTTTGGAGTGCAAGTTACTTTTGTGAATGGTGGCTGTAAGATGACTAGAGGTTCTATTGTTCTGGCTAAGGGTGAACGCATTGGAACTTTGTATAGATTAGATGCTTAACCAGTGTGCTGTAATAATGTCTCTGTAAAATCTGAAAAAGCTACTATTGTAACACATGATGCAAACTCTATGGAAGTTAAACTTCCTGTGGAGAAAACAATGCTCTGGCATCATAGACTTGGTCACACAGGTGAAAAAGGTTTAAAAACCTTGAAGAACAAAAACTTGGTAGATGGGTTGATTGATTGTAATCTGGAATTTGATTTCTGTGAACATTGCATATATGGAAAATAGAACCGTGTTTCATTTTACTCTAGTTCTCATAAATCTTCTGGAGTTCTGGACTATGTACATTTTGATATTTTTGGTCCAGTTGATGTTCCTTCTCTATCTAAATAAAGATGCTATGTGTTGTTTATTGATGATTATTCAAGGAGGGCATTTGTATATTTTTTGAAAAATAAATCAGAAGTGTTCAGTCGGTTTAAAGAATTTATAAATCTTGTGGAAAATCAAACTGGTAGAAAAATAAAATGTTTGAGAACGGATAATAGTGGTGAATATTGCAATGCAGATTTTGAAAATTTTTGTCTTGATCATGGAATAAAAAGGCATAAGACTACACCTTATACTCCATAGCAAAATGGAGTTGCTAAAAGGTTGAATCGATCATTGATGGAGAAAGCAAGAAGTATGTTGAGTTATGCTGGTCTTGAACAAAGGTTCTGGGCTGAGGTAGTTGCTACAACATGTTACCTGCTGAATCATTCTCCTACTTCAGCATTGGTTGATAAGATGCCTATGGAAGCATGGTCTGGTAAGAAGCCATCTCTAAGACATATTCGTGTCTTTGGATGTGAGGCATATGCTCATATTCCTGAGGGTAAAAGATCTAAGTTGGATAATAAGGCAGTCAAATGTATCTTTATTGGCTATGGAGTTGGTGTTAAGGGGTACAAGCTTTGGAATCCTGAAACTGAAAAGGTAATTTACAGCAGGAATGTAATTTTTAGAGAGCTAAAACCTTTGGTTATTAACCCTCAGCTGGAGAAGACAGAAGAGAATAAAGAAAAGAGTGTTGTGAATATTCCTCTGACCCCTGTAAAAGAGGAACAACAAGCACCAAGTGTAGATGGTTCAGATGAGAGTTCAAGCAGCTCTGAAGATTTAGATCCAAAGCAAGAACCTGAACCTGCACCTCATCCATTGAGGAGATCTACACGTGAAAGAAGACAACCAGATAGGTATGGATTTTCAGTACTTGATTCAAGTTGTGCATACGCTTTTCTTACTGATACTGATGAACCTAGGACTGTGAAAGAAGCTATTAGTTTACCTGATTCAGATTCTTGGTTGGAAGCCATGGATAGTGAAATGTCATCGTTGGAGAAAAATGGAACCTGGGATCTGGTGCCCTTGCCTAAAGGTAGAAACCCTATGGGCTGTAAGTGGGTATTTAAAAAGAAATATGGTCTAGATGGTAGTGTTGATAAGTACAAGGCAAGACTGGTTGCTAAGGGGTATTCCCAAAAGGAAGGTTTGATTATGGAGAAATCTTCTCTCCTGTAGCTAAGCTAACATCCATTAGATTTCTTTTGTCACTTGTAGCAATGTATGATTTTGAAATTGAGCAGATGGATGTGACAACTATGAGGGGGAGAAATGGATGGTTAAATCAAACTAATGAAAACATATAAAACCCAAACACCAATGGAAGTTGAAAGCAAAGAAGAATTAAACCAAAACAAGTAAGAACATACTTACAAAATCCTTTACCTGTCATTTTCCATTGTTTGCCTATCTTTCTTTGATCTTGATTGTGAAGCCCTCATAAGCTTTCCTTGCTTGCTTGCTTGTTGAAGATGACAAAGGAAGAATGGCTTTTGATATGAGTTTGTGTTGAATGTGAGCTTCAACACATGATAATGGAGGACACATGAAAATGGAATGAAGAAGAAAATGAGAGAAATTTTGGTATAGTGATTGTGCAAGATGAAGTTCCTCCCTTAATGGCTTAGAAGAGGGTTTTATTTATAGATTTTTAAAAAGGGTAATGGAGGGTGAGGATCAAAAGATGAGATCAATGGCTCTCATTTTTTGTGAATCTTTAATTCATAATGGATGAATTAAAAAATTCTTTATTTGAGGATAGTGGAGTATGACAATTGAATTAAATATTCAATTGGTGAAGACTAGTGGGGAACATTGAATTTAAATATTCAATTGGTGAAGGCTAGTGGGGAACATTGGATTAAATATTCAATTGGTGAAGGCTAGTGGGGAACATTGAATTAAATATTCAATTGGTGAAGGTTAGTGGGGAACATTAAATTTAAATATTCAATTGGTGAAGGCTAGTGGGGAACATTGAATTAAATATTCAATTGGTGAAGGCTAGTGGGGAACATTGAATTAAATATTCAATTTGTGAAGGCTAGTGGAGAACATTGAATTAAATATTCAATTTGGTGGAGGATAATTGATTTAAAGATTTATTTTAGAAAATGGAGGATATTAGCTAATTAAATATTAAGAATATTTAATTATATGTGCAACATGGTGAGGTGGAAGAGATGAGGTGGATTGATGAGGTGGATTTTGGACTTTAGACATTAGAAGAATTGAGGGAATTTAATTAAATAAAATGACTTTATTTAATTATGGGATAATGAAACAATCAAATAAATTTTGAATATTTATTTAATTGACAGAAGAAAATAAGAATTAAGATAAATATTAAAATATTTACTTAATTCGACCCGAGCCAATTTTAGGTGTATACATTTTGCCCCTCTTTGAAGCAATGTGTTTTATCATGTTGTTTCAAAGAATATGAATAGTTTGATGCTAATACATGCCCCACTTTGCCCCTGGTACAGGTTATGTTGATAGGATGCCCCCTCGGGAGATTGGATGTGAAGAAGGTAGAAGGTGTGAGACAGACAATCTCACGAAGAGGAAGGTGAAGATGGGTTAGGGTGGAGAAAAATGGGCTATGGTTCGGAGAAACAGACATGGGAAGCTGTCATAGGGTCATACAGTTAGATATGTGCCACTTACTATATATAGGAGCTGGGTCCACAAGTATGATTCATTTGTACACTTGTCCATAGTTGATTTGTCCTCTGGAGAGCTTAGGAGAGCATGGAAACCAGAGAGATGGATATTCCGCATGAGGAGCATTGGTTTGAGTGGATTCGACGGTTCGATCAGCCAGCAGAGGTAGGAACCCCGGTATGTAGTTCTTCAAAACTTGTCGAAAGTCAATTTTTATGCGTATTAATGGCTAGGAAAATCATCTAGGACAAATGTGCAACAATCCTAGTTTTGCACATATGCGCGCCTAAATTGCGCATATGTTGCAAAACGACGCATTTACGCCACAAAATGGCGCATTTGATTATTTTGCGCATTTGTTTCCTTAATGTGCATATTTGTGCTTTTTGTGCATTTGAGCGTTGAAGTGGCTCATTCGCCTGAAGTTACGCATATGTGCTGTGAATGGGTGCATATGTTTGTGTTGCGCATGCGATCTATGGAATGGTGCATATGTTGGGAAGTTGCGCATTTGCTATAATAGGTTGCGCATGTGCCAGAATGGTGCATACGCATCAGGAAGTGGCGCATTCATGGTGAAGTTGCACTTTTGGTATGAAATGGTGCATTTGTCGCCTGGATTGGCGCATTTACACTTTAGGCAAATCAGTTGACTTAACAAAATTAGCCCAATTGGCATCCTGATCGATGTGTCAATTGATTTAGCGATCTCCAAGATTGTTGAGAATCTAGTCAAGAGATGATATGTTGTTTTGATTAATTTGATATGTTGAGCCAATGATAGGATAGTTTGATTGCTTGGAGTAGGTTTTTGATATGGATTTGGATTTCATTGATGGTATGCATTTCTTGGTTGTAGGAGGATAGTCGGGATGTTCTGACATTGTGAGAGTTGTTCCCATTGCCGTTGTTGTAGCGGTATATGCTGACTGAGATAGAGCAGGAGGCTCTAGGTGCTATGGGTTTGTATCATGTGCTCTTCATGCCCGAGGTTCACATGAACTGGGCAATGGTGACTGCAGCCGTGGAGCGATTCCACAGTGAGGATGGGACCTTCCATCTTCCGACAGGAGAGATGGCCATTACTTTGGAGGATGTGTATCAGATTCTGCACCTCCCTATTTAGGGAGAGTTGGTTGAGTACAAGTCACAGTGTGACGCTGGGCTGGAGGAGTGCAAGCGTGTTTTTTATGATCCTGAGTTGGCAGGGGAGGAGATCTCATGGTAGGTCATGCATGACTGCTATGACTACTTCCCAGGCATAGTGGCTGGACTGACCGGTGGCATAGTATGCCCCGATAGGAGAGTGCATGGCTTCCCCATTGGCTAGGGACAAGTGTTGGAGAGTATGATCACCGACGGGACCCGGTATGCATGGGGTGTGTGCATGATGGCACACCTATACAGAGACATGCATCAGGCAGTGTACCATCGAGGCTATGGTTTAGCAGCAGGCGCATCTCTCTTACAGTTTTGGTTGTGGGAGCACATTGCTATCACACGGCCGATCTGTGTATTTCATAGGCAGAGGGGTGAGCCCTATAGTTACGGCTATGCAGGTGTGATTTCCTAGCACAGGCTGGGGAGGCTTGAGTATTGGAGGCATGCCTTTGATGGAGTGGATGCAGTTGTCTGGCTGTCATACCTAGACTACGAGGTATGGGAGGATGAGGCAGATGAGCTCCCTTATTGTTTCCAGATGAGGTGGCTGATTGGCTAGACTTAGTACATTTTGGAGCGACAGATTGTCAGCCGAGTGCAAAGACAGTTTGGCCGTGTACAGGGTAGACCACAGGACGAGGCACTCTTTGCCAGGACATACGCCGAGCGGTATAGGTGGGGTCCTGTGGCCTCTTACGAGGAGGCATTGGCCGATTTTTGGTAGATTCCTTATGCAGCCTGGCCGATGCGGAGAGACATAGTAGATGCTGGCATGATGCCAGACTATGAGGAGTGGTTTGTAGCACATCCATTTCCTTGCTACTCAGGTCTTGGAGAGGTAGCTCCTCATATAGATGAGGGCGACTCAGACAGAGGGGGTGGAGCTGGTAGGGGGAGGGGTGGACGGTGTAGGAGAGATTAGGGAGATGATGGGAGACAGAGACAGAGGCAGAGAGTCAAAGAGGGGCTCGTGGGGAAGTAGGTAGTGGGATAGGCATAGGTCCAGGTGCCAGTGCAGCCAGGGATAGCACATAGACAGATGTCGTTGCCTCAGCAGGTTGCACAGCTGACATAGGGATAGGTGCCAGTGCAGCAGGTGGCACAGGCCGAGTAGGCTCCACAGCCTGATGTGCAGCAATAGGTTCTGGTTTCTTTACAGACCCAAACTACACAGATGAGGGCTCATCTAAGAGTGGTGGAGTCACGATGAGAGGCAGATGCGACTCAGATATTTGAGTTGAGCAGGGAGAGAGATGCAGCCTTAGCTAGTATGTGGGCTATGAGGTCAGAGTGGGATGCAGCCATGATGGCCATGGGTACCGATGGGACCTCTAGTTTCTTGGTGGCACAGGTACAATAGTCATAGGCCCA
Source organism: Cunninghamia lanceolata (assembly GCA_027924645.1). Lineage (NCBI taxonomy): Eukaryota > Viridiplantae > Streptophyta > Pinopsida > Cupressales > Cupressaceae > Cunninghamia > Cunninghamia lanceolata. Next base: position 1,436,429 of record BSBN01000550.1, read on the forward strand.
GGTAGCACAGTTACAAAGTGATCTTACTAGAGCTCAGGGGCAGACTCAGTATTACCGGGGGTTATATCACGGTGTTGTGCCAAAGAATCAGAGAGCCTCAAGCTTCAGGAGCCAGTCAGAGGCAGCTCAGAGAGAAGGTGGTTCTCAGTCTGTAGCCTTAGTGAGGGGTCCACAGCCATCTGGAGGGGATAGGGGGGTAGTCAGTGTAGGGAGCAGTATGCCCCAATAGCAGGGTTAGACAGACCCAGATACTTGTACCAGTTTTGATCGCATTGTAGCACATTTTTGACAGATGGCTGAGATAGCCGACATATATACTTATTATTTTCTGAGACATGTATCACCATTTTATATGTTGTATACATTTATGACATGACTTTGAGATTGGACAAAGATCTTGATATATTGTATATTTGGACATGTGTTTATGTGATGATGTTGTTGTTTCCTGATCTATATGCATGGGCTATATGTGTGATGCGTTGATGTATATATGCTATGGATGCACACTATTTTATGATGTTTTATATGTGATGCATACTAGATGGATGTTTTAGAATAATTTTGATTTATGCAAATGCTAATGTGGATGGATATGATTATGCAGTTCTATATGCTTTTGCTTTTGCTTTTGATTCTTTTGATAAAATGTATGGATGTACAATGTATATGGATGATCTAACATGTATGGAAATTGATCTCATGGACTTATTATTTATGCAAATGATGTAATCATGCGAATGACTATCTCATGTGATGTGATATGCAACTTGTATGCTATGTGTGTGATATGTCCAGATGTACTCAATCGACACAGAGATGATATAGACGAGTGGAATAGAAGAAGTCATGGAGAAATACTGACTTTTGTTTTGATATACTGCAGGGTTTGCATTATTGTGTGGATGATATGGAGTTGCTGGATATGAGACGGATGTGGATACGGATTTGTCATCTTTGCAAGTCTTTGGCTTTCATCATCGGGCACTTTTTGGTGTTTTTCGTTCTTTGAAATGTGGTAAGAGAATACAAACATCTAGGTATAGTTAGACCGAGATGTCTTGAGTATCACTTACCTAGATTTTGATATAGCAAGTCGATACAAGCATCCAGCCAAACTTGAATCTAGATGACCTGAGCACTTCTTGTATTTTAACAGACAAGGATTGCCCCTTTTCATGTTTAGACCTTGAAGTCCTCGATGATCTTTTGCTGATCATGTCGTTAGACATAAGTCATCACATTACTACAGTTTAATCCACAAGTAGTAGACAAAAAAAAATTATGTCCCCATCATAGCATCTCTAGCTATTGGCATCCTTGAGTAGCATAGGAAGACATAATTGACAAAAATTCAAGACCTTGTAAGTTAACCTGTTGACAAAACATTCTTGCATTAGATGTGTCTTTTTGCCATAATTGAGATAGAATTGTTTTGAGTGTTTTGGTATGGTGCTTTGCTTTCTTTTCATTTTGGACAGGTTGATGTTATGCGTCGAGAACTTTGTTCTAGGTGTCTAGTGAAGGTATCACAATCCTGGTGCAGGAGCACTACCTGACAGCTGGCCTCCATGAGGCAGTTAGTTAGTTATAGGTCTTGTTAATGTTTCCAAGAAGGTCTTAGAAGACCAATGCATGTAATAAGGTCAAGTTGACCATACTTTACTATTTTTAGATAGTTTGTTTGGACAGCTGTTATACTATATGTCCGGTTGGATCTCCCAGCCGCCTGGAGAGATTTCTTAGCCACTTGGAAGCTCCCAGCCGCTTGGAGTCGAGTTGGTAGTACTCGCGAGAATTCCTATTTATGCATTAGGATCGGTTGGTTTTAGGCAGATTGAGGAGTTAGATTGCAGAGGAGAGACAGAATATTGTACTTGCATCTTTTGAAATCAATAAAGAGATCCTGTTGTGTCCATTCTCTGTGAAATCGTGTTGCTGTTTTGGTGGTTGCATGGATTCGCTGATCCATTCCACCGGTTGATTCGTCGAATCGGTGGAATGTCCATGTATAATAGCTTAGGGTTTAGTCTGCATTTTGTGTTTGTTTGCATGCAGGTGTGCAGGATCATGGTCGAGATGTGTTGAGAACCCTAGCATGGGTATGTGCTAGGTCGTGCTGATAGTTTGAGTCTGGAAGATTGCCCTAAAAGCAGATCGGGTCACCTCAGGAGGTTCGGCGGATCAAAATTTGCTAAGGTTGGAAATTCGTCACAACGGCATCATCAGGATATTTCTGTGTATATCCTACAGTTGCTTTAGGTGTCATCTGAGTAGATGGAGGTGAGCATGATACAGTTGTTTGCATAAGGTGAATGCGTTTCGGGGTGATCATCACAAGGTGTTGCCGAGGAAGAGTATATCGACATAAGTTAGTCGATCGGGTTGATAAAATTATCGCGGGCCGATAATGTTAAGTTTGGCCGACAGCAGGATATTGAAGGAACTGCATATGACGTCATCGTCATCAGGATAATCGTCATCAGGACATCCCGAAATATCACCCGATAAAGGTTTATCCTGCTGACCCTAAGTGTTTTGGTATCGGCATAAGGCATCAAGGAGTTAAGTGGATCGGGAGGAGGATATTCGGCAGGATATTCGTCATCAGTATAAAGTTAAGTATCATCATCAGGATGTTTCATTTGACCAGATAAGTCATATCCTGATGCTGTTGTTTAAGTAGTTAGATATCGAGGTGACGTAAGCATCGAAGGAAAGGTGCTTGAAGTTGTCGTCATCAAGATATATGGGAGGAACCGGATATTTTATATCCTGCTAATGAAGATGATGTCAAACATCATGAGGCTGTAGATAGAGGTTGGCGGTAAGATGAACAGTGATCGTCAGGAGGATGATTGCACTTGCCAAATATGATGATGCTGCCGATAGCCGGATATGATGATGCTGCTGACAGGCGAAAGGTCAAAGGTTTGTCTGCAGGAGGATATCGGTCGGCAAGAGAAAATATGATGATGCTGACAATGTTAACAGAAAATATGATGATGATGATGGGTTGTAGACATACATGCTGTATGTCAAGGTTTTAGTGTGGATGCCTCTGCATCAAATCCTTTATTGGTATTCCCTTTCAGAACGATGGCATTCAAGAACCCAAATCCACAACTAGGTCAAGGAGTTGCCCCCAGTTTAAACCAAGATTAACTTATTATGGGTGAGATGACTACAGATGTGGAGAGACGGACCCTAAGGGATTGACCTAGTGCCTCGGGGGCTCATTGCTAAATGGCCTTGCCTACGTGACGATGTAGAGGCAACGTAGTTCGGGGTGAACCCTAATGGACCTAAGACCTAGGTGATGGTGGATCTATAGAAGTGGTATGGACTTGGATAGAAAGACTAGATATGGGATTGACAGGATAGTGGAGCCTCGGGGGCACATGGATAATGGCCTTGCCTACGTGATAGCTCAGAGGCGACGTAGTTCAGGATGAACCCTGATGGACCTAAGACCTAGGTGATGGTGGATCTGCAGAAGTGGTATGGACTTGGATAGAAAGACCAGATATGGGACTGATGAGACAGCGGAGCCTCGGGGGCGCATGGATAATGGCCTTGCCTACATGATAGCTCAAAGGCGACGTAGTTCAGGAATTGGACCATGGATGGACAGGGAAGTAGAGCCTCGGGGGCGCATGGATAATGGCCTTGCCTACGTGATAGCTCAGAGGTGACGTAGTTTAGGAATTGGACCATGGATGGACTAGAGGATAGATGACAAGATATGAGATGGACAAGGAAGCAGAGCCTTAGGGGCGCATGGATAATGGCCTTGCCTACGTGATAGCTCAGAGGCGACATAGTTCAGGAATTGGACCATGGATGGACTAGAGGATAGATGACAAGATATGAGATGGACAGGGAAGCGGAGCCTCGGGGGTGCATGGATAATGGCCTTGCCTACGTGATAGCTCAGAGGTGACGTAGTTCAGGATGGTTCAAAGGACTAGTTTGGTGTGATGGAGACAAGAGTCAATGAAGTCAGCATAGATGGAGGGAGTGGTTTGTCGCAGATAGAGCCTGTTTACTAGGTTTTCACCACTTACTTTTATTTGCATGCGCAGCCAAAAGTACACATGATGCCCCGTTTGCCAGGTTTTCATCATGGTACCTATCCTTTTGTCATTTTTCTATTTTTTTGATTTTTTTGTTCTTTTTTTAATCAATTTTTCAATTTTTTATTTTTTATTTTTTCAGGACTCCCTTACATCAGGGTTTTTAGGTATAGAATTCGTGAAGATGCATTCTGTTGACAGGATCATCGAATAGTTCACCTTTAAATGTGGCCAATTGATATGCCCCTGATCCATAAGCCGTGATGACGACATAAGGACCTAACCAGTTGGGTTTGAGCTTTCCTTTTTTTCTCTATCTGGCTAATTTCTGGGGTTCTCTCTGAGGACGAGATCACCAACTTGGAAGACTCGGGGCTTTACCTTATGATTGTAGCTTCTGGACATTCTTTGCTGATATGCTTTTAGGTGGTTAAAGGCATGTTGCCTTCTTTCTTCCAGTAGTTCTAACTCTTGCAGTCTAGTTACTCTGTATTCTTGATAGGAGATGAGGCCTCTTAACGAAACTCGCAAGGATGGGATCTCGACTTCAATGGGCAAGATGGCTTTAGCTCCATAGACCAGGGAGTATGGTGTTGCACCTGTGGGTGTGCGGATGCTTGTGCGGTAGGCCCACAGTGTAGGATTTAGTTGAACATGCCAATCACGGCCAGCATCATTGACAGTATTTTTCAAGATTTTTAATATGATTTTATTTGATGCCTCCACCTGACCATTGCCTTGGGGGTAATACGGGGTGGAAAAGTAGTGTTGGATGTGGAATTTGTCACATAGTTCCCTGACATCCTAATTTTTGAAGGGTCATCCATTATCCGTGATAATGGATGAAGGGATACCATAGCGACAAATGATATAGTTGAAGATGAATGAGGTAATTTGTTTTTCGGTGATGTTGGCTAAGGGCACAGCTTCAATCCACTTTGTGAAGTACTCAGTGGCAGTGATTATGAACTTGTGTCCGCTGGATGAAGGGGGCTGAATCTTGCCCACTAAGTCGAGTCCCCACTGACAGAACGGCCAAGGAGTTGTTAATGGTTGTAGCTCCTGCATTGGTGCATGTATCAAGTTCCCGTGGATTTGGCATTTCTTGCACTTCTTGACAAAATGATAAGAGTCTTGTTCCATGGTCAACCAGTAGTACCCCATGTGCATGAGTTTCTTGGCTAGGGTAGAGCCACTAGAGTGGGTCCCACATATACCGTCATGTATCTCGCTCAGGGCAGTTTGATATTCCTCACTATCGAGACATCTAAGGAGAGTACCATCGAGACCTCTGCGATATAGGGTATTAGCAATAATGGTATAACGGGATGCTTGCTGGATAAAGGTTCATTTTTGGTTATTGGAGAGATTTGGTGGGAGGGTGTTCTCTTTAAGATAGGTGAATATTTTGTTGTATAAGGGGGAATCTACTCCAATAATGTGGCAAATAATGTGGGATTCTGGGGTATCATATGCAGGACAGGATACTAGCTCTACCAAGAACTCGTAACGTGATTGATTATCTGGAATATCTAGGAGAGATGCAATAGTTGCCATTGTGTCTGCAGCTTTGTTTTCTATCCGTGGCATCTGCTGAAAAGAGATTTGATCAAAGTATCCTTTGAAGTCATCTACCATCCGTTTGTAAGGGATCAATTTCTCATCCTTTGTTTGGTAGTCATCATTTATTTGATTTATGACTAGTTGTGAATCCCCATACACCTGTAGATTTTTGATATTCCATTCTGTGGCTAGCTTGACACCTATGACTAGTGCTTCATACTCTGCCATGTTGTTAGTGCAAGGAAAGAGTAGCCTATATGACTTTGAGATAGTGTTGCCATTAGGTGTGATCAACAAGATACCTACCCCTGATCCATGCTGAGTGTATGCCGTCAAAATACAGTTTCTAGTTTGCTGTATTGATGTGGAATATAGATTCATCTGGAAACTTGAAGCTTAAAGGGCTATCATCCATTAGGGGTGCATCTGCCAGCTGATCTGCAAGTGCTTGTCCTTTGATTGGTTTTTTGTCCACATATTCAATGTCAAACTCACTGAGAAGCATGACCCATTTAGATAATCTACCTGTTAGAGCTGCTTTGTTGAGCAAGTATTTTAGTGGATCGATTTTTGCTATTAATATGATAGAGTGTGACAACAGGTAATGTCTCCATTTTTGGGAGGCAAAGACCACAGCGAGACATGCTCTTTCGATGGGTGTATATTGCAGCTCATACCCAACAAGCATCTGACTGATATAATATATGGCCTGTTCTTTCCCTTCATGGTTGTGTTGTGCCAGGAGAGCTCCTAGGGCTGTTGGCATAGCCGAGATGTATAGTAGTAGAGGTTTACCCTGAATTGGAGGCATCAACATAGGTGGTTTCACCAGATATTCTTTTAATAGCTAAAACGCTTGCTCACATGACTCGCTCCATTTAAAAGGTACATTTTTATGTAGAAGATGGGAAAATAGGTGGCACTTGTCTGCCAACTGAGAAATGAACCTTCTGATGGATTGTAGTTTTCTTTGCAAGGACCTTAACTGAGTGAGGAGGTGGCATTTCCATGATGGCCTTTACTTTAGCTAGATTGACCTCAATCCCATTCACCGATACTATGTATCCTAGCAGCTTACCTGAGGTAACCCCAAATATGTACTTCTTTGGATTGAGGCATACCTTGAACTGTTCTAGTCTTGTGAATATTTTATCCAGCACTACTAGCTGTCCTTCTCTTGTAAGCGATTTTGCTAGAATGTCATCAACATAATCTTCCATTATGGTGTGCATCATGTCGTAGAAGATTGTTGTCATGGCTCTCTGATATGTTGCCCCAGCATTCTTTAGACCAAATGGCATGACGCACCAATAGTAGGTGCCCCAAGGACATGTGAAAGCCATTTTGTGTTGGTCTTCGGGTGCAATCTTTATTTGGTTATAGCCTGAGAAACCATCCATAAGTGAAAGCATGGTGTGACCTGCCGTGAGATCTACAATCATGTCTATGTTGGGCAAGGGGAAGTCATCCTTCGGACAAGCTTTGTTCAGGTCCCTGAAATCACTACATATTCTGACCCTGCCATCTGGTTTAGCCACCGGTACTATATTCGAAACCCATTCAGGATAATCTATGGGCTTGATAAACCTGACATCTAGCAGTTTCTTCAGTTCTTCCTTTACCATGAGAGCCACATGTGGATGCATCTTTATGAGCTTTTGTTTAACAGGCTTAGCTCCTGGAGCTAAAGATAAATGATGCATGATGAGATTTGGATCAAGCCCTGGCATGTCAGCGTATGTCCAAGCGAAGTTGACTTGCTTTCTATTGAAGAAATTTGTAGATGCTGATTTTTCAGGTTCTGTGAGAGGCTTTGCCATGTAGATCATCCTGGGCTCATCTTTTGTGTTGACATTGATAGGTTCTACTGGTTCTATCAACATTGACGATCTCTCCTGATGTGTAAGATTGGGGAGAGGGTCAAGCCTTCCATCTTTTGGTGCCTCAGAGAGGTTTTCACCATTGGATGCGTCTTTGTTTTTACTATTTTGATGGTCTAATGCTGCCGCGAAGCAGTTTTCACCATTAGACTCTTCTTTTGTTTTAACATTTTTATGGCTGAAAGGCTTGGCACTCTCCCCAAAATAAGACTTTGCATTGAGTTCAATAGCATAGCCAGCTTTGTGGTCTCCTGCAGGTATGTGATTTCTAATGTCTAGATAATCAATGATGGCCTCATCATTTTCAAAGGTGTCTAGTTCAGGGGTAGTACCTTCTAGGTCCCAGTCGATAAGTTCAGGATTTATCAAAGGTAAGGGATTGCTAGTTTGGTTTGGTTCACTGGCGTTGATGGTTAGGATGAAATTATCACTGGTATGTATGAGGTCTGTGGTGGTATTCTCCATTAGCGGATCTATCAAGGGTGGACTCATTCCCTCCTCGTGATTTTCACTATAGTTATCGTGTGGTACGAACTCTAGTGGCCTAGCCCTTGGGCTTTGTCCCTCATTTGCGGAGGTTGAGTCATACTCATGGACAACATCAATATCTTTTTCATTACAAGATAGCTCAGAGAGGCTATCCCACTCATACTCATTAGAATCAGTTTCTCTCCCCATCTGCATTTTCTGAATTTGTTCAATCAGATTGCTAGTAGATGCTTCCATTTGTTGGCCCTTGCTATTGTTGGTTCTGGTGTCTTTTGATACTCCCGTGTACCCTATCCCTATAGTGTCTCAGGCTGCCAAGGTAGGAGGTTGGATGGGTTCAGTGATGCCATCCTTTCTTGAGTCAAGTGGACCTTGTCCTTCATACCCCATTCTCTTTAGTATTTGAAAACCTTGACCATATTGTGCTATTTGTATAATGGGGTGGTCATGTAATGTTGAGGAACTACCTTCATCCTGGTATAACCATTGTAGGATATCTTTTTCATCACTCTCATCCTCTAGGCTCCCCCCATTTCACAAATGGTCCTTTGGTGATCTTCTCTGCTTTTGGTGTTCTTAGGATGGGTCTCCCATGGGATCTAGGAGATAGAGGTAGTTGTGCCAAATAGAGGGATTGGGAGGTCGTATACTCACCCAGGCCATTATCTTTGAGTTGGAGTCTTGGCTGAGATGTTCTTGAAGAGGAAGCCAGTGTAGCTGGGTCTCAATGAGATGAAGAAGCAGTAGAAGCCCGGCTGGCTGGGATCACCACTTCTGGCTTTGGCTGAATAGAGTTGTAGTATTGAAAGGGGTTAGGGTCACCTTGGATGGTGATCTCTTGCCCTTCATGTGGGAACTTGATACATTGGTGGTAGGTGGAAGGTACTACTTTTAGAGCGTGTATCCATGGTTGCTTGAGAAGAATGTTGTATGCCAGATCCATGTCTAGGACTTGACAAGCTACATCTTTTACTAGGGGGCCCACTCTAATTGGTAAAGTAACAGTTCCTTTGGATATTCTCTCTTCCTCATCATATGCTTTGATAGTGATTCTTCTTTTTGGATCTATAGCCTTCTCTGAAAACCTCAATGTAAGGATTAGCTTTAATGTACAAATATTTAGACCAACCCCTCCATCTATTAGGACTCTTTTGATTTTATGTTTGTGTATGAAAGCTTCGATATGGAGGGAGGCGTTATGGGGTTGTGTGATGGACATTTCATCCTTCTCAGTGAATGATAAGGAAGGTGGTGAGGTGATGTGACCTACCATGGTTTGGAATTTCTCTTCAGCTAGATTTGTGGGAACGAAGGCTTCCGCTAAGGCTTTATCAAGTATGGTCCTATGGGAAGGAGATAGACGCAGCAGTTCTAATATGGAGATGTGTGCCGATGTTTTGTGGAGTTGATCCACTATATTGTATTGGTGGGTCAGAGGAGCGGAGGCTCCTCTAAGGGTAACCCTATTACTACGGGTAGTAAAATTACAATCTAGGTCTTTGTTTATAGTGATCACATTGATATGTGAACCACTTTCACAGATATGGTTAACAACGTAGTCATAGCTGATGTTTGTGTAGTTTGCGTTGTTAGAACCACCATTGTTTCTGTTGGAAGATCCTTCTTGCTCATAGTTGGGAAGAGGATCCTTGAATGCCTGATGATCGTTATTGGAGGTATGTCCTTTAACAAATATCTTGTTCTGATCTAGTAAGTCTTGGATTGTATGCTTGAGTGCAATACAATCATTTGTCTTGTGCCCCCTATTTCGATGGTATTCGTAGAAATCATTATCATTCCACCAGTGGGGTTTGACCTTTGGCTCGTACTCCTGCACTGAGGGAAGTGTTATGAGATTATTTGCGATCACCTTCCGTAGAGCATTTTCTAGTAATTCATCCAAAGGCGTGAACATTCTTTTAGGCCGAAAGTTGGTGAACCTAGATTGAGTATTTTTTGGTTTGTTTTGTATGGGGTTATTTTGGGGTGTTGACAGGTTAAAAATTAGTTGTTTAGGTGCCACATTTTTGGCATCTACTACTCCGTCATTCACAATGTTTTTATTCTTTGTCCAAAATCTAGGTTTATCATTATTGGTATAGGTGTTAGGAGTGTCCTTATAGTGTTTGATTTGACCTTTTGTGAGTAGGGCTTTCTCTATGATGAGGCCCACCTCAATGACCTTGCTAAATGAAGTAGGACATTGGATTTGAACTTGGTAGCTTAGGTCCATTTGTAGGTTGTGAACAAACATTTCTAGCATTTGTCTCTCTGGCATTTGGTGAGGGCACTTGCTTGCTAGTTGTCTCCATCTTTGTAAGAAGGTGGCGAAAGATTCTCCCCCTTTCTATTTGGTGTTACAGAGGTCCAATATTGAGGTGTCATGCTCAATATTGTAGGAGAAATGGGTGACAAATTTATCTATAAGTTCATTAAAAGTTTTGATGTCGGGTGGCAATCTAGAGAACCACTCCAGGGCCTGTCCTCCTAAGCTTCGAGGAAAAAGTCGCATAAGATATGTGTCATTATGTGTGACCTCAAGGCAAGCGGCATTGAATTCTCTGATATGATCCTTTGGGTCACCTTTTCCTTGATATTTGTTGAACTTAGGTACCTCAAATCTTGAGGGAAAAGGTATCATGACCAATGCCCTATCAAAAGGGTACGGTACAATATCCTCTAGGGTGTAATGTTTTGTCAAGGCTCCCCTTTTCATGTCTAAAAATTGTTGTTGGAGAGTTTCAACTTTCTGGTTCATCAGACTTAGGGCATCCAAAGAGTCAATTGTCCCTTTGCTCTTATTCATGGGTACTTCATCCTGTCTACTCCCTTCAGGGATTCTCTCTTCATCAGTTTCTTTGAGAGCATCCATGTCATAATCTTTAGGGAGTTTGGCTCCTAGATTGGCCAGATGTAAAAAGAATCTTGTTGGGTCTTGGGCGAGCACCCCTTCTAATAAGCATTGAAATCTTGGGTCATGCTACGTGTGAAGGATCTCATCCGCAGAGACTTTGTCATCATTGTCACGAGCATTTGGAATCATTTTCTCAGCCATTTCTAACTATTTTTGTTTTTGAAATCTTGTCAAGACCATGTAAGGTAGTAAAGGAATGGGATGGAGTGAGTTTGGAAATTTTGAGCAAGGCACTAGAATGAGACAAGGTTTTAGCAAGGTTCTTCTTAGATCTAGTTGGTGTCAAACAAAGTGAGGTATACAAAAGTGATAGTCTAAGTAAGGATGTTATAAATCTGTATACTTGATATTGACTAGTTTTGCAGCACCCCCCTAGTGGAGTTCCGAAAGGATAAGTAACCCTTGGTAATGGAGTCTTACTGGGTTTTTATTTGAGATTTTTGATTTTGATCAAGAATAATTTGGCTAGGACCTTGGTGGAAATTTGCAAGAGGATTTTGGCAAAATTTTGGATGAACAAGTACCTATGGTGTGGAAAAGAAGGAGAAATGGATGATTTGCAAGGTCTCAATCAGATTTTGAAAAACTGAAACAGGTTTTTGAAAATGGTTTTTGACAGTTTTTGCTCTTGGAAAGCACTGGATTTTTTCGTTCTCTGGTTCACATGCACAACAGTTCAAATGTACAACAATAGGAGTCAAATGTGCCAGACGTTGAAGTGGATGTGCAATTCTATGTCAACTGTGTTTGTTTAAATGTGCAGCCTAATCAAATACGCAATAGGTCAAAGCATATGGGCAATAGGTCGGAACAAATGCACAATTTTGACTCTTTTGTTTGTTTAAATGTGCTGCATAATCAAATGTGCAATAAGTCGAAGCATATGCGCAATACGTCGAAGTAAATGCACAATTCTAACTTTTCTGTTTGTTTTCTTTGAATTTTGGATAATTCTGGATTGTTTTCAGGATTTTTCAGTGTTTTTGGTTTTAAAAAAGTTGATGTTTCTGATGAGGTTGATATTCAATTATGGCAAAAGCACAACAAACACATAGAAGTTTTCCATGATTTTTATCTTTTTATATAATTTTTTTGTGTTTTTGGACTATTTTGACTCGAAGACAAATACAACCTAGGCTGGATGGGACAATATTCATTGAATCCTCTAGCTGTGCCACTCAAAGCATGTAGCTCCAAGATCTGGTAGCACCGGCTCCCCTCCATGGCACTCACTTCTCACGCATACCAGATTTGGGTTTCCTTAGGCTCGTACCCACACCAAACCTTAGGATTGTCCCTGCTACCTCTACTAAGAGTCACTTGAATCGAGGCCGCTTCAAGGGCTCCGCCCTTTGCATCAACAAATAGGGGTTTTTGGCATGCTACACAATTGGTTCTTAGTTAGGGAAACCGTTCGAGTGGTTACACATGTGGTGGCACTACTCTCTGTTATGGAGTGTCCCAGCCTCACAGGGTTGTGCTTATGAGGGTTTATGGGGAGGTTGGCCATCGGTGTAACACAGCAGCACTCGTTGCTTGAGGTTTTCACCCCAAGCACAATTTATTTTAAGTGGCTTGGTAGGGCTTGGCTTTAGCCTGTTACCACTCAGGGTCGTTCCCACTTGGACAAGCGTGCATCCAAGGGTAGGCCCTCCTAAAGGTTTGACAAATAGAATGACAAGTCTGGCGCTTTGATCACCCAGTTAAGGGGAGAGCATAAGCCTATTGTCATTCGCAAGCATAGAAAACACTTGTTAATCCAACCTAGTTAAAAGTAGAAAAACTAAATGAGTTAAGCTACTTGTGCACTCACATGATTGTTAACTTGGAAGTGTTTAGATCATAGCATTGTTCATTCCCTATTCATTAACTTTGAAAGTGATTAAGACATAGCATTGTTCATTTTCTATTTATAAAGATAGTTGTGGCCTACTTTAGGAAAATAGATTCGACAATGCATAGACAACCATTGGGTTCAATTACTTCCTTCCTAGTTTAAAAAACTACATGAAGTTTTGTATGAGATACACTTGTTACTTTTACCCCTAGTTAGTGTAAATGGACTAGACAAATCATGTAAATGACGTAATCCAGCCACTATCCCTGCAAAACAAATGTTAGCTCAATGTGCAAAATCCACAAAACTGTACAACAAAAAGCAGAAGATAGATGCGCAACACTGCGGCCTGAATGCGCAGAAACAGGGAGTGTATGCAACTTTTAAACAAATGCACAAGGACAGGTAGCAAATGCGCAATAATCAGAGGTATAGGTGCAATAACATCATATGTGTAGTTTGACAGAACAAATGTGCAAAACCAGGAGGTAAATGCGCAACTCAGACGAATGCGCAATTACACAGAGTATATGCACAAACTAGACTCAGGTGCCGCAATAACGATTGGATGCACAACTTCGGAGGTTGGATGCACAACTGTGGAGGTCAAATGTACAATATAGTCATATGCGCAATCGTGGAGGTCAAATGTGCAACATTGTCATATGTGCAATTGCGAAGGTCAAATGCGCAACTGTGGAGGTCAAATGCGCAAGAAAACCAGATGTGCCAACTCGGGAGGTAAATGCGTCATTTGGGAGGTTGTATGCGCAAGATGGTTGTTAGAGACCTGTTCTTCACCTATACGGACTTGCAACTGAAAACACTCATTTTTTTATTAGTAAAGGGGTAAGAGCCCCACGGTGGGTGCCAAAATGTGAGGGGGAGAAATGGATGGTTAAATCAAACTAATGAAAACATATAAAACCCAAACACCAATGGAAGTTGAAAGCAAAGAAGAATTAAACCAAAACAAGTAAGAACATACTTACAAACTCCTTTCCCTGTCATTTTCCATTGTTTGCCTATCTTTCTTTGATCTTGATTGTGAAGCCCTCAGAAGCTTTCCTTGCTTGCTTGCTTGTTGAAGATGACAAAGGAAGAATGGCTTTTGATATGAGTTTGTGTTGAATGAGCTTCAACACATGATAATGGAGGACACTTGAAAATGGAAAGTGATTGTGCAAGATGAAGTTCCTCCCTTAATGGCTTAGAAGAGGGTTTTATTTATAGATTTTTAAAAAGGGTAATGGAGGGTGAGGATCAAAAGATGAGATCAATGGCTCTCATTTTTCGTGAATCTTTAATTCATAATGGATGAATTAAAAAATTCTTTATTTGAGGATAGTGGATTATGACAATTGAATTAAATATTCAATTGGTGAAGACTAGTGGGGAACATTGGATTAAATATTCAATTGGTGAAGGTTAGTGGGGAACATTAAATTAAATATTCAATTGGTGAAGGTTAGTGGAGAACATTGAATTTAAATATTCAATTGGTGAAGGCTAGTGGGGAACATTGAATTAAATATTCAATTGGTGAAGGCTAGTGGGGAACATTGAATTAAATATTCAATTTGTGAAGGCTAGTGGGGAACATTGAATTCAATATTCAATTTGGTGGAGGATAATTGATTTAAAGATTTATTTTGGAAAATGGAGGATATTAGCTAATTAAATATTAAGAATATTTAATTATATGTGCAACATGGTGAGGTGGAAGAGATGAGGTGGATTGATGAGGTGGATTTTGGACTTTAGACATTAGAAGAATTGAGGGAATTTAATTAAATAAAATGACTTTATTTAATTATGGGATAATGAAACAATCAAGTAAGTTTTGAATATTTATTTAATTGACAGAAGAAAATAAGAATTAAGATAAATATTAAAATATTTACTTAATTCGACCCGAGCCAATTTTAGGTGTATACAACAACAACATTTCTTCATGGGGACCTTGAAGAAGAAATTTATATGTCTCAGCCAGAGCATTTTGTGGTAAAAGGTAAAGAACATCTGGTATGTAAACTTAAAAAGTCTCTTTATGGTTTGAAACAATCTCCCAGAATATGGTATCAGAAATTCGATACGTATGTTTTATCTTTGGAATATGTGAGATCTAAATCTGATCATTGTGTCTATTATAAAATTGATGGTGATCGAATTCTTATAATTGCATTGTATGTGGATGACATGTTGTTCATTGGCAATGGTAAGGGGATGATCTCAGAATTAAAATCTTAGTTGTCCTTGAAATTTGAAATGAAGAATTTGGGGGAAGTGAAGTACATTTTGGGAATGGAAATCAAAAGGGATAGATCTAAGAGAAAGCTTTGGCTTAGCTAGAGCAAATATGTTACCAATGTTCTTGATAAGTTTAAGATGTCTGATTCTAAACAGTTAGTTGTTCCAATTTTGCAGGGAACAAAACTGTCTGTTGAAGATTGTCCAGACTCTTCGAATGAAATTGACGACATGGAAAAAGTGCCTTATGCAAGTGTTGTTGGTAGTTTGATGTATGCAATGGCCTGTACCAGACCAGACATTGCCCAAGCAGTGGGAGTTTTGAGCCGGTTTATGGTGAACCCAGGTAGATCACATTGGGATGTTGTGAAAAAAGTTGTGAAGTCTTTGAAGGGAACTTCTGACTATGCTATTTTCTATCATGGAAACTTAGTTGGATCTCAGAGATCTATCAGCATTCAGGAATATGTTGATTCTGATTGCGCAGGGGATATTGACAGTAGAAGATCCACCAGTGGATATGTCTTCACATTAAATGGTGGTGCTATCAGTTGGATGAGAAAGCAACAGGCTGTAGTCACTTTGTCCACAACAGAGGCAGAGTACATGGCAGCTACTCATGGATGTCAAGAAGTCATTTGGTTGAAGAGGTTATGTTTTGATGTTGGTTTTAATGCAGGGCAGATACAAATTCATTGTGATAGTCAAAGTGCTATATGTTTGGTGAAGAACCCTACTTTCCATGCTAGGACAAAACATATTGATGGCCAATATCACTTTGTTCGTGATATGGTGGAAGACTGGAAGGTGAAGCTGGAAAAAGTTGACACTTCAAAAAATGTTGCTGATGCCTTAACTAAACCATGCCAAGTTCAAATGGTGTTCAGATGAAATGGGTCTACGGGCTCATAGTTCTTAATAATCGAAAGAAGACTAAGAAGTAGCAATAATATCTTCGACAAGTGGGAGATTGAAGAGAACTTGTGTCTCAATTTTACTGCTTGAACCTTGTGTTTCAAAGTTGTTCTTCATTGAACCTTTCATGAGTTCACTGGGTTCAATGGTTTGATGAACTATTCAAGTGTTAAGTGTTTGATGAACTGTCCAAGTGTTGCGTTCAATGGTTCATTGAACCATCCGTGAGTTCAATAGGTTCAAGGTTCATCGCTATGACTCAGCTCTATCGACAGGATTTTGAAGACGTTGAACCATCTGTGAGTTCAATGGGTTCAAGGTTCAATGGGTTCAAGGTTCATCACTAACTGTATCAGCAAGAAATTGTTCATCGAAACAATGGAAAGTTTTTGGACCGATGGCGAAGATCTTTCTGATGAAGAATGGAGGACTTGGACATCGTGAAGACATTGAACTATTGGTGTAGAAAGTGAAGTGCTCACTGATGGAGCAGGTTAGGCCAATGAGTTTTTTGGTTTTGGCATCGTCAGCAACAAAATTGTCGATGATAGTATGACCGAGTGTTTGGCAATATAAACTGCAGAGCTATCTGCGACCCGGTACATGTGGGATTAAACATCTCACAGGAATGTGAACAATTATGACTATTGAACAGAAGTAATGGTGGGAAGTCAGATCGATCAGTTAGGGCAACAGTTGAGTAACTGTCTTTTCTCTTGCAGACTGGAGATATAAAACCAATCTTCTAGCATCGTTATCAAGATGGATGAAACAATTTGATTTGTACTATTTTTTATTTTCTGTAGAATGTGCAGATGATATAAACTGCTTTGTACAATTGTAAATAGGATTGATACCTGAACATTAGAGCTGGGAATCTTTATTGTAATCTTTCAATTTGTTGTAATAAAGATAGCTTCTATTGTGGTGGTGGGTTTTTTACTCGAAAGGGTTTTCCCACGCAAAACTAGTGTCATTCTATGTTGTTTAATTTGTTTATTTTGTTTTTCTATTGTATTCATTTGAGGTATTTTGATTGAAAGCTACTTGTCTGCATTATCCTCTCTGAATTAACATTAGCAAAGCTATATTCTGCACCTTTGCTTTCCTTACAGATTTTTCATCTCAAACTGTGCTGACAATTGAGACTTCAAATCAGAAATCATATTCTTACCATTCCCAATGAACAACATATCATCAACATACAATGCAATAATGAGAATGTGATCATTATCAAATTTGTAATACACATAATGATCTAATTTTGATCTTAAAAATCCAATCGACAATATGAAGGCATCAAATTTCATATACCACATCCTAGGAGATTGCTTCAAACCATACAAAGACTTCTTCAGTTTGTAAACCAAATTTTCTTTACCTTTCTCTATGTAATGCTCTGGTTGTGACATGTAAATCTCTTCCTCCAAGTCACCATGAAGGAAAGTCATTTTCACATCCATCTATTGCACCTCTAAGTCATAAGTTGTTGCAAGAGATAACAAGAACTAAATAGATGTCATCTTTGCAATGGGAGATAAAACTTCACTATAATCAATTTCCTCCACTTGTGAGTACCCTTTTGCAACTAGTTTGGCCTTGTACTTTTCAACACTATCGTCTGCATCGAATTTCTTCTTGAACACCCATTTGCATCCAATAGGTTTCTGTCCTTCAGGCAAAGGCACCAAGTCCCAAGTTTTATTCTTCTCCAAATAAGCCATCTCATCTTCCATGGCCTCCTTCCAGGAACCTGCATCTTTCATGCCCATAGCCTCTGCCATAGTTCTAGGCTCATCAGTGTTAGTAAGCAAGGCAAAAGCACAACTAGAATCAAGCAATGAATAACCAAACCTATCAGGTTGCTTCCTTGTTTGTGTAGACCTTCTCAAGGGCTGAGGTTGAGGTTCTACTTCTTATAAGATTTCAGAGCTGCTAGAGCTCTCCTCATCATTAGGTCTCATAGGGTCTATCAATTTAGTCTTCTCAGGGGTAGAAGGAAATTGAACCACATCCTCTTTATTTTCTGTATGTTTTGGATGTAGAACAATGGAAGAAGGTTTTAGCTCTCTAAAGATAACACTTCTACTATACAACACTTTTTCAGCCACAGGGTCCCAAAGCTTGTATCATTTCACACCGACACCATAGCCAATGAAAATACACTTAATAGCCTTGTTCTCCAATTTTGACCTTTTCTCCCTAGGCACATGTGCATATGCCTCAACCAAAAACATGAAGATGTCTAACTGAAGGCTTCTTACCAGACCACACCTCCATAGGTGTCTTACCAACAAGAGATGATGTAGGAGAACTATTTACTAGGTAGCAAGCAGTGGCTACAGCTTCAGCCCAAAACTTTTGTTCAAGACTTGCTCCACTAAGCATACTCCTAGTCTTCTCCATTAGTGTCTTGTTCATCCTCTCTGCAACTTCATTTTTCTACAGGGTGTATAGAGTTGTTTTATTTCTTTCGATCCCTTACTCTTTATAGAAATTATCAAACTCTACTGAACAAAACTCACCATCGTTATCAGTCCTCAAACACTTAATCTTTTTACTAGTCTAATTCTCAACCAAATCTTTAAACTCTTTGAACCGACTAAAGACTTTAGACTTGCTTCTGAGAAAATAAATCCATGTCCTTCTACTGTAATCATCTATGATAGATACAAAATATATAGATTTAGAAATTGAAGGAACACTAATAGGACCAAACACATCAGAATGAATAAGGTCCAACACACTAGAAGACTTGTGAGAACTAGAGTAAAACTGAACACGGTTTTGCTTTCCATATATACAATGTTCGCAAAAGTTAAACTTGAGATTACAATCATTTAACCCCTCAATGAGGTTTTTATTTTTTAGGGTTCTAAGACCCTTCTCACCAATATGGCCAGATCTCATATGCCATAACATTGTCTTTTTAGCGAGAAGCTTAACCTCCAAAGCATGAGCACCCTTGGGTACCCAAAATGCACTACCATCAAAATTTGTTACAACAAACTTTTTCACTGTCGGTTCCAATGATGGGGATGAAGTGACTAAAACTCTTTTCTTCAAGTCAAAAGAACTATTGCACTGTGAAGTGCATGCCTCCAGCTAAAACAAAGTACCTCTCCGAGTACCCTTCACAAGCACCATAGATCCTCTAGTCATCTTGCATATGTCCTTCGAAAAGACAACCTACACACATGCATCATTCAACTTACTTATAGAAAGTAGGTTCCATGCCAAGCCTTGGATGTGCATGACCCCAGTGATCCCCTTCACTTGTCCATTAGGGAATCAGATTGAGACTCTTCCACGACCAACAATCTTCAGATGAGAATTGTCACTGAAGTACACTCTTCCACCATCAAACTCTTCATACTTCATGAACTAGCTTCAATGTGAGGTCATGTGGAATGGTGCACCATAATCAATCAACCACACATCATTAGATGCATGGGTGGAAAGGGTTGCGATGAAGGCATCTGTATCATCTTGTGACTTGTCAGAATTTGAGTCTGGGATATTCTTCTTCTTTTTCTTTTCCTCTTTGCATTCCTTTCAGAAATGCCTAGTTTTTCCACAGTTCCAACAGAGAGCCTTAGACTTCCCAGGAGATTTGGATCTCCCATGGGATTTGGATCTACCCTTCTTAGCTTTCTTGTCCCTCTTTTTCCCTTTCTCTTTGGGTCTTCCACGAATTGCAAGAGCCTCTTTTGCTACTTTAGAAGACTTTCTCTGCATTTCTTTAGATAGTAGTGAAGATACGACTTCATTGATTTTGAAAGTGGATATGGTGCTCCCAATAGCCATAACAAGATGATCCCATGAGTCTGGCAAAGAACAAAGCAAGATCATGCAGTGATCCTCTTCTTCCATCTTCACACCAATGGAAGTCAATTGTGCAACTAACATGTTGAAAGCATTTAGATGATTTGCAATAGATCCTCCATCCTCAGAGAATACAACTTCTTTCTCAGAAAAAACTTGTTCACCAGGGATTTGGCCTGATAAACATCTCCCAACTTCTTCCAAATATCTTTCATGGTCTTCTCCACATGGACATTTAATAGGACAGAATCAGCTAGATTGAGTCTTATGAGACCCTTAGCCTTCTGATCTTTGAGATCCCAATCAGCTTGTGCCATTGTAGTTGGTTTTACATCGGAAGCGGTTTCCCATAGGTCTCGATCAACAAGCATGTCTTCCATCTTAAGTTTCCATAACTCAAAATTTGTGTCATTAAACTTCTCCACCTCTAATCTTCTAGATGTGTCTGCCATCTCTTTCCTACAACAAGATTACAGAATACTCTACATAGACTCCCACTCAATCTAAGATGAGCTCAAAAAACCCCTACCCAACAACTAGGACCAAAGGTGATCAAGCTTTGATACCAACTAAAAGGAAGCTAGGTGTGCAAAAATTGCTTCCTACACTAATCTAATGAGGAGAGATGAGTGCAAATTCTTTTTAACCTTTACAATTACAGTGTTATTAACCCAACAATAGAGATTTGCAGCAATACACATACACACAAAAAGTAGATAGAAAAGAGAGAGACAAGATATACGTGGGGAAAACCCTTATGGGGTGATCCCACAATACTGGGTTACACTTTTTGGCCAAAGTTGACATTGAAATGAACATTTTGAAAAAAATCTTCACTTTCAGACACCTATAGTTGCTAAATTGTGAGGAATTTGAAGATGATGTAAACTAGTGATTTGTCACATTTTGTCTGTAGATTCTAAGTATATATTTTTTAAAAATTTTGGAATCAAATTGAATTTCTTTTTCCATCTCCTTCAATAACTAGTTTTTAATAGTAAACACCATTTTTTAAGAGTGATGTGTACTCTGTAAAACATAACTTTTTTTCTACGAAGGATAAAATTTTAATCTTTTTGAATTTAGATTTTTAACTACGATATCTAGAGGATGAATTTGGTTTCATAATGTTTTATTGAATATTTTTCTTTTAATTAACTTTTGAAGTCAAACTAATGACTATTTAGACATAGGTGTATTGTGTAAAGCATAACTTGTTTTGTATGTATCGGAATTCAATTTTTTTTTGTTGGATCAAGGACATGAATACCAAGAGGATAGATATTTTTTATGATTTTGTTTTGGTAATATACTTTTTTTCCACATGTGCATAATAGAGAGCTTGATTTTTGGTGAAAAAACTATGTTTAATTAAACTAAAAAATAACAATTATAATAAAACCACAGTATATCAAAATTATACTTGATAGAAAGTTTGTTTTGAGGACTATAATCCTCTAGATGGGTTTGTCAAGTTGCTTCCATTTTGATCCTCAACCTGAGATTCTAAACCCAAAAATTTGCATAAAATTGCAGCTAGAGAGGGGCAAGGGAAAAATAACAGGGTTCGATTGAATGGGTGTTCTAACGAACGCCCCATAACCCATTTGATCAAATTGGGGTTTGATCAAACCTACATTCAATCAAACTCACCTATTTAAAAATAAAAAAATCATAGTGGGGGGTACGATCGAACCCCCTATTTAAAAACAAAAAAGATTATAGCAAGGGGGTTTGATTGAACCCCCTATTTTATTAATTAAAAAATCATATTGGGGGACGAGGGGTTCGATCGAACCCCCTCAATGACTTGGGATGACATAGTGTTCGATCGAACAGGGAGGTTCAATCAAACACCCCCATTCGATCGAACCTGGTCATTTTTGTTTTTTGAGGCACGGGCAATTTTGTGTCGTCAAAAAAATTGTAACCCACTATTGTGGGATCACCCTACAGGTAAAAAACCCCACGCTCCAAAACACAACTCAAATGTATTATCTAAACAATGAAGTTTACAACACAGTTACAGAGCCAATGCTCTTGCAGGAGTCTTCGACACTCGTATATGGAGATATTCTAGTAGCATAACAATACCTGTCAATCACACAATACATCTCCTCTCCAAGCACCTGTTTAAATAGAAGTTACAAGGCAAAAATGGACCTTTCTTGAGATGGGCATCCAACTTGGCCTCATGGACCAAAACCCATGCCTAGGGACACTTGTCCAACACTACAACATGGTCATGACACTTGTCACATCACCCCATCCCAAAATGGTCACCTATTCCCAAGTTAGGCAATGACAGATGTTCTTACACATCTTATGACTATCATAGAATCCATCATTACTAACAACTCTTACAACTGTATGATAATCTGTCATAACTACCTAAAAATAGCATATTCTCTTACAGCACATCATCACTCTCCTTGGGGCACCCAAAGATGCCTTCTTCCAAGATGCCCTGTGACACATGTCTTCACCTATCATAGAACATTCCATTTATGACTCTTACGCGTCATAGATTCTGTCATAGCAGTCTATCATAACCGTTTCGGTCAAGATTCACTTACACACTATTCAAAGTGCTAACACATGGAAAAATACCTCTACCACTAAGTGGGACGCCTATCTCCTCATGTGAGGACAAACTTACATGTGGTCACCTTCCACGTAGGATGACACATCACCATGCCAACTCCCACAAGATGACGAAATGGGACTTGCATCCAAAATACATTAATAGGCAATAAATAAATAAACACAATTAATTAATACAAGAAATTACCAAGGTTGAGACACCTTAATTTCCAACACTATATAGGAGCTTGCCTTAGTCAAGCCTCATTTTTGGTATTCCTACCTCAACAATAGCCAGAGATAAAGATTTGCAAAAGTGTGTCCAAATCTAAACAAGTGTATGCAAAAATATCAAACCCTAGATGTCTCAATCAAGGGAAGATCAATAACTTGCTTCAATTTGATAAACACATACAACTTCACCTCAAGGAGATGAAAACAAATGAAGACTTGCATGAACAAGAAGGTGAATCAACAATGTCGGCAGAGGATCTCCAAGCTTGATGTTGGAGGCTTCAACCCTTCTCTTGATCATGCAAAGGGTGTACAAACCCTAGGAAGAGCAAGATAGTCTTGATTCCTAATCTCCATCCATTATCTCCATGATAGAAAATTCAAATAACTTTCAAGAGCTTTAACAAGTCACTAATCTTCAATGGCAATTTTAGCAGAGTTTTGGTTTAAAGCTTGCATAAAATTGTGTGTGATAAAATGATTTTCAAATGTCTTTTTATATCTAGATTTAGGGAAATTTAAATTTTGAAATAATGTCTTGATATCGTGCAAAAACCTTGAATTTGAAAACGGAATCCTGAGGAGCATGGAGGGAGCTGACACCTTGCCAAAATTTAAAATCCTAAAAAATGGGGTAGGACTAGGGCGTGGGCGTCCAAGTCCATGCCCCCATTTTCCAACCAGATCTACATTTTGGGGGTCTCAGGGACCCATAGTCCAAATCCTCTTTCCAGGTTCTATCAAAAGTTATATCAGAAAATGAATATTTTGCAACTAGGTACTAGCCAATTAGGGTTTTGGGAAGGCCAAAAACAAAGAGGTTGAGAGGTCACCAAAGGAGAGGAGCTAAACCAAGGGAAATTGTACCATTCCATACAAGAGGACAATTTCTAATGTAACAGGCGGCAATCCTTTAGGTACATTATCTGATATGATATCTTCATATTCTATTAGCAACTCAATTATCTCCTCTGGTTGTGATTCTTCAGTCTTTAGATTTTTAGGCTTCTTAGGGATAAAAGCATAACACATATTCTCATGTATCAAACCATCTAGAAATTTCCTTCCATCTACCAAATAGATTCTAGCATTCCCACACACTTCACTCTTAGGATCATCTTCCAAAGGAATTAAGTTATTCTCTTTCCATTTGATGTTATAGTATATGTATTCTTTCTCCCATCATATATAGCTTTCCTATCATACTGCCATGGTCTACCCAACAAAATATGGCATACATCCATAAGCATAATATCACACAATACTTCATCATGATAAGATCCATTATGAAATTTCACCAAACATTGTTCACTCACTAGTACCTTATGATCATCCTAAATCCATGCTATCTGATATGTCTTAGGGTGTTTCAATCTCTCCAACTTCAGCTTAGTCACCATCTCCTCTGAAACTAAATTATCTGATCTACCACTATCAAATATAACTTTAAAACATTTACCTCCTGATTTGCATCTGGTTATGAACAAACTTTTCCTCTGCGGTGGTTCTTCACTTGTCTCTGCTTGAAATAGTGCTCTCCTCATGACAAGTGATTCTCCTTTCTTAGGTTTACCAACTAAACTAGGTGATCCGACATGTTCTTCCACATAGGCTGCTCTTCCACTATTCTTTATCTTCTTGCTTGTACTCCCTTGATTACATTCAAATGCTCTATGTCCTTCACCTCCACACTTAAAATAGGTTTCTCTAAATGTTCTCCTATCAGGTCCTCTTCCATCTCTCTTGTATCTATCACTCCTATATGAACTAGGGTTTCCTCTATAGTAGAAAGTTTTGTCATCTCTTTGGTATGTATTGTTGTCTCTGTCATCCTTCTTGAATGTGCTCTCTTGTCTGTTCTTCTCTGCATATGATCTCTCTCCTCTAAAAAATGTTCTACCTCTCTGAAATTTACCTCATCTTCCTCTCTATCTCTACTCATGGTTCTTGTTCAACTTTTCTTCAACTTTCAGGGCAAACAGATATGCTTCTTTCAATGTTGTCATCCTCACCAGACTTAGTTTTTCTTGAATGTTCAACCCCAGTCCATTGATGTATCTAGCCACTTTTTCCTAGCTTGCTTCACTATGTCCTATTCTTATGATCATCTTATGAAATTCTTTAGTGTACTCCTTCACAAATTTCTCCTTTTTGTCTCAGGTTCTGTAATCTTTTCAATAATTCCAACTCATAGTCAGTAGGTACAAGCCGATTCTTCAACTTTGTCACCATTCTATCCCACTTTATAATCTTCTCTTGTCCTCTTCTATTTCTATCCATCTAAACTTATTTTCACCATATAGCAGCATGTCCTTTCAACTTTGTCTCTACAAATTTTACCTTCTCTAGATCTTCAATTTCTTCATACTCAAAGTATTCTTCTAGGTCATTTATCTGGAATCAATCAGCTATTCATGATTCAAATTTCTCGTGTAATTTGGTACGTAAACTCTACGTGTTTTCCCAATCTTTGAAATAGCTTGCAACATTTTGACTTGATCTGATTCTTCTTCTTCTTCTCCTAGGGTTTTGCCATTTTGATCGGTGGATTGAAATTCTTCATCATCATCACTTTTAACATTAGGTTGAGGTGTAAGTCCTCTTCTCTGATCTTCTTCAACAACATCCAATCAAAATCACATCATTTTCATCATTTCCATCATCTCATCCATTCTTCTATCCATACTACTAATAGTAGGTATTCTCCTTGGCGACATCTCTTCCTTAGATCAAGTGTAACTACCTCAAATTCAGCGATCGGGCTACAAGGTGACAACTTCCTCACAATTGGTGATCGGTTGACACCACAAGTAGTCTTCCTTGGCTTCAGTGATTTGTTCTCAACAAAATCTTATGGAATTCCTAATAGACTTAGGGCAGACAACTGAGAGGGGGGGTGAATCAATTGTACAAAACTTTACTTTCAATTAAACACTTAACTCCACTTTGTAATTTAGCAGCATAATAATAAATCAATCATGGAAACATGATGCAATGAGTCAAGAGTAGAAACACATTAACACAAGAAACACCAAGATTTTGACGTGGAAAACCTAGTTAAGGGAAAAACCATGGGGTGATTAACCCAAGATTATATTCTCTATTAGAAGAATAGAAAGAACAAAATAGCACATGCCAATTAGGGCTCACTGCCCGAGCACACTGCTCACAAGAGGCTCACTGCCTACAAGAGACACACTGTCTACAAAATAATAAGTATCACCTACTTGAACTGGAAAATAGCATCTTCACCATGCTTGAATCAGTTCCATTTAAGCCCAATATTTCTACTTTGCCTTTCACTCTCCTCCTCGCTACCACACACTCATCTCCACAAGAACACATTTGAAATGACTTTACAATCCCTTATTTATACAAGGCATCAACTTAGGAATAATCATCTAAGTCAGAAAACAACTACAAGAACATCGATAGGATGTGTAACTCATCAGGTCGGCCAGTCTCATGAAGAACATCATCATCTAGAAGTCATTCTTCAATTGCGAGCTCTAACTCCAATGCGGACCACCAAAATGAACTGGACATGATCCAAAGACCTCCACAAGCTTCCCTGAATCACCAAGAACATCCACACTTCATCTGCTTACTGAAATCCTTCTCTCCTTCATCCAGAACCTCAAGAACACAATCTGTCATCATTGTCATAAAGGAATAGATGCTTGCAGACCTTCAAACCATGAACCAATCGAGTTGATACTTCGAAAGGACTTCTTCAACACTCCCTCAAATCCACAGAACAAGATAATGCATTTCTGGATCTCACCGGACCTTTTTGTATCACTTTATCACCTCTGAACACCTACCGAAACCAGTTTTACTTGAATGACAACAACTTCTTCAGATCTTCATGCGGGCCTCTTAAATCTCTACTAGATCACCTTAAGACACATATCTACAAACCCTTTGATCCACATTCTCTGATCCTCATCCTATCTTGAACCTTTACCTTACTGTTATCACTATTCTTCACTGTTCCTAATTGAGACTAATTTTCTCAATATCCTCAGCACACAACTCATCCAATCCTTATCATTAATGCAACAGGAGTATGTTGACATCAATGACAACACCAGTTAGACCCATACTTGCAATAATCTACCCCTTTGTCATTGATGGCAACATATGATGTGTAAAACTATTTTGATCATCAAGACAAGAACTTCTCCTTACTATCACAACTCCCCCTATCAGCAACAACCATTCACATGTCTTCTCTCCCTTTACTGATCCCCCTTTGATCAGCAACCACTTGTTTTTCACATGTCTTCTCTCCCCCTTTGACATCAATGGCAAAGGCCACATACTTGCAATTTCACCACTTCAGAATCATACCTGCTGCTCCCCCTAAGTAGCAGCTCCCTATCATCAATTTGGACCACAAGATATGACTGTGATATCCACCAGACTAATGCACATCAGTGCACCTTAGTTCATCACCAGAGCGGCAAGAACCCCTAACTTCTCCCTGAGATACTCAAAAGAGTCCTTAGCTAGAGGTTTAGTAAAGATATCTGCAATGTGATCCTTGGAAGGAACAAACTCCAATCTAACTTCATTCTTGTTCACTTTCTCTCTCAAAAAGTGAAACTTGATGGATATGTGTTTAGTCTTTGAATGCATCACTAGATTCTTAGATATATTTATTGCACTTGAATTATCACAGAAAATTGTGATAGGCTCCTCATACTCCACTCTTATGTCTCTTAGCATTTGGTTCATCCACAAAACTTGAGTGCAACTACCTGCTACTGCAATATATTCTGCTTCTATAGTGGACAGAGATATTACCTCTTGTTTCTTACTCAGCCAAGAAACCAATATCTTCCCCAAAAACAATGCTCCACCACTGGTACTCTTCCGGTCATCCACATCTCCTGCCCAATCTGCATCAGTATATGCATGAAGAGAGAAATCACGATCTCTAAGATACCACAGACCATACTCAACTGTCCCTTTTAGATATCTAAAAATTCTCTTGATTGCCATGACACGAGATTCTCTAGGATCAGCCTGGAATCTAGAAACAAGACCAATAGCCTGCATAATGTCTGGTCTAGTTTGAGTAAGATACAACAGTCCTCCAATCATTGACCTATACATTTTCTAATCAGCCTTAGGAGAGTCATCATCTTTGCTCAATTTACATCTAGTTGCCATGGGAGTATTTATTGGTTTTGAATCTTCCATCCCAAATTTCTTCAACAATTCTTTCACATATTAGGTCTGAGAGATGAAAATTCCTTTCTTTGTTTGAGTGATTTGTAGACCCAAGAAGAAATTCATTTCCCCAAGCATAGACTTCTCAAATTTACTTTTCATTTGATTTGCAAAGGTTTTACACATACTATCTCTTCCTCCAAAGATGATATCATCAACAAACACTTCAACAATCAAGATGTTCTCATGATCAATTTTGAAATATAAATTACTGTCAACAGCACCTTTGTTGAAACCAATCTTCAAAAGATGCTTATCCAATTATTCATACCAGGCTCTTGGGGCTTGCTTCAGTCCATACAGTGCCTTCTTCAACTTGCAGACCATATCACCATGATCAGACAATTGAAATCCATCCGGTTGCTCAATGTACACTTCTTCTTCCAAGTCACCATTCAGGAAGGCAGACTTGACATCCATCTGATATACCTTGAAATCTTTGAAGGCAGCAAATGTAAGAAATAATCTAACTACTTCAATTCTCTCCACCGGAGCAAAGGTTTCTTCAAAGTCAACTCCTTCTATTTGAGAATAGCCCTTGCAGACCAATCTGGCTTTATTTCTGATTACTTCACCAACTTCATTCAGTTTGTTCCGGAAGACCCATTTGGTTCCAATCACATTCTTATTTCTAGGTCTGGGAACAGTATCCCAAGTGTGATTTTTCTCAATTTGCATCAGCTCTTCCTCCATTGCTTTAGTCCAGTTTTCATCATTGCAAGTTTCATTCACTATCTTAGGTTTAATCTTCAAAATGAGACAATACTTATTTCAATCTTGAGCAATACTCCTTTTAGTTTGTACACCTTTGCTTTTGTCACCTATGATCTGATCTTCAGAGTGGTTCAGTCTTACATACCTTGGAACTTTGGGAATTTCTTGCACTTCTAATTCTTGATCAGGCTCATTAAAACTCATCTCTTCTTCTTGATTTACCAGATTAGTTTGAATCTGACTTTTAGAAGAGGCTTGGGCTCCTTGAGTCAGAACATCATTCTAGTCATCTTCATCATATTCATAAAACCTTGAGGGTTTTTCAATTCCTTCATCAACCTTCACATTTGTACTTTCTATTATCTTTCTCAGTCTCTTGTTATAACACTGGTATGCTTTGCTTTGAGTAGAGTAATCCAAGAATATTCCTTCATCACTTCTAACATCAAACTTTCCTAGATCTTCATCTCTTTTAATGTAACATTTGCTACCCAAAACTCTGAAATACCTCACAGTAGGAGTGATGCC
This sequence comes from Cunninghamia lanceolata, assembly GCA_027924645.1. Lineage (NCBI taxonomy): Eukaryota > Viridiplantae > Streptophyta > Pinopsida > Cupressales > Cupressaceae > Cunninghamia > Cunninghamia lanceolata. The sequence continues at coordinate 1,465,475 of BSBN01000550.1, forward strand.
AAACCAAAGTTCATAAGGAGTCTTACCGATATTGCTTCTGATTTGAACTCGATTGAGAGTATAAACTGTAGTGCTGACAGCTTCTCTCCAATAGATCTGAGGAACATTTGCTTCCATCATCATGGTCCTAGATGCTTCCTGGATGGTCTAGTTCTTTCTTTCCACTACTCCATTCTGCTGTGGAGTCCTAGGAGCAGACAATTGTCTCTTTATTCCATGCTTATCACAGAATTCTATGAACTCACCAGATGTGAATTCTCCACCTCTATCAGACCTCAGACATTTCAATTTTAATCTAGTTTCGTTCTCTACCATAGCCTTGAATATTTTGAATTTCTCAAGAGCTTCTAATTTCTCTTTCAGAAAGGTTACCCACATCATCCGGGAATAGTCATCAATTAGTAACATGAAGTATCTATCACCTTGCACACTCCTGATTCTTGCTGGACCACAAAGATCAGTATGAACTAAGTCCAATAACCTGGTAGAGGACAGTTCCTTACTCTTGAATGTGATTCTACTCAGCTTACCTAACTGACATTCTTTGCATAGGCTATTAGCAGGCTTCACCAATTTTGAAAGATCTCTTACAACCTGAGTGTTGCTTATCTTGATGATGTTATCAAAATTCACATGACACATCCTCCTATGCCATAACCAACTCTGATCAACTTGAACAAATAAGCAACTTTTACCAGTACCAACCAAATGAAAGATATTACCTTTTGTTTGAGTACCAGATGCAATCTCTGTTTTGGAACTTTCAAAGATCTTGCATTTTCCATTCTTGAATAAGAGGTCATAGCCTTTATCCACCAACTGTCCAACACTAAGAAGATTCTGCTTCAAACCTTCAACATACAGTACATTACCAGTTTTGTTCCTTCCATCAAAAGAAATAGTTCCTCTACCTCTGATTCTACCGACAGAATTATCACCAAACTTTACCACTCATCCTTCATACCTCTCCAAATATATGAACTTATTTTTGTCACCTGTCATATGGTGGGAGCATCCACTGTCAATGACCCAATCATCCTTCTCTTCAACTTGGGCAGCTAGAGCTCTTTCCACAGTCTTATGATTGACAGGTACAGAGGAAATTGGATCTTCTTCCTTGATGGCAATGAACACCCATTCATTTCCAGATTTGTTTCCTATCTCTGATTCATCATCTGTTACTCCTTCATTATCATCATCTTCATGTACATAGTAACAGTTCTTTTGGAACCTTGGCTTGTTAGGATTTTGTCTTGAAAACCTTTTCGGACACCTTGAGGCAAAATGACCAATCTTATTGCAGTTAAAACACTTAAAAGGCAATTTTCCTTCATACTTACCAGATCCTCTTAGCAGTCTTTTTGCAATAAGGGCTTCAAGATGAGCAGTTTCAGCTTCTTCTTCTTCCAAGTCTTTTCTTGCTTTTTCATACCATGATAGTTTCCTTGAAGAGTTCTCTCCTAGATCAAACCTTTGTTTTCCTTTTACAAAGGCACTGGCTTTGAATGCAGATTTAGTCTTAGGAGAGGCATCTCCAAACTCGGTCATTTCAAATGTAGCTAATTTACTAGCCAATTGATCTCTTGTGACAGTTGTATAAGCTCTGAATTCTTCAATGGCAGCAGCCTGATTTTATAAGAAGCAGGAAGGGATCTAAGAATTTTACCAACAATCTCATATTCATCCAAGACTCCACCAGCATTTCTAATTCCACAAACAAGTTCATTTACTCTTGGCATAAAAGTAGAGATATTTTCATCTTCTCTCATCTTCAAGGTTTCAAATTTTCCTTTCAGACTTTGTAGCCTTGCATATTCAACATACTTGTCTCCTTCATGCAGAAGTTTCAGTTTTTCCCAAATCTCAAAAGCAATTGGTAGGTCAATAACATTTGAGAGCTCTGAATCAGATAATATGCTTTGAAGAGATTCTATAGTCCACAGATTATTTTTAGCATCTATAATTTCATTTGGGGCTTTCAGACCACCCTGTGGAGGTGTATACTTTGTTGTAACCATGGTCCAGTATGCCATTCCCATACATTGCAAGTGACATTTCATGCGACCTTTCCAAAGATTAAAATTGGTTCCATCAAACTTCAGACTATCCTTCTTGTAAGACATCATTCTAGATCTCCTCAAGCGGTTAAGCTCCTTTTAGAGGAACTTGGCTCTGATACCAATTGTTAGACTTAGGGCAGACAACTGAGAGGGGGGGTGAATCAGTTGTACAAAACTTTACTTTCAATTAAACACTTAACTCCATTTTATAATTTAGCAGCATAACAATAAATCAATCATGGAAACATGATGCAATGAGTCAAGAGCAGAAACACATTAACACAAGAGACACCAAGATTTTGCTGTGGAAAACCCAGTTACGGGAAAAACCACGGGGTGATTAAACCCAAGATTGAATTCTCTATTAAAAGAATAGAAAGAACAAAATGGCACATGCCAATTAGGGCTCACTACCCGAGCACACTACTCACAAGAGGCTCACTGCCTACAAGAGACACGTTGTCTACAAAATAATAAGTATCACCTACTTGAACTAAAAATAGCATCTTCACCATACTTGAATTAGTTCCATTTAAGCCCAATACTTCTTCTCTACCTTTCACTCTCCTCCTCGCTACCACACACTCATCTCCACAAGAACACATTTGAAATGACTTTACAATCCCTTATTTATACAAGGCATCAACTTAGGAATAATCATCTAAGTTAGCAAACAACTACAACATCCGCAGGATGTGTAACTCATCCGGTCGGCCAGTCTCATGAAAAACACTATCATCCGGAAGTCATTCTTCAATTGCAAGCTCCAACTCCAATGCAGACCACCAAAATGAATTGGACATGATCCAAAGACCTCCACAATCTTGCCTAAATCACCAAGAACATCCACATTTCATCTACTTACTGAAATCCTTCTCTCCTTCATCCAAAACCTCAAGAACACAGTCTGTCATCACTATCATAAAGGAATAGATGCTTGTGGACCCTCAAACCATGAACCAATCGAGTTGATACTTCAAAAGGACTTCATCAACACTCCCTTAAATCTACAGAATAGGATAATGCATTTCTAGATCTCACCGGACCTTTCTGTATCACTCTGTCACCTCTGAACACCTACCAGAACCAGTTTTACTTGAATGGAAACAACTTCTTCAGATCTTCATGTGGACCTCTAAAATCTCTACTAGATCACCTTAAGACACATATCTACAAACCTTTAATCTGCATTCTCTAATCCTCATCCTATCTTGAACTTTTACCTTACTATCATCACTGTTCTTCACTGTTCCTGATTGAGACTAATTTTCTCAATATCCTCAGCACATATCTCATCCAATCCTTATCATTAATGCAACAGGAGTATGTTGACATCAATGACAACACCAATTAGACCCATACTTCCAACAATTCCTTCACCAATTTTGTTTACTTTGCTCCCAAAAGATTTGAACTTCACTCTGATACCACTTGGTACAATCATGACTAGGAAGGTCTACAAAGTGAACAGTCCAAACCATGCAGCAAGAGTAAACACAACAAAAACAACTCAAAGATAAGATGTAAATGAAGATTCAGTCATTTAGTATATCATAGATTCAAAATACAAATAGGTCAGCAACATGTGAGCTTACAATTAGGGCTCACAGGCCTAATTCCATAGTTACAGTATATGCGCAAGATATGACTTTCAAGCACCTTACAAAAGAATTCAAACTACCAAACTATCTCTATGTGATTCACTACTTTGCAATTCATCTATTGCATGACTATATATCATCTCTAAAACACAAGATTCCTCCACGTCGTCCAAGGATGATTACAAACTCTGATGAAAGAGATGTAACGTGTGTACATAGATAGATTTGACCTAAATAGATGGGAATCCTCTGCAAGTGAATGGAATAGCATGCGGATCTTAGGGAAGGTCAACCATGATCCAAAGTTCCTTGAATGATGTGTCATTTAGCTCTGTAAGTCATGAAATGCTCCGCAGGTCTTCTCCTTTAGCTAATCATCTGAGACTATTAGTGTTAAGGGAAAATTGGAGAAAACATGAATAATCAATATATCAATATCAATAATACCCAAAACTCAATGAAAAGGGAAATAATCAAGATCAAACAAACAAAGATGAAAAACATTTGCAAACCTCAATACTTCATAGCTTCCATTGGTTGCCTATCTCAATCAATCTTGCATGTATGAATAAGGCCCTCAGAGAGTGCACTTCCTTGCTATTTCAAGACTGTCAATGGAGAATGGCCATGATAGTGCTTTGTAATGAAGATGAGCTTCACAACAAGGGTAGTGATATGGTGACAAGTTGATCGCAAGCAAAAGGAATGATGTGGGTGTCAAAGGCGCTCTGTAATTCCTGCAGAGTAACAATACTAAAAGTTTGGATAAATGAGATGGAAGAATAAGGTTCAATTTATAGAGTTGGGAGAGAGAAGATCAACGGTATAGAAAGAATGAAAAGATCAACAGTTGAGAATGGTTGAGGAATGTGCACGAATAAGAAGAAGACATGTGTCTTGCTATATTTTGCATGAGAGGAATTAATAAAATAGAAGAATGAGTTAACTAAAGAGATTAAATCAATTAAAAGAATAGATCAATTAGTTAAGAGAATAGAACTAGAGAATAGAAATTGCATGAGGATGAGAAGATATTTTAGCTCAATTAAATATTTAGAATATTCAATTGCATGTGCACAAGGATTGAATTATATTTAGAGATAACTCAATTTAGAAGAAATAGACAACTTAAATAAATATTTGATTTATTTTAAATTTAGAGAAGATATTATTAGAAGAAACAATTACATAATTGGTATTATTTAATTTAGAATGAATTTGGAAGAACTAATTAAATAATTGGTATTATTTAATTTGTTGGAGGAATTAGAAGAATTTTAATTAAATAAATGATTTTATTTAATTGTTGGAAGAATTTCAATAAAATAAATAAATTTGTTTATTTATTTATTGATAGAGGAATTAGACTTAAATAAATATTAAAAATATTTATTTGGACAGAGTCGTGTCATTTTTAGGTGTATACATTTTTCCCCTCTTTGATGCAATGCAGTTTATGGCGTTGCTTCAAAGAATAAGAATTTTCTGATAATGATACATGCCCCAGTTTGCCCCTGGTACAAGTTATGATGATAGGATGCCCCCTCAGGAGATTGGATGGGAAGAAAGTAGAAGGGCATGAGACAGACAATCTCACAATGAAGAAGAGGAGAAATAGGTTAGGGTGAAGAAAAAGTTGAATGATATGTGATGCAAGATAAAATGATAACACACACAAGCAAGCAAGTATGCACAAATGATACAAGAACAAACAAGGTATTGGCATTATCAAGAGGTAAACCAATGATTGATTGATAATGATAGATAAAAGTGTTGTCATGGCTGGGAATGATGGATCCCTAAAGTAGCACAAAGGATAGTGTTGTCATGGTGGGGAATGATAGGTCCCTAGAGCAACATGATAGTGTCTGGTTTTTAGGAAATGAAATGTGTCATGTAAGACACATGTGTTTGTCTGATTTCGACAATGCAACGTCTTGTATAAGACAATAGATTGATTATAATTGATTGAGTTGGTTTAAAACCAGACAAGGATCAAGACCACTGATTATGATTGGATCATTTGACAAGATTGACTTGACTTGATTGATATGGATTAAGGATAGACTCGCATTTGGATCACTACTCAGATTGACAGCACAAGGATGAAAGATATGATGATAGATAGAAATTTGATCGATAGAAGAAAATAGGAATGAAGGAATCACAAGATTTTATTTGCAAACATTGATACTCTGCATTTTGGATCTTTATTGCATGGGATATGTGAAATGTAAATGGATATGGATACATATATGAGATACAATTGGATATGTTATGGATATGGATATGGAATGCAATTGGATACGGTATGGATATGGATATGGAATGCAATTGGATATGGTATGGATATGGACATTTATCATCTTGATATTGCGAGTATTTTGAAGTGCTTATTTCATCATTGGGCGATTTAAAATGTTGTAAGAAAATACAAGCATCTAGGTATAATTGAACTAAGATGACCTGAGTATCACTTACATGGATTTTGATTTAGTAAATTAATACAAGCATCTAGGTATAATTGAACCAAGATGACTTGAGTATTTATTGCGTATCAATAGAGAAGGATTGCCCCCATTCATGTTAGACCTCTGAAGTCCTCGATGATCCTTTTTCTGATCATGTCTTTAGATAATTCATCACATTACTAAAGTTTAATCCACAAACAAGGAACAAAGAAAATAATCATGCCCCCCATCATAGCATCTCTAGCTTTTGGCATCCTCGAGTAGCATAGGAAGACATGATAACAAAAATCAAGACTCTATAAGTTAATCTGATCACAAACACAAAACATTCTTGCATTTAGATGTGTTTTTCTTTCCATAATTTGGATAGAATCAGTTTGAGTGCTTTAGGTACTTTCTTGCTTTGCTTTGGATAGGTTGATGCTTTGCGTCAAGATTTTTGCTTGAAAGCAGGTTTTTGCTTACACTTTCTTGCCTTGTGAAAGGTTCCACAATCCTTATTGGTGAGACAGACCTTAAGGGACTGACCTATTGCCTCGGGGGCTCATTATTAAATGGCCTTGCCTACGTGATGACGCAGAGGCAACATAGTTTGGGGTGAGCCCTAATGGACCTAAGACCTAGGCAATAGAAAGTGGCATAGACTCAGATAGATAGAAGGACCAGACACGAAATAGATGGGTAAGTGGGAGCCTCAGGGGCACATTTGAGAAATGGCATTGCCTATATGATGATGCAGAGGCAACGTAGTTCATGGACTTGGACCATGCAGACACTGACGACAGACACTATGCTAGGCTGACACTATAGATAGGATACTAGATAAGACCTTGGATGACAAGGTGACAAAAGAGATAGAGTATCAAGCCATGATAGGTTATTGTGAGGTTTTTATTATGGAATAGATATGCATCGAATGGGATATGGTTGAAGGAAGAATGGACACAAGGTGATTGGTTTTGTAAAGATGGAGGAAGCGGTTTATCACAAGTAACACTTGTTTACCAGGTTTTCACCACTTGCTTTTATTTGCACGAAAGCTAAGAGTACACATGACACCTGTTTGCCAAGTTTTCATCATGATACCTATCTAAGGTGCCTGTTTGCTAGGTTTTCACCAAAGGACAATTTTTTTGTTGTTTTTTCCACTTTTTTGATTTTTTTCTAATTTTTTTATTTTTTTATTTTTTTTGCTTTTTTGATTTTTTTTGTATTTTATGCCCCCCCTTACATTGGGGTTCTCTTAGGTATAGAACCGGAGAAGGTGCATACTATTGATTGGTTCATCGAACAACTCACCTTTTGATGTTGCCAACTAATATGCTCCCAATCCATAGGCAACAATGATCACATAAGGCCCAATCTAGTTGGGTTCAAACTTGCCTTTCTTTTCCTGATCCTGTTGATTGCAAGGATTTTCTTTAAGTACTAGATCTCCAACCTTGAAGACTCTTGGACAGACTCTATGGTTGTAGCTTCATGACATCATTTACTGATATGCCTTGAGATGATTGAAGGCCTTCTGTCTCTTTTCCTCTAGCAGCTCTAGCTCTTGCAATCTAGAAATTATGTACTCTTCATCAGTTATGAGACCTTTCAATGACACCCTTAGAGAGGGTAACTTGACCTCGATGGGCAAAATGGCTTCCGATCCATAGATAAGGGCATAAGGGGTATCACTTGTGGGAGTGCGTATACTAGTTCGATAGGCCCACAGAACGAGATTGAGTTGGATGTGCCGATCACAACCAGCATCGTTAACCGTCTTCTTCAGGAGTTTCAAGATTGTTTTGTTGGATGCTTCTGCTTGGCCATTGCCTTGGGGGTAATAGGGTGTGGAGAAATGGTGTTGGATTTTGAATTTGTCACAAAGTTTTTGTACATCCTAGTTCTTGAAAGGTATTCTATTATTCGTGATAATGGATGGGGGAATTTTGTATCTATAGATGAGGTAATTGAGGATGAATGATGAAATTTGTTTAGCTGTGACGGTGGTGAGGGGAATAGCTTCAATCCACTTGGTAAAGTATTTAGTGACGGTTATTATGAACTTGTGGTCGTTGGATGAGGGCGGGTGGATCTTACCCACAAGGTCGAGTCCCCATTAACAAAAGGGCCAAGGTGTCATTAAAGGTCTCAGCTCTTGAGCTGGTGCATGTATCAAGTTTCCATGTATTTGGCATTGCTTGCACTTCTTCACAAACTGATATTAATCTATTTCCATGTTCGGCCAATAGTATCCCAAATGCATGAGTTTCTTAGCTAAAGAAAGACTACTAGAGTGTGTTCCGCAAATCCCTTCATTCACGTCTCGTAAGGCGGTTTGAGATTCTTCTCATTCTAAACATCAGAGTAAAGTACCATCCAGACCACGTCAGTATAGGGTGTCAACAATAATGGTATAACGAGAGGTTTGGCGGATGAAGGTTTGACATTGGTTTGAAGACAAGTTAGGTGGGAGGGTGTTATCCTTGAGATAAGTGTAAATCTTACCATACCAAGGTGAATCAGATCCGACTAATAGGCATATGGAGTGTGTTTCAGGAAGATCATAAGCTAGTTGTTGAATTGACTCCACCAAGAACTCGTATCGTGACTCATTCTCTGGGATTTCGAGGAGCAAGGCAATGGTTTCCATGGCATCTACCGCTTTATTTTCAATATGAGGTATCTACTCAAAGGAGATGATCACAAAGTACTCTTTAAAGTCGTCGACCATGCACTTGTATGGGATAAGCTTCTCATCTTTGGTTTGATAGTCATCATTGACTTGATTGATTACTAACTGGGAGTTGCCATAGACATGTAGCTCTTTGATTTTCCATTATGTTGCCATTTTGAGACCAATGACCAAGGCCTCATACTCTACTATATTGTTTGTGCATGGGAGTAACAGATGATAGGACTTAGGTATGGTGTCGCCGTGAGGAGTGACCAACAAGATTCCTGCCCCCAATCCATGGTTTGTATAGGATCCATCAAAGTAGAGCTTCCACAAGTGTGTTGTGATATTGAATAAGGATTCATCTGGAAACTCAAATGTCATTGGTGTGGTATCCTGTAGTGGTGCTTCTGCTAATTGATCAACAATGATTTGTCCTTTGATAGCCTTTCTGTCTACATACTCAATGTCATATCCACTTAGGAGCATTACCCACTTGGCTAGGCGACATGTTAAAGCTGTTTTGCTTAAAAGGTATTTTAGTGCATCTATCTTTGCAATAAGCTTGATTGGATGTGCTAGCATGTAATGTCATAGTTTTTGGGAGGCAAAAATCATAACAAGACATGATCTTTCTAATTGAGAGTATTGTAGTTCATAGCCCACCAATGTGTGACTGATGTAGTAGACAACTCTTTCTTTACCTTCATAATCTTGTTTTGCTAGGAGGGCCCCAAGAGCTATTGGTGTAGTAGATATGTAAAGTAACAATGGTTTTCCTTGGATAGGAGGCATCAAGATAGGTGGGTTCATAAGATACTCCTTTAGTTTGCCAAATGCCTCTTCGCATTTCTCATCCCACCTAAATGGAATGATCTTGTGTAGGAGATGACTAAAAGGTTGGCACTTATCTGCTAATTGTGATATGAACCGACAGATTGCTTGTAATTTACCCTATAGAGACTGTACTTGAGTGATATTCTTTAGCAGTGGCATTTCCATGATGGCTTTGGCTTTGGTAGGATCCACTTCGATCCCATTTGCTAATACAATGAAGCCTAAGAGCTTGCCCGAGGTGACTCCAAACACACATTTCTTTGGGTTCAACTTGACTTCGAATTGTTCTAGTCTCTGAAAGACCTCTAGCACATCCAAGTGTGATTCTCTTGTTAGTTACTTTGCAAGGATATAATCTACATAGTCCTCCATTGTGGCGTGCATCATATCATGGAAGATAGTGGTCATAGCACATTAATACGTGGCTCTTGCATTCTTTAGCCCAAATCTTATGACATTCCAGTAGAAAGTGCCCCATGGACAAGTGAAATCTGTCTTATGTTGGTCTTCTGGTACTATCCTGATTTGATTGTATACAGAGAAGCCATCCATGAGAGATAACATGGTATGCCCTACTATTAAGTCGACTATGATATATATATTTGGCAATGGAAAGTCATCCTTGTGGCAAGATTTGTTTAGATCTTAGAAATTATTGCATAATTTGACTTAGTCATTAGGTTTTGATACTAGCACTATGTTGGAGACCCACTTCAGATAGTCTATGGCTCTGATGAACCCCAGTAGTTTCTTGAGTTCTTCTTTCACTAGTAGTGTAATGTGTGGATGCATCTTTCTAAGTTTCTGTTTGATTGGTTTCACTCTCAGATCTAGTGGAAGATGATGTAGAATCAAATCTAGATCCAATCCTGGCATATCTGCATATGACCAAGCAAAGTTGACTTGCTTTTTCTTGAAGAATGGTACAAACTTAGTCTTTTCTGGTGGAGTTAGAGACTTAGCAAAGTGAATGATCTTAGGTTGTTCCTCTGTTCCAATGTTAATAGGTTCTATAGGTTCCACAAGAATTTGAGACTTCTCCTGGTGTATGTCATCAAGGAGAGTGTCAACCCTTCCATTATCAGGTGCCACAGTTGGGTTTTCACCATTGGATGCATCCTTTCTTTTAACTATTTTGGGATCTGATCCTGCCGTAAAGCAGTTTTCACCATTAGATCCAATTTTTATTTTGATATTTTTGCGACTAGAAGGCTTGGCACTCTCTCTAAAATAAGTCACGGTATTGAGCTTAATGGTGAAGCCAGCTTTATGATCTCTTATAGGGAGGTGGTCCCTAAGTTCCATCTAGTCAATGTAGGCATCATCATTTTTTAACATGTCTAGTTGCGGGGTTCCTTGTAGATCCAAGAGTCGATAAGTTCAAGATGCACAAGGGGGAGGGAGTCAGAGGATAGATATGATTTGTTGATAGTTTGAATGGATATGTGAGGGGTATTGGTAGGGATAGGGTCCAAGATGGTACTTTCCTCCAAATTATTTATTGCAATAGAACTCAAACCTTCCTCGAATCACACTCTAATGGTCTATGCATTAGCATTTGTCCCTCATGGTAGGGGCTATAAGTTTGAATGGTGTCAACTTCCTTGTCATCATAGGAGTGCTCTGTTAGTTCATCCCACTCATATTCATTGGAATCTGTGTCACTGTCCTCTTAAAGGTTATGGATCATTTCCACAAGACAAGCATTTGCTTTTGCTTTTCCCTTGTCTTTGTATCCTAGACCTTTTGTATTTCTTGCCAACGAGGATGAAGAAGGTTGAATGGGTTCTATTATTCCTTCTTTTCTTAGGCTAATGGGACCTTGTCCTTCATAACCCATTCTGTGTAAGATAGACTCACCTCACCCATAGATTTCCATTGGGAGCTTAGATGGTTCTTGTTGTGTGTTCTCTTCTTCTTCTGTGTAGAGCCATTGTAAGATATCTCTTTCCTCTATTTCATCTGATAAGGTCCCCCATTTTACAAAGGGAGTTGCAGGAGGTGCCAAAGGAGTAGATGGCTTTGGAAAATGTTTGGGTCTCCCAAAGGATCTAGGAGATAGAGGCATTTTAGATAAGTTGAGGCTGTGCTCGATGGAGTATTCCCCTACTCCTGTTTCTTTGATGGTAATTTTCTGCTCTTTGGGCTTGGATGAGGAAGCTTCGGAGGTAGAATCATGTTGTGAGGTAGGGGATGTAGAAGCTCTATTGTTGGGTATGATGTAATCAGGCTTTGAGCAGACAGAGTTGCAATGCTGAAAGGGGTCGGGATCACCTTGGATGGTGACTTTTTTTCCATTATGAGGGAATTTTATGCATTGATGGTAGGTAGAAGGCATAGATTTCATGGCATGAATGCATGGTCTACCTAGGAGAATGTTATCTTGGAAAACATCTTTTATCACCAATCCCACTTGTATTAGTATCACCACTATTCTTTTAGTAGTTCTTTCCTCTTCATCATAGGATTTAATAGTGATCTTTTTCCTTGGATCCACCGCATTTTTAGAGAACCCCAATGTAAGGACTAGCTTGAGCATGTAAATATTTAAACCAGCTCCTCCATCAATGAGGACTTTTTTGATGCGATGCTTATGGATGAAAGTGATGATATGCAAGGGTGTGTTATGAGGCTGAGACATTGAGAGATCATCCTATTCGGTAAATGATATGGTACTAGAGGAGGTTAGATTTCCTACCATGGCTTGGAACTTCTCTTGGGCCAAGTTCGTGGGTACAGTCATTTCCACTAGGGCTTTATTGAGAATCTCTTTGTGGGAAGGAGATAGACGCAACAACTCTAAGATAGAAATGTGGGCAAGAGTTTTTCACAGTTGGTCTATGACACTATACTAATGGGAGTTGGACTGAGAAGGTGACAACCTTGGAGGGAGGGTGTTCAACATGACCTTACCACTGCAAGTGATGATGCTGCAATTAGTTTTGTTGGGTCCTATTTGTTGGTTGGATGTGACCACGTTGATTTGTGGGATGTGCTCTGATATGCAGTTGATGGTGATTTTGCTTGTTGCGGTTGTTATTGTTGTTGTTGTTGTTGTTGTTGTATGGCCTGTCGTGGTTGAGAAGTGGATCCTTGTATGCCACATGTGTCTCGTTAGACTTATGTTGTTGAGCACCTACTTGATTTTGGTCAAGTATGTCCTGAATGACATGTTTGAGATGGATACAATTGTTGGTCATATGGCCTCTTCCCCTATGATACTCATAGAAATCAGTGTCTTTCCAATAGTGAGGTTTTATTTGTGGTTCATAGTCACTAATTAGTGGAGGAGTGATCTCATTGTTGGCCAATAGCTTTCTTAATGCAGATTCTTGGGACTCTCCCAACAATGTGAACTTTTTCCTAAGATTGGAGTTATACCATGGCTTTGGCTCCTAAGAGAATGTTTTGTTGGGCATGGTGTTGCTTGCCTCTCCTTTGAGAGTGAATATTAGTTGTTGTTTGGGAGCCACCACTTTGGCATCAACCACTCCATCATTGATAACATTTTTATTCTTTGTCCAAAATTTTGACTTGTCCGTAGTGTAGTTAGAGTTAGGGGTGTCCTTGTACAACTTTATTTGCCCCTTGGTGATCATAGATTTCTCGATAAATAATCTCATCTCAATGACCTTCAAAAATGAGGTAGGGCATTGAATTTAGATTTGGTAGCTTAGATCAGAGTTAAGGTTGTGGACAAACATCTCTGTTAATTGCTTCTCAACTATGTCATATGAGAATTTGCTTGCGAGTCGTCTCCACCTTTGTAAGAACGAAGTGAAGGATTTGCCACTCTTTTGCTTTGTATTGCATAGGTCAAGCATGGAGACTTCATGTTCAATGTTATATGAGAAGTGCGTGACGAACTTGTTTACTAATTCATCAAAAGTTTTAATGCCTGGTGGAAGTCGTGAGAACCACTCCATGGCTTGACTACTTAAAGATCTAGGGAATAATCTCATTAAGAAAGTTTCATTTTGAGCTGCTTCCATGCATGCAGCAGTAAATTCCCTAATGTGATCTCTTGGGTCTCCTTTCCCTTTGTACTTGTCAAACTTAGGAACTTCGAACTGAAAGGGAAAGGGCACCATGTTCAAACTTTTGTCAAAGGGGTATGGTACGATGTCTTCCAAGGATTAAGTTTTAGTGTTCATTCCTATTTTGAGATCCGTCATTTGCTGTGTTAGGCCCTCGATTTGTTTCCTCATTTCTTCCATAGGCATGATTGGGTCTATGACTTTCTTTCCTTTATCTTCACTAGTGTGGTTTTCATGAGTTTCCTCTATGGTCTCTTTTAGTTTGTTGAGATCAAAGTTAGTGGGCAGCTTAAGTCCTAGATTTGCAAGATGAATAAAGTACTTGTGAGGGTCCTCATGGAGTACTTTTTCTAGCAAGCATTGAAATTTCTAATCTTGGAGGGTTCCTTGGTACTCCTCAAGAGAGATTTCTTCATCACTATCATGAGGGGTGACAATGTGGTTGGATGATCTGGCCATTTCAAGTTTTTTTTTTGTATTGAGATCTAGTTAAAACCATGCAAGGTGATGTGGGAAGTGGTGGGATGAAACTAGAGACTCTGATAAAGTGCTAGCAGAGATCAATGAGAAGAGGATACTTTTGATCAATGATTTCAAGTAAGATGGCTGACATAAGACGATAGCCACAAGTTAGGGTACTCGATACCCATTTATTGTATAGAGACTAGTTGTGCACTAAGACCACTAGCGAAGTTTTGTGACCTACTAGGGTTACTTGAATCTGAAATGACCTGAAAGTGGACTTGTGCTAATCTGATATAGGATACTTTGACTTTGCTCTAGGAAGACCTGGTAGAAGGTGGATGAGACAACTGACGAAAGAGAGGGTTTGATGTGAAACAGATGGGAAAGAGACTGCAAGGTAAAAGCTGATCTCAGAGTTTGGAACTAGGTTGAAATGGGTACCCAAAAAGGTGAACAAATTTTTCTCCAAATGTGTGGAAACACTCACTGTCATGGATGCGCATAAATTAATGTGCAGCAGAAGAGGATACAAGCACCGAAAGTTGATACAAATGCACAGTACTGGTAAAAATTAGATGCGCAGTAATAGGTGATAAAAGCACAGGAAGTTGATACAGATGCGTAGCAGGTAGATTAAAATGCACAGCTTTGCAAGACAGATGCGTAGCTCTAGTTTTTTTGATTGTTTTTGTAATTTTTGACACATTTTTCAATGTTTTTGGTTTCTTGGTTGCAAGATGGTCTTTTTGATCTAATTTTTTTTAATTATGGCAAGAAGACATAGCAAACACAAAGAATGTTTTCATGGTTTTTGATTTTTTTTGTAATTTTTTGGATTTTGTTTTACTCAAAAAGAAAGTACAAATCTTAGGTTGGAAAAGAAAATATTTGTCAGATCCCCTAGCTGTGCATATTCAAAGAGGATAGCTTTAGGATCTTGGTAGCACTGGCTCGTCTCCACAGTACACACTTCTCATGCATACCAAGATCTAAGTTTCCTGAGGCTCGTACCCCCACCGAACCTTAGGATTGTCTCTGCTATCTCTACTAAGAACCACATGAATTGGGGCGGCTTCAAAGGTCCCACCTTTTATGCCAACAAATAGAAATATTTTGGTCTACTAAAACAAGGATGACTAGTAAGTGCAACCGTTTGAGTGGTTACACATGCGGCAACACTACTCTCCATTATGGAGTCTCCCAGCCTGCAAGGGTTGCGCCTTGGAGGGTTTTGGGGGAGGTTGGCTATTGGTATAACACAACTTCACTCTTTGTTTGAAGCTTTCACTCCAAACACAATTTATTTATAGTGTCTTGGTAGAGCTTGGCTTTAGCTTGTTACCACTTAAGGTCATTCCCCAAGGACGGATGGGTATCCAAGGGCATGCCTCTCTAAAGGTTAAACACATGTGAAAATGATGTCTGGCATTTTGGTCACCCAACATAGAGGAGAGCATAGGCCTAGTATCATTCCCAAAAACACAAAAGACAGTGGTTCTTTTCCCCTAATTAAAATGAAAAAGACTATATGAGCTAGCTACTTGGGCACACACACAAGTTGTTAACTTTGAAAGAAAGATAGCAATGGTTCAATTTTTTCTTCCTAGCATTGGGACTAGATTCAAGTTACTCCTTTCCTAGTTGTTGTGTGGTTACACAACACGCCCCATTTTGACTTGGCAAAACAGGGACCCAACTTTTCTTTTGGCTTGTGTTGTCTGCTTTCTGGCGGTTTGGTAAAATCAGTCATGTTCATCATCATGTGGAGTCAAGATGAGGTAAGCCCCAATATGAGGTCAGTCTGTCAAAATTCGTATTTCGTATATATGACCACATATTCTGAAAGAGCATTAAAATTCATGTAGGTTTGCTTTTTACATCACCCTGATATTCATCAGGATGTGAGAGTTATGAACAATCAAAGTCTTGGTCAAACCTGATATTCGCAAAAAGAGGGTCATATTTTATAATCTCAGTTATGCTGTGTGAAGAACATCATCATCATATTTGAAACGTCCCCCCGATAATATCGTGCGGTTCAAATATCTGGACGTCAACTTTAAGTGATAGTAAGTCTTCCCCGTCGAATGATCTTTTGTATCGCAAGCATCATATTTTGAAAGTAACCCGATATTCGTTAATATCATCCTGATGCAAAATATCACCCTTAGCAAACATCCTGATGACATCATCTGAATATGATAAACAAAGAAACAAACATCCTGATGACATCATCATCATATTTACATTTCGACAGGATATTTTTGTAAACATGATCATGTTCACCCAATATGACGATGACGTCATAAGACATTTCCAATACAAAGAACAAATATCATGATGACGTCATCCTGATATTCCGAAAGGAGAATGAGTAAGTTTGAAGGTCATCATCATATTTTGAGATATCACCCGATGGACCAAAATATCCTCCTGATGTGCTAAAATGAAAACAAAGGTGCGTTGTCACCGGAATTTTGTCGCGATAACAGTTCCAATGCTGGGGAGGATGATATCGAAACTCAACCCGATATTTGTGAAATGTCATCCTGCTCTCATGATATCATGTCATATGGATATTCCCCCGCTCCCTTTGCCGCCATTGCCATTAAATGCGCACAGATATGGTAGGTGATTCCCGCCGATCCCGGAACCCAATGAAACGTCTAGCGAGATCCTGAGTTTTCGCATGAATGATCAAAGATTACGATCTAACTTGTCAGAGTTACCCTAAGTTTACCCTAACTGCGAGGTTAAAAGGTAATTCAACTGCCATTGTTACATTTACCTGCGTTAAAATTGTTTTACAGAGCACTAGCCTCCATTTCTGCATAACAGCTACCGTTGCGTGACTGGAGCTCATAAACTGAAGGAGGAAGGTGATCAGCAGCAGAATCAAGAGCGTCTTAGAGATATACTGGTATAGAAAGAAATCTGCATAACCAGGTAAGTGAACTGAAACCCTCATCATGTTGTTTTTAAATAATGTTGAAAGTTCTGGTTATGTATCCATGCAAGTAAGTAATGTAGAATTGATACAATAAGCATGATATTTGCAGTATGTATGCATGCATATCCCGTTGTGAGAAGAAATGTTGTTAATTGCAGGTACCCATGGCTGAAAAATGCTTAGTCAAGTGTCAGGAAGAATTCAACAGGCCTATGTTCTCTTCTCAGAGAGGGGTCCTGTTTAAATTTGGGGCAATTACAGACACCCATCAGGGGAGTACCAACCTGGAGGCATGGTCAGCCAAGCTGAATGATGGACAGGATAAGAGTCTGGTGCTGGACGCTGTGTTTGTATCAGGTATGTGGAACACTACAGGCTTCCCCTACTCCATGGAGTCTCCGGAGCTAGTTATTGAGTGCGCCCGGAATTACAACCCTCAGATGAGGTAGGTGGTGAAGCATGGGAGAATGTATGCAGACCTATCCATCAAAGGTCTATCCCAAACATTTGGACTGCCAATGGGCAGCAAGGTAAAGAGTGTAGACTTGAAGAAGTCTGAAAGAGAATATGAGGCCAACAAGAAGACGGCCAGAAAGAACATGTATGCTTGGCGGGCCGAGAACAGCACATATAATGCAGCGGCCAAGCTCCCTGTGCGCATGTTCAAATTTGATTTTAATGAAGAATATCAGTATGTGATTGCCCTACTGAGCAGGGTGACTGGCTAGCCTGATACTGGAGAATTCAGAGACTAGATGTACGGCATAATAATGATGTGCCTATATGCAGACATCAAGCCACTGTGGGGCCAAATCATAAGTGATGCTCTGCATGAGCAGCTGCTGAACCTGGGAGGTTCAGATTGTGCCTTCTATATGACCTCTTACATTGTTTATTCCTGTGCTTATAGAGGCACTTTTGATGCCCTGGTCATAGATGGAAAACTAACGGGCACGAATGCATCATATATATGGGATCATCATCCCCAGCTGCAAAGAACCAAATATATCAAGGACTACAAATTGGTCAATGATGCATTTTCTATGCATCTGGTAAGGACCATGGAAGATGACAGGACAAAAAGACTGAGCATGGAAGCTCAGGAGGCAGTATACAGGCATGGGGCATGGTACATCCAATTTGCCACCTTTTCCTACATTAGGATAGAAGGTTTTGAAGGGCATCCCCTGATGCTGCCAAGGTATCCTACAGATGCAGTAGTTTTAATGGAGTTTATCAGGTAGGGCTCCACCATCATACAGATGTATAAGGATGCCAAGAAGCTGCCACCAATCTTGTTCCCAGTCAGCATCGGCAACTACATGTGCCCTGACTCTGACAATATTAAGAAGGTGATGGTCACTCTGAACAAGATGAATTTACTGCCCTTCCCAGTAACAAGACCATATGATCCTTACGGCCGAATGCAGAAGATCCTAGGAAAGCCTATTCACCAGAGGCACCTAGAAGATTTTTGGGCTGACTGCGAAGATGAGGCAGAGGCCAGGAGGAGGAGGTATCAGAGGTTAACTCTGAACCAGATTAGAACGTTCGACTGCATCTCCCTCCCTCAGCAGCTGAAGAGTGATGATGGCAGGATCATGGCTGATGAATACGAGTAGAAGAAGATCTACAATGATACCATTTCTGCCCCTAACCTCACCATGCAGGAGGATATGTCCTTGGACTCATTCTTTGCCAGAACCATACACTTGACCTAAGCTTGGGTAGATGCACAGGTAGAGGCATTGAAGAAAAAGGGTGTTGCCATCACAATAGATAGCAAGAAGAAGGGGCAGGACATCCCCACAGATGAATATGATGACTTCCTGCTGGAGAAGCGGAAGACTAAGGGAGAGAGGACCCCTCCACCACAGCAACCTAGCAAAAGGGCCACAAAGGGC
The DNA here is from genome assembly GCA_027924645.1 of Cunninghamia lanceolata. Lineage (NCBI taxonomy): Eukaryota > Viridiplantae > Streptophyta > Pinopsida > Cupressales > Cupressaceae > Cunninghamia > Cunninghamia lanceolata. The sequence goes on from BSBN01000550.1 coordinate 1,484,462, forward strand.
AAGAAGGTGGAAAAAGGACCCAAAGGGGTCATAGTTGACAGGGCAGTATTCACGGCTGAGGAGGCAGCCAGATCAGGATCAGAATCAGATTCTCCTCCCAAGCCCAAGAAAGCCAAGACAGCAGAAGCTGGAACCACAGAGACCCAAGAAGTGGGTCAATCATCCAGACAACCAGGCAAGGATATCCTCATGGAGGAAGAGCCTGAAGAAGAGGAAGAAGCTCCACTAGTAATTAGAAGAAAGAGGAGAGCTCCACAAGTGTTGGTTCCTACCACACCTAAGAAACCAAGAACCTCCATGAGAGGTGAGATGAGTCAACCCCCAGTGCAAATACAAGGGGCAGGTAGTGAAGTGCAGAAGGAACTTCAGCACAATGTTCCACTTCCTACCATTGTCAAGTTGAAAACTGAACTAGTAGAAGAGCAACAAAAAGAAGCATCTCAGGCACAAGCAGAAAAGCATGTCTCGCTAGACGAGACAATAAACTTGTCTGATGATGAGGTGGTGTAGGATGTAGCTGCACAAGAAATGGAACCACTTGCAGCTGCTGGCATCAGTGTGACTCCTCACAAGCCTCCAACGGTTCAAACAGTGCTTGAGGAGATGAAACAAGCAGAAGCGGAGCGAGAAAAGAGCCCAGAACCAGAGAAGAGCCCAGAGCAAGTAGCTCAGGACATAGGGCTGGATACATTGATCGCTGAGGTGACAAGTCCTACAGTGGTAGACTTAACAGAGAAGCAGGATGCAAGTCCTGAACAGCCAGCAGGATCACCTAATAAGGGTCACTTAATAGAAAAGATAGAGATGGCTGAAGCAGAGGGCCACGCTCTTGAATCAGGCCAACAAATCCCACAAGATACATCAGCAGGACCTGCTATAGTAGAGGTGCAAGAAGCAAAGGCTGATGATGAGAAGAATGAAGTGATAGAGGATCCTGCTGATAAGGCACAAGAGGTGGATGCTGCAGGTACAGAACAGATAGCCGCTGCGGAACAGATGCCATCACCTTGGGTAGATCCAGTGATATCAGATACGGTGGACATGCTGCCAGAAATAGAGAAGCAAGAGGAGGATGATCAACCTCCACAAGGGGAAGAACTGGGGACAGGTAAAGAAAGGATGGAGAAAGATCATGATCATCATGATCCACATACAGGTACACCGCCAGGTTCCCCACACAGAGAAGATGCTCCCCCAGAAAAGGAAGTTCCTCAACAGGAGGAGGCACCACAGGATTCGCAGCAAGGTGAGCATCAAGAGCCAGAAAAAGAAAAGTCACCATCTCCACAACGCTTGTTGGTGGAAATGGGAGATAGAGGTGAACAACATCATGATGCTGAAAAGCATGATCAGGTGCCTCCATGGTTGGAAAAGGAGGTAAATGTTGAGGAGGAGCTGGAGATTCAAGAGTTCGATGTCTCCACCCTGTTCGCCGCAGATATAATGAAACCCAGGAGGAAGGCCAGAATGACTTCGGCCATCAAAAGAGATCCGGCGACAGGGAGAAGGACCACACAAATTGCTGTACCTGCGGTAGATAAAGAGAAAGGCAAAATCACTGTAGATGAATTCCAGATAAGCACAGTTGATTTGGGTTTTGCCAATGAAGAGCAGCAAGGTCAGGAGGGAAAGGATATCATTGACTCTCTGATTCAAAAAGTGAAAAGAGAGAAAGAGAAGAATAAGCAACATAAAGAGCACATTGCTCAGTTGCATGCATACATTAAAGGCTTGACCAATCCTGAGGATACTACAAGTGAAGCTGCAGTCCCATTGACTGCCATTTCTCAAGAGGAGATAAATAAACTGGACCTCATGAAACATGAGGCTTCCGTAATAAGGAAATGGATGTCATCAACATTGGATGATGCCATTGAAATAATGAAAGGTTCTTTGAAGAGGTGGAGCATCCTAAGTGACTCCAAGGCTAAGGTGGACAGGTTGCAGATGCAGACCGGAAAAAGGTCTTATAAACTGGAGAAAGTCCTCAGCCTGCTGGACGAAATAAGGAAGATAAATCCACAATTGCTTATCAGTAAGCAGGTGTTAAATAATAATACTGCATTATTAGTGGATATCTGGTATAAAGATGTGCAGTTTGAATGCGGAGTCCTCAAGAGATGCAATAATAAGCTGAGGGAGATCAGCATGAGGCTACGCGATTTAATGGGCATTGAAGCAGACATGATCGAAACATTAGAGGGCAAGCTGGAAGGGAAGATAGAGAATCAAGATGAAGATTCTGCCCTCAAGGCTCTGCGTAATAACTTCCAAGTGGAAGATGATGGTCCGCTAGTCCACTTGACAGAAGAGATAATAAATAAAATGATGAGGATCAAGGTCAAGATGGAGACCTATAATGAGACACTGCAGGAGAAAAAGAATAAGCTGGACAACAGCAGGGATAAGTATGAAGCGCACAAACACCCCATCATCAAGGCAAAGACTCAAGATGGCGGAGGAATAGACCAAGTTGTGCAGTCATACGAACAAATCCAGAGCAGCATGCAGCCCCATATGCAAGAGCGTCATCATCCGGATAGCGAAAGTTCAGAAAGAGATGCACATGATGATGGCTCGCATGCATTAGATGAAGAGCATGATGAAGATACATCATGAAGGGGAATATTTTGCATATGCAGTATAGATAGTTGCCAGCTGGCAACTTGTGCCTTTTTGTAAAATTGACAAGTCATGAAGTGATGACCGTTGATTTGTATTGACATATCTGATCCGTGGATCTTTTGTAACGGATTCCTCACCTTATTCTATAAAAGGTGGTGGAATGCCTTGTTATATTCATTCGAAACTTAATTGAAATTTGATTGTTGAAGTATTCAGGACTTATTTCAAAGCTGCTGTATATGTACATGTCTTTTGCATACTTAATGAAAGGGAAGAGTATTTTGATTACAAATCTTCGTAAATCTTGAGTAATCTGTGTCTGAATTCTGGATATGTGCTTTGATTCGCTGCGTCCCTTGGAGTGCTCATCATGTTGCATGTATTGTTTTCATTCATTATCCTCTAAAGTTTGCATCAACTGTATCTAGCTGTGGAATGTCCTGGTGAACATATGGTTTGATTTCTTCTCCTCATGACAGTATCAAGCATGTATGTGGATCAAAAGCTAAAGTTTCAACTTAATTAGAAGTATTTCCTTTAATTTCTTTCAATTTCAGAGCATCTCACTATCACAATTGCAAATAAACTGATAATCTTAAGCAAACAACAAAGAAATATGCTGACATCCCATAGGTAACTGAAAATCCTTAGCATATTCGAGTTAAATGCACGTAGTATTGAAAATATCATGCAAAGAATCATAAATAATGGTAGAAATCATGCAAATATCAGCCTGTAGGCACATTATTTGACTAAATTCACAGTGCAGAGGTAGAATTGTTGGATATTTATGCGGAGCAGACATACAGAGTAGGATATTTGGAGGAATGATGATGAACTTTGCAGAAACACGTAAGGCCCCTGAATGGAAAATAGCAACTCACATTAACCACTGAGTAATGTCAGTCGATTAAGACCTAATCACCAGAGACTTGGGATCATGAATTCTTTGAATTCACTGTATCTTTCAAGATGAATAAAGGTTAATGTGTACTTTTATTCTATGTTTGTTTGTGACTAACATCATGACCAACATAAATTGGCGCTAGAAGGAGGGCAGCTGAGCTGTTTCTCAGCAAATAATTTATTTTTAGTTGACGTGATATCCCCTGCCTCTGTTTATCAACCCGCTTTAAATCTTGCTAACATGATCAACATGCCCCTCGCTTCTAACGCAACATAAATTGGCGCTAGAAGGAGGGCAGAGCTGTGAATTTTTGGATTTCTGCAAATATTACATAAATATTTTAGCATTTCAGTTAAATGTCTGCAAATATCTCTTATCTGAGATGTTTTGGTTGCACCTTTGCAAAGATCTAGCCCAAAGCCTCAAATATTTGTTTGATTTTTTGGACTTTCAAGTTTTATTCTGAGATATGATGGATCTCATTAAAATTTCAAAATCCTAAAAAATTGAAAAATAGAGTCTCATTTTGATGGATGTATATGAAGGCAATTGTCAAATTAACATTCCTTTATTTCAAGAAACTTTGAGTAGGCAGCTTTACCCTCACAGTTTGTCTAACTTTGGTTTATCCACCTGTTGCAGGATACACCAGACTGTGGAACACAGTGAAATAAATTGTTTAACTTTCCTTACAAGGTTGGATTTATACTTGAAAGGACTAATATTCTTTCCAGATGTGTTCAGGGCTGAAGTTTGCCAGGAAAATGAGGAAATTCTGGAGCAACAAGCAGATGCAGCACCAGAAGTTATTAATTGTCCAGACACTGAAGTGGATCGTTTTGAGGATTTTGAATTATACTTGTCCAGAAACATACAATGTAGTCAAATATTAGGTTTATCCACTGATGATGTCTTGATTGAAAGTTGGTGCAGATTACATGATGAAGAGCATTCAGAAAGGGATTGTTACGCCTGCTTGATCATGTTGAAAAAGATTCTAGAAAATACAACAGCTGAGTCGGTTCCAGAAGGTAATGAAGAGGAAACATCTTTCCTGGATTCATTTTATGGTGAGATTGATAGGAGTTCTCTACTTCCTAATGCAAGTAAGGGCCAGTCAGTATGCAGGTATGAATCTTGTGAAAATTTTAGAGAAGAAACCACTCATCAGGATAATATTTGTGATTCTGATCCTAATACTTTTGATAAAGAAGATGAAACATCTTTCCTAGAGTCATTCTATGGTAAAGAGAAGTGTAAACAGATAGTAGAACAATTTAAATGCACTCCTGATGATGAAGTTCCTATGATAGTAACTCAGGGAGTCATAGAGAAGAAAATAAATGTTGATTTATTACCTGACTTCTTTGAATTGAATGATCAAATACAAGAATGTTGCAGGTTAATGGAACCAGATCCTTTACTAGATAGAAGATGTGAATTATTTAATGAACAATTCCTGAAAGATGAAGATGTAGAAGACTTTGGAGTTGTTATGCATAATCAGATGTCACTCCAGAAATATTTTGAGAATGAAACAGGGGAGTGTCCTTATCAAGTGAAAGTTGTTTCTCTTTTACAGTCACATGATTTAGAAGGGATAAATTTCTGTATATCAGGTTGTGATAATAAAGATACTTATTTAGATGCTGATGTGCAGGAAATTGAAGAAAATATTGAGAAGTTTCCTGAACTGGAGGATAAACTGAACATCCAGAATGAAGGGATAAGGTTGGATAAAGATGAAGAATTAATACATCAAGAGTCATACATCCTTCAATTTGAAGAGAGACCAGACACTGAGCCAAGCAGTGAAAATATAATGACAAATGGAAGATCAACTGCCAATGAAGAAGCATGTCCAGCAAAATCAGAAATACACCAGGTTGTATTTCTCCTTTCCACAATGAATGATGTTGAATACTATTTTGATTATGGAAATTCAGGAGATAAGACATGCATATGGATTAATCATGAACATGATGAGCTTCCTCAGTTGCTGATCATCAAGAGTTGTTCTGTTGAAAACAGTGAATTCAGAATACCAGAATATTTTTCAGAATATAAAGATAAATTTGCTAGGTTGAGAACCATAACTGATACCCTAAGACTCCTGCACAATCGAAAGAAGTATGCAAATATAGGTGTACTTAGGTCGTTTTCTGGTTCTTGTTTGCCTAGTAGTAGTTTGTATTTAATTTTGTAGGTTAGTTGTTTGTACAGTCTGCTTGTTTTGCTTTCTTGTTCTGTTTCTGTTGTTTCCTTTTTGTAGGTTAGTTGTTTGTATAGTGTTTCTTCTGTTTTGTGTTGTTTTGGTTGAGTTTTTGTTTTGGTAAGTCAAGATGATGCACTTCATCACCTAAGAAAATAACTAAATTGTTAGGATTCAAGTGATGAGATCAGATTTAGATATAGATTATAATTCATTCTAGGAAGTATTCATGATCAGGTTTGTGATATCTGTTCATTAGGGTGCTTTTTCTTGGTCAAAGTGAATCCATCACAATGAAACACCTAACAGCCTTGGGTTTGTTGAACACACTAGTATAGGTGTTAAGTGAAAAATCTAAAGGGACTCCCTTGCTATCAATACAATCTCCAACCTAAAGCTGCAAGTGACTATACCTTGTACAAATGAGCTGACATGATGATATCAAATATAAATATGAAAGAGAAAAATCAGAAAAGAAATAAAATTAGGCCATCTAAGTAACTCTACCGGGGCTATGGACGCCTGCTGGAAGTGGGGCTCTACTTAGGGAGATTGTATAGATAACCTTGCCGGGGCTATGAACGCCTGCTGGCAGCAAGGCTCTATCCAGGTTGGCTATGAGGGATGATCCCCAACTATGTAGTTTAACACCAGTTACTTATGTTTTCAACTTACTTTCAAGATGAGGTAATTAATCATATGCACACACCTGATCCTTTGTTAGCTTTATCACCATGATGAAATTTTATCATTCAGAGGATTATGATGCTTACACTTAGACAGAATTAGAACACTATAGATGAATGTGATCACATCACTTGAATCATTGGAATTTATTTATTTTCTTTGGTGGCAAGTTGTTGTGTGGTTACACAACACACCCCATTTTGACTTGGCAAAACAGGGACCCAACTTTTCTTTTGGCTTGTGTTGTCTGCTTTCTGGCGGTTTGGTAAAATCAGTCATGTTCATCATCATGTGGAGTCAAGATGAGGTAAGCCCCAATATGAGGTCAGTCTGTCAAAATTCGTATTTCGTATATATGACCACATATTCTGAAAGAGCATTAAAATTCATGTAGGCTTGCTTTTTACATCACCCTGATATTCATCAGGATGTGAGAGTTATGAACAGTCAAAGTCTTGGTCAAACCTGATATTCGCAAAAAGAGGGTCATATTTTATAATCTCAGTTATGCTGTGTGAAGAACATCATCATCATATTTGAAACGTCCCCCCGATAATATCCTGCGGTTCAAATATCTGGATGTCAACTTTAAGTGATAGTAAGTCTTCCCTGTCGAACGATCTTTTGTATCGCGAGCATCATATTTTGAAAGTAACCCGATATTCGTTAATATCATCCTGATGCAAAATATCACCCTTAGCAAACATCCTGATGACATCATCTGAATACGATAAACAAAGAAACAAACATCCTGATGACATCATCATCATATTTACATTTCGACAGGATATTTTTGTAAACATGATCATGTTCACCCAATATGACGATGACGTCATAAGACTTTGCAATACAAAGAACAAATATCATGATGACGTCATCCTGATATTCTGAAAGGAGAATGAGTAAGTTTGAAGGTCATCATTATATTTTAAAATATCACCCAATGGACCAAAATATCCTCCTGATGTGCTAAAATGAAAACAAAGGTGCGTTGTCACCCAAATTTTGTCGCGATAACAGTTCCAATGCTGGGGAGGATGATATCGAAACTCAACCCGATATTTGTGAAATGTCATCCTGCTCTCATGATATCATGTCATATGGATATTCCCCCGCTCCCTTTGCCACCATTGCCATTAAATGCGCACAGATATGGTAGGTGATTCCCGCTGATCCCGGAACCCAATGAAACATCTGGCGAGATCCTGAGTTTTCGCACGAATGATCAAAGATTACGATCTAACTTGTCAGAGTTACCCTAAGTTTACCCTAACTGTGAGGTTAAAAGGTAATTCAACCGCCATTGTTACATTTACCTACGTTAAAATTGTTTTACAGAGCACTAGCCTCCATTTCTGCATAACAGGTACTGTTGCGTGACTGGAGCTCATAAACTGAAGGAGGAAGGTGATCAGCAGCAGAATCAAGAGCGTCTTAGAGATATACTGGTATAGAAAGAAATCTGCATAACCAGGTAAGTGAACTGAAACCCTCATCATGTTGTTTTTAAATAATGTTGAAAGGTCTGGTGATGTATCCATGCAAGTAAGTAATGTAGAATTGATACAATAAGCATGATATTTGCAGTATGTATGCATGCATATCCCGTTGTGAGAAGAAATGTTGTTAATTGCAGGTACCCATGGTTGAAAAATGCTTAGTCAAGTGTCAGGAAGAATTCAGCAGGCCTATGTTCTCTTCTCAGAGAGGGGTCCTGTTTAAATTTGGGGCAATTACAGACACCCATCAGGGGAGTACCAACCTGGAGGCTTGGTCAGCCAAGCTGAATGATGGACAGGATAAGAGTCCGGTGCTGGATGCTGTGTTTGTATCAGGTATGTGGAATGCTGCTGGCTTCCCCTACTCCATGGAGTCTCCGGAGCTGGTTATTGAATGCACCCGGAATTACAACCCTCAGACGAGGCAGGTGGTGAAGCATGGGAGAATGTATGCAGACCTATCCATCAAAGGTCTATCCCAAACATTTGGACTGCCAATGGGCAGCAAGGTAAAGAGTGTAGACTTGAAGAAGTCTGAAAGAGAATATGAGGCCAACAAGAAGATGGCCAGAAAGAACATGTATGCTTGGCGGGCCGAGAACAGCACATATAATGCAGCGGCCAAGCTCCCTGTGCACATGTTCAAATTTGATTTTAATGAAGAATATCAGTATGTGATTGCCCTACTGAGCAGGGTGACTGGCCAGCCTGATACTGGAGAATTCAGAGACTGGATGTACGGCATAATAATGATGTGCCTATATGCAGACATCAAGCCACTGTGGGGCCAAATCATAAGTGATGCTCTGCATGAGCAGCTGCTGAACCTGGGAGGTTTAGATTGTGCCTTCTATATGACCTCTTACATTGTTTATTCCTGTGCTTATAGAGGCACTTTTGATGCCCTGGTCACAGATGGAAAACTGACGGGCACGAATGCAGCATATATATGGGATCATCATCCCCAGCTGCAAAGAACCAAATATATCAAGGACTACAAATTGGTCAATGATGCATTTTCTATGCATCTGGTAAGGACCATGGAAGATGACAGGACAAAAAGACTGAGCATGGAAGCTCAGGAGGCAGTATACAGGCATGGGGCATGGTACATCCAATTTGCCACCTTTTCCTACATCAGGATAGAAGGTTTTGAAGGGCATCCCCTGATGCTACCAAGGTATCCTACAGATGCAGTAGTTTTAATGGAGTTTATCAGGCAGGGCTCCACCATCATACAGACGTATAAGGATGCCAAGAAGCTGCCACCAATCTTGTTCCCAGTCAGCATCGGCAACTACATGTGCCCTGACTCTGACAATATTAAGAAGGTGATGGTCACTCTGAACAAGATGAATTTACTGCCCTTCCCAGTAACAAGACCATATGATCCTTACGGCCGAATGCAGAAGATCTTAGGAAAGCCTATTCACCAGAGGCACCTAGAAGATTTTTGGGCTGACTGCGAAGATGGGGCAGAGGCCAGGAAGAGGAGGTATCAGAGGTTAACTCTGAACCAGATTAGAACGTTCGACTGCATCTCCCTCCCTCAGCAGCTGAAGAGTGATGACGGCAGGATCATGGCAGATGAATACGAGCAGAAGAAGATCTACAATGATACCATTTCTGCACCTGACCTCACCATGCAGGAGGATATGTCCTTGGACTCATTCTTTGCCAGAACCATACACTTGACCCAAGCTTGGGTAGATGCACAGGTAGAGGCATTGAAGAAAAAGGGTGTTTCCATCACAATAGATAGCAAGAAGAAGGGGCAGGACATCCCCACAGATGAATATGATGACTTCCTGCTGGAGAAGCGGAAGACTAAGGGAGAGAGGACCCCTCCACCATAGCAACCTAGCAAAAGGGCCACAAAGGGCAAGAAGGTGGAAAAAGGACCCAAAGGGGTTATAGTTGACAGGGCAGTATTCACAGCTGAGGAGGCAGCCAGATCAGGATCAGAATCAGATTCTCCTCCCAAGCCCAAGAAAGCCAAGACAACAGAGGCTGGAACCATAGAGACCCAAGAAGTGGGTCAATCATCCAGACAACTAGGCAAGGATATCCTCATGGAGGAAGAGCCTGAAGAAGAGGAAGAAGCTCCACTAGTAATTAGAAGAAAGAGGAGAGCTCCACAGGTGTTGGTTCCTACCACACCTAAGAAACCAAGAACCTCCATGAGAGGTGAGATGAGTCAACCCCCAATGCAAATACAAGGGGCAGGTAGTGAAGTGCAGAAGGAACTTCAGCACAATGTTCCACTTCCTACCATTGTCAAGTTCAAAACTGAACTGGCAGAAGAGCAACAAAAAGAAGCATCTCAGGCACAAGCAGAAAAACATGTCTCGCTAGATGAGACAATAAACTTGTCTGATGATGAGGTGGTGCAGGATGTAGCTGCACAAGAAATGGAAACACTTGCAGCTGCTGGCATCAGTGTGACTCCTCACAAGCCTCCAACGGTTCAAATAGTGCTTGAGGAGATGAAACAAGCAGAAGCAGAGCGAGAAAAGAGCCCAGAACTAGAGAAGAGCCCAGAGCAAGTAGCTCAGGACATAGGGCTGGATACATTGATCGCTGAGGTGACAAGTCCTGCAGTGGTAGACTTAACAGAGAAGTAGGATGCAAGTCCTGAACAGCCAGCAGGATCACCTGATAAGGGTCACTTAATAGAAAAGATAGAGATGGCCGAAGCAGAGGGCCACGCTCTTGAATCAGGCCAACAAAGCCCACAAGATACATCAGCAGGACCTGCTATAGTAGAGGTGCAAGAAGCAAAGGCTGATGATGAGAAGAATGAAGCGATAGAGGATCCTGCTGATAAGGCACAAGAGGTGGATGCTGCAGGTACAGAACAGATAGCCACTGCGAAACAGATGCCATCACCTCGGGTAGATCCAATGATATTAGATATGGTGGACATGCTGCCAGAAATAGAGAAGCAAGAGGAGGATGATCAACCTCCACAAGGGGAAGAACTGGGGATAGGTGAAGAAAGGATGGAGAAAGATCATGATCATCATGATCCACATACAGGTACACCACCAGGTTCCCCACATAGAGAAGATGCTCCCCCAGAAAAGGAAGTTCCTCAATAGGAGGAGGCACCACAAGATTCGCAGCAAGGTGAGCATCAAGAGCCAGAAAAAGAAAAGTCACCATCTCCACAACGCTTGTTGGTGGAAATGGGAGATAGAGGTGAACAGCATCATGATGTTGAAAAGCATGATCAGGTGCCTCCATGGTTGGAAAAGGAGGTAAATGTTGAGGAGGAGCTGGAGATTCAAGAGTTCGATGTCTCTACCCTGTTCGCCGCAGATATAATGAAACCCAGGAGGAAGGCCAGAATGACTTCGGCCATCAAAAGAGATCCGGTGACAGGGAGAAGGACCACACAAATTGCTGTACCTACGGTAGAGAAAGAGAAAGGCAAAATCACTGTAGATGAATTCCAGATAAGCACAGTTGATTTGGGTTTTGCCAATGAAGAGCAGCAAGGTCAGGAGGGAAAGGATATCATTGACTCTCTGATTCAAAAAGTGAAAAGAGAGAAAGAGAAGAATAAGCAACATAAAGAGCACATTGCTCAGTTGCATGCATACATTAAAGGCTTGACCAATCCTGAGGATACTACAAGTGAAGCTGCAGTCCCATTGACTGCCATTTCTCAAGAGGAGATAAATAAACTGGACCTCATGAAACATGAGGCTTCCGTAATAAGGAAATGGATGTCATCCACATTGGATGATGCCATTGAAATAATGAAAGGTTCTTTGAAGAGGTGGAGCATCCTAAGTGACTCCAAGGCTAAGGTGGACAGGTTGCAGATGCAGACCGGAAAAAGGTCTTATAAACTGGAGAAAGTCCTCAGCCTGCTGGATGAAATAAGGAAGATAAATCCACAATTGCTTATCAGTAAGCAGGTGTTAAATAATAATACTGCATTATTAGTGGATATCTGGTATAAAGATGTGCAGTTTGAATGTAGTGTCCTCAAGAGATGCAATAATAAGCTGAGGGAGATCAGCATGAGGCTACGCGATTTAATGGGCATTGAAGCAGACATGCTCGAAACATTAGAGGGCAAGCTGGAAGGGAAGATAGAGAATCAAGATGAAGATTCTGCCCTCAAGGCTCTGCGTAATAACTTCCAAGTGGAAGATGATGGTCCGCTAGTCCACTTGGCAGAAGAGATAATAAATAAAATGATGAGGATCAAGGTCAAGATGGAGACCTATAATGAGACACTGCAGGACAGAAAGAATAAGCTGGACAACAGCAGGGATAAGTATGAAGCGCACAAACACGCCATCATCAAGGCAAAGACTCAAGATGGCGGAGGAATAGACCAAGTTGTGCAGTCATACGAACAAATCCAGAGCAGCATGCAGCCCCATATGCAACAGCGTCATCATCCGGATAGCGAAAGTTTAGAAAGTGATGCACATGATGATGACCCGCATGCATTAGATGAAGAGCATGATGAAGATACATCATGAAGGGGAATATTTTGCATATGCAGTATAGATAGTTGCCAGCTGGCAACTTGTGCCTTTTTGTAAAATTGACAAGTCATGAAGTGATGACCGTTGATTTGTATTGACATATCTGATCCGTGGATCTTTTGTAACGGATTCCTCACCTTATTCTATAAAAGGTGGTGGAATGCCTTGTTATATTCATTCAAAACTTAATTGAAATTTGATTGCTGAAGTATTCAGGACTTATTTCAAAGCTGATGTATATGTACATGTCTTTTGCATACTTAATGAAAGGGAAGAGTATTTTGATTACAAATCTTCGTAAATCTTGAGTAATCTGTGTCTGAATTCTGGATATGTGCTTTGATTCGCTGCATCCCTTGGAGTGCTCATCATGTTGCATGTATTGTTTTCATTCATTATCCTCTGAAGTTTGCATCAACTGTATCTAGCTGTGGAATGTCCTGGTGAACATATGGTTTGATTTCTTCTCCTCATGACAGTATCAAGCATGTATGTGGATCAAAAGCTAAAGGTTCAACTTAATTAGAAGTATTTCCTTTAATTTCTTTCAATTTCAGAGCATCTCACTATCACAATTGCAAATAAATTGATAATCTTAAGCAAACAACAGAGAAATATGCTGACATCCCGTAGGTAACTGAAAATCCTTAGCATATTTGAGTTAAATGCATGTAGTATTGAAAATATCATGCAAAGAATCATAAATAATGGTAGAAATCATGCAAATATCAGCCTGTAGGCACATTATTTGACTAAATTCACAGTGCAGAGGTAGAATTGTTGGAGATTTATGCAGAGCAGACATACAGAGCAGGATATTTGGAGGAATGATGATGAACTTTGCAGAAACACGTAAGGCCCCTGAATGGAAAACAGCAACTCACATTAACCATTGAGTAACGTCAGTCGATTAAGACCTAATCACCGGAGACTTGGGATCATGAATTCTTTGAATTCACTGTATCTTTCAAGATGAATAAAGGTTAATGTGTACTTTTATTCTATGTTTGTTTGTGACTAACATCATGACCAACATAAATTGGCGCTAGAAGGAGGGCAGCTGAGCTGTTTCTCAGTAAATAATTTATTTTCAGTTGACGTGATATCCGCTGCCTCTGTTTATCAGCCCGCTTTAAATCTTGCTAACATGATCAACATGCCCCTCGCTTCTAACGCAACATAAATTGGCGCTAAAAGGAGGGCAGAGCTGTGAATTTTTGGATTTCTACAAATATTACATAAATATTTTAGCATTTCAGTTAAATGTCTGCAAATATCTCTTATCTGAGATGTTTTGGTTGCACCTTTGCAAAGATCTAGCCCAAAGCCTCAAATATTTGTTTGATTTTCTGGACTTTCAAGTTTTATTCTGAGATATGATGGATCTCATTAAAATTTCAAAATCCTAAAAAATTGAAAAATAGAGTCTCATTTTGATGGATGTATATGAAGGCAATTGTCAAATTAACATTCCTTTATTTCAAGAAACTTTGAGTAGGCAGCTTTACCCTCACAGTTTGTCTAACTTTGGTTTGTCCACCCGTTGCAGGATACACCAGACTGTGGAACACAGCGAAATAAATTGTTTAACTTTCCTTACAAGGTTGGATTTATACTTGAAAGGACTAATATTCTTTCCAGATGTGTTCAGGGCTGAAGTTTGCCAGGAAAATGAGGAAATTCTGGAGCAACAAGCAGATGCAGCACCAGAAGTTATTAATTGTCCAGACACTGAAGTGGATCGTTCTGAGGATTTTGAATTATACTTGTCCAGAAACATACAATGTAGTCAAATATTAGGTTTATCCACTGATGATGTCTTGATTGAAAGTTGGTGCAGATTACATGATGAAGAGCATTCAGAAAGGGATTGTTACGCCTGCTTGATCATGTTGAAAAAGATTCTAGAAAATACAACAGCTGAGTCGGTTCCAGAAGGTAATGAAGAGGAAACATCTTTCCTGGATTCATTTTATGGTGAGATTGATAGGAGTTCTCTACTTCCTAATGCAAGTAAGGACCAGTCAGTATGCAGGTATGAATCTTGTGAAAATTTTAGAGAAGAAACCACTCATCAGGATAATATTTGTGATTCTGATCCTAATACTTTTGATAAAGAAGATGAAACATCTTTCCTGGAGTCATTCTATGGTAAAGAGAAGTGTAAACAGATAGTAGAACAATTTAAATGCACTCCTGATGATGAAGTTCCTATGATAGTAACTCAGGGAGTCATAGAGAAGAAAATAAATGCTGATTTATTACCTGACTTCTTTGAACTGAATGATCAAATACAAGAATGTTGCAGGTTAATGGAACCAGATCCTTTACTAGATAGAAGATGTGAATTATTTAATGAACAATTCCTGAAAGATGAAGATGTAGAAGACTTTGGAGTTGTTATGCATAATCAGATGTCACTCCAGAAATATTTTGAGAATGAAATAGGGGAGTGTCCTTATCAAGTGAAAGTTGTTTCTCTTTTACAGTCACATGATTTAGAAGGGATAAATTTCTGTATATCAGGTTGTGATAATAAAGATACTTATTTAGATGCTGATGTGCAGGAAATTGAAGAAAATATTGAGAAGTTTCCTGAACTGGAGGATAAACTGAACATCCAGAATGAAGGGATAAGGTTGGATAAAGATGAAGAATTAATACATCAAGAGTCATACATCCTTCAATTTGAAGAGAGACCAGACACTGAGCCAAGCAGTGAAAATATAATGACAAATGGAAGATCAACTGCCAATGAAGAAGCATGTCCAGCAAAATCAGAAATACACCAGGTTGTATTTCTCCTTTCCACAGTGAATGATGTTGAATACTATTTTGATTATGGAAATTCAGGAGATAAGACATGCATATGGATTAATCATGAACATGATGAGCTTCCTCAGTTGCTGATCATCAAGAGTTGTTCTATTGAAAACAGTGAATTCAGAATACCAGAATATTTTTCAGAATATAAAGATAAATTTGCTAGGTTGAGAACCATAACTGATACCCTAAGACTCCTGCACAATCGAAAGAAGTATGCAAATACATGTGTACTTAGGTCGTTTTCTGGTTCTTGTTTGCCTAGTAGTAGTTTGTAGTTAATTTTGTAGGTTAGTTGTTTGTACAGTCTGCTTGTTTTGCTTTCTTGTTCTATTTCTGTTGTTTCCTTTTTGTAGGTTAGTTGTTTGTATAGTGTTTCTTCTGTTTTGTGTTGTTTTGGTTGAGTTTTTGTTTTGGTAAGTCAAGATGATGCACTTCATCACCTAAGAAAATAACTAAATTGTTAGGATTCAAGTGATGAGATCAGATTTAGATATAGATTATAATTCATTCTATGAAGTATTCATGATCAGGTTTGTGATATCTATTCATCAGGGTGCTTTTTCTTGGTCAAAGTGAATCCATCACAATGAAACACCTAACAGCCTTGGGTTTGTTGAACACACTAGTATAGGTGTTAAGTGAAAAATCTAAAGGGACTCCCTTGCTACCAATACAATCTCCAACCTAAAGCTGCAAGTGACTATACCTTGTACAAATGAGCTGACATGATGATATCAAATATAAATATGAAAGAGAAAAATTAGAAAAGAAATAAAATTAGGCCATCTAAGTAACTCTACCAGGGCTATGGACGCCTGCTGGCAGTGGGGCTCTACTTAGGGAGATTGTATAGATAACCTTGCCGGGGCTATGAATGCCTGCTGGCAGCAAGGCTCTATCTAGGTTGGCTATGAGGGATGATCCCCAACTATGTAGTTTAACACCAGTTACTTATGTTTTCAACTTACTTTCAAGATGAGGATAATTAATCATATGCACACACCTGATCCTTTGTTAGCTTTATCACCATGATGAAATTTTATCATTCAGAGGATTATGATGCTTACACTTAGACAGAATTAGAACACTATAGATGAATGTGATCACATCACTTGAATCATTGGAATTTGTTTATTTTCTTTGGTGGCAAGTTGTTGTGTGGTTACACAACACGCCCCATTTTGACTTGGCAAAACAGGGACCCAACTTTTCTTTTGGCTTGTGTTGTCTGCTTTCTGGCGGTTTGGTAAAATCAGTCATGTTCATCATCATGTGGAGTCAAGATGAGGTAAGCCCCAATATGAGGTCAGTCTGTCAAAATTCGTATTTCGTATATATGACCACATATTCTGAAAGAGCATTAAAATTCATGTAGGTTTGCTTTTTACATCACCCTGATATTCATCAGGATGTGAGAGTTATGAACAGTCAAAGTCTTGGTCAAACCTGATATTCGCAAAAAGAGGGTCATATTTTATAATCTCAGTTATGCTGTGTGAAGAACATCATCATCATATTTGAAACGTCCCCCCGATAATATCCTGCGGTTCAAATATCTGGACGTCAACTTTAAGTGATAGTAAGTCTTCCCCGTCGAACGATCTTTTGTATCGCGAGCATCATATTTTGAAAGTAACCCGATATTCGTTAATATCATCCTGATGCAAAATATCACCCTTAGCAAACATCCTGATGACATCATCTGAATACGATAAACAAAGAAACAAACATCCTGATGACATCATCATCATATTTACATTTTGACAGGATATTTTTGTAAACATGATCATGTTCACCCAATATGACGATGACGTCATAAGACATTTCCAATACAAAGAACAAATATCATGATGATGTCATCTTGATATTCTGAAAGGAGAATGAGTAAGTTTGAAGGTCATCATCATATTAGGGCATGGGTGCACAAGCCCTCAGCACCATTTTCAAGGTAGGGTAAAGTTCATCATTGTCCCCTAAACCCCATTTAACATGGGTTTTCAGGGATTTTCCATTAGGAGTAGAAATGAACATGCTAAATGCAAAACAAGGGACCTGGGAGCTAAACTTAGGAGATAAAAGTCCTAGGGGGACATTTTATGACTTAGCAAGTTCATTTTTACTAGCGATGGAAAATCCTTGAAAACCCATGTTAAATGGGGCTTAGGGGACAATAATGAACTTTACCCTACCTTCAAATAGGGTTGAGGGCTTGTGTGCCCGTGCCCTAGTCCTACCCTATTTGACAGGGTCCCAAAATTTAAATGTCGGTTATGTGACCATTAGAAGTGTCCGTTGCCAGCATCTCAAGTTTGAATTATGAAATTAGAGAGGGAATGGATTTTGTTACATATATAAGCATGTTTAGGACTTCATTTTACAACTAGATGGATAATGTGAACTTGTGATCTTATGATAAGGTGATTCAAGGCTTTCATTGTGTTGTAGAGCATTATTGTATTATTTTTGTGTTTGTTTGTGGCAGATTTGGCTTCATCAATCCATCTCCTCATGGCATGAAAGAGCTTCTTCCTTCCATGAGAGCTACACCTCCGAGGTGATATCTATTTGTGTTTTCAATCATTTATCATTTGTTTTTGCCTCTATCCCGCATGGATACACACTCTTTATCTGACAATGGTGCTTGGAAGACTTGAATGTCTTTCTGAGGCTTGACTAAGGCAAGCTCCTAAACAACACAACCACTAACCGCACTCCTTGTAATTGCAGGTAACATGTGTTGAAGTAGAAGGAAGCAGAGTTGTAGGAGGTTGTGGCGGAGTTTGGAGATCCCGTATCTGAAGGAAAAAGTAGGACCTAGACTAGGGCACTCGCTCTGAAGTGGTCTAGATCCCCAAAGAAGAAAGCCTCTGTGATAGTGGTGATTAGTTGCAGATAAGTTTTGAACATCCCCAAAGAATTTTCCACCTGTAACATTAGAAAATGTCCCCTTGGGGGATTTTACCTCATAAGGTTTAGCTCCCGGGTCTTTTGCATGCATTTAGGACATCTCACTTCATATTTTGGCATCCCAATGGAATGAGACCTAGGTTTCATGGTAAAGTGGAATTAGGAGTACCCCTTGACCTTAACCTTACCCAAAATAAGGGGAGGACTTGGGTGCTTTGCCCTAGTCCTGCCTTATTTTGGGTTAGGCCCAAATTTTAAGTGTCAGTTTATGACCATTATTTGGTCCCTAGGCCGACATGGTAAGTTTGAATTTTTGAAATATTAGTGGGAGTGCTCGTAGTTGCATATAAAAGCATGTTTAGGCATTCATTTAGAAACTAAAAATTATATTCATGAGCATTGGCATTCTAGAAGTGATTCAAGGATTTCATAGTGTTGCAAGAGCAGACTTGTGTTGTTTATGTGCTTGTATTTGCAGATTTGAGCATTTATCTCCTCATGGAATGAAGAACATCTTCCTCCCATGAGATCTTCATTACAAGATGATATCATTGTGCTTTCTATCATTGTTTCATTTGGATTTGGCCTCTGCCTCACAAGGGCACACTCTCTCTATCTGATAAAGGTGTTTGGAAGACATAAGTGTCCTTCTGGGGAGGCAACCTCCTAAACACCACTGTTACGCCTAAAAATGACACGAATCATCCTAAATAAATATTCTAAATATTTATTCCATTCTTCTATTAATTAAATAAATATCCCAAATTTATTTAATTAATTCACTGTTCCATAATTAAATAAATTCAATTTATTTAATTAAAATTCTTCTAATGTCCTACACAATTAAATAATCATAAATTATTTAATTAATCCAAATTCCTCTATCCTAAGTTCTAAATTCAAAAATCCACCTCACTTTTACACCTCACCTTTTCCACCTCACCTTGTCCACCTCATCAGGTTGCACATGTAATTAAATATATTTAATATTTAATTACCTATTTTTCCCTCACCCACATGGCCTATTTCTTCTCAAATCAGAGATTAGTTAACTAATCAATCAAAAGTGTTAACTAACCTGTCAATTGAGTCAATTCCTCAATCAATTCAGTCAGTTCCACAATCCACTCTTCTAACTGATCAATCAAGTCTGTTAACTGTTCAGTTAATGGAGTTAACTCTCCAATCAATTTTGTCACATCCCCTCTTTCATGATGGAGTTGGGACACTTGTCACATTTCTACTAGTTGCACATTCCTCAACCATCCTCAGTCATTGATCTTCATATCTCCTCTCAACCGTTGATTCCCATTCTTCCAAGTCTATAAATGAAACCTCATTCTTCCATTCTAAGGATCTAGGCTTTTGACATCGTTACTCTGCAGAAATATCACCAGCGTGCCTTTGGCACCCTTTGACCATTCACAAGCTTGAGATCACATACTTGCTTTGGAGCTCACCTTCATTGCATATCACAACAGCCATTTACCATCGACTTCCTCAAACACAGCTTAAAAGAGAGCACTCTATGAGGGCTCACTTTATCTGCAAAAGGACGGTTGTAATAGGTGAACAACAGAAGCATCGATTTCAAGGAAGGTTTGCTTTGTATTATTCATTGCTATTTTCATTTAATCTTCTTTGTTATCTCCTATTCTATTGATGTTTGGGTCATACATTATTCATTTGATTGATTCACATTTTACCCTTACATTTTTGGCGCCCACCGTGGGGCCTTTGCCCCTTTATCTCATCAAATTCTGAGCTTTTTTGAAGGCAAGTTCTGTACAGGTCACGCAGAGTCACGCATAGGTTACTTCAGTGCATTTAAACATTTCCGCGGCGCATATAAAGACTGTTACGACGCTTTTATCCTTTATGCGCATTTGTGTGTTTTTGCGGCGCTTTTGTGCACTATTACGACGCATTTGATTATATTGCACATCTGTTCATTTATGTTGTGCTTTTGAAGACTGTTACTGCACATCCATTAATACTGCGCATTTATTCCTTTTGACTACGCATACGTTCAATATTACTGCACATTCATTATTGTTGTGCTTCTGTTGATTATTTCTGCGCATATGATCACTGAAGCTGCGCATTTGTAACAGACTAAGGTTTTAGTACTTTCTTAGGGGAATTTGCTAACTCTAACCTTTTCACAAGTGTTTGCTAGAGCTGTTTCTGCAGGATAGGATCGGGTTTAGTTCCATGTAGTTGCATCTAATTAGTTCACATTTCATTTTCTAAGGGAAAGTAAAATTGATGTTCATTCAAATCTTCATCTAGTTCTAATTAGGGAGAAAGTAACTGGATTATTTCTTGCTTGCATTGCAAACATCTTCCAAGTTATTGCTATCTAAGTTTAAAATTGAACTCATCAATGATCTTGAAGTTAAAATGAACCATTGCTATATCGTGAGATCAGAATTTCAAAGTTAACAATCTCGTGCTACGCGGTTTAAAATTGAACTCATCAATGATCTTGAAGTTAAAATGAACCATTGCTATATCGTGAGACCAGAATTTCAAAGTTAACAATCTCATGCTACGTGGATTTAAAACTGAACTCACCACTGCTTTTTGGGGTTTAAAACTGAACCACTACTATATTGCTGAAATCACTTCAAAGTTCTGTGTTTGAGTGGATTAACCCATTTAGTTTTTCACTTTTAACTAGGTGGATTAATCAGTGTATTCTGTGCTTGCGAATGACAATAGGCTTATGCTCTCCCCTCTTCTGGGTGATCGGAGTGCCAGACTTGTCATTCTATTTGTTCAACCTTTAGGAGGGGCCTGCCCTTGGATGCATGCTTGTCCAAGTGGGAATGACCCTGAGTGGTAACAGGCTAACGCCAAGCCCTACCAAGCCACTTAAAATAAATTGTGCTTGAGGTGAAAACTTCCTGCAACAAGTGCTGTTATGTTACACCGATGGCCAACCTCCCCCAAAACCCTCTCAGGCGCAACCCTTTGAGGCTGGGAGACTCCATAACGGAGAGTAGTGCCGCCGCATGTGTAACCACTTGAACGGTTGCCCGCATTAAATACCTCTTGTTCTAGTGGCCCAAATCCCTTATAATCCATTTCTCGCCTAGGATTTTGTGCTTGCTTTTGTCCAAAATAGAGTCGAAAAAACTACAAAAACAATGAAAAACTACAAAATATTCTTTGTGCTTGCTGTGTTTTCTTGTTGTTAATTCATAATATCAGATTAGGAAGACCTTTTCCAGCAAAAAAATACCAGAAACAGAAGAAAAATCCAAAAATTTTGTAAAAATATCAGAGCTGCGCATATACCATTTTTTGCTACGCATATACTACGACTTGCTGCGCTTTTGCCCAGACTTGCTGTGCATATATACTATTGCTGCGCATATACACACTGTTGCTGCGCATTTGTATTTCACCAGAACGGTGCATATACTGTGACTTACAGTGCATTTGTTCATTCCTATTGCGCATTTGTTTCTGCGCATATGCGATAGTGAGCACTTGCCCTATTTTTGAGAAAATATTTTCACTTGATTAGAGCAACCATTTCAGCCTAGTTTCACTTTCTGAGGTTAGATTCAACCTTGCAGTCAGTCTTCATCCATTTCACCCAAGTCTCTCTTTCGTCCGCATCCCATTCACTTTCTGTCCAAACACCTCTTGTCCCAAAGTTAGTTTGTCCCATACCAATTCGATATAGGTCCCTTTTCCGTGTCATTAGTGAATTCACGTAAGCCTAGTAGGTCACCGTACCTTTGCTAGTAGTCTTGTTGAACAACTAAGCCCTACACAGTAAGACTAGTATCGACTACCCTTACTAGCGGCCAACGTCTTGTGTCAACCGTCTTACTTGAAGTCATTGAGCGAGAGAATCCTTTGTCCAAATCTTGTCCTAGGTATCCCATTCACAATAGTCTCAGTCAGCACCTTGCCAAAATTTCTAATCCTGGTCCACTTCATCCCACCCCACCTTGCATGGTTCTTACTCGATCCCAGTACAATAAGCAGATTGAAATGGCCGACACATTTGATTACATTGCCCCACCATGTGGTGGTGACGAAGAAATTTCTCATGAAGAATTAGTAGCGCACATCCAAGATAGAAAATTCCAACGCCTGGTAGAGAGGGTGCTCCTTGAAGACCCTGATAAATACTTCCACCATCTTGCTAATCTTGGAGTCAAACTCCCCGCAGACTTTGACATAAGCTCCATCATGGAAAATGTAGACAATGATCATGAGCAGAGACGTGATGATCATGAGAGAGGCATGAATGACACAGTCCCAAATGCAAATGATAGAGGCAAGAAACCCATAGATCAAAATGCTCCTATGGATGACGTGAGACAACAAATCGAAAGTCTAAAACAAGAAATATCCAACCTTAAGACCGGTACAAGTTCCAAGCAATACTCTTTGGAAGATATAGCTCCGTATCCTTTTGACAAAAGTTTGGTCATGAAACCCTTCCCCTTTCAGTTCAGAGTCCCAAAGTTTGACAAATACAAAGGGAAGGGGGACCCTAGAGATCATATCCGAGAATTCAATGCCGCATGTTTAGAAGTAGCTCACAACGAGACCTACTTGATGAGACTGTTCCCAAGATCCTTAGGTGGTTAAGCTATGGAGTGGTTCTCGCGCCTCCCACCAGGAATCAAAACTTTTGATGAACTTGTCAATAAATTCATAACACACTTCTCCTACAACATAGAACATGAGGTATCTATGCTAGATCTATGCAATACTAAACAAAAGAGTGGTGAGTCATTTGCCACCTTCTTACAATGATGGAGACAGCTAGCTAGTAAGTGTTCTCATGATATACCCTAGAAGCAGCTATTGGAAATGTTTATCCACAACTTAAACACAGATCTTAGCTATCAGATTCAGATACAATGCCCTACATCATTCTCCAAAGTCATTGAAATGGGCCTATTCATTGAAAAAGCTATGATCACTAAAAGAACTCTCAAGCTCTACAAGGACACACCTAATTCCAATTACACAATGGATAAATCAAAGTTTTGGACCAAGAATAAGAATGTGGTCAACGATGGGGTAGTTGATGCCAAGGCAACAGATCCTAAACAACAACCCATATTCACTCTTAAGGGGGATGCAAACAATGGTGCAATCAACAAACCACCCTCTCGGGAGCCTAGATCTTGGTACAATTCAAACCCAAGAAGAAAATTCACACCGTTGGGCGAGTCTCAAGAATCTGCGCTATGGAAGTTGTTGGCTAACAACGAAATTTCTCTACCACCAACAAGTGATTACGAGCCTATAGTCAAACCTCCCTAATGGAAGGACACAGACTACTATGAATATCACCGAGGAAGGGGACATACAACTAACAACTGCATTTGCCTCAAAAATGTCATACAGGATATACTAGATCAGAATCAGGGAGGGACACAACAGCATACCTCCAATGAAACTCATGTGGCCTACAGGGATCCACTTCTGAATCATAACAGGCCATATAACAACAATGGCCACAACAACAACAACCATGGCCACAACAACAACAACAACATCAATAATCGCAACCGGCCAAATCAGAACAGCGGGACGAGTACTGCTAACTATGCATGTGTTCCATTTGACTACACCATAAACTACATTTCCGAACATATTCCACAGGTCAATGTCATCTCACCCAACCCACAACTAGGACCTAACCGAACTGGTTGTAGTATAATTACCTGCAGTGGTAAAGTCACGCTCAATATCGTTCCTCCAAGGTCGTCACCATCTCCATCCAACCCCTGTTAGTACAATGTCCTCAACCAGTTACAGAAAACCCCGGCTCACATTTCTATATTGGAGCTCTTGTGTCTATTTCCTTCTCATAAGGAGATTCTTGAGAAAGCCTTAGTGGAAACCACTGTCCCCACTAACCTGGCCCAAGAGAAGTTTCAAACCATGGTAGGCAATTTGACATCCTCCAATTCCATATCGTTTACTGAGCAAGATGATCTTTCTGTATCTCAACCCCACAACACCCCTCTACACATTATCGCATTCATACACAAGCACCGCATCAAGAGGGTTCTCATTGATGGGGGTGCCGGTTTAAATATCTGCACATCGAAGCTAGTCCTTGCACTAGCGTTCTCTGAACAAGCAGTTGATCCAAGGAGGAAAATTACCATTAAGGCATATGACGAGGAAGAAAGAACCACAAAAGGAATGGTTGTCCTACCCATTCAAGTGGGACCAGTAATTAAAGATGTGGTGTGCCAAGTCCTTGATCAGGAGCTTGCTTATAATATTCTATTAGGGAGACCATGGATCCATGCCATGAAGGCTGTCCCCTCAACCTATCATCAATGCATTAAGTTCCCACACAATGGCAAGCAAGTCACCATCCAAGGCGACCCCAACCCCTACCAGCACTACAATTCTTTCCGTGCCAAACCCGAATGTGTCATACCCAACAATAGAGCCTACATTTCCCCTACCCCGCAACAGGACCATACCGCTGAAGCTTCCTCCTCAAGACCCAAACCACTGAAACTTACCATAAAAGAAAATGGCATGGGGGAATACTCCATTGAGCACAGCCTCAACCTTGCCAAGATGCCTTTGTCTCCTTGCTCTTTTGGCCAACCCAAACATCCACCCAAACATTTTCCAAAGCCATCTGCTCCTCCTGCAGCTCCCACAAATCTCTTTGTAAAATGGGGGACCTTATCTGATGAGACAGAGGAGTGAGATCTCCTGCAGTGGCTTTATGCTGAAGAAGAAAACACACCCCAAGAACTGCCTAAACTCCCTACAGAACTCTATGGGTGGGGTGAGACTATTTTGTACAGGATGTGGTATGAAGGACAAGGCCCCATAGGCCTCAGAAAGGAAGGAATCATTGAACCTATACAACCTTCTTCATCCTCTTCGGCTAGAAACACAACTGGCCTAGGGTACAAAGGCAAGGGTAAAGCCAAGGAAAATGCCTACCTTGTGGAGACAATCCAAATGCTCCAAGTGGATAGTGACACAGATTCAGATGATTCAAATGAGTATGAGTGGGACGAGCTAATAGAGCACTCCTACGACGATAAAGAGGTTGACACCATCCAAACTCTTAGCCCCTACCATGAGGGACAAACGCAACAGGACAAACCACTGGAGTCTGATTTGCCCACCCTTGAGATTATGGCTTTCGAGGAAAGTTTAGATTCCATTGTGATAAACAACTTGGAGGAAAGTACCACCCAGAACACTATCCCCGCCAATGCCCATAACGTTTCATTCACACCATCAATGAATCAGGTCTCTCATCCGACTCCCTTCCCCTCTTACACCCTGAGCTTATTGACTGGAATTTGCAAGGAACCCCCCAATTAGATATGTTCCAGACCGATGATGCTTACATTGATTATATGGACCTTAGGGACCACTTTCCAAAAGGAGATCATAAAGCTGGTTTTGCTATCGAACTGAATACCATGGCTTACTTCGGGGAGGGTGCCAAGCCTTCCAGTCGTAAAAACATCAAGATCAAAAATGGATCTGACAGTGAAAACCACCTTGCGGCAGTGTCAGATCATAAAATAGTAAAAAGAAAGGACGCATCTGACGGTGAAAACCCAACTGTGGCACCTAATGATGGAATGCTTGACACTCTCCCTAGTGATATGTATCAGGAAAGGTCACAGATTGTGGTGGAGCCAACCGAGCCCGTGAACATTGGAACCAAAGAGCAACCCAAGATTATCCACTTTGCCAAATCTCTCACACCACCAGAGAAAACCAGATTTGTACCATTCTTTAAGAAGAAAAGAGGCAGCTTTGCTTGGTCGTATGCAGACATGCCAGGTTTGGACCCAAACCTAATTCTACATCATTTGCCATTGGATCCAGGGGTGAAACCCGTAAAGTAGAAGCTGAGAAAAATGCATCCTCATATAGCCCTTTTGGTCAAAGAAGAACTCAAGAAATTGCTAGATGTCGGGTTCATTAGAGCCATAGACTACCCAGAATGGATATCTAATATTGTGCCAGTGTCTAAACTAGATGGCAGGGTTCGACTATGCAATGATTTTTGAGACTTAAACAAAGCATGCCGCAAGGATGACTTTCCATTGCCAAACATCGATATCATAGTCGACCTCACTGTAGGACATACAATGCTATCACTCATGGACGGATTCTCAGGGTACAATCAAATCAAAATAGCACCAGGGGATCAACACAAAATAGCTTTTACTTGCCCACGGGGTACCTTTTGCTGGAATGTCATGCCTTTTGGGCTGAAAAACGCAGGTGCTACATATCAGCGGGCCATGACAACTATATTCCATGACATGATGCATGTAACTATGGAAGACTATGTTGACGATATCTTAGCAAAATCCCTCACAAGGGACTCACACCTAGACATATTAAAAAAAGTCTTTCAGAGATTGGACCAATTCCAAGTCAAACTGAACCCGAAGAAATGTGTGTTTGGGGTAACTTCAGGCAGGCTGCTAGGCTTCATTGTGTCAGCAAATGGAATAGAGGTAGACCCGGCCAAGGTCAAATCTATAATGGACATGCCACCACCCAAGACTCTAACACAGTTGAGATCCTTACAGGGCAAGCTGCAGGCCATCCGCAAGTTCATCTCACAGCTGGCAGACAAGTGCCAACCTTTCAACCATCTCCTACATAAGAACATTCCATTTAAATGGGATGAGCGGTGCGACGAGGCATTCAACAAGCTAAAGGAGTATCTTATGAATCTTCCCATACTCATGCCTCCGATCCAAGGAAAACCTTTAATCCTCTACATCTCTGCTACACCCACTGCTCTTGGAGCTCTTCTAGCGTAGCAAGATTACGAGAACAAGGAGAGAGCTGTATACTACATCAGTCGAACCTTAGTGGGCTATGAGTTGCAATACTCACAGGTAGAACGATCATGCCTTGCGGTGGTTTTTGCTTCACAAAAACTCTGACATTACATGTTGGCACATCCTGTCAAACTCATTGCCAAGATCGACCCACTGAAATATCTTCTCGGCAAAGTAGCTCTCACAGGTCGACTAGCAAAATGGGTGATGCTTCATAGTGAATATGATATAGAATATGTGGATAGAAAAGCCATCAAAGGACAAATCATCACTAACCAACTGGCCGAGGCACCATTACAAGACACTTCACCAATGCAGTTTGAGTTTCCTGATGAGTCTCTATTCACTCTATCCACATCTCCTTGGAAACTCTACTTTAACAGATCTTACACCAACCATGGATCGGGGGCAGGTATCCTATTTATCACTCCCCAAGGCGACACAATTCTGAAATCCTACAGATTGTTATTTCCATGCACAAATAACATAGCGGAGTATGAAGCCTCGGTGATTGGTCTCAAGATGGCCACTGAGTGGAAAATCCAAGCACTATGTGTCTATGGTGATTCTCAGCTTATCATAAATCAGGTCAACGATGAGTATCAAACCAAAGATGAGAAGCTCATCCTGTACAAACGGATGGTTGACGACCTCAAAGAACACTTTGGGACCATCTCCTTCAAACAAATACCTAGGATAGAGAACAAAGCAGCAGATGTAATGGCTACCATAGCCTCTCTTCTAGAAATTCCTGAATATGAGTCACGGTATGAGTTCTTAGTGGAAACCATCTGGCAACTAGCTTATGATCTCCTTGAAACCTATTCCATTTGCCTCCTAGTCAGATCTGATTCACCTTGGTACGGTAAGACTTACACTTACCTCAAGGACAATATTCTCCCATCGGACCTCTCTTCCAACCAAAAATGAACTTTCATCCGATAGGCCTCTCGTTACACCATCATCGCTGATACCCTTTACCGACGTGGTCTGGATGGTACTCTACTCCGTTGTTTGGAACAAGAAGAATTCATAACTACCTTGCAAGACGTACACGAAGGGATATGCGGAACACACTCCAGTGGCCCTTCCTTAGCCAAGAAACTCATGCGTTTGGGTTATTACTGGCCAAATATGGAAATGGATTCATATTAGTTCGTCAAAAAGTGCAAACAGTGCCAAATACACGGGAACCTGATCCATGCACCTACTCAAGAGTTGAGACCTTTAACGACACCCTGGCCCTTTTGTCAGTGGGGACTTGACCTTGTGGGAAAAATTCATCCACCCTCTTCCAATGGCCACAAATTCATCATTACCGCCACTGAGTATTTCACAAAGTGGATTGAAGCTGTTCCTCTAACCACCGTCATAGGAAAGTAAATTTCCTCTTTCATTCTGAATTACATTATTTGTAGATATGGTATCCCTTCATCCATCATAACAGATAATGGAAGACCATTCAAAAATCAGGATGTCCAGGAACTCTGTGAGCATTTCAAAATCCAACATTGTTTCTCCACTCCATACTACCCCCAAGGTAACGGCCAAGCTGAGGCATCGAATAAAACCATTCTGAAAATCCTAAAGAAGACTGTCAATGAGGCTGGCCGTGATTGGCATGTCCAACTCAACCCCACTTTGTGGGCCTACAGAACCAGTATACGCACTCCCATAGGTGCTACACCCTATGCCCTTGTCTATGGTTCTAAAGCCATCCTTCCCATTGAGGTTGAACTACCATCCCTCAGGGTGTCGTTGAAAGGCCTCATATCAGACGAAGAATACAGAGTCTCCAGGTTACAAGAACTAGAGCTGCTAGAAGAAAGGTGCCAGAAAGCCTTCGATCATCTTAAAGCCTATCAACAGATGATGTCACGAAGCTACAACCACAAAGTTCACCCACGATGTTTCAAGGTTGGGGACCTCATCCTTAGAGAAAACCCTCGCAATCAACAAGACAGAGAAAAGAAAGGTAAGTTCGAGCCTAACTGGCTTGGACCCTATGTGATTGTAGCCGCTTACGGACTGGGGGCATATCAGTTGGCCACTTCAGAGGGTGCGTTGTTTGATGATCCGATCAACAGCATGCACCTTCACCGGTTCTATACCTCGGAGAACCCCAATGCAAGGGGGGCACAATAAAATCAAAAATCAAAAAATAAAAAAAAAAATTGAAAAGAGAAAATACAAAAAAATTAGAAACAAATAGAAAGCATACAAAAAAATCATCCTTTGGTGAAAACCTGGCAAACAGGCGCCTTGGATAGGTATCATGATGAAAACCTGGCAAACAAGCATCATGTTTACTTTCTAGCTTCTTGTGCAAATAAAAGCAAGTGATGAAAACCTGGTAAACAGGCGTTACTTGTGATAAACTGCCTTCTCCATCTTTGAGAATCCAATCCCCTTGAGTCCATTCTTTCTCCATTTGCCCCATTCGACCCATATCTATCCCACAAATAAACACTCGACAGTTACCTATCATGGCTTGATACTCTCCTTGTGGCCTTGTCAACCAAGGTTTTGTCCCATACCATCTCCTCAATGTGAGCCTAGCATAGGGTCTCTTGTCAGTGTCCATGGTCCAAGTCCGTGAACTACGTTGCCTCTGTGCCGTCATGTAGGCAAGGCCATTATTCTAATGTGCCCCCGAGGCTTCCATTTCTTCCTTTTCTCCCATTCGCCCCCTTTTCTTGTCTTCATTCTTGTCATCTTTCTTCTAGTCCATCCATGGTCCATTAGGGTTTACCCTGAACTACGTTGCCTTTGCGTCATCATGTAGGCAAGGCCATTTAGCAATGAGCCCCCGAGGCACTAGGTCAGTCCCTTAGGGTCCGTCTCCCCAATAAGGATTGTGCAATCTTCTCCCCAAGCAAGCAAATGCACGCAGAACCCACGCCTCAAGCAGAAATCTTGACTGTGAGCATCTTAACCTATCCAATGCAAAGCAAATACCCAAGGTCTTCCAAATGATTTTATTCAACCTACAGCAAGAAATAAACACATCTAATGGCAAGAATGTTTTGTGGATTTGGGAACTAGGGTTAAGTTATAGAGTCTTGATTTTTTTTCCATCATACCTGCTGCTGTGGTACCTGCTGTGGTGGCGGCATCTACACCTACTGAGGTATCTGCTGCTGTGCCTCGCCCTGTCCTGGCACTACCTACTCGGCCTAGCCTATCCTCCTCTGCTGTCTAGGCCTCTCTCTAGCTCTACCACCCTGTCCTCCTTGCCCTCCTCTAGCTCCCCTCCGACTTGGGCCAACCTGTCCCTCCTCCTCTGAGTCCGCCTCATCAATATGAGGCACCAGCATGCCAGGTCCTGAATATCTCAGGAACGGATATGCGGTGATCCAATCCTCATACTCCTGCATCACCCTTGCGTCTGCTATCTCTCTCCTCATATCCCATGCCACATAAGGAGTCTACCAGAACTCTGCTAGGGCCTCCTCGTACGAAGCCATCGGCCTCCATCGGACCCTCTCTGCATGTGTCCGTGTGAATAGTGCTTGTCCCTGTGGCATGCCCTGCCTCCTGCCGAACTATCTCAACACTCAGCCCACCATCTACCTCTCTAGGATATGCCGTGTCTGACCTATCAGCCACCTAGTCTGAAAGCAGTACGGTAGCTTGTCTCCCTCGTCGTCCCAGGGCTCGCAGTCCAAATATGGTCGCCAGACGACCACATCTACTCCATCCAATGTATGCCTCTAGTACTATAGCTTCCCCAGCCTATGCTGGGAAATCACTCCTGCATAGCCATAACTGTATGGCTCTCCTCGTTGCCTCGCGAAGACACATATCGGCCTAGTCACCGCTATGTGCTCCCACAGCCAAAACTGTAGCAGTAATACTCCAGCCGATAGACTCGTGCTGTGGTGGTACACCACCTGATGCATATCGTGGTATAAATGGGCCAGTATGTAGACTCCCCATGCATATCGGGTGCCCTCAGTTAGCATCCGCTCCATAATCCTGCCCCATCCGATGGGGAACCCATGCGATCTCCTGTCTGGGCATATAACGCCCCTGATCAGTCCAGCCACAATCCCTGGGAAGTAGTCATAGCAATCATATATATCCTGCCACGGGATGACCTATCCCACGAGCTCAGGATCATCGAACACTCGCTGGCACTCAGTGAGTCCCGCATCCCGCTGTGTGTCATACTCCACTAACTCACCCACCACGGGTAGGTGCAGTATCCAGTAAACGTCCTCTAAAGTCACCGTCATCTTTCCAGTAGGAAAGTGGAAAGTCCCGTCCTCACTATGGAATCTCTCCACAACAGTCATCAGCAGTCCTTGGTTCACCTGCACCTCGGGCATGAAGCATACATAGTCTAAACCCATGGCACCAAGCGCCACTCTGTCAGTCTCTGTCAGCATGTATCTCTGCAATAGGGGCATGGGAAACGTCTCCCTCGACTACAGTGTGTCTCGAATATCCTCCTACAAGAAAGCAAGACAACGCATCAGTCTCAAACGGCATATACCATACTCAACATATCTACTGAACTATATCAACTAAATTTAGCATTTCAAATTGATCAAAATAGCACACTACATCTCTTGACTAGATTCCTGCAATCTTGGAGATAGCTCATCGATTACCGCATCAAACATGACGCTAATCGAATCAATTTGGCTAAGTAATTTGCTATCCAAAGCAAATGCGCCACTACAGGTGGTAAATGTGCCGTTTCTTTATAATAGCACCATTTCTGGATGCATGCGCCGCTAAAATCAGCATATGCGCTGCCTAAATGCAGATGCGCTGCTATAGTGCACATATGCGTGGTTCCGGTGCATGCGCCGCAAAACTCGGCATATGCGCCACCAAATTATGAATGCACCGCTAGATTCCGCATATGCACCGACTTCATGCATGCGCCGCTACATTACACGTATGCGCTGCCTAATCACACATGCACCGCCTTATTACAGAAGCGCAACTACAATGCATAGATGCGCCGTTTTCATGCATGCACCACCGAAACTGGCATATGCGCCGCGAAATGACAAAAGCACTACTTCACGAGGCATATGTGCCATTCTGCACTTCGGCGCATCTGTTTGACCTATTTTCTACATGCATTTATGACACCTAAAAATGACCCTAGGAGAAATTTTTTGAATCACATATCGGGGGTCCTGCCTTTGCTGGCCGCCCGAATCGACAGACTCACTCGAATCGATGCTCCTCATGTGGAATGTCTGCTGCTCTGGCTGCCATGCTGCTCCAAGTTTGCTCTATGCTCTCTCAATCAAATCCAGAGCAAACAAGTGTACAAATGACTATTCTTGTGGACCCAGCTCCTATTTATAGGTTCAAAACCCTAATTCCGGCTAGGTGATGCCTGTGACTACTTCCCGTGCCTGTTTTTCCTCCAGTTTTCTTCCCGTTTCCTTGAAACACATCCTTTTTCCTCTTGCCTATCCTAACCCCTTTGTCTTTGTGAGATTGTCCGTCTCTGATTCTTTCGCACTTTTCCCGTCCAATCTCTTGAGGGGGCATCCTATCGTCAGTAAGCCTGTACCAGGGGCAAACTGGGGCATGTATCACTATCAGACTATCGACTTCTTTGAAGCAACGCTGTAAACTGCATTGCATCAAAGAGGGGCAAAATGTATACGCCTAAAAATGACATGAATCATCCTAAATAAATATTCTAAATATTTATTCCATTCTTCTATTAATTAAATAAATATCCCAAATTTATTTAATTAATTCACTGTTCCATAATTAAATAAATTCAATTTATTTAATTAAAATTCTTCTAATGTCCTACACAATTAAATAATCATAAATTATTTAATTAATCCAAATTCCTCTATCCTAAGTTCTAAATTCAAAAATCCACCTCACTTTTACACCTCACCTTTTCCACCTCACCTTGTCCACCTCATCAGGTTGCACATGTAATTAAATATATTTAATATTTAATTACCTATTTTTCCCTCACCCACATGGCCTATTTCTTCTCAAATCAGAGATTAGTTAACTAATCAATCAAAAGTGTTAACTAACCTATCAATTGAATCAATTCCTCAATCAATTCAGTTAGTTCCACAATCCACTCTTCTAACTGATCAATCAAGTCTGTTAACTGTTTAGTCAATGGAGTTAACTCTCCAATCAATTTTGTCACATCCCCTCTTTCATGATGGAGCTGGGACACTTGTCACATTTCTACTGGTTGCACATTCCTCAACCATCCTCAGCCGTTGATCTTCATATCTCCTCTCAACCGTTGATTCCTATTCTTCCAAGTCTATAAATGAAACCTCATTCTTCCATTCTAAGGATCCAGGCTTTTGACATCGTTACTCTGCAGAAATATTACCAGCGTGCCTTTGGCACCCTTTGACCATTCACAAGCTTGAGATCACATACTTGCTTTGGAGCTCACCTTCATTGCATATCACAACAGCCATTTACCATTGACTTCCTCAAACACAACTTGAAAGAGTGCACTCTCTGAGGGCTCACTTTATCTGCAAAAGGACAGTTGTAATAGGTGAACAACAGAAGCATCGATTTCAGGGAAGGTTTGCTTTGTATTATTCATTGCTATTTTCATTTAATCTTCTTTGTTATCTCCTATTTTGTTGATGTTTGGGTCATACATTATTCATTTGATTGATTCACATTTTACCCTTACCACCATAACCCCCTCATAAAGTCTGTGATTGCAGGTTACATGTGTCATATTTGAAGGAGTGGAGTTGTAGGAAGGATTAGCAGACATCAAGGATTCAGGATCTAAAGAAAAGTGAGACACATGAGCCTTTTCGGGACTTGGGTGCCCGCACTAGTATCCTCCGCATCTGAATTTTTAAAAATAGAAGTTACAATGCAAATAAGTGTCAGAAGGAGGTCGGGATCCCACAAAGAAACTGGCACCTTGGACTTGGACGTCCGCACCTTAGCCCCTAACATTTCTGTCTCTGAACCCCAAAAATAGGTATGCAGTGATTTGTTATTTTACATCTTCCTATAGCAGCGATTTCTATAATTCATCTATTTACTGACGTTTTCATACAATTAGGGTTTTAATGGTTAATTGAGCATAGAAGAGAGAAAATTAGAAATTAAACACCCTAATCCAAGTTTCCCTACATCTCACAATGACACTAGGGTATGATAGTGCTCGCCACTTGACCCTAGGTCCTTGAATGTAAAGTGGAAAGGCGGATTTAAACATCAAATCACTAAATTAACAAATCCAATTTTCCACCTAAACATTTTGGTGAACCCGTGTTTTTGGACTTAAATTACAATTTTCTATGTGTGTGTCTTTAGATTTCAATTTCATTCATTCATTCATAGAGTCATTCATTTTATTGCATTGAGAAAAATTCAAAAAAAATAAAATTTTTGAAAAATTCAAAACAATTGCATTGTTTGGCTTACTAAATTGCATCAATTCTTTATAAATTTTCTTAATTCATGATTTTTTCATTAGATTTGATATAAACTACAGAAAAATACAAAAATTCAAAATTTGCATTGCATTTTCATCATTAATTTGCTAGGCTTTTGTAGAAATTTTGACAATTTTCATTAAACCTAGTAATTCCAAAATCTAGGGTTAGTAGGTAAAATATTCTTTTATCATATTTTTATACTAATTTTAGAGGCTCATTAAAATTTTCATTTGGCTATAGTCTTGCATTTTAGTGTAAATTTGCATTTAGATTTAAAATATTTGCAATTTTGCATAGAAAATTTCAACAAAAACTAGCAATTTTGATGCATTTTCATTAAATTTGCATGGGCATTTTGCATGTTCAAGATTGAAAATCATTTTCAGATTTGAGATTATTTAATTTTCATCATAAATCAGACCTCAAAACATTCACATAGCATTTTGTGTCAACATCTAAAACCTAGGGCTTCAAAAACAATGATTTTCGCTAAATTTGGCCTTATCGACTCTCTAAACTTGCACCATAGGAATTTTGTGAAGAGTATTTTTGCATTAATTTCCTATTATAAGGGTAATAATTTTCTTTCCCTCCTAAAAATCTTCACAACACCCTTTTAACAGACTCTTGTAGTGAAAATTTGGTGAAAAACTACACATTTTGGTTATTTTTTGCCCTAGGGTTTGACCTAGTTTGCACTCCAAGCATTTTGTGATCAATTTTATGGATTGAGGTGACTTATATTATTGATATTGTTTGTTTTACCTCCTAAAATTCCTTACAACACCCCTTTTGCTAGGTCTTGGAGTTGAAAAACCGTGAAAAATAGCCTATTTTTGCTATATTTTCACTAGGGTTTGACCTTAAGTGGTACTAAAAGCATGTTGTGCTGGGTATTTTGGCACCAAGAGGATAATATTACTGATATTGTTTTCTTCCCATCATCATTTTCCTGACAAAACCCTTTGTTATGCCCTTTTATATTGAATTTTGGTGAAAAAAGTGCCTATTTTGACATATTTTCACTATATTTTGACTTGGCATTAACTTGAAATCGCATCAAGAGTGTGTTGAGAAGGATAATTTTTTTGTTTTAGACTGATATCAAGCATATAAATTGCTTCCCTTGACTGATGAAACCCTTACAATACCCTTGGTTCATTCATTTGCATTAAAAAAGTACAAAATTCCAAGCATTTTTGGCTTTCAAACATATCATTCTCTTAGGGTTTGTCATCTTAGTTTGTGCATGGAGAGTCATGTGATTTTGCATAAACTTTATGACCCACTATCCTAAAAACAATATCCCTTTGAGAATAAGTAAAAGATTAATGGGATCTAGTGCTCTTGACGAAAACAATATCCCTACCTGTAACAATCCTTTGCACACCTTTACAAAGGGAGAAACTCAAATTGTGCAAGATATCATACATCCTCCAACCATTATGGAAGACCAAATATTTCATGATGTTGAGGATTCTATTAAGTTAGTAGGACATGTACCTACATAACAAGTCAATAAGCTTGATAAAGACCTTGCCGAATTTCAAGAATATGTGCAAACTGAGAGAATAGCCAAAGAAGCCTTACCTGTAATTCACCAAGTAAGAGAATTGATAAAAGAAGGACAAGATGGAATTAATGTTATTCATGGCGTAACACATATTGTACAAACTAATGTGATGCCGGTGAGTGAATGTACAAAAGTTATTAACATGTCATCACCATTGCATACTCAAGTTTCAGCACTGATACCGACTACAGGGATATCAACCTTCACATCAACAATCTTAACAACTGATGCAAATATTTGTAGTAATGCTACCACTAGTATTGGAGTACCTAATGGCACCAATTACAAAGTTGTGGGATTTTATTATCATAACTTGGTCCATAATGTGACCGTTCCTATGAATAGTTGTTCTCAACCTCCCATCACACACAGTTATTCCCAACCATCTTCAACCTACCAATATGTCCAATAATCGTTGACATATTCCCAGCCTAAACCTATCATATCATAATATCAATCACCTCCTCACTTTGGTTCCAATTCATCTCAACAAACCACATCTCCAAATGATTCCATCCTAAACCAACGTTTACAGGGTATGAATGCTTTACAACAAAAGGTAACAAATTTGACAAACTCTTCGCAGCCTAGTCTACCAACATATCATGCTTGTAATCCATTATCCTATGCAATCTTGAGAACTCCTATGCCTGAAAGGTTTGAGACTCCTTGCTTTGAAAAATATGGTGGAAAAGGAGATCCCAATATTCATGTGGCAGGATTCACAACTATGTGTAGTGATTTCTATTTTGAAGAGGATTTGTTGGCAAAACTTTTCCCACGATCTCTCAAAGATACTACTTTAGAATGGTTTTACTCTTTGCCTCCGAATTCAATACACTCCTTTTCATAGTTAATTGATAAATTTTTACAACATTTTCAAGAAAATATCAGACCCCAAGTCACTCTAATTGACTTGGTTCAGTGTAAACAAGGTCCAAAAGAGAAGTTGACAAAATTTATTAGTCGGTACCAAGGGCTTTATGCACAGATTTAATATCAGATGAAAGATGAAGATGTTCAAAAGATATTCATTACAAATCTACAACCTAATATTCGTGATAAGATCCTCTTCTTGAAGTACAACTCCTTTCAACATTTATGCACCGCCCTTCATGATTATCAACTTTTGTCTAGTCAATATGAAAACCAAAACTCATCGGCTCAAGTTGGTCAATCCATGGGTGGATCATCACAAACTAACTTTAAGAGAAACAATAATAACATGAACTTCATCAAGATTAATGGACCGAATATGCACAACTTTTCAAATGTTTCAGCTATATCAAATCCCAAGAAAGCATCATACCAACTAAGAAAGTTTACTCCAATATTTGAATCCTACCATTCCATTATGAACCAAGCTATGAGTAATAACATTCTGAAGCTTCCCCCGATCAAGCCTGTTGATCCTAGTAAACAAGGACCTTACTTCAATGCTAATGCCTTTTGTCATTATCATCAGATGCAAGGACATGACACTGAACGATGTATGCATCTTAAACATGAAATATAGGACCTTATTGATTCAAATATCATCCATGTATCAGGTGTGAATGACAATGGAAACAAATTGGTTGCTTCGCCGAATCAAAACCTACAAATCTTCACTAATCCTTTCCCTAAACATAATGAAAACAATATGGTGGAACAGGGTTTAGTGGAAGCAAACGAGGATGATTACTTAGACTATGATAGCATTGTGGGAATGATTGAAGTGGATAAGAAACAAATAAACAATCCACCTCATCCATGAAGAAATGGAATTTATGCTGAGGTTCCTCCTTCGTTATCCTTATATGGATCAGGAGATAATCAAGATACATCTGAAAAACAAGAACAACAACCAATACAAATGAGTAAGATGGTACATGATGATTCCTGTCCCCGTGCTAGAAAGATTCAACAATGAAAACTCGATAAAATTAGAAAAGAGTTAGATGACTGTCAAAAATTGGAGAAAATAGTGGTTCCCCTAATCATAAGCAACAAAAAGTTATATTTACACAAGGAGTAACAAATCAAGCATCACACGAAAATCAACAAAATTTTCATAAGAACCACTCAAACTTTGCACTCAACATGATCGAGTACCTCTCCAAGAGGTTTGCAAGTTCCCAAATTGGATACAAAGATCAAACTGTATACACCTAAAAATGACACGACTCTGTGTAAATAAATATTCTTAATATTTATTCCATCTAAATTCCTTTATCAATAAATAAATAAAACAATTTATTTATTTGGTTCATATTCCTCCCATTAATTGAATAAATTACCTTTATTTAATTAATTTCTTTGAAGTCAACTTTATTCTTCCAAACAATTAAATAATTTTCATTATTTAATTGTGTATGAGGAAAAATCGATTAAATCAAACTAATAAAACCAAAGAACCCAATAACATAAAGAAAATGAATTTAAATAAAAGCCATAACAAATAATCAATGAAATAAAGACTTTTACTGAAATCTGTATTGTTTCCTTTGGATTGAATGTGGATTGCTCAATGAAGTTGCAAAACCATAGCTGCAACAAGCAAGTAGTGTGCTCAAGAGATCAATGTCAAAAGATCATAAGAGTGCTCAATCGACGCGTTTTGTATGCTCAAAGCTCTGTTAAGTATGCCTGAGAATACGATCGAAGAGAGGGGTAATGAAGGAGATGAGGGGGGTTTATATAGATTTCAAGGAAGATCGATCAACAGTCCAGATAATTCAGAAGAATCAATGGAGGAGAATAGTTGAGGAACGTGCAACAAATAAGAAGAAGACAAGTGTCTTGCTTTCTTTTGCATGAGAGGAGTTATCAAGAATAGAAGAATGAGTTAACTGAAGAGATAAATCAATTAAAAGAATAAAGCAATCAGTTAAGTGATTTAAAACAAGAAGAAGGGATTTGCATGAGAAAAGAAGATATTTTGCTTTATTAAGTATAGAAAACTTGAGTTATATTAGAGATAACTCAAATTTAGAAGAAAAAGCAACTTAAATAAATAATTGATTTATTTAAATTTGGAGAAGATATTATTGGAAGAAATAATTAAATAATTGAAATTATTTAATTTAGAAGATTTGAAAGCAAATTAAATAAATAAATTTATTTAATTGTTGTGCATGATTTTGGAAGAATAGTTTTGATTTAATTAAATAATTAAGAATTATTTAATTATAGATAAGAGGGAATTTGTTGAATTAATTAAATAATTGGGTTTATTTAATTAATGTGGATTTGATTTTTGGAAAGAGGATATGATCTAATTAAATAATTAAAATTATTTAATTATGGAAGAATAATAGAGGAATTTAATTTAATTAATTAAATAAAGAGAATTTATTTAATTAATGTCGCAAGTATGTGATTTAGAAGAATTGATGAAATTAATTAAATAATTAGATTATTTAATTAACGTTATGTGCAGGTGATTAGGAAGAAATGATGAAATGCAAGTGATTTGACGACACGGTCATTTTAGGGTGTCTACATTTTGCCCCTCTTTGATGCGATGCAGTTTATAGCATTGCGTCAAAGAAAATGATTGTTGAAGACATGATACAATTTTTTGATGCCCCAGTGTAGGTAGTTGCCCCAGTGTATGCCCCCTCGAGCGGGAAGACAGGGAAGTGGTAGAAGAACTGTGTTGACGCGCGACTAGAAGATTTGTTGGAGATAGGCGAGGTTTGAATAGAAGCAAGTGGAGATAGAAAAGAACATAAGAGAAAGACTATTGATTGATCTTTGCTGAAAAACTAGATAAGGCCATGGAAAAATGGATGGTGTAAATGGATGAGCTTGTTGCAATGGTTTCACATTTGTTTATAAAGAGCAATCCTTATTTTTGATATAGCACGTGGATAGTTCGCCACCAAGGTATAAAAGACCAAGGTGCAGTAATATCTGAGTGCGTGGACGTTGACTTTGCAAGCAAGCGGTTTGAACTTAGATCCCTTAGACATAATATAACCTTGTTGGTACATGTGAATGCACCATAGTCTTGAACATAAAATAAACTTCAATACATGTAAATGCAAGAAGAATTATTAATATGTAAGATGCTAGCTCGTAACACACACAAGATAAATAGAATGTTAAGAAAGATACTAAAGATCATTCCTCAAACACAACACACAAAAAGCAATGACTATGCCCCCAATCCATACTGCATCGCAACATACCAAGATTATAGATAAATCAAGGTAGTCTTGAGTAGGTAATGGATAAAGGAACAAAAGATAAACCATAACACAAATTGATTGTCTTACAAAGTAAACATACAGCCAACATATTCTCTTGCCAAAGAGGTTGCTCATGATAGATTGGATAGGGAAGATAACAGCCTTATCATAGGAACTCTGTGTCTGTTAAAGGGTGCTATCTACCTAAAAAGACAATATCTTGCTATAGGAAATGCCACATGTCATAGGAGACGCGTGTGTTGGTCTCGACAATGGAACACTACGCAGAAGACAAGATTGTGGATCTAGGGCTTGGTTGAGCGGTACCTAGCTGATGTTGGCAATCAGTATGTAGGATAGTAGATGACTCGGGAAGTAGGCCTCTTTGCTTCAAGTTTGTTAAGGACTTTTTCTTTGAAAGGATGCGCTAGCTTGCTGCTTGAGTTAGTCAAGTTGAGGCGAATGGATTTGGACAAACGGAAGACTAGAAGGATGAAGTGCAACTGGATTGAGACGGGCGGAGAATGATGGATCGTGTGTGCCTGAGTATTGGATACATCCTTCGTATTCCAGACTGCCTACATACCCTGTATCCACGGGATCAAGGCACACTTATGATGGAAGATGAACGTGATAAATATGTAGTTCTGGATAGAGTGATGAATGGGTCAAGGTGAAAGGAGGGGATCTTATGTACCTGAGTACTGGGTACTTCCTTCATATTCCAGACTGCCTACATACCCATATCTATGGGATCAAGGTACCTTAAGATTGAGAAGAGATAATATGTAGTTCTGGTTGATGTGATGATGTGGGAAAAGTGTTGAGAAGATAACAGCCTTATCGTAGGAGTGATGTGTCCGTTAAAGGATGTTACCTGTGGAAATGAGAAAAGATTGAAGTATGCATTGCGAACCGCGAACAAGGAACCAATCCTAGACCTAAGTTAAGGAAAGAGTTGCCCCCATTCTGGTAGAGGAAACGGTGTGGGTGACTGCTGAAGAAGACACCGAAAGCTTTGCCCTAGGACAAGACAGTGTTAACTGTAGACACAGATCAAGACATGGGGAGACGATGACGGACATTGACAAATTTCCAAGCTATACTAGATAGGGAGATGGAAATGCAAACAAAGTCAATGGTTTTATTATGGATGGATGGATGAAGCGTGTTGCGAACTGAACAAGGAGTGGACAGGACTCGATAGACGATGGGTGCTGACTCTACACATAGCGCCTGTTTGCCAGGTTTTCACTATGGTACTTTATCCAAGGCACCTATTTACTAGGTTTTCACCAGAGGACGGATTTTTTTTTTTTGGAATACTCTAAGGATCAGGCATAGAACTTCTTGAGATGAACACTATTAAGTGGCTCATCTAGAGGAATGCCGTCAGGTGTAGCTAAAGTATAAGCTCCTGATCCATATGCTGATGTGACAATAAAGGGGCCTAGCCAGTTAGGTGCAAACTTGCCTTTCTTTTCTCGATCTGCTTGATTTCTCTGATTCTCCTTAAGTACAAGATCACCGACTTGAAACCGTCTTTCTTTGATCTTTTTGTTGTAATTACGTCGGAGGCAGTTTTGATAGACATGGAGATGATTAAGTGCGGCAAGGCGCCTCTCATCTAGTAGTTCAAGCTCAGCTAATCTGGAAGTGCGATACTCCTCTCCATCAATCAGGTCCTGCATGGATACTTTGAGGGATGGGATCTCGACCTCTATAGGTAGGATGGCTTCAGAGCCATAAACCAAGGCATAGGGTGTGGCACCAGTTGGTGTTTTGATACTAGTGCGGTAGGCCCATAGGGTGGGATTGAGTTGCAAGTGCCAATCACGACCAGCTTCATTAACTGTTTTCTTGAGGATTTTGAGAATGGTCTTATTGGAAGCCTCAACTTGGCCGTTACTCTGCGGATAGTAGGGAGTTGAAAAGAGATGTTGGATATTATATTGTATGCACAAGGCACGGACATCTTGATTCTTGAATGGTCTCCTATTATCAGTGACAATGGCTTGGGGAATACCATACCGGCATATGAGGTAGTTTAGGATAAACTTGGCTATTTGTTTACCAGTGATATAGGTCATAGGAATGGCTTCCACCCACTTCGTGAAATACTCAGTGGCGGTAATGATAAACTTGTGGCCATTGGAGGAGGAAGGGTGGATTTGTCCTACGAGGTTGATACCCCATTGAGAAAAAGGCCATGGAGTTGTCACAGGTTGTAATTCATGAGTTGGTGCGTGAATCAGATCTCCATGCTGCTGGCATTGTAGACACTTCTTAGCAAATTGTGCAGCATCTTGCTCTATTGTAGGCTAGTAATAACCTGTTCTGATTATCTTCTTAGCAAGATTAGGACCGGTAGAATGTGCACCATAGACACCTTCGTGTATGTCTCGTAAAGTAGCTTCAGCTTCTTCCGCGTTAAGACATCGTAAGAGGATACCATCGAGACTCCGGCGATATAGTGTATCACCCAGAATGATGTAACGAGAGGATCGACGGATAAAGGTTTTGCGTTGGGTGGATGATAGGTCAGGGGGAAAGGTATTGTGTTTAAGGTATTCATAGATATCTTCATACCATGGGGAATTAGGACCAACAAGTTTGCAGATGATTTCAGTAACAGGAACATCGACGGCTGGTATCAACAATTGCTCGATTAAAAATTCACACTTCTGTGTATTTGCAGGCATGTCAATCAATGACCCTACAGAAGCCATAGAATCTGTAGCTTTGTTATGCTCTCTTGGAATTTGCTCAAATGTGATGGTAGAAAAGTGTGGTTTGTAGGCATCCACTAGTTGCTTGTATGGGACCAACTTTTCATCCTTTGTTTGGTACTCATCCATGACTTGGCGAATGACTAGCTGTGGGTCTCCATATACTTGTAATTCTGTGATGTCCCATTGAACTGTTGTATTGAGACTTATGAGGAGTGCTTCATACTCGGCTATATTGTTGGTGCAAGGGAATGCAAGTTGATATGACTTAGGAATATAGTCATTCTGAGGTGTAACAAATAAGATGCCGGCTCCTGATCCATGTTGTGTGTAAGAACTGTCAAAGTATAACTTCCACATTATGGAGTTAGCAAGAGTGAAGAGATTTTCATCAGGAAAGTCAGCTACCATAGGATGTGTATCTTTTATAGGTGCTTCTGCTAGTTGATCCACAAGGGCTTGTCCTTTGATTGCTTTACGATCCGTGTACTCAATGTCAAACTCACTAAGGATCATGACCCACTTAGCTAGTCTACCTATGAGAGCTACTTTTGCTAGTAGATGCTTCAAGGGATCAATCTTGGCTATCAAATTTGTGTGTTGGTTCAACATGTAATGCCACAACTTTTGGGAGGTGAACACTATTGCTAAACAAGCCCTTTCCATTGGTGAATAATTGAGCTCATATCCCACCAAGGTTCTACTGATGTAATAAATTACATGCTCCTTTCCTGTGTCATCATTTTGTGCTAGCAGGGCCCCTAGGGCCGAATTTGTAGTGGAGATATATAATATCAAAGGTTTGTCTGTGACTGGTGGAACCAATACAGGAGGTGTCGCTAGATACTCTTTAAGTTGATCAAACACTGCCTGATACTTGTTGTCCCATCGAAATGAGACATCCTTTCGAAGCAAGTGTTGAAAAGGTTGACATTTATCTGCTAACTGTGATATGAAATGCCGAATGGACTGCAACCTTCCTTGAAGGCTCCTTAGTGCTTTAAGGTTCTTGGGTGGAGGCATCTCCACTATAGCCTTTACTTTCGCTAGATCCACTTCGATGCCTCTACGAGATACTATGTATCCCAACAGCTTCCCTGATGTTACACCGAATACACACTTCTTTGGATTGAGTCTTACTTGGTATTTTTCAAGCCTATCGAAGATCTGTCCTAGCACCTGTATGTGATCCGCCCTAGAAGATTTAGCCAGTATATCATCAACATAGTCTTCCATGATGTGATGAAAGAGGTCGTGGAAGATCACTGTCATTGCTCTCTGATAGGTTGCTCCTGCATTCTTCAAACCAAACGGCATGACACACCAACAATAATTACCCCAAGGACAAGTAAAGGTTGTTTTATGTTGATCTTCTTCAGCTATCCTTATCTGATTGTAACCTGAGAATCCGTCCATGAGAGAAAGCATCTCGTGACCTGTTGTCAAGTCCACTATAATGTCAATGTTTGGTAGTGGAAAGTCATCTTTGGGACATGCCTTGTTGAGATCTCTGAAATCATTACACATGCGGATGCACCCATTAGGTTTAGACATAGGTACAATGTTTGAGACCCAATCTGAATAGTCGATTGGTCGTATGAACTTGGCATCTAATAGCTTTTGTATTTCCACT
The DNA here is from genome assembly GCA_027924645.1 of Cunninghamia lanceolata. Lineage (NCBI taxonomy): Eukaryota > Viridiplantae > Streptophyta > Pinopsida > Cupressales > Cupressaceae > Cunninghamia > Cunninghamia lanceolata. Next base: position 1,529,016 of record BSBN01000550.1, read on the forward strand.
TTCACCAAGAGAGCTATCTGTGGGTGCATCTTTCTCAACTTCTGTTTGACTGGTTTCACCTTGGGGTCAACTGTGAGATAATGAACAACTAGCTTAGGGTCTAACCCTAGCATATCTGCATAGGTCCATGCAAAGTTGATAGTTCGTTACAAGAAGAAGTTGTTAAGATTTCTGTGCTCTGTTTCAGCTAATGATGCCGCTAGGAATGTGGTCTTTGGATTTTGTTCTGTACCCAGGTTTATCTCTGTAGAATCTTCCACTAGGAGAGCTGACTTCTCTTGATACTTAGATGGTAGGGGAAGGTCAAATCCTCCATCCTCAGGTACCACAGTTGGGTTTTCACCTTTGGATACGTCCTTTGTTTTTACTATTTTGTGATCAGGAGGTGCCACAGTGTGGTTTTCACCTAGAGATCTTTCTTTATTTGTACTTTTGCGACTGGAGGATTTGGCATTCTCACCAAAATAAGCCGTTGGCTCTAGTTCCATTACAAAACCTGCTTTATGATCACCTAGAGGGATACCTTCCTGAAGTCCCATGAACTCAGCTAAAGCTTCGTCATTCTGAAATACATCTATAACGGGGGCCCCTTGTTGGTCCCAATCAATAAGTTCACGGTAGATAAGTGTGACATTTTGGGTGTTTGTGGTGGAGGTTAAGGATATGGAGGATAGTGTAAAAATGGAGGATTCTGTGAATAGGTTGGTCATGTGGAGGGAAGACTCATCGATGATATCCTCTATAAACATCGATTCAGCAGGAAAAGTGTCAGCTACCTCATCGAGGATATACTCGATGTCCAAGGCGCGTGGTACCTTCTTACCAAATCCTAATCCCTTCTTGTCTAGCTTCTTTGTTACCACAATGGGCTCCATAGTTCCTTGATTCTGTTTCCCAAGGTCACCTTTGCCTTTATAGCCCATGTTTTTCACTATTCTTAAGCCATTGCCATATTGCTTGACTGGTATTGTGACTAGTTCTTTCTCCTTATAGAGCCAAGAAGAAATGTCCTCAATAGTTTCCTCTTCCAATAACCATCCATGTTGGAATTGGGTTAGGAATGTTGGGGGAGGAACAGCTGCTTTTTTGGTAACTTTGGCAATGGGTGGTTAGCCGTAAGACTTTGGAGATAAAGGCATCTACCCTACACAACAAGATTCTGAGATATCATAAGTGCCAAAGCCTATATCCCGGACTCGAGCTGTGATTTTGGGGAGGTTGGTAGATTCACTTGTAGAGGCTTGCGTCAGAGTTTCAGGATCAACATATAGTGGGGATTCAAGGGCTTTTTCATTTTTAGGCACTTGGTTGCAATTCTTATAGCTTCCTTGCAAAACACGACAGAATTCAAAAGGATTAGGATCTCCTGGGATGGTGATCTACGTACCATTGTATGGGAACTTTAGAGACTGATGGTACGTGGAGGGAACAGCTTTCATTGCATGGATCCATGGGCAGCCTAGGATAATGTTGTAAGGCAGCTCAATATCAAGGACTTGGCACCTAGTTTCAAGCATGACAGGGCCCAGTTGTATAGGCAAGTGAATAACACCTTCTGAACGGCGTTCTGCATCATCATACCCCTTGATTGTAATACTATGATCAGTGTTGACGTGATCCTTAGAGTATCCCAATTGCTTTAGTAACTTTAAAGAACATATGTTGAGACCAGCACCACCATCTATGAGGATGCATTTGATTTTGCGCTTATGGATGAGAACTTCAATATGCAGGGCATCATTGTGACAAGGATCATGGGATGGGAGATCTTTCTCAGAGAAGACCACATTATAGGGCAAAGCAATGTTACCTACTATAGCTTGGAAATCCGCGACCGCTATGTTGTTAGGAACGGAAGACTCTTGGAGGGCTTTTTCTAGCACCACTCTATGTGTAGGTGATGACCGTAGAAGGTCCAAAATAGAGATCTGTGCTGGTGTTCTCCCTAGATGTTCAACAAGATTATAATCAGACTGAACCGGAAGCCTAGGTGTAGGAGCACAAATGGTGACATGACCACGATGAGTAGTAACAGCACAATCCGTAGATTTGCCTTTGATCGTGAGGGTAGACACTCGACTCTCTTCAAAACGACCGACAATGGAATCGAAGGACATGGAAGCATGATTGATACCTTTACCTCTATCCTGAGGAGGAGGTGGACCATGATGAGGGAATGGTTCCTTGTACATATCTAGATCCTTGTTCATGTGTTGCACTGGTGATTCATCCTCAAAAGTGATTTGATTACCGTCGATGAGGTTTTGGATGAGGTGCTTAAGCTTCATGCAAGATGCAGTTTGATGCCCTTTACTCCTATGGAACTCACAATATTCATTGTCTCTGTAATGTGTAGTTTTGTAGACAGGTTCTCCATATGGGGGAGCATCAGGTAAGGTGATGAGCCCTTTCTGCAAAGCTTGCTGTAAGACTGATTCGATGGGCACTCCTAAGGGAGTGAATTGACGTCGCGGAGGGTAATCTTGTTGGGGCCGCTCTTGTTGCCATTGCTGTTGGTTTTGATAAGGCTGCCTTTGTTGCTGCTGTTGTTGAGATGGAGCTTGACTTGGTTTGGAGAGTTGCAGCGGCGTTTGCAATGTTTGGACATGTTTAGTATTGACCACCCCATCGTTGACCACGTTTTTGTTTTTGTTCCAATATTTGGGTTTATTGTTCGATTGTTGATGAGGAGCACTATCTTTCATTTCCTTAAAGATTTTGACCACACCCTTAGCAATGAGGGCCTTCTCAATATCGATACCCTTGTATGTGATTTCATCGAAGGTTGTAGCACTAAGAATTTGCAAATGGAAACCTAACTCTTGGTTGAGGTTTTGCACAAATATGCTAACAAGCTGTTTCTCTGAAATCTTGAAAGGGAATTTGCTATCCATTTGTCTCCATCATTGAAGGAAAGAAATGAAAGTTTCACCATTTTTATGTTTATTGTTGCATAGATTAGTCATGGAAATCTCATGCTCTGCATTGTAAGAAAAATGGGTGGCAAACTTCTCTGCTAGCTCGTTGAAAGACTTGATACCCGTAGGTAAGTGTGAGAACCATTCTATTGCTTGACCTCCAAGACTGTGAGGAAAGAGACGCATAAGATATGTGTCGTTGTGTGAGACCTCGAAGCAAGCAAGATAGAATTCCCTAAGATGGTCTTTCGGGTCACCTTTTCCTTTGTATTTATCAAACTTGGGAATAGTGAAATTTTGAGGAAAAGGGATCATTGGTAATGACCGATCAAAAGGATAAGGACACACTTCCTCTAAAGAGAAGGTCTTTTTGGTGTGGCCAAGCGTAAGATCAGATAGCTGTTGTTGAACTTCTGCAATCTTTAACTCCATAGTCGTGGGAGGGGTTGGTAACATCTCCTGTTGTCCAGAAAGTGGTTGGTGTTGCCCATATGGAAGATTATAATGTGAGCCATGCACACTGGTGTGATAAGGGTCGTAAGATTGGTTGGGATCATACGGGTTGTACGATTGGTTCAGATTGGGTTGGAATTGGAGGTTCTGCTTTGGAAGAGGTGGAGGTGGCGCTAGGTAAGAATGTTGGCTTTGTGACGGTTGAAAAAAAGAATTGGGTGGAGGAAAGCTAAAGTGCATTTGATTAGGTTGTGATGGCAGCACATAAATTTGGGAAGCTTGATGTTGGAAATGTTGAGAGTGGCTAGGCAATGTGTGAAAGAAGTTGAGCGAGGATGAACGTTGTGTAGGAGGGACATAGGTAGACGCGATTTGCGATGGTTGGGGTTGATTGAGGATGCGAGTAGAGGAATGCTGTGGTTGGGGTTGCTTAAGGACGAGAGCAGAAGAATGTTGAGGTTGGGGTTGCATGACTCTAATTGGTTGAGAGACATGAAGGTGTGATGATATAGGAGGTGGCATTTGTTGAGACCCTTGGTGCATTGCTACATAATTGTTCCCTGGATTGTAATTTGGTGGGAAACCTTCGTGTGATGGGGTAACCAAGATTCCACTTGCGATTGGGGTGGACACTTTAGGAGGTGGTTGCATATTCGATCGAGCTAAGGTGGCTTGCTTAGCTAACTCTGCTTGACGTTGGAGAGTTTCTTGTTGGTTTTTATAGATCTCCATAGGAGTCAAAAGCGGTGATACGGGTCTCTCCCCTATTGGATTTTGAAAAAGGAGGTTCCTGTACTGCGAGCCTTGTGTAGGTAAGGGCGTAGTCACTGTTGACATGGTTTGTACTGCTTGTATGGTATCTTGGGCATTGTTGTTCTCCTTGAGAGTGGATAAATCAAAATCTTGGGGTAACTTGGCACCTTGCTCTGCAAGCAAGAGAAAGAAATGATCTTGGTTCTCACTAAGGATTTTGTCAAAGGCTACCACAACTCTAGGCTCTTGTATGATTTCATCAAGATCTTGCCCATCTACTTGAGAGGATTGACCTATTTCAAAGTGTCACTCTTCTTGAGATGGGGCAAAATCTACAGTATAACCTTGAGGGACAAAATCCGGAGGCAAGCCCGTGGTGTATTGGGAAATGCTTTCCAAAGGAACCCTACCTTCTTGAGGTGGGTTTTGCTCAATAGTATGTCCTTGTGGCACAAAATCCGGAGGCAAGCCGGTGGTATATTGAGGTGTTCTTACCAAAGGGAGCCTACCCTCTTGAGGATTGCTTGGTTCATCAATGTGCGGCATGTTCGGAGAGCTGATTGGTTTTGCCGCGGGTGTACTAGGAGTCACCTTGGGGGTAATGTTGAGACGACCTGATTGTGGTGTGCGAGGAGGCGACTTGCACTTCTTAGGGACAACTTGCTTGGACTTCATAGTTTGCTGTAGCCTAGTGGTTACCATGGAATACACTAGGACAAGACAGGAAATGCTGGGCTTCTGTGAGATGCTTTGATAAAATGGACAAACTCTGATACATAAAGTACTGGACCAAAAGCGCTATACTGTTTGACCAGAGGCGCAGGACTGTGCAACCAAAAGCGTGCTATTGTGATGCCAAAGGTGACAGACTGAGCTACCAAAAGCGAGTTACTCTATGCCAAAGGTGAGCAACAGTGACCAAAAGTGAGCTACTGTTATACCAGGGGCGCTGAAGTAGAGTTTTTGCCAAAGGCGATCTACTGTACTTCCAAAGGCGAGCTGCTGTAATACTAGGGGTGTTGAAGTAGTGTCTGATGTTTTTCAAAGGTAAAATTTTGATAGATTGTTTCTGTTTCTGATTGGATTGGTGTGGCAAGAGAAAACACAGCAAACAAGTGGTCAAAAAACAAGGGACTGACACAACAGATAGTGTATGTTCAAGGCTCCAAACAAGCCCAATGTTTCCATAGGCATAAGACAATTGCAATCAATAACAAGCAATTTTTATCCCTAGAGACAAGGTTTCATTGCAGTAGATCAGCTCACAGCTTAATACTCCGTCGATAAAAATATCATTCCATAAAGGTGTTGGATATTTAGTATCTTTGCGAGAGACGATAGGTAGGGATATCTCACCCTCCCCTTGGAAAGCTCAAGTAGGTCACAAGAGCTTTATGTCTAAGGGAATACTATCTCTTCTCAAGGGAGCCAATGGTGAGTATCTCAAGGGTTTAAATCAATTTCCCTTGCACTGATGATTACCGCAATGTTCAGAGGTAGGTCGGGTAGTCTCTATCTAAAATTGTTCTTACTGACTTTGAGGGACCAATGCCTTACAAGCAATATGACAAGCTACTAAAAGCTTTAACCAATCCTACTAAGAGTTTCAAACACTTCGCTCAATGTGAAAATCGTTTCCACAAAGAGCTAGTATACCTCTTTTTAGTTTGGCACCACAAGGTAAGGCTGATGTCGCTTAGGACTTGGCTTTCGCCTTATCCCTCTTATATAGCAGTTCAAGGAAAACTTCGCTTAGGGTCATCCCTTTTGGATGAAGTGCAATCCAAAAGCAGGCCCTTCTAAAGGAAGTACAGAAAAGTAAGAGCAAGCATGTCAAACAAAGGTTCAATTGTCCCGTTATAAGAAAAATGAGGTGCAACTAAACTAGGCACACACACATTTGTAGTTGTAAATTGTCCCTTATGAAATGAAGTGTTTGGCATTCATGTCCATTGTCCTTTAGAAAATTGAGGTGTTTGTTCATACATGTCCATTGTCCCTTAAGAAAATTGAGGTGTTTGTTCATACATGTCCATTGTCCTTTAGAAAATTGAGGTGTTTGTTCATACATGTCCATTGTCCCTTAAGAAAATTGAGGTGTTTGTTCATACATGTCCATTGTCCCTTAAGAAAAGTAGTATGTTCCTAAGACTTAGATTGCAAAGAAAAGATTTGTTCAATTATCCTTTTAAGCATGCAATGTGTTTCTAAGACTTAGTAAGATAAATCAAAAAAAGTTCTTCAACGCTTGTCCTGCATGCACATGTTAAAAACACCTATTGGCTCTGTGTGAGTAATAAGAAGCTGCAACAAGTGAGTTAGTTCCACCAAAATTTCACAAGTTAGCAAAAATAAATCAATTTTGACCAAAAGCGCTGTACTATCTTACCACACACGACTTACTATTTTCCAAGAGCACTGTATCACTGACTAGAAGAGTTGCAGAATACTTCCAGAAGTGCTAAAAAATAACCAGAAGTGCTGCACTGTGTTTTCAAAGGCACTGTGATGAAGACTAGAAGCGCAATACAATAATACCAGTAGTGCTGAACAATAACCTGAAGCATGGAGCTGTGTTACCAAAAGCGTGATACAATATAGTCAAAAGCGTTGTGCTGTCTCAGATCATAAAAAGGTTAACTTTTTCAAAATAACCAGATCTAAAATAAAATTCCATGATTGATTGACTGTTCTGAGAAGTGGTAGCTGAGAGATCTGTGTTCTAAAATCTAGAAATCTCAGAAGCTGTAACAACACAAAAGATTAACCCAAAAATTGAAGACGCTCCTAAATAAGTCAGCTTAGGACGTACAAAAAGCAGGTTTGTCAGACAAATACATCAGCTTGTCAGACAAATTAATAAGATAGATAACGCAAAAATCCTGCAAGACACTGAAGAAAGTTAGAAACGTAATTTAGCCAAAAGCGATGTACAATATTGCCAGAAGCGCCTTTCTGTTATGCCAATAGTGTCACTATGTTCTACTAGAAGCGCCGCAGTGCTCCCAAGGGTGCTGAACTGTGCCTCCAATAGCGCTCAAAGATCTTGCCAGAAGCGTTGTGTAATGTCATTTACGCTGTGCTGTACTGTGACTTCAAAAAAAACAATTTCTCAAAGAAACAAAGGGATTAGTGGGTCCCACCGGGCGTGCCAGAATGTGTATGAGGAAAAATTGATTAAATCAAACTAATAAAACCAAAGAACCCAATAACATAAAGAAAATAAATTTAAATAAAAGCCATAACAAATAATCAATGAAATAAAGACTTTTACTGAAATCTATATTGGTTCCTTTGGATTGAATGTGAATTGCTCAATGAAGTTACAAAACCATAGCTACAACAAGCAAGTAGTGTGCTCAAGAGATCAATGTCAAAAGATCGTAAGAGTGTTCAATCGACGTGTTTTGTATGCTCAAAGCTCTGTTAAGTATGCCTGAGAATACGATTGAAGAGAGGGGTAATGAAGGAGATGAGGGGGGTTTATATAGATTTCAAGGAAGATCGATCAACGGTCCAAATAATTCAGAAGAATCAATGGAGGAGAACAGTTGAGGAACGTGCAACGAATAAGAAGAAGACAAGTGTCTTGCTTTCTTTTGCATGAGAGGAGTTATCAAGAATAGAAGAATGAGTTAACTGAAGAGATAAATCAATTAAAAGAATAAAGCAATCAGTTAAGTGATTTAAAACAAGAAGAAGGGATTTGCATGAGAAAAGAAGATATTTTGCTTTATTAAATATAGAAAACTTGAGTTATATTAGAGATAACTCAAATTTAGAACAAAAAGCAACTTAAATAAATAATTGATTTATTTAAATTTGGAGAAGATATTATTGGAAGAAATAATTAAATAATTGAAATTATTTAATTTAGAAAATTTGAAAGCAAATTAAATAAATAAATTTATTTAATTGTTGTGCACGATTTTGGAAGAACAGTTTTGATTTAATTAAATAATTAAGAATTATTTAATTGTAGATAAGAGGGAATTTGTTGAATTAATTAAATAATTGGGTTTATTTAATTAATGTGGATTTGATTTTTGGAAAGAGGATAATGATCTAATTAAATAATTAAAATTAGTTAATTATGGAAGAATAATAGAGGAATTTAATTTAATTAATTAAATAAAGAGAATTTATTTAATTAATGTCGCAAGTATGTGATTTAGAAGAATTGATGAAATTAATTAAATAATTAGATTATTTAATTAACGTTATGTGCAGGTGATTAGGAAGAAATGACGAAATGCAAGTGATTTGACGACACAGTCATTTTAGGGTGTCTACAAATTAAATCACTTATTCCTCCAAATTTAAATAAATCAATCAAATTTATTTACATTATCTCAATCTCTAAAAATAAAATATAATCAAATATTTTATTTATTCTTCCAAAGCATGCACAAACAATTAAATAAATTTATTTATTTAATTTTTTTTCTTATCTTCAAATTCCTCAAAAATCTTCCAAATCCTCTAAAAATAAATCTTCTTCTTCATGCACACAAAATTAAATAATTTATTATTTAATTTATCTCAAATCATGCAAAAAGAAAATCACAAGTTGAGTTAACTAACTTAATCAATTTTGTTTTTATCAAAAATTTTTAAATTAGAAAAAAGCTCTCTAATTTATGAAATCAAATCTTATCTTTATAAAAGAAAGTAGTTAGCTCAAACAAAACAACTTTTTGTGTGACACTTGTCTTCTTTCTATTTGCATACATCCTCTCAAGGTTTCTCAACTGTTGATCTTCTCTCTCGTGAGTCTATAAATTGAACCCAATTCCTCCATTTCTATCATCCAAGCTTTTAGTACCCTTACTTTGTAGGAATTACAGCACGCCTTTGGCACCAAATTCCTCGATTGCTTGTGATCACCATTTTATCATGGCAATTGTGTTGAAGAATATCTTCATTGCAAACCTATCATAGCCATTCTATTGTCAAAACCAAATCAGGCATCTTATGCGACATGTTTTCATTTCTTGAAAATAGACATTATCCTAGCACTAGATCAACACCCTTTAATGGATATATTGTTCTTGCAATAAGGTTGTTATTGGTCCTATCCAATCTATCACAAGCAACCTCCTTGGCAAGAGAGTATGTTGTTTGTGTTTTTGTTGTGCCAGTCAAGTGATTTCTTTTTAGTTTTATCCCTAGTATCAGCCTACCATAACATCCATCGTTAGTATTAGGGTTCATAGGCAAGGCCATTATCAATGTGCCCCCAAGGCTCCACTTCTCACCCCTTCCATCACGTGTCATCTGTCCTTCTATCTATCTGAGTCTCCACTATTTCCTATCACCTAGGTCTTAGGTCCATCAGGGTTCACCCTGAACTACGTTGCCTCTGCATCATCATGTAGGCAAGGCCATTTAGCAATGATCCCCTGAGGCACTAGGTTAGTCCCTTAGGGTCTGTTTCACCAATAAGGATTGTGATACCTTTCACCAGGCATGCAAGCACAACAAAGCACACTTCCAAAATAGAAATCTTGATGCAAAAAAATCAACATATCCAAAGCAAAACATACAAGTACCTAAATACTCTAAATTATGGCAAGAGGACACATCTAATACAAGAATGTTTTGTGATTGTGAGTAGGTTAACTTACATAGTCTTAATTTTTGTTATAATGTCTTTCTATGCTACTCAAGGATATCAAAAACTAGAGATGCTATGATGGGGGCATGAATATCTTCTTTGTTTGTTGTTTGTGGATTAATCTTTAGTAATGTGATAACTTTTGTCTAACGACATGATTAGCAAAAGATCATCGAGGACTTCAGAGGTCTAAACATTAAAAGGGGCAATCCTTGTTTATTGAAACACAAGAAATACTTAGGTAATCTCGGTTCAATTATACCTCAACGCTTGTATTAACTTGCTATATCAAAATCCATGCAAGAAATACTCAGGTCTTCTTGGTTCAATTATACCTAGATGCTCATATTTTCTTACAACATTTTAAAAGCCCAATGATGAAACAAGCACTTCAAAATACTTGCAACATTAAGATGACAAATATCCATATCTATATCCATAATGTATCCAATCACATTTCATATCCATATCCATATCCATATCTAATTGTATCTCATATCCGTATCCATATCCAATTGCATTTCATATACCATCCATCAATAAAAATTTTGTTGAAAGTGTCAGAGTTTACAAAAGCTTGTGATTCCTTCATTCACATTTCTTCTATCAGTCTACTTTCTATCTATCATTGAGTCTTTCATCAAGTCTCATCCCAATCCAGTCAATTCGAGTAATGATCAAAATGCAAATCCATCCTTAATCCATACCAATCAAGTTAATCAATCTTGTCAAATTATCCAATCACAATTAGCGGTCTTGGTCCTAATCTCGTTGTAAACCAACTCAATCAATCATAATTATCAGTGGGATGTATCTTTCCCACACCTATCGTGTTACTCTAGGGATCTATCGTTCCTCGCCATCACAACACTATCCTTTGTGTTGATCTAGGGATATATCGTTCCCCACAATGACAACACTATCATCTATCATTATCGATTAATTTCATTGGTTTATAGCTAGACAGGGGTAATACCTAGTTTGTTCCTATATCATTTGTGCATCCTTGCTTACTTGCTTATGTGTGTTATCATTTTATCTTGCGTACCATATCATTTCACCCAATTTCTTCCACCTAACCTATTTTTCACCTTCTTCATCCTGAGATTGTCCGTTTCACGTCCTTCAAACCTTTCTGGCCATCCTATCTCCCGAGGGGGCATCCTAGCATTGTTAAACCTATACCAGGGGCAAACTGAGACATGTATCATTATTAGAAAAATCTTATTCTTTGAAACAACGTGATAAAACACATTGCATCAAAGAGGGGAAAAATGTATACACCTAAAAATGACATGACTCTGTCTAACTAAATATTCTTAATATTTATTCCATCTAAATTCCTCTATCAATAAATAAATAAATCAATCAAATTTATTTAAATTATCTCAATCTCTAAAAATAAAATATAATCAAATATTTTATTTATTCTTCCAAAGCATGCACAAACAATTAAATAAATTTATTTATTTAATTTGCTTTCTTATCTTAAAATTCCTCAAAAATCTTCCAAATCTTCTAAAAATAAATCTTCTTCTTCATGCACACAAAATTAAATAATTTATTATTTAATTTCTCTCAAATCATGCAAAAAGCAAATCACAAGTTGAGTTAACTGACTTAATCAATCTTGTTTTTATCAACTCTTAAATTAGAAAAAAACTTTCTAATTTATGAAATCAAATCGTATCTTTATAAAAGAAAGTAGTTAGCTCAAACAAAACAACTTTTTGTGTGACACTTATCTTCTTTCTATTCGTGCACATCCTCTCAAAGTTTCTCAACCACTGATCTTCTTATTCTTTCTATACTGTTAATCTTCTCTCTCATGAGTCTATAAATTGAACCCTATTCCTCCATTTCTATCATCCAAGCTTTTAGTAAACATACTCTATAGGAATCACAACGCGCATTTGGCCCCAAATTCCTCCATTGCTTGCGATCACCCTTTTATCATTGCAATTGTGTTGAAGAATCTCTTCATTGCAAACCTATCATAGCCATTCCCACTTGACATCTTAGAAAATAACAAGGAAGTGCACCTTCTGAGAGCCATATTCATACACAAGATCATTTGAGATAGGCAACCAATGGAATCCACAAAGTAAAGAGGTTTTGCAAGGTTTGAGTTCTTTGTTTGTTTGATCTTCTTTGTTTCTTATTTCATTGAGTTTATTGGATTACTTTGATACTATTGATAATCATTCTAATTTTCTGATAACACAAACAAGTAAGTATCTCTAACCCTTTATCTCTCTCATGATGTGCTTCCCCCGTGATGTGTTTTGTGTTGTTTAGGCCTCCTAGGATGACCTCGAATTCTCTTGTAAGGTTTGGGATACCAGGAGACTGCCTCTATTGTGCCCTTCTTCTATTTGTATCATCATTCTTCTATATTGCCTCTCTCTCTAATTTCATTGTTGTGTGTTGTGTCTTACGGACATAGCATCGTGGTTTGTGACCTGGGGGCACCCTCCCATGTAACTGTCCCTAAGACACTTGTTTATCCTCTCTTATTTATTGTTTCCCTTCCTCTAATGTTTCTATCTAGTGGGCGGATGACGACAAACATTTATACTAATGCGGACCTAGTGTCCCTTTCGAGAGCAATCAAAAAATGGACTTAGTTCCTAATATGACGATGGGGTTATATATCTTATCTAATGCTTGGCTAGTGGAAGCACTCATGCTTTCCACCTAGTGAATTTGATGATGTTTCTATCGCATTTATAAACCTTAACAATATTGCTGCTCTATGCACCTTTGTTTGTCTTTGAATCTGGCCTTAGCGGTACTCGATTCAGAGAGCTTTGTGATATAGCCCCACTGTTATCCTTGAACTCCAAATTTGTTATATAACCTTGGCTCTTTGTGTGGTTAATCGTATGCATTGATGTTGTTGTTTATCATGATTTTGTAGACACTAACATGTTTCTTGCAGGGATGTGTTTGTGGGAACATTTGGCAATCGTGAAGTACATGTCACCTCTGGGGGGCATGGGCTTTGTGAGAGCTTGTGTTCCCTTGTGTGTTTTCTTCCTACCTTAACATGTTTGATATCGATGCATGATATCAACCACCTTAAGGTGGGGGAATATATAAGGTAAGCTATCTATTGTAGATGTTAGCTATGTGCTTGTCCTTAGGTGTAGTCTAAAGACTTGCTCGATGAGTGCATCCTGCATCCTGAGTTTGTTTGCAATCAATCAATCAATCATATAAGCCCTCTGTGGAGGTGGGATATCACATATATCCTTTTTATCTTAAGCCCTCTACAGAGGCAGGGATGGTGTATTTCTTGAAGCAAATTGCACCATCCTGTCATTTTCAAAAGTCCTTTGTAGAGGCGGGGAGCGGTTCTATGACTAACTCAACCTTTAAGCATATTTTTGGTGATTGTTGTGGGGAAGCCCAATCATTGGTGTGTGCCTGTAATGTGCCTGAGATGCTGATGAGCCTAGCAGTAGAGAACACACCATCGCTTGTCTACCATGTTTTCTCTGTGTCTTCAAGTGTGTGTATTTGGCATGTTTGTTTTGTGTGGCGTGTTTGTTGCCCCATATGCAGTCTAAAGACTTGCTCGATGAGTGCATCCTACATTTTGGTAGGTTTTGTGTGTCTTGCATGTGTGTTGCCCCATATATATAGTCTAAATACTTGTTTGATGAGTGCATCATGTATTATGGGAGGTTTGTTTACTTTCCAGTACTTGCATTTGCATTTCATATATATGAGAAAAAGAAAAGAAAAGATATCATTTATGTCTTCCATGCATTAATGTGTCTTCTATGCATTGACTGTCTTCTCTATGTTTTGCGTGACTATAACTATATTCTCCGTGTTTTGCGTGCATGTTACTGTCTTCTATGTGATTAGCGTGTCTTCTCCGTGCTTGGTGTGTTTGCTGTGTTTGTGACCGTACTTTAATGCATGTATTGGCCTTGTGTTTATACATACATTAAAGTGGGGGCTAAATGTAATGTTAGAAAATGTCCCCTTGGGGGATTTTCCCTCATAAGGTTTAGCTCCACTGTCTTTTGCATGCATTTAGGACATCTCACTTCATATTTTGGTATCTCGATGGAATGAGACCTAGGTTTCATGACAAAGTGGACTTAGGAGGACCCCTTGACCTTAACCTTGCCCAAAATAGGGGGGAGGACTTGGGCGCCCGCACCCTAGTCCTGTCCTATTTTGGGTCAGGCCCAAATTTTAAGTGTTGGTTTATGACCGTTATTTGGTTCCTAGGCCAACATGGTATGTTTCAATTTTTGAAATCTTGGTGGGAGTGCTTGTAGTTGCATATAAAAACATGTTTAGGCATTCATTTAGAGACTAGAAATTACATTCATGAGCATTAGCATTATAGAAGTGATTCAAGGCTTTCATAGTGTTGCAAGAGTAGACTTGTGTTGTTTATGTGTTTGTATTTGGAGATTTGAGCATTCATCTCCTCATGGAATGAAGAACATCTTTCTCCCATGAGATCTTCACTACAAGGTGATATCATTGTGCTTTCTATCATTGTTTCATTTGGATTTGGCCTCTGCCTCATAAGGGCATGCTCTCTCTATTTGACAAAGGTGTTTGGAAGACTTAAGTGTCCTTCTGGGGCTTGACTGAGGCAAGCTCCTAAACACCACAACCCCCTCCCAAAGTCTGTGATTGTAGGTTATAGGTGTTGTATCTAAAGGAGTAGAGTTGTAGGAAGGATTAGTAGACATCAAGGATTTGGGATCTAAACAAAAGCGGGACACAGGAGCCTTTTTAGGACTTGGGCACTTGCACCAGTGTCCTCCGCAGCTAAATTTCTAGAAACAAAAGTTACAGTGCAGATCAGTGTCAGAAGGAGGTAAGGATCCCGCAAAGAAACTGGCACCTTGGAATGGGACGCCTACACCTTAGTCCTTGACATTTCCATCTCTGAACCTCAAAAATAGGTATGCAGTGATTTGTTATTTTACACCTTCCTGTAGCAGCAATTTCTGTAATTCATCTGTTTACTTTCGTTTTCATACAATTAGGGTTTTAATGGTTAATTGAGCATAGGAGAGAGAAAATTATCAATTAAACACCCTAATCCAAGTTTCCCTACATCTCACAGTGACACTAGGGTATGATAGTGCTCACCACTCGACCCTAGGTCCTTGAATGTAAAGTGGAAAGGTGGATTTAAACATCAAATCACTAAAACATTAACAAATGCAATTTTCCACTAAACACCACCTTAGGCTTGGGTGCCTGCTCTTTAGCTCCTGACTTTCCTGGATATGGAATCTTAAAGTTTGGTATGTATTTAATTTGAATATTACATCTTTGTCTGCGAGCATTTGTCAGAATTCATCCATTTGTTTACGATTTTACATAATTAGGGTTTCTAACACAATCGGGCTTAATTCATCAATAAAATCAGCAAATTTGAAGTTTCCTCTTCATTCCAAGTGACACTAAATATATAGCAGATCCCTCTTGCAAAAGTTGTGTCTTGACTCGATTTATGTCCTTGAATGTTTGTAGTCAAAGGAGGATCTAACCCACACATCCATTGAAATTGAAAACTCCTCTTTTCCTATAAAACATTCTGGTGAACCTATGTTTTATTTGAATTTTACACCTTGCTAAGTGTTGTACTTCATATTTACATTCATTTCATTCATCATTTTCATAATGCATTTGAAAATTTTACAAAAGAAATGAAAATTTTGAAAATTTTGAAAAAAAAATAGCATTTTTAGCTTGCATTTTGACATAGTTTGAACTAATTTTAATTACATTTCATTTAATTTCTGATTTTTAAATTAGATCTGATATAAATTTTAGAAATTCATCATATTATTGTTTAGGGTGAAAAATTAGGTTTCCTTAAACAAGATTAAGTCCTATTTCTTCACTAACTAAACATTGGGAAGATAAGAACTGAGCTTGGGATCAAGCTACAAATTTCTTATGCATTCCCTAATGCTAATTAGGTGTGATCAGGTGTTTAAACTAGGGAAGTGTTTTCATTCACTAATCACCAAAACCTAATTACACCTTGTAACAGTAATATACTAGATTTACAGATGAAATAGACAGAAGAGATCACAAAAATGCAGAGAATAAGGTTAAGAGATCATGCACTCAAAAACTAAGGGCTAATTGGACTAGGGTGCCCGTTCATTAGTCCTATAACTTCCTGCCTGTAAAAACCTTTTGTGTCAGATGTCTGGTAACCTCCAGTAGCTCCCAAATCTCAAAGAATCTCCCCAGTTGGACTAGGGCGCCTACTCATTAGTCCCGAAAGTGTTGGGATCTGGAATTCTAAAATTTAGTGATGACTATACTCACAATATCCATCTTTTTGTCATACCTTTTCATTATATTCCATCAAACACAATCTGTACCTACAAAAGGAGGAGAAAGATGTTACGGTTATATAGGAGCTTGCCTCAATTAAGCCCCATTTTCGGTATTCCTACCTCAATAATAGCCAGAGATAAAGATTTGTAGAAGTGTGTGCAAACCTCAAGGAGATTAAAGCAATGAAGGTTTGCATGAACAAGAAGGCAAATCAACAATGTCTATGGAGGATCTTCAACCTCGATGTTGGAGGCTTCAACCCTTCTCCCAATCATGCAAAAGGTGTACAAACTCTAGGAAGAGCAAGATAGTCTCAAGATCTTGATTCCTAATCTCCATCCATTCTCCATGATAGCAAATTCAAATGACTTTCAAAAGCTTCAACAAGTCACTAATCTTCAATGGTAATTTCAGTAGAGTTTTGGCATCAAGCTTGCATATAGATTGTGTGTGATAAAATGATTTTCAAATGTGTTTAAATATCTATCTTTAGGAGATTCAAATTTTGAAATAACATCTCGATATCGTGTGAAAAATAAAAATTTGAAAATGGAATCTCGAGATGCATGGCGAGAGCTGACACCCTGTTAAGATTCAAAATCCTAAAAAATGGGATAGGACTAAGGCACAAGCACCCATGTCCAATCCCCCATTTTCTGATTAGATCTTCTTCTAGGGGGTTCCAGGGACCCAAAATCCAAATTCCCTTTCTAGATTCAATCAATATGTATGTTGGAAAATGAATATTTTCAACTAGACATAGGTCAATCAAGGTTTCAGGAAGGCCAAAAACAAAGAGGTTAAAAGGACACCAAAGGCGAGGAGCTAAACCAAGGGAAATTGTACCATTCCATCCAGGAGGACAATTTTTGATGTAACATTTAGCCTCCACTTTAGTGGCCATATGACACTACGTGCATATGCAACTAAAGGAAAGTAAATGCATCAATTATGTAAAAGGATACCCAAAAAGATACTATAGAGGAAGCTGAAGTGTTGTCATAGGAAAGGAAGAAGCCCCCAATTCTGTAATCCTGCAAGACCACAAAGTTAGGAACTGTAACCTGCAAAGGAACACTTGTCAGAAAATCAAAACCAAATCAACCTGCAACCACCACCAATGAATCAATACAAAACACTATGGGGGTTGAGTGATGAGACATTATGAGGGAGGAAATCGAGGGAGATATATGCCTCCCCTTGTTTCTGCTTGATTAGTCTGAAAAGTAGAAACAAGGAGATATCTACACACGTCAATTTCAAGGGAAACTTGAAAAATGCATTGTGAGGGTTGTTTGAGGAAACAATGCCTAGGCACAATGCATTGGGTAAGATAGAGAGCAGAACTAGGATTCCAATGCAACAAATGGCACAAAAATCTGAGTTCGATGGCTCAAGATAGAGGCCTAAGAGTGACACTGTTCAATTTTGCACCTAATTAGGGATAGGAATTCTCATCCACTTACTTTATGTAAAGGGAGTTTTCACTTATCACTACTCATTCTTGTTTCTTGTCATTGTGTAGAGAAGAGAGAGAGAGAGAGAGAGAGAGAGAGAGAGGAGAACAACCATGTTGAGCTGACGCTCGTATCAAGCCCCACGACTAGAGATGCTCCAAGCTTGAGTGGCAGAGAGGCATTTCAAGGCCGAGGTAGGGTCGTAATCTCATGCTTCTATCATCTTTCTATTTTTGTTTTACCTATTTTTATCATTTACCGTCCCAAGGAGGTTCTAACAGACAGGTGTCCCTAGTAGGGGTGCCCTAGTCCTCCCAGGGCACTAGAGTCTCACTAAGGTGCCCTAGTCCCTTTGGGGCACCAGTGTCCCTCTAGGGTGTCCAGGTCTTCCTGGGGTGCCTGGGTCCACAGAGGACATGGACCTTAAGGTATAGGTACATATTGCTAGTTTAGATAGTGATTTTTGGTTTAAGGATGAAAACTGATAATATTGCTTGCTATTTGACTTGTAGGACGTCCTAGAGACATGAAAGCACACAAGTGGTCACCTGATGGCACTACTTTGAGAGCATGCTAGTACCATGACTAGCACAAAGAGGGGTCACTTGCAGGTGGTGGGCTTATGGTGGGTGTTTGATATGCCCACAATTAGATTTCATTGTAGCATGCTGATGGCCCTAATGGAGAGGTGGAATGCAGATACATCCACATTCCACTTACGTATAGGTGAGATGACTATCACATTGGAGGATGTTTATAGGATCCTACAACTGCCTATATAAGGAGAGACAGTGAGGGTCAAGGGACAACGCATAGTGGAGTACACTCATGAGAATCAGATGTATTGTCTAGGTCATATAGTCTCTCATGTAGAGCGAGGACATATTCAGCTCTGGCTTCTAGAGAAAGGATGCAATGACATCCCATTGGTTGGGAGGATCATGATAGTCACTGTTGCACTAGCTATCATGCTAGATAGACAAGGCATTCACCTTCACGGGGGTCTCATTCATACCATTAGAGCGATGGAGGATCATCAGACTGTATATGCATGGGGACGTAATATGCTTGCACACCTCTACCATGACGTGGGATGATACGTCCATTATGAGATGCACAACTTGATGATCTGTACTTTACTACAGGTTTGGGCTTTCAAGAATATTAGGTGCACACAACTGATAGGGTTTCCTATAGATTTGGTATTCACCTATCCACGAGTTCATGCCTATCCACTAGTCAGGTGTTGGAGACATGGTGATCTGTTAAATTGGAGAGCTGTTTTTGACAGACTATAGCCCGACGATATCATCTGGAGACCATATTGCGGCTATCTAGCATGGCCTGGTCAACGGAGACAGTTAGCGAGGATGTAGAGGGATTTGTTGATGGTCAGTCACCTCGATCACGTTGTTACTTGGTTCTACTTTGATAGGGTGGGATGATAGTTCAGATGGGTACAGGATGTTCCTATAGTGCATCTGATATATGCACGCACCATACACAGCGTAGTCAGGGTGAACAATGCCTGACAACTGATGGTAGAAGATGTACCTTTGAGTGATGATGATGGTTACAAGGATACAGAGCTAGTATCAAATGTAGATGACATTAGTTGTACCCAAGCATACCAGACCTAGTGGAATATGGCACAGCCTGCTCCTATCTTTCCTCCCAGTCACCCTACAGGTGATTCTCAACCTTGGGCCGATCACGCTAGTGACACAGGGGTAGAGGATGATGTGAGTGACTTCATAGGATACTATGATCTAGAGGAGGATGTGGAGGATGGTGATGATGATGAGGAGGAGGTTCCATCGTAGTATGTCTTCAGGGTGAGACCACGACAAGACCAGCAGGAGGTGGACACTGACGAGGAGACCGAGTCGAGACCATGGTCTAGGGCTTGTGGTCTAGTCCATGCAAGTGTTGAGAGGATGAGTTAGACTGAGTGGGGGGAGACCAGTAGGCCTGTGGTCCCAACTATAGATCAGTCTACAAAGCTCATTACACCTTCAGTGATTCAGGATCCATCCTGGCGAGATGGAGATCTAGGTTAGACTTGTTTCATTAGTTTGATGTTCTTATGCTTATAATTGTTTATGATGCTTATGTGACATTCTAATATCTATCCTATTTTCTATTTTTCAGTTGGGACTGACGCTTGGCGAGACTTTGTGAGTTGTGTCATAATGGACATAGTACCTACAAATGTAGTTGAGCAGCAAGTGCAGGTGGGATATTCACCACGGCCATCCGCTGGGTGACATGCAGAGATATTTATGCCTTTCGTTAGATACAGGATGGTTGTAGAGGCCATTCTAGATTAGTCTACATGGGAGAGAGAGGAGTTACTTCAGAGTGTCGAGCGCGTTGAGGCTGAGCTCCAGGCATAGTGGGATCAAGCGGTAGCGGTACCCACATAAGAGAGAGCCAGTTGTCAGTGAGTTCTTACTTCTTGAGTTATGTCGGGTGAGAGCTAACAAAGGTAGAGCTCAGGCAAATAGAGACCAGTACTAGTGAATGTACCAAGAGGCACACGACAAGGTGTTAGGACTGAGAGGTGAGATCAGGGGGTTATGATCATGGAGTGTCTCTAGGAGTCATTTGCAATTTGTAGCCACACATGGTCAGGCCTTTGTCACGCACACACCACGAGGTCCCGAGGGTATAGGTGACTGAGGTTTAGCTATGTGATGTATAGATTATGTACTACGACATCCCATTTTGTTGTAAGGGATAGTCAACTCGAATGTATATTTGAAACAAATGAAGATATATATATGATGTTCTCCTTTCTCTATTCACAGTGTTTCTACTCTATTACATGTGATTTTGTAAAATGCAACTAGTGATAAATGTTAAAGGCTAATATGGAAATGTAATTAATACGACTGTGACATGATAACAATTCTTTGCAGAACATATAGTATCAAGCACAATGATTAAAAAATTCACATATAATCGAAATTCTATGCTATGTTTAGTTAATACAAAAGTGATCTTAATAAAGAATGTATAAGCAAGACACAACAATGATTAACCAAGCAAAAAGATGCAATGTTAAATGAATTAGGACAAAATAATAATAATTTCTCGAAATTGAAGCTAATCTAACTAATAAATTTGCTTTATAAAGTAACATTTAACATCAAATCTTAAGCATGGAATTTCTTGAGCTACACTGCATTAATAGGTTCTTTAAGCGGTGTACCTTGTTCATTAGCTAGCTTATACGCTCTTGATCCAAAGGATTCAATAACTATATATGGTCCAAGCCAATTGGGGCTGAACTTACCTTTTTCTCCAAGAGGTGCATTCACATTTCATTGATTCTCATAAAGTACCAAGTCCCCAACGTTGAATGAATGATGTATAACATGTTCATTATACGATCGTTGTACATTTTTCTGATGGGCCCTAAGGTTCTCAAGGGCATTTATTCATCTTTCATCAAGCATCTAAAGTTCTTGCAATCTCTTTTCACGTTTTGTATCATCGTCAATAATGTCTCTTAGGGAAACTCTCAATGAAGGAATTTCTTACTCTAAGGGCATTATCGCGTTTGTGCCATAGACAAGATTATACGGTGTATTCCCAGTAGCCATACGAATGGTCATTCTATAGGCCCATAACACATAGGATAATTGAATGTGCTAGTCTTTTTGATGTTTGTTAATAGTCTTCCATAAAATCTTCCCAATAATCTTGTTTGAAGATTCTGCTTGGCCATTTGATTAGGGATAATAAGGCATAGAGAAGCAATGTTGGATATGATATTTTTCAAGAAATTTCTTCACATCCTTGTTCTTAAATGGTGTACCATTGTCAGAAATGAGGGCGGAAGGTAGACCAAATCAAGAAATGATGTTATCTTGTATAAACTGACAAATTATGTCAACGATCGTGGATCGCAAGGGAACAACTTTGACCCACTTCGTGAAGTAATCAGTAGCAGTGATAATAAATGTATGTCCTTGAGAGGAGGGTGGAGATATTTTACCAATTAGATCCAAGCTCCAAATAGAAAATGGCCAAGGTGAAACTTGGGCACGAAGTTCCTAAGTAGGTGCTCGGATTAGGTGATTGTGTTGTTGACATTGCAGGCATTACTTGACATAAGTGAAGGAATCTTGTTCCATGTATTGCCAATAATATCCCATTCATAACAATTTTTGTACCAAGGATTTCCCTCTAAAATGCCCTCCATAGGCACCAGAGTGAGCTTCTTCTAAAGCTATCGGGATCTCTGAATTGCTTAAACATTAGAGTAAAACTCTATTGTAGCTTTGTCAGTATAACACATTCGACAAGATGATGTAATGCGCCGCAAGTTTGCATAGACAAACTTGGGCATTCTTAAATGTTGAATTAGGAATGGTTCCATCATGCAAATAATTGAATATATGGGAGAACCATTCATCGGCATTTGTATTACCATAGAGTTCTGAATTCGCAACTATGGGGTCTTCAATTATTGATGTTTTAAGATTATGGATAATGAAAGTAAATTTCTTAGGGGAATCATCAGGGGATATAAGGGAAGTTGCGCTTGCCATTACATCTGCATGTCAATTGTCTTTCTTGGGAATAGTATTTATTGAAAACAATGTAAATTGTTTTAATAGAGATAGAGCAAATTCACGATATTGAGATAGTTTTTCGTGTTTAGTATGATATGATCAAGTTATTTTTCATACAATTAGCTATGAATCACCGTATATTGTGATGTTTTTGATATTAAGAGCCAAAGTGGTACAAAGTCTTGCAACGAGGGCTTCATACTCAACAACATTGTTTGTACATGAGAAGTTTAGATGATAAGACATAGGGATCGACTTACCTATAGGGGGTATTAATATAACAACAGCACTGGAGCTGGTTCGACATCTTGATCCATCAAAATACAATTCCCATTTATCATCCTTACTAATAGCTAAGATTTGGTCATCAGGGAATGTGTCCTGATGTTGTATAGCAAGAGGTGAAGGTGCTTCAACTAAATGGTCAGCTAACGCTTGTCCTTTAATTTCTTTCTAAGAAATAAACTTAAGATCAAATTCAGTTAACAACATAACCCATTTAGCAGGATGATCCGACAAATTAGTTTTAGCGAATAGATGTTTCAGAGGGTCAAATTTCAGCATCATGTGTATTTTAGCATTTAAAAGATAGTGTCTAAGCTTTTGTGTTATGAACACTAAAGCTAAGCAATGCTTCTTGATAACAGTGTATCACACTTCATATATATAATCAAGCAAGGTTCGGCTGATATAATATATAGTACATTCTTTGCTTTCAGTATTATGTTGTGCTAATAAGGCTGCAAGAGCATTATTAGATGTTGAGATATACAATAGAAAAGGTTTATTAGGAACAACAGGTTGTAGAATAGGAGGATTAGCTAGATAAGTCCTTAAATCTTCAAAAGCTTTTTGACACTCAGAATTCCATTGAAATTTCAAATCCTTCTTTAGTATTTGCGTAAAAGGGTGAGTCTTATCCATGAGTTGTGAAACAAATCAATGAATGGCCTGTATCTTCCCTTGTAAATTACGAAGTTGAGATATGTTTTTAGGTGTTGGCATATTAACAATTGCATCAATCTTCTTCATATCACCTCAATACCACGGTTGGAAATGATAAACCCTAACAATTTTCCACTGTTTACACCAAAAACACACTTACGAGGGTTTAATCACATGTATTTCTTTATTCACTCAAAGATCTGTCAAAGAGTCACGGTATGGTCTTGGTGATGAATAGACTTCACCAAGATGTCATCAACATAATCCTCTACAATATTATGCATGTAATCATGAAATATAAGGGTCATGGCACGTTGGTAAGTAGCTCCTACATTCTTAAGTCCAAATGACATGACTACCCAACAAAATGTACCCCAAGGTGTATTAAAAGTTGTTTTATATTGATCTTGAGGGTTTATCAAAATTTGATTATCGTAAAAAACCATCCATGAAAGAGAGTAATTCATGGCCAGCTATAGAATCGACAATCATATCAATTTTAGGAAGAGGAAAATCATCTTTCAAAGATGCAAGATTCAAATCTCTAAAATCGGTACACATTCTTATTCGGCCATCAGGTTTAGTGACGGTGACAATATTCGAGATCCAAGGTGAATAGTCAATAGAGCAGATAAAGCTAGCTTGTAGAATCTTTTCTACCTCATCTTTGACAAGTAATGCAACCTTAGGATTCATATTACAAATCTTTTGTTTAAATGGCTTAGCATCTGGTTTCAATACGATATTATGTGTGACAATCTGAGGATCAATACCAGGCATATCCAAATAATTCCAAGTGAACAATTCAGAAAATTCATGTAATAACTTAGTCATTTCTTCCTTTTCTTCTGCATTTAAACAATCACCGATAGGAATAATTTTTTCAGTGTTATCTTTCTCCATGAAAACATCAACAGTCTTTCCACTAAGTAGAGTATTGTGGTCAAGGAGATCGAGTGATTGTGGTAGGTCTGTAGATTCTTCCTTAGACTTTAGAGTAGTGTTTATAATGCTAGTAGATTTCCCAAAATATGCACTATTGTTTAAACAATAGGGTAATCCATGTTTATGATGGTAATAGGGAATATTGTCATAAGCACCCAAGAATTCCATTATCACTTCTTCCGTTGAAAAGATATCCAAAGGAATTGCCCCTGGTAGTGTCAATCATCTTAGCAAAGATCAAATTAAGTGTCGATATTGTATTCACATTAAGAGTAGGACATCTACGGGATTTAGATTCCTTGAAAGGATTATATCCAATGTCGCTTGAGTAATGTCATGAAGCAGATTCTATAGGGACTTTGATTCCTTGTTGATTAATACCGCAACCATTACTACATAATCATAGTTCTTATAAAGGATTTGAAATCCTTGACCATAAAGAGAAGACATTTCTTTGGAAGAGGGTGGGGCTTCATAAGTCTCATAATATATAATGTAAGTAAGAGTATTATCTGAATTCGTTACCAAAGAAGCTTTATGTTTCACATTCAAGTTTTAAAATGATATTAATGCAATATTTGATGTTTCAGGGACAAGATTATTAACTTTATATTCCCCCATGGAGGAAGATGTAAAATCTAATGAACCCCAATTGTCACCAAGAAATGCATTTGATTTGTTGGACTCTTGCACAACATTGTCTGTGGCAAGGGAGGCTGACAAAGCAACTTTCAAATTGTTTAAGATCTTATGACAAACAACTTGTTTTTGTATAGTAGTAGAAATATGGCAAATAAATGACCAAGTGATTAAAACTTTTAGTAACGTGACCAAACTTTTAGTCATGTGACCAAATTTTTTTGCAACACAGCTATAAATGACTAATTTGGTCATCGGGCAAAAAACACAACAAAATAATTGGTTAGACAAACTGGATAGATATTATTATATATAATATATAATATATTATATATTATATAATATTATATTATAATATAATATAATATTATATTTATATTATATTATAATATTATATAATATAATATTTATATTATATAATATTATAGTATTATATAATATAATATAATATTTTATATTATATTATTAATATTATAATATTATATTATTATATATTTAATATTATATAATAATATAATATTATAATATATTTAATAATATATATTGTATAAAAGCTAGAGATTTTTATATCTTAATTTAATTAATTTTGATTCCATTTTGAAATTTTTTAGCGGGCAAATACCCTAATGGGCGGGCAAATCTTGGCCATAATTTTCATTTTAATAAATTGAAGCCATCACTATTTTCTAGTAACCTTTTGTAGTGCCATTTAGAATTTCTCATTTGCAAATTTTTGTTGTAGGCTATGGTTGACGTCTTCTGTTCACTGCCAGCGCCAACTCTTCATTACAGATTGAGCTTCTTTTAGTATCTGATATTCTATCAGCCTTGGTTGAAGTGGCAGTTGTAGATCAAAGGCATTGGCCTTGGCAGCTAATTAACGTCTATTTTGTGGCCGCTTGGGTTTGAACTCAGATCGACCTTTGACGTTTCTATTCAGCCTTTGATCACTCAAATTTACAGTGATTAGCATTGGCACCCTCTAGCCACCGTTCGACTATTTGAGCTCTCGTAAGGTACAGAGGCTATTTGGACCTTCCAAACAACCATGATGGCCCTACTATCCCTTATTTCAACATTTTAATGGCCGTCAACACTCATTCAGATTTTGTAGTCCCAATCAGGACTCCTCCTGTCATTCTAGTCTGCTACCGACATCAATCCTTGCCTGCCTTATGAGGATCAAATCACGCTGGTGGATGTTCTCTTTATAAATGCCTCGACTTTACCCTTATTTTTGTTTTAACCCACTTTATTAAATCTCACCTTGTGAGCATAAAATTGTATATTTTTAATGCAAATTACGACGCATGACCTTCCTGCTGACAAAGCTGTGATAATGGAGGATGCGAATAAGATAAAGGAAAGTGAGGCAAGCTAGAGCATGAGCGGACAAGGGTTTCCAGGTGGCGTGGGAGATTTCATGGAGGCTGCTGCCTGAATGAACCAGCGAGGTAGCCTCAACTTTGCTCGCTAGCCATCCATTTTATGTTGATATTGTTAGGGTTAGTCGCAGAAGATATCAATTAAATGCAAATAAAGATTAAATAGAGGACTGAAAATACATAGAAATAATAACAACAGAGACAAGTTTTAATGTGGTTCACCCAAAATCAAGCTACATCCACCAACAGAGAGTCCAATAGTATTATCCAGTAAATCAAACCGATTACAACCAGCAATCCTTGCAACTCAATACCGCTACAAATGCTACAATATAATATCAAAATCCCACCTGCAACATACATCCCAGCCACTTATAACAAGCCTTTTTGGAAGCTTCTAGAATTAGGGTTTTACAATGTCATTTTTATTTTGTCAGTTAATAAAAATTAACAACCGACTCCGAACGAACAAAAAAGAGGGGAAAAAATAAATTTTGGGGGCTGCGCCCCCGAACCCCAGCGAGAATGCATGATGAGTGTACAGCACTTGCATGATTAGTTACCACATACCAACAATCTCCCACTTGGAGACTGATTAGGTTCCACACCAAACAATCTCCCACTTGGAGACTGATCCTGGAGACACCGTTGCACATGCAGCTCCCACTGGCAATAAGCACTCTAGACTCTGTTGTTCTAATTTTTAGTTTTCAGTCTTGAAGACCAACTAAAGTTAAAGAGGAGCTCAACTTCTCCCTTGTCACTGCCTTCATAAACATATCTACTGGATTTTTATCTATATGTATCTTTTCCAGCATTAATTGTCCATCATCCAATACTAACCAAATGAAGTGATACCTCAACTGTATGTGTTTGGTCTTTGAATGCAAGGCATAATTCTTTGCAAGATGTATCACACTTTGGTTGTTTGTAAACAAATAACTGTTAGCCTATTGTTTTCCCAATTCTTCCATGAAATATTGTAGCCATATCATCTTCTTGCTTGCCTCTGTTGCAGCTACATACTCTGCCTCCGTGGTGGATAAAGCAACCACCTTTTGCAACTTGGACATCCAACTCACTACTGTCCCACCTATAGTAAAGACATAATGTATAGTACTCTACCTGGTATCAATATCCCCTGCCAAATCTGAGTCCACATAGCCTGCTAAATCAATATTAGAGCCCCCAAAACATAAATTTTTATTGGATGTACCTCTCAAATATCTAAGAATCCATTTTACCGCATTCCAATGCTCCAATCTGGGATGACTCATATACCTACTTACGACTCCTACAACATGTGCAATATCCAGTCTTGTGCATACCATGGCGTACATTAAACTTTCTATAGCTAAAGCATATGGTACCTTAGACATTTTTCTTCCTCCTCTTGTGTCTTAGGACACATCTTCTTAGTTAGTTTCAAATGACTAGGCAAAGGTGTGCTGACAGCTTTTGCATTCTCCATATGGAATCTCTGCAACACCTTTTCAACATAATCAACCTGAGATAGAGTTAATTTTTTGTTCTTCCTATCTCTTCAAATTTTCATACCAAGGATTTGTTTTGCTGCCCCCAAATCCTTCATAGAAAATGATTGTGCTAATTGTTGTTTTAACTCTCTTATGTGATCCATGTTAGACCCTGCTACAAGCATGTCATCAACATATAAACATAAAATAATGTAGTTGTCATTATCCAACCTCTTAAAATAAACACAATGGTCAGAATTACACTAGATGTAGCCTTGTTCAACCATAAAACTCTCAAATTTCAAATACCATTGCCAAGGTGCTTGTTTCAGGCCATACAAACTCTTCTTCAATCTGCACACTTGTTTCTCCTTACCTTTGACCTCAAATCCTTTGGGTTGTTCCATATATATCTCCTCCTCCAAATCACCATGGAGAAAGGTAGTTTTCACATCTAGCTATTCCAAATGCAAATCTTCAACAACCACAATACTTAAAATAGTACGAATAGAAGTCTTCTTAACAATCGGAGAAAAAATCTCACCAAAATCAATGCCCTTTTTCTATGCAAATCCTTTTACAACTAACCTGGCTTTAAATCTTTTCTTACCTCCATCTTCCTCTTTCAGCCTATAAACCCATTTGTTTGGTAAAGCCTTTTTACCTACAAGCAACTTACATAATTCCCAAGTCTGATTGTTTAGCAAGGAGTCCATTTCTTATTTCATTACAAGCTCCCATTGAACCTTTGTATCCACCTGCATAGCTTCATCATACCCTTCTAGTTCACGAGCATCTGTTAACAAAATAGAATACAAAGAGGGAGAAAACCTTTCAGGAGGTCTACTTAGCCTTGTTGACCATCTAACATTCACGGGAGTTTGTGGTATTTCTTGTTGCTATTGCGGAGCATGAGGAACCATTGGAACATCATTATCTAGAGTATCATCCAGCACTACAAAATCCTTTTCTTTCTTCTCATGTTGCTGCAACTGTTCTTTATACAACACCTTCTCATTGAATACAACATCCCAACTTCTCACAATTTTTTGATTTTCAAAATCCCAAAGCCTATAACCAAATTCATCAATGCCATATCCAATAAAGGTACACTTTTTTGATTTTGCATCTAGATTGGTTCTATTTTCAGAATCTACATGTGCAAATGCTTCACATCCAAAGGTTTTGGGACAAAAATAACTCACCTTCTTACCTATCCATGCTTCCTCTGGAATACCACAACCCAAAGGAACTGAAGGACCTCTATTAATTAAATATACAAAAGTGTTGACAACCTCTACCCACATGTTTAAAGGCAGCCCAACATGCAATCTTATGGTCCTTGCATGCTCCATTATTGTCCTATTCATGTGCTCAGCCACTCCATTCTCCTATGGAGTACCTGGAACCATTTTCTGCCTATAAATTCTATTAAAGGAACAATATTCCTCAAATTCTTTGTTGTAATACTCACCACCATTATTAGATATGAGACATTTTAATCTTTTACCCATCTCATTCTCAACCAAGCTTCTCCATTTCGTAAGTGTTTCAAATACATCAGATTTCTATTTAAGGAAATAAATCCAAACCTTCCTAGTTGCATCATCTATGAATGTAACATAATACCGAGACCTACCAAGAGAATATACCTAAGCCGGTCCCCATACATCTGTATGTACAAGCTCCAACTTTTCATCTTTCTTTTGCTTCCCATCCTTGAGAAAACTCTCTTTTGTTTGCCATACACACAACTTTCACAGAAATCTATATTAATACATTTCAGACCTGGTAAAAATTTCTTAGAATGAATTACCTTCATACCTTTTTCACTCATATGCCCAAGTCTGTCATGCCACAGGGTTGTCTCAGAACTTGCAGCAATTGTTCCTGAACCTGTTTGTTTTTTCTCTACAACAGCTAAAGTAGAAGGAACAACATGACATGTACAAAGATATAAGGTGCCTACTTTCACACCTTTTGCTACTATTAAGGCACCTCTTGAAACCTTCTAATTTTTATCAGTAAATGTAACAATGCAACCTTCATTAGCTAGCTGCCCTGCTGAAATTAAATTCCTACTCAGTCTTGGAATGTGCCTTACCTCTTATAGTAGCCAATGATTCTCATTCTACAACTTAATCTTGATTCTTCCCTTTCCAACAATCTGATAGGGTTCGTTATCTCCCAAATAAACTAGCCCAAAATCCCCTTGGACATAATCAAGAAAATAACTTCTATGGGGCATAGCATGAAATGAGGCCCCTGATCTAAAACCCATGAATCATTAGCATTATCTAGGGAAAGAATCAAAGCATCATCTTTAGATTTATTACTTACCATATTTGCCTCCTTATTGCCTTCTTGTTTGTCTCATTTATTCTTCTGAGACCAACAATCTTTCTTCAGATGACCTAGTTTCCCACAACACCAAGAATCCTTCTATCTTCTAGATTGAGATCTCTTGTCCTTTGATTTTACTTGTGACTTCCCATGACATCTAGAGCCTTTTCCTCTCTCCTTTGATCTACCCCTACTTTCTACATTCAAAACACTACCTAATGTGGACCCCCTTGAGCTTTTCTGTCTCATTTCCTCACTAAGGATAACACCAACAACATCATCAAATTTCAAAGTGTTTGAACTAGAGACAGAGTTACTTACAGCCATTACCAAGCTATTCCATCTTTATGGCAAAGAACATAAAACCAAGAGAGCCCTCACCTCTTCATCAAATTTCACTTTTACAGAAGTTAACTGGCTGGTAATTATATTAAACTCATTTAAATGATTTGTCATAGATCCACCTTCAATCATTTTCAGATTAAACAAACGCTTCATGAGAAATACCTTATTTGCGGCTAAGGGTTTTTTCAGATAATTTAGCCAAAGCTTTCATCAGTTCACTTATTGTCATTGCTTCTGTTATATTGAATGCCGCAAATGGTGCTAGGAACAACCTAATGGTTCCCAGTGCCTTTCTGTCTATAAGATTCTAATCCTCATCAGTCATTGATGTTAGTTTCTTGGCTATTCCTTCCAACGACCTCCATAAATCCTTCTGATAGAGATAATCCTCCATCTGCATCTTCCATAACTGATAGTTCTACCCATTGAATTCATCTACCTTCAATTTACCTTCATCCACCATTGCTCCTACTCAACCATGAGACCTTTTTGCAGACAATAATCGAACACAACTCACTCTGGTACCACTTATTAGGGTTAGTCATAGAAGATATCAATTAAATGCAAATAAAGATTAAACAAAGGAATGAAAATACACAAAAATAATAATAGCAAGAGACAAGTTTTAGCGTGGTTCACCCAAACTCGGGCTACATCCACCAACAGAGAGTCCAATATTATTATCCAGTAAATCAAACTGATTACAACCAGCAATCCTTGCAACTTAATATTGCTACAAATGCTACAATACAATATCAAAATCCCACCCGCAATAAACATCCCAGCCGCTTATAACAAGATTTTTTGGAACCTTCTAGACTTAGGGTTTTAGAATGTCATTTTTCTTTTGTTGGTTAACAAAAATTAACAACCGACTTCGAACAGACAAAAAAGAGGGAAAAAAAATTCGGGGGCTACGCCCCTGAAACCTCACTCAGGGCCTGGCCCTAAACCCTAGTGAGGATAAATGATGAGTGTACAATACTTGCATGATCATTTTCCACATACCAATAGATATTTTGTATGTATATGTTATATGTTTTCCTGTACTACTCTTGCTTGGTGTATATACATTGTATTTGTGCATATATGCTTTTCAAATGGGATTTGGACAAAGTATGTACTAGTTTTGCAAATGTGTAAGGTGTAGATTCAGTCCATAGAGCTCAGAATGCATTCCATAGAGCGTGGAGTGCATATACACCGTTCCATACAATGTTTTGATAAGGAAAATTGGGCAACTTTAGTGTGTTTTAAAGTTAATATGAGTTGAGGTTGACTGGCTTTTAACTAAAACTGATGGAAATGTGTTGGAAATTATTCAAGATTGAGTACCTTACACTCATCTGATAGAAATGTGATCAGAAAAAAATTATATGTATTAGGGCACAGTTAAAATTTAATATTTTGTTTATTTGGAAGCTTAAGATATTGCGTACGAAAGCTTTTTGGATTACACATGGACTAAAATTGTGGAAGAGATTTTTTTATTAATGTTTCATAGACTACTTTTCATGATTCCTCATTGGGTTGAGGATAGCTCAATCAAAGTGAATACATTTCTCTAATTGTGCAAGTGTCAGCCATCAACAAAAGAAGGATATCTTTATGAGAAGAATGCACATATAACATAAGAGGGAGGTTGTAAGTGAAGGCATATAATAGCAAGGAATTTGAGGAGTGTTTGCTATAGAAATGGTGGAGTTTATAGAGTGGGATAGAGTTGTAGAGTAGGGGCAGAGAGGAGGTAATACCTATATGTCGATGAAGCCATAGTGGCTGTGAGAGGAAAGATTTGTTGTAAATAAGTTGCAGATGTTGTATATATGTATTTCTGTTTTGAAAATCAATAAAATTAAAAGTCTTTGTGCTGCAAAATATTGTGTTTAGGCAGAGTATGCCTTTAAGGTTTTCATGTATTGCGGATTTTTGTGAGTGATTGTGAGGTGTGAGTGATTTTTTGTAAAGGGGATTGTTCTTTTTGTTCCATCAAAATTTAATATAAAAAGTTATATTAATCAAACTATAATTGAAATAATTGTAAAGTATCCAATTAAAAAGTTGATTGTGTGGATTAAGTTTTTTTAAAATAAAGATGCAAATGAAGTAGTGGCAGTGACTACAATTTTCAATCATTTATTGTTTCAATCAATGACCAGTTAACAAAAATCAATGACTAAATTAATGACTAAATATACTACCAAATTACCAAATTGATGACTAAATATACTACCAAATTGATGACTAAATATACTACCAAATTAATGACTAAAGTTTGTTTAGTCATAAATTTGGTCGCGAGATAAATGACCAAAAATAAACTACCAATGGTCACATGACCAAACTAATGGTCACGTGACCAAAACAATGGTCACATGACCAATTTTTGTTAGTTTATTTAGTCATTTATTTCTATTTTTCTACTAGTGGTTATTCAATTTGTAAACAGTTATCAGGTTCAAGATCAACATGAATAGTATGAAGCTTATCTTTAAATATAAATTTGATTGAATGATGTAGGGTAGAAGGAACTGCCCCCAATGCATGAATCCAAGGTCTACCAAGAATCATGTTGTAAGATAAAGAACTAGGCATGACATGAATCAGGGTAGATACAATCACAAGCCCAACTTGTATAAGTAAGGTTATAGTGCCCATGGATTGTCTTCCAACATTATCAAAGCCACAAATACTTATCATTTCCGGCTTGATCAAAGATGTATCAATTTTAGTTTTATGTAATAAATTAATGCCACAAACATTAAGAGCTAATCCATTATCAATCATAACTCTCTTAATCAGTTTCTTATTTATTGTAATGAAGATAAATCAAAGGATCATACTGATTCTGAACTTCAAGAGATGGAAACTCATGTTGTTGAAACATAACATCTATTTTTGTCACATGCATACAATCTAATAGAGCTACTACATCATTTGTCTTGGCAGCAAGTGGTACAATCACCTTTTGTAAAGCTTCTTGGAGTATTCCATGGTAAGTAGGTGAAGTTTGTATAAGTTCCCAAAGAGATATCTTTGCAGGAGTAGCATGAAGCTGCTCAATGAGATCATAATCTTGACCAACCTTATGTGTTAAACGAGGTGCTTGAGTAAGCATAGGTTGAGAAGCTAGTAAAGATATCAGAATGCTTGATTGTTGTTTGCTTTGTTTATTATTATGAGTGTTATATGTATGAGCAACCACAATAGGAGTAGGTTGTTGTGAATGTTGATGTGTTATTTGTTTAGCATAGTTGTAAATGTGATTAGGAGGTTGAGAAGAAGGTGGAAAACCTCTAATAGTGAGCACTAGTTTAGAAGGTGATTTAACTACATATGAACATAAGGTGACCATAATTTTTGGTTTCCCAGGTTTTTGAGTTTTAGGAACACAGATTGCATTTACAAATCTTTGAAACAACCACGGTTTAGAAGTCATAGTGGAATGTTCAATCAAGATAAAGTCCTCAAGGGCTTCATCTAACATATTGAAGTCATCACAACTAAATGGCTCATCATATACATGAAAATCTTGCAAAAAGTAATCAGACATTATAACATGCTCAAATTAATCCAAGATTTAAATGTGAAATGATATTGTATGAACTTTTTGAAAATGAAACACTAAGTTATAATTTCAAACTCTTTTAGTGAAAGGATAGAGAATATCATTCAAAATTTAGTGCATGTACTTTTAGAAAAGAGGATTTGCAATCTAAATGTGCTTTAGGACAACAAACTAATTTAGAACTGATGTTTAAAAGGATGTAAATTCTTTAGAGCATGGGTTCACCTAAATGTTTAGGGTGAAAAGTAGGTTTCCTTAAACAAGATTAAGTCACTCCTATTTCTTCTCTAAATAAACATTGGGAAGATAAGAACTGAGCTTGGGATCAAGCTATAGATTTATTGTGCATTCCCTAATGCTAATTAGGTCTAATCATGTGTTTAAACTAGGGTTTATCAAGTGTTTTCATTCACTAATCACCAAACCCTAATTACACCTTGTAATAGTAATCTACTAGATTCAGTGATGAAATAGACAGAAGAGATCATAGAAATGTGGAGAATAAGGTTCATAGATCATGCACCCAGAAATAGAGGGCTAACTAGACTAGGGTGCCCACTCATTAGTCCTACAACTTCCCACCTATAAAAAACTTTTGTGTCAGATGTCTGGTAACCTCTACTAGCTCCCAGATCTTAGAGAATCTCCCCAGTTGGAATAGGGCACTCGCCGATTAGTCCCGAAAGTGTCAGGATCTAGAACTTTGAAATTCAGTGATGATTGTACTTGCAATATCCATCTTTCTACCACACCTGTTCACCATATTCCATCAAACACGATCTGTACCTACAAAAGGAGGAGAAAGATGTTGCAGCTATATAGGAGCTTGCCTCAGTCAAGCCCCATTTTTGGTATTCCTACCTCAACAATAGCCAGAGATAAAGATTTGTAGAAGTTTGTGCAAACCTAAATGAGATGAAAGCAATGAAGATTTGATGAACAAGAAGGCGAATCAGCAATGTCCATGGAGGATCTCCAATCTCGATGTTTGAGGCTTCAATCCTTCTCCCGATCATGCAAAAGGTGTACAAACCCTAGGAAGAGAAAGATAGTCTCAAGATCTTGATTCCTAATCTCCATCCATTGTCTCAATGATAGAAAATTCAAATAACTTTCAAAAGTTTCAACAAGTCACTGATCTTCAATGGCAATTTCAGCAGAGTTTTGGCATCAAGCTTGCATATAGATTGTGTGTGATAAAATAATTTTTGAATGTATTTAAATATCTAGCTTTAGGAGATTCAAATTTTGAAATAACATCTCAATATTGTATGAAAAATGAAAATTTGAAAACGGAATCCCGAGATGCATAGTGGGAGCCGACACCCCACCAAGATTCAAAATCCTGAAAAATGGGGTAGGACTAGTGATGCAGGGACTTCCGGAGGTCATAACTTTTGACTTGGATGTGGGTTTTCTATGAAATTTTTTAGGTGGATGCGTTATGAGGTGGCCAATGGTTTCCCAACCTATCCTAGTTGGTTGGACCTCGTCTTGGTACTTTTTTGGGGCTTGAAACTTTCATCTTGGCCCTCAAAATGGCAATTTAGTGTTTTTTTTCTAGTTTTTTAAAATTTGCTTTTTTCAATAACTTGAAACTCATGTTTCAAATTTAGGATGTTAGTTGGCTTTTCATCCTACCTTAGCTTTAGGAAGTTTTTGGAAAAAAAATGGATTCTCAAGATATGATTATAAAATTACCTAAAATGGCAAAATTTTACAATCATATCTTGAGAATCCATTTTTTTTCCAAAAACTTCTAAAAGCTAAGGTAGGATGAAAATCCAACTAACATCCTAAATTTGAAACATGAGTTTCGAGTTATTGAAAAAAGAAAATTTTAAAAAACTAGAAAAAAACACTAAATTGCCATTTTGATGGCCAAGATGAAAATTTCAAGTCCCAAAAAAGTCCCAAGATGAGGTCCAACCGACTAGGGTAGGTTGGGAAACCATTGGCCACCTCATAACGCATCCAACTAAAAAATTTCATAGAAATCCCACATCTGAGTCAAAAGTTATGACCTCCAGAAGTCCCTGCATCAACAAGCAATCCTTCTAATGTGACAGTGATGACTGACTGTGTTCTTGAGGTTCTAGATGAAGATGCGAATGATTATAGTAAGCAGAAGTGGTGTGGATATTCTTGGTGATTCAAGCAAGCTTGTGGGGGTCTCTAGATTGTGTCCAGTTCATGTTGGCAGTCTGCATTGAAGATTGAGCTCGTAATTGAAGATTTACCTTCGGGTGATGGTGTTCTTCCTAATCATGGCCGACCAGAGAATTTGTACATGTTGTGCATGATCTTGAAGATGTTTTGTGAAGCATGGCGTGTTCCTCAAAGGAGATTGAAGTCCCAGATATGTGTGGCCGACTGTGTAGTGATGCGCATGAAGTTTTTGTAACAAGTCAAGTTGTATTTTTGTAATTTCTCTATAATAAAATAAAATATGTGTTGTGCCGAATTTGATGATAATTCCAAAGTTGATGTCATGTATAAATAAGATTTTTGAAGTCATTCAAAAGCATCCTGGTTGTGATGAGAAAGTGGTTGAGAAGAAGAGAAAAAAGTAGAGTAGAGGTGTTGAGCTTAAATAGAACTGTCTCAAGCATAGTAAAGATGCTAATCTCCATTTCAAGTATGTAATATTTATATTCTTTTGTAGATAATGACCCTCTTGTGAGAAGTGTACTCAGGCAGTAAACCCTAATTAGAAAGTGTCATTTTATTCTTCTTATTCTTTTAACAGAGAATACAATCTTGGGTTAGTCACCCCGTGGTTTTTCCCTTAACCAGGTTTTCCATGTTAAAAATCTTGGT
The DNA here is from genome assembly GCA_027924645.1 of Cunninghamia lanceolata. Classification (NCBI taxonomy): domain Eukaryota; kingdom Viridiplantae; phylum Streptophyta; class Pinopsida; order Cupressales; family Cupressaceae; genus Cunninghamia; species Cunninghamia lanceolata. The sequence continues at coordinate 1,565,601 of BSBN01000550.1, forward strand.
GTTATATGTGTTAAATGTGTTTCTGCTCTTGAGTTATTGCATTGTGCTTCATGATTGAATCTTTGTTATGCTACTAAATTATAAGAAGGATTTAAGTGGTTATAGAGCAGAAGTTTGGTGACAACTGATTCACCCCCCCTCTCAGTTGTCTATCCTAAAACCAACACAGTGTTGGTGTTCTTCCTAGTCTTTGTCGACCGGATGTTTTATACATGTTGTGGATGACCTTGAAGATGTTTTGTGAAGCCTGGCATGTTCCTCAAAGAAGATTGAAGTCCCAGCTATGTATGGCCGACAGTGTAGTAATGCGCATGAAGTTTTTGTAATAAGTCAAGTTGTATTTTTGTATGTGCTCTATATTAAAATAAGTGTATGTTGTGCTGACTTTGATGATCATTCCAAAGTTGATGTCTTGTATAAATAAGAATTGTGAAGTCATTCAAAGGCATCCTTGTAGCAATGAGAAGGTGATAGGGAAGAAGAGGGAAAAAAATAGAGCAGAGGTGCTGAGCTTAAATGGAACTAACTCAAGCATAGTGAAGATGCTAATCTCCAGTTCAAGTATGTAAAATTTTTATACTTCTGTAGACAGTGTGTCTCCTGTAGGCAGTGGGCCCCTTGTGAGCAGTGTGCTCAGGTAGTGAGCCCTAATTGGCAAGTACCATTTTGTTCTTCTTATTCTTTTAATAGAGAATACAATCTTGGGTTAGTCACCCTATGGTTTTTCCCTTAACCAAGTTTTTCATGTTAAAATCTTGGTGTTGTATGTGTTGAATTTGTTTTTGCTCTTGAATTCATGTGTTATACATCATGATTGAACCTTTGATATGTTATTAAAATAGAAGAAGTGTTAAAGTATATAAAAATAGAAGTTTGGTAACAACTAATTCACCCCCCTCTCAGTTGTCTGTCTTAAATCCAACAATTGGTATTAGAGCCAAGTTCTTCTAGAAGAAGCTTAACCACTTTAGGAGTCCCAGGATGTCAACCTACAAGAAGGACGGTCCAAGGTTTGATGGAACAAACTTCACTACCTGGAAGAACTGCATGGAATGTCACTTACAATGCATGGGATATCAGTATTGGAACATAACCTCAACTAAATATGTTCCCCCTAGGAATGGGCCAACAACTATAGATGAAATTAGAGATGCAGAAAATAATCATTGAGCTAAAGAAGCCCTACTAAGTGCCTTGTTTGATTCAGAGCTGACAAATGTTATGGGATTAAAGACTGCTTATGAAATTTAGACAAATCTTGAAAATCTATATGAAGGAGACAAGTATGTTAAGTGTGCCAAGCTACAAAGTCTGAAAGGAAAGTTTGAAAACTTAAGGATGAGTGAAGATGAGAACATCACTTTATATATGACAAAAGTAAATGAGCTTGTATGTGGCATCAAATGTGCTAGTGGAGTATTGGATGAAGATAAAATTGTTGCTAAAGTTCTCAGATCTTTACCTCCTATATATAAACACAAAGTCGCTGCTATTGAGGAAATCAAATCTTTAACAACTATCACAAGGGATCAATTGGTCTATAAGATATCTGCATTTGAGTTGGGTAAGTTTGGTGATGCACTTCCAAAGACTGAATTTGCTTTCAAAGCTAGTGCCTCTACTAGAGGCAAACATAGATATGATCCAGGAGAAAGTTCCTCAAGAAAATTAGCTTAGTATGAGAAAGCAAGAAAAGATCTAGAAGAGGATGAATTAGAAGCTAAACAACTTGAAGCTCTCATTGCAAAGAGAGGGCCAACAGGATCTAGTAAGTATGAAGGAAAATTACTTTTTAAAAGCTTTGCCTGCAATAAGATTGGTCATTTTGCTTCAAGATGTCCGGAAAGGTTTTCAAGGCCAAACCCTAATAGATCAAAGTTTCAGAAAAAGTGTTACTATGTTCAAGAAGATGATGATGAAGGAATAACATATGATGAATCTGAGATAGGAAACAAATTTGGAAGTGATTGGGTGTTTATTGCCATCAAGGAAGAAGATCTAATGCCTATTGAATCTGCTAATCATAAGATGATAGAAAGTAATTTGGCTGCTTAGGTTGAAGAAAATGATGAATGGGTTATTGACAATGGATGCTCTAACCATATGACTGGTGACAAGAGTAAGTTCTTAAGCTTGGAAAGATATAAAGGTGGAGTTGTAAAGTTTGGAGATAATTCTACTGGTAGAATTAGAGGTAGAAGAACCATTTCCTTTGATGGAAAGAACAAAACTAGTGATGTTCTGTATGTTAAAGGTCTAAAGCATAATCTTCTTAGTGTTGGATAGTTGGTGGACAAAGGCTATGATCTCTGATTCAAAAATAGGAAATGTAAGATCTTTGAAAGCTCTGGAACTGAGATTGCATCTGGTACATAGACAAAAGGTAACATCTTCCACTTGGTTGGTACTGGCAAAAGTTGTTTATTTGTTCAAATTGATCAAAGTTGGTTGTGGCATAGGAGAATGTGTCATGTAAATTTTGATAATATCATCAAGATAAGCAACACTCAGGTTGTAAGAGATCTTCTAAGATTAGTGAAACCTACTAATAGTTTGTGCAAAGAATGTTAGTTGGGTAAGTAGAACAGAGTCACATTCAAAAGTAAGGAACAATCTTCAACTAGATTGTTAGACTTGGTACACACTGATCTCTGTGGTCCAACAAGAATCAGGAGTCTGCAAGGAGATAGGTATTTCATGTTGCTGATTGATGACCACTCTCGAATGATGTGGGTAACTTTCTTGAAAGAGAAATCTGAAGCACTTGAGAAGTTCAAAATATTCAAGGCTATGATAGAAAATGAAACTAGCATAAACATAAAATGCCTCAGGTCTGATAGAGGTGGAGAATTCACATCCGATGAGTTCATATCATTCTATGAGGAACATGGGATAAAGAGACAGTTATCTACTTCAAGGACTCCACAGCAGAATGAAGTAGTGGAGAGAAAGAACCGGACCATCTAGGAAGCATCTAGGACCATGATGATGGAAGCAAATGTCCCTCAGATCTATTGGAGAGAAGCTATAAGCACTACTATTTATACTCTTAATTAGGTACAAATCAGAGGCAATACTAGTAAGACTCCTTATGAACTTTGGTTTGGCATCACTCATACTGTGAAGTATTTAAGAGTCTTTGGTAGTAAATGCTATATCAAAAGAGATGAAGACCTTGGCAAGTTTGATGCTAGAAGTGATGAAGGAATATTCTTGGGATATTCTACTCAAAGCAAAGCATACTGGTGTTATAACAAGAGATTGAGAAAGATTGTAGAAAGTACAATTGTGAAGGTTGATGAAGACATGGAAAATCCCTCAAAGTATTATGAGTATGAAGAAGATGATCAAAATGCTGTCTCAGATTAAGGAGATCAAGTCTCAACTCTAGTTCAGATTCAGACTGATCCAGAGAATCTTGAAATATAAGAAGAAGAGACAAGTTTGCATGAACCTGTCCAAGAATTAGAAGTGCAAGAGCTTCCCAAAACTCCCAGGTATGTAAGACTGAATCATTCTAAAGATTAGATCATAGGAGATAGAAGCAAAGGTGTTCAAACAAGAAGAAAAATTACTCAAGATTTAGTGAAGTATTTTTTGATTTCAAACATTGAACCAAAAATAGTAAGTGAAGCATGCAATGATGAAAGATGGGTTAAAGCAATAGAGAAAGAATTGATGCAGATTGAAGAGAATCACACTTAGGATCTTGTTCCCAGACCTAAGGACAAAAATGTGATTGGAACTAAATGGGTCTTCTGGAATAAACTGAATGAAGATGGTGAAGTAATAAGAAACAAAGCCAGATTGGTCTATAAGGGTTATTCTCAAGTAGAAGGAGTTGACTTTGAAGAAACTTTTGCTCCAGTGGCAAGAATTGAAGTAGATAGATTATTTATTGCTTTTCCTGCCTTCAGATATTTCAAGGTGTATCAGATGGATGCCAAGTCTGCTTTCCTAAATGATGATTTGGAAGAAGTATACATTGAGTAACCAGATGGATTTCAATTGTCTGATCATGGAGATATGGTCTGCAAGTTGAAGAAGGCATTGAATGGACTCAAACAACCCTCAAGAGCCTGGTATGAAAGATTGGACAAACATCTTTTGAAGATTGGTTTCAACAAAGGTACTGCTGACAGTAATCTATATTTCAAGATTGATCATGAAAATATCTTGAATGTTGAAGTATTTGTTGATGATATCATTTTTGGAGGAAAATATTGTATGTGCAAGACTTTTGCAAATCAAATGAAAAGTGAATTTGAGATGTCTATGTTTGGGGAAATGAATTTCTTCTTGGGTTTGCAAATCACTCAAACAAAGAAAGGAATCTTCATATCACGGACCAAATATTTGAAAGAATTGTTGAAGAAATTTGGGATGGAAGATTCAAAGCCAATGAATACTCCCATGGAAACTAGATGTAATCTGAGTAAAGATGATGAATCTCCTAAGACTGATAAAAAAAAGTACAAGTCAATGATTGGAGGACTACTCTACCTTACTCAAACTAGACCTGACATTATAAATTTTGTTGGTCTTGTTGCTAGATTCCAAGCTAGTCCTAGAGAGTCTCATGTCATGGCAATCAAGAGAATTCTCAGATATCTAAAGGGAACAATTGAGTATGGTTTATGGTATCCTAAGGCTCATGATTTCTCTCTTCATGCATATACGGATGCTGATTGGGTAGGAGATGTGGATGACCGGAAGTGTACCGGTGGTGGTGCATTCTTTTTGGGAAGAAGATTGGTTTCTTGGCTTAGCAAGAAACAAGAAGCAATATCTCTATCCACTACAAAAGTAGAGTATATTGCAGCAACAGGTAGTTGCACTCAAGTATTGTGGATGAAGCAAATGCTAAGAGACATAAGAGTGGAGTATGAAGAACCTATCACAATCTTCTATGATAATTCAAGTGCAATAAACATATCAAAAAATCTGGTGTTGCATTCAAAGACAAAACATATATCCATCAAGTTTCACTTTTTGAGAGAACAAGTGAACAAGAATGAAGTTAGATTGGAGTTTGTCTCAAAGGATCAGATTGCAGACATTTTTACTAAACCTCTACCTAAGGACTTTTTTGCATATCTTAGGGAGAAGTTAGGGGTTATTACCCCCCCAGTTCTAAATTAAGGTGCACTGATGTGCATCAGTCCAGTAGATCCCACAGTCATATCTTGTGATCCAGATTGGTGTTAGGAAGCTGCTACTCAGGGGGAGCAGTCAGCATGATTCTAAAGTATGAGAAGTGATTGCAAGTATGTGCCCTTTGCCATTGATGTCAAAGGGGGAGAGAAGACATGTGAAAAACAAAAAGTGGTTGTTGATCAAAGGGGGAGTAGTAAAGGAAGAGAAAACATGTGAATGGTTTATGTTGATAGGGGGAGCTATGTCAATTAGTGAGGAGAAGTTTTTGTCTTGATGGTTAAAGTAGTTTTTCACATTATATGTTGCCATCAATGACAAAGGGGGAGATTGTTACAAGTATGGGCCTAACCGGTATTGTCATTGATGTCAACATACTCTTGTTGCATTAATGTTAAGGATTGGATGAGTTGTGTGTTGAGGATATTGAGATAATTAGTCCTATCAAAAACAGAGAAGATCAGTGAAAAAAGTGATGTTCTATGAAGTATTGATCCTAGCTAGGGGAAGATCAGAGAATGTGCATCAAAGGGTTTGTAGATATGTGTTTGAAGATGATCCAGTCAAGATTTGATAGGTCCACATGAAAATATGGAGGAGTTATGGTCATGAGAGTAAAACTGGTTCTGGCAACTGTTCAGAGATGATAGAGTGGCACAAATAGGTTCAGTGAGATCCAGAAATACAATATCATATTCTACGGATCTAGTAGCATGATTGGGAGGCTAATGTGAATTGACAACTCAATTGGTTCATGGTTTGGAGGTCCACAAGCAATCATTCTAATGTGACAGAGATGGGCAACTGTGTTCTTGAGGTTCTAGATGAGGATGCGATTGATTACAGTAGGCAGAAATGGTGCAGATGTTCTTTGTGATTCAAGCAAGCTTGTGGGGGTCTCTAGATTGTGTCCAATTCATGTTGGTGGTCCACATTGAAGATAGAGCTCATAATTGAAGATTTACCTCCAAATGTTGGTGTTCTTCCTAGTCTTGGTTGATCGGATGTTTTGCACATGTTGCAGATGATCTTGGAGATGTTTTGTGAAGCCTGGTGTGTTCCTCAAAGAAAATTGAAGTCCCAGCTATGTATGGCTGATAGTGTAGTAATGCGCATAAAGTTTTTGTAATAAGTCAAGTTGTATTTTTGTATTTGCTCTATATTAAAATAAGTGTATGTTGTGCCAACTTTGATGATCATTCTAAAGTTGATGTCTTGTATAAATAAGAATTGCGAAGTCATTCAAAGGCATCCTTGTAGCGATGAGAAGGTGGTAGGGAAGAAGAGGGAAAAAGTAGAGCAGATGTGCTAAGCTTAAATGGAACTGACTAAAGCATAGTGAAGATGCTAATCTCTAGTTCAAGTATGTAAAATTTATATACTTCTGTAGACAGTGCGTCTCCTATAGGCAGTGGGCCTCTTGTGAGTAGTGTGGTCAGGCATTGAGCCCTAATTGGCAAGTGCCATTTTGTTCTTCTTATTCTTTTAACAGAGAATACAATCTTGGGTTAGTCACCCCGTGGTTTTTCCCTTAACTGGTTTTGCACGTTAAAATCTTGGTGTTGTATGTGTTGAATTTGTTTCTGCTCTTGAATTCATGTTTTATGCATCATGATTGAACCTTTGATATGTTATTAAAATAGAGGAAGCGTTAAAGTATATAGTAACAACTGATTCACCCCCCCTCTTAGTTGTCTATCCTAAATCCAATACTTTTCAACTTGCTTCTGCACTTTCCTCTTGGTCTCTGGCTGTCTAAGTTCCACATACAATTTTAGACTCAGTTCCTTGTAAGTTCCAAACCTTTCCACAGAGGTATCTTTAGGTGTGCTTAGAAGATGATGAGCATACATATCCAAAACCCTTTCATCCACCTCATAACCCATATGCATTATCCAAACTGTCCTTGGTTCTATAGCTTCCATCAAGTACTGATCTATGTCAACCATGAAACATATATCATTTTCATACTTCACAATTGTTTTAGGGATTCTCTCCCTTGCTTGCATTAAACTTTGGAAGTTTTTGAAGTAGACCCAAATGGAAATCTTTTGGGCTTGGGAGTCACCAAGATCGAGAAGTTGATCTCTTATTTGCCATGCTATAGGCCTATCAGTTGTCCAATGCACACCTTGAATTCCAGGTACTTCATTCATAAAATAGAAGAACAAACATATAATCAAGGAACCATATTTGAAGGTATTTTTCCTATCTTTCTTTATTTTGCTCAGATTCTCAATCAACTAATTTTATAGTAGTTCACAAAGATAATAATCAACATTCTCCTTTACTATTTGATAGGATGCATATATTGCAGTTCCAGAGATAGAATTTTCCCTGTTGGAATAGTAAATCTTGTACTCAATCACCATGGAGGAAAATTTGACATCAGGTTCTATGATATCGTTGATGGTCATTGCCCTTTTGTCAAACTTAGCACCAGTAGCTTTAGTCACTATCTGGTTTTTCATGGCTTTCAGCATGGGTAATCTGTTGGAGGAATTTAACCCAGTTATAGTCTTGATAATATCCTTTGTAATCTTAAATGGTTTCAATAGCCACATGAACTCATTGTGTATTCGGCTCAATACATACCGAACCCATTCATTTTCATCAAATATCAGAAAACTAATGACTTGCAGAAAGTGTTTCTTTTCTAGGTCTTTGTATTTTGGTTTCAATTTATGGCTATCATCAGTTAAGTAGTTGTTGAGAAAATCCAAGAGTTTCAGGTTTCCAAATTAATCCATGTTATAGTGGATGTATGCCCTAATGTCTTCAACATGTAAAACCCCATATGGAACACTTGAAAAGGCACTTAGCAGTTTGACTTCAATAGATTTGTAAGGATGCTTCTTAAATTTAGGACGTGGCCTTTTAGTGATATCAACAACTAAAGGTGTAGCCATTTGCAGAGATTGAGAATTCAAGAGATTTCACAGAAAATAGAAATACCTTGTTCCGCAGGTTAGGGTTTTTGCTTGAGGATCCTCTTCACGCTTCAATTCTTGAGAATTCTCAGCTTAGAGCTTGTTCACTCCTTCACTTCTTTCTTTCTTTTGATGCAAAGTGATCTAACTGGGGAATGAATGACCCTTTTATGCTCCACATCGCTTAATTTGTCTTTGTAATAAATGCTCTACCCTAGTACATCTGGTTACTCTATTGTTGAACAGTTTCTCATGAATTATTCCACAATTTGTCATATCCACCTTTTTTTTTTTCTGGAAATCCTTCCAAATGATTTGAAACAATCCAAGATCTCTTTTCTCACCGTGCCAAATTTAGGAACTTACTTACTGGCTAAGGGATTTTGATTTTTATTGCAGCTCCCCCTGAGCCAGAGCTCCTAATTTAATTCCCTGAGGAATTATCTGTACCAGATTCTGGTGCAGACCCATCACTATGGTTCACAATTGCTTTCTTGACCCATGTCTCACTTGTTTCATTCTAGATCTCATTCTCTTCAATTTTTCTTTTTCCTTTGTCTTGTCTCTGCTCATCTGGTTTTCTGTTCACCAGACCTCTTCCTTCATTGGTCCTACTTCTGCAGAATCTTACAAAATGATCGGATCGGTTACAATGGCAGCACACAACATTTCTTTGCCCATTTGATTGATTTCCTCTTGATCTACACTGATTGACCATATGTCCAAATCCATTGCATGCAAAGCATTTGCCATTGAAAGAATTCCTATTTCCTCTATTTGAGGGGTCATTCATTATCATACCTCTACATTCATTGGATTTATGACCATACCTCCTACAATTGAAGCATTGTATGGAGAAGGCTAGATTATCTTGATTTACTCTACTTCTGCATTGAGTGGTTTTATAACCAAATTTATTGTACTTGAAACAATTTCCATTGAAAGATGAATACCTTTGAGCATTAGGTTGTCTTATCAAAGGTCTTCTAGGTCTATTTCTCTCATTCCTTGGTTGAAAGTTTCTTTATCCAGATCCAGAACTTTCACCTTTCTCATATCCAAGACCATGCTTGTCTTCAACCCTTTTCTGACCCTCAAGTATTGCTTCAAGTTTAGCTGAACTTATCTTGAACTTCTCCTTGTATTCATTTGCAACTTCTAGATCATGTATGAGAATGACAATTTGTCTTTCAAGATCTCTTTCATTGTCTTTGCTTTCTTGTAGAATGAATTTTAGATGACTAGAAATACTGTCCAATATGTAGCATTCATTAGTTCTTTCTCTTAGAGTTTGATTTAAATCTTCTTTAGTCTTCTTCCTTTGCCCAATTTCTTTGGTAAAACTCATTGCCCCAAATTCCATCTCAACTTTTAGAATAGCAACTTCTTTTGATAGCTTCTCACACTCCTTTGTCTTTTCTTCCAAGGCTTCATTCATGCCATTTTCTTTAGTTAAACTGGATAATTGCAGAAGTAGCTCCTTATTCCTTCCTAAATACTTCTTTAATTTATCTTTTAACATTTCAATGGTATCATCAACATCCTTGATTTCATATTTTAGATTAGATATTTATACTTTGGACTGATCAAAATCTTTTAGAGCTAGATGAAGTTGATCTTTGAGTGAACCCATTAAAAACTCCTTCCAAGATCTTTCCTCAAGCTGTTAAGCTTCTTTTAAGGAACCTTGCTCTGATACCAATTGTTGAGTTCGGTCCGGACAACCAAGAGGGGGTGGTGAATCAGTTGTCACACAATTTAACAATTTATTTCTCTTAATCTTCTTTTACAACTTATATCAAAACATTTCAGCATTAATCAATAACACATGAGCATAAATAAAAATAGTACAATTGAAACCAAGATTTTTGACGTGGAAACCCGGTTAAGGGAAAAACCACAGTGGGGGTTTGTTGGCAAGAGACACTATATGGATTCATGGTTGTTGTCATTGATGGCAACAAAGGTCATCCCACACATCCGCAAGTCATGATGTGTCTCTACCGGAAGTCAGAATAAAGAAAGTTGTGGTCCGGTAAAGAAGAACAGAGCATGTGGCAAGGTCCGACAGATTGGTCCGGACCTCTCAGAGGAAGTGTCTTGGTGCAGTGCGGATTTGGGGAAGTCAAGAGGACTACCTTTAGTAGTATATTCCAAGGATTTAGCCTCCGGTGATGGACAAGGAAAAAGATATGAATGGTTAAGTACCGGATTCCTGAGAGACAGTGAAAACAGAGGAAGAACTGACTGACAGAGTATCAGACTGCTTTTCGGATGGGTTACTGTTGATGACAGAGGTTGTGAAGGCATGAATCATGTTTGGCCGACATGATTAATGATATCTACAAGTATATGCTTGATCCGCATTGCTTGGTGAGGAAGGATTCAGCCGACAGAATGAGAGTTTGTAAGAAACTAAGACTGTTCCGGATGCCGACTAGAAAGGTGATGAAACTACTTGTGCGGATATATATAGAGGATGGATTTAGTTGTGAAGTGGGTGTGGATGTGGAGAGATATGCGAATAAGTCCAGAGAAAGAGCAAAGGTAGCAAAAAGGATCCGGTATGTGAAAGATAGCAGAACAAAGAACAGAGGAAAGATGAAGTGCAGCAGATCAGTGTACTGAGCCTAACCGGAACTGAACTCCAGCATATGCAGATGCTTCCAATCAGTTCAAGACTGTGATTATCATCACTTTGTAGACAGTGTGTCTTCTTGTAGGCAGTGGGCCTCTTGTGAGCAGTGTGCTCGGGCAGTGAGCCCTAATTGGCAAGTGCCATTTTTGTAATTTCCTATTCTTCTAACAGAGAATAATTCTTGGGTTAATCACCCCGTGGTTTTCTCCCTTAACAGGGTTTCCACGTCAAAAATACTGTGTCATGTGTTTCTTACTTCATGGTTAATGTTTTGTGTTTGATTTTATGCTGCTTCAATTAAGAGGAAAGTTCAATAAGGGAAATAATTAGGATAACTGATTCACCCCCCCCCTCTCAGTTATCAACAATTGGTATCAGAGCTAAGTTCCTCCTAATAGAGCCTAACAGCTTGAGGAAGATCTGGGATTTCAAATGGATGCATATGGTTTAAGGGAGCAACTCAAGACTGCCCTTGAGGATCTTGAACAGTCAAATTCTGAAGTCAGTGAATTAAAGGAAAGACTCAAACAGGCTGATGAATTCATGAGAGAATTAAAAGACAAATTAAGTCTCTCTATGAAAAAGAGAAAGGAGCTGCTTCAACAGTTGGCAAGACAAAGTGAAGAAAGCAATACAAATGAGGAATTGACTGAGCAAACCAAGTTATGTGAAAAGTTATCAAAAGAAGTCATTATGTTAAGACATGAAATGGAATCAGGAACTATAAAGTTTACTCAAGAGATTGAAGAAAAAAGAAAAGTGAGAAAAGAAGTAGAGCACATTGCTCAAGGTCTTGGAATCTCAAAGGAGGCACTTGATGCCAGCCGGGAAAAGAGGAGGAAGGCCGAGGAAGAAGAGAAAAGCAAAGAAAGTGCTCCGGTTGGAGCTCCCACCCGGACCAGATCAACAAAGAGATCTGCACCTCCCTCAACCAAAAGTTCAAAACCGGAAGTCCAGGCATCCGGTAAGAGATCAAAGGCAAAAGCCACAAGGGCTTATGGAAGCCAAAAGGATGAAGAGGAGACAGAATCAGATGAAGGAGTAAGAGAAGTAAAGAAACAGAAAAAGAAAGGATCCGGTAAGCCCTCCACAGGCCAAGAAAAGGAGGAAATGGCAGAGGTAACTGTTGAAAAGCCCACTCTGTCATTAGAGAGCATAATCAAGTCGGTCACGGTGGATGGAAACCTTCAACCAATGACAGAATCATATGATGACTTCAGTGAGGCCGACCAAAAGACTCTGCAGGAGGCCACAGTGAAATATCTTAACATATATAATAAGGCTTTCATTGAAATAATATCTCTTATTCCTAAAAGCCTAGAAAAGGAAATGGAAGTGAGAAAAAATAATGCTCATGCTAAAGATCTTGAGATCCGGGAGCAGATAGCTATTCAGCTATATCCTCAAATTGATCCCAAGACAATGAACATTATCTTCAAGGACTGTAAAGATGAGTTCAGAAGCAAAGCCAGGATGAATCAACTCATGCTTGGTGAGACTGACAAAGTGGCCCAAGAAACAGAAGAGATCCTCCGGAAGGCCTTCAAAAGGTTCAATCTTCCTGTTGTAGAGGACTTAGGTGCAGAAACAGCTGCTGATTTGGAATCTTCTGTTCCGGAAGAAGTGAGCCCTGAACAGACAAGTGAGGACTTGGGACCCTCTGCTCAAGAAGAAGTGGCCCATGAACAAGTTAGCATCTCTCCTCTGGTTTCCCCTACAGTCTCCGGATCCAAAGAAGAAGAGCAACTACAGGAGAAGGAAGCAGTGGTGAAAGACAAAGAGGTTGACAGTTCTAAGACTGCAGAAGAAAAGAAACATCTGTCTCCGGCAAGAGACACTGCACAAACTGTTCAACAATTTTTGAGTAAAGAAACTCTAGAGATTGATGAACCGGAGCTTCTCAAAGGTCCATTTGATTTTGACTCTCTCTCTCCGGTACAAACAATGAAGATAGCTTCATTTGCAAATGCCAAGGCAAATGAAAAGCTCCTGAAGTCTCATATGGAAGACTGTGAGTTGATAGAGGCTGCTTCCGGAATACTTGTAAAGATCATGCCATCAATCCAGATAGATCCGACAGCCTCCACTTCCGGTAATCTAAAAACCTTAGTCAGCAGTGTTGATACACATTTTGATTCTTTAGAAAAATCAGCTGAAGAAAAGGTCCGGAAGGAATTTTTGGATAAGAGATTTTCAGAGATATTAGAATTAATCTCTAAGGATAGGAAGATTGTAAGCATTGGAATAAGGAGCTTAGAGAATGCTCTTAAGGATGGCGGTGATATCTATAAATTTTGTATATCCTGGTCAAAGGCAACAGCAGCATTTGACAAGAAAATAAAAGAGGAACAGGATAAGCTACAAAGCTTATCTCAAAGTTTTGATCCTCTCTCTTCCTCTATAATAAATCAAGAATGTCAGACTATTGCAGTCTTGAACGAAATAAAGAATCTTGAGAAGGAAAGGAAGAACATCACCAACCGGATGGGAGAACTTAGAAGGATTATAATCCCTAAGTTGGAAACCATGCATGAGGCCATCAGTGATGCTAGGACCACCGCCCAAACAAAAGATCTGACAGATCTCAAGCGGGCAGAAGCGTTTGCATTTTTGTTAAGTGGTCACATTTCAATTTTGGACAGAATGAAGCAAAGTTGGGCTACCGAAATGATTCAATTACAGACATCCTTTGTAGACATTCTTCAATATATGTGAGTATGTAAATATGCGGCTAAGTATAAGAAATTTTTGAAAATTTTGATATGCGGACCCTACCCTTTGCCATTGATGTCAAAGGGGGAGTGAGGAGCAGTGAAAAATGAGGAATCCAACTAAGGGGGAGTTCCGGAAATTGTATATAAAGACAGAGCATCAGCAAAGGGGGAGCATAGTGAAAACACTTAGTCATTTTTCACTAAGTGTTGCCATCAATGCCAAAGGGGGAGATTGTTGGCAAGAGACACTATATGGATTCATGGTTGTTGTCATTGATGGCAACAAAGGTCATCCCACACATCCGCAAGTCATGATGTGTCTCTACCGGAAGTCAGAATAAAGAAAGTTGTGGTCCGGTAAAGAAGAACAGAGCATGTGGCAAGGTCCGACAGATTGGTCCGGACCTCTCAGAGGAAGTGTCTTGGTGCAGTGCGGATTTGGGGAAGTCAAGAGGACTACCTTTAGTAGTATATTCCAAGGATTTAGCCTCCGGTGATGGACAAGGAAAAAGATATGAATGGTTAAGTACCGGATTCCTGAGAGACAGTGAAAAAAGAGGAAGAACTGACTGACAGAGTATCAGACTGCTTTCCGGATGGGTTACTATTGATGACAGAGGTTGTGAAGGCATGAATCATGTTTGGCCGACATGATTAATGATATCTACAAGTATATGCTTGATCCGCATTGCTTGGTGAGGAAGGATTCAGCCGACAGAATGAGAGTTTGTAAGAAACTAAGACTGTTCCGGATGCCGACTAGAAAGGTGATGAAACTACTTGTGCGGATATATATAGAGGATGGATTTAGTTGTGAAGTGGGTGTGGATGTGGAGAGATATGCAAATAAGTCCAGAGAAAGAGCAAAGGTAGCAAAAAGGATCCGGTATGTGAAAGATAGCAGAACAAAGAACAGAGGAAAGATGAAGTGCAGCAGATCAGTGTACTGAGCCTAACCGGAACTGAACTCCAGCATATGCAGATGCTTCCAATCAGTTCAAGACTGTGATTATCATCACTTTGTAGACAGTGTGTCTTCTTGTAGGCAGTGGGCCTCTTGTGAGCAGTGTGCTCGAGCAGTGAGCCCTAATTGGCAAGTGCCATTTTTGTAATTTCCTATTCTTCTAACAGAGAATAATTCTTGGGTTAATCACCCCGTGGTTTTCTCCCTTAACAGGGTTTCCACGTCAAAAATACTGTGTCATGTGTTTCTTACTTCATGGTTAATGTTTTGTGTTTGATTTTATGCTGCTTCAATTAAGAGGAAAGTTCAATAAGGGAAATAATTAGGATAACTGATTCACCCCCCCCCTCTCAGTTATCAACAGGGTTAACCCACAAAGATTATACTCTATTAAAAGTATTACAATGGGGAATGCACATGCATTCAGGCTCACTGCCTAGAGCTCACTGCTCAAAAGAAGGCTCACTGCCTACAAGAAAGAAGAGTTACAAAATATTTGAACTAATATTTGGCATCTATCAATGCTGGAGTTTAGTTCCAGTTAAGCATAGAAAACTAACTTGATACACTTCATCCTCACTCTCCTCTTACCATTCTGCTAGCATCTAAACTTTGATCTCTGCTTATTTTCACAGTTACTCCATAGCCGTAACACACAAACACTAAAATCATCCAATTCCATTGGGTATGTATAGCCACAAAATGATCTAAAATAATTTTACCAGTTGGCTTCAAGAACATTTACAACTTTGTAGAGTACTCTTCTCTGTCAGCTATATCCATACATAATATGAGATGTGGATCAAAAATTGCACTTGTAAATGATCAATCATGTTGGCTGTCATCACTGATTATCATACATTTCCTAATAAACAACTTCTATACATCCGGAGTTAAGATCATTTGCAAGGTCAGCCTATTCTTCTTCTGTCTATTTTGTCAAACTAAGACCCAATACTCAGAAGCTAATATCTTTTGAGTCCTTCATCTCCTAAAGACAAAACTATGGATTTAGAATGTCTTGACAATTCTTACAACTACATTAGATCCACAACAAACCATGCCTTCCTGCCGAATAGATCCAGACCAAGATACTGGACCCTGTCACCTACTCTGTTCCTGACTACCCAAACTTAGACAAATTCTTATTTTGACTTCTAGTGTGAACAAATCGTGTTATATGGATGATTAGAATGATCTTAGTTTCCATCAATGACAACACCTATCATGTCTAGTAGTGTCTATTGCCAACAAGAACTATGGAAGATGGGAAAGGCCCCTACGAGTATAATTAATTTTGTTACTTCAACAAGACTAGGGGTACAACATAGAATCTTGTAGGGAGTATAATAGGTTCATAGCAAGGTTTCCAGAAGACCAACAATTACTATTCATAGAAATGTTTCTAAATCCACAATAGGTCATGTTGGACAACAACAAAGGACCAAAGTAAACACAAACACCAATAGCTCTGCAGAACACAAATATGAAAATCTATCAAGATCCATTTCCCACACACATAAACATGGAAAAAACTAGTCAAAACAATGTAGTGCAAGGTATAGACACTAGTATCCCTCCATAACTAGGACAAAAAGGAGAAGCCAGGATGTTAGGACTGGTGGAAATATTACATGATTATGAAGAAGGAGAACTCAACAACAAGCAAAAAGAAATGCATGAAAGCACAGTCTCAGTAGTGGAACCAATACCAACACCAATTGGACCCTATGAACTAATTGAGGACTTAAAGAAAATGTATGCACACATCTCATCCATCAACCTCCTACTCTCCTTCACATCTCTCAACATTACTAAAAGTGATAGGATTAAAATACATGGATCAAATCACGCCGCCTTCTAGCGAGCAAGTCAATCATGTAGAATTGGATGTAAACCCACCAAATTCTGAATTGAAAGATCTAGGGTTTTTCTTTGACTTAAAGAAAATACCTTCTAAGGCCAAATTAACAAAAGAAGGAGATCCCACAGTATATTTACAAGTGTGGATTTACGACACATGCATCAGAAGAACACTAATTGATGATGGAGAAGTAGTGAATATAGTTCCATTCTCTCTTTTAGAGAGGATGGGTTATGGAGACACCAACATCACTGTGTCTAGAGACACACTGAGCAGATACGACAACTTAAAGGTCATAATGATAGAGTAAATCACACTTCTAGTATCTTTAGGACCAAAAATTGTCCCAACCACATTCTATGTTATTGATAAGGATATAGGGTATAATTTTCTCCTTGGGAGACCATGGATACACAAAATGAAAGTTGTGCCATCCACCTTGTTCCAAGAAGTTCAATTTTTACACCTTGGAAAGGTATATGTTGCAAAAGGGGATCCGGAGCCTTTTAGCATAATAAAGTCTAATACATAAAACAAGAAAATAGGCATCCCCATTGATTATGAGTTTTCCATGGACAAGATTTATGTTCCTAGTCCTACACCATAATTGATATGTATCAAGAGGACAAAAATTTTGGCAAAGAAGATAAACAATGCAAAAATGAAAGCCTTACAAAATGAAAGACCGTCAAAATAGAAGGAGGTCATCCCTAAGGAAACAACAAAATAAATCATGGAGTGGAGAGAAAAGGATGGACTCCTTCAGTTTCCTTTAGAAATTCTTATGATTAATGTGGATCTGGCCTATAAACTCTTCCCTTGCATAGGATAAAAACCTCACAAAATTGAAGGGCTAGTATTCGAAAAGACGACACTAGATCTAAGAAATGCAGATCCACACACTTTCTTAGATCCCGAGGAAGACTTAGCAGAAAGTTACACTCCATTGACACCACCAAGTGAGTAATGTCTCTCTGGAACACAAGAAGAGAGTGAATCCTATGAACCACTCATGCAATTAGAGGATTCATATAAACCAATGACACCATTGGGGGAATAAATTCCATAGACAATGAATTAACCAATGTGGTAGGAAACCTCCCAAGAATGTTCATAGTTTCTCAACCCCAGGCACGATCTATTGCCTCTACTTCAATGCAATCAAATTAACTTAATGACTGGGAAGCCCCCTTAGTATAGATCGAGATGGTTGAGAGACTCCTAGATGAAGATGAATAAAGTGAGGGACCATTCAACAAGGAGTGGAAGATGCAAGTAACATTAGGGACAGATGATCTTGTCATCTTTGAATTACTAGGGAGTTATGTAGGACATTCCATGGATTTGAAACCTAAGCCAAATCGAAGAATAAGTATAAGATTTATTCCTCCTAATGAACAAAGGGAGCCTCAAACTCCCTTTGATTTATTCCAGTTTCTCTAAAACATTCAGGATTGAAAGGAAGTAAAAATTTACATGCGGGATCAATTTGATACACTTATGGAGTTATTAAGATGTGACAGAGTCTTGTATTGGACTCTCTTACACCAAAAAGCTTTCCAAGATTTACTCTATCTCATATTACCAAGAGAAACCTTGGAATTAGGTGCACCAGAGTCTAGTAATATCATGAAACCCTACATAATAGGAGAGCTTGTCTTGAGAAGAGGTAGCACAAACAACAAGAAATGAATGTGAAAAATAAAATTTATGGAGGACTGGAAAGGTCCCTACATGGTTAAAGAAGATGTTGGTAACGGTGCCTATCTCTTGTGCACAATGGAAGGTGAGGAATTTGGCAAAATAGTCAATGCCTTTCACCTAAAAAAGTATTATGTCTAAAAATCATAAAAATCATTAAAAAAAATCAAATCTTCCAAAAATACAAAAAAATTACAAAAACCTTAAAAAAAAAATTTAAAAAAATTGTTTATTTCATTTCAGCATCATTATGTCCATCTTGCACTTTAGTGAATGAATCACTCTTGTATTATTTTCATTTCAGAAAGGTGTCTAAGGTTTCCTAGGCATAGAGTGATCCTTTTAGGTTTTTAGATTCCCCTATGTTCACAATCACCATTCTCCCCCTTCATTCCCAGTGATTTTGATCAAAGCCTAGCTCTTAGCTTTACAAAAATCTCAGTCTTAATGATTCATGCTATTGAGTCTAAGCAAAGTTAGTATTCAAACCCACAGAGTTCTAAGAAACATGCAAGTAGACCTTCCCAATTCTTCCCTAGTAAAAAGGAAGTCTAACTCAATTATGAAAACTTTTGGTGGCCCTCAGCCCCTTATCTTTCTGTCCAAAAACATTAGGGAGATCAAAACTTTGAAGGAAGCAATCTAAAATACGAGTGAATAAAAAATGAGTGATAAAAAAAGTGATGATAAAAGTGAGAATAGAGAGATCAAAGTTATTGTATATCCAAAGCTCAAAAGCATTCATTTTCATAAAAGTCAAAAATTCAAAAAAATGAGAAAATCAAGCGAGGCATTGCAAAGATATAAAAAAAGAGAAATATAAAAAAAAATAGTTACAAAAAAAGACTGATAGAGAGAAGATTGTTGAGTGTTCATACTCTTGGGTGGAGAAAAATCTAAGCTTGAAGCTTCAAGGGTGACACTGTATCAGAGAAAATAAAAAGGAAAGGTAAAAAGTACACACATGCACTAGCTGAGAAAAGTCAACAATCTAGTAGTCTTTAGGGCCATTTTCTACTTAGGGACCTTGATTCATCCCCATTTTCCCTTTACCCTAGGTCTATCTTTCTTTCCATCTATGATCTAAGTCAAGTGAATGCCAATAAAATTTGTTTCTTGTCTAAGTCAAAATCTTATCAAAATGTCTCATCTAGATAAGGATTAGTGTTTAGCATTTAGAAAAGTCCAAAATTTAGAAACACTCCATCTCCTCCCTATCCCCACTTGAGTTTTGAATCCCTATCTCACAAACTTGAATAGATATCCAACACTAGGGTAACCCGCAGTCCCATGAATTGAAACTCATACTAAAGAGCAATCATAATGTTTGTTCCATAATGCATTCGTATCAAAATTAGAAAAAGAGATCCAAAGCAATAAAAGTTAGTGTCATAACTCATGACATTCCATAGAAGTAGAAGTTTATTCTAGCATCATTTTTGGTCTTGCATTGCATATCATCCCCTACATTCATATATATACATCCAAAAATAACTAAAAACACATCATTGCCATCATGTATGCATTCTTAGCGCTAAAGTACACAAGAGATAAGAATTCATACAATAGTGGTACTCATGAAGAGATGGTTTTTCATAGATATATCAAAGGTTCAAAATTCTACAAAATTACAAGAGCTTAGACAAAAAGCTCTTAGGAGAAGTAAGGCTCCCCATTCAAGGGGGCATGACAATGAACCAAATAGGCGAAACTCTCAGGGATAGCTCCCTCCAACTAAACCATTAGGGCTCCTACTCCTTTGCCTCTGAATGACACTAGAATCTCCATGAGATCTATGAGAACAAGGAACCCTTCTGTGAGCTCGAGAATGTGAAGGACCTGTTGTGCTTGAATCAAGATGTTGAATCCCAAGACAAGCCATCTCTCGAAGAATGACATTCTCACCCCTAAGAGTGAGATTCTATGATCTCAAAGAGGTGTTCTCCTTGCACCCATGGTAGGTAGGAGAAAATATATTAGTGTGTTGACCAGCTCTAGAAGGTACTCCAAGATCAACAAGAAGTCGGTCCCATGATAGACCAGTAAAAGGACCAACCAAATCAATAGAAGTGTCATAGAAGAAGGTCCTCCATTCCTTAGCATTACCTAAAAAAAGAAACAACGAATGACGATTCACGATTTTAATGAAAAGAAACAATGCAAAACATAAAAACAAATGTAAACTTATGAGGATCACCAGACTGCCAAGTGGGATCAATGCACTAAATCTCATCATTGGAAAGAGGAGGTCTAGGACTTGAAGAAGTAGTCCTTGGTATCTCCTCCTCATCTAAGTGAACCTCCTAGTTGTCTCCAACTGAGCCATCATCTGACTGATCATATCCCTCAAGATTATAGTCCTCTTTAGTAGAGTTAGTGTCCTCCAAGACAATGATTCCTTAGGGAGGAGCCCCTCTCCCCCCCCTTTGTCCACCTCTCAGGGTCAAAACCCCAAGAGTCAAAGGAGTTCAAACAATAGGTCTTTGGCCGACCTCACCCATCTCCTAGATAGATCGATATAAAGTAGAAATTAGGGGAAAGACCTTTGGAAAGTCATCTCCTAGATGCTGAAGAACTCACACAACATGGTGAGCCTAGACAAAACCATTACAATCAGAAAGCTTGGAAACATTGTGATAGTAGTCTTGAATCTATCTGTCATGAGACCAAGTGCCCTCCATATCCACATAAAGGTCAAAAATCATGTTTGCATCAGTGAGAGTAGCAACAATACGTAATGAAGTATCAAATTAGCTGACGTGAGCCCATCTAGTAGCTCTCAGAAGTCTAGGATCAGGAAGTGGAACCTCCTTCTGATATGGCCTGATGTGCTCATAATTCCAAGTCATGATCAAAGTGGAGTGGCTGAATGATAGAGCCCCACGATGAGCAATGTGATATAAATCTCAATAGACCATAGCGAGAATGTTGGCACCCCATGTGAAAAATGTACCCTGCTCAATACATTGAATGATGGGTGCCCAACACCATTTGAGATGAGTTGAGGCCTTGTCTCTAGACAACCTCGATACAATCAAGCCAATAAGGAACTTTCTCAAGAGAGGAATGCGAAGCTGAGGTACTATAGTGAGAAGAAATCCTGTCTACTCCTCAGGACAACTCACCCCCATGATCAAAGCCTAGGATGCCTTGTCCTCAGTAGACTAAATAGTAGGAAGAACAAGTGGGTATCCTCTCATAGGGACTCCTAGGATGTAGTAAACATTGTACAAAGTAATGGTCCACTCCCCTTAAACCTAGGGGAACTTGAAGGTGTTCCTATCGGCATCCCAATAGATCAGGATATCACAGTAGATGCAAGAGGTATGATGTACAATAGGAACCTAACAAATCCTCTCCAATCCTGCCCTCTTCAAAACAACAAGATCACTAGGAGATAAGGAATCATACATCTCAAATAACCACAACTGCTCACGGTTTACATTCCAATTAATGCACATATCCTTTCATTAGAAAAGAAATTTCATTATACCCCATCAAACTCAGAAAAACCAAAAAAATCATATAACTTGCAAAATTTTCATTAAAAAATGCATATAAAACCTACAAAATTGCAATAAATTGATAAATTCAGTGTCTAAATTAGACCAAAAAAGAGTGTAGTAAGCATTAGGAAACTTTAAATTTTGGTTAGAATTGAACTAGCTAGGTCACCCCTTTCATCAGGTCAAATCTCCCCCGAGCAACCTAGATGTACAACATGATCTCCCCAAGGTGACCCTGTTGCATAGCCAAATCTCCACTGGGTGACCCTGTTGCTCAACCAAATCTCCCTTGGGTGATTTAGACTAGCAAAAGGGGAAACCCTATTTCATCTCCCCATGCTAAAAATGATCTAAAACTGCAAATTTTGACAAACGAAAGATTGATCCGACTCTAAACGACAAGACAAACACATTGCGACAAGAAAAATTAACAAAAATAGACACTTTCACAAGATTTTTTAGAAAAATAAAACTAGGTTTTAGAGAAGGATTTTTGATTCATTGTGCACCTAATTCTTAGTGGCAAAAGTAGCAGCCATCTTTGCAGTCACCTCGGTGATATCTTTCCAACAACTACTCGCACGACCAATTTCATCAGTGTTTCACTCCATTCACTCTAATTTTTCCACTAATTTATTCTCTTAGCTTAGTTTGTTTTATGCATTTTAGAGTAGTTGTTGCTTTAATGCATCTTTTGTGCTCTCATTTTAGGTGCTTTCATCCCTACAGGTCTCCTTGACAAAGGCAAACAACTAGGCAAATTCACGGATCTATGGTATGTTCATCATTTTAGTTTTCATTACTTGTTTTTATATATTTAAATGCTAGACTAATGCTAGTTATTATAGGTACTACTGTGGAAAATTGATAATAAGTAAGGCCTATTTCAAGAATGGTACCTACACTTCATGTAGAATACCATCCTCGAGGGGGAAAATATGTAAGCACCAAAATCACGCACAGCCTCCACGAGGACCCCATGATGACTCACAATCATTATCATGTACATGTAAGCATGAAATAATACCCTCTTAGCAGTGATTCTCTTGGTAGCATTTGGGTTTTCCCCTCCTCTTGTTGTTTCCCCTTTGTCCTATTAACCTTTTCCCTTCTTTTGACACTTTTCAACACTTTTCAATTCTTATTTCCTCTACTTGTGACTTCATCCCTAAGCCTTGTATTCATCTATTTATTGTGATTTGAACTTTCTTTAGTATTTTTCATCCATTCCCACCCCTAGGATCCCTCTAGAGGACCTCCCAAGCCATCTCCAACTTTCAATTTTTAGTTTTGGTGAACCAGTACATATCTCCCCCTATTATTTCAAGATCATCCCTAGGAGATTTGACTTTTACAAGTGGAGATTTAGATTTTGACCACCTTTCGACTAGTTTCTGGAGGAAGTTCACCTCCTTTTCACCTGACTAACAATCTCCAACCTTGCTTTCCAACCCAGGATCTCCCCTCTAAGGGTCACCCATGGATCACCCCCAGGTGGCCTAGACTGGTAAAAGGGGTGACCCATGGGCAACACTTTCATATTTTATAGCTGCAGAAAAACTTGACTTTTGGACACGAAAAAGCTCTGTTTTGACTCATTTTTCCTCCTATTTGTATGAGTTTTTGGTCTAAATATATAGTTAACTATTCCAAGCTCCCAAGAATGCATAATTAGCTCCTTTTTATCTCTACTTGTCAACTCATTCATTCAATCTAACTCCATTTTTGCTCCAGGGATAAGCTATAATGGCTTGTTCACTCCCTAATTAGTCCATATCACTCCTTGGTCTTTTGAGTTAACTCTCCAATCAAGGGAGTTAACTCTCCATCCTTTCCCACTTCTCATAACCTCTTTCAACCTATAAATACCCCTCTCCCTCAAGCACAAAGGGAGGCAATTTCATTTGTGCATCCCAACTTTGCATTTTTTTGGTCTCCAACTAGCATCTATATGCTCATATAGGACATTCAATCATTTTTATTTATTGTTGTTTTCATCTAAGCTTTTCTAAAAGTTTTATGTATCATGTCGATATACTACCCATTTGCAAGCCATAATGCTTATTATCTCACATTGAGCTCACATTTCAATCTTTCAAAAGGTCTTTTGCATCCCTTCCCTATTGTTACCAAGAGGATATCCCCTCTACTGCAAGAGGACAAAGAGGTTACTGAAACAAGGATTACTGAGGGTAGTGGAGGCTCACGCGTCTCATATTCCAAGTTCTTTAGTGATTTTTTTATAGTAATTAGAAAATCTAAATTTCTCTTGGGAATAGTAATTTAATGTTGCAATTTCCTTGATAAGCTAAATAGGATTTGCATTGTTAGATTAGTTTTCTTTCAAAGTTCTTTAGTTTAGTTATTTCAAAGCAATTTCATTTCTTAGAGTAATTAATCCATATATCTAGAAAATAAAACAAAAACATAGATCAGATTACATTAGCTAAATACATTCTAGATTGCATGCATATTTCAATTCCTAGATTTAAAAAGCACTTTATTTTCATAAAAATCCAAAAAAGCACAAAAATATTGTTTTGCATTCATATAGGATTGCATGCATTCAAAAACTAAAAAAGCACAAAAACATTAGCATCATAAGAAGATCGCAAACCCTTGATTCCAACATAAGGTCAATGCTAGTCAACATTAGTCAAACCCTTGATTCCAACACAAGGTCAACATTGGTAAAAATTGGCCAACCCAACATAAAGAAAAGGCAAGTCAAACCTTAGGTCATAAAACCTAAGTCAAACCATAATTCAAATCAAGTTTAACTCCAACCAACTCTCTCTCTCTCTCTCTCTCTCTCTCTCTCTCGGTTTGGGCTCATGAATGTGCCCTAGGATTAGAGGTGAGTGGGTGAAGGAAATCCTTGAAGAGATTAAGGAAATTCTCCCTAGACCATGACACAATCAACAATCAATTCAAGAACAACAATATAGGTTGAGGTTATTCCAAACACAAGTCATCATCCAACAATTTGAAGAACAACTCCAACTCAATAGAAGCATCAATGAGAACAATCATCAACCTACGCAATGTTGGAATCTTCAAAATCTAAATAGAAGAATAGTGACTAGTGACCCTTCAGGTCATATAGTAATTTCAACCACAATTGTCACAAAGTACCAAACCAGAATCAACACACAAGAAAGGCACCAGGACCAACTGACCGCTCCCTACGAAGTCTATCTCTCAAGTGAGTAGGACTGCACCTATGTCTCACCTACTCTCGACTGGCTACATCCACGAGAGCGAGAGTGATGTGGAGGTTCACCCCATGGCAAGGAGAGGGATCCATGTGCTCGCCAAAGCTGACTCAACTGTCTCAGGCTATTGAGTCATGTTTTTGAGTGTATAGTATTACATACATTTTCTTCCACCTCCTTTAAAGGCTTCAACTTATGATGAACTCCATCCTTTGTTAGGGAATAGGTGTTTGCATGTGGCCATCGTGGACAACACATTATGCAACCATGCAATCTGATATGGTTGTGGATGCCTTCTCTTTATCAACTTCAACTTGTTAACCATCTCCTATGAGACAATGTTATTAGTGCTTCCACTGTCAATAATAATATCACAACACTTACCTTCACTCTTGCACCATGTGTGGAATAATAAACTCTTCCTCTGATCTAGTTCTTTCTCCTCATTTAACAAGGTTCTTCTGTGGTGTAGTCATGGAAGGAGGGTTCAAAGAATGAACTGTTTAAACCATGCAGCTAGAGTAAACACAACAGAAAAAACACAATCATAGAATGCAATGGAAGATTCATATATTCAAAATATCAAAGAATTACAATGTTCATATGCCAGCGACATGCATGATACAATCAAAGGGCTCATAGGCCTACTTTTTGGGTTACAACAAATATGCAAGATATGGCATTGAAGTGCCTTCTGGAAAGAATCTAACTATCTAGATTATGAAATACACTAACTGCCTTCCAAATGCATCTAGGAGATGTTTATATATCATCTTCAAGCTCATAGAATGTTGCAAGTATGTGCAGTCAGTGTTGTCATTGATGTTAACAAGATTGTGTTTTCATTGGTGTCAACTATGTCATTTGTATGAGTAGTTGGTGGTCCAAGAGTATGAGTAGTTAGTATCGAGTAGATATTGTCTTTGATGATGAGGCTGGTTGAACAAAGATGAGGTTGTTGCAATGGTATGAGTTGTTTGGTCAAGGTGCTTTGCTGAAGATGATTTGGTTGTTTTGAAGAGGTACTAAAGGTTTTAAGAATATGTTTTTGTTGATTGGTTTCCAAGTGCTTTTGAGAAAATTTGATTAATAAAGGAAATAGTGTGTTGAAGTTGCATTTTGGTTTACAGAGTAGTGTTCTGGTTTTGCTCCGCATTTTCTCTATATTGAAGATTTGTCTTTGCAGTTTGGTTATGTTGTTTATAGATATCAAGAGATGTTATAATTTAAATTTGGTGTTTTGGTTCATTGTCCAGAGGAACTTGTGTTCACCAGTGTGTGAACTATGTTTCAGAGGTTTGCATTGGTGTCTAGGAGAAATGTCTTTGCTCCACATTTCTCTGCAAAGTGGTTTTAGGTCTTACGGTTCTGGAAGTGTACTTATAAGGCTCATATATTTCTTTTGTTGAAGGTTTTCATGGTTTGGTGCTTCAGAAGCATATTTCTAGAGATACAGTGCATGACAAAGATAGTTAAGTATACTAGATAAACAAGATAAGGTTGTGCGGTAGGTGAAAGTTGTTGCGGAGGAATTTGTTGGACTTCAAGATGTTTTAGGATGTTTATGGAATACTCTAGATTATTTTAAATCTTGGTTTGTGGTCCACAAAGTTGTATTTTGTCTTGAGGAAGTGTGTACTTAAAAGATCATTTTGTTAACACCGGTTTGGCTGACCTTGGGTGTTTTCACTAATTACAGAGTTGCTTTGGTGATTGTGAAAGCGTGAAGTGGCATGCTTGGATGAATTTAGGTCTAAGCTAAGATGTGTTGTGGTCTATCTTCATTCCTTTCCACTACAGGAATGTTTAGGTCTCGACCTAATTTAAATTTTCTGAGTTAAGGTGACTTGCCAACCTTGGAGAATGTGCTCAAGGTTGAAGAAAGTATAAATAAGTATCAAGGGATCGTGATTGAGTGTGCACACAATGAATGTTATGTCAAGAATAATGTGATTGAATGTGTGGTGCAGTACAATCTTTCATGTGTTAGTTTACTGGATGTGTTGGTGTTTTTTCTTGCAACCCCCAATTCTAAGGAAAACTAACATCAGATTGAGGACAAGAATGGCCAATGAACAAGGCTAAACATAGCCTTCTACTCTTTGAGCATTTCCAAGCTCAGGAAGGTGTTCCTAGAGACCTCAAAACAATTTAGGAAATAGATACATAGCAAGGGAGATCTCTAAATTTAGGCAATTAGGATAAAACGATGTCAACATATGATAAGCTTAGTTATAATCCTTGTGAATGTACTCATTGATAGATTCTTACAACACCATTTACCTAAGAGATATAATATGGATATGTCCCCTGAAGATTTGCACTAATTACAAGTTTCTCTTGAGTTTTAACAAGGTTCAAATTATTGGACTTCATGCATAAGGGTAGGGTAGAAATAACTTATAAATATTTTATAGAAATGACTTTGGATTTATCATTTTTGTAATGGGGTAGGGTTATACTTGACTACCCTAAACCAATGCCTAATCCCATGGGAAACATAGTCACACTTGGATACAAATCCATAATGAAAAGAAAAGCATACATTCAAATGAATTCAATTAACTAGGTTTCTGCCTTATAGAAACATTGAACCCTCAATAGCCCTTCTGCACTCAACACTACATCCATCCTTAGCTACCCACAATGCACTGAAACATCCCAAATATTTGTTCATGAAAGCATGTTCACTCAGATATTTAAGTAAATATTTAAGAAAAACATTATTGTTGTATCTCCTTGAAAAAAAGACTAACATAAATCAAGTGGAGAGTGTAGCAAATGTACACCCAGAAACCCCTTAGATGCCCTTAAATACTCAAACATTGATGGAGACAGAGAATAGTATTGACAACAAAAACATGGACTTATATTGATTTATTGAAAAGACTTCCAAATCCAGTATAGAAATTCATTTACAAGTAGACCTATTACATCATAAAATCGAGACCTAAGTACTGCAGTAAAATACAACCCCTAGATTGATCTTTATCTTCCATACTTGGTTTGAGAAGACAACTTGGAACCAACTCTTTAGAATGATACAAAAGTTACAATATAAAGTGGTGCAGGAGCACCTAATCCACAGTGGCCTCCATGAGGCATTTAACTTCATGATGTGTCTGATGTTCATTTTTGTTGTTTCCAATAAGGTCCTAGAAGACCATTCATGTAATAAAGTCTATTTGACCAATGCATGTCATTTTAATTTGTATCTAGGTTCATTTTGTAAGTCCCAAGGACACTTGTCAATCTGTAATCACAAAAGGTTGTTAGGTAGTTGGAGGTTGTTAGATGATTGTCTCCCAGCTGCTTGGATTGGTCTCCCAGCCACTTGGAGTTAGGTTAGTACTACTCAGGGCGAGTAGATAAATAGAGCAAATCAAATGTAATTAGATCAGATCGAAGAGAAGTGTGATATGCAATTGTGAAATAGAATATCTGTGTATGAACATATCTGGAAAGGCATAATAAACAAAGTCTTGTTCTGTGTATCTTTCTGTCATTCTGAATTCATTAATTTCTCTCTATGCAATCAAATTTCCATTTTGTGGTTGAGATGGATTCTTAGTCCATTCCACCAGTTAGATTTCTTTGAAATTAGTGGAATGGTTGTACAATTCTTTCATTTTTTTGTTTTGTTTGTTGGGGTTTTGTGTCTGCAGGATCGCGTACACTAGTGCTGATAGATCCTAGCATCCTCATGTGCTAGATTGGTGGGGAAAAAATCTGTGAAGTTGTGAAGTTGTAGAGGGTCGAGACCATCAAAGGAGAATTAGCAGTTAGGCTGAAGATGCTTTGTATGACTGGCACAGAAAGTCAGGCGAAGATCTATTGAAAAGTCTTTTAGAAAGAAACCTTGTTTAGATACATTGATTTACCTTTGATCATCATTGATACGCCCGATCATGCTATAGATGACCAGTTGAGAACAATTAAGTTATGCATCGGGAGGACTGGAGGTGTCAGAGAGAGAAGGTTGAAAGCTTCCGATATTGGAAGTTTGGCCGATAGTGTATCGGCATACCAAGAAAGTTAATGGTCGGTACCACCGAATGTATATTCTGAATGCATGTTGAGAATGCATCTTTGGAATGTACATTGTGCATATATATTGTGATGGATACAAGAGGTGACTGGTAGTAGCGGTGAAGGGAACCGGTGATCGCAAGTCGATGAAAGCATATAAGTTGATGCACATCAGCGTATCAGAAAAGAAGAAAAGAGTCTTGCCAATGACAGTTGTATCGGCACATCGGCTTATGTTCTTGAGTGCTTGCTAATGAACGAAGTCACGCCGACAGGCGAAAAGAAGAGTCTCCATTGGAGAGAGTTGTGATGTCAGGATAACAACTTCGAGGGTTACTGATAGTGATGGTCTGGCCGATAGGGGTCAACTATGAAGTGATCGGTATTGTTAGGACCTTGAGAGGGGGTTTTAAAACTATTTAAACATTAATCTATTTGAACTATGGGCATGATGGGTATTTCACCCATGTTTTGAGAGCTTCCACTGTGTACTCTGCATCATAAAGAGAAAGAGAGAAGAAGATGAAAACCCTAAAATCAATTCACTGATGACACATGGCACATCTCAACTCCCTTAATTCTATAACTGGTTGACTTTTAGAAGATGTTCCTCATTCCTCATTTTCCCTCTTCAATCTGCTAGCTTCCCTTTGCAACATAATTTTTTTTCTTCTTCTATATTCCCGTGCGTAATGGAATATTTGGGTGTAAAAGCCAACTTTCTTTCCCATTTTTCACTTCTTACTTGCCTTTGGGTGAAAATCCCCATTCAATAAACACATAGCCACATTTTCTATGTTGCTGGCCCATTTTTGCAGTTATTGGGTTGCTTGAAACCATACCAGAAGCATCAAATTTGTTGGAGAGGCATGCAAGGTCAATGGAGCCACATTTCTGATAATGGAGGGATGTTTTTCAGTGATTCAAGACCCTTTCACCATGCTGGAGGCATGAGAAACAAATGGAATCCCATTTTTCCTTATACTACCACGTTTTTCCCACTACTGGGAAAATTAAAACACTTAGAACACCTCTAAAATTACCCTCTGGTTATTAAGAATGCCCCATGCACTGTTCTGGGAGTGAAAACACTCATTCACAGCTTGTAAAAAGTTCCAAAACTTGCACCAAAACTAAAAAACGTGATATAGACAACCATTCAACATTGCTCCATGACCATTTCGTCATTCCACACATCTACTTTGGGCATTTTGTTTTGATGCCCTCGAGATAGAAGAATACATATTAAAGAATATAATATAGCTTTTAATAAAGCTTTAAGACTACAAAAAATGTTTTTTATGCTTCCCCGCATTTCCGTACTCAAAATGAGTGCTCCAACTTTGCCATCCTCAGAATGGTGGAAAAAGGGAAAGATAATGTTTAAAACATTTAATAAAACTTACATTTAAAACTTTTACTTCAATTTTTAAACTTTGGCAAAGATTTGAATATTAAAATGCCTTTTCAAAACTACCTTTCTGTCATGCCCACATTTCCCATGTGGTCACAACACGCATCACACGTGTCATGTCCACATTTGTCATGTGGTCATGACACGAAATATAAAAAAATTTCCACGCTTCCCTATAAACCCCCTCGCACGTGCAAGCGTGCTTGATGGCATATGCTTAAGGAGTAAACAAAATAGTTACAAAGCAGGGTAATATGTACACGTACGCATACCAATCGCAACAAGGCCATCAAGGGGGTCATCGTGACGCGGTTAACGTCGCTAATAAGGCTTAACTTTACTAACCTAACTAAACCCTAAATTCTAGGAAAATTTGGCAGTATAACGCCTCACGGGCATGAGTAGGGTTTACTGTACTAAAACTAAATTTGATTAAGAGGTTTCTTGATTTGGTTTAATAAATTTCTTACATCCCCCTAATTACATTAGAATACAGTTGATCAAGTAAATTGTACATTTTTTAGCAAAGTCTGATCTTTTGTTCTCCTTCATGTTTTCTATAATTTAAAATATTTCTCAACAAAGTTCTAACATTTGTTCTCCTTCACATTTTCTAAAATTTAATATTAATTTTTTCTCCTTCACGTTTTCTAAATTTAAAACATTTCTCAACAAAGTTTGAACATTTGTTCTCCTTCATGTTTTCTAAATTTAAAACATTTCTCAACAAAGTTTGAACATTTGTTCTCCTTCACGTTTTCTAAATTTAAAACATTTCTCAACAAAGTTCGAACATTTGTTCTCCTTTGCATTTTCTGAAATTTAATATTAATTTGTTCTCCTTCACGTTTTCTAAATTTAAAACATTTCTCAACAAAGTTCGAACATTTTTTCTCCTTCATGTTTTCTATCAATCAGAGTTATCTCTGCATCATTTACATTATTCCTAATTTCTTGGTAGTTCAGATCTCGTAATAGGATTTGCTAACTACATTACAAAGTTTACTAGGGTTCCAAGTCGGGTTTAAGTCAACGTTTTAATTCAATTACATTAATTAAATTGCCCCAATCATGATTAAGGAAATTTTAAATTCCTAATTAGTACTTTTAGTCCTAAATTCTTCTGATAATAAAATCTTATTTTTCTCCTCTTTGTTTTCACTTTTATCTTTCTTTCTCTTTTTTCTCTCATTTTTCTCATTTTCTCAATTTGTTATTTTCTCATTTTCTCATTTTGTTATTTTTCTCATTTTGTCTATGTTTCGTTGTTGTAGGTTGAGTCTAAAATACCACATATGAAAAGCATATGATGGCTTCAATGATTATAAATAAACTCATAAATAAATAAATAAATAAATAAATATATATATATATATATATATATATATATATATATATTATTGTGTTAAGAAATTGGATTTCCTTTTTATAAATATATACATAAGATTATTTCTTATTTTCCTATGTGATAAGGTTGAAACCCTAAAATATATATATATATATATATATATATATATATATATATATATATATATATATATATATATATATATATATATATATATATATATATATATATATATATATATATATATATATATATATATATATATATATATATATATATATATATATTTCTTTAGTTTCAAGATAAAATTGGGGAACCCCTAAATTCTTATTTGTTTGTTGGTAGGGCTAAGGAAATGGTGCCGGCAGAATGGAGAAGGCCACTGAGTGGTGGCCGACGGTAGACTTATGAGGAGTGTGGTGGCCTCAGAGTGGGGATGGACTGGTGACAGGTTTGAAGACCAGCGACGGAACTATAGGAAGGGGCAAAGTTTGGAGTGGAGGCCGCAGTGATCAGAGGGGCAGAAGCCACAGCGAGTCGCGAAGGGAAGGTAGAGGCCGCGCGGGGGAAACAAGGCCCGCGGGGGTCGGTGGATGGAGGGGAGTGTGGGGAGGGGGACGGAGCCCCCACCCACATCCCATTCGATGGGGTGTGGGTGGGGGCTCCGCCCCCCACCCCACACCCAAAGGCACATCAGTAATGGCGGTGGGGGGGGGGGGGGTTCAAACCCCCCCCCCCACCCATATGTAAATGCAATCACTTGATACATTTCGCAGACTGTGGCAAAAATAAAGTCACTTCAATATTTTATGTGGATTTTATTTCATGTTCTTTATTTTATTTTAACTTATTTAAAATCAATATATATATATGATATACACACAGATCATTTTCATGATCCCACTCAAAATATAGTTTATATAATTTAATAAAATTTACAATGTATATATATATATATATATATATATATATATATATATATATATATATATATATATATATTCATAAAATGAATTCTAAAGTGTAATAAGCAAAATACTAAAATCAGTTTTCTATTTTTAATTCTTGTAATCACATTCATTTAAAACACACACTTAAATATAACTATATATTTTTAACTTTAACTTTCCTTCATTACACTTACAATTTTATTTTTTTTATCTTTTTTTTTACAAATAAACCAAGATATACATGCATTTTTTTTATCAAATTTCCACTGAGGCTAAAGTTCATATTTTTTCACAAATTGAATTCATTGCATTATTATTAAATACACTTGCAAAAAAAGAACAAAAAACACTTAATTAGATACTCCTAAAAATTGACAACTAATTTTCTCTCTTTCAAAATAACAATTTATAACTTTCTTATTTGTCATGGCAACAAAATCACAACTTAACAATTGTCAATTCATTATGACATATAATGAAATAACTTATAAATCAAATTTTCTTCAATCAACTTTTTGAATAATAAACATGTAAACTAACAATTTCTAACTCTCAGTACAATGAAAAAAATGTCCAACACACAACTTTTGAGAATATAATTTTACAACCAAAAGAGAGAACCAAGTTCTCATCCTTGAGAACCACACATCTTGTTCTCCTCCCTGCCATGGAACCACAAGAGGGTCATCCCTGACCTAGGGAGGTCATCCACACACCTAGGGTCTCAACTCCACTTCACAACAAGACACACAAACATCTCAAAACACATTATTACACCCATGGAAAATCACAACACACGAACTCAACTAAGGTGAGTTCAAAGGGGTAGGGGAGTGGACACACTCAACTCAAGAGTGCCACTCCTACAAAATATCCCAAAAAAAATTCTCTTATGGCCTCAAGCTAACACATTTAACAAAATTTCTAAAGTGTTCATATTTTGGCTCTCAAGCCATGTATCAAATTGCTCAAAATCACATAAATTGCCCTCAAGGCTTTCAACATCCCAAAACAAGGTAATGACCCCAAGGAGGATCACTCCTCCCCTACCCCACACTTGTTGAGCATTTTCTCCCAAGTGGGAGAGGCTCTTACAACACCCAACCAAATTTCCCCACAATAACAATAACACTCAAAGAAATAAACCACACCCACATATGCATCATGCAAGCAAACTAAAATACAAAACAGAAGGCCTTAGCCTTGAAAACCAACCTTTAAAAGCTGTATTATGGAAGAAGTTGATGTAGAGATTCTCTAAAATCCCCTCCAACCTAAGCCACCAAAATCCCTCTCTTTTCTCCCCAAATCAATTTCTAATAATCAAAATTCTCAAAAATTCAACAACCCCTCACCTTATCCCAAGTGGGATTAAAATAAGCTCAACCCATGAGCTTAGAGGAATGGGGAGGTGACACTTGTCCCCTCCTCACTCTTCCTCCCCGCTACAAGTATGTCCCAAGGGATGGGTGTTGACACATGTCACTCACCCATCCCCAAGTCTCCCTCACCCCTTACCACATGTCCTCTCTCCAACATATTGGAGAGAAAAGGGGAGTTAAAGAGGGAAAGGGTGACACATGTGTCGCCTTCCTTTCCTCTCAAGAAGGACCACACAACTCCAAGGGTACTCTCACCAATTTTGAGAGAGACTTAAATTCAAGTCATCCACAATTGGTGGGTCTTGGAGTCATCTCCAACCTTGGGAAGTGAAAAGGGATGGGGTTGAGTGTTGGTACCACTCATCCTCTCCCTCCCATTTCTCCAAATTCGTCACTTAACTTCAGTGTGAAGTTAAGGTGACCATATGGAGGTTTTTCAAGGGTTACCCAAGTCAAAAGGGACCCTAGACCCATGGGATATAACCCAGGGTCAAGTTTAGCCTAGTTAGAGCACCCAGGGTCAAGTTAAAACACATGAAAAGGGTCTCCAAAAATTTAAAATTTAAAAATGTAATTCAAAAACAATTCTTACAACACAAATTATAATTCAAATTAAAAGAGGGTAGATTTAACCCAAATTAACCACATGCAAATAATCATTACAACATTTCAGCATACACAAAGTTGATCTTGGTTCCTCATGGAACTAGATCGGCTTCACAAGGGATTACAACATCAAGTGTGGGATGATCTCCAGTATCTGTGGCTGGTTAGAAATACCTGCACACTCACTTGCAAAGTAAGTTTCCACATATACATATAATAGCTGAAGCAAATTAAAACATACACTTGCATAAACTATCACAAGTTCACATAATCATAGAGAAAGTCACATTACAATTAGGTTCAAATTTCTACATTTCAAACATCCATTCCCAAGATTAAATCTCAAAACAATTTTCTATCCAACATCACCCAATTAGTTTTCCCTTAATAATAAGCATTTATCTAACATCACCCAATTTGTTTTCTCTTAATATAAAGTAGCTATCTAACATCACCCAATTAGTTTTCCGTTAACATCATAATATAAACAAATTTCTATTATCACCCAATTAGTTTTCCTTTAACATCATAATATAAACCAATTTCTATCTAATATCACCCAATTAGTTTTCCCTTAATAATAAGCATTTATCTAACATCACCCAATTTGTTTTCTCTTAATATAAAGTATCTATCTAACATCACCCAATTAGTTTTCCTTTAACATCATAAAGTCTAATAGTTCAGGAATTCGGGATCAACAGTCCCATAAGTCTAAATGTATCATCAACAGTAAAGTAAATAGTCAAAGGAACAGGAATGAAAAAATAAAGTAGGCCTCACATCCTCCCCCCCTAAGACTATACTTCCTCCTGGAAGTCGTCAAAGAGGTGAGGATAAAGAGTGCTTAATCTCGCTGCATCCTCCCATGTCTCAGTTACCTCATTTTACATGTCCCACTGGACTCTAACCTGGTTCAGCTCTTGACCTTAAAGGCCCAGCAGCCAACGAGCCAATATACAAATTGGCTCCAAAGCCAGCTGACCATCTGCCTCTATCTAAAGATCACTCCAATCCAATTTGTGAGATAAGTCAGAGATGTAACATCGTAAAAATAAAACATGAAAGACACCATGGATACCCGAGAGGCTAGGTGGCAAGGCTAGATGATAGGCTATAGGTCCTATCTGCTCCAAGATCTCAAAAAGTCCTACAAATTAAGGTGCGATCTTAGAACCCTTTTCGTAATGGATTGGACTCTTGTGTGGTCGCACTCTCAAAAATACTCTGTCACCCAGTGAGAAGCTCTGATCAGTTCTCTTAGCATCAGCATACTTCTTCTATCTATCCTGTGCCTCCTGAAGTCTCTTTCTAATCAGTGTGACTTTCTGCTTCATATCCTAAACTATCTCTGGACTAATGGCAACCCTATCCTCTATCCGATCCCAACTCAATGGTGTCCTACATGGTCTGCCATATAAGGCCTGAAAAGGAGGCATACCCAACGAACTGTGATGCCCATTATTGTAGGCAAACTCAACCAGATATAGATACTCCTCCCATCTAGACTAATGGTCCATAACATACATACAAAGCATGTCCTCCAACACCTGATTAACTCTCTCTCTCTGTCCGTCGGTCTTAGGATGGTAAGCTGAACTGAAGTTGAGTTGTGTACCCAACGCCTGCTGTAAGACTCCAAAAAGCTGAAGTGAAAACTAAGTCTTTGTCAGAAATGATACGATGAGGTACCCCATGAAATCTAACAGTCTGATCTAAGAATACCCTAGCCATAGATGGTGCATTATATGTCATGCATATAGGTGAGAAAAGTGCCACCTTGGTCAACTTGTCAACCGTCACCATGATGGCATCATGGTGACGTGATGACATAGGTAGACCAACAATAAAATCCATGGAAATGGTGTCCCATTTCCACTCAGGTATTTTGTGAGGGTACAATAGTCTTGTTGGATGCTGATGCTCGGCCTTGACCCTCTGGCACTCAAGGCAATGAGAAACATATTCTACAATGTCTCATCTCATCCCAGCCCAATGGTATAACTATCGCAAATCATCATGCATCTTCTTCACCCCTAGATGTGCTGCAAAAGGTGCTCTATGAGCCTCTGAAAGAATCACTACACGTAGATCACCCACATGGGGTACATAGATGGACTGCGATGTCTAAGCAAACCATCAAGCTCAAGGGAATATCTTGTGAATCTACCCTTAAGGGCCCTCTGTTTCTAAATTTCCTACTATACCTCAAGAAACCACTTGTCTTCAGGCAGATGTTGTAATATACACTCTCTCTAGTCCACTCTTAATGTCAAGGTCAAGATCTCATGGCGCCTTCAACTCAAGGCATTAGCGACCATGTTCTCCTTCCCTTTGATGTAGTGGACATCAAAGTCATATTCGCATAAGAACTCCATCCAACACCGCTGGCAGGCGTTCAAATTGGGCTATGTGAAAATGTACTGCAAGATATGGTGGTCTGAATGGAGCTGAAAGCGTCGACCCAAAAGGAAGTGTCTCCAACGAACAAGAGCATGAATACCTATTGTGAGCTCTAAATCATGAGTAGGGTAATTTAGCTCATGTGTCTTGAGCTTACGCAATTTGTATGCAATTGCTCTACCACCTTGCATAAGCACAGTTCCCAAACCCTCTAATGATGCATTTGTGCAAACCACAAAATCCTCTATAGGATCTGGAACCACTAATATGGGAGCACTGGTAAGACACTCCTTGAGGACCCCAAAGACCCTCTCACACTACTCGGTCCAAGTGAAACC
The DNA here is from genome assembly GCA_027924645.1 of Cunninghamia lanceolata. Taxonomy (NCBI): domain Eukaryota; kingdom Viridiplantae; phylum Streptophyta; class Pinopsida; order Cupressales; family Cupressaceae; genus Cunninghamia; species Cunninghamia lanceolata. The sequence goes on from BSBN01000550.1 coordinate 1,602,757, forward strand.
CTTCCCTTTCCACTGCAGGGAAGTGATGGGATGCGCTATTCTAGAAAAGCCCTCAACGAATCTACGATAATAACTGGCTAATCCCATAAAGCTCTTGACCTCTGTCACACTAGTGGGTGCTGGCCAATCTTGAATCGCTCTGATCTTCGATGGATCTATAGAGATTCCATCACCTGATAGGATGTGCCCTAAGTACTGCACCTTTGTCCTGAAGAAGGCACACTTTGCCAAGTTGCCATAAAGCTACTGCTCTCATAAGCATTGCAACACCTAATGCAAATGATCCACATGCTCCTCCTTAGTATGTGAATAGATCAAAATATCATCAAGAAAGATGATCACGAACCGATCCAAGTAAGTGCAGAACACCCCGTTCATGAGACTTATGAACACTACAGGGGTGTTCATCAAATCGAAGGGTACCATTGTGAACTCGTAATGGCCATATCTAGCTCGAAAAACAATCTTATGAATGTCTACCTCTGTGATGCACAATTGGTGATACCTAGATTTCAAATCAATTTTTGAGAACACTCTGGTTCCCTACATTTGGTCAAAGAGGTCATCAATCCTAGGTAGAGGATAATGGCTCTTCACTGTCACCTTGTTCAACTACCTGTAGTCCATGCACAAGTGAAGAGACCCATTCTTCTTCTTCACAAAGATAATTGGTACACCCCATGGTGAAACGCTAGGTCAGATGTGCCCCTTCTCAAGTAACTCCTCTAATTGCAGCTTGAGCTCTATAAGCTCATGTGTAGTCATCCTGTAGGGTGCACGAGACACTGGCTCTACACCCGGCACTAGATCAATGTGGAAATCAACCTCTCTGCATGGAGGCACACCTAGTAACTCTAGTGGAAACATGTTGGTGAAATCTCTCAGGATAGGGTGATCATCCAATGAAGCCTTAGGCTCATCCTCTAATCTGTCACTAACCGTGATAGCGAACAAATGATACCCTTTCTGCATGCAGTGCTTAAGCTACCGGGTGGATATCATACATACTGTCGTGGGCTTCTGTATGCCCACTAACTCAACCGGTGAGCCATGATCATCTAAGTAGCTAATCATCCTTTAGTGACAATCTAGCTTGGCTCTATGAACTGTAAGCCAATCCATACCCAAAACTACACCATAGGATCCTAATGGCATAACCCTAAGGTCACATGATGTACTGAAGGAATCCAAGGAGATCTCGCAATCTCTAACCAAGGTATCTACTGACATCTTAGCCCCAGAGGCCAACTCAACCTCCCACCTAATGTCCTGCCTAGAAGCCACCAGCCTGCAACATTCCACTAATGATGAAGATAGAAAAGAATCGGTAGCTCCAGAGTCAAAGAGAATAGAGATGGGGAAATCCCCAATCATACCTGTTGTCTCAATAACTGAGGCCTAGAAGTCAGCCTAGTGGTTATTCACCACTGTAAACATGCGGTGGGACTTGCCCACATCACCTACAGTCTGCTCAGATCCTCCTGAATGGGGCTATCCCCCTACTGTGAAACCCTGTGGACACTCTTTGGCCAAATGCCCTACCCCACCACATACATAACATGGGTCCCTCACCTGAAACTACCCTGACTGAGTCCTACCCGACTGATGTTGTCCAGTCTGTCCTGTGGACCCCTGTGAACCTCTGTAAGACTACTGAGACTTCGCGGGTCTTGCAGATGATCCCTGTTGTCTCTGATCCCTACGCGGGCCCTGCTACTACCAACCATGATTCTGTCCTCCCTGAGCCCTCTGCTGGGGTCTAGACCACTGCTGATGCTACTGCTACTATTGTGGAGGCCTAGGAGGTAATGATGAAGAATTGAATCCTCCTCTCTATGGTGTGGATTGTGCTCTATGAAGGTTCTGCTGTTGTTGGTGATTACGGTCCTGAAACTGCGGGCGTCAATTCTGCCCTTGTCCCTGAATTTCCTCTATAATGTAAGCCTTTTTGACAACCTCACTCATAGTCTAGGGGTCTTCCATATGCACTGGTCCTGCTATCCCATGATTCAGACCTTTGATGAATTTGTGCACTAGGAGTTTCTCATCATGGAGATACTTTGTGTAACGAGAAAGGTTAATAAATTAGATCTCATATAGAGCAACCGTGAGTCCTCTCTACTATAAATCATGGAACTCATCTATCTAGCACTATCTATAGTGATCTGACAAGTAACGCACATTAAAGCGCTCTATGAATATGTCCCATGTGAGTGTATCTAAGGATAACCGATGCTTGCACTCCTCAGTACGCCACCAGGTAGCTGCTGCATCTCTCAAAAGGTGTACTACCACTCATGCTTTTGTGTTGCTCCCATAAGGTTGCAACGTGAAGCACCTATCTAAACTAATGAGCCAAGCCTTAGTTTTAGCTCCCTCTCTAGCTCCTGCAAAGGTAGGTGGATTGAGCCTAAGAAGATCTCTGATGGGGTCTCCTCTGTCTCTAATTCCTATAACCGGCTCATCCACACTATACTCGTAAGGTCCTTGATGTATCTGCTCTACTCTCATGGTCTCATCTCATCTTAGATATCTCAGAGGGCTCCAACTCTATGCTCGGTATGCTAACCCTACCTCCTCCACTTTAGTATCAGGTATCTCTATGAAGGGCTCCATACGTGGCACCTCTCGCGGATTGACGCAGGGCTCTACATGTGGCTCAACACATGACTCAGCACACAGCTCCTCTCATGGATCAACGTGAGGTTCATCTCATGGCTCTAGTATAGCTGGCGGTAGCCTCTCTAACATGGCCTACAATGTCTGTAAAATCTGAGGACCTATGTCAAGTACTAGTGGTGCCTGTGGTACTAACTGATCTGCTATGGCTGCGGGTGCCTACCCCTCTATAGAGGAATCACTGTGCACCTCAATGGATGTAGTGTTGCGTGATCGTACTCGTCGAACACGTCAGGGAGGCATCCTACAAAACAAGGTAGACACTAATTAATCAAAGTTGTGGAATAAATAATGTTCCCAAATACACCCAGTGTTTAAACTTGGGCTTTGATACCAAATGTCATGCCCACATTTCCCATGCGGTCACAACATGCATCACACGTGTCATGTCCACATTTGTCATGTGGTCATGACACGAAATATCAAAAATTTTCCATGCTTCCCTAGAAACCCCCTCGCACGCATAAACGTGCTCGGTGGCATATGCTTAAGGTGTAAACAAAACAGTTGCCAAGCGGGGTAATACACACACATGTGCATACCAATCACAAAAAGGCCATCATGGGGGTCATCGTGACGTGGTTAATGTCGCTAATAAGGCTAAACTTTACTAACCTAACTAAACCCTAAATTCTAAGAAAATTCGGTAGCATAACGCCTCACGGGTGTGAGTAGGGTTTATTGTACTAAAACTAAATTTGATTAAGAGGTTTCCTGATTTGGTTTAATAAATTTCTTACATCTCCCTAATTACATTGGAATACAATTGATTAAGTTAATTGTACATTTTTCAGCAAAGTCTGATCTTTTGTTCTCCTTCACGTTTTCTGTAATTTAAAATATTTCTCAACAAAGTTTGAACATTTGTTTTCCTTCACGTTTTCTAAAATTTAATATTAATTTGTTCTCCTTCACATTTTCTAAATTTAAAACATTTCTTAACAAAGTTCAAATATTTGTTCTCCTTCGCGTTTTCTAAAATTTAATATTAATTTGTTCTCCTTCACGTTTTCTAAATTTAAAACATTTCTCAACAAAGTTCAAACATTTGTTCTCCTTCGCGTTTTCTATTAATTAAAGTTATCTCTGCATCATTTACATTATTCCTAATTTCTTGGTAGATCAGATCTCGTAATAGGATTTGCTAACTACATTACAAAGTTTACTAGGTTTCCAAGTTAGGTTTAAGTCAACGTTTGAATTCAATTACATTAATTAAATTGCCCCAATCATGATTAAGGGAATTTTAAATTCCTAATTAGTACTTTTAGTCCTAAATTCTTCTGACAATAAAATATTATTTTTCTCCTCTTTGTTTTCACTTTTATCTTTCTTTCTCTTTTTTCTCTCATTTTTCTCATTTTCTCAATTTGTCTCTATTTCTTTATTGCAGGTTGAGTCTAAAATACCACATATGAAAAGCATATGATGGCTTCAATGATTATAAATAAACTCATAAAAATAAATAAGTAAATATATATATATATATATATATATATTATATTGTGTTAAGAAATTAGATTTCCTTTTTATAAATATATACATAAGATTATTTCTTATTTTCCTATGTGATAAGGTTGAAACCCTAAAATATGTATATTTTATTTTGTTTAGTTTCAAGATAAAATTGGGGAAGCCCTAAATTCTTATTTGTTTGTTGGCAGGGCTAAGGAAACGGCGGCGGTGAAATGGAGAAGGCCACTGAGTGGTGGCCGACGACGGACTTATGAGGAGTGTCGTGGCTGCAGAGTGGGGATGGACTGGTGGCGGGTTTGAAGACTGGCGGTAGAATTGTTGGAAGGGGCAAAGTTTGGAGTGGGGGCCGCGGTGATTAGAGGGGCAGTAGCCACAGGGAGCAGCGAAGGGAAGGCAGAGGCCGCGCGGGGGAAACAAGGCCCACGGGGGTCGGTGGATGGAGGGGAGTGTGGGGAGGGGGATAGAGCCCCCACCCACATCCCATTCGATGGGGTGTAGGTGGGGGCTCCACCCCCCTCCCCACACCCAAAGGCACATAAGTAATGGCAGTGGGGGGGGGTGGGGTTCGAACCCCCCCAACCCATATGTAAATGCAATCCCTTGATACATTTCACAGACTGTGGCAAAAATACAGTTGCTTCAATATTTTATGTGGCTTTTATTTCATGTTCTTTATTTTATTTTAACTTATTTAAAATCAATATATATATATGATATACACACAGATCATTTTCATGATCCCACTCAAAATACATTTTAATAATTTAATAAAATTTACAATGTGTATATATATATATATTCATAAAATGAATTCTCAAGTGTAATAAGCAAAATACTAAAATCAGTTTTCTATTTTTAATTCTTGTAATCACATTCATTTAAAACACACACTTAAATATAACTATCTATTTTTAACTTTAACATTCCTTCATTACACTTACAATTTTCTTTTTTATCTTTTTTTTTTTTTTGACAAATAAACCAAGATATACATGCATTTTTTTATCAAATTTCCATTGAGGCAAAAGTTCATATTTTTCCACAAATTGAATTCATTACATTATTATTAAATACACTTGCAAAGAAAGAACAAAAAACACTTAATTAGATACTCCTAAAAATTGACAACAGCTAATTTTCTCTCTTTCAAATTAACAATTTATAACTTTCTTATTTGTCATGGCAACAAAATCACAACTCAACAATTGACAATTCATTATGACATACAATGAAATAACTTATAAATCAAATTTTCTTCAATCAACTTTTTGAATAATAAACATGTAAACTAACAATTTCTAACTCTCAATACAATGTAAACATATCAGTCTAAAATTTAATACTAATTTGTTCTCCTTCACGTTTTCTAAATTTAAAACATTTCTCAAAAAAGTTCAAACATTTGTTCTCCTTCGCGTTTTCTAAAATTTAATATTAATTTGTTCTCCTTCATGTTTTCTAAATTTAAAACATTTCTCAACAAAGTTCAAACATTTGTTCTCCTTCGCATTTTCTATCAATCAGACTTATCTCTACATCATTTACATTATTCCTAATTTCTTGGTAGATCAGATCTTGTAACAGGATTTGCTAACTACATTACAAAGTTTACTAGGTTTCCAAGTCGGGTTTAAGTCAACGTTTAAATTCAATTACATTAATTAAATTGCGGGAATTTTAAATTCCTAATTAGTACTTTTAGTCCTAAATTCTTTTGACAATAAAATATTATTTTTCTCCTCTTTGTTTTCACTTTTATCTTTCTTTCTCTTTTTTCTCTCATTTTTCTCAATTTGTTATTTTCTCATTTTCTCATTTTGTTATTTTTCTCATTTTGTCTCTGTTTCATTGTTGCAGGTTGAGTCTAAAATACCACATATGAAAAGCATATGATGGATTCAATGATTATTGTGTTAAGAAATTGGATTTCCTTTTTATAAATATATACATAAGATTATTTCTTATTTTCCTATGTGATAAGGTTGAAACCCTAAAATATGTATATTTTATTTTGTTTGGTTTCAAGATAAAATTGGGGAAGCCCTAAATTCTTATTTGTTTGTTGGCAGGGCTAAGGAAATGGTGGCGTGAAATGGAGAAGGGCACTAAGTGGTGGCCAACGACGGATTTATGAGGAGTGTGGTGGCTGTAGAGTGGGGATGGACTGGCGGTGGGTTTGAAGACCGGTGACGGAACTATTGAAAGGGGTGAAGTTTGGAGTGGAGGCCGCGGTGATCAGAGGGGCAATAGCCGTAGGGAGCAACGAAGGGAAGGCAGAGGCTGTGCGGGGGAAACAAGGCCCGCGGGGGTCGGTGGATGGAGGGGAGTGTGGGGAAGGGGACAGAGCCCCCACCCACATCCCATTCGATGGGGTGTGAGTGGGGTCTCTACCCCCCTCCCCACACCCAAAGGCACATAAGTAACGGTGGTGGGGGGGTTTGAACCCTCCACCCATATGTAAATGCAATCCCTTGATACATTTTGCAGACTGTGGCAAAAATACAGTCACTTCAATATTTTATGTGGCTTTTATTTCATGTTCTTTATTTTATTTTAACTTATTTAAAATCAATATATATATGATATACACATAGATCATTTTCATGATCCCGCTCAAAATTTAGTTTATATAATTTAATAAAATTTATATATATATATATGATATACACATAGATCATTTTCATGATCCCACTCAAAATATAGTTTATATAATTTAATAAAATTTACAATGTATATATATATATAGATTCATAAAATGAATTCTCAAGTGTAATAAGCAAAATACTAAAATTAGTTTTCTATTTTTAATTCTTGTAATCACATTCATTTAAAACACACACTTAAATATAACTATATATTTTTAACTTTAACTTTCCTTCATTACACTTACAATTTTATTTTTTTTATCATTTTTTTTGGCAAATAAACGAAGATATACATGCATTTTTTTATTAAATTTCCATTGAGGCAAAAGTTCATATTTTTCCACAAATTGAATTCATTGCATTATTATTAAATAGACTTGCAAAGAAAGAACAAAAAACACTTAATTAGATACTCCTAAAAATTGACAACTAATTTTCTCTCTTTCAAAATAACAATTTATAACTTTCTTATTTGTCATGGCAACAAAATCACAACTTAATAATTGACAATTCATTATGACATACAATGAAATAACTTATAAATCAAATTTTCTTCAATCAACTTTTTGAATAATAATCATGTAAACTAACAATTTTTAACTCTCAATACAATGAAAAAATGTCCAACACACAACTTTTGAGAATATAATTTTACAACCAAAAGAGAGAACCAAGTTCTCATCCTTGACAACTAACAATGGTAAGATATCCTAAGTAGACCAAGCTCTCTCTCATGAGCTTTAAGAGTAAAGGAAAATAAAATATGAACTCCAAGCACAAGGTGTTTCTCCAACTTCACATTAAGCTCCATTGACCTGCATATCACAACAAGGGGGAAGAAAACCACACATCTTGCTCTCCTCCCTACCATAGACCCGCAAGATGGTCACCACCAAGCTAGGGAGGTCATCCACACACCTAGGGTCTCAACTCCACTTCACAACAAGGCACACAAACATCTCAAAACACATTATTACACCCATGGAAAATCACAACACACAAACTCAACTAAGGTGAGTTCAAAGGGGTAGGGGAGTGGACACACTCAACTCAAGAGTGCCACTCCTATAAAATATCCCAACAAAATTTCTCTTATGGCCTCAAGCCAACACATTTAACAAAATTTTCAAAAGTGTTCATATTTTGGCTCTCAAGCCATGTATCAAATTGCTCAAAATCACATAAATTGCCTTCAAGGCTTTCAACATCCCAAAACAAGGTAATGACCTCGAGGAGGATCACTCCTCCCCTACCCCACACTTGTTGAGGATTTTCTCCCAAGTGGGAGAGGCTCTTACAACACCTAACCAAATTTCCCCACAATAACAATAACACTCAAGAAAATAAACCACACACATATATGCATCATGCAAGAAAACTAAAATACAAAAATGAAGGCCTTAGCCTTGAAAACCAACCTTTAAAAGCCGTATTATGAAAGAAGTTGATGTAGAGCTTCTCCAAAATCCCCTCCAACCTAAGCCACCAAACACCCTCTCTCTTTTCTCCCCAAATCAATTTCCAATAATCAAAATTCTCAAAAATTCAACAACCCCTCACCTTATCCCAAGTGGGATTAAAATAAGCCCAACCCATGAGCTTAGAGGAATGGGGAGGTGACAATTGTCCCCTTCTCACTCTTCCTCCCCACTACAAGTATGTCCCGAGGGATGGGTGTTGACACATGTCACTCACCCATCCCCAAGTCTCCCTCACCCCTTACCACATGTCCTCTCTCCAACATATGGGAGATAAAAGGGGAGTTAAAGAGGGAAAGGGTGACACATGTGTCCCCTTCCTTTCCTCTCAAGAAGGACCACACAACTCCAAGGGTACTCTCACCAATTGTGAGAGAGATTTGAAGTCAAATCCTCCACAATTGGTGGGTCTTGGAGTCATCTCCAACCTTGGGAAGTGAAAAGGGATGGGGTTGAGTGTTGGTACCACTCATCCTCTCCCTCCCATGCCTCCAAATTCGTCTCTTAACTTTAGTGTGAAGTTAAGGTGACCATATGGATGTTTTCTAAGGGTTACCCAAGTCAAAAGGGACCCTAGACCCATGGGGTATAACCCAGGGTCAAGTTTAGCCTAGTTAGAGCACCCAGGGTCAAGTTAAAACACATGAAAAGGGTCTCCAAAAATTTAAAATTTAAAAATGTAATTCAAAGACAATTCTTACAACACAAATTATAATTCAAATTAAAAGAGGGTAGACTTAACCCAAATTAACCACATGCAAATAATCATTACAACATTTCATCATACACAGAGTTGATCTTGGTTCCTCGTGGAACTAGATTGGCTTCACAAGGGATTACAACATCAAGTGTGGGATGATCTCCAGTATCTGTGGCTGGTTAGAAATACCTATGCACTCACTTGCAAAGTTAATTTTCATGTATACATATAATATCCGAAGCAAATTAAAACATACACTCGCATAAACTATCACAAGTTCACATAATCATAAAGCAAGTCACATTACAATTAGGTTCAAATTTCTACATTTCAAACATCCATTCCCAAGATTAAATCTCAAAACAATTTTTTATCCAACATCACCCAATTAGTTTTCCCTTAATAATAAGCATTTATCTAATATCACCCAATTTGTTTTCTCTTAATATAAAGTATCTATCTAACATCACCCAATTAGTTTTCCTTTAACATCATAATATAAACCAATTTCTATCTAACATCACCCAATTAGTTTTCCTTTAACATCATAATATAAACCAATTTCTATCTAATATCACCCAATTAGTTTTTCCTTAATAATAAGCATTTATCTAACATCACCTAATTTGTTTTTTCTTAATATAAAGTATCTATCTAACATCACCCAATTAGTTTTCCTTTAACATCATAAAGTCTAATAGTTCGAGAATTTGGGATCAACAGTCCCACAAGTCTAAATGTATTAGCAATAGTAAAGTAAATAGTCAAAGGAACGGGAATGAAAAAAAAAGTAGGCCTCACACTTTCTGTTGTTCCGCCAACCTTATTTTATTCCATTTTATTCTATATGCGGAATCCTCACAATAGAATTTTAATAAACCTTATAAATTATAATATGTGACAAATATTACACTTGCTCTTATCACATCCATTTCACTTGCCTTTAAAATTATTTAAAATATATAAAATATTTTAAATATTTGCAATCTGAAGATTAGGAAATAGTGAAATTTTAATTTCACGTGCCACTCAAACATGGAAAATTCATTGCATGCAAATGGGAACACCTGCAGCTAAGATTTTTTGCAAGTGGCCACTATCAAGTATTTAAAACATGGGTTTGAAATATGATTTCATCCAGCAATTGGAATTTAAGTATCTCCTTTGTAAATTGGCCTGCCGGACATGTTCGCTGCAACCGAAACACATTCAAAAAATGCATCATATGGACTCAGTTTCTAATAAAAATGGAATTGGAGATGTTTTAGACCAAAACAAGAAATGGGTTGCCTTCAGAATTGTGAAATTTGCAACTTTCTGGAACACCAAATCTAGCCTAGTTGTAGTCAAAAAAGAATTAAATAGCCCATCAAAACTCATCCTGGAAGCATGAAACTGAATAAGTGCACTACCATATGTACTAAAAAACATTGTACCATACAAATTTGCATGACGACCTTTGAGTTGCAAAATTTTAATCAATGAAGATGGGCTCCGGGGTAGATTGAGCAGTATGCCGACCTAACCTCTATTGACACATTGAAAGGAGATATGCACTCAAAATTGGCAAAATTTAAGGGTTCCATCAGTGGCTCTGGTTGGGGATGACTGGTCAACCTGAATAGAGAGAGATCACATAAAACTCTGGAGAAGTAGACCAAGTGCCTACTCCATTGGGCGGTTCTATAATCTCTCCTTTATTCTATTTTAAACCTAATTTAATGGCCCTAGGCCACCAAATAAAAGAAGAACCAATGTCTGCCTCTATCAAACACCAGCCTGTTGAAGGAACTAATTTCCCTCAACCCACATTTACCTCTTCCATATGACTACAACAAGTATAGCCCTATTCTTACAAGCATAAATATGTGATTACCACTGAACAAGTGAATACTTGCTCCACGTTTGACCCTATTGTTGCATGGAAACCACATAACATAGGCCACCACATTGTCATGTAGAAATTTTTTCATTTTTGTAATAAGTGGTGGTAAAACTTGAAACCTCAAGTCAACACCATATGAAAACATGGAACATTCATAGCTATTGACCTCCTCAAATGAATCAAGGCAAAAATAAAATGCCTCCAATCCACATGGAAAATAAAAATATGCCCCTTCATTATGTTGACTTGGAGAGGGAAAATCGTCCTCTAACATGTCAAACTTAAAACCTTGAAGTTCAGGCATATAAAAAACATGAGCAGCCAAAGAATCACCAACCTGGATAACTTGTTTCTGCTCATCATTACTACAAGATGTATGTTGGATCCAAGTGAAGTGCTCAAATTCAAGGACATTGAGATTCACATTGTGAGAAACTACGTCTCCATCACAAAGGAACACATCATACTCAACTTCACTTAAAATAGGGACCATAGATGACTAACATATCTTGGGGTCATTTATGTTGATGCAAACCTCATCAACACTTCCATCCATATCATGAGACATTTTATGTGGAGAGCCATACTCCTCAGATTGTCTCTCTATTTCAATCTCTTGGCAACCCTGGTTTTCAACATCTATCCTTTCCATACAAGATTCTGAAAATCTTATATCATCAACACAATTTGAACTAGGATGATCATTCAAAGGATTGCCAACCTCATCACAGATTTTCATAACATCACTATGCATTTGTGAGCCTTCAAAAATGGTGTCAGCATCATCCCATAATTGCACAAATGCACACATTTCTAGTTTAGTGACATAATATGATTCACCTTTTTAATATAATCACTCATATCCATGTACACAGCTTCATAAGAAGGTTCAGACAAGTCTAAAAATATCCCATCATGAAGACCAGTACGAAACTCTAAGTTTTCATCAGCATTAGCATTTTTAACCTTATCAATGTCCATGCTCATTTGATTGACACCATCACAATTGTCCCAGAAGCCATGATAATCAATATCAATTTTCACTTCATCCTCTGATTTTTCCACACACGTCTAAGATTTCTACCATATCAACATAATCTGAGATAGCATGGTCAGAAGCCTCTTCAAGTTCCATAATACTATTAACCAGCAATGCTGATGTTCTATCATTTGTATATTCATCATAATGCATAATCTGATCATCTGAGAGTGAAATCATGTTATCAACATCTTGCATGCTAATGTTATCTTCATCTAGAGTAAAACTTTCCAACTCTACATCATATAAGCCACTATGACCAGTAGAATAACAATTAGCATGATCAATGTCATGAGTTGAATACATATGAATAGGCCTAATGATATCATGATCATTATTGATAAGACTCTCAACACTGGTAAGATTATGATAAATACTACATGGTTCTTACACATCCAATGATGCATATATTATCTCATTATTGAACATATCATTAGAATCATTTATATCACAAGAGTGCAACTAAATTTCTGTAATCTTATCACTGGGGCAGCTAGTAGTTCCATTACCTAGTGTAGCATGAGATGTAACTTCACTTTGAAACATGTTCTTTTCACTTAGATATATTGCATCATTGTTTGATTCATACCTAGCCATAGGACTAATGTGATTAGCACTATGAAGTTTTTCATTCTTATCATCATGAATCTTATCATTCTCTACAATGTCTATCCAATTAGGAACCTAAGCAAAATTATTTGGCTTCAACCTTTGAGGAAATGAACTCAAACCTGACCCATACACTTCATAGAACAAACCAATGCATACAGACTCTTGAGGCTTGAAACAAACAGGAATTTCCATATAGGTGTCCAAGATTCTGGAAAATAATGAATATCTTGATTCTCCCTCATGTCTCCTTATGTCAAAGAGAGCTTGAACAAAGACCATAGGATCACTAATGCATGCAGCCTGTTGATAATTTGTTTGGGGCTCTATGTGATCAACATTATGGACTGATGTATGGGTTGGGACAGCAAGGATGTAATTGCTTTGACATTCATTTTTAATTTCTGATTTATATCTTACACCAACATTAGGTGCTTTAGGAAAGCAAACACTTGCAGAAAAATTGCCCTTGAACATTCCATGCTTCCAATTTTTTTTCAATGTCCATGGCAATCTCATAAGCCTAATGCAAAGTTGTAGGATCATTGTTTCTCAACCGGTAACTCATCTTCCTATCAAAAGCTCCCAAGTAAACAACCAAATGCATTGAATCATTTGGCTTCATACCCTCAGGAACACCCCTCAATATTTTTTCAAATCTCATGTTAAATACTGGAAATAGCTCATCATCTTCTTTCTAAATGCTCATGAACTTGTTGATCACAAAAATTGTGTTGACCCTCTCACCAAACTGCTCCAAGAAAACTGCCTTGAGCTCGTCCCAAGAATTGATTGAGCATGCTGGAAAATAAGAGAACCAATCTCTTGCTTCATCCTTTAAGGATTGAGGAAACATCTTCATGACAACATCCTCTAAATTTATCTCATAGTCCCCTATCACATCAATGAAATCCTGCAAATGCTTACTTGCTGATTCAGACTTACTACCATTGAACTTTGGTATTTTATCTTGGATTTCATGTGGTATATGATTTGGAAAACCATATACATTACTGAAATTTATGGCCCTATATCTTTCAATGACAAAACCTCTTTGATAACTCAGGTGGGGCTGCACCCTATGCATTGTTATATTTGGATTCATATAGGGATGCATAGGTTGATGACACAATTTCCTATGTCCTTCTAAGCCTTGTCATAGTAACTTTGCAATTACACATGGAAAACTCAATTTCCTTTTACAACATGATCTTAAGCTTTAATAATGTAAATTTCTATCTCAGCTTTCCTAAGATCTTCTAAATGAGCTTCTTCAAAACTATGCATACTTCATTTCATAATATAGGTTACAATCTAGTAATACAAAAGTATGCAAGCCTATCACTACTATTTCCCTTCCTTAGTTCTTAGTTTCACTCAATAGGGAACCAAAATTTCTTCAAGACTTTCAAATATGGTTTTCATACACAAGATTATCCTTCTTGAAAACCAAAATATGAAAAATAACCTGGATATACTGCAAGTTTTCCTCCCTGACTGGAAATCTTTATAGATCTGAAACATTCTTCACATCTTCATTAGGTTCTTTTGATAGAGTCACCACCTCTCTTCATAGAGGACTAAACTTCAAACAGTATGAAGTTCTTTCAAAGATTAATTTTATTCTAGGTCTTCTCCAATAGCAGAGTCACAAAAATTCTTCAAATATGCGGCAATAAAACTCTTTCCAAGTCTAGGAACTTCTTTGATCAACCGGCAAGGAGAATATCATAGTCACCACCCTCTAAAGGGAATGATAAAACATTGTACATATACTAACTCTAAATACCCATGACAGACCACTGGACTGATCTTGACATTTATAACTAGAAGTCCCCAGTAGAGTCGCCATCTCTTAGTGTTTTTTCTTGCAACCCCTAATTCTAAGGAAAACTAACATCAGAATGAGGACAAGAATGGCCAACGAACAAAGATAAACATAGCCTTCTACTCTTTGAGCACTTCCAAGCTAGGGAGGGTGTTCCCAGAGACCTCAAAATAATTTAGGAAACATATACATAGCAAGGAAGATCTCTAAATTTAGGTAATTAGGTTCAAATGGTGTTAACATATGATAAGCTTAGTTATAATCCTTGTGAATGTACTCATTGACAACTTCTTACAACACCCTTGACCTAGGAGATACAATATATATGTCCTTTGAAGATTTGCACAAATTACAAGTTTCTCTTGAGTTTTAACAAGGTTCAAAATACTGGACTTCATGCATAAGGGTAGGGAAGAAATAACTTATAAATCATTTATACAAATGACTTTGGATTTATCATTTTTGTAATGGGGTAGGGTTATACATGACTGCCCTAGACTAGTGCCTAATCCCATGGGCAACAGAGTCACACTTGGATACAAATCCATAATGAAAAGAAAAGCATACATTCAAATGAATTTAATTAACTAGGTTTCTACCTTATAGAAACATTGAACCCTCAATAGTCCTTCTACACTCAACACTACATCCATCCTTAGCTATCCACAATGAACTGAAAATTCCCAAATATTTGTTCATAAAAGCATGTTCACTCAGATATTTACGTAAATATTTAAGCAAAACACTATTGTTGCATCTCCTTGAAAATATAGACTAACATAAATCAAATGGAGAGTGTAGCAAATGTACACCCAGAAACCCCTTAGATTCCCTTAAATACTCAAACATTGATGGAGACAGAGAATAATATTGACAACAAAAACATGGACTTGTATTGATTTATTGAAAAGACTTCCAAATCCAGTATAAAAATTCATATACAAGTACACCTATTACATCATAAAACAAAGATCTAACTACTGTAGTAAAATACAACCCCTGGATCAATCTTTATCTTCTAGACTTGGTTTGAGAAGATAGCCTGGAACCAAGTCTTTAGAATGATACAAAAGTTACAGTATAAAGAGAAAGAGAGAAGAAGATGAAAACCCTAAAATCAATCCACTGATGACACATGGCACATCTCAGCTCCCTTGATTCTGCAACTAATTAGCTTTTAGAAAATACTCCTTATTCCTCATTTTCCCTCTTCAATCTGCCCACTTCCCTTTGCAATAGAAAATTTTGTCTTCTTCTACATTCTCATGAATAATGGAATATTGGGTGTAAAAACCCACTTACTTGCCCATTTTTCACTTCTTACTTGCCTTTGGGTGAAAATCCCCATTCAATAAACACACAACCATGTTTTCTATGCTGCTGGCCCATTTTTGTAGTTATTGGATTGCTTGAAACCATACCAGAAGCATCAAATTCGTTGGAGAGGCATACAAGGTCAATGGAGCCACGTTTTTGATAATGGAGGGATGTTTTTCATTGATTCAAGACCCTTTCACCATGCTGGAGACATGAGAAACAAATGGAATCCCATTTTTCCTTCCACTGCCACATTTTTCCCGCTACTGGGTAGAATAAAGCACTCAGAACACCTCTAAAATTACCCTCTGGTTATGAAGAATGCCTCATGCACTATTCTGGGAGTGAAAACACTCATTCACAGCTTGTAAAAAGTCCCAAAACCTGCACCAAAACTAAAAAACATGATACAAACAACCATTCAGCACTGCTCCATGACCATTCCACCATTTCACACATCTACTTTGGGCATTTTATTTTTCTGTCCACGAAATAGAAGAATACATATTAAAGCATATAATATAGCTTTTAATAAATCTTTAACACTACCAAAAATGTTTTTTATGCTTCCCTACATTTCCACACTCAAAATGAGCAGTCCTACTTTGCCATCCGTCAAATGGCGAAAAAAGGGAAAGATAATGTTTAAAACATTTAATAAAACTTACATTTAAAACTTTTACTTCAATTTTTAACCTTTGGCAAAGATTTGAATATTAAAATGTCTTTTCAAAACTGCCTTTCCACTATTCTGCCAATCTTATTTTATTTCATTTTATTCTGTATGCAAAATTATGGAATCCTCACGGTAGCATTTTAATAAACCTTAAACATTATAATATGTGGCAAATATGAAACTTGCCCTAATCACATCCATTTCAATTGCCTTTAAAATTGTTTAAAATATATAAAATATTTTAAATATTTGCAATTTGAACATTAGGAAATAGTGAAATTTTAATTTCACGTGTGGCTCAAACAAGGAAAATTCACTATGAATAAATGGGAACACCTGGAGCCAAGATTTTTTGCAAGCAACTACAATCAATTATTTAAAACATGGGGTTTAAATTAGATTTCTCCCAACAATTAGAATTTATGTACCTCATTTGTAAATTGGTCTACCGGACGTGTTCGCTGCAACCAAAACACATCAAAATAATACATCATATGGACTTGGTTTTTGATAAAAATGGAACTAGAGATGTTTTAGACCAAAAAAAGAAATGGGTTTTCTTTAGAATTGTGAAATTTCCAACATTTTGGAACACCAAATCTAGCCCGATCGCAATCAGAAAAGAATCAAATAGCCCATCAAAACTCATCTTGGAAGCATGAAACTGAACAGGTGCACTACCATGTGTACCAAAAAAATTGTACCATACGGATTTACATGATGACCTCTGACTTGTAAAATTTTAATTAGTGAAGATGGGCTCCGTGGTAGATTGAGCAGTATGCCGACCTAACCTCTGTCGACACATTGAAAGGAGATATGCACTCAAAATTTGCAAAATTTGAGAGTTCCATCAAGATGCAATGAGCAGAAGGTATCTACAATTCTTCAGTGTGATTGTGAAGGCGTTGATGGATTGCAGTGGAATTCCCTATTGCATTGAGATAGTTTTCTCTGTGTAACAATCTTCTCTATCTTCTTCTCTATTCTAGCTGTGAGCCTTTCTTTTGGGCAGTAAGCCTTTCTTTTGGGTAGTGAGCCCTTTGGCAGTGAGCCTTTTGGCAGTAAGCCTATTATTTTTTGGTGTTGATACTACTTTATATTGTGAGCTAATTCTCACTGTGGTTTTTCCCTTCTTGGGTTTTCCATATAAATCTGGTGTTCTCTTGTGTTTGTTGTTGAGATGATTCAGTTTTTGTTATTTGCTTTCATGTTTAATCATCATAATAGTTTAAGGGTTAATTGAATTGATGTGGATCTAAATGTGTTTGAGGGTTTTGGAATTGTAAGTTACAATTGATTTACCCCCCCTTCTCAGTTATCTTGTGCATTCAACATAAAATCCTCCGCATCGGCCACAAGAAGTTACAAACTCCAATGAAGGATGTGACGTGTACAAACAAGTAGGTTAGCCTACAACATCTGGTATTACTCTACAAATGCATGAAACTTGGTGCAGACCTCAAGGAAGGTATATCTGATCCTTATGTACCATGTATGATGCTCCATTAGGCTCTGTAAGTCATGCAATTGCTCCTCAAACCTTCTCCTTCAATTGATTGTTTGGGTGCTCTGCTCTGTGAAAATTGATGATCTTCTGAGAGCGATAACTTTTTGGAAACAAATCCAAATCACTTGAAATTTAAATATGATGTAGATGACACTATATAGATACTAAGTCCTGCTCCATGAGCTTTGATATGAAGATGTAGCAAAATGTAGTACAAAATGTTGAAACTACAAATGACTGAACTAAACTAAAATGAAAGAAAACAAAAGGATGTAAATATTTTTGGTTGATGCAAGATTGCTCTGCAACTTGGGATGCTCTTGCATCAGACACCTGAGGTTGTTGAAAAAATGAGTCCCTCACTTTGTTGGGGCTAGAGGAAAACCAAGGCTATCTACCTCAACCCAAGAAATCCATGATGAATCTTCTTCTGGTCTTCCTTTCCATTTGACTAGGTACTCCTTGTATTGCTTGCCTCTAGTAGTACATCCAAATCTGCAATCTACAATCCAAGATGTCCTCTATCTTCTTCGGTTGTTGCAGTGGTAACTAATTCTTTAAACCATCTTCAATGTTGTCACTTGATTCTCCTTCATGATACTTATATAGGTCTGCAATGTTGAATATAGGTGATATACCAAATGTCTTCAGTAGCTCCACTTCATATGGATTTCTTGAATCAAACATCCTAAGAATCTTACATGGTCCAAACATCTTCATCATCAGCTTATTGTATGTTCCTACTAGAAATCTCTCTTTTCTTAGATATGCCATTACTTCATCTCCAACTAAAAATTCTTTGTGTCTCCTCTTCTCATATGCTTGCTCCTTATACTTGTTGTTCATCTCCTCTAACAAATGCTTCCTGACCTGCTTATGTAGTGTCTCTATATATCCTACAAATTCTTTTGCGTCTGCACTTCTCTTATTCTCTATACTGATGTCTCTCGATTATGCAACTCCTCTAGGTTTTACTCCCGTCACAATCTCAAATGGTGTCTTCCATGTACTCCTGTTTACTGAATTATTGTATGTAAACTCTACTTGTGGTAGCATTAGATCCCAATTCCTTTCTTTGTCTCCTACTAAACATCTCAACAAGTTATCCAAACTCCTATTTACCACTTCTATTTTTCCATATGTTTGTGGGTGAAATGTTGAACTGAACTTTAGGTCTATCTTCATCTTCTTCCACAATGTCCTCCAAAAGTATCCAATGAATCTTGTATCCCTGTCTAAAACTATACTCTTAGGTAATCCATGCAATCTCACAATCTCCTTGAAAAATAGGTCAGCAACATGCACTACATCATTTGTCTTCTTACAAGGAATGAAATGTGACATCTTTGAAAATTTGTCCACTACCACAAATATAGAATCATATCCCCTTTGTGTTCTTGGAAAACCTAATATGAAATCCATGCTTATATCTTCCCAAGGTCTCTCTAGTACTATCAAAGATTTATACAAACCAATATTCTGAATACTCCCTTTTGCAACTTGAAAAACTCTACAACTCTGAACGAATTTCCTTACATCCTTGTGTATCTGAGGCCAAAAGTAATGTTCACTTACCAAAGCTACTATCTTATCAATTCCAAAATGTCCTGCCAATCCACCACTATGCTTCTCCTTTATCAAATTATCTATCATTGAACTCCTAGGTATACATAGTTGATTTCCCTTGAACAATAGCTCCTCCTAAATGAAATAGTCTAACCACTTACTTCTATCTATCACAACAGGTTCTTTACATGCTTTCCATGGTTCTACAAAATCAAAATCCTCTCCATACATATGCTTCAGTTCTTCAAATCCTAATACTTCTACTCTCATCTATGTCAACAAATTCTTTCTTCTGCTCAATGCATCTGTAACTTTGTTTGACTTCCCACTCCTATGCTTCAATACAAATGTGTAACTTTACAAAAACTCTACCCATTTCATATGTCTCTGATTCAACTTTCCCTAACTATTCAAATACTGCAAAGCTTGATGATCAGTGTACAACACAAATTCCTTAGGCAACAAGTAATGTCTCTACTTCTTCAAGGCTTGAATTATGGCATAGAACTCATCATAAACTGAATATCTTCTCCTTGCATAATTCAACTTCTCATTGAAATATGCTACTAGTCTCCCTTCTTGACATAGCATTGCTCCTATTGCACTTCCATTGGCATCACAACCTACTTGAAATACTTTGTTGAAATTCGGTAATACTAACACTAGTTGTGTTGCAAGTATGTGCTAATCAGTGTTTTCATTGATGTCAACATGTTTGTGTTGTCATTGGTGTCAACTGAGTCCTCTACTATTAATGTTGTTATTTGATTAAGTTTCTGAGTTAATGATGATGTGATTGCCTTGTAGAAGTACTAAATGTGTTAAGAATATGTTCCTCTTGCTAGGTTTCCAAGTGCTTTTGAGAAAATTTGATTAATATTGAAAATAGTGTGTTGAAGAAGTCTTTTGGCTTACTGAATGATGTTCATGTTTTGCTCCACATTCCTTATCTATTTGAGATCTGAGTGTGTGGATTGGATATGTTTTTGACAAGTGTTTAAAGATGCTAAATCCATAATTTGGTACTCTGGATTGTTGTGCAGTGAAAGTTATGTTCACCAGTTTGAGGATAGTGTCTGACAGTGTTTGTAGTGTGTCTAGGAGAAAGCATTTTGCTCCGCATTTCTCTGTAGAATGGTTTCAGGTGTTGTAGTTTTGGATATACTCGTATAAGTTCCTTATCTATCTTCTATCTAGAAGGTTTGTGATTTGGTGCTTCAGAAAGCAATTTCTTGTGTAGCAGAGTTCGACAATGTTGTTTGTAAGTAGAATGTGAACTTTCTTCACGTGAAAGTTGTTGTGGTTGGATTTGTTGGTTTTCAAGTGACCTCAATATTTCCATGGATGTTTCTAGATTGTGTTAAATCTTTGTAAAAGGTTCAAAAGGTGTGTTTATCTTTGAGAAAGTGTGTGCTTAAAAGTTCTTGGTGTTAACACAAGTTTGGCTGACTTTGTTATTTTCACTAATTTCAATTATGCTTTGGTGATTGTGAAAGTGTGATGAAGCATGTAAGAGTGGTTTTAGGTCTATGCTAAAGTGTGATGTGGTCTACATTCATTCCCTTCCTCGTGGGAATTTTTAGGTCCAGACCTAATTTGAATTTTATGGGTTAAGTTGTTTTGCTGACCTTGGAAAATGTTTTCATGGATGATGATGGTATAAATAAGTGTCAAGAACTCACAAATGAGTGGGAGTGAGGGATATGATGTCTGTGATGTGAATTTGATTAGGGTAGGGAGAGATTTCATGTGTTAGGCTACTAGATGCAGTGAGAAGAAGGTGTCTACTATTTTTAGTGATGTTGCGAAGATGTAATCTGTGTTGTGATGGATATTGAGCTTCATTGGAACTGAACTCCATGCATAGGTTAGATGCAAATATATTAGTTCAAATCATGGAAGTGAGCCACTCTTCTCTTCTTTCTTTCTTTCTTAGTGGGCAGTGAGTCCACTTGGATAGTGAGTCCCTTATAGTGAGCATTCTTTCTTTTGGTAGTGAGCCTTTTGTAATTCGATATTGTTACTATATTATATTGTGAGCTAATCCTCACCATGGTTTTTTCCTTTTAGAGTTTTCCATGTAAAATCTAGTGTTCTCTTGTGTATGGTATTGATGTGTTTAAGTTTATATTATTTTCTTCTCATGTTTAATCATCATAACAGATTAAGGCTTTAAGTGAACTGATGTGGATGTGAATATGTTTATGAGGGTTTGAAATTTCTGATACAACTGATTCACCCTCCCCCTTCTTAGTTGTCTTGTGCATTCAACAATTGGTATCAGAGCAAGGTTCCTTTGAAGAAATATTAATAGCTTGAGGTAGATCTGAGATGGCACACAAGAAACATATTCCCTTGTTTGATGGATTAGACTATGCACTCTGGAAGGTAAGGATGGAAACCATTCTAATTGCTCTTGGTTATGATGTCTCGAAATCAGTCAATTCTAATTACACTATACTTGAGAATGGTATAAGAACTGAAGATGATGTCAAAGCTACTGAAATTGATGGTAAGGAAAAGCATGCTCTCTTAAGTGGTCTTACTGATTCTAAATTGATAAAGGTTGTGAATTTGAAAACTGCTAACACAATTTGGAAAAAGTTGGAAAGTGTTTATAAAGGAGATGATAAGGTTAAACAAGCTAAAATACAGAATTTGAAGCTCACATTTGAGACCATGAGAATTTTTGAAGATGAAAATATTACAAGATACTACAGAAGGTGGACAAAATTGTCAATGGCATCAAGGGACTTGGTGAAAGTATAGATGATAAACAAGTGATATTGAAGGTACTCAGAACTCTTCCTAAAGTTTACAGTCATAAGGTTTCTACCATTGAAGAATTATAGAATTTGAATCAGTTTACCAAAGATCAGTTGCTTGGCACCCTAACTGCTTTTGAAATGAGAGAGTTTGGCACAACTAGTGGAACTGCAAAGGATGAGAATACCTTAAAGGCCAGCAAATCAGAGAAGACTGTGGAATCATAACTGGAAGACTTTGATGAAGTAGAAGCTAAATTTGTGAGAAGGATGAAAAAGGGTACTAGAAAGTTCAGTGGTAAGTTTCCTTTTAAATGTTTTAGTTGTGGAAAAATAGGTCATTATGCTTCAAGGCGTCTAGACAGAGCTCTGAGAATTCAAAATAGGGAAGACAAAGGTAGGATTGTTAAGAAAAGTTACTATGTTAGAGAAGATGCAAGTATATTTGATGATGAATCTGATTATGAGGATGATAATGATAATGAATGTTTATTCATAGCCCTAAGAGATGAGATTGTTTCTACTAACTCTGGAAACTATGTGAAAGAAAAGGGTCTGGAAGCAAGCACTAACCCTAAAGGTACTGTAATGTCTTCTTTTCATGCTAGAAAAGAAAAAGATGACTGGATCATTGATAGTGGATTCTCAAATAATATGACAGGTGATAAGAGTAAGTTTGTCAAACTTGTAAAATATGATGGTGGATTGGTTAGGTTTAGTGGTAATGAAGCTGCTGAGATTTGTGGAAAAGGTTTAATCAATTTTGATGGAAAGCATAACACTGATGTAGGAACATCCCTAGTTCAAGAGCAATCTTGCATCAACCAAAAATATTTGCATTCATTTTGTTTTCTTTCATTTTTCCAGTTCAGTATAGTTAGTTTAGTCAGTAGTAGTTTCTGTATTTTGGTCCAAATTCTACCGTAGTTTCATTTTGGACCTTGCAGAGCTAGAATTAGCATCTGGACATCATCATGCACATCATATCCAAAATTTAGATCATTTGGATCAGTTTTTGGAAAGATATCGCTATCAGAAGATTAACTGTTTTCTCATAATAGAGCATTTAGACAGTCTAAGACAGATAACTAAAGGAGAAAACTTGCAGAGCACTTTCATGACTTATGGAGCTAAATGACACATCATTCAAGATAGTTGGGGACATAGCTGATCTTCCTTGAGATCTGCACCTTGATTCATTCACTTGTGGAGGAATACAAGTTGTTTAGGGCCGACCTATCCATGTACACACGTTACATCTCTTTCATTGGAGTTTGTAATCATGCTTGGCCGACGCGGAGGATTCTGGTGATATAGAGATGATATATAATCACGTAATAGATGCATAAGAAAGTAGTTAATCAGTGATAGATAGTTCATAAGTTGATTTTCTTCTGTAAGGCACTTCAAAGCCATATCTTGGGCATTTATTGTAACTGGAGAATCAGGCATATGAGACCTAATTTGTAAGCTCACATGTTGCCAGCATGTTTGTATTTTGAATCTATGATATACTAAACATATGAACCTATATTTTCATCCTATAATTGAGTTGCTTCCGTTGTGTTTACTCTTGTTGCACGGTCTGGACTATTCACTCCATGGACCCTCCTAACCGTGACTACACCAAGTGGTATCAGAGAAAAGTTCAAAGCCTTTGGGAGTGAAGTGAGCAAAGTTTGTGAAGGCATTCCATAAGATCATGCTGTGAATAGATCATCGAATTGAGGCAGACTACTTGTGTTGTCAACCGATCGTCGATTGTAAGGCAGTTGTCACCTTGTAGCCCGATCGTCAAATTTGAGGCAGTTACACTTGATCCTAGGAAGACATGTCACCGAGGAGAATACCTATTGTTGGTACTATGGCTGGAAGAATGGATGATATGATGGAAATGATGAAGATGATGCAAGTTCGATTGGATGTTGTTAAAGAAGATTGAAGAAGAGGACTAATACCTCGACCTAATGTTAAAAGTGACAATGATGAAGAATTTCAATCCACTGATCAAAATGAAGAAACCCTAGAAGGAGAATAATTAGATCAAGTGAAGATGTTGAGAGCTATTTGGAAGATTGGAAAAAGACCTAGAATGGATGTACCAAACTATACTGGAAATTTGAATCTAGAGAGTTGATTAACTGGATAAATGACCTAGAAGAATACTTTCAATATGAAGAAACTAAAGATCCGAAGAAGGTGAAATTTACAAAGCAGAAATTGAAAGGACATGCTACTATTTGGTGGAAAGAAGTACAATTGGATAGAAATAGAAGAGGAAAAGAAAAGATCATAAAGTGGGATACAATAGTGACAAAGTTGAAGAATTAGTTTATACATCCTGACTATGAGTCGGATCTGTTGAAGAGATTACAGAACCTAACACAAAAGGAGAAATATGTGAAGGAGTACATTGAAGAATTTCATAAGATGATTATAAGGATAAGACATAATGAAGCTAGCAAGGAGAAAGTAGCAAGATACATCAATGGACTGAGATTGAACATTCAAGAAGAACCGAGTTTGGTAAGGATAGCAACATTGGAAGAAGCATATTAGTTTGCCCTGAAAGTTGAAGAAAAGTTGAACAAGAAGCATGAGCAGAGACAGAGAGGTAGAGGAGGTAAATTTTAGAGAGGAAGATCATTTGGAGAGCAAAGTAGACAAGATAACACATTCAAGAAAGATGATAGAGATAGAACTTCATACTGAAGAGATGATAGAATGTTTTACCACAGAGGAAACCCTAATTCTTATTAGAGTGAAGGATATAGAAGAGATGGAAGAGGATTTAATAAGAGAATGTTTAGAGGAACCTATTTTAAGTGTGGAGGTGAAGGACATAGAGCATATGAATGTCATCAAGGAAGTACAAGTAAGAAGACAGAGAACAATGGAAGAGCAACCTATGTAGAAGAAGAACCTGTTGGATAACCTAATTCAGTTGGCAAACCTGAGAAAGGAGAATCACTAGTCATGAGGAGAGTACTATTTCAAGCAGAGACAAATGAGGAACTATCATAGAGGAAAAGCTTGTTTTAGACCAGATGCAAATCAGGAGGTAAATGTTTTAAGGTTGTAATTCATAGTGGTAGTTCTGATAATTTGGTTTTAGAGGAGATGGTGACTAAGATAAAGTTGGAAAGGTTGAAACACCCTAAGCCATATCAGATAGCATGGATTCAGGATGATCATAAGGTCTAGTGAGTGACCAATGTTTGGTGAAATTTCATATTGGATCTTATCATGATGAAGTATTGTGTGATATTATGCCTATGGATGTATGTCATATATTGTTGGGTAGACCATGGCAGTATGATAGAAAAGCTATACATGATGGGAGAAAGAATACCTATTGTAGACATCCAAAATTGACCCTTCACATCATATGTCAATTTGTCGCATTATTCACCTTGCATATGTCAATTTTGTCTAGCACACTTGTGACAAACCATCTATTTTCTTCTAAATCACCCTCTTTCTATCATTAATTAAATAAATTATATTTATTTAATTAATTCCATTTAATTTCATATAATTCCATCTATTTTCATCTATTTTCATCTATAATTAAATAATATTTAATTATTTAATTATCTCATTATTCCTCTTATAAATAAATAAAATTAATATTTTATTTATTTATCTTTTCATCATGCATATAAATTAAATAAATTTATTTATTTAATTTATGTCCATTTTCCAATATTTTAAATTTAGCTCTTACCTCTATCATTTAAAAATAAATTAAATGAATTTATTTGTTTGATTTAGTTTTATCTTATCATTTCCCTTTCTTATCACATTCTTCTATGTGTACAAGATAGGTCTTATCCTAAATCAAATACAAAAAATGATTTAATTGGTTCTAAAATCAATCATCCACATCATCCAATCCTTAAAATAGAAAAACATCCTATTTTAAGAAAAATCAATCTTAGTACTACCAACAAACCAACTACAATCATTTAATAAAAGCTTTTCCTATGGACACATGTCTTGTACACATTCATCCAAGTTTCTTGTTTAATCTCAACCATTCACATAGCCACCTAATCTTCACCGTTGATCAATCTTAGTAGGGAGCTATATATACACCCTCTCATTTCATTCCATACCCCCAAATCCCACACAATCTTGAAAGCATCCAAATTATCATCTCATGCACATTGAGCATCTATTGAGCACTTTGAGCATATCATCCATTATCATTGCAGCTATGGCAACTATGGTTGTTCACTATTGAGAATAAATCCAAATTACAACCAAGGAATCAATAGAATCTAGGTGACATTGCTTTTTATTTGCTTTCATTTTGTGACATTTAGATGGATTCTTTGAAGGTGTTAGGATTAGGTTTGATTTGCAATGCTTGATCTTGTTAACCCAATTTTTCTTGCTAACACACCTATACTATAACATCAAATGGAAAGAGAATTACCTTGATTCCTTTGGAAGTTGAATCTAAGGGTAAAGTATGTGGGACTGCTAGAATCTATTCGGTAGATGGAAGTAAATTTTTGGATAGTTTGAGACATGAGAACATGTATTATGCTTTGATTCCTAAGAAGCCTAGAAACCTAAAGATAGAGACTGAAGAATCACAATAGGAGGAGATAATTGAATTGCTAATAGAATATGAAGACATCATATCAAATAATGTACCTAAAGGATTGCCACCAATCATGAGTATCCGTCATCATATGGATCTTATACCTGGAGCTAGTTTGCTTAACAAAGTAGCACATAGAATGACACCAGTAGAGAATGAAGAATTGAATAGACAAATACAAGAATTGTTGACGAAAGGTTTGATTAGAGAAAGCTTGAGTCCTTGTGCAATACTTGTGGTGTTAGCACCGAAGAAGGGTGGAGAATGGTGAATGTGTATAGACTCTAGAGCAAACAACAAGATCATAGTTAAGTATATATTTCTATTACCTAGGATGGATAACATTGTGGACTATTTGAGTAGAGAAAAATATTTTAGAAAGATAGAATTGAAGAGTGGATACCATCAGATCAAAATCAGAGAAAGAGATGAATGGGAGACTACTTTTAAGACAAATGAAGCATTATGTGAGTGGTTAGTGATGCCTTTTGGATTGACTAATGCACCGAGTACTTTCATGAGGTTGATGAATGACGTTTTGAGGAAATTCTTTGGTAAATTTGTTATTGTATATTTGGATGATATTCTAATTTTCAATAAGTCAAAAGAAGAACATTTGTGGCACCTGAGACAAGTATTGCAGAGACTGAGAGAAGATAAATTATTGATAAACATCAAGAAGTGTAGTTTCATGAAGGAAGAATTGGTATACTTATGATTTGTGATTTCTACTAAAGGATTGAAGATGGATCCTAAGAAAGTTAGAGCAATTGTTGAGTGGCCTACACCTGAGAGCATTGAAGAAGTTAGATCATTTCATGGATTAGCTAGTTTCTATCATAAGTTCATAAGAAATTTTAGTTCAATGTGTAACCCTATGATAGAGACTATGAGAGGTGACAGAAAGGACTTTAAGTAGACATCAGGAGTAGATAAGAGTTTTGAATTGTTGAAGCAAAAAGTAACAGAATAACCTGTGTTGGCATTACCGGATTTCAATAAGGTATTGCATGTAGATTGTGATGCAAGTGGAAATCCAATAGGAGTAGTGTTAAGTCAGGAAGGTAGACCTGTAGCATATTTCAGTGAGAAGTTGAATGATGCAAGGAGATGATGTTCAATTTATGATCAGGAGTTCTATGCCATAATTCAAGCCTTGAAGAAGTGGAGACATTACTTGTTGCTTAGGGAGTTTGTGTTGTATACAGATCATCAAGCCTTGCAATATATGAACAGTCAAGGTAAGTTGAATAAGAGACATATGAGATGGGTAGAGTTCATACAGAGCTATACTTTTGTACTGAAGCATAGAAGTGGAAAATCAAACAAAGTTGCAGATGCATTGAGTAGAAGAAGAAATTTGTTGACAGAAATGAGAGTTGAAGTGTTAGGATTTGAGGAGTTGAAGAACTTATATGAAGAAGACCTTGATTTCATAGAACCTTGGAAAGCATGTAAGTGTTAAGGGAAAATTGGAGTAAACATGAATAATCAATATATCAATATCAAAATACCCAAAACTCAACAAAATATAGAAACAAAGAGATCAATCAAACAAAAGAACTTAAAAAACCTTTGCAAACCTCAAATATTAATAGCTTCAGTTGGTTGCCTATCTCAATCGATCTTGCATGTATTAATAAGGCCCTCAGACAGTGCACTTCCTTGCTATGATTCCAAGATTGTCAATGGAGAACGGCTATGATAGTTTCACCATGTAGATGAGCTTCACAACAATAATAGTAGTATGGTAACAAGTGTGATCATAAGCAATGAAGGAATTGGTGCCAAAGGCATGCTGAAATTCCTGCAGAGTAACAATACTTAAAGCTTGGATGATTGAAATAGAAGAAGAGGGTTCAATTTATAGACTTGGAAGAGAAGAGATCAATGGTATAGAAAGAATGAGAAGATCAACGGTTAATAATGGTTGAGGAATGTGCGTGAATAAGAAGAAGACAAGTGTCACCCAAAAGTTGTTTTATTTGAGTTAACTACTTTCTTTTCTAAAGATAAGACATGTTTTTCATAAATTAGAAAGATTTTTTCTAATTTATGAGATATTGATAAAAACAAGGTTGATTGAGTCAGTTAGCTCAACTTGAGATTTGCTTTTGCATGATTTGAGAGAAATTAAACAATAAATTATTTAATTTTGTGTGCATGAAGAAGACTTATTTTTAGAAGATTTGGAAGATATTTGAAGAATTAAAAGATAAGAAAGCTAATTAAATAAAATAAATTTATTTAATTGTTTATGCATGATTTGGAAGAATAAATAAAATATTTGATTATATTTTATTTTTGGAGATTGAGAGGATTTAAATAAATTTGATTTGATTTATTCAAATTTGGAAGAATGATTGACTTAATTAAATAATTAAGAATTATTTAATTGTTTGGAAAAAATTAATTAAATAAAAGATTTTATTTAATTTTGACTTTAGTATAGGTAATTAAATATTTTGATATTTAATTAACTTAGAGGAATATGAATCAAATAAATAAATTTGTTTATTTATTTATTGATAGAAGAATTAGAATGAAATAAATATTAAGAATATTTATTTAGACTGAATCGTGTCATTTTTAGGCGTATACATTTTGCCTCTCTTTGATCCAATGCACTTTACGGTGTTGCTTCAAAGAATAGATTTTTGATAATGATACATGTCTCAGTTTGCCCCTAGTACAGGTTTAACAATGGTAGGGTGCCCCCTCAGGAGATTGGACAGGAAGAAGGCAGAAGGCATGAGACGGACAATCTCACGAAGAAGACGATTAAGAAAGCATGTTAGGTTTGAAGAAAAACTGAATGATACGCGATAAAAGATAGAATGAAAACACACACAAGCAAGTAAGTAAGTATGCACAAATGATACAAGAACAAACAAGGTATTTCCCTTGTCCAGCTGTAAACCAACGATTAATCGATATTGATATACGATAGTGTTATCATGGTGGGGAACGATAGATCCCTAGAGCAACATGATAGGATAGTGTCTGGTTTTAGGAAATGAAACATGTCATGTAAGATGTGTGTGTTGGTCTAATTTTGACAATGTGACATCCTGTATAAGACAATTGATTGATTATAACTAATCGAGTTGGTTTATGACCAAACAAGGATCAAGACCACTGATTGTGATTGGATCATTTGACAAGATTGACTTGACTCGATTGGTATGGATTAAGGACGGACTTGCATTTGGATCATTGCTTGGATTGACAACTAGAACTATTGATGAGAGATACAATGATAGACAGAAAGTTGATTTGACAAAAGAATGACACGACATAAGGAATCACAAGCTTTTATTTGTAAACATAAATACTCTACATTGTTGGATCTTTTATTGCATGGGATATGGAGACTTTTATGGATTTATAATGGATATGAACGTTGTTTGCTTTTGACATCTTGATGGTGCAAGTATTTTGAAGTGCTTATTTCATCATTGGGCTTTTTTGAAATGTTGTAAGAAAATACAAGCATCTAGGTATAATTAAACCAAGATGACCTAAGTATCACTTACATGGATTTTGATTTAGCAAGTTAATACAACCATCTAGGTATAATTGAACCGAGATGACCTGAGTATTTCTTGTGTATCAACAGACAAGGATTTCCCCCTTTCATGTTAGACCTTTGATGTCCTCGATGATCTTTTGTTGATCATGTCATTAGACAAGGCGTCACATTTCTAAAGTTTAATCTACAAACAACAAACAAAGAAAATAATCATGCCCCCATCATAGCATCTCTAGCTTTTGGCATCCTCAAGTAGCATAGAAAGGCATGATAACAAAGAATCAAGACACCTGTAACCTAACCTGATCACAACCACAAAACATTTTTGCATTTAAATGTGTTTGTTTCTTGCCATAATTTAGGTAAAATCATTTAGAGTACTTTAGGTACTTGCTTGCTTTACTTTGGATAGGTTGAGGTCTTGCGTCAAAATTTCTACTTGAAAGAGAGTTTTGCTTGCGTGTGCTTGCCTGGTGAAAGATTTCACAATCCTTATTGGTGAGACAGACCTTAAGGGACTAACCTAGTGCCTCGGGGGCTCATTGTTAAATGGCCTTGCCTATGTGACGACGCAGAGGCAATGTAGTTCGGGGTAAACCCTAATGGACCTAAGACCTAGGTGATAGAAAGTGGTACGGACTTAGATAGATAGAAGGACTAGACATGTGATGAATGGGACAATAGGAGCCTTGGGGGTGCATTTGAATAATGGCCTTGCCTACGTGACAACACAGAGGCAACATAGTTCATGGACCTGGACCATGTGGATACTGACGACAGACACTATGCTAGGTTGACACTATGGATACGATATAGGATAAAACCTTGGTTGACAAGGCAACAAAGAGATAGAGTATCAAGCCATGATAGGTTATCATTAGGATTTTATTATGGAACAGATACGGATCAAATGGGACATGAGTGAAGGAAGAATGGACACAAGATGATTGGCTTCCCAAAGATGGAGGAAGTGGTTTATCACAAGTAACACCTGTTTACCAGGTTTTCACCACTTGCTTTTATTTGCATGAAAGATAGAAAGTATGCATGACACCTGCTTGCCAGGTTTTCATCATGATACCTATCTAAGGCACCTGTTTTCCAGGTTTTCACCAAAGGATGATTTTTTTGTATTTTTCTAAAAAAAAAAATTTTGTATTTTTGTTTTTTGTATTTTTTTGATTTTTTTGTATTTTTTTTATTTTTTTGTATTTTGTACCCCCCTTACATTAGGGTTCTCCTAAGTATAGAACTGGAGAAGATGCATGATGTTGATTGGGTTAGTGAACAACTCACCCTCTAATGTTGTTAACTAATATGCCCCCGACCTATAAGTAGCTACAATCACATAAGGCCCAAGCCAGTTGGGTTTGAATTTGCCTTTTTTTTCTCGATCCTGTTGATTGCGGGGATTCTCCTTAAGTACTAGATCTCCAACCTTGAAGATTCTTGGGCGGACTTTGTGGTTGTAGCTTTGTGACATCATTTGTTGATAGCATCCTCCCAAAGATGCTTCACTAGAGATAGTGAGAATTTAGTTTTATACTATCCTTTGAAACCTAGGATTATACTTGCTTTCTTTTAGTCCAAAAAGAGTAAAAAAAAATCACAAAAAAATTTAAAAAACCATCAAAAAATTCTTTGTGTTTGCTATGTCTTCTTGCCATAATTTTAGAAAATTAGATCAAAAAGACCTTCTTGCAACCAAATATACCAAAAACATTAGAAAATTGCCAAAAACTTGCAAAAATCACTGAAAAATGAGAGCGGCGCATTCGTCCTCTTTTGCTAAGCATTTGTACCAACTTACGGTGCATCTGTACTAACTTACGATGCTTTTGCAACTTGTTATGGTGCATTTGATATTTACCAATGCTGCACTTATACACTAAATTTTTGCGCATTTACCAGTTTATGTGGTGCAGTTGTTCCGGTGCATGTGTGATAGTGAGCTCTTCCATAGTCTTTGAGAGAAAAAATTATCATTTTTGGCTACCTATTTCAGCCTAGTTCCAAGTTCGAAGATCAACTCTTACCTTGCAGTCACTTCTTCATCCATTTCACATCAAAGCCTCTCTTTTGTTGGTCATCTCATTCACCTTCTATCAAGTCTCCTTAGTCCAAAGTCAAAGTATTCCATATTAGATCAGCATAGGCCCCTTTTTCGGGTCATTTTGGATTCAAGTAACCCTAGTAAGTCATAGAACTTTGCTAGTGGTCTTGGTGCATGACTAGTCCCTACACAGTAAGACAGGTATCGAGTACCCTTACTATTGGCTATCATCTTGTATCAGCTGTCTTACTTCGAATCATTGATCGAGAAATTCCCTTGTACAAATCTTGTCATAAGTATCCTATTCTCAATAGTCTCCATCGGCATCTTGCCAAAATCTCTAGTTTCATCCCACCGCATCCCACGTCACCTTGCATGGTTCTTACTAGATCTCAATACCAAAAGAAACTTGAAATGGCTAGGTCATCTGACCATATTGTGACCCCTCATGATAGTCATTAGGAAATCTCCCATGAGGATTATCAAGGACACCTCCAAGATCAAAAATTCTAATGCTCGCTAGAGAAAGTGCTCCATGAGGACCCTCACAAGTATTTCTATCATCTTGCAAATCTTGGAATTAAGCTCCCCACTGATTTTGATAAAAGAAAACTCAAAGAGACCATAGAGGATAATCATGAACATCACACCGATGAGGACAAAGGAAAGAAAGTCATAGACCCAAACACACCTATGGAAGAAATGTGGAAACAAATCAAGGGTCTAATGCAACAAATGACAGATCTCAAGACGGGTACAAACACTAAAACATACTCTTTGGAAGATATTACACTGTACCCCTTTGATAAAAGTTTGAACATGATACTATTCCCCTTTCGATTCAAAGTCCCAAAGTTTGAAAAGTATAAAGGGAAAGGGGACCCTAGAGATCACATTAGGGAATTCAATGCCGCATGCATGGAAGTAGCTCACAATGAGACTTTCTTAATGAGACTATTCCCTAGATCTCTAGGTAGTCAAGCCATGGAGTGGTTCTCATGGCTTCCACCAGGTATCAAAACTTTTGATGAGCTAGTCAACAAATTCATCACACACTTCTCGTACAATATTGAACATGAAGTCTCCATGATTTACCTATGCAACACCAAGCAAAATAGTGGTGAATCATTCACCTCCTTCCTACAAAGGTGGAGACAACTAGCAAGCAAATGCTCATATGATGTACCAGAGAAGCAATTAATGGAGACGTTTGTCCATAACCTCAACTCTGATCTAATCTATCAAATATAAATTCAATGCCCTATCTCATTTTTGAAGGACATTGAAATGGGATTGTTCATCAAGAAAGCTATGATCGCCAAGGGGCAAATCAAGTTATACAAGGACACAACTACCTCTTACTACACGAGTGACAAATCAAAGTTTTGGATTAAGAATAAAAATGTCGTCAATGATGGAGTAGTTGATGCCAAGGTGGTGGCTCCCAAAAAACAACCAATATTCACTCTCAAAGGAGAGGCAATCAATGTTATGCCCAACAAAAAATTCTCCCTAGAGCCAAGACCATGGTTCAACCCAAATCCAAGGTGAAAGTTCACACCACTAGGTGAGTCCCAAGAATCCGCATTAAGGAAGCTATTGGCCAACAATGAAATCTCTCTACCACCAACAAGCAATTACGAACCTCAAATAAAACCTCACTATTGGAAAGACACCGACTTTTGTGAGTATCATAGAGGAAGAGGACATACAACCAAAAATTGTATCTGTCTCAAATATGTTATTCAAGACATACTTGATCAAAATCAAGGAGGAGCTCAACAACATACTTCTAATGAGAGGCAGGTGGCTTACAAAGATCCACTTCTCAATCACGATAGGCTGTACAACAACAACAAAAACAACAACCGCAACAGGCAAAATTAGAATAATGGGAATAGTAATGCTAATTACACAAGTGTGCAATTCAATTATACCATCAATTGCATAATAGAGAACATACCACAAATCAATGTGGTCACACCCAACCAACAATCAGAACCAAACAGAACTGATTGTAGTATCATCACCTGCAGTGGTAAGGTCACGTTGATTACCATTCCTCCAAGGTCATCACATTCTCAGTCCAACTTCTATCACTATAGTGTCATAGACCAACTACGAAAAACTCCTTCCCACATTTCTATCTTAGAGTTGTTGCATCTATCCCTTTCCCACAAGGAGATCCTCAATAAAGCCTTGGTGGAAACAACTATGCCCACTAACTTGGCCCAAGAGAAGTTTCAAGCCATGGTAGGTAATCTAACCTCCTCAAGTACCATATCATTTACCGAACAAGATGACCTCTCAGTGTCTCAACCTCATAACACCCCTTTACATATTGTCACCTTCATCCATAAGCACCGCATCAAGAGGGTTCTCATTGATGGGGGAGCCAGTTTAAATATTTGCACGCTGAAGCTAGTCCTTACATTGGGGTTCTCTAAAAATGCAGTTGATCCAAGGAAGAAGATTACTATCAAAGCCTATGATGAAGAGGAGAGAACTACCAAAGGAACAGTGGTATTACCCATACAAGTGGGACCGGTGATAAAGGATGTTGTGTGCCAAGTCCTAGATAGGGAACTAGCCTATAATATTCTTCTAGGTAAACCATGGATTCATGTCATGAAAGTTGTGCCTTCTACCTATCACCAATGCATAAAATTCCCTCATAATGGCAAACAAGTCACCATCCAAGGTGACCCCAACCCCTTTTAGCATTGCAATTCTATCCTTTTAAAACCTGACTGCATCATACCCAACAATAGAGCATCTACATCCCCTACCCCACAACATGATTCTACCTCTGAAGCTTCCTCATCCAAGCGCAAAGAACAAAAAATTACCATCAAAGAAACAAGAGTGGGGGAATACTCCATCGAGCACAACCTCAATCTAGCCAAATTGCCTCTATCTCCTAGATCCTTTGGGTGACCCAAGCATTTTCCAAAGCCATCTGCCTCCTACACCTTCCATAGCTCCCTTTGTAAGATGGGGGACCCTATCAGTTGAAATAGAGGAAAGAGATATCTTACAATGGCTCTACACTGAAGAAGAAGAGAGCACACAATAGGAACCACCTAAGCTCCCAACGAAAATCTATGAACGAGGTGAATCTATCCTACACAGAATGGGTTATGAAGGACAAGGCCCCATTGGCTTAAGAAAAGAAGGAATTATAGAACCCATTCAAACTTCTTCATCCTCATCGGCTAGAACTACAAAAGGTCTAGGATATAAAGAGAAGGGCAAAGCTAAAGCAAACACTTATCTTGTGGAAATGATCCATACCCTTCAAGAGGACAGTGACACAGATTCCAATGAGTATGAGTGGGGTGAGCTGATAGAGCATTCCTATGATGACAAAGAGGTTGACACCATTCAAACTTATAGCCCCTACCATGAGGGACAAATGCTACCGAATAGACCGTTAGAGTGTGATTTGCCTATCCCTAAGCATATGACGTTCGAGGAAGGTTCAAGTTCTATTGCAATAAACAATTTGGAAGAAAGTACCATCCCAAACACTCCCCCTACCAATACTCTAGCATGTCCATTCAAACTATTAATGAATAAGATCTATCCTCTGACTCCCTCCCCCATGTGCATCCTAAGTTTATTGACTAGGATCTACAAGGAACCCCACAACTAGATATGTTCCAAAATGATGATGCCTATATTGACTACATGGAACTTAGGGAACACCTACCTAAAGGAGATAATAAAGCTGGCTTCACCATTGAACTTAATGTTGTGGCTTATTTTGGAGAGGGTACCAAGCCTTCCAGTCACAAAAATATCAAAATAAAAACTAGATCTGACGATGAAAACTGCTATGTGGCAGTGTTAGATCCCAAAATAGTAAAAAGAAAGGATACATCCGATTGTGAAAACCCAACTGTGGCATTTGATGATGGAAGGCTTGACACTCTCCCTGATGACATGCACCAGGAGAAATCTTAGATTTTTGTGGAACCTACAGAACCTATTAACATTGGAATAGAGGAACAGTCTAAGATCATTCACTTTGCTAAGTCTCTAACCCCACCAGAAAAGACTAAGTTTGTACCATTCTTCAAGAGAAAGCAAGTCAATTTTGCTTGGTCATATGCAAATATGCTGGGGTTAGATCTAGATTTGATTATACATCATCTTCCACTAGATCCAGGAGTGAAACCAGTGAAACAGAAGCTTAGAAAAATGCATCCACACATTACACTACTTGTAAAAGAACTCAAGAAACTACTAGATGTAGGGTTCATATAGCTATAGACTATCCGGAATGGGTCTCCAACATAGTACCCATGTCCAAACCTTATGGCTGAGTCAGACTATGCAATGATTTCAGAGATCTAAACAAAGCTTACCGCAAGGATGATTTTCTGTTGCCAAACATAGATATCATAGTCAACTTAATAACAGGGCATACCGTGTTATCTCTCATGGATGGCTTCTCAGGATACAATCAGATCAGGATAGCATCAGAAGACTAGCATAAGATATCTTTTACTTGCCCATGGGGCACTTTCTGCTGGAATGTCATACCATTTGGGCTAAAGAATGCAGGGGCCACATATCAACATGCCATGACCACTATATTCCATGATATGATGCACATTACAATGGAAGATTATGTAGATGATATCCTTGCAAAGTCACTCACAAGAGAATCACACCTGGATGTGTTAGAGAAAGTCTTTCAGAGACTAGAACAATTCAAAGACAGGTTGAA
Organism: Cunninghamia lanceolata; assembly: GCA_027924645.1. NCBI lineage: Eukaryota > Viridiplantae > Streptophyta > Pinopsida > Cupressales > Cupressaceae > Cunninghamia > Cunninghamia lanceolata. The sequence continues at coordinate 1,639,862 of BSBN01000550.1, forward strand.
CCCAAAGAAATGTCTATTTGGAGTTACCTCAGGCAAGCTCTTAAGCTTTATTGTATCAGCAAATGGAATAGAGGTAGACCCTGCTAAAGTCAAGGCTATTATGGACATGCCACCACCCAAGAATCTTACTCAACTAAGATCTCTATAGGGCAAACTACAAGCAATCCTTAGGTTCATATCACAACCAGCAGACAAGTGTCAACCCTTAAGTCATCTCCTACATAAGAACATTCCATTTAGGTGGGATGAGAAATGTGAAGAGGCATTTGACAAACTGAAGGAGTATCTTATGAATCCACCTATTATCATGCCTCCTATCCAAGGGAAGCCATTGTTACTATACATATCTGCTACACCAACATCTCTTGGGGCCCTTCTAGCACAACAAGATTATGAAAGTAAATAAAGAGCTGTCTACTACATCAGCGGCACATTGGTGGGCTATGAGTTGCAATACTCTCAAATAGAAAGATCATGTCTTGCGGTAGTTCCTCCTTCCCAAAAACTTTGACATTATATGCTTGCACATCTAGTCAAACTTATTGCAAAAATAGATCCACTGAAGTACCTACTAAGCAAAGCAGCTCTAATAGGTTGCCTAGCCAAATGGGTAATGCTCCTAAGCAAATACGACATTGAGTATGTAGAGAGAAAGGCTATCAAAGGGCAAGTCATTATTGATTAGTTAGTAGATGCACCACTACAGGACACCACACCAATGCAATTTGAGTTTCCAGATGAATCCTTATTCAATATATCAACACATTCCTAGAAACTTTACTTTGATGGGTCCTACATAAACCATGGATCGGGGCAGGAATCTTGTTTGTAACTCCTCATGGCAACACCATATCGAAGTCTTACTGTCTATAGAAGAATATGAAGCCTTAGTCATTGGTCTGAAGATGGCAACAAAATGGAAAATCAAAGAGCTACATGTCTAAGGTGATTCTTAATTAGTGATCAATCAAGTCAATGATGATTACCAAACCAAAGATGAGAAGCTTGTCCCATATAAGCGGATGGTTGAGGACTTCAAGGAATACTCTGTGATCATCTCCTTTGAGAAAACACCTCACATTGAAAACAAAGCAGCAGATGTCACAGTAACCATCACCTCTCTTCTCGAAATCCTAGAGAATGAGTCACGGTACGAGTTCTTAGTGGAATCAATTCAGCAACTAGCTTATGATCTTCCTAAATCCCATTCCATATGCCTCTTAGTTAGATCTAATTCACCTTGGTACAGTAAGATTTACACTTACCTCAAGGACAACACCCTCCCACCTAACTTATCTTCAAACCAATGATGAACCTTTATACACCAAACCTCTTGCTACACCATTATTGCTGACACCCTATACCGACGTGGTCTAGATGGTACTTTATTGTTTAGAACAAGAAGAATCCAAAATCACCTTACAAGATGTACATGAAGGTATCTGCGGAACACACTCTAGCGGTCCTTCCTTAGCTAAGAAACTCATGCATTTGGGTTATTACTGGCCAAACATGGAAACAGATTCATACCAATTTGTGAAGAAGTGCAAGCAGTGCCAGATACATGAGAACCTGATACATGCACCAGCTCAGGAGTTGAGACCTTTAATGACACCTTGGCCCTTTTGTCAATGGGGACTTAACCTTGTGGGTAAAATCCATCCACCCTCATCCAATGGCCACAAATTCATAATAACCATCACTGTGTACTTTACGAAGTGGATTAAAGCCGTCCCCCTCACCACCATCACAGGGAAGCAAATCTCCTCATTCATCCTTAACTACCCCATCTGTAGATACGGAATTCCCTCATCCATTATCACGGATAATGGAAGACCCTTCAAAAACTAGGATGTCCAAGAACTCTGTGACTGATTCAAAATCCAACACCATTTCTCCACACCCTATTACCCCCAAGGCAACAACCAAGCAGAAGCATCCAACAAGACCATCTTGAAACTCCTCAAGAAGATAGTTAACGATGCTGGCCGTGATTGGCACATCCAACTCAATCCTGCTCTATGGGCCTATCAAACCAGTAGACACACTCCCACAGGTTCTACCCCCTATGCCCTTGTCTGTGGCTCAGAAGCTATCCTCCCCATCGAAGTCAAGTTACCGTCTCTCAGGGTGTCATTAAAAGGTCTCATAACAGATGAAGAATACAGAGTTTCCAGATTGCAAGAACTAGAGTTGCTCGAGGAAAATAGATAGAAATTCTTTGATCATCTCAAAGCATATCAACAAATGATGTCATGAAGCTACAACCACAGAGTCCACCCAAGAATCTTCAAGGTTGGAGATCTAGTTCTTAAGGAGAATCCCCACAATCAATAGGATCAGGAAAAGAAAGGCAAATTTGAACCCAACTGGCTTGGGCCTTATGTGATCGTAGTTGCTTATGGGTCAGGGGCATATCAATTAGCAACATCAGAGGGTGAGTTGTTCACTGACCCAATCAATAGCATGCATCTTCGCCGGTTCTATACCTAGGAGAACCCCAATGTAAGGGGGCACAAAATACAAAAAAATAAAAAAATTAGAAAAATACAAAAAATTCAAAAAATTCAAAAAATACAAAAAAATCATCCTTTGGTGAAAACCTGGCAAATAGGTGCCTTGGATAGGTATCATGATGAAAACCTGGCAAACAAGTGTCATGCATACTTTCTATCTTTCGTGCAAATAAAAGCAAGTGGCGAAAACCTGGTAAACAGGCGTTACTTGTGATAAACCGCTTCCTCCACTTTGGGAAACTAATCACCTTGTGTCTATTCTTCCTTCACTCATGTCCCATTTGATCCATATCTGTTCCAAAATAAAATCCTAATGATAACCTATCATGGCTTGATACTCTATCTCTTTGTTGCCTTGTCAACCAAGGTTTTATCCCATATTGTATCCATAGTGTCAGCCTAGCATAGTGTCTATCATTAGTATCCACATGGTCCAGGTCCATGAACTATGGTGCCTCTGCATTGTCACATAGGCAAGGCCATTATTCAAATGTGCCCCTAAGGCTCCCACTGTCCCATCCATCACATGTCTAGTCCTTCTATCTATCTAAGTTTGCACCACTTTCTATCGCCTAGGTCTTAGGTCCATTAGGGTTTACCCTGAACTATGTTGCCTCTACGTTGTCATGTAGGCAAGACCATTTAGCAATGAGCCCCCGAGGCACTAGGTCAGTCCCTTAGGGCCCGTCTCACTAATAAGGATTGTGAAATCTTTCACCAGGCAAGCGCGTGCAAGAAAAACCCGCTTTCAAGAAGAAATTTTGATGCAAGACCTCAACCTATCCAAAGCAAAGTAAGCAAGTACCTAAAGCACTCTAAATGATTTTACATAAATTATGGCAAGAAACAAACACATCTAAATGCAAAAATGTTTTGTGGTTGTGATCAGGTTAGGTTACAGGTGTCTTGATTTTTTGTTATCATGCCTTTCTATGCTACCCGAGGATGCCAAAAGCTAGAGATGCTATGATGGGGGCATGATTATTTTCTTTTTTTGCTATTTGTTGATTAAACTTTAGTAATGTGATGCCTTGTCTAATGACATGATCAGAAAAAAGATCATCGAGGACATCAAAGGTCTAACATTAAAGGGGGAAATCCTTGTCTGTTGATATGCAAGAAATACTCAGGTCATCTTGGTTCAATTATACCTAGATGCTTGTATTAACTTGCTAAATCAAACTCCATATAAGCGATAATTAGGTCATCTTGATTTAATTATACCTAGATGCTTGTATTTTCTTACAACATTTCAAAAAATCCCAATGATGAAATAAGCACTTCAAAATACTTGCACCATCAAGATGTCAAAAGAAAACAACATTTGTATCCATTATAAATCCATAAAAGCATCCATATCCCATGCAATAAAAGATCCAACAATGCAGAGTATCAATGTTTACAAATAAAAGCTTGTGATTCCTTCTGTTGAGTCATTCTTCTATCAAATCAACTTTGCGTCTATCATTGTATCTCTCGTCAATAGTTCTAGCTGTCAATCTAAGCAATGATCCAAATGCAAGTCCGTCCTTAATCCATACCAATCGAGTCAAGTCAATCTTGTCAAATGATCCAATCACGATTAGTGGTCTTGATCCTTGTCTGGTCATAAACCAACTCAATTAGTTATAATCAATCAATTGTCTTATACATGATGTCACATTGTTGAAATTAGACCAACACACGTCTTACACAATATGTTTCATTTCCTGAAACCAGACACTATCCTATCATGTTGCTTTAGGGATCTATCATTCCCCACCATGACAACACTATCATATATCAATATCGATTAATCATTGGTTTACAACTGGATAGGGGCAATACCTTGTTTTTTCTTGTATCATTTGTGCATACTTGCTTACTTGCTTGTGTGTGTTTTCATTCTATCTTGCATCGCGTATCATTCAGTTTTTCTTCAAACCTAACCTGCTTTCTTCACCATCTTCTTCATGAGATTGTCTATCTCACGCCTTCTGCCTTCTTCCTATCCAATCTCCCGAGGGGGCATCCTACCATTGTTAAACCTGTACCAGGTGCAAACTGAGACATGTATCATTATCAAAAATCTATTCTTTGAAGCAATGCTATAAACTGCATTGCATCAAACAGGGGCAAAATGTATATGCCTAAAAATGACACAAATCAGTCTAAATAAATATTCTTAATATTTATTTCATTCTAATTCTTCTATCAATAAATAAATAAACAAATTTATTTATTTGATTCCTATTCCTCTAAGTTAATTAAATATCAAAATATTTAATTACCTATTCTAAAGTCAAAATTAAATAAAATCTTTTATTTAATTAAATTCTTCCAAACAATTAAATAATTCTTAATTATTTAATTAAGTCAATCATTCTTCAAAATTTGAATAAATCAAATCAAATTTATTTAAATCCTTTCAATCTCGAAAAATAAAATATAATCAAATATTTTATTTATTCTTCCAAATCATGCACAAACAATTAAATAAATTTATTTTATTTAATTAGCTTTCTTATCTTCTAATTCTTTAAATATCTTCCAAATCTTCTAAAAATAAGTCTTCTTCATGCACACAAAATTAAATAATTTATTATTTAATTTCTCTCAAATCATGCAAAAGTAAATCTCAAGTTGAGTTAATTGACTCAATCAACCTTGTTTTTATCAATATATCTTAAATTAGAAAAAAACTTTCTAATTTATGAAAAACATGTCTTATCTTTAGAAAAGAAACTAGTTAACTCAAATAAAATAACTTTTGGGTGACACTTGTCTTCTTATTTGTACACATTCCTCAACCATTATTAACCATTGATCTTCTCATTCTTTCTATACTATTGATCTCTTATCTTCCAAGTGGTGCAGAAGCACCTACCTGACAGCTGGCCTCCTTGAGGCAGTTAGTTAGTTTTGAGTCTTGGTTATGTTTTCAAGAAGGTCTGATAAGACCAAATCCATGTAATAAGGTCACGCTGATCATGATAAGATCATGCTGACCAGGCTTTTACTATTTTTAGCTAGTTTGTTAGAACAGCTGTCATGCTGTAGGGTCCGGTTGGATCTCCCAGCCGCCTGGAGAGTTCCTAGCCGCTTGGAGTCGGGTCAGTAGTACTCGTAGGAAAATCTATTTAAGCATGGGGATCGGTTGATAGACATACAGATAGAGATATCATCGATCATAGTATTGTATCGCATTGAGAAGTCAGATTGCAGAGAGAGATTGAGCATTGTAATTGTATCTTTTGAAATCAATAAAGATCCTGTTTGTGTTCTTTATCTGGTTGGATTCCCTTGTTTAATCGTTTTGCTGATCTGGTGGTTTCATGGACATGCTGATCCATTCCACCGGTTGATTCGTCGAATCGGTGGAATGGTTGTGTACAGTAGATTAGGAGGTAGTTTGTTTTCTGTTTGCATGCAGGTGTGCAGGATCGCGGTCGACAGGTGTTGAGAAGCCTAGCATCCTCATGTGCTAGGTCGAGGTGATAGAGTTTGGAAGATCACCCTGGAAATGGATCGGGTCATCCCTAGAGGATCGGCGAAGTGAGATTTCGCTAAGGTTGGGAGTTCGTCAAAACGGCTTCATCAGGATATTTCGGTTTATATCCTGCAGTCGCTTTGGACGTCGTCATCCGAATAAGTGAAGATGAGCATGATGCAGTTGAGTGCATGAAGTGCGAGTTCGTCGGGGTGATCATCGTCAGGAGTTGCCGAAGAAGAGTACATCGGCATAAGGTGAAGATCGGGTTATGAAACTGTTGAAGTTTACATGTTGTAAGTACATCAGGATGTTGTAAGTCAGATAGATACTTAGTGTATATATCGCCGTCAGGATCATCTTCTGTGAGTGCCCATCATCCGCATATCGCTAGCAGATGCGGAAGTGAAAGTTCAGTTTTTTTGGCTAAGTGTTGAAGAGGTCATCAGAATATTGTGTGACGTCAGCGTCATCCGCATATGACGTCATCGTCATCAGGATATTGAGATATCCCCCTATGCATGTTGATCCTGTTGTCGCTAAGTGGTTAGGTATCGGCGTAGGCAGAAAGTTGTGAAACATCATCAGGAGATTTCGAGAGAACCGGATAAATCATATCATGATGCTGTTGCTTGTGTCGTCGGCTATCAGAGCATCGAAGGGAAGGTGCTGAAGTGGTCGTCATCAGGATATTTGGAGCAACCAGATATTTGGATATCCTACTGACGAAGGTGGTGTCGCATATGATGATGATGCCGCTAGTGTTTGGCGCCTGATGAACAGTGCAACAGGAGGATGTTTGCGCCCGTTGAGTATCATGATGATGATGATAGGCGACAGGCGGAGGAGGTGAACAGTAGTTGGCAGGAGGATAATTGCGATCGTCCAAAATATGATGATGCTGTTGGTGTTTACAGGAAATATGATGATGATGTTGAGCCGATAGGGATTTTTATCATGCTGTTTGTATTATTGGCTCTTCCTTCCTGTTAGTTAGCTCTCGTTGCGTTTCACTCTGCATCATAGTGGTATCAGAGCAAAGGTTAGGATCTTCTGGAAAAGATAGGCAGGATGTCAGACAAAGAAGGAACATCTGAGGTTCCAGCAAGGATGACCAATGCTGAGTTGGCAGTTCTAGTGAAGAAACAGATTGCAGAAAGCAAGGCCGTGAAGGCTCAGAATCAGGAATTGAAAGATGAGTTAGCAAAGTTGAGGAGCAGAGTAGGTTCTGGTAGAGAAGATGATAGGGAAGAAGAAGAGATCCCTAATTGGAGCGAGGAGGTCGTTCCTGCAGACCAGAGACCACTGTTGAACGCCCTCAAGGCCATGGAGAGGAGAACCATGAATGTGAAACTGGATTTGCCAGTGTTTACCGGTAAGATGGACCCTGATTTGGTGATGGAGTGGATAGACTGTTTGAACAATTTCTTTGTAACAGAGGAGATACCAGAACAACAGAGAGTGAAGATAGCACAGTCAAAGATGAAAGAAGCTGCCTTGACATGGTGGAATTTTGTTCAAGATGATAGAGTACAGGAAGGAAAACGTAGAGTTGCCACATGGAAGAAGATGATGGCATTGGTAAAGGAAGCTTATATTCCATTGGATTACAGTATCCAATTACACAAGAGGAAGCAAAACCTGAAGCAGAAGGAGCTAGATGTCAGCTCATATACATAAGAATTCATGAAACTCTGTATGAAGACAAAGGTGAAAGAAAGTGAAGAAGAGAAGGTAGCCAGATACCTTAATGGATTGAGGTTTAATATTCAGGATGATTTAAGTCTGCATAATCCAGATACAGTCCAGAAATGTTTCCAGTTGGCATTGAAAGTGGAAGAGAAGTTAAAGAGAAAACAAGAACAAAACAATAGAGGAAGAGGATCAGCCCATAGAACAAGGCAAACCAATGAGAGTCAAGAAGACACTGGTAAAGGATAGGGACAGTCTGATTTCAGAGGTGGATGGAAAGGTAATAAAGGAAGATTTGGAGGTGGTAGAGGTTCTACTACATTTTCAGGGAAATGTTACACCTGTGGTGAGTTTGGTCATCCATCTTTCAAATGTCCAGAAAACAGAGGTTCATCATCCAGAAATGATAGAACGAGTGACAAGAGAGTACAACTTGTGCAAGAAGAGACAGTAGAGCAAAGTGTGCAGAGTCCAAACACTTATCAAAAGGATAAGGAGGATGATAATTGTGGATACCTAGAAAGTGGAGAGTCTCTACTGATGAGAAGAACAGTGATGGTACCTGACAAGGAATCCCCACACAGAAGAGCTCTTTTCAAGACCACATGCAAGAGCAAAGGTAAGGTATGTAAGGTTGTCATTGATACTGGTTCAACAGACAACATGGTATCTCAGGAGATGGTGGATAAACTGCATTTGGAAAGGATTCCACATCCACACCCTTACAAGGCATCTTGGGTAAGTGATAGTCATTCACTTTTTGTCTCTGAACAGGCATATGTGGATTTCCAGATTGGAGCATATCAGGATAGAATTTTGTGTGATATTTTGCCCATGGAATGTTGTCACCTACTGTTGGGTAGGCCATGGCAATTTGATAGGAGGGTACTGTATGATGGGTATGCTAATACCTACACCATCCAGAAAGATGGAAAGACTATTAAGTTGATTCCATTACAGGAAGCAGCTGCAGCACAGAAGGCAGCCAAAGTCATTTTAATGGGAAAGAAGGAATTTGTGCAGATGCCTAGAGGAGCAGGCATAAAGGCAGTTCAGGACACTGCAAGGAAAGAAGTTGTTCAAGACAACAAGCTGAAGAAAGCTTCAGTTGTGACTGACAGAGGTCAGCAGCAGGTGCAGAAACAGGTTTACACACAGCAGCCAGTTGAGAGGAATGACAAGGATGTTGTCATAGTTGGGACTATTGCTTGTCCTATAAAGATTGACAAGAAGATAGAGTTGAACATTTCAGAAGTTCAAGAGGCAGTTCAGACAGAGGTTCTGGTCAGGCAACCTGACAAACACAAGGTATGTGAGAGAAAAGCCTACATTGAAAGGCATGAGGATTTACTTGCCAGAAAGCAAGTTACAGTTCAGAAGTCTTGGAGCAGCCAAGAGACAGCAGCAGACAAAGCTGGAACAAGGCAGAACATTGCACAGGCAAAGTGTAAAGGCAGAGGACTTCCATATCCTAACTCATGGGACATGAGTTATTTTCTTTTGGGGAGTATGGTGCAAAAGCACCTACCTGACAGCTGGCCTCCTTGAGGCAGTTAGTTAGTTTTGAGTCTTGGTTATGTTTTCAAGAAGGTCTGATAAGACCAAATCCATGTAATAAGGTCACGCTGATCATGATAAGATCATGCTGACCAGGCTTTTACTATTTTTAGCTAGTTTGTTAGAACAGCTGTCATGCTGTAGGGTCCGGTTGGATCTCCCAGCCGCCTAGAGAGTTCCCAGCCGCTTGGAGTCGGGTCAGTAGTACTCGTAGGAAAATCTATTTAAGCATGGGGATCGGTTGATAGACATACAGATAGAGATATCATCGATCATAGTATTGTATCGCATTGAGAAGTCAGATTGCAGAGAGAGATTGAGCATTGTAATTGCATCTTTTGAAATCAATACAGATCCTGTTTGTGTTCTTTATCTGGTTGGATTCCCTTGTTTAATCGTTTTGCTGATCTGGTGGTTTCATGGACATGCTGATCCATTCCACCGGTTGATTCGTCGAATCGGTGGAATGGTTGTGTACAGTAGATTAGGAGGTAGTTTGTTTTCTGTTTGCATGCAGGTGTGCAGGATCGCAGTCGACAGGTGTTGAGAAGCCTAGCATCCTCATGTGCTAGGTCGAGGTGATAGAGTTTGGAAGATCACCCTGGAAATGGATCGGGTCATCCCTGGAGGATCGGCGAAGTGAGATTTCGCTAAGGTTGGGAGTTCGTCAAAACGGCTTCATCAGGATATTTCGGTTTATATCCTGCAGTCGCTTTGGACGTCGTCATCCGAATAAGTGAAGATGAGCATGATGCAGTTGAGTGCATGAAGTGCGAGTTCGTCAGGGTGATCATCGTCAGGAGTTGCCGAAGAAGAGTACATCGGCATAAGGTGAAGATCGGGTTATGAAACTGTTGAAGTTTACATGTTGTAAGTACATCAGGATGTTGTAAGTCAGATAGATACTCAGTGTATATATCGCCGTCAGGATCATCTTCTGTGAGTGCCCATCATCCGCATATCGCTAGCAGATGCGGAAGTGAAAGTTCGGTTTTTTTGGCTAAGTGTTGAAGAGGTCATCAGGATATTGTGTGACGTCATCGTCATCCGCATATGACATCATCCTCATCAGGATATTGAGATATCCCCCTATGCATGTTGATCCTGTTGTCGCTAAGTGGTTAGGTATCGGCGTAGGCAGAAAGTTGTGAAACATCATCAGGAGATTTCGAGAGAACCGGATAAATCATATCATGATGCTGTTGCTTGTGTCGTCGGCTATCGGAGCATCGAAGGGAAGGTGCTGAAGTGGTCGTCATCAGGATATTTGGAGCAACCGGATATTTGGATATCCTACTGACGAAGGTGGTGTCGCATATGATGATGATGCCGCTAGTGTTTGGCGCCTGATGAACAGTGCAACAGGAGGATGTTTGCGCCCATTGAGTATCATGATGATGATGATAGGCAACAGGCAGAGGAGGTGAACAGTAGTCGGTAGGAGGATAATTGCGATCGTCCAAAATATGATGATGCTGTTGGTGTTTACAGGAAATATGATGATGATGTTGAGCCGATAGGGATTTTTATCATGCTGTTTGTATTATTGGCTCTTCCTTCCTGTTAGTTAGCTCTCGTTGCGTTTCACTCTGCATCACCAAGTCTATAAATTGAACCCTCCTCTTCCATTTCAATCATCCAAGCTTTAAGTATTGTTACTCGACAGGAATTTCAGCGCTCCTTTGGCACCAATTCCTTCATTGCTTGTGATCACACTCATTACCATACTACTATCATTGTTGTGAAGCTCATCTTCATGGCAAAACTATCATAGCCATTCTCCATTGACAATCTTGGAATCATAGCAAGGAAGTACACTCTCTGAGGGCCTTATTCATACATGCAAGATCGATTGAGATAGGCAACCAATGGAATCTATGAAGCTTTGAGGTTTGCAAAGGTTTTTAGAGTTCTTTTGTTTGATTAATCTCTTTGTTTCTGTATTTCGTTGAGTTTTGGGTATTTTGATATTGATATATTGATTATTCATGTTTACTCCAATTTTCCATTGTAAGATATCTCTTTCCTCTATTTCATCTGATAGGGTCCCCCATTTTACAAAAGGAGTTGTGGGAGGTGTAGGAGGAGCAGATGGCTTTGGAAAATGCTTGGGTCACCCAAAGGATCTAGGAGATAGAGGCGATTTGGCTAGATTGAGGCTGTGCTCAATGGAGTATTCCCCCACTCATGTTTCTTTGATGGTAATTTTCTACTCTTTGGGCTTGGATGAGGAAGCTTCAAAGGTAGAGTCATGCTGTGGGGTAGGGGATGTAGATGCTCTATTGTTGGATATGATGCAATCGGATTTTAAAAGGACAAAATTGCAATGCTGAAAGGGGTCGGGGTCACCTTGGATGGTGACTTGCTTGCCGTTATGAGGGAATTTTATGCATTGGTGATAGGTAGAAGGCACATCTTTCATGGCATGAATCCATGGTCTACCTAGAAGAATATTATAGGCTAGTTCCCTATCTAGGACTTAGCACACAACATCCTTTATCACCAGTCCCACTTGTATGGGTAATACCACTATTCCTTTGGTAGGCTTTTATAGTAATATTCTTCCTTGGATCAACTACATTTTTAGAGAACCCCAATGTAAGGACTAGCTTTAGTGTGCAAATATTTAAATCGGCTCCCCCATCAATGAGAACCCTCTTGATGCAGTGCTTATGGATGAAGGCGACAATATGTAAAGGGGTGTTATGAGGTTGAGACACTAAGAGGTCATCTTGTTTGGTAAATGATATGGTACTTGAGGAGGTTAGATTACCTACCATGGCTTGAAATTTCTCTTGGGCCAAGTTAGTGGGCACAATTGTTTCCATCAAGGATTTATCAAGTATCTCCTTGTGGGAAGGAGATAGATGCAACAACTCTAAGATAGAATTGTGTGCAGGAGTTTTTCATAGTTGGTCTATGACATTATATTGATGGAAGTTGGACTAAGAAGGTGATGACCTTAGAGGAATGGTATTCAATGTGACCTTAACACTGCAAGTGATGATACTACAATCAATTTTGTTTAGTTATGATTGTTAGTTGGGCGTGACCACATTGATTTGTGGTATGTGCTCTGTTATGCAATTGATGGTATACTTGAATGGAACACTTGCGTAATTGGCATTACTATTCCCATTATTCTAATTTTGCTTGTTGTTGTTGCCGTTGTTGTTACCATTGTTGTTGTTGTATGGCCTGTCATTATTGAGAAGTGGATCTTTGTAAGCCACGCATGTCTCATTAGAAGTATGTTGTTGAGCTCCTCCTTGATTTTGATCAAGTATGTCTTGAATAACATGTTTGAGATGGATACAATTGTTGGTTGTATGTCCTCTTCCTCTATGATACTCACAAAAGTTGGTGTCTTTCCAATAGTGAGGTTTTATGTGAGCTTCGTAATCGCTTGTTGGCGGTAGAGAGATTTCATTGTTGGCAAATAGCTTCCTTAATGTGGATTCTTGGGACTCACCCAGTGGTGTGAACTTTTTCCTTAGATTTGGGTTGAACCATGGTCTCGGCTCCCAAGAGAATGTTTTGTTGGGCATAACATTGCTTGCCTCTCCTTTGAGAGTGAATATTGGTTGTTGTTTGGGAGCCACCACCTTGGCATCAACTACTCCATCGTTGATGACATTTTTTATTCTTAGTCCAAAACTTTGATTTGTCAATCGTGTAGTTGGAGGTAGGTGTGTCCTTGTATAACTTGATTTTCCCCTTGGTGATCATAGCTTTCTCAATGAACAATCCCATTTCAATGACCTTCAAAAAGGAGGTAGGACATTGAATTTGTATTTGATAGCTTAGATTAGAGTTAAGGTTATGGACAAACATCTCCATTAATTGCTTCTCTAGTACATCATATGAGCATATGCTTGCTAGTTGTCTCCACCTTTGTAGGAAGGAGGTGAATGATTCGCCACTCTTTTGCTTGGTATTGCATCGGTCAAGCATGGAGACTTCGTGTTCAATATTGTACGAGAACTGCATGATGAGTTTCTTGACTAACTCATCGAAAGTTTTGATGCCTGGTGGAAGCCGTGAGAATCACTCTATGGCTTGAGTACCTAGAGATCTAGGGAATAGTCTCATTAAGAAAGTCTCATTGTGAGCTACTTCCATGCATGCAGTATTGAATTCCCTAATGTGATCTCTAGGGTCCCCTTTTCCTTTGTACTTGTCAAACTTAGGGACTTCGAATCGAAAGGGGAATGGTATCATGTTCAAACTTTTATCAAAGGGGTACGGTGCAATATCTTCCAAGGACTATGTTTTAGTGTTTGTACTCATCTTGAGATCTGTCATTTGTTGCGTTAGACCCTCGATTTGTTTCCACATTTCTTCCATAGGTGTGTTTGGGTCTATGACTTTCTTTCCTTTGTCCTCACTAATGTGTGGTGCAGGAGCACCTACCTGACAGCTGGCCTCCATGAGGCAGTTAGTTTGTTATAGGTCTGGTTAATGTTTTCAAGAAGGTCTTATAAGACCAGTGCATGTAATAAGGTCATGTTGACCATACTTTACTATTTTTAGCTAGTTTGTTAGGACAGCTGTTATGCTGTATGTCCGGTTGGATCTCCCAGCCGCCTGGAGAGATTTCCCAGCCACTTGGAGCCGAGTGGTAGTACTCGCAGGAGATCCTATTTATGCATTAGGATCGGTTGATTTTAGACATTGCATTGAGAAGTTAGATTGCAGAGTGAGACTGAGTGTTGTATTTGCATCTTTTGAAATCAATAAAGAGATCCTGTTGTGTCAATTCTCTGTTTGGATTCCATTGTGTGAAATCGATTTGCTATTCTGGTGGTTACATGGATTCGCTGATCCATTCCACCGGTTGATTTGTCGGATCGGTGGAATGGCTATGTACAGTAGGTTAGGATTTAGGTTGCATTTTGTGTTTGTTTGCATGCAGGTGTGCAGGATCATCGTCGAGAGGTGTTGAGAACCCTAGCATGGGTATGTGCTAGGTCGTGCTGGTTGTTAGAGTCTGGAAGATCGCCCTGAAAGTAGATCGGGTCACCCCAGGAGGTTCGGCGGATTAGAATCTATTAAGGTTGGAAATTCGTCACAACGGTATCATCAGGATATTTCTGTGTATATCCTGCAGTTACTTCAGGTGTCATCCGAGTAAGGAGAGGTGAGCATGATGCAATCGATTGCATAAAGTGAATGTGCATTGGGGTGATCATCATCAGGTGTTGCCGAGGAGGAGCGTATCAGCATAAGGTAGAAGATCAGGTTGATAAAACCATCACGGGCCGATAATGTTAAGTTTGGCCGACAGCAGGATATTGAAGGAACTGCATGTGACGTCATCGTCATCAGGATATTCGTCATCAGGATATCGGGGTGACGTAAGCATCGAAGGAAAGGTGCATGAGGTAGTCGTCGTCAAGATATATGGAGGGAACAGGATATTTTATATCCTGCTGATGAACATGATGTTGAACATCATGATGCTGCAGAGTGTGTTTGGCGGTAAGATGAACAGTGAACATCAGGAGGATGTTTGCGCTTGCCGAATGTGATGATGCTACCGATAGCCGGATATGATGATGCTGCTGACAGGCGAAGGGTCGAAGGTTTGTCTGTAGGAGGATATCGGTTGGCAGAGTAAATATGATGATGCTGACAGTGTTAAGGAAAATATAATGATGATGAAGGGTTGCGGACATCCATGCTGTATGTTAAGGTTTTAGTGTGGATGCCTCTGCATCATAGTGGTATCAGAGCTCAGCAAAAGGTCTGGGCTGTTGTGTGTTGATTCTGTCACCGAAAGGGCAGAGGTAGAGTTGATTCTATCACTGAAAGGACAGAGGTAGAGGAGTGAGAGGTTGACAAAATGCCTCCGAAAGGTAGTGGTACTGCAAGGGAATTGCAGGAGATGAAGGAAAAACATGCCAGAGAGATGAGGAAGATGAAGGAGCTTGCTGAAGCACTTCAAGCCAGGCTTGTAGTCCTAGAAAAGAACAAAAAGAGGGAAGTGGACGACGGTGAGTCTGAAGAAGATGAAGATACTGTTGAAGAGTATGAAGAGGTAGCTAAAGATCTAGATGCTGAAGACCAGAGATTTGCAAAACTGTTAAAGGCAGTACAGAGTGATAAACCTAAGGTAAAGGTTGATGTTTCCAAGTATAATGGAAGTTTGAATGAAGATGAGTTACTGGATTGGATTGTTGTACTTGATAATCACTTTGAATGTGAAGATGTTGCTGAGGATCAGAAGGTAAAGATTGCAAAGACCAAGTTAAGAGGTCATGCTTTGGTATGGTGGGATTATGTACAATCCGAGAGAAGGAAACAAGGGAAGTCAAAGATCACTTCATGGGATAAAATGGTAGCAAGGATCAAAGGTAAATTCTTGCCCAAGGATTATGAAATTCAGATGTTTAAGAAGCTACAATTTTTAAGGCAGAAGGAAATGGATGTGAAGGCATATACTAAGGAGTTTTATAAATTGAGTATGAGATCTGGTCATCATGAGAATGAGGTAGAAAAGGTGGCTAGGTACTTGGCTGGCTTAAGATTGAACATACAGGATGAGTTAGTTTTAGCTAACCCTAAGAATGTGGAGGATTGTTATCAAATGGCAATCAGGATTAAAGAAAAGATGAATAGGGGACAAGATAAGTCCATGAGAGGAAGAGGCAGCCATATGAGGGGAAGAGGATTAGCCCCTACAACAAGGCAAACCAATGAGGGTCAAGAAGACACTGGTAAAGGGCAGGGACAGTCTGATTTCAGAGGTGGATGGAAAGGTAATAGAGGCAGATTTGGAGGTGGTAGAGGTTCTACTACATTTTCAGGAAAGTGTTACACCTGTGGTGAGTTTGGTCATCCATTTTTCAAATGTCCAGAAAACAAAGGTTCATCATCCAGAAATGATAGAACAAATGACAAGAAAGTACAACTTGTGCAAGAAGAGAAAGTAGAGCAAAGTGTGCAGAGTTCAAACACTTATCAAGGAGATAGAGTTCCTGACGGTTATGGATATCCTGAGGAGGGAGAAGCATTGATGCCTAGGAGAACTAGTTTGCAGGCATCAAAGGATCTGATGCAAAGAAGAGCACTTTTCAAGACCACATGCAAGAGCAAAGGTAAAGTATGTAAGGTTGTCATTGATACTGGTTCAACAGACAACATGGTATCTCAGGAAATGGTGGATAAACTGAATTTGGAAAGGATTCCACACCAACACCCTTACAAGGCATCTTGGGTGAGTGATAGTCAATCACTTTTTGTCTATGAACAGGCATATGTGGATTTTTAGATTGGAGCATATCATGATAGAGTTTTGTGTGACATTTTGCCCATGGAATGTTGTCACCTACTGTTGGGTAGACCATGGCAATTTGATAGAAGGGTACTGTATGATGGGTATGCTAATACCTACACCATCAAGAAAGATGGGAAAACTATTATGTTGATGCCATTGCAGGAAGATGCTGCAGCGCAGGGGGCAGCCAAAATCATTTTAGTGGGAAAGAAGGAGTTTGTGCAGATGCCTATAGGAGCAGGCATAAAGGCAGTTGAGGACACTGCAGGGAAAGGAGTTGTTAAGGACAACAGGTTGAAGAAAGTTTCAGTCTTGACTGACAGAGGTCAGCAACAGGTTCAGAAATAGGTTTGCAAATAGCAACCAGTTGAGAGGAATGACAAGGATGTTGTCATAGTTGGGACTATTGTTTGTCCTATAAAGGTTGAAAGGAAGATAGGGTTGAACATTGCAGAAGTTCAAGAGGCAGTTCAGACAGAGGTTCTGGTCAGACAACCTGACAAACACAAGGTATGTGAGAGAAGGGCCTACATTGACAGGCATGAGAATTTACTTGCAAGAAAGCAAGTTACAGTTCAGAAGTCTTGGAGCAGCCGAGAGCCAGTAGAGGTCAAAGCTGGAACAGGTCAGAACACTGACAAGGCAAAGTGTAAAGGTGGGATTCTTCCACAACCAAACTCATGGGACATGAGTTCTTTTCTGTTGGGGAGTATGGTGCAGGAGCACCTACCTGACAGCTGGCCTCCATGAGGTAGTTAGTTTGTTATAGGTCTGGTTAATGTTTTCAAGAAGGTCTTATAAGACCAATGCATGTAATAAGGTCATGTTGACCATACTTTACTATTTTTAGCTAGTTTGTTAGGACAGTTGTTATGCTGTATGTCCGGTTGGATCTCCCAGCCACCTGGAGAGATTTCCCAGCCACTTGGAGTCGAGTGGTAGTACTCGCAGGAGATCCTATTTATGCATTAGGATCGGTTGATTTTAGACATTGCATTGAGAAGTTAGATTGCAGAGTGAGACTGAGTGTTGTATTTGCATCTTTTGAAATCAATAAAGAGATCCTGTTGTGTCAATTCTCTGTTTGGATTCCATTGTGTGAAATCAATTTGCTATTCCGGTGGTTACATGGATTCGCTGATCCATTCCACCAGTTGATTCGTCGGATCGGTGGAATGGCTATGTACAGTAGGTTAGGATTTAGGTTGCATTTTGTGTTTGTTTGCATGCAGGTGTGCAAGATCGTCGTCGAGAGGTGTTGAGAACCCTAGCATGGGTATGTGCTAGGTCGTGCTGGTTGTTAGAGTCTGGAAGATCGCCCTGAAAGTAGATCGGGTCACCCCAGGAGGTTCGGCGGATCAGAATCCGTTAAGGTTGGAAATTCGTCACAACGGCATCATCAAGATATTTCTGTTTATATCCTGCAGTTACTTCGGGCGTCATCCAAGTAAGGAGAGGTGAGCATGATGCAATCGATTGCATAAAGTGAATGTGCATTGGGGTGATCATCATCAGGTGTTGCCGAGGAGGAGCGTATCGGCATAAGGTAGAAGATCAGGTTGATAAAACCATCGCGGGCCGATAATGTTAAGTTTGGCCGACAGCAGGATATTGAAGGAACTGCATGTGACGTCATCGTCATTAGGATAATCGTCATCAGGATATCGGGGTGACGTAAGCATCGAAGGAAAGGTGCATGAGGTAGTCGTCGTCAGGATATATGGAGGGAACAGGATATTTTATATCCTGCTGATGAACATGATGTTGAACATCATGATGCTGCAGAGTGTGTTTGGTGGTAAGATGAACAGTGAACATCAGGAGGATGTTTGCGCTTGCCGAATGTGATGATGCTGCCGATAGCTGGATATGATGATGCTGCTGACAGGCGAAGGGTCAAAGGTTTGTCTGCAGGAGGATATCGGTCGGCAGAGTAAATATGATGATGCTGACAGTGTTAAGGAAAATATGATGATGATGAAGGGTTGCGGACATCCATGCTGTATGTTAAGGTTTTAGTGTGGATGCCTCTGCATCAATGTGATGTTCATGATTATCCTCTATGGTCTCTTTGAGTTTGCTTAGATCAAAATCGGCAGGGAGCTTAATTCTAAGATTTGCAAGATGATAGAAATACTTGTGAGGGTCCTTATGGAGCACTTTCTCTAGCAAGCTTTGGAATTTATGATCTTGGAGGTGTCCTTGATAATCTTCGTGAGAGATTTCCTCATCACTATCATGAGGGGTGACAATACAGTCAGATGACCCAGCCATTTCAAGTTGCTTTTGGTATTGAGATCTAGTAAGAACCATGCAAGGTGATGTGGGATGCGGTGGGATGAAACTAGAGATTTTGGCAAGATGCTGATGGAGACTACTGAGAATAGGATACTTATGACAAGATTTGGACAAGGGACTTTCCCGATCAATGATTCCAAGTAAGATGACAGATACAAGACGATAGCCACTAGTAAGGGTACTCAATACATGTCTTACTGTGTAGGGACTAGTTGTGCACCAAGACCACTAGCAAAGTTCTGTGACTTACTAGGGTTACTTGAATCCAAAATAATCTGAAAAAGGGGCCTATACTGATCTGATATGGAATACTTTGACTTTGGACTAGGGAGACCTGATAGAAGGTGAATGAGATGACCAATGAAAGAGAGACTTTGATGTGAAATGGATGAAGTGACTGCAAGGTAAGATCTGATCTCAGAACTTGGAACTAGGCTAAAATGGGTACCCAAAAATGATAAATTTGTTCTCTCAAAGACTATGGAAGTGCTCACTGTCACACATGCGCCGGAATAAATGCACTGCATAAACTGGTAAATGCGCAAAAAGTTGGTGTATAAGCGCAGCATTGGTAAATATCAAATGCACCATAACAGGTTGCAGAAGCACTGTAAGTCAGTATAGATGCATCGTAAGTCGGCACAAATGTACAACAAAAGAGGACAAATGCGCCACTCTAGTTTTTCAGTGATTTTTGCAAGTTTTTGGCAATTTTTAGATGTTTTTGGTATCTTTGGTTGCAAGAAGGTTTTTTTGATCTGATTTTCTAAAATTATGGCAAGAAGACATAGCAAACACAAAAAATGTTTTTATGGTTTTTTTATTTTTTTGTGATTTTTTTTACTCTTTTTGGACTAAAAGAAAGCAAGTACAATCCTAGGTTTCAAAGGATAGTATAAAACAAAATTCTCAATATCTCTAGTGAAGCATCTTTAGGAGGTGATAATCACCCTTCCTTGCACCAGATTATAGGGGTTTTTGGCCACTAAGAACAAATGATGAGTAATAAAGGCAACCATTCGAGTGGTTATACATGTGACATCACTACTCTTCATTATGGAGTCTCCCAACCTGCAAGGGTTGTGCCTTGGAGGGTGTTGGGGGAGGTTGGTTGTCAGTATAACACAATTGCACTCATTGTTGGAAGCTTTCGCTCCAAACACAATTTATTTATAGTGGATTGGTAGGGCTTGGCGTCTAGCCTATTACCACTTAGGGTCATTCCTACTTGGATGAATGGTATCCAAGAGCAGGCCCCTCTAAAGGAAAAATACATGCAAAAATGATATGTCTGGGATTTTGGTCACCCAAGATAGGGGAGAGCATAGGCCTGGTATCATTCCCAAAACATAGAAGTCAGTGGTTCCTTTCCCCTAGTTTAAAATGAGAAAAACTAGATGAGCTATCTACTTGGGCAAGCATAGAAATTTGTTAACTTTGAAGTGATAACAAGATAGCAATGGTTCAATTTTACCTAGATAGCAATGATGTGTTCAGTTTTACCCAGATAGAAGTGATTTGTTAACAAGATAGCAATGGTTCAATTTTGCCAAGATAGCAATGATTCAATTACCGCCTTCCTAGTTAAGACTATGTGAGATTTGTATGAGCATCCATTTACTTTCCCATTAGAAAATGAAGTGTGAGTTAACAAGTACAACCATATGATTCTAAACCAGTACCTAACCTACAAAACAGATCAAGAGTGTTCCTATAAAAAGGCATTAGCATTAGTGAAAACTTCAAGGAAGCCCTAAAAATCACTACCTAGATTAGATGTGCAGCTTCAGAGATTGAATACACAAAATAGATCTCAGAAGCAATGCAATACATATGCGCTAAGATAGAGGTCAAAAGCACAGAAAAATAGTAAATATGCATCGAATAGATAGGTGTGCTGTATTAGAGGATATATGCACTGTAACAAAGTCTGTGTATGCTGAAAGGATGTATGTGCTAGAACAGACAACAGGTGCGCCAGATTGGAGACTGTACGTACCAAAGGAATGTATGCACCAGAACAGATGGCAGATGCATGTTATGATGTGTCAGATGCATGATTTCTTCCTGTGTACGGCTTTCTAAAACACAAAAACTTAGTTTTTGGGTTAAATTGGGGCTAGGCCCCATGGTGGGCACCAAAAATGTTAAGGGAAAATTGGAGTAAGCATGAATAATCAATATATCAATATCAAAATACCCAAAACTCAACGAAATACAGAAACAAAGAGATCAATCAAACAAAAGAACTTCAAAAACCTTTGTAAACCTCAAAGCTTCATAGCTTCCATTGGTTGCCTATCTCAATTGATCTTGCATGTATGAATAAGGCCCTCAGAGAGTGCACTTCCTTGCTATGATTCCAAGATTGTCAATGGAGAATAGCTATGATAGTTTCACCATGAAGATAAGCTTCACAACAATGATAGTAGTATGGTAATGAGTGTGATCACAAGAAATGAAGGAATTGGTGCCAAAGGCGCGCTGAAATTCCTGCAAAGGAACAATACTTAAAGCTTGGATGATTGAAATGGAAGAAGAGGGTTCAATTTATAGACTTGGAAGAGAAGAGATCAACGGTATAGAAAGAATGAGAAGATCAATGGTTAATAACGGTTGAGGAATGTGTGTGAATAAGAAGAAGACAAGTGTCTCCCAAAAGTTGTTTTATTTGAGTTAACTACTTTCTTTTCTAAAGATAAGACATGCTTTTCATAATTTAGAAAGCTTTTTTTCTAATTTAAGAGATATTGATAAAAACAAGGTTGATTGAGTCAGTTAACTCAATTTGAGATTTGCTTTTGCATGATTTGAGAGAAATTAAAAAATAAATTATTTAATTTTGTGTGCATGAAGAAGACTTATTTTTAGAAGATTTGGAAGATATTTGAAGAATTAGAAGATAAGAAAGCTAATTAAATAAAATAAATTTATTTAATTGTTTGTGCATGATTTGGAAGAATAAATAAAATATTTGATTATATTTTATTTTTGGAGATTGAGAGGATTTAAATAAATTTGATTTGATTTATTCAAATTTGGAAGAATGATTGACTTAATTAAATAATTAAGAATTATTTAATTGTTTGGAATAATTTAATTAAATAAAGGATTTTATTTAATTTTTACTTTAGAATAGGTAATTAAATATTTTGATATTTAATTAACTTAGAGGAATAGGAATCAAATAAATAAATTTGTTTATTTATTTATTGATAGAAGAATTAGAATGAAATAAATATTAAGAATATTTATTTAGACTTAATCATGTCATTTTTAGGCATATACAGTAAGGAACCTGTTGTGACAGATAGAAGTAAGTGGTTGGATTATTTCATTCAGGAAGATATGTTGTTTAAAGGAAATTAGTTGTGTATACTTAGGAGCTCAATGAGAGATAACTTGATCAAAGAGAATCACAATGGTGGATTAGTAGGACATCTTGGAATTGATAAGATAGTGGCTTTGGTAAGTGAAAATTACTTTTGGCCTTAGATATATAAGGATGTTAGGAAGTTTGTGTAGAGTTGTAGAGTATGTCAAGTTGCAAAAGGGAGTAATCAGAATACTAAATTGTACAAATCTTTAACAATACCAGAGAGACCTTGGGAAGACATAAGTATGGATTTCATATTAGGCTTGCCAAAGACATAGAAAGGACATGATTCTATATTTGTAGTGGTGGATAGATTTTCAAAGATGGCACATTTCATACCTTGTAAGAAGATAACTGATGTAGTTCATGTGGATGACCCATTTTTCAAGGAGGTTGTGAGATTGCATGGATTACCTAAGAGCATAGTTTTAGACAAAGATACAAGATTAGTTGGATATTTTTGGAGGACACTTTGGAAGAAGATGAAGATATATTTGAAGTTCAATTTAGCATTTCATCCACAGACTAATGGACAAATAGAAGTGGTAAATAGGATTTTGAGTAACTTGTTGAGATGTTTGGTTGGAGAGAAGATAGGAAATTGGGATTTGATTTTATCACAAGCAGAGTTTGCATACAATAATTCAGTGAATAGGAGCACAGGAAGAACACCATTTGAGATTGTGATAGGAACTAACCCTAGAGGAGTAGCAGAATTAATTGATATTAGTATGGAGAATAAGAGGAGTGCAAAGGCAGAAGAATTTGCAAGACACATGGAGATAGTGCATAATCAGGTTAAGAAGCATTTGGAGGAGATGAATAGAAAGTGCAAGCAGCGAGCATATGAGAAGAGAAGACACATAATTTTTAATGGGAGATGAGGTAATGGTATATTTGAGAAAAGAGAGGTTTCCAATGGGGACATATAACAAGTTGAAGATGACCAAGTTTGGACCATGTAGGATACTCAAAAAGTTTGATTCAGGAAATGCATATGAAGTGGAGCTACCGGAGACACTAGGTATATCGCCTATTTTCAACATTGCAGACCTATATCAGTATCATGAAGGAGAAACCAGTGATAGCATTGATGATCATTTGAAGATGACATTACCAAAACAAGCACTAGAGTAGATTGAATACATCTTGGACAGTAGAATTGGATGCATCACTAAAGGAAAGCAATACAAGGAATACTTGGTTAAGTGGAAAGGTGGACCGGAAGAAGATTCATCTTGGATTTATGAGGCTAAGGTGGACTATCTTGGTTTTCCTCTAGCCCCAGCAAAGTGAGGGACTCACTTTTTTTCAACAACCCTGGGTGTCTGATGCAGGAGCATCCCTGGTTCAAGAGCAATCTTGCATAAACCAAAAATATTTGAATTCATTTTGTTTTCTTTCATTTTTCTAGTTTAGTATAGTCAGTTCAGTCAGTAGCAGTTTCTATATTTTGATCTTCATTCTACCACAGTTTCATTTTAGACCTTGTAGATTTGGACTTAGCATCTAGACATCATCATGTACATCATATCCAAAATTTAGATCATTTGGATCAGTTTCTGGAAAAATATCGCTATCAGAAGATCAATTATTTTCTCAGAACAGAGCATTTAGACAGTCTTAGATAGACAACTAAAGGAGAAGACTTACGAAGCACTTTCATGACTTGTAGAGCTAAATGACACATCATTCAAGATATATGGGGACATGGCTAACCTTCATTGAGATCTGCACCTTGTTTCATTCACTTGCACAGGAGTATAAGTTGTTTAGGGCTAACCTATCTGTGTACACATGTTACATCTCTTTCATTGGAGTTTGTAATCACGCTTGGCCGACACAGAGAATTCTTGTGATCTAGAGATGATATACAATCCTATAATAGATGCATAGGAAAGTAGTTAATTAGTGATATATAGTTCATAATTTAGATTTTCTTATGTAAGGTGCTTTAAATCCATATCTTGCGCATATATTGTAACTAGAGAATCAGGCATGTGAGCCCTAATTTGTAAGCCCACATGTTGCCAGCATGTTTGCATTTTGAATCTATAATATACTAAACATCTGAACTTGCATTTGCATCCTATAATTGAGTTGCTTTCGTTGTGTTTACTCTTGCTACACAGTTTGGACTGTTCACTTCGTGGACCCTCCTAACCATGGCTACAACAAATGCTAATGATGTTCTTTATGTCAAAGGTCTAAAGCATAATCTCTTGAGTGTTGGATAGATGTGTAGCAAGGATTACAATCTTATGTTTAAAGATGATGGTTGTGAGATCAGAAAAGGCTCTGGAATAGTAATTGTTGCTAGAAAGAGGATAGGTGGAAATGTTTATCATCTCAAAGGTGGTACTAGTTATTGCCTTATGACTCAGATAAGTGAGAGTTGGCTATGGCATAGGAGATTGTGTAACATCAATTTTGATAGCCTAGTAAGGATAAGTTTAGTTTAAGCTGTGAGAGATCTACCAAAGATCAGAAAGCCCATTAATGCTATCTATAAGGAATGTTAGATTGGAAAGAAAACAAGAAGAAGCTTCAAAGTCAAGGATTAGTCATCTACAGGATTATTGGAATTGGTACATAAAGATTTGTGTGGTCCTACCAGAGTAAGGAGTTTTCAAGGTGACAGGTATTTTATGTTATTTATTCATGATTGCTCTAAAATGACATGGGTCACTTTTCTTAAGGAAAAATTAGAAGCCCTAGATAAGTTTAAAGGTTTTAAAGTAATGGTTGAGAATGAATTGGATATGAAAATCAAATGGTTGAGGTCTGGCAAAGATAGATAATTTACTTCTAATGTGCTTAATATGTTTTGTGATAATCATGGGATAAAGAGGCATTTATTTGCTCCCAGAACTCCTCAATAGAATGGAGTGGTTGACAGGAAGAACAAGACTGTTCAAGAAGTAGCAAGGACAATGATAAAAGAAGCAGACCTACCAGAAGTCTACTAGAGAGAAGCAATTCATACTACTGTTTACATACAAAATAGAGTACAAGTAAGGGCAAATGACACAAAGACTCCCTATGAGCTATGGTATGGAAGGATTCCTACTATTAAATATTTCAAAGTTTTTAGAAGTAAATGTTATATTAGAAGAGATGAAGAACTAGGGAAGTTTGATGCAAGGTGTGATGAATGTATTTTCCTTGGGTACTTTAACAAAAGCAAAGCTTACCGGTGCTACAACAAGAGGCTAAGAAGGATTATTGAGAGTGCAAATGTTAAGGTTGATGAAGACATACAGAAGACTTCAGAGATTAATGATTATGAATCAGATGAGACTTCTTCCAGTGAAGAAGAAGAAGCTAAAGAAAAGGAAGCACAAATTGAAGAGGAAGAAGCTCCAGTGAAGTCTCCCAAAACCCCCAAGTATGTGCAAAAGCATCACACTGACAACTAAATCATTGGTGATAAGAACAAAGGTGTATTGACAAGAAGCAGAGCTGTTGAAGAACAAGTAAACCTATGTTTAATTTCTAAAGTTGAACCTAAAACAATGGTGGAGGCATGCAAAGATGAGTATTAGGTCAAGGCTATGGAAGAAGAACTAATGTATATTGAGAAGAATTAGACTTGGAAACTTGTCCCAAGACCAGAGAATAAGAATGTGATTCAAACTAAATGGGTATTTAGGTACAAACTGAATAAAAATGAAGTGGTAAGGAATAAAGAAAGACTTGTGTGTAAAGGGTAGTCACAAGTGGAAGGAATAGAATATGAGGAAACTTATGCTCCGATGGCAAGAATGGAGGCTATTAGATTGTTTTTGGCTTATGCAGCACATAAGGATTTCAAAGTGTATCAAATGCATGTGAAGTCTACTTTTCTAAATGGTGAGTTGGAAGAGGAAGTATACATAGAGCAACCAGATGGATTTCAGTTGTTAGATAAACTAGATATGGTATGTAGATTGAAGAAGGCATTGTATGGACTGAAACAAGCTCCCAGAGGTTGGTATGCAATATTAGACAAGTATTTGTTATAGTAGGGATTCAGTAAAGGGTCTGTAGACAGTAATCTGTACATCAAGGTAAGCAAAGATCAAATCTTGATTGTTGAGGTCTATGTGGATGACATAATCTTTGGTGGAAATGAAGGTATGTGTAAGGACTTTGCAGATGAGATGCAAAAAAATTAAGATGTCAATGTGTGGAGAGATGAACTTCTTCCTTGGGTTGTGTTGTGTGGTTACACAACATGCCCCATTTTGCCCCAACAAAATAGGGACCCAACTTTTTGCCTTTCTTGGATGGCTTGCTTCTTTTGTTTTTAGGCGATATGGTAAAACCAATAAAAGATGTATTTTAGTATCCTATATTGTGCATTTCAGGACCTTGGGATATAGGTCAGGTTTCCAAAGATAGAATCTATCATTATAAACCCTGCCAAGTGAAAGAGTACAAAATTCTAAGCAGGATTGTTTTTTGAAGCACCCTAATATTCCCTAAGACCAGGAAGTTATGATTGGTCAAAGTTCAGTCAATGGGTCATAGGGATATTCATATCTTCCTACTATCTAGATATTACTTTAATATCCTGATCCCCAGAAATCGTTAAGTAATGCTCTATATCCAGACATTTGTCAAGGTACAGACATCAAATTTGAGTCATGGTTGAAAACAAACCACCGCATGCATAGATATTAGTTAAGATCTGGATATTAACCTAATATATAGACCTTAACATAATATCCATACCCAAACCAATATCCTATTCTGGATGACATCATGTCATTCTAATTTTATAAAGACTCTCGATCCTGATTACACCACCCAGTTATTAGAGCATATGGATATTAACCTTGTTAATATCTAGATCTTATTTTAACATCCCAATCTTGATGATGTCATGTCATCCTAGCTTTATGAAGAACATTAAGTTTGCTTGCATCATCTGGATACTAACCATTATGGATATTAACTTGTCAAAGATCCAGACCTTATATTAATATTAATATCATGATGACATTACCTCACCTTGATGCAACACTAAGGTCATCAGGATATTAGACCATAGGGATATTTGGCATCCTTATTATCATGACCTTATTTCAATATCCTCATCTAGATGACATCACTATATCATGTTACAATGAAAGAATTTTGTCCCTGTGACATCATTTGGACATTTTGACTAAATGGATATTTTGCACTCTTAGTGTCCAGACCTTAACTTAATATCTAGGTCCTATAGTCCAACCAGTGATATCATGCCATGTGTCCATGTGGGTATCTAGATGCATTGAGAACAAATTTGAAGCCCAATAGTGAATCTTCAGTCAACGAGGATTGACCTGACCCATATGCTGACATCATATAGATATATCCAGATGGATATATCCATATGAATATTCTAAAAGTAATATTCCTTCCATCTTGGCATGACCTTTTTACATTTAATACTTGTAAAAGCCATTGGATTTTCAAATTCAAACTTGTGCTAATAGCCACTTGTCCCAATTACTCATGATTTCATCTCTGGAACTCATTCAATCTTCCCAGGAGTAATTAATGTGCCCTAATGTTGTGATTTTTTATGATTTAAATGACAACTTGCTTGTATAATCTTACAATTACATTCAGAGAGCTAGTATTTCGCATAGAGAACCTGAAGACTCCATTGAAGCTACTACAACAAACTTGTGACTGACATTCTGACACAATGAAAGATCGTCCACACAATTTTATTCTCGATATTCATCTGCATTTTTCAATTTAGTTTCTACAAACTAGGTGTGTGTAGATCAAGCCCTAACTGGTTATTTCATAATGATATTTCATAATTTTGAGCTGGAAAGAACTAAAATGCTAAAATTGGATGGAATTTAGGGTTTAATTATGGATTAAATGTATAATTGAATGCAGTGTTTACTAAATTCGTTGATTTAGCAATGCTAAGCCTAGTATTACAGAGTGCCCTAGTTAAGACATGTCCATGAAATTGTAGGGCGAGATGTCTCAACCATGCATGGTTATGCGGGATGCTGAGTTCAAACAGGGCATGTTCCCTAAAGTACACAGCATATACAATAAATAGAGATTTGTAGAGGATACCCATTTAGGTAACACAGACATTGAGCTATTCCAAGCTAGAATTAATGGTAGAGAAGACCATCCCATTCTAAAGAACATAGTCACTTCAGGGATGTATTATGTGGTCAATTTTCCTTATGCTACAGAGGCTCTAGAACTTGTGATTGAGTGTACATGAAATTACAATGTAGTCACAAGGAGGGTTGAGAAGTAGGGAAGGGTCTATGTAGATTTATCTGTAGATGGTATAACTAAGGCATTTAATTTGCCAACATCCAGGGGAATCTATGTGCCAGACCTAGATGCCCTCGCCAAAGAATATGACCTTAACCAGAAAGATTGTAGAAAGGTGATTTATTAAGGATGGAGAGATTCGAATAGCAAAGCCAAAGCAGTGGCTAAAATGCCACAACACTTGTACAAATATGATTTCAGTGAGGAAGTGTAGTACATGATGTTTCTACTCAGCAGAATGAGTCAGAGGGTGAATTGTGGAACTTTTGAGTCCTAGATGTTTGGATTGATCTGGATGGTCATTGAGAACAAGGATGGAAAGGTCCAATGGGCCAAAATTATTAGTGATGCAATGTATGATCAGATGGTTAGATGGAGAAAAGTAAAAGACAAAGTATTCAAGATGACCTCATATCTGGTAAATGGTTGTGCAGCAAGAGGTTCTTTTGATGGCTTGTAGACAATAGGAAGGATGGGTAGACTATCCCATGAGAAGACTCTCTAGGAGCATTGTCCCAAGTTGGAGAGGAAACAATCTATGCAACATTACAAGATCATGAATGACTGCTTTATAATGCACATTGTTAGGTTCTTGGAAGGAGATAGAGCCAAAAGATTTTCAATAGAAGCTACTTAGCTGGTGAATACATATGGTTCTTGGTTCATACAAGCCAAGACTTATTCTTATATCTAAATGGAGGGATTCAGTGGGAATCCATTTATGCTACCAAGGTATCCTTTAGACAAGGTGGTACTGATGGAGATGGTGAGACAACAACTCCCCATATTTGAAGTGTCTAAGAGGAAGGAAGGAAGACCCTATAGAAAATTACCTAAAGAGCTTAATTGGTTCATGGTAGGATCTATAGATAATGCCAAAGAGGTTGAATCAGATTTGAAGAAGTTGCACTTACGACTATATCCACTAGCCAAGGATTATGATCCTTATCATAGAATTGAGAAGAGGTTTAACATGAAATACAAACACGACATGCACCGAGAGGATCACTAGGCAGACTATGATGACCAGCATGAGGTAATAAAAAGAGAATATCAAAGGATGACATTAGATCAGATAAGAACCATTGGACATCTAGAGGTTCTCCCTCAGCTTAAGAAAGATGATGATGATGTTATGGACCTAGAGTATGAAGACAACAAGGTGTATAATGAAGCACTAGCACCTCCAGTCTGGACCCAAGGGGACGAGACCTTAATTGATGTCCTTACTACCAAGGTCATTGGTGCAGGAGCACCCCTACAAGACAGGATATAGGTTCATTGTCCGCATGACAGGACATTAGTCTAATTTTAGTATGTTTGACTTCATAATGTAATAAGGTCCATTGGACCAATGCATATGTATTAGATCAGCCTAGGAGAGAGTGCAGGCAGTTAGAGTTCGTGATCAGGTTGTCTGAGCTGTCCTCTCCCAGCCGCTTGGAAGCTCCCAGCCGCTGGGAATCGAGTTGGTAGTACTCGTAGGATATTGCTATAAATAACTCAGATCAGTTAGGGTTTGAGATCATATCATATCATATCAAAGAGTAGTAGTTATGTTATGTGGTTGAGTGAGATCCAGAGATCAGTCCAGACATTGTGAAACATTGTTGATTGAAACAGGACATTTGTGTTTCATCTAAATAAGATCTTATCAATTGCATTATCTGGTTTATCAGCTGTTTATGTTTTGATTTCTGTTCTGATCATAGGTTAATGGATACTTTCAACCCTTCCACCGGTTGATTCTGTGAATCGGTGGAATGGTCATGCATGTTAGTTTAGGTTGCATTTTAGTTTTCTATTTATGCATTTCATTGTGTGGGAGATCGATTGGTAGCATGCTATGAATCAACCTAGCATCCTCATGTGCTAGGATTTAGGAAGATAAACTGTTAAGTTTTGATCTGAAGGTGATCCGGCCCGATCATCATATTTTCTGTGTGAAATTGTGCGGTTCTGTGAGGTTGCATGCAGTTGACGGATATACAGGGATCTGCATGTGCTTTTCCAGACGGAGTGAATCGCATCGACATCTGTGAGTATATCACTATCCGGATCAGGTTATGAAGTTGGAAAAAATTGCATGTTTCAAGTGCATCAGGATGATATAGGTTGGATATATACTCAGTGTGTATATCATCGTCAGGATCATCTTTCGTGTGTATCCATCGTCCGCATGTCGCTATCGCATGCAGGAGTGAAAATTCACTTTTTGGCTAAGGACCGGAAAGGTCATCATTAGGATATTGAAAAGATCACCGGATATTCATTATCATGTTGCGGAGGATATAAATGTCTTATATCCTGTTGACATCATCATCGGGTGCAAGTGACGTCATCGTCATCAGAATATTGCGAATATCACCCTATGCAAGTTTATCCTACTGTCGCTAAGTGTTTTGGCATCGGCGTAAGTCATCGGCATAAAGTTTGGTTAACATCATCAGGATGTTTCAATATGACCGGCTAAGTCATATCCTGATGCTGTTGTTTGAGTAGTCGAATATCGGGGTGACGTAAGCATCGAGGGAAAGGTGCTTGAAGTTGTTGTCATCAGGATATATGGGAGGAACTAGATATTTTATCCTGCTGATGAAGATGATGGTGAACATCATGATGATGAAGATAGAGTTTGGCGGTCAAATGAACAGTGAACATCAGGAGGATGTTTGCGCTTGTCGAATGTGATGATGCTGCTGACAGGTGAAAGGTGAAGGTGATAAGGAAGTGAACAGTAGTTAGCAGGAGGATATTTCATGCCTCTTCGAAATATGATGATGCTATCTGTGTTAACAAGAAATATGATGATGATGGTAAGCCAGGATTTTAACATGCTGGTCGTGTTAATGACTCCTCCTTCCCATTTGTAAGCTTCTGTTGCGTTTTCCTCTGCATCAGTCATGGCAAGGACCAAGAACTGCGTAGCTAGGAAGGCTAATGAATTGAAAGAAAAAAGTGTTGTTGTAACCTATCATAAGAAAAGGAAAATGAAAGAAAGAGAAGAACTTGGCTATGATGATTTTCTAGTGCATAAGAGGCAGGTCCTTGAGACCAAGTTAGCACAACCCAATTCATCCGAGACTACAAAAAAAACCTGTAACTGAGGGAATTTCACTAGTTTATGCACCACCTTCACCTCCCAGAGATACACCACTGGTAGCCAATCCAATTTCAGCACCACATATATCAACTGCAATAGAGGAGATGTTGGAAGATCAAGAGCAAGGTCCAATTGGGACCATTATAGAGAAGGGAATGGATGTATTGTAGGGAATCAATATCCCTAAGCATTCCAGATATTATGGCCCAACCATGAGGGGGGAGATTCAATCCCTATTCAGACACAGGTACATCTGGGTCTTTTGAATGTTGTGAAAGAGTTTTAACACAACGTCTCTATCAAGAATATTATCAAGGTAAAATCTGAAATGACATAGGAGGCCATCAGTAAAGCATTAGAGAAAGAAGTCAATAAGCCTCTTCCATTGAGTGCCACAATAGATTTGACTGATGATGATGTAGTCACAGATGTGACTAATCATCCTATTGAGACCTTACTCCACCATACTAAAGCTGAGGTGGGAGGAAATGATATAGAAATTAAGGATAAAGATACTGATAAGGTAGATTCTCTAGAGGTGGAAGTACAAATGGGACCCCTAGATATCCTTATTGAGACGGTCACCAGCCCCAAGGTAATTTATTTGACATATCAACCTAAGAGTGGGGAGTAGGAAGATGAGATTGTCAAGAATAATCAGAAACCAGAAGAGAACATCCCCATGGATGTTGATGATACAAATAAGGATACCCAAACTGAAGGGGTACAAGAGGATATCCTGATGGATAACCCTGAACAAAGGCCATTGTCAAGGTCAGTTATGGATACAAAAGGCAAAACTGATGAAGGTGATCAGATGCAATGAGTTCCAAAACCTCATCAGGATGATCAGACATTAGGGCCTAAAAATATCCAAGAAGTAATACAAGAAGAACCAACTTAGGATGTGCCTAAGGATAATAAGATTCAAGATGAGACAACAGATACATCACATCTAGATCAGCCCCTACCAGAGAAAGAAAGGATTCATGATGATGGCAGGACTGATCAAAATAAAGATCAACAAATAAAAAATCCTAAGATCATTCCATCACAACAAGATCAGGACAAAGACCAACAAGAAAACACACATGTCCCTACTGGTGAGGATGAAGAAAATAAGAATAAAGAGATACAAGATGCTCAAATTGAGTAGCCAGACTAAGGAGGGTTGGGATTATCTGCATTCTCATGGATGTTATCTAAGGTGGAACATCCACAGAAGGAGACCATGTCCTTTGATTTCAAATCATTGTTTACATTGGACCCAACCAAATAGAAGAGGAGGGCAAGGATAGTCTTAGCAATAAAATGAGATGCAGATACAAGAAGGAGAACAACTCAAATAGTTGTGCCAAAAGTAGGTAAGGCCAAAGGAGAAATAAGGCCTGATAAATTCCAAATAACTACCATTGATTTGGGCCATGCCAAAGATGAACAAGAGATCTAAGGATTGAGGGATCATACTGATGTAGTGGAGGCCAGAATAAAGAAGGTGAAAGCTAAGAAAAGAATGTATAAGGCACAAGTAGCCCAATTATAGGCTTTTGTGAAAGGGTTGGAAATACCAACCAATATTCAAATTATAGATGACACTTCATTAACATTAGTATCCCAAGAGAAGATAGTTGCTCTAGATGTGCAAAAACATCATGCACAAATAATGGATAGTTGGTTCACCAAAATTTTTGCTGATGGTGAACAAGTAATAAGAATTTCATTGTCCAATTGGGACTTATTGAGTAACCTAAAAGGTAAGGTTGATAAAGTGAAGAAAGAGGTTAGCCAAAGACTGATAAAAAGAGACAAACATCTGGCCATACTTAAAGAGATGAGGAAAATAGATATTAACATCATCATGACTAAAAATGTCTTAACACCTTAGACATTACCATAGCTAGATAATTAGTACGAGATGTAAGGTTTGAAGTAGATATCCTATAGAGGTCCAATGCTAAGGTAGCAGATGTTAGTGCCAAGATACATGACCTTCTAGCAGAAGAGATAGAGATTTTGGAAGCCCTTGAAGGCGAGGTTGAAGGGAAAGTAGAAAATCAGGATGATGATTTTGCTACTAAGGCATTAGAGATAATTTCAAGCGTGTAGCAGAGGATCCTATTAAGCATTTTTCTGAGGCAACTATTGATAAGGCTATGAGTATGAAGGCCAAAATAGAGAAATATAAAGAAGATCTAGATAACAGGACTAACAAGTGGATAGCTCTACAAGAATAGTTGAAGGTGCAAAAATATGCAGCTAAGAAGGCTACAATCTTGGACATAATGGAAATAGATAAAGCAATCCAAGTATATGAGCTTATCCAAGGGGCCACATGCAGAGTGATGAAAGAAGAAGGGTTTTCATCAGATGAAGAGTTGGATGAGTATGTAAAGTTAGGAAGTCATGTTGACTAAGTAAATGCTTTCAAAATATTCCACATGCTAGCTGTACACCACCAAATTGATTGCCAATTGGCAATCATGTGCCACTTTGAATCTTGACCGTCAGATCATGAGATCTTTTGTAACAACATCCTCTCCTTGTTCTATAAAAGGAGGTGGATTTCCATTTTGTAGATTATTAGGAGCTTAATTGAGAGAAAATTGTTGAGATACATGGTTCTTTCTTGAGACTGATTATGTCTATGCATACTTTTGAATGTTGAATGAAATAGAGATAGAGATTACTAATTGATTGTAAATTCTGAGTAATCTTGTGTGGATGTCATCTTGATATTTTACTATGATTTGCTAGGTCCCTTGGAGTGCATGTCAATTGGTGGATATTGTTGTCATCTTGTTCCATAGAAGATTAGCATCAATTGTGTGAAGCTGTGGAATGACTTGGAAACACATGGTTTGATTTATATCTCTTTTCATGAAATATTAAATTGTGCATATGGACCAACTGTCAAAACTCACTCACTTTAAAAAAATTTAGAATTTCATTTCAATTTCTTTAAATTTCTTTAAATCATCATCATCAACTGCAAAATACTGAAAATGAAAAGCAAAACTTAATAAATATGTAGACATTTGTAGATACATGAATATCTTATGCATATTTTAAACAAATCACATGTAGAATTGAAAATATCATGCAAATAATTGAAAATAATGATGAAGATCATAGAAATATCAGCTTGTAGGCACATTACTTAGAAGAATTCATAGTGCAGAAGCAAGATTAAGTGAAAATTAGTTTAAATTTAACTTAATTTAGAAGAAGTAATCAAAGTTATGCACATCATCATGAACAATCTTAATTAGAAGGAAAATCAAAAGAATTGATCAAACTTAGAATGAATATCTGCATACTCTGGTTAAAGATTGTATGATTTAACATCATTTGTTGAGATTTATATAGAATAGGTGAAACAGAGGAAATATTTGCATCTCTAGATACAAATTACTTCAAATTCATGCATAAGGCCCCAACATAGAATAACAAAAAATTCACATCAACCTACTAAGAGATTATCATAAGATCATGTTCTGATCAACAAAGACTTGGAATCATTAATTCATCTTGAATTAATCATATTCTTTAAGAAGATAAAGGTTTGTTTGGTGAATTTTTATCATTGTTAATATGACTAACAATCGTATCAATAGTTTTTGGCACTAGAAGGAGGGTCGATCAACTTGATTTGAAGGTTTGTCATCCTAATATCTTTTCTCACACTCCTCTGAGGAGATATTTTCAAATTTCTCAACAATATTCCAAATCTAGAGTATTTGTGCAAAGATTCCATCTGCTCTTGATAATTTGAGGAATCTGATCACAAATATCTCGTCCTTGTGGACAGTCATCTCGATATTTATAGACAATTGTCTAGATTTCCAAGTTTGAGTCAAAAAATTTGCATTCTCTATAAATATCTTGTCATCTGAGACATTTGTCCATAAATATCCACTCCTGTAGAAGATATTATACACATCTTAGAGAAGATCCTATTGAAATATCTAACGTCTATCCTAAACTTTGAAGCACTGGCTCGTTGACCTAACACTAGGTCAAGATCTTCTTGACCTTTGGAGGAATTGCCTATATTTAGACCTAGACCCCCTCTACTAGTCAGCTTAGACCTACTCAGCCCAAACCTATTGTTGTTAGTCCACTAGTATCTCCAATAGTAGTTGTCATAGTAGCTCTAGCATGTCCCACAATGTCATTCTTCGTTGCTGAGTCACCACTTCACTTTGCTTCTTATAATGACCTACCTAAAAATCCAGACAAGATTTGTCCAAAGTATCATCCCTATCAAGATGCAGATGATCACATCCAAACCTATAAGGAGGCATGTTCCAGGGCCAGAATATAACATGAGGATGTTGTATGTAGGATGTTTCCATATTCACTAGGAGAAGAGGCATATGGTTGGTATGTCAGCCTTCCTCAAACTTCCATTGACTCTTGGGATGCCCTAGAAAAATATTTCAAAACCATATTCAAGATACCTGTGGATGCAGACACTTGTATCACCTCTTTGCCACAATCAAAAGAGCTGAGGGAGAGTTGATCTCAAACTTTAATGCTAGATTTCAAAAGATGTATTCCAAGCTATTAGCTCCTTATAATGTAGATGATGAGGCAACTAGGTTAGTTTATTACTCATCTTTGGATCCCCTAACATCTATGTTCATTAGGAGAGCACATCCTGCAGTCACATCCTTGTTAGGTGCCTTTGAAGAAGCTGTCAAAGTTAACCAGTAGTTGACACTTAGTTTTGCACCTAACTTAGGATATCCTACTTATCCTAGTCAAATACCAGCTAGTGGAGCTTTGATGCCCCCTATTAATCCTTTGCAAGTGCCTCCACTTAGCATTATGCCCCCTTAGGGAAACGGTCAGATCATACCACACCCTAGACATGCACCTCAGGAAGATACATAGAATAATAATGACAATTCATTTTTCCAACCACATCAGGACACTGTAGTA
This sequence comes from Cunninghamia lanceolata, assembly GCA_027924645.1. Classification (NCBI taxonomy): domain Eukaryota; kingdom Viridiplantae; phylum Streptophyta; class Pinopsida; order Cupressales; family Cupressaceae; genus Cunninghamia; species Cunninghamia lanceolata. Next base: position 1,676,381 of record BSBN01000550.1, read on the forward strand.
GCCAAAGTGCAGGAAAAAAAGGATGATAGTAAAGAGATATCAGTATAGTTAACAAAGTTGACTACTGAGGTCACTCATATGAGAGTTTAGAACTTTTATGCACAATCCAATTCACAAAGCTAAACTAGAGGATATCTTGATAGGGGATATGGTAACAATAATGAGAGATCCAGATATCCTAATCATGGTTATAACAATGAGAGAAACTTCAACAATAGTAATAACAATGCCCCCAGGCCACCTAGAGTTTGGAACACTAGACCAAACAATGGTTCATTACCTTCACCCTTAGATAATCAGCCTGCTCCTAAACCTAAGCAGACCACTAGGGTCAATTTGGTAGAGGCTCCAATTACTAACTAGTGCAGGATACACAATACAAATGCAGAGTTGGACTATCATCAGTTCAAAATTGTAGCAAACATATTTCAAGCTAAAGTGTCAAACACTGCAGGGGATGCATCTTTCCCTGAAGGTAATGAAATAGTTCCTCTAGGATATGAGTTAGCTATGGTACTTGAGAGTTCTGATGATCATCAGCATTAGCAGATGCATACAATCCATGAGAATTATATCCTGGCATGTGAAGAATCAGCTATGGCTTTTGAAACAATTTATGTTTTCCCCTTTGAGGATGAGAATGAGTCTAAGCATGAAGCTGAAGAAGTTCACGCATATTAGTAATAATATCAGGGAAGGCATAATTATAATCTTAGGAGCAATCCTAATCACTCTTCCAGTCCCTTGACCACTTCCATTCCTCCCAACAATTTCAACACACACCTAGACCCTAAAGCTAGCAATAATCTAGGACCTCCTAAAGTGAATCCATAGTATTTTATGCCACAAACAGTACTAGCAAAAGGTATGAATCAATTTCTAGAATCTGATAAACTTGTTGCTTACCTTACTGAGGAAATGAGAAAGATAAAAATTAGTTTGTCATTATATCAGAGTTACTAAAAACTCCTATCATTAAGAAAGCCTTCCTAAAGTCACTAGATGAACCTATAGCAAAGGAAGAGAGTCCTAGTCATAATCCTAGTCATATCCCTTCCAGAGATCCTATACCCAAGGATAATCTTATCAAACAAAAGATAAAGCCACAGTTCATACTGTAGATGCAGCACAGATGACCCTATATAAGGATAAATTTGAATCACCCCCTTTCTTACTCACACTGAGGATCTTCAGTAAGAACCTGCACAATTTACTTCTAGACTTAGGTGCCTCAACCAATGTGATGCCCTTGTCCATTTTCCAGACTTTAGGTCTACATCCTGTAAAATCGCTCAAAGTAACTCAGTTAGACAAGTCTGAGGTAAGTGTAGTAGGAGAATTGACACACATACACATGTAACTTGCATTTGATCCCAGTGTGTAGCACTACATAGACATTTAGGTTGTTGACATACCGGACACATATAGTATGCTCCTTAGTAGGGACTGGTCCAAGACTTTAAATAGTTACATGGCCAATGATTTCTCCCACACGTGGCTACCATGGAAAGGCATCCCTAATTAGCTTAGAATTGAAACTGAACCCTAGATGAAACATATGATAAGGGAGTATAATCATAGCAATGAGATACAATATGTGATTGTTGAGCTAGGGGTATATGCCTTAAGACCTCAGGAAGTCAGAATATAAGAGGTTCTGATGTGTAGGCATGTGCATGAAGGTAGTAACATTGAGAATATTGTTGTGCTAGAGATAGGATTAATAGTGGAATCTGATTATAGTTCAACTAATGAGGATGAGGTGGATCACTTCCTTGAACTTGAGAAGTATTTGTCCAAGGAAGTTTAGAAATGTAAGTTGACAGGGACATCTATGGAGGATATCCTGATGGTTGGTTAGTGCAGACTGCATGAGGATGCGCACTCAAGAGCACTTGCGGAGCATGTCTAGATATGATTGAATTAGAGAGAATATGCTTAAGATACAAGCAATTTTCACCAGAGGTAAATGAAGTGCTTAATATTGATGATTGTAGTCATTTGTATGCTCTCCAGATGCAGGGAAATGTGAACAAGAAATAGGCAAGGTGAATGTCCTGATGCCTAATTTAGAAGAAGTGTTACTATGTGATGATGTACATTCCAGTGATAAAGTTAGCATGGTTATATTAGGTACCATCTTATTGAGTTAGACTATGAGATATCAGATGAAGACAGGGGAAGCCATCTGACACAATTTGAAGAGTTTTTATCTAAGTAAGATTAAGTGTGCAGATTAGTTTAAATTTAACTAAATTCAGAAGAACTAATGAAAGTTATGCACATCATCATGAACAATCTTAATCAGAAGGAAAATCAAAAGAATTGATCAAACTTAGAATGAATATCTACATATCTTGGTTAAAGATTGTAAGATTTAATATTATTTGTTGAGATTTATACAGAACAAGTGAAATAGAGCAAATATTTGCATCTCTAGATACAAATTACTTCAAATTCATGCATAAGGCCCCAACATGGAATAACAACAAATTCACATCAACCTACTGAGAGATTTTCAGAAGATCATGTTCTGATCAACAGAGACTTGGAATCATTAATTTATCTTGAATTAATCATATTCTTCAAGAAGATAAAGGTTTATTTTGTGAATTTTTATCATTGTTATTATGACTAACAATCATATCAATAGGTTGCAAATTAATTAGATAGATAAAGGTATTTTCATTTGACAATCAAAGTATGTCAAGGAATTGTTGAAGAAGTTTGGAATGGAAGATTCTAAACCAGTTTGTACCCCCATGACAACTAGTTGTAAGCTGAGCAAGAGTGATGAATCCCCTAAGGATGATAAGAGAAAATATAGATCAATGATTGGAGTACTACTATATCTAACTGCTACCAAACCAGATATCATGCATGTAGTTCATCTTATGGCAAGATTTCAAGAAGATCCTAGAGATTCACATGTCATGGTGGTGAAGAGGATATTTAGTTATTTGAAGGGCACTCCGAATCATGGTTTGTTGTATCCTAAGAACAATGACTTTACCCTAAGTGCCTACTAATGTAGGAGCATCCCTGGTTCAAGAGCAATCTTGCATCAACCAAAAGCATTTGCATTTCAGTTTGTTTACATTTTAGTTCTTTCATTTTCTAGTTCAGTTTAGGTAGTTCAGTTAGAAGTAGTTTTTAGGTTGTGGTCCAATTTTGGGAATTCACACCTTGTGGATCTGGACTTAGTATCTACATTCATTCACCTACATCATATCAATAATTTAGAGTATTTGGATTAGTTACTAAAAAGATATCACTATCAAAAGTTGACTATTTTCTCAGAGCATAGCATTCTATCAGTCTCAGACAATCAACTAAAGGAGAAGGCTTGCGGATCATTCCTTGACTTGCAGATCTCAACGACACATCATTCAATGTCCTTTGGTTCATGGCCGACCTTCCCCAAGGTTCCACACATTATTCCATTCATTTGAGGAAGTGTTCTATGCATTTAGGTCTGACCTATCTGTGAACATGTTACAACTCTTCATTGGAGTTTGTGACCTTCCTTAGCTGACGCGGAGGAATCTATTGGTCTGAAAATAATATATAAAGATGTAATAGATCCTTAGGAAAGTAGTTATCAAGTTCTCATGATTTAGATGATAGATAGTTGGCTCCTTTCACAAGAGGACTTCAAAGCCTTATCTTGTGCATGTATGTAATCAGGCCTGTGAGCTTGAATTATAAGCCCGCATGTTGCCGACCAATTTATATTTGAATTCTATGGTATACTAAATGGCTGAATCTACATTTGCTTTATTTCTTTGAGTTATTTTCGTTGTGTTTACTCTTGCTGCACGGTCTGGATAGTTCATTCTGTGAACCCTCCTACCATGACTGCACCAAGTGGTATCAGAGCAAAAGTTTGATTCTTTGGAGCGAATTGGCGAAGGGGATTCCATAAGATCTTGATGTGGATAGATCACCGATCTGAGGTAGGTTACTTGTGTGCAACCAATCACTAATTGAGAGGTAGTTGTCACTTGTAGCCTAATCGCCGAACCTGAGGCAGGTTGCACTTGATCCTAGGAAGATGCTACCGCAAAGAGTTCCTCCTATTGGTACAATGGCTAATAGAATGCATGAGATGATGGGATTAATGAGAACAATGTGAATTCATTTGGATGTTGTTGAAGAAGATAGGCGAAGAGGATTGACACCTAGACCTAATGTTGAAAGTGATGATGAGGAAGAATTTGAATCCACTGAACAAACTGGAAAAACCATAGAAGGTAATGAAGAAGAAGAATCAAATTAGATAAAGATGTTGCGAGCTATATCAAAGATTGGAAAAAGACCTAGAGATGATGTACCAAACTATACTGGTAATTTAAACCCTAAAGAATTGATTGACTGGATAAATGATATGGGAGAATACTTTAAATATGAAGAAATTAAAGATCCAGAGAAGGTGAAATTTGCAAAGACAAATTTGAAAGGACATGTTGCTATATGGTGGAAAGAAGTTCAGTTGGAAAGAAATAGAAGAGGAAAAGAAAAGATTACAAAGTGGGACCGGATGGTGACAAAGTTGAAGAATCAGTTTATACCTATTGACTATGAGTTGGAGCTGTTGAAATGATTGTAGAACCTGAGACAAAATGAGAAATCTATGAAGGAGTACAATAAAGAATTTCATAAAATGATCATAAGGACAAGACATAGTGAATCAAGCAAAGAGAAAGTGGCTAGATACATCAATGGACTGAGATTAAACATTCAAGAAGAACTAAGCTTGGTAAGGATGACATCTTTGAAGAAGCATATCAGTTTGCCCTGAATGTTGAAGAGAAGATGAATAAGAGACATGATCAGAGACAGAGAGGTAGAGGAGGTAAATTTCAGAGAGGAAGAATGTTTTCCAGATATGATAGATCATTTGTAGAGCAGAACAAGTTTGATAGCCCAGTTACGAAAGATGGGAGAAATTTTTACCAGAGAGGAAACCCTGGTGCATATCGGAATGAAGGATACAAAAGAGAAGGAAGAGGATTTGATAAGAGGACATTCAGAGGTACTTGTTTCAAGTGTGGAGGTGAAGGACATAGAGCATTTGAATGTAATCAGGATAGTCCAAGTAAGAGGACATAAAATAGTGGAAGAGAAACCTATGTGGAAGAGGAACCTGTTGAATCACCTAGTTCAGTTGGCAAACTAGAAAAAGGAGAATCATTGGTGATGAGGAGAACACTATTTGAAATAGAGACAAATGAGGAACCATCACAGAGGAAAAGTCTATTCAAAACTAGATACAAATCCGGAGGTAAGTGTTGTAAAGTTGTAATTGATAGTCGTAGTTCAGATAACCTAGTTTTAGAGGAGATGGTGACTAAGCTAAAGTTGGAAAGATTGAAACACCCTAAGCCCTATCAAATAGCATGGATTCAGGATGATCATAAGGTACTGGTGAGTGAACAATGTTTGGTGAAATTTCATATTGGATCTTATCATGATGAATTCTTGTGTGATATTATGCCTATGGATGTTTGTCATATCTTGTTGGGTAGACCTCGGTAGTATGATAGAAAAGCAATACATGATGGGAGAAAGAATACATTTACTATAACAACAAATGGAAAGAGAATTACTTTGATCCCTTTGGAGGATGATCCTAAGAGTGAAGTATGTGGGAATGCTAGAATCTATTTGGTAGATGGAAGGAAATTTCTAGATGGTTTGAGACATGAGAATATGTGTTATGCCTTGATTCCTAAGAAACTTGAAGCATTGAAGAAGGAGACTAAAGAATCACAATTAGAGGAGATAAGAGAGTTGCTGACAGAGTATGAAGACATCATATCAGATAATGCACTTGAAGGATTACCACCTATAAGGAGTATTAGTTATTACATGGATGTCATACCAAGAGCAAGTTTGCCTAACAAAGAAGCACACAGGATGACACCGACAGAGAATGAAGAATTGAATAGACAGATACAAGAATTGTTGAGGAAAGGTTTGATTAGAGAAATCTTGAGTCCTTGTGTAGTACCTGTAGTGTTAGCACTGAAGAAGGAAGAAGAATGGAGAATGTGTACTGACTCCAGAGCAATAAACAAGATCACGGTTAAGTGTAGATTTCCTTTACCTAGGATGGATGACATTATGGATTGTTTGAGTGGAGCAAAATATTTCACAAAGATAGACTTGAATAGTGGATACCATCATATCAGAATCACAGAAGGAGATAGATGGAAGACTGCTTTTAAGACAAATGAAGGATTGTATGAGTGGTTAGTGATGCCCTTTAGATTGACAAATTTAACGAGTACTTTCATGAGGTTGATGAATGAAGTTTTGAAGACATTCTTGGGTAAGTTTGTGATTGTGTACCTAGATGATATTCTAATTTTTAGTAAGACAAAAGAAGAACATTTGTGGCATCTTAGACAAGTTTTGCAAAGGCTAAGAGAAGAGAAATTGCTGATAAATATCAATAAGTGTAGTTTCATGAAGGAAGAACTAGTGTATTTGGGATTTGTGATTTCTATAGAAGGATTGAAGATGGACCTTGAGAAAGTGAAAGCAATTGTTGAATGGCCTACACCGGAGAGCATTGGAGAGGTTAGATGATTTCATGGATTGGCTAGTTTCTACTAGAAGTTCATCATAAATTTTAGTTCAGTTTGTAACCCTATGATAGAGACAATGAGAGGTGACAGAAAAGATTTCAAGTGGACATCAAGAGCAGATAAAAGTTTTGAGTTGTTGAAGCAAAAAGTGATAGAGCAACCTATTTTGGCATTACTAGATTTCAATAAGGTATTTCAAGTTGATTCTGATGCAAGTGGAAGTGCAATTGGACTAGTGTTAAGTCAAGAAGGAAGACCTGTAGCTTATTTTAGTGAGAAGTTGAATGATGCAAGGAAAATATATTCAGTTTATGATCAAGAGTTCTATGCCATAATTCAAGCCTTGAAGAAGTGGAGACATTACTTATTGCCTAAGGAGTTTGTGTTGTATACAGATCATCAAGCTTTGTAGTATTTGAATAGTCAAGGTAAGTTGAATTAGAGACACATGAGATGGGTAGAGTTCATGCAAATTTATACCTTTGTGTTGAAACATAGGAGTAGTAAATCAAACAAAGTTGTTGATGCCTTGAGTAGAAGAAGAAACTTGTTAACAGAGATGAGAGTTGAAGTGTTGGGTTTTAATGAATTGAAGAACATGTATGAGGGAGACACTAATTTTCCAGAACCTTGGAAAGCCTGTAAGGAACCTATTGTAACAGATAGAAGTAAGTGGTTGGACTATTTTATTTAAGAAGATATGTTGTTCAAAGGAAGTCAGTTGTGCATACCTAGAAGTTTAATGAAGGATAATCTAATCAAGAAGAAACATAGTGGTGGATTGGCATAACATTTTGGCATTGATAAGACAGTGGCTTTGGTGAGTGAAAATTACTTTTGGCCTCAGATACATAAGGATGTTTGGAGATTTGTGTAGAGTTGTAGAGTTTCTCAAGTTGCAAAAGGGAGTAGTCATAACACTGGATTGTATAAACCTTTGACAGTACCAGAGAGACCTTGGGAAGACATAAGCACAGATTTTGTAATGGGATTGCCTATGACACAGAGAGGACATGATTCAATATTTGTAGTAGTTGACAGATTTTCAAAAATGGCTCATTTCATACCTTGTAAGAAGACAACTGATGCAGTGCATATAGCTGACCTATTTTTCAAAGAGATTATGAGATTGCATGGATTACCTAAGAGTATAGTTTCAGACAGAGACACAAAGTTTGTTGGATATTTTTGGAGGACACTTTGGAAGAAGATGAAGATAAACTTAAAGTTAAATTCAACTTTTCATCCACAGACAAATGGATAGACAGAGGTAGTGAATAGGAGTTTGGGAAACTTGTTGAGATGTTTGGTTGGAGACAAAGTTGGAAGTTGGGATTTGATTCTTTCACAAGCAAAGTTTGCATACAATAATTCAGTAAATAGGAGTACCAGAAGAACACCTTTTGAGATTGTTACCAGAGTGAATCCTAAAGGAGTTGCAGAATTGAGAGATATTAGTACAAAGGAAAAGAGGAGTGCAGAAGCAAAAGAATTTGTAGATCACATGAAGATAGTGCATAATCAGATAAAGAAGCATTTGGAGGATATGAACAGTAAGTACAAAGAGAAGTCTGATGAGGAGAGAAGACATAAGGAATTTGAAGTGGGAGATGAAGTAAAGGTGTACTTGAGAAAAGAAAGATTTCCAGTTGGGACATATAACAAGTTGAAGATGAAGAAGTTTGGACCTTATAGGATACTCAAGAAATTTGATTTAGGAAATGCATATGAAGTAGAGCTACCAGAGACATTAGGTATATCACCTATTTTCAACATTGCAGACATACATCAATATCATGAAGCAGAGTTTAGTGACAGCATGGAAGAAGACATACAGAAGCAATTACCACAACAAGCACTGGAGCAGATAGAAGACATTTTGGACAATAGAGTTGGATACAGCACTAGAGGAAGACAATACAAAGAATATCTTGTGAAGTGGAAAGGCAGATTGGAAGAAGACTCTTCTTGGATTTCTTAGGTTGAGGTGGACCATCTTGGTTCTCCCTTAGCCCTAGCAAAGTGAGGGACTCACTTTTTTCAATAACCCTGGATGTCTGATGCAAGAGCATCCTTGGTTCGAGAGTAATCTTGTATCAACCAAAAACATTTGTATTTTAGTTTGTTTACATTTTAGTTCTTTCATTTTCCAATTCAGTTTAGGAAATTTAGTCAGAAGCAGTTTTCAACTTGTGGTCTGGTTTTGGCAATTCACACCTTACAAATTTGGACTTAACATCTACATTCATTCATCTACATCATATCAAGAATTTAGAGCATTTGGATTAGTTACCGAAAAGATATCGCTATAAGAAGTTGGTTGTTTTCTTAGAGAAAAGCATTCTATTAGCCTGAGACGATCAGCTAAAGGAAAAGGCTTGCAGATCATTCCTTGACTTGTGGATCTCAACGACACATCATTCAATGTCCTTTGGTTCATGGCTGACCTTCCCCAAGGGTCCGTACATTGTTCCATTCATTTGAGGAAGTGTTTTATGCATTTAGGTCCAACCTATCTGTGAACATGTTACAACTCTTCATTAGAGTTTGTGACCTTCCTTAGCTGACACGGAGGAATCTATGGGTCTGGAAATGACATATAAAGATGTGATAGATCCTTAGGAAAGTAGTTATCAAGTTCTCATGATTTAGATGATTGATAGTTGGCTCCTTTTGCAAGAGGACTTCAAAGCCTTATCTTACGCATGTATGTAATCAGGCCTATGAGCCTGAATTGTAAGCCCGCATGTTGCCGGCCAATTTGTATTTGTATTTTAGGATATACTAAATGATTGAATCTACATTTGATTTATTTCTTTGAGTTGTTTCCATTGTGTTTACTCTTGCTACATGGTCTGGATAGTTCATTCTGTGAACCCTACTAACATGATTGTACCACCTACATAGATGCAGATTGGGCCAGATGTGTAGATGACAGGAAAAGTACAAGTGGTGGTGCATTCTTTCTTGGAGATAGAGTTGTGTCTTGGCTATGCAAGAAGTAGGATTTAGTATCTTTATCTACTGCAGAGGCAGAGTATATTGCTGCAGTAACATGTTGCACAAATGTGTTATGGATGAGATGAACATTGAAGGATATCAAAGTTGTGTATGATGAGCCAATTCCTATCTTCTATGATAATACAAGTTCCATTAACATTTCAAAGAATCCAGTGATGCATTCAAGGATAAAGCATATTTCAATTGGGTATCACTTTCTGAGAGAAAAGGTTGTAGATAATGAATTGAAGCTTGAGTATGTGCCTACAAAGGATCAGGTTGCTGACATATTCACTAAGGCTCTTCCTAAGGATACATTTGAGTATCTCCAAGAGAAGTTGGGGGTTATTGCCCCTCCTTCTTTGAACTAGATGCATAAGGAGATGCATCAGTTTAGTGTGCTTCAAGATTCAATCTTCTTTGGATTGATGATGGAGGCTACCTCTACGGGTGAGTAGGTAGTGGTGTTGATAATTGTTGCAGATAGGGGTAGTAAGAGTTGGTATAGGTTGGTGTGTACTCCTAAGGGGGAGTATTTAGAGTAGTTGAGAATAGTGCAAGTATGTGTAGTATCATAATCAGTAAAAAGCTTTAAAAAGATGTGTCACTCCTTGCCATTGATGTCAAAGGGGGAGAGAGTTCATGTGAAAAACAAAAGGAGAAAAAGAGAGTAAGATGTATAAAAGAAAGCGGGAGAGTGAGATTAATGCAAAGTTGTGTCATGATGGTTTTTCACATCATATTTTTCCATCAATGACAAAGGGGGAGATTGTTGCAAGTATGTGCTAATCGATGTCATTGATGTCAATATGTTTGTGTTGTCATTGGTGTCAACCATGTCCTCTACTATTACTGTTGTTATTTAATTAAATTTCTAAGTTAATAATGATGTGATTTCCTTGAATAAGTGTTGAATGTGTTAATAATATGCTCCTCTTGCTAGGTTTCTAAGTGCTTTAGAGAAAATTTGATTAATATTGAAAACAGTGTGTTGAAGAAGTCTTCTGGCTTACTGAATGCTGTTTGAGTTTTGCTCCACATTTCTTCTATGTTGGAGATCTAAGTGTATGGTTTGGATATGTTGTTGAGAAGTGTTTAAATATGTTAAATCTAGAATTTGGTACTCTAGATCACTGTGCAATGAAAGTTATGTTCACTAATTTGAAGATAGTGTCTAACAGTGTTTGTAGTGTGTCTAGGAGAAAGTATTTTGCTCCATATTTCTTTGTAGAATGGTTTCAAGTGTTACAGTTCTAGATATATGCTTATAAGGTCCTTATCTATCTTCTAGCTAAAAGGTTTGGGATTTGGTGCTCTGGAAAGCAATTTCTTGTGTTGCAGAGTTCGACAGTGTTGTTTGTAAGCAGAATGTGAACTTTCTTCAAGTGAAAGTTGTTGTGGTTGGATTTGTTAGTTTTTAGGTGACCTCAAGATGTTTGTGGATGTTTCTAGATTGTGTTAAATCTTTGTCCAAGGTTCAAAAGGTGTTTTTATCTTTGAGGAAGCATATGCTTAAAAGTTCTTGGTGTTAACACAAGTCTGGCTGACTTGGTTGTTTTCACTAATTCCAATTATGCTTTGGTGATTGTGAAAGCATGATGAAGCATGTAAGAGTGGTTTTAGGTCCATGCTAAAGTGTGATGTGGTCTACATTCATTCCCTTCCTACATGGGAATGGTTAGGTCTAGACCTAATTTGAATTTTATGGGTTAAGTTGTGTTACCAACCTTGGAGAATGTTTTTATGGATGATGATGGTATAAATAAGTGTCAAGAATTCGTGAATGAGTGGGCACGAGGGATATGATGTGTGTGATGAAAATTTGATTAGGGAAGCAAGAGATTTCATGTGTTAGGCTACTAGATGTAGTGAGATGAAGGTGTCTACTATTTTTAGTGATGCTAAGAAGATGGTATCTGTGTTGTGATGGATATTGAGCTTCATTGGAACTGAACTCCATGCGTAGGTTAGATACAAATATATCAGTTCAAAACATGGAAGTGAGCCACTCTTCTCTTCTTTCTTTATTTCTCAGTGGGCAGTGAGTCCACTTGGACAGTGAGTCCCTTGTAGTGAGCATTCTTTCTTTTGGCAGTGAGCCTTTTGTAATTCGGTATTGTTACTAGACATTATATTGTGAGCTAATCCTCACCATGGTTTTTCCCTTGTAGACACCTAAAATGTCTTGATCCTTCTAACCACCCTTTGACATCATCCAAAACACTAATTCTTTGTCCAATTAATTAATTAAATTATTATTTAATTAATTATTTCATCCAACCCCTAAATCATTCACCCATCCCTCATCAATTTATCCCTAAAATTGAATTAATTTAATTAATTCAATAGTCACACATTACTAACATCATCCAATTAATTAAATAAATATGTCAAATATTTATTTAGTTAACTTAAGAAATTCCCTAAACCTAATTAATTAGGTAAATCATGTTTATCAAATTAATCAAGCCTACTAATTAGCCTACCCCTAATCTAGTTGATTAAATATACATTATTTAATTAGTTACCCTAGCCTACATGACCCCTAGACCTAGATTAATTAAATAAATCATTATTTAATTAATCCTAAACCTTGATTACCTCATCCACTAATTTTTTTCAGCCACATTAACTAAGTTAATCACCTTGATTAACTTGGTCAAAGCATGATTAACACCTTCTCCCATACCCACAAATTAAAAATTGTAAAATATTCATAAACACTCCAACTCATTTTTTCCATTTTCATGATAAAACATCTTGATGGAACTATGATTTTTTTCCGTAGTTTTATCCCCAACTTTACAAAGATTAGGTTACAAGATTTTCATGATTAGGGTTCTTCTGCTATAGTATGTTCTGAATAACATAACTCTGCCAAAAAACCTAAACCCCTATAGTATCAAGTCAATTGTTGCGCTCGGTCTAATTCTTTGATGACTACATGTTCCCATCATTATCCTTTTAAGTTCCCTTTTCATGACATCCCTTAATGTTGCTTACCGGCCCCTTGCCAAAAAAATACCGTCTATAGCCCGTGCCAAGGAAAAGCTTAATATTTAAAAGAAAATTTGCCTAATTGGTTATCCTTCGTCTAGTTGGCAAAAGGTTATAGGCATGTATGAGACTGGTCCTACTAATCAAGTTTTGTGTAGGTAGCACATGCGGATTCATTTCTGCCATTCCAACCATGATGAATTGCAAAGGAGACTAGCCTCAGCGGAAATGTGGAAAGGTGACAGTTGGCGAAGGATGATCCTAGTTGGCATGAAGGTCGGTCCCAGGTGTTACATATCAATTTCTATCTCGATTCCACTATTCCACTATACTCCATCAAAAGGTTTTCAGAGTGACCATAGAATCATAGAATTGAGACACGTAGCTTCCTCAAGGTGATGGGACTCTTCTATTAAATACATGTCTTGAATGTGCCATCAAGTGGGACCCTTTCAAAGGATGTTATGCCCAAGGTACAGTGATCTAACGGTTATCTACCATTCTGCCAAGATCATATCTCTGATCACATCCTTCATACACGGAATACTGGGTGTCGTCTTAACTGCACTACGGAGGGGACTTCTCCTCGGGATTGCGGCTAGAAAAGGAAAACCCATGTGGCATGATACTATTGAATGAAATAAGCAATATGGTTTGACCTAGAAAAGGGTTTAATCGGCACCATCAATATGCGCCAGCAAGAATCAAGATCAATGGCTTAAATTCAAAATCATACTAGAAGGATTCGTTGGTGCTAAACCTGGCTAAGTTGCATATCAAAGCATTAACTGCTCAGGTGTGTGCAAGGTCTTCATCACCGCCACTTCTGAGGAACTTAGTAACAAAATGATTTGGCTTATGCAAGCTCAACCTTTGAAAATCTGTGCCAATACTAGGAATGACATTTCATCTACTATGTGATGAAATTAGATATGATGACAGGGCTCAATTGAGAGAACCAAGACCCCTGATCTGACAAAATTCAATACAAGAAGTGATGTTTTCAAGTTATGTGGAATTATGAAGCTTTATCCTTATGTTCAATTATGGCAATCTTTGATAGATTTCCATTTATGGAAGAAATATGCTGAAATGAATGGAAATTAATACACCACAGATGGGTGGATGTGTGCTTACATTCCTAAATTTCTATAAATAGACAAGTGTTGTTGTTATAGCTCATACTATCTAAAAGATATTCTGACAGTATGGCTTTCCCCTGCTTTTGTGTGTTCTGTCTGCTCCCCTATTCTTTAGGATTTTCTTCCTTGTTCTCATGGCTCTCGATCTGTCCCTATAGAATTAGGACTTGGAACTATTTCTTATATGGAATAGGCGGTGCAAGGAAAATTAGAGATTAGCAGCAGCGTCCATTATAACGTTGCGATTTCTTCTTCGGTCTCTTATCTCATCTGATGGGGGGTTCTAAGGGGTATTCTTCCTTCTCCAGTAGTTCCTTATTTCTGTGAGTTGGTAGATTCCCTTCTGAGGTAGAGAAGCTTCTTATCTTCCTCTACCCCTCCCTTACATCTAATTTTCCTAACAGAGCATTAACTCTAGGTGTAAGGAGATTGGCCCCCCATATGAGACAAATGAGGGATGGGAGAAGAATTGTTGTTGTTGTTGCTATTCTCTTGGCTTGGCTCCCATTACTTTTGAGGCAAGCTAGGTGTGGACTCCCCAAGTTTCTGCTCGATTAAAGTTGCATGAAACTTTGAGACTTGGAGGGTGAAATCTCATTTGTGCAATGGAACCTAGAAATAGTGAAGGAGATTCTGTCATCCCAATTCTCCTTTCAATATTGTTCCTTGCATGTTTTCTCATTCCATGGCGTGAGGTTTGAAAAGGCAGAGTAACTAAGGCTCTCATTCAACACCTTGATGATGTTTGAGGAGTGCCTGACTTTAACAACCTCCAGTATTTCATCTGTCATCAAAGGCCCAACTCCTTTTCCCGCCAACATGGATGTTAAGCACACAGTTGTGGATTGGTTGCACCAGCCTCTTCAGTTGCATCTTTTGGTTACAAAACAGTTGTAACTTCTTTTTGTCTTAAGGCCTGAAGCTTGTTGCCCCCTTATTTCTATAAAAGAGGATTCAAGGCTTAAGAAAAGACACTTGTTTGAGGTCATATTCCATACTGAGTCTGAAATAGGGATCAATCTAGTCAGGGAGGAGTTGTAAATAAGTTTATTTTCTGTAATAGAATTAGTTGTCTGTTTGGAGGTTTCCAATTTGAGTCTCTTCTGGTTTCTTGATTGAATATTTGAAAGCTATAATGCAAGTTACTAGATAGTTTATTTTACAGATTTTGTTGAGTTTTGAAATACACTATCTCCTACTTCATGTATATATTTCATATTATGAATATATATTTGGTTGAAGAATCATCTTTATTCATTGACATAGTCTTTCCTGTGTTGACATATTTCTCTTATGGCCTTTACTCAAGGAGTAATATAAAAATTGCTATTAGAAAATATCATATATGATTCAGGTATACATGGATAATTAAGTATGGTTGATTTCAAAGCTAATAAAAGTATTTCTAATGTATTACATTGTTGTACCTTTACAATAAACTAAGTTTCTTACATCATTGTTTGTTTAAGTTTCATTATTTTGACCTTTTTGACTCCTTGGTCCAACAGATAGGCACTGGTCTATTTTATGGATACTATACTGAACTTACACCCCTCTAGTTATCCTCAAAGTATTTTCAATCCAAATATTTTCCTTTCCAGCAATAGGCTTTTAGGATATTTATTTTGATTAAGTTATGTCTTGCATGTTCCTCTACAAAGAATAAGATAGAAGTTTAAAGAATCTAGCCAATCCTCACTTTATCATACATTCTTTAAAGTAGCCTCTAAGGAACATATCTGTGATATAAACAAAGTTGACAATCTAATATCTCTAGAAAATCCCATTTACTTGAATAGAGCACTGTTATCCCCAAGAGGAGAAGGCATTAGTTAAAGAGAGATAGCCAGAGAATTAGAAATAAGTCCATTTTACAAATAGGAACACCCTCCTAGGTTTCACAGAGCCTAAAGTGTAGAGGTGAAGAAAAGGGGGATTGAGAAAGTCTTCTCCCCCTTGGTCTCCTATTCATTGGCCATCCCCTCAAAGCAGATTGATCATTAATAAGTGGCTATTTTATAGATTTGCTACGAGAATCATGTTGGGAGTTTAAAACAACCAACACATCTTCCTCTTTTTTAGGTTACAAATGTAAGAGGCTAAAAATGTACATGTGTCCTTGGACTTGTACATCCCCACATAAAATGGAATTTTTAATTCCATCTCATCCCAAGGAAATTATTTTAAAATTCCTCATACATCTAAATCACATTTAATGGTAAGTCCTCAAAATGAATAAAAGATTCATTTTATTCTCCACCCTCCAATTTTGTTGATCAAACCCTAGCCCTCCATCTCACAATCAATCTCATCCCTTGATCTCAACAATCAACCTCCACCGTTGGATCAAAATCCCCTCCAATTTGCCTATAAATTTTACAAGCCTCCACAAGCCATTTTATCATCCAAGTTTTGAGTAATCTTACTATGCTCAAATTTCTCCCAATACTCTCCATTGTAGCTAGGCTATGTTGAAATTGAATTGCTATTTAGAGAGAATTTCACATTGAAAATTGCATTATGGGTGAATCTAGGGCTTAAGGGTGCAAAGTCCTCTACCTTATCAAGGAGGAAGGAGATAAATTTACATAGAAAGGTATAAATCTCATTTGTTTGAGTTTATTTTGATGTTTTTATGTGATCTTTTTTCCTTTGACTTCATTTGGCATGCCTGGTGGGACCCCATGGTCCCTATTTAACCATTGTTGTTTGAGTTTCTTGCAAGGAACCAGATTGAAGTTCTAGCACCAAAATCCCTCAGTTTGGTGCCATCTATCCGCGAACTAGCTTTTCTCTATTTTGGTGCCATCTCTTAATGACCATTTGCTAATATTTTAGGCTTAAGAAAAATTTTAATGTGTTTTTTTAAGTTTTAGCAAGATTTAGGGTCCTATGCTATCTGTTTTTATCAAAAATACATAGATACACGGTGTCATAATGCAAAAATTTATCTAGGGATGCTTGAAATGGTTTTTTTGTCTAACCCTAAGTCATTTTTTCTTCACACCACCTGTTACTTTGCTTTAATCTGATTCTTGGTGTTTGTGGATAGGATAGAAGACCTTCTAACCCCTTTTCATCTTGTTATTTCAAACTAACAACTTTTTTTGTGCAGATTTAGGGGGACTGTGGCATTTTGGCAACTTATTTATACAGAATGACACTATTTTAACCAGTGAAACAAGGTAAGACAAGTAAAAATCATTTTTGGCACCATTTTCTAAATTTTTAGTGCCATTTTATGATATTTTAATGCCATGCTGAGTTTTGATGTCATTTACCTGATTTGTAGTGCCCTATTTATTTTCCTCTCTGTTATCTTCCTAATCCTAGAATTAGAAAATTTGAGCACCTTTTGCTACTTTTTTAGTGCCTTATGTCTAATTTTTAGCACCATCTAAACTATTTTTAGCACTATCTAACTGTTATCTGATGCCATTTGTCTCTATTTTGGCACCATCTATATAACTATTTCTCAGGATTTGTGCAGGACATTAACATATTTGTATAGGTAAAAGAATGCTAGTTAAAGACAAAAACTCAAACTACTGACTAGTTTTGTTGCAGGTTTCGTTAGTAGAAGATTTTATATTTTCTTACTAGCTTAGTCACACTAAAGTAGTTAGAGGATTAAAGAACTTGTTTGCTTTGCTTGGTTCACACTTCGACGTTTTCTCTCCCCTCGCACCTTAGGGTGATCTTGGGGATCAAAAGTCTACTTGTGAACACTTTTGCATTCTTTTAAGTGTTACTCAAAGGGGCTACTCACCTTGTGTATGTTCTCCCCTTGCACCTAGTGCAATCTTGGGTGATAAAAAACAAAGGATAGTTTCTTCTTATGAGGCCTTCTTGGGGATTTCATCACCCCAAGGGATGACCTTAACCACGTGTTCTGGCGGGGTATATCAAAAGGGGGAGAAGGAAACTTGTAACCCAATCTAGTTACATTGTCATTAGGACATCCTTGGGGCCCCAGGTGATTCCGGACACAAGGTGAAGTGGTGCTTGATTAACCGCTTGGTGTCACATCCCTTCAATGGACTAGTGTTCATGGACTTGGACCTCAAGTACCTTGTGTATGCTAGAGCACTCCCCTATAAGTTTGTAATTATCCTAGCTCAAGACCTTCCTACCACCATACTTTGTAGTGCACCGCTGCAGAGGAGGGGAAGATGCTCACCATACTGCTATATTTGAGATAGGCACTACCTTGGGCAAGATGAAAGTCTCCTTGGTAAGAGGGGTAAGGTGGTCCATGACCTTGCTTTCCCTATCTATCCAAACTATAGCGCCTAAGGTATTAGTGGGGGTGGGGATCCTAGTTCAATTTGAGTTGGGATCGGCCCACGGCCACTTTGTGAGATCTACAAAGTATGGTACTCCTACTTGACTAATGATAGGATTGTTAATGTGCTTGGAGTGTCTTCTTGTCGAAACCCATATAAGCCAATTTATCCAAAGTCCACCATTGAGTCAAAGTCATTGTGTTCTCTTGTTTGATTGTTTGTCTACTTGCCAAGAAATCTCATCAACATTATCCAAAACCATTTGAACCATTTGAAAAATCAAACCATTAAACATTTGAGCCTTCCAAATCAACCATTTAACCTTTGCAAACAAAGTATTTAGCCTTCAAAAATCCAAAAGTTTGAGTCTAAAATTCAATATTTTCCAAAAACCTAGCCAAAATCCTAGACACTGTATCATTTTGGTGCTATAACTTCTCTGTTTGGTGCCTTAAAATTCCCCTGTGGTGCCATTTTCTGTGATGCCATAAACCATTGTTTTGGCTCCATCTTGCTCTATTATGGTGTCATTTCACTCTGTTTTGATGCCTTATAATAAAAAACTAGCTCCATCTGGAGACTAGATCCCACACATGTCTGGTAACTTACCCTGGAATCCTTAAATCATGTCCAGTCAAAACCTATGGTCACCTTGTCAAAATCTGTCAAAATCCAAATTCACCTTTGATCATCATCCACAACCCTTTTGTCCAAATTCATCCTTATACTTTCATTTTGACCTTGGAGAAAAATCATTTTGATTATTGGACCTTTGATCTCAAGTCATTAAGCAATTGCCAAGTCCAACCATAGTCCATCTTTTTCATCTCCACATATAATCCAACCTTTTGTCTGAATTTATTTCCCCCATACCATTTGGCCTTACATAAACATAATTTTGATATTTGATCTTTGGTCATATCCTAAACACTCATTAACTATTTCATTTTGATTTTCATCTTTGGGCCTTTAACTCATCCATTCCAAAATTCATTTTGAAGCCAAGTCATCCAAAACCTTAGGCCAAATTCAATCATCCAACATCCTCCAACATTCACCCAACTTTTATCCAAATTCTATCCATATTATCCAAAAATCCAACATCCACATCCAAAATAAAAAATCATCCAAAATCTAAACCTCAATCAACATCCAAAACCATACCTCAAATCAACTTTGTGCAAGAATTAAATATAGATCTTACCATCCTCTAGTTTATAGGGTACCTAAGGCTTTGTCTATCTTAAGTGCTTTTATAAATTAGCCTTTATTAACCTTTGGAATAATTGGTTTAGGAGCCTAGACAACTCCTAAGTTGATATATTCTAAGGTATCCCATTTTGCTTGTTGGTCATTAGTCTACCTTCAAGTAAAATAATCCTCCCCTTTTTTCCTAAGGTCATAAGTCTACCTTAAGTAAAGAGGGATACCCCTTTATAATCCAAAGATCTATATTTATTCAAGCACACCCTTGATTTTAAAATCCTTTTCAAACATTATCAAAATTTATCCAACATCTTTAATCATCCAAATCCTTTTATCTAAAGTCATCTAAGTTTTTCCTTTGTTGATTATCATCCAAAGTCCATTTATCCACATCATCTAAGGTCTTCCTTGGTTGATTATCATCCTAACCATCTTAATCATACCTTAGTCACCCATTCAAATTCATCCTAAGGTCATCTACAAAAAATCACCTACATCTACATTGTCACCTTGATCTAAGAAATCCTTTTAAGATTTAATCTCTAAAGGTTATCTTATACCAACAATCCACTACACCCATCCTTTATTCTTCATTTTATCCCACTTTATAGGTCCAAATTTTTTTGAAAATCAATTCATCCACTTATCTTTGAGGTTTAACCTCTAAGGTTTCTCATACATCCTCATACCTTAGGTTTACAACTTTTGAAATTTATTCTCTAAATCCAAAACCTATACCAAACCTTACCATATCTATATCATTATTCATCCTTAGATTTAGAATTTTGAGATTTTATTCTCTTAAGGCTAAATCTTTATTCCCTTTCAACAAATTTTAACCATCACCTTGTTGGAAACAAGGCAGATAACTTAGAGGGGGGGTGAATCAATTATCTCTGTTATCTTAACTTTCTTTTGTTATTTTATAATTTGTGATGCATTAAAACATATAAGCATACATAATCATGAGAACGTGAATAAAATCAACACACATAACACAAGGATTTTTACATGGAAAACACTGATAAGGGAAAAACCATGGGGTGACTAACCCAAGATTGTATTTTCTATTAAAAGAATAAGTACAAAATGGCACTTGCTAATTAGGGCTCACTGCCTGAGCACACTGCTGACAAGAGGGACATTGCCTACAAGAGACTCACTGTCTATAGAACTTACAGAAGGTAATTAGGTGTTTGAACTAATGAGAGGCACCTACAAATGCTAGAGTTCAGTTTTGGTTAGGCACAATATATTGATCTAATGCACTTCATTCTTCCTCTGCTTTAGTGTTGTTGCTCTGTCACATACCAGACTTGTATTGCTGCTTCCACACTTATCTCTACTTTTCTTCACACTTTAGTTCATCATATCTATATTCACACACACCTACATACTAGAATCCATCTGGTATACATATCCACATCAAGGATTTCAACAACTTTCTAGTCGGCAACCAAAATACTCAAGATATTTACAAATTACTGATCTGTCGACTGAATCCATGCTTGATTTGTGATGCGTATAAAAAACATAGGCATAGAAGACATCAATCATGTCGGCCAACAATGTATGATCCCTCAAATTGCTTTATCAACATCAATTACTCATCCGGATTGAAGTCTGATACTCTACCGGTTAGTTCTTTCTCTGTCTGCTCTGCCTGTCTAGGACCCAACATTCATATGCTCATATCTTTTCCATGCTTTATTATCAGAGGCTAAATCTCTAGAATATAGTAGTCATGATACTCCTCTTGACTTGTCCAATTCCGTAACTTGCTGAGTTACACCATCTAAGAGATCTGGACCTAATTGTCAGACCTTATTGCATACTCTATTCTTGTTCATCAGACCAAAAAAATCTTCAATCTGACTTCTGGTATAGGCATACTATGTGCTACGGATGTGTGGGATAGACTTTGTTTCCATCAATGACAACACTCATGAAGCCACACAGTGTCTCTTGCCAACACACCTATCCTTGGGTCCAATACTTTGAAATCTATTCTCTAAGGTCTCAACCTTCATCCACTCAACTAAATCCACACCCAAATTCATTGTATGCCCTTGAAAAGATCTCAAGCTAAGAAAAACAAGGACATGGAATCCTTTAGAATCAATTTTGGCACATGGATGCCTCAAACCGACCAAAACAATATCCCTACAATCCAACAACAATCAACACTTGATGCCAATGCTATGGTAATCCTTGTCCACCCATCAACACTAACCATGTGGATCAAGATGTCCTATATTTCACACAAGATGTTGATTCCATGGACATACTTGATCGAGTCCTAAACTCGTATCCCAATAGATATCTTGAATTCCTCCTTCAAAATGGTGCCACTATACCTAATGTCACCACATCATCACAATTATCCACATACCATAATATTCCTAACACATCCCAAGCTTCAAATGTCAACACATCAACTACACCAAATATCTCGACCATGTCGACATCCACCATTACTACTTCTATGCCACAAATCACTCTTAACATTCCCAACAACACCATGACCACAAGTGCTTCTATAAGTGTGCCACAATTTGATGCCAACACCATAGCTTTCATGACATAATTATTCCCCCAACCACCTTACAACACATCCAACGTTCCTAACAACAACCCATATAACAACCCTTCATCCAATTTCACATATGTGCAAAATCCAACATCCCAAACACCTATTACATCTTCCATCCAAACCTCACAACAAAATCCCAATAAAAAACCAACAAATTTTGCCACATGTCCTACAACAACTCCTTGCATACCAACAACACCTCGCCCATCAAAATCAAAATCAAAACAAAATCTCACAAAATCAAAATCCACCCCAAAATCAAATTCCACCTTTCCTCCAACAATTAATCCAAAACCAACAAACATACATTCCACAACCACTACCTACCCAAGATTTACCTAGAATTATGCAATCATTGATCCAAAAGGTTGATGATATGCAACATGGAAACAAAAGAAAGAAATATTCTTTTGAGGATATTTTCCCATACCTGTTTGTTAGAACATTACACATGCCCCCCTTTCCTAAAAATTTTGAAACACCAAAATTTGACAAATACAAAGGAAAGGGAGACCCTATGGAACACCTTAGGGAGTTTTATATAGCTTTCCTAGAAGTCTCATATGACGATACCTATTTGATGAGACTTTTTCCTAGAACCCAGCTAGGTGGTCAAGCTACCGAATGGTTCACTCATCTTCCCCCCGGTATTAAGACATTCCATGAGCTTGCAGAGAAATTTGTGAATCATTTCTCCTATAAATTTGAACACGAAATATCCATGACCAACCTTTGCAACACAAAAAAAGAGAGTGGGGAATTCTTTGCCTCCTTTCTACAAAGGTGGAGAGGCCTAGCAAGCAAACTCCCTTGGCCAATTCCTGAAAAATAACTAGTCCCTATGTTTGTGACTAATCTTAACAAAGAAATGTGGTTCCATTTACAAATCCAATGTGCATTAACCTTTGAGGAGGTTATAGACAAAGGGACAACCATCAAAAGAGCCCTTATTGCTAAAGGCTCTATAAAAATTTACAATAACAACAACAAGACCTACAACAACATCAAAGTCAACAACAATAACACCAACACTTCCCGTACGAACAATAATGTACAATCCAACAAGAAAACTCATTTTTGGGCTAAGAAAAAAATACTCTCAATGACGGTGTCACCGATGTGAACACCATCCAAAATGTACAAAATTCCATTCCACCAAGTACATCCATGAACAATAATGTCAATGTTCCTAGGGGACCGTCAAGACAAAACAACAACCCTAAGAGGAAATTCACACCTTTAGGGGAACCCATTGAAAATGTCTTAAACAAACTTTTAAAGGCGGACTTGATAACATTACTCCCTATTCGACCTTACAACAAAAATCAATTTAAACCCTCTTGGTTTGATGAAAATGCCTATTTTGAATATCATCGTGTGAAAGGGAATAAAACATCTAACTACATGAGGTTGAAACATTGTATTCAAGACCTTATAGATAGAGGTGATATAACCATTGATGAACCTCCAAGACAATCACCTAATGCACACTTAGGAGCATACAAGGAACAAAGGTAAAGCCTTATCTTCCAACCAAACAAACAATGTTGTGCCACCTCCTTCTTTCGATTCCATTATGGGATGAATAGAAGATTATTCAAACCATGTCAATACTATAACCATTATAGCTAAAACACCAAATTGTATCGTTACTACTTGTCGTAGCCACATTTCCATCTATGGAACCCCTACCAATGGTCAACCCTCTACATCTAAACCTACCAATCCACCACCCACTCACAAGTACAACCTCTTAGATCACCTCAGAAAAACCCCCGCACAAATCTCCATCCTTGAATTGCTATGCACATCTCCCCTCCATAAGGAAGTCCTCGACAAAACCTTAATGGAAACCCAAGTTCCTACCAACTTGAATGTTGATCAATTCCAAGCCATGGTGGGTACATTGCCTCACCCTATTGCCTCGCCTTCTCGGAGAAAGATCTACCCACATCTAATGCCACTCATAACAAAGCCTTACACATTGAAGTCCTAATCCATAAGCATACCATCAAACGAGTCTTAATAGATGGTGGCTCCAGCCTAAATCTTTTCACTCTAAAATTATTAAAACATTTGGGATACTCCAATGTGGTTGTAAACTCTAGTGAGTGTATAACTATCAAAGGATATGATGACTCTGAAATATTGTCTGAGGGCACCATCAAGCTTCCAATTTAAGTGGGACAAAAGATTTTGGAAACCAAATGCCAAGTACTTGACCTTGACCTCTCGTATAACATCCTTCTAGTCCAACCATGGTTTCATGCCATGCAAGCCATTCCATCCACCTTCCATCAATGTCTAAAATTTCCAATCAACGACACAAAAACTACCATCTATGCTGACCCTCGTCCTTTCCAATACTATAGTTTCTTGGAAGGGCACGACCACACTTTCTATCTGTATAACAATGCCACTAAAACATCCACCTCACGTGACAATCCTACATTATCCACCTCATACATTGATCCTTCTAATATCAAATCCACATCACAAACATCCACTCCTCCCAAGGTCAAGATCAAGATAAGTGACATGGGGTGTGGTGAGTATGACCTACATGGCACATTTTGTGTGGGCCTATTGCCACTATCTCCTAAGACATTTGGGGCTCTTGAAGAAGAGGAAGTCTCTACAGTTGTCATCAAATCCAAACTATCACCTACCTTCAAGAAAAAGCACCTCCTTGAACAAGATTTTCTCGAAGACATATCCTCTTGGCTATACAAAGAAGAAGAAAATCAAGAAGCTCTTGCTCTCCCAACCGAGATCTATGGAAAAGGTCTCAAAATTGTCAAATATATGGGCTATAAAGGACAAGCAGTATAGGCCTTCATGAACAAGGAATTGTTGAGCCCATCCAAGCAACAAGGAATCCATATCTTCATGGGCTAGGGTATGGAAAACAAGAGCCTACCCCCACCAATATTGAGTGTATCTTAAGTGAGGTTGCTAAGGCCTTCCCCGCAATAGATAAGATCCATGAAGAGGACCATCAAGACTCTCTTAATGATTTTGCTAAACTTTTCAAATCATCCATATGCACCATCTATACCCTAACCACCATGCCATCCACATCCAACGACCTACCCCTCATCTATCCCCAACTCATAGATTGGGACCAACAAGGACCTCCCGTCCTCGATGTCACACAAAATGACAAAGTAATAGTTGAAATGATCTGGGGGTTATAGATCACTTTCCCCTTGGAGACCATAAGGCCAACTATATCATCAAACTAAACACATCTGCATACTTTGGGGAGACAATCCAAACTCTTAGTCACAAAAATATGAAAATAAAAATAACATCCCATAGTGAAAACCACCTTGTGGCACTTTTGGATGAAGAAAAAATCAAAATAAAGGACGTATCCCCTAGTGAAAACCTCCACGCGGCACTAGGGGATGAGAGAATGGACCTCCTCGAAGTACCCGAGTTCTAAGAAAGGTCACCGATCCTTGTAGAAAAATCACATGAGATGAACCTTGAAACAAAAGAGGCACCCAAGATCACATTCTGAGTAGAATCCCTCACAACAATAGAACAAGAGGCTTTCCTAGCTTTCTTCAAACAAAGGAGTCAAAACTTTGCATGGACATATGCCAACATGTCGGGATTGGATACTGCTTTAGTTTTCCATCACCTTGCAGTACATCCTGATGCAAAATTGATAAAAAAGAAGCTAAGGAAAATGAACCCACAAGTGGCACTCCTCATCAAAGAAGAGCTCAAGAAACTTTTAGATGTGGGATTCATTCACCCTATAGACTATCCTAAATGGATATCAAACATTGTACTGGTAGCAAAAGTCACTAGGGGCATCCATTGTTGCATAGACTTTAGACCTTAATAAGGCTTGGCCTAAGGATGAATTTCCACTACCCAACATAGATATCATCGTGGATCTCACCGTAGGACATGAGATGTTGTTGTTAATGGATAGATTTTCTAGTTACAACCAAATCAGGATATCTGAAGAAGATCAACATAAGACCTTTGTTATATGCCCATGGGGAATGTATTGTTGGGTTGTGATACCCTTTGGGTTGAAAAATACATGAGCCACCTATCAAAGAGCCATGACAGTTATCTTCCACAACCATTTCCATAGCATAATGGAAGATTATGTAGATGATCTAATGAGAAAATCAAAGGCTAGAGAAGACCACTTGAATGTGTTGGCTAAAATATTTGACAGATTAGAGCAATACAAAGTGTGGCTAAATCCCAAGAAATGTGTCTTTGGGGTCACCTCCAGAAAACTGTTAGGATACATTATGTCAAGGAGAGGAATCAAAGTTGACCCCACTAAGATTAAAGCTATAATGGAAATGCCTCCACCAAAAACACTTAAGAAACTTCGAAGCCTACAAGGGAAACTTTAGTCCATCTACCACTTCATATCATAGCTTGTAGACAAGTGTCAACCATTTCAGTATCTTCTCTGAAAAAACACAACATTTGTATGGGATAACCAGTGTCAGAACACCTTTGAACAACTAAAGGGATATCTTGCTAATCCACCCATCCTTATTCCACCAAAGCAAGGACAACCCCTCCTATACATTTCAACAATAGAAATAGAAATAGGGGCCTTGCTAGCATAGCATGATGAACAAGGAAAAGAGAGAGCAATATATTATATCAGCCACACCTTGGTGACCTATGAGCTAAACTACACTGCTATTGAATGAGCATGCCTTGCCATTGTCTTCACTTCTTAAAAGATAAGACACTACATGCTCAACCATAAGACAAAGTTCATTGCCAAGGTTGATCCACTCAAATATCTATTGACTAGAGAAGCTCTCATAGGATGAATGACTAAGTGGTTTATGATCCTAAGTGAGTTTGACATTGAATACATAGAAAGAAAAGCTATCAAAGGACAAGTGATTGCCAATCAATTGGCCGACACACCTATCCCAACAGAACAACGATTGCTTTTAGAATTCCTAGATGATTCAATATTGACAATAGCACCTACAATGGATACATGAAAAATGTATTTTGATGGATCCTACACACATCGTGGCTCAAGGGTAGGCATCTTGTTTGTAACCCCTCAAGGAGACACTATTCCAAACTCCTACAAAATAACATTTCCATGCACAAACAACATAGCAGAGTATGAGGCCCTCATTATAGGACTTCACATCACCATCCAGTGTAAGATTGAAAGGCTTACTGTCTATGGAGACTCCCAGTTAGTCATCAGACAAGTCAATTATGAGTACAAAATAAAAGATGACAAGCTCCTGCCTTACAAAAGATTGGTCGATGATTTCAAGGACTATTTCCATGATATCCATTTTGATCAAATTCTAAGGTTGAACAACAAAGTAGAAGATGCCATGGCTACTATAGGATCCTTGGTAGACATGAAAAAGGATAGCAGAAAATGTGAGTTCTTGATCGAAGAACTTCCAATGTCAGCTTACGACGTACCACAATTTGAGCTAGTGTGCGACATTGTTGGTCCCTTATCTCCTTGGTATTAAGATACCTACATGTACCTTCATGATAACATCATTTCACTAGACCTATCATCCACGCAACACAAAACCTTCATCCGCCGAGCCTCCCATTTCACCATCATAGGAGATACCTTATACATAAAAAGTCTTGATGGTACTCTTTTACGATGTCTCAACTCTAGGGAAGCCAAAGTGGCCTTGCAAGAGGTACATGAAGGAATTTGTGGGGCACACTCTAGTGGACCTACTTTAGCAAAGAAAATCCTCAGAATAGGGTACTATTAGCCAACTATGGAACGAGATGCTTACCGCTTTGTGAAGAAATGTCTACCCTGTCAGTAACACGGTGATCTTATTCATGCACCTTCACAAGAATTGTAGCCAATAACAACACCTTGGCCCTTTTCATAGTGGGGACTCGACCTCGTAGGAAAAATTCACCCTCCTTCATCCAATGGCCACAAATTCATCATTACCACTACCAAATATTTTACTAAGTTGGTAGAAGCTATTCCACTTACTTTTACCACTGGCATCCAAATCGCTAAATTTATCCTCCACTACATAATATGCCATTACAACATTCCATTCTCCATCATCACAAATAATGGGAAACCATTTAAAAACTAGGAAGTCCACACCCTATGAAATAAATTCCACATCCAACATCATTTTTCCACACCATATTACCCCCAAGGTAATGGTCAAGATCAAGCTTCTAACAAAACCATCTTACGTATCTTGAAAAAGATGGTTAACGAAGCTAGCCATGACTGGCACCTTCAGCTTAACCCCACCCTATGGTCCTATCACACAAGCAATCACACACTCATAGGAGCCACACCATACTCATTAATAATTTGGTTCCAAATCCATTTTGCCTATAGAGGTCGAGCTCCCTTCTCTCAAGATTTCATTACATAATATAATCACTGAGGAGGAGTACCAAGTTGCACGAGTGAATGAGCTAGAACTCCTGGATGAGAAATGCTTGGATGCTCTCAATCACCTTCAATCCTATCAAAATTGCCTATGCAAGAGCTACAACAAAAAGATCAAGAACCACAAGTTTGAGATAGGTGACCTTGTCCTTATGGAGAATCAAAGAAACCTACAAGAATGCCACAAGAAAGGAAAGTTCAAACCTAATTCGTTGGGACCATATGTCATCACAGCTAGCTATGGGTCAGGAGCATATTAGTTTGCAACACCTGAGGGGTAGCCTCTAGATGAGCCTATGAACATCATGCACTTAAAAAGGTTCTATGCATAGCCCATTGAGTATCCCAAATCAAAAAACACAAAAAAAAATTTAAAAAAATTAAAAAAAATTAAAAAAAAATAAAAAAATCCAAAAAAAATCCAAAAATCAAGAAAAAACTTGAGTGCAATAAAGCCATCCAATCATGAAAATCACTTCGGTGACACTTTGGTTAAGTACCATGGTGAAAACCTATCTTAGGTGCCATGTGTGTGGCTGGTTCTACCATCTAAAAAGTCCTCTCATCCATCATAACATTCCACCCATCCCATGGGTTGGAATTCTAAAACATCAAATCCCATCACCCACCCTACATCATCCCACCCAAAGCTAACCCATGGAAAGAGGATCCTTGTATGCTTTGCATGTATAAGTTAAAATCTACAAAAATCCAAAAACAATACAAAATCCACAAAAATCAAAAAACAATACAAAATCCACAAAAATCTAAGACAATACAAAATCTTAAAAAGACAAAAACATTAGAAAACCTAAAAATCCAAAAACAATACAAGATCCAAAAAACTCCAAAACAAATCAAAAAAATTACAAAACTCCAAAAAAAAATCCTGCATCATAATGACACTCAACACATCATCTTCCACCATCATCACATCTATCCCACATCATCAAGTCGAACTAGAACTACATATTCATCTCACCCACATCTTAAAAGTACCTTGATCCCATGGACATAGGGTATGTAGGCAATCTGGAATACGAAGGAAGTATCCAGTGCTCAGGTACAACAGATGCACCCATCTAACTCATTTGGATGGTCCCTATCTTCTAAGCTTACTAAATTCACCAAACAATACACAAGCTAAGTATAATATCAAAACATCACATTTTACGTAAAAATCATCAATCAAAAAACCAATCATAATCATCACATATGGCCTACTATTCTTTTTCCCACCTTTCAAAATTTATCTGACAATATCCAACCAATTCTCTCCTTAATGGATATATCATTCCTACAATAGGCAGAATCCATCATCCTATCAACACTTATCTTGGCAAGAGATACAATGGTTGTTTGTTTGGTTCATTGGTCTTTTTGATTATTTATTTTTATTTTTTGTCTTGTTCTAGGGATCATTCCAAAACTACCTTGATCTCACTATATCATGGTATGTGGCAGAAAACACCTAGAATAGACATAGTCATTATTTTGTATGTCATGCTTGTGGGTTGATTTCATTACTCTAAGAATGATATTCATATCTTGAAGATGTAGGGTCGGTTCTAGCATATTGTTCCCTACTTGCATCTAAGGTTAACCATACCTTCTATGTAGTAAAGAACTTATGCTATGAGTTTCCTTCCCTCATCTAGGCAAGGTTATACTACATTGGGCATGCATGAGATCAACCTATTGTTTGTGAGTCTAGTCCATCCAAAGATGGATATATATCATCACCTTGGTCCTTTCATACCTTGGTAAAAATATCCCCTTTTGCTATAATAAATCTAGAAATGCTCTCAATAATGTCAATGCAAGAACCCAACCTAGCTATCACCAACCATTCAATACACTATCTGGACTTAGAATTTAATAATGATTCAACCCCCCCATCCATTCACCCACTCTAACATACCCCCCAATCTAATACCCACCCACAACCAATCACTCCAACCAATCCACTCTACATACTTCACCCATTCCAACAAAACCCCTCTAATAACACGGTGTCTAAAGTGACCTAGTATCCCAGCCATCCCTAAACCTATCTTAGCCATCCCTAAACCTATCCCAACCATCCTTAATCCCTAAAACCTATCCCAACCACCTAGCTCCATCGCCCAGGGTTCAAAGAACATCACATGTATCATGACATCCAACCATAACATCAACCCATCCCATTTCCCATCTCATTATCATTTGTCCATTTCATTAACCATTACATTTATCAATTACCATTATCCATTTCATTAATCATTTCATCATTTGTCCATTTGCATTTATCCATTTCATTAATCATTATATTATTCATCATTTTCCTTTTACCATAACCATTTTACCGTTTGTCCATTACATTACATATCCATTAACCATTATCATCATGTATCCATTTATTAGTCATTATTTCATTCATTCATTTGCATTATCATTAATCCATTTGCCATTAGACATTTATTCATCCATTCATCAACCATTTATTATTACATCCATTATCATTTAATCATTACATCATTAGCCATTAATCCATTTACTCATTTTATCCATTTATCATTTATCACATAACCTATCCACATAATATCTATCTATTACATACGTAACCATTACATATCCCATGTCATTTTCATCCATACATAATATATGTTTATTAATCTGAGCATATATTCCACATCATAATCCATACATATCCATCTACATACCAGAAATAGAAAATGCATCCATAATAAAATAGCATCCACAATACATCCATAACCATCTATAAAGCATAATCCATCTATCCATCTATAACATCATCATAAACATCCATAAATGTATCCATCATAATCATAAACATCCATAAATGCATCCATCATAATCATAAAGACATCATCATAAACATCATAAACATAACCACAAAATGCATACATCATTGCCAAAATATACATCACTAAAAAATAATAATATAATTCAATGATACATAACCATAATACAACAATATCAACCCTGTGATAATGACCCTCTGGCAAAGTCAGTAGGATACCCAGGCTACTACGGAGGTGGTTGCTACTACTACTGAGGTAGCGGTGATGGAGGTGCCATAGGCTACTGTACTGATTACTGGGATCTCCTAGATCTATAAGAACCCGACATCCTAGACCCACTCCGCTAACTATAACTTGGCACCCACTGACCCTCGAGAATCACAACATAGTAAGCATCATAGTAATACTTAGCTTGAGAACACCAATCTAAGAGCTGATCCTACAGCTGCTGAATATGTTGTTGGGAGTCTGAGTATATCTGTCCAATGCTAGTCCCAACTACCATCCCCTGCAATCGAGTAACCTCTACATGTAGAGCTGCCACCTGTCACTCTACCTGCTAAGCTCTAGTCTTAGCACTCTGCAACCTAGCCTCTGCTTCCTACCGCAGTGCCCTCTCCTAGTCTCGCTTAGCTGTAATACCAACCACCTGCAACTACAACTGCAACTGCTCTATCTACATTTGCAATGCGCTAATCTAAGAATCTTTGTCTCCCCCACTCCCTCAATCTAGCAAGGCAGCTACTCCCTGTAGCTACTAAAGCTCCTGCCTCTGGTGAGCCACCATATCCTCCAAACTAGCCACCTGGGCCCGTAAAGTGCCTACCTCCTCCTCCTCATCCTTAGCTTGAGTACGCCGACACATAGTACACGTACCTAGAGTAGGACTAGGCCTTGTCTCCGATGCCCCTGCCTTCGATGCCCTAACCCCTGTAAATGACCCCATCTGATGCACTGGTATTTGCTACACCTATGTTTATGGCCTAACCTGTTGCACCTGAGATTGTGGCCTGATCTACTATGTCTGCTACTGGGGTGGAACCTCAGGTGGCACCTACCTCTAACCCTGCTACTACAGTAGTGCTTGTGGCAGTGGCATCTGTCCCCTCTGTCCCTACTACACAAGTACCTACTGAGGTACCTACTACTCTGCTTGTTGCAAGGGACCTTGTTGTCTCCACCCCTATCCTCTCCCCAATACCTGCTCCATTGCTACTGCAGCCAAAACCCCAATACCATCACCCTCATCAATGGCAATCTCCTCCATCACCACCTCCTCCCAAACCTCCTCCCCATCCTCCCCCTCCTCCACTGTCATATCCGGCTTGGCCATAGGATCTATCAAGCGGATTGGCCTCCACACTGCCCACCATCGATCATAATCTGGGGTGTCCCTTGCATCAACTACAGTACTCCTCCAATCCCACTATTGTGGCTGTAATGCAGCAATATCCTGAATAAGCACCTGGGGTTGTATCTGTGGTGGCCATCTGATATCCCATGGCATCCTACCAAAAATTGACATCACCTGCGGCAAGTCCTATCATAACTCAAACTACCTCATCACCAATGAGGGGAGATACCTATCAATGGTATGATCCCCTCAGCCTATCAAATACCACGCCTGAAATGTATACGACATATGGACATGATCATCTGCCCATGCTTCCACTCTAATATATGACACTAGACTATGGAAACCAAATCATCAAAAAATACGCCACCAGTATCGCAGCTACCCAACATAAGAATACTGAATCAGTGCCCTATACAAAAATACAAACGCCTCAAATTGTGCCTGAAACAGAGCTCCCTACGGCCTTGTGATGCCTATGTGCTCGAAGGCCCACACATGTAATAATGTCACCCAAGTAGATAGAGCCCCATCTAGGTGGTATACAACTGTATGCATCTCATGATACAACTGAGCTAATATACACGACCCCCATGCATACATCGTCTCATGCTGAACCATCTACTCAATTTCCACACCCCAACCAACCAAGAAGCCCTATACGCATCGATCCAGCATCACAAGTCCCCCAATCACTACACACATGAATAGTGTAAAATCATCCACTTCAGCCACCAAAGTCTGAGCATAGCTCATCTACTGTCGATCTGTTGTAAGAACTGGGTGACCTTGGGAAAATGCCCTATCTAGGGTTGCTTGTCCTCAAGCAATATCATATGTAGCCTTCACTCCAACAGTCAGCAACCTCAGAATCCTCCTCACATCCTCCAAGGTGATGGTGATCTCAACTGTAGGTAATAGAAAGAAGCAATGTCTCACTCCTCCATCGCTCCACTAGGGTTGTCATCATAGCCCTATGTGCCTATATATTAGGCATCTCAGACACTATGCGTAGTCCCAATCTCCCTAATCTAGCTAACGTAGCTTGATCGAACCCATCTAGTAACCTCATAACTGTGGGAACTCATCACTCTTGCAAAGCCACAATATGCCCATCAATCTACATCCACAAAATAATCATCAAAAACTTAGCTTTCTTCTAATTAAGTGCTATGGCGCTATTTATAGCCCTTATGGCGCCAAAAAAATGTTTGGCACCAGTTTTAGTCCTTATGGTGCCAAAACATATTTTGGCTCCAGTTTTAACTCATATGGCTCCAAACCAGAGTTTAGCACCACTTCTCCCTGGTATAGTGCTAATCCACAAGATGGCACCAATTCTCCCATGTTTAGTGCTAAAACAAAGTTTAATGCCAAAATGTCATTTAATCCCGAAAAACCATGGTGCCATTCTAGAGCATGGCACCACAAATCCTAGATATGGCACCATTCCGGAAGATGGCACCAAAATGCTAGAATATGGCGCTAAAATCCTAACCCTCAGACCTACGGTGCCAAACTAGACATTAGCACCAAAACCTTCACTAATAGCGCCATTTCTCCAAAATACCCCTATTTCAGGATGGCACCAAAACATACGATGGCACCAATTTTTTTTCAAATGGTGCCAAAACTCCTAACTCCCCTGGTTGGCCTTGTGGCCTTGGCGCCAATCTAGAGGATGGCACCAATTCGACCGCGAATGATACCAAAATGGCTGCGTTAGGGCACCAATCTACCTAATCTACCCATTTCCCGTGTAATAAATGTCTCGAAACCTGAAACTAACAAAGTCAAAGATAGTCAACATACCCGTGGGTCTGCCAAGGGTGATCTTAGGTAGGTGCGCACTTGTTCCAATCGATGCTTGTAGCAGGGGAAAGGTGGTTGTACCATCTTGTCTCCTATCTCCTCTCGTCCAATAAGCTCAATGTGTGTAAATGTGGCACTTTGGGCGCACCCTTCCCATTTATAGCCTACCATGTCATCCTCCAACACCTTTTTCTTCCCCCAAGGTGCAAAACATAACCTTTTTCACCTATTTTTCTTCTAGTCAACCTGATTTCTTGTCCTCTATCAAATTTTCACCACCATTTCCTCCTTTCAAGAGATCACTTAAAAATATTTTATTTTTTCACTCGACCTCTCGAGGGGGCATCCCTCATCCATTTTATTCCTTCCCAGCAGCTAGGGCAAATTCTTTGACTTGATGCCATATCCCTACTAGGTCACGATGCCATGTCAAAGAGGGGGAAATGTAGACACCTAAAAATGTATCAATCCTTCTAACCACCCTTCAACATCATCCACAACACTAATTCTTCGTCCAATTAATTGATTAAATTATTATTTATTAATTATTTCATCCAACCCTAAATCATTCACCCATCCCTCATCAATTTATCCCTAAAATTGAATTAATTTAATTAATTCAATAGTCACACATTACTAACATCATCTAATTAATTAAATAAATATGTCAAATATTTATTTTGTTAATTTGTCCACTTCCCTAAACCTAATTAATTAGGTAAATCATGTTTATCTAATTAATCAAGCCTACTACTTAGCCTACCCATAACCTAGTTGATTAAATATCCATTATTTAATTAGCTGCCCTAGCCTACATGACCCCTAGACCCGGATTAATTAAATAAATCATTATTTAATTAATCCTAAACCTTGATTACTTCATCCACTATTTTTTTCTAGCCACATTAACTAAGTTAATCACATTGATTAACTTGGTCAAAACATGATTAACACCTTCTCCCACACCCACAAATTAAAAATTGCAAAATATTCATAAACAGTCCAACTCATTTTTACCATTTTCATGATAAAACATCTTCCTCTTTTTTAGCTTACAAATGTAAGAGGCTAAAAATGTACATGTATCCTTGGACTTGCA
The DNA here is from genome assembly GCA_027924645.1 of Cunninghamia lanceolata. Lineage (NCBI taxonomy): Eukaryota > Viridiplantae > Streptophyta > Pinopsida > Cupressales > Cupressaceae > Cunninghamia > Cunninghamia lanceolata. The sequence continues at coordinate 1,711,691 of BSBN01000550.1, forward strand.
CATCCCCACATAAAATTGAAATTTTAATTCCATCTCATCTCAAGAAAACTAATTTTAAATTTCCTCATCCATGTAAATCATATTTAATGCTAAGTCCTCGAAATGAATAAAAGATTCATTTTTATTCTCCACCCTCTAATTTTGTTGATCAAATCCTAGCCCTCCATCTCACAATCAATCTCATCCCTTGATCTCAACAATCAATCTCTACCGTTGGATCAAAATCCCCTCCAATTTGCCTATAAATACAAGCCTCCACAAGCCACTTTATCATCCAAGTTTTGAGTAATCTTACTATGTTCAAATTTCTCCCAATCCTCTCCATTATAGCTAGGTTATGTTGAAATTGCATTTCTATTTAGAGAGAATTTCACATTGCAACTTGCATTATGGGTGAAGCTAGGGCTTAAGGGTGCAAAGTCCTCTCTCTTATCAAAAAGGAAGGAGCTAGATTACATAGAAAGGTATAAATCTCATTTACTTAAGTTTATTTTGATGTTTTTATGTGATCTTATTTCCTTTGACTTCATCCCTTTTAGGGTTTTCCACATAAAATCTAGTGATCTCTTGTGTATGGTGTTGATGTGCTTAAGTTTTTGTTATTTACTTCTCATGTTTAATCATCATAACAGATTAAGGGTTTAAGTGAACTGATGTGGATGGATGTGAATATATTTATGAGGGTTTGAAATTTTTGATACAATTGATTCACCCCCCCTCTCAGTTGTCTTGTGCATTCAACAAGTTGCTCTATCACTTTCTACTTCAACAATTCAAAACTCTTATTTGCTCCTAATGTCCACTTAAATTCCTTTCTATCACCTCTCATTATCTCTATCATAGGTGTGCACTTCTAGTAGAAACTTGTTAATCCATGAAATGATCTGACCTCTCCAATGTTCTCTGGGGTTGGCCACTCAATAATTGCTGTAATTTTCTTAGGGTCCATCTTCAATCCCTCTGCAGAAATCACAAATCCCAAATATACCAACTCTTCCTTCATGAAACTACACTTCTTGATGTTTATCAGCAATTTCTCTTCTTCCAACCTCTATAATACTTGTCTAATATGCCACAAATATTCTTCCTTGGTCTTACTAAAAATCAGAATAGCATCCAAGTACACAATAACAAACTTACCCAAGAATTTCTTCAAAACCTCATTCATCAACCTCATGAAAGTACTCGGTACATTAGTCAATCCAAAAGGCATCACTAACCATTCATACAATCCTTCATTTGTCTTAAATGCAATCTTCCATTAATCTCCTTCTTTGATCCTGATCTAATGGTTTCCACTCTTCAAGTCTTTCTTTGTGAAATACTTTTCTCCACTCAAGCAGTCCACGATGTCATCCATCCTTGGCAATAGGAATATATACTTAACTATGATCTTATTGATTACTCTAGAGTCTATACACATCCTCCATTCTCCATCCTTCTTCGGTGTCAGTACTGTAGGTACTGCACATGGGCTTAAACTTTCTCTTATCAATCCTTTCCTCAACAGCTCCTATATATGTCTATTCAGCTCCACATTTTTTGTTTGTGTCATCTAGTGTGCTACTTTGTTAGGTAAACTAGCTCTAGGTATAAGGTCCATATGATGACTGATACTCTGAATTTGTTGCAATCCTTCAGGCATATTATCTGATATGATGTCTTCATACTCTATCAACAATTAAGTTATCTCCTCTGGTAGTGGTTCTTCTTTTATTTTGGTGTTCTCTACACTTAGGTCTCTGTACTTCTTAGGAATCAAAACAAAACACATATTCTCATGTCTCAATCCATCCAAGAATTTCCTTCCATCAACCAAACATATTCTAGCATTCCCACATACTTCACTCTTAGGCTCATCTTCCAAAGGTATCAAGATGTGTTTCTTCCCATTAGATTTTATACTGTAAGTATTCTTTCTCTAATCATGTATAGCATTTCTATCATATTGCCATGGTCTCCCCAACAATATATGACATACATCCATCGGCATAATATCACACAGTACCTCATCATTATAAGATCCTATATGAAACTTTACCAAACATTGTTCACTCACCAGTACCTTATGTTCATCTTGAATTCATGCTATCTTGTATGGCTTAGGGTGCTTCAATTTCTAGATAGGTTCAACTTAGTGACCATCTCCTCTAAAACCAAATTATCAGTACTGCCACTATCAATGATCACTTTACAACATTTACCTCCTGATCTGCATCTGGTCCAAAACAAACTTTTCCTCTGTGGTGGCTCCTCAGTTGTCTCTGCTTGAAATAGTGCTCTCCTCATGACTAATGATTCTCCTTTCTCTAGCTTTCCAACATAACTAGGTGATCCAACAGGTTCTTTCTCCGCATAAGCTGCTCTTGCACTATTCTATATTCTCTTGCTTGTACTCCGCTGATGACATTCAAATTCTCTGTGTCCTTCACCTCCACACTTTAAAAAAGTTCCTTTAAATGATCTCTTATCAAACCCTCTTTTATCTCTCTTGTATCCTTCATTGTAGTAAGAATTATGATTCCCTCTGCTATTGCGGTAGAAACTTCTACCATCTCTCCCTTTGTAGTATGAATTATTGTCCTTTTCTTCCTTCTGGTATGGGCTAATTTCTTTGTTTTTCTCCACATAAGGTCTTTCTCCTCCATAATATGTTCTACCTTTTTGAAATTTACCTCCTCTACCTCTCTGTCTTTGCTCATGCTTCTTATGCAACTTGTCTTCAACTTTCAATGAAAATAGATATGCTTCTTCTCTTGTTGTCATCCTTACCAGACTCAGTTCTTCTTGAATGTTCATCCTCAATCCATTTATGTATCTTCTAGCTTTCTCCTTGCTTGCTTCACTATGTCCAGTTCTTATGATCATCTTATGAAATTCTTTAGTATACTCCTTCACATATTTCTCCTTTTGCCTTAGGGTTTTGCAATCTCTTCAACAGTTTCGACTCATAGTCAGTAGGTATGAATTGATTCTTCAACTTTCTCACCATCCTATCCCATTTTATGATCTTTTCTTTTCCTCTCCTATTCCTATACAATTGAACTTCTTTCCACCAAATAGCAGCATGTCCTTTCAACTTAGTTTTTGCAAATCTTAATCTCTCCAAATCTTCAATTTCTTCATATTCAAAGTATTCCTCCAAGTCATTTATCCAGTCAATCAATTCCTTCGGATTCAAATTTCCAGTGTAGTTTGATACATTCACTCTAGGTATATTACCAATCTTAGAAATAGATTTCAACATCTTTGCCTGATCTAATTCTTCTTCTTCTAGGGATTCTTCATTTTGGTTAGCAGATTGAAATTCTTCATCATCACTTTCAACATCATGTCTAGAGTTTAGTCCTCTTCTTCTATCTTCTTCTACAACATTCAATCAAACTTTCATTGTCCTCATCATCTCAATCATTTCTTCCATTCTTCCAACAACATTGGCCATAACAAGCATCCTTCTTGGTAGCATCTCTTCCTAGGATTTGGTGCAACTGCCTCAAATCAGTGATTAGACTACAAGGTAGCAACTGCCTCAAAATTGACACTCTATTGAAAAACACAAGTAGACTGCCTTAGGTTAGTGTTCTGTTCACCACAAGATCTTTTGAAATGCCTTCACTTCCCAAAGGATTCCAAACTTCGCTCTGATCCCACTTGGTGCAATCATGGCAGGAGGGTTCAAAGAATGAACTATCCAAACCATGCAGCTAGAGTAAACACAATGGAAACAACACAATCATATAATGCAATGGAAGATTTATATATTTAGAATATCAAAGAATTACAATGTTCATATTCTAGCAACATGCTTGCTACAATAAAAGGGCTCATAGGCTTGCTTTCTGGGTTACAACAAATATGCAAGATATGGCATTAAAGTGCCTTCCAAAAAGAATCTATCTATCTTATGAACTGCATTCCTAATGCATCTAGGAGATGTTTATATATCATCTACAAGCTCATAGAATCCTCCACGTTGGCCATAAGAAGTTACAAACTCCAATGAAGGATGTAATGTGTAGAAACAAGTAGGTCGGTCTTCAACATTTGGTATTGCTTTGCAAATGCATGAAACTTGGTGTGGGAATCAAGGAAGGTCTATCTGATCCTTATGTGTTGTGTATGATGCTCTATTAGGTTCTGCAAGTCATAGAAGTGCTTTGCAAACCTTCTCCTTCAATTGACTGTTTGGATGCTCTATTCTGTGAAAATTGATGATCTTCTGATAGTGATAACTTTTTGGAAATAAATCCAAATCACTTGAAATCTAAATATGATGTAGATGGCACTATGTAGATACTAAGTCTTTCTCCACAAAATTTGATATGAAGATGCTGTAAAATGTGGTACAAAATGTTGAAACTACAAATGACTGAGCTGAACTGAAAATGAAAGAAAACAAAAGGATGCAAATATTTTTGGTTGATGCAAGATTTCTCTACAACATGGGATGCTCTTGCATCATTTTGACAACTAGGGTTTCTCCCCTTTTAGCATCTTTAGAATGCTCAGAATGTGCATCTTCACCTACATGTGCAACTTGTGCATTACCTTCAAGTCTTCTATTTGTCCTTGATGTTGGGGAGACTCATAGGTTTGATGTCCTTCTCCATATTAGAAGTAGTGTCCTCTAAAACCTCCTCTTCTAGGTCCTTGCCTAGGTCTTCCTCTTCCTCTACCTCTTTGTTTACCATTATTTTGGTCACAAGGGTAGTAGGCATTATCTACTTTTTGATTTTGACTGGTGTCTGCTTCTTCACTTTTCTTTTGATCTTAATTTCAGCCTCCAGCTGATCTTCCATTAGTCTGTTTGCCATGACTGCTGCTTCCTCTTTGCTTTTTTTCTAATCATTTATTCAGCTTCTCTTCCACCTTCAGGGCAAAATGGTACGCATCTTCTATGGTGTTCATTCTGACTAGGTTCAACTCCTATTAAATACTTGGCCTCAAACCATTAGTATAATGGGCTACCTTCTACCTTCTCCTTGTTGGCCTCTGCATGACATGTTCTAATAATAATCTTATAAAACTCTTCTGTATACTCTTTAATAGACTTCTTACCTTGCTTCAATCCTTGCAGCTTCTTCAACAACTCCAACTCATAGTCCACATGAATGAACTACTTATTTAGTTTGTCCACCATCTGATCCCATCTGGTAATCTTTCATTTTCCTCTTATATTTCTCTCTAATCGGACCTCCTTCCACCAAATACTGGCATGGCCCTTCAACTTCATTTTTGTATACTTGACCTGTTTTGGGTCCTCTGTGTATTCATACTCGAAATATTCCTCCATATCATTTATCCAATCAATAAGCTCTTCTAGATTCAGATCCCTAGAATAGGTAGAAACTTTAATCCTAGGCCTCTTTTCAATCTTTAAAATAGCCCTCAACAACCTTACTTGCGCAGTATCTCCTACAACATCTTGTTCTTCCTTGGATAGCTCTTCTTCTTCAGCTTCATCTTCTCTTTCTTCTCTTATTCTTGGCTCAAACCCTCTTCGTAGCTCCTCTTGCAATGCATCAATTTGCCTCTGTAGGGCTCTAAAAATCTTTTCTATCAAAGCATTTATCCCACCATGGTTTCTTTGTGGAGGCATTCTGATCTCTACAACAAACCCACAACCTCAGGTCCTAGTGCAAACTACCTCACAATTGGTGATCTATCTACACACTTAGGAACCCTTCTTCTAACACCACTTGAATAACACACAATAACATAGATTACACAGAAAATAGGAGTGCTCTTTTATTGAACTGAACAACACATTACAGCTTCCTTCCCCTGGATTTTGGAACCTTCTGCCTTCTATAGCTTCAAATCTTCTACGGTTTCTATTTTTCCTCCTTTTCCTGACTCACCACTTTTCCCCTTTCTCTACTGCCCAAAGGATTCCAAAAAATGGTCATAAATAGCTCTTTTTGGTGCCTTCCAGCCAAAATTTCAAAATTTGTAACTCCCTCCAAAAATAGGTCAACTTCTGGGAGCCATAAATTTTGATCCAGGTGTCCAATTGATGAACCATTTGATGCATTGGAAAGCTTGTGAAGTTCTCTATGTCCTTTTGAATCTTCTCTACCAATTCTGCCCATTTTTAAGGTCATATGGGGCCTCTAAGTGCCTCATATTTGACTTTGAAACTTTTTCAGGGGTTTTTAAAGAAATAGAAACTGTAATATCTTTCAACACACAAGTGATCTTTGGAAAATTCCTTTACCAAAAGTTATATTTTTCAATTCCTAAGCTTTGAGTAAAGTTTTTCTTCCATATGTGCTCAAATGCAAACTTTCTAAAAATAGCAATTTGTTATTTTTAGCAGGTTGGACAAATGGAAGGCTCTACATCATTAATCAAGCAATTGGGTATCCAAAAATACCAAAAATTGAAAAGAAGATAAAAAAAATCATCATATTTTTGGGTGATGCAAGATTGCCCTTACATCACTAGATGCTTGTGTATCAGTATCAGTCCCCATAGCCTACCTAACATAGCAATATCATGGTCTTCCATTTCATTATACTATATGGTATAGGGTTTCTTGTGACCTTGTTGGTTGTCATATCATAGTGCCCACCAAGCTTGTCTAATGCCTTGTGATGTATTGGGTCATCCTTTTTGTCTACTACACATGGGATACATCATCACCCTAGCTCTTTATACCTTGGTGCATAACATATCATACTATATCAAATAAGGTTGCTCAATCCAATGCAGCATGATGCATCATTCCACCCATCAATTTGCATATCCCCTCCTTCATCCTTCTCCATCCACCCCTCCATTCTAATCAATCTGCCCCCAAATCCTTTCATTATTTCTATCTAATCACTTATACTCCATCTCTCATATTCATCCACCTTTGATATCCAATATTTTATCCAAATTCCACTCTCATCTTTCTAATCTTGCTATCTTCATTTATTTTGAGAGCACACCTATGTTCTTCAAACTCACCTACCCTCTCAAGAGGGCATCATCATCCCTATCATCATTCCTCCTTGTCACTCTTCCTTTGAGTGGCTAGGGAATCATCATCCCTAATCTAATCATCTTCTTCCTAAATAAAAATCTCTTCATCCAACCAAGTGCTATGTTTTATTTTTCTTTGAAATGATGCTACTATCATAACACCATCTCAAAGAGGGGCAAAATGTAAACACCTAAAATTGTCTCATCAATATTTTAACCATAATTAGGATATCAATTGACTATTCCTTCCATAATTAAATGAATAAATTCATATTTATTTGAGTAATTATCTATTTTTCACCCAACATTATTATTTATTAATAAAATCACTATTCATGCACTATTCACTTGGCCCTCTTCCTAGCATTAATTAGATAAAATTCAATCCTTTATTTAATTAATCATCCTCTTCTATAGTCCAACCTTAGATAAATATATCCAAATATTTATTTATCCATGTCCCTCATCCTCATCCCAAGAATTAAATAAATATTTCTACTTATTTAATTCCCTATTTTGTCCACTTTTCATTAAGTTGGCTAAAACCAATTAGCCAACTAATTAAACACTTGCATATTCCTAAACCTTCATTATCTCAGTCAATCCTCTCACATCTCTCAAAAGTGTATAAAGGCATGGGTCTTTGTACAAAAGGCATGGCCTTCTTACATAAGGCATGGGCAAGTCCTTTGTACATCTCTCTAAAAGGTACCCTTGGCACCCTTTTGATCCTCACCACCCACTTCTTCCAAGGAGATTCTCCACCATTGATCTCTTCTCAATCCAAGGACTCCACTTGTGCACCAATCAAATCATGCCACTTGGAGGCTCCTAATGAACCCAATCCTCTCAACAACTCTCAACCCTCTATCAATCCATCTGAAAATCTATAAATTGAAGCTCACACAATCCTTTTTCAAGACTCCATGAAATGCAATGTTATGCTATTGGTTTGAGGAGAAATCACACATCAAATATCAATGAGCACATCCAAAGATCATAGGTTTGCATTTGAGGTCTTTATTTGATTTCATTTTATGGTATGCATTCTTATTTGCTCCAATTAGAGGTTGCATTTAATTGTGAATGAAATAGGTTAGCATAGTTTATCTTGTTCCTTTATGTTCACATTTAATGTATACATCTACCTCCAATCATTCTAATACATTTTACCTTATTTTATTTATTTCTACACACATGTTCCCACACATTCTATATTTAATACACCTACTATGTCTATATATTCATTCCTTACATGAACATTATAATTTGATTGTCCTCAGTCAATCACATGGTACGAGATCAATCCTACACCAAGTAGAACTAATCCCTAAAATTCAAAATATCAAATTGAAATTTTGTTATGTCCAACTTATTTCATTTTCACCACAAACTAACTTGGTACCTGGGGGATTTGCCTCTAAATCAGTAACTTATCGCATGCATGCATATTGGAGTATTTTAAATAACCAAAAGGTGAGCCAATATATTGCTTCCATATTAGGGGGAAAGGGGATAGTTTAATTAATGTGATATAGGTAGGTATTGGGGGTTGGGAAGCATGTGCAAAATGGGATGGGGGATTTATAAATGTAATTCTAAATCCTCTATGAATCACTTTTCATAGGTCAATAAGAAGAAATACCATTCACTATATTGGTCTTTCCAAGGTCATGAAGTTGTCCTTTTTCTACACCACATAGTTTTGTATTGTGTCAAAGCCTTATAATCTCAAAGGTGTTTTCTTAATCCAAAATCTAATGTACTTAATAAAGAAAAGAATAGTAATGTCAATGTCGTATAGGTTTAGTACAATCCTATCTCAGTTTCATAAACCTTATTACTAGACATATTTTGGTAATGTCATGACCCTACCTAGTAGAAATTACCAAGTATCTCTAAAACCCTTCCATTATAATTTAGATTAATATGTATACTATAATTGAGATATCTATTATTAGGGGGATTCATCTTAAAGTTGGTGTAGAAACTGCTTAGGGGTTGAGATATATAAGCACTTTTAAATCAAATCTTTCTACAAGATTCAACATATTTGACAAAGCTCATCTAGGTTTTCTATGTCAAGGATTTAATGTATGGGATGACAATTAAAATTGTTTTTGAGTGAAATGTATGTGCGGATAGTGCACATGGTTAATAGGGTAGGAGTAATAAGTGGATATAAAAATGTAACCAATCAAATAGGTACATAGGATACCTGTGAAAATAGAGAGGTATTTTAATTATACTAGTGTATGCAAAGGGGGTATGAAAAACATAAATATGAGGTGTAGAAATGAAATTAGTGGAATTTTTAAGTACCTTATGAATGCATGTGCTATGCAAATAATTTATTAAGTGAATCCCCTGAGACTTGGTACATATTTCATGTGATTATTTTGTATTTAAAGGCATTTATTTATCATCCTAAAACCATCTAGTAGTGATTTAACTCCTAAGACCATCTAAGAAGCATTCCTTATAGGAACACTTCAATTGGAGCATTAAAAGGATTCCATTTGCATCCTATTCCATGTTGTTTGCTAACATTTTCTAGATTGTAAAGCCAACCATTTTTGGGGGTTGACCTAGGAGAACTTGATGTTGTCAATCTGGTAGCCTCGTTAAGGAATTTCAAAATACCCCCAGCCCTTAGTGATCAACAAGGAGTTGAGATTAGACCAAACTAAAAAGAAGAAGTATAAAATTAGATCAAGTATGTGTGCTATAGGACAAATCTGTGTCTATAGGACTAACCTAGAGTTAGAGATTTGACTCAAAGACAATATCAATTCTATGCAAAATCTGAGACAAAGGGCATATTCAAATTGCATGTTTTTCTATACTAAAATATCAAAACTTGTACTACATCAAATTTATCTATCCAAATCTGTTTGAAAAATAAGTACCTTAATCCATTATATTCATTCCCTCGAAATAACATTAATTGTTCAATTATCATTCCCATAGTTAGCATTTGAATTTATGTAAATTAATTTCTATACAATCATATGGTTTTATTTAATTAACATAGACTAACATATTTTCATTTACAACACCTTGAGAGATACTACCTAACCACTACATGGTCACAAAGTTAACCTGTGCGACTACTGGACTCTCTCCCCTAATTATCTACATAAAATAGTTATGGGAATTAAGTGTTAGCTCCATTACCATTTTTAAGTCCTGAACAGGACAAGCACAACGGTTATTTACACGATTCTTGGAAGCTTTTCCTAATTGTTTCAGACCAGCGAAAAAGATTGCACGTTGCTTTCTCATGTCACGGCTTTTCCTCTTCTGGGCTGGACAATTAGTTTTCTATAGAAACTTTCTTTGTAATTTTCAAAAGCAACAATACTTATCAAACATAGATTTCTATTGTGCCGTCGGAAGTACTTGACTCTGAAAAACAAGGTTGAGAATCTGAGATCTATTTCTTGTATTAATAGAAAAGAAAGTAAGTAATTTTATTCCTACAGCATCTAGGCAGACTGAAAACTAAATCCTTCATTTAATTACAAAATAACAGATTCCAAATTCCAATAGTGATACTGACGGCTGAAATGATGCAGGGATATTCTAGATCTCCTTTGCATTTATCCCTTTAGTGTTTATGGAGATACCCATTAGAGAGAATTGCTATTAATAAACCAGTTCACTAAGTTATTTAAGGAGAAAAAACTAATGCTTTCACCTCATGTTGGTAGTGGATTCCAAATTTCCAAGTAATATTTTCTACATATGTAAACTTAAATTGTGCATAAATTATCATGACAATTGAGATCAGCACTGGTTTGAAGACATTTTGCAATGCACTTGCACAGTTAGTCACATTCATGAAGCACTGGTCTGATGAACATTGATACAGGTAGTCCCATTCATGGAGAACTCGAATGGTAGTTCATCATGCTTTCTAATTCTTGCTGATCTAATGTCTTGTTTATCAGCCAAGGGCTGTATCTTGGCTTGAAACTCTCTACTTCTTCATCAACTTTTATTCAATAAAATGATATGATGATAACTTGTTAAACTTTCTACCCAAAACATTTTTCAGCTATCATTGGCTGTATCTTGGCTTGAAACTCTCTACATCTTCATCAACTTTTATTCAATAAAAAGATATGATAATAACTTGTTAAACTTTCTACCCAAAACATTTTTCAGCTATCATTAGTTTGGAAGGCATTATGATTTTATGCATTTTACCTCTGCATTCTGTCCCTATTGGAGATGGTGTAAAATCTCTGAGCCTTACGAACATGTTGTTCACTTTTAAGCCCAATTAAACTAGTTAGCTTGATAGATGAACCCATAAGTTTATCTCCATCAAATTCATTCTGGAATTGTTATTGACCTATTATCTATGCATAAAACTGAAAAGAGACCAGAAGGAGTACCTGTACAGTCATTGATTTAAGTTTATGTCTCCTGTTAGCTCAAAACATTATTGAATTAACCCAGATGAAATTGCAGTATTCAAGGTCACTCAAACCAAAACAACTAATAAATAACCCCATACCATCACTACTACAGCATCAGGTAGTCTAGACATACCCAAATATCTGTTCATGAGGAAGTTTAGATTACTTGTGCTGCAGCAATCTTTTGTTTACAACAGACTATTGTGATAAATATGAGAATTCATTGAACTACTCAAGGAGGAGAACGAATTAAGAGATCTACCAGGCAAGGGGAAGCCTGTAATGGAATTGATCTGCATATTGTCAACCTCAGTATTGTTAGAAGCCAAGGATTGCAGAGATTCAACCTGGGCCTTGAGGAACTTGAGGTAGTTAACTGCTTCGTCAAGCATAGAAGCTGTATCCATTCTAGTTCCGCCTGGAACAAGCCTTTGAAGTATTCTGATCCTGTCACTGATCCTTTCCCTCCTCTGACGTGCTGCAACTGTCTGTGGATCGCTTGAAATCCTCAAATTTTTGCGCTTGGGCTTTTCTGAGACCTCTATGCCTACATCAACAGGCCTGAAAGTTGCAGACCTGTAAATCATTTCTCTCATGGTAGCAATGGCTTCTACATCAGGTTCTATTCCTGCAGGATTGACATGATCAAACACAAGGCATGAAGATGATGTGGAAAAATCATTACGATGCATTCTGAGCTGGGGATTATCTTTATAACTTGTGGTTTTGATTTTGGATTTGGGTTTGGGTTTGGATTTGGATTTGGGATTACACTTCACAGCCTTGGATTTCATGGCGATGGGTTCCGACGAGCCTTGGGAAGTGGACAGATAATCCTCAAAAATATTAATACTATTAATATGCCTTTCTAATGAAGAAGTCATAATACTGCTGGTACATTTTTGTGGTGGGCTTGAAGCACACAATACCATTGATTTTATATTCCCAATGGCATTTTGCTCTGTGGTACTGGTCAGTGACATTCCATCATCCACTTGTAAATAGGAAAGGGGTACACAGTCCAAGGATTCAAAGGAGGACTGCAGGTTGCTGAGCTGGTTCACATTATAACTGTAACTGAACTGTACCGAATCATTGCAGGAAGTAGAATCAGCTTGCTGCACACATGCAATAATATGATCCATGTCATTTTGATATATCTCAGGCTTGGACTGCATGATCTGAGTATCAGTAGCAGCAGAAGAAGAAGCTGGGATTTCTTGAGGTAGATCATAGCCCCAACCTGTTACAGATCTGGAGCTTGTAAGTACAATTTTATCCACCAAGCTGGGAATTAGCTGCCCTTGCATTTGCTGGACTTGATTAAGTGGGTGTTGAATAGCAATGGCGTTGGATTGTAGTAGAGTAGAACGAATATCAAATTGCTGCTGGATCCCCAGAATGCAACTCTCGTCAACATTCCCACCAGACAGCTCAGGAACAGATGACATTGGTAGAATAGATGATATATTACTCCACACCAACTCCTCCATAGATCAATGTAATTCTTCCAACTAATCAAGATATATACGCACTACATTCCTCACTGTTCTAAGTTCAGCTTCAGATCTGACTGACTATTCCTGATCATGGCAAACAGAAACACATTCTGAGTTAGGAGATTAGGTTGTAAAAATGCTTGCTAATGTGTATTGCCAATTGCCATCTAACCCAATATTTGAGACTAACGCTACCGTGCAATCTTTCATACTTCTCTTACAAATGCATTCAATAAAAAAATTGCTTTCACTAGCACAAAATTAATTTTATGTACAGCATACCTGGCTGTCAAACAAAGACAGGATTATATGTCCCAAATTCATGGGAAAAAGGTCAAAAAGTTGCCTGCATATGCCACTCATCTCAAATTGGAGTAGCTGAATCGCCTAGGCTTAATCATTTATGGTTGAAACAAAACTTGAGTAGACCTCTTGCTCACGTCACTCCAAATTAGTATTCCTACTACAGACAACACCACCGACGCTCAATTAACGAGTCTGTCAAAGATCAAAATTCTCTGTAGAGAGAGAAGTGAACGGAGAAATCATGACTTTGTTTCATAGTATTCACCGAGAACACTGCTTCTTCTGTTCATGATTAGACATGACCAGGACAAAACAAGAACACCCAACAGCTTTAACTAAAAGCCTGGTTCTCAACATGACATGCAATTCTCATGAGGGTCCACTATCAACAACGCTTGCAGCTACACTACTGTTTGTTGGACTTTAATGTCTTGCAGCTACACTACTGTTTGTTGGACTTTAATGTTTTATCTCTTGTAAAAGGATTTGGGCTCTTTCAAAATCCCTGCTTACCTTTATCGAAAACAATGCTTGCAGCTACACAGGCCAGTGCAGTGTAGCCACAGGCTTTGTAATCCAAACACCTAAAGTGCTGTGTTTAAAATTTAAATCTCTTAATTATCTCACACAAAATAAAAATCTTACTGGACTTCTTAAAATTTTTAGTGATACATGATTTTCTCACAATCAGTGAGCATACTAATTGTAGGTTTCAACAGTTATCATTGTTAGCTGCAGGGATATTGAAAACACCATCACTGATTCACTGACATTGAAACAAATATGTGTACAAATATATATACCTGTAAGGAAAATTATATTCTTTCCTTACATCTTTTATACAATGCCAGCTAAACTAAATGCAACTTACCAAGAAAAATTATAATAAACTAAACTCCATCTGTTGCAAAATTTATGTTCGAGTATATACTAATATTTCCATGGACCTCTGAAACCACATGCTCACCATAATTATTAAAAACAAAATGAGCTCCAATTGGTTGTCTGTTGCTCATGTCTTTCTTCAAACCCATTGATTGTTTGTGGTATTCTTATCGATATTTCTACTGCAACAATCTCATTTGTTCCTCCTCTCCTGCTTCTGACTTGTATCTGTCTTGCTTTACATGTTTGCAAATTGCTATTAAATAAATTATGGTATAAGTTTGCTTGGCACCAAGTGTTGTGCCAGTAACGTGCTATTGTTTAAAATCTTTGTCTCTTTAATTTCATAGACTAATTAAGAGCCTATTTTCAAAGCTAAAATTGCTAGCACCATTGCCACACAAAAAAAGCTGAATTTGTGCTATATTTCGGCAGTGGAAGTTCTACTTTCAAGCGTAGTACATTGGGTCACATCCAGAGTTCGTTTTGTTGGGGGGACAGATGCTAGTGGGAGGAATCTCCCCCCATTGCCGACTAGGTAGGTATTGGCCATATGGATAATTGCCGACTTTAATCAAGCTATTGGATTCACATGAAAACGAAATAAAGGGTGGTTTAATGATTTTGGAATCCATCATGATAGTTTACTTATTCTAGAATGGGTCCTCACCAAAACTCACTCACGAGAATTCTAATGGTTGGATGTCAGTAGTGAGTGATCCCATTACATTTGACACCATAAAGGTAAAGGTAAATTTAAGTCCTTCAGACCCATTTTATGGAGCATTATTTTGTTATCAAACCTTACAGAAAAAAATTTTGGCCATCAAAAATGTCAAGTCATAAGCATTTCCCATAACTATGGGTCTAGCATAAATGTACATCTCCTTTTTAAACTTTTAAAATAAAGTATGGAAAAAGAATACAAAAAATGTTGAACAATGAAGAAAGTATGTAAATATGCAAAACAATTACTCACTAGTGTCGAACATGGACATGCATACAAAATGCTGAAAAGTAAATCATGATTACACATTAATGATCTATCAAACTATAATTATATTATTGAGTTGTTTGGGATATCAATGAGATTCATCACAATATAGTTTTTATAAAACTTTTCTAAAAACTAACTTCCCAAACTACCTCCAGGAAACTAACTACACTAACACCAATTTATTTAATTACTAACACCACAAAGTCACTAAGGTGACTTTATTACAAAATGTAAACCTTATATTCCAACACCCTCTCTTAAGTTTTATAGTATAAAGAAAACAAAACACACAACAAAGCATGCTGATTGAAAATTCAAATACATATTTTTTAGAAGCTTATCTTTGAAAAATAATTCTTGGACCAAGTAGAACTCCATCAAGCTACCTTATGTTATGTCAAAAATGAGATCTAGCCTAGTTGATGTATTAGTCTAGGTCAATCTTTCTCCACAAATATACATTGGAACACGAACCGACGAAGACTTTGTGCTTGGCTATTGTCCTCAAGGGAGAGCCAAGTTGTCCAGGCTTTGTTCCTTTGTTGCAAAGATGAAATATTGATAACTAATGGATTGATTAAACTAAACAATGTGAAGACCTAATTGATTAACTGAGAAAAAGTACAAACAATAGTTACAAATTCCAGAAATCAAACAGAGAATAGGAATGAGTAGACATGATGGAACTTGGCACCGGAAGTAGGGGCTTACTACCCAAGACAGTAGCGCGTCACACTGTAGTCCTTAGGCCTTTGTCTGATGATGTTCATACCTGTTCCTTTCATCTTATTGTTGCTCTTTGATGCCTGAAATCACCTATTGCGAAATACACACATACAAAAGGGGGAAAAGTGTTTGTGTCTATATAAGAGTTTGCCTCAATCAAACCCCCATTTCGGTATTCCTACCTCATGAATAGTCAGATCGATAACAACAAATAGTGTCTTCTTAGAATCTTAAGTGTGTTTAAGATTGTCGTGAGCAGTGATAAACAAATCAAATCAAAACCTTACTCAAGTGTGTTAGAGTGGATTTCTATATGTCTCAATCAATATGATGTGATATTCAACTAAAGAAAAGTGTTTGTACTCGAGGAGAACACAACTTCACCTCAATGAAGTTGAATGACTAAAGCTTGATGGTGAAGACAAGCTCGAACCATACCAAATCACGATGAAGAGGTACAAGCTGATCATTAGCCAATGATCCCAGCCATTCTATGACAAACATGAAGCTTCAATCAATAGTAACAAATGAGAAAATAGCTATAAAATTGTGTCCTCAATTTGAGCAAAGATTTTTCAAAGTGTGGAGAAAAATGATCATTTTAGTAGAGCTTCACTATAGAATTCACATCATGTATCACAATGACAAAACCACTATCTTAAATAGGGAACCATAGGAAGGATTTAGGGTAGAGGCCGACATGCATTTTGAATTTAGGATTTGTTTTAGCATGCTTATGAATGTCGAAATCGAGGTTGCATCATCCAAGGCAAAAATAGACCTTAAGAGTGTATTGTCATTCTGAAATGAACAGACAGGATGCTAGTGTGGGGCGCTGGTGTCATGGCAGAATCAACCCATAAAGTGTCTGTTGATTTGGGACTTCACTAAGACCTAGACATCATTCACGGTTTCGGCATGTGATCATCAGTAAGGGTTTAGGTAGCATAAAATATATCTCTTGAGTTGAGGGTAAGGCCAAGGCTGAAAATGATCCTAAAATGGACTAGGGGAGTGGACACTAAAGAGAGTGCCAATAAAACATGAAATTGTGCTTGCACCATCAAGGAGCACAATTTACTATGTTACATTTAGCCCCCACTTTAGCATGCGTATAACACTATGTGCATATGCAAGCTAAAGTACTAGAAAGCAAATATTGAAAGCACATAAAGGATACTCAAAAGAATATTGTAGAGGACATAGAGCATTTCTAAGTGAGATAATGGAGCCCCCAATCTTGGAACCTACAAAACCACATTGTTAGGGACAACATCCTATAAAACCACTTTGTTAGAAAAAGATAAATCATCCTGTAGACGAAAAGATGTAGTAGTCCAAAAAATTTCTAAGGAGAATAAGATAAGAATTGGATCCAGAGCAAAATTCACGGTTAGATATATGCCCCCTATTTTTTCTTGCTTCTATGGATGTAGAAATAGGGTGGTGATCTTTCCACTATGAGTTTCTCAAAAAGTTGATGAGTATACCTTTGGTAGGGTCATTTAGTAAAATAATGTCAGGACAAAAAGCATATGAGGGGAAAGAGGGTGGAACCAAGATTTCAACACAACAAATGACATGAAAATCAGATTTCCTAGGCCCAAGTTATGAATGGTTGAATTAAAAGTGCTCAAGTAGAAGGGTGAAAATTTTAAATTTTTACTATAAATAGTAAGTAGATTTTCACTTTTTACCATTCATTTGACTTTTCCACTTTCAAAGAATTTAGATGATTTTGAGCGATTACGAGAGTGAGGATGCCACACTGACAGCCATACCAACCACCTAGGCTAGACGCACTAAGGGATCACATAGCATAGGGCCTAGAGGCATGCAAGGTAAGTCTAAAATTTGAATTTCATGTTTAATTTTTGTCATTTTTTAATCATTTTTTATGCCAAAATGGACTTTGTGGAGTGCTAGCATCCACCCTGGGCACTAGAGTCTAACCTAGGTACTAGGGTCCCATAGGGGTGCTAGCGTCTAGCAAGGGTGCTAGTGTCTTGTAGGGGTGCTCATGCCCTTGGGATTTTTGTTGAAATTTAAAAATTTGGACTTGTTTTTTATTTACTGATGGTGTGAAAGTAATATAATTCATATTGATGTGATTATAGGTGCCCCCAGAGATGTGAGAGTATGCAGGTGAACATTTGTATGCATTGTTGCGTAGTCATGTGGGGATGATTACTACCACAAAGGTGAGACAACTCAGAGACATGGGACTATGGCACTGGTTACATACATGACATGCCCACTGTGAGATATCATTATCTAATACTGATGGCACTCATGGAGCATTGGGATGAAGACACCTCCACCTTCTATCTTTTGATGGAAGAGATGATGATCACATTAGAGGATGTGTATTGTATCCTTTGAGACTACCTATGTGAGGTGAGGCCATGAGGATCAATGAGCACCGACTGGCAGACTATGTCTAGGTGAGCTAGATGTCTCATCTTAGGCATACTGTGTTGGCAACATAAGCAAGTTGATGAAGATATTGATGTGCTTGACAGTGTGTGGTATTGTCATTGATGGCAACAAAGTGTAGAGACACAGTTATGTTGGTCCAAAGAATGATATGGAACATAATACATCTAAGTGTTGATCCCTAAGTGTTGATCTGGAGAATTTGCTAAGTGTGATGTGGAAGAGAACAACAAAGAATAAAGATGCAACCATGTTGGTCCAGAGAAGACCAATGCACCAATTAGTCTGCAAATTTGTCTAAGTCCTAGTGTATTGTCTTCAATGTTCAGGGAACTAGCTTCTTTGTCTGCATTCCTTCTCTATGAAGAATCTTGTTGTGCGGTTGTAAGGTATTGTTGGTGCATAGTAAAGGAGTCTAAATCCAAAGTTTCAGGTCTTGAAGCCCTCCAGAGTGAAAGATAGAGTTGACAGAGTATCAGACTCTGTAATGATAGTGTAATGATAGTACCAGTGGCATATTGCAATGCTCTGCATTCCACTGCATATGAATATTTTGCTATGCAGATTTGATGAAGGGGGTAAATCATAAAACACACAACAATAGAAATTGCACATGGAAAATAGAACTTTCTTTTATTGATTTGGACAACTTATTACATTACAGAAGCTCAAATACAATTAGAGGAATCAACCCTCCATCAGCTGCAACACATTACAGCTTCCTATCACAAGACTCTGGAATCA
This sequence comes from Cunninghamia lanceolata, assembly GCA_027924645.1. Classification (NCBI taxonomy): domain Eukaryota; kingdom Viridiplantae; phylum Streptophyta; class Pinopsida; order Cupressales; family Cupressaceae; genus Cunninghamia; species Cunninghamia lanceolata. The sequence goes on from BSBN01000550.1 coordinate 1,730,680, forward strand.
TCTGCCTTTTGTATCCCCAAATCAGCTAGGGTTTCTGTTTTCCCACCTATTCTTGACTCTACACTTTCCCCCTTAATGCCCTACTACCCAAGGTTCCCAAAATAGTCATAAATAGCACTTCTTGGTGGCCTCCAACTAAATTTCAAAATTTGCAACTCCCTCCAAAAGTAGGTCAACTTCCGGGAAGCATAACTTTTGATCCGGGTGTTCGATTAACAAATCATTTTAAGTGCTAGGAAGCTCATGATGTGAACTATCATGCCAAAAATATGTAAACGGATTTCTGTCAACTTTTTAGGATGTTATGGGATGTTTTAGTGCCTCATATCTCATTTCAAAAAATTTTAGGGGCTTTTTAGAAAATAAAAACTTTAATATCTTTCAACTCACAAATGATCTTTGCCTGATTCCTTTGCCAAAGGTCTTATATTTCAGTTATGAATCTTTTTATAACTTTTTTCTTTAATCTGTGCCCAAATGCAAACTTTCCTAAAATGGCATTTAAACTTTCCAAAATAGGCAGGTTGCTATTTTTAGCAGTTTGAAAAAAATTGAAAGTCCTACATCATTATTCAGGAGATTATGGAACCACAAACACTAATTATGGAAAGAAATGAAAACAACTGCAATGATTTTGAATTAACTTCTTTTTAGGTGATGCAAGATTGCCCTTCCACCACTAGATGCTCCTACATCAAGATTTTAGGATAAGTTTATGGATGTCAATAGTGTGTAGTCTCCAAGTGGTAAGCATTTTTATGGTCTGCATGTTGTGTTGTGAGCAAACCATCAGTTCATGTTGTTACTTCACAATTGAGCTGACCTAAAGATGTTGAGGTTGTTTAGAGTTAATTCATGTATGGAACTGTAATGAAACAACTTGCACAATATCTGAATATAATAGTAAATATGCTGAAAATACTTGATAATAATATTCCACTTCGAGGGGGCAACCTCCTAATCCACTTCGAGGGGGATACCTCCAACAGTCTTCAATGAGAACACAATACTGAATATGATATGAAATGAGACTCACTACCTCCTATATATACCTATTTATGCCTAGGATATCACCTAGGCCGACTTAGATAGACCTATAGAAGCCTTAGGCTGACCTAAACAACTAAATAACAATATAATAATGATAATATGACTTAATTAGGAGTTAAGATAGCCACAAGCCGACTATTCATAACCCTATGTACACCAATATTAAGGGCGTAGCATGCCCCCCCTCTTCAAAGAAGCATTGTCCTCAATGCTAACCAAGTGTGGATTCTTTTGAATGAACTCCTCATCCTCCCATGTGGCCTCTTCAACTAGTAAATTCTTCCATTGGATGAGATACTGAGTGAGGGTTCTATTCCTCAACTTCTTTGTGCGAGTTTGAAGAATGCCCTCTGGTTCCAAAATTATTCTTCCTTCTTCATCGAGTTCGGGTAGTACTGTTTGAGTAGGAATATTCTGCCCAATTACCTTCTTCAAATAAGAAATATGAAAAACTGGATGTATCTTTGTTGTTGGTGGCAACTCTAGCTTGTAGGCAACACTACCAATCTTTTGCATGATTTGGTATGGCCCATAATATCTTGGAGACAACTTATTATTCTTTTTGTGTTGCTTCATTGAGATTTGTTTATAAGGCTGCAATCTCAAGAAGACCCAATCCCCAACTTCAAAATTTCTTTCACTACGATGTTGGTCCGCCTGTTGTTTCATTCAATTTTGTGCCATAGCTAAATTCTCCTTGAGTCCTGAAAGTACCTGTTGTTGATGATGCAAGTGGTCCTCTACTACCTGAACTCTTGGTGACACCTTTAATGATGATGTGATGGAAGGAGGATGATATCCATAAAGTGCCAAAAATGGAGACATTTTTGATGAGCTATGAAAAGAAGTGTTATACCACCATTCTACCAGTGGTAGCCAATCTACCCATTGAGATTGCTTTTCTGAAGTGAAACAATGTAGATATCCTTCCAAACATTTATTAACAACCTCAGTTTGCCCATCTGATTGAGGATGGTATGAAGAACTATGAGCCAATTGAGTACCCAAACATGAGAATAAATCTTTCCAAAAGTGACTAGTAAAGATAGGATCACGATCACTGACAATAACCTTAGGTGTACCATGTAGCTTTTGGATATTCTCCAAGAAAACTTTTGCCACTGCACTTGCTATAAAAGGATGTGATAATGCAATGAAATGTGCATATTTAGTGAGGCGATCAACTACTACCATGATGACATTATGACCTTTAGATTTGGGAAGCCCTATGATGAAGTCCATGGATACCTCTTCCCAATGTTGGCTAGGAATAGATAAGGGCTGCAAGAGACCTGGTGTCTTAATTGTCTCCCCCTTATTTCTTTGACAAACCAAACATTCAGCCACAAATTTTTGAACATCACCTTTTAACCCTTCCCAAAAAAAATCTTGCTTGACCCGATGATATGTCTCCAAAAATCCTGAATGACCACCAACTGGGGACTCATGTAGCTCTGTGAGAATCTTGTGTTTAAGAGTGGAATTCTTGCAGAGATACAAATGCTCTTTATACCAAAGAATATCTCCCTTCAAACAAAACTTATCTGAACTACTAGGATCACTTTTTAATTGTTGGATGAGATTACTTTTTGCAACATCATTTTGCCATTCTGCTTTGGCTTCTTCCACCCAATTTGCTTGTAATATTGAAAGGGCACACAATAAGGCTTCATCTTTCTCATCCTTCCTAGAAAGTGCATCAGCCACAATATTTTCCTTCCCTTTCTTATATACAATCTCAAAGTCATATCCCAACATCTTAGTGACCCATTTTTGTTGTTCTTTAGAGGATAGTCTTTGTTCCAAAAAATATTTTAGGCTATCATAATCTGTCTTAACCTTGAAGTGTCGACCCATTAAATAAGGCCTCCATTGTTTAACTGCGTGAAGGATTGCTAGCATTTCCTTCTCATAAATAGGTTTGAGCTGATTTTTACCCTTTAATTGACGACTCTCAAAAGCAATTGGTCGACCTTCTTGCATGAGAACTGCTCCTATCCCATTTCCAGAAGCATCACATTCCACAATGAATTCCTTGGTGAAGTCCGGAGTGGCAAGCACTGGAGTTGTACACATAGCCTCCTTCAATTGCTCAAATGCTACATTAGCAGACTCATTCCAATGAAAAGAATCCTTCTTCAAGAGAGTGGTGAGGGGTGCTGCTATACGACCATAATTCTTCACAAATCTTCTATAGTACCCTGTCAATCCCAAGAAACCCCTCAGTTTCTTAATGGTTTTTGGAATAGGCCATTCCATGATAGCCTTAATTTTGTTAGGGTCCACCTTTACTCCTTCATGTGAAACTATGTGTCCCAAATACTCCACCTCCTTAAGACCAAAAGCACACTTGGATGGCTTAGCATAGAGTTGATGATCTTTGAGTAATTGTAATGCTTGATCTACATGCTGCAAATGTTCTTCCCAAGTCTTGCTATAAATCAATATATCATCAAAGAACACTAACACAAACTTTCTCAAGAACTTCTTAAAAATGGAATTCATCAAACTTTGGAATGTAGATGGTGCATTGGTAAGGCCGAATGGCATCACCAAAAATTCATAATGACCCTCATGAGTTCAGAATGTTGTCTTACAAATATCTTCCTCCTTAATCCGAATTTGGTGATAGCCAGATCTAAGATCTAACTTGGTAAAATACATAGCTCCATTCAATTCATCTAGCAAATCATCAATGACTGGAATAGGAAACTTATCTTTAATGGTGTACATGTTGAGCACTCTATAATCTGGACACATGCGCCACGTTTCATCCTTCTTACGCACCATCACCACATGTGAGGAGTAAGCACTTTGGCTATGCCTGATAATTCCTGCCTCTAGCATCTCCTCAACAATTTTTTCTATCTCACTTTTTTGTATGTGTGGGTACCTATAAGGCCTGATGTTTGGTGGTTGGCTCCCTGGAACTAGTTGTATGGCATGGTCATGATCCCTCTTAGGGGGAAGTCCTTTAGGCATATCTCCAAGAACCACTGAGTGACGATCAATTATTGCTTGTAAATAAGGATGAGTAGGAGCATTAGATTGAGAGACTTCTAATGAACATAGCTGGGCCACAAATCCATCTGCTCCTTTCTTAAGCAACTTTTGCATTTGATGAGAGCTTACCATCTGTGGGGATTTTGCCTTCAACCCCCTTAGCTCCACTACCTTTCCTTCTGATTGAAATCTCATGAATAGTTCTTGGAAGTTCATCTCAATTGTTCCCAATGTAGTAAGCCATTGTACTCCCAAAACAATATCTGCTGCACCCATGGATATTGCATACATTGGGGTATCAAGTTGATAATCTCCCATGGATAATTTAATGCTATGACACTTCCCCGAACAACTAACTGTACCCCCATCTGCAATCAAAACCTGAAACTCTGGGGCTAGATATATAAAACAATTTAGACGAGTTGCCAACTTTTTGTTGATGAAATTATGAGTACTACCTGAGTCGATCAACACTGTTACTTTCTGCTTCTTTAAGAAACCCACTACCTTGAGAATTTGTGGTGCACTGAAACCTGAGAGTGCATGACAAGAAATGATTGGCTGAGAATCATGTGATTCCTCACTTGACTCCCTATCCTCCTCTAATATGGGTTCCTCCTCTTCTTCCTCACTTGGACCTTCAATATAGAACAATTTCTTTTCACTACATTTATGTCCTCGACTGTATTTGCTATCACAATTGAAACACAACCCTTTTGCTCTTTTCTCCTCAATTTGCTGTGGAGTCAACCTAGTAGGTTGAGGAAGAGGTGTTGAATATCCTTTCTCTCTTGTCATATTAGCCCCTTGCTTTCTAGGAGTCAAATATTTCTCCTCTACCCTGTGTGCCAAGATAAAAGACTCATTTACTGAGCTAGTACTAAACATACGTACCTCATGTTGAATGTAATCCTTGAGACCACCCAAGAATAAATCATTCAAGTTCTCCTCTGTAATTGTATCCACTCTTAATGATAGATTTTGGAATTTTTGAATATAATCCTTAACTGATCCTGTTTGTTGAAGTTTAGCAAGCTGGCTGAAGAAGTTGTCTGTCACACTATTGCTATATTGTGCTTGGAGTTCTTCTGTAAAAATTGACCATGAGACGGTGAGACCCTTTTTTCTCTGATGAGTACAAAGCCAATGATACCAAATGAATTGATCTGGTTCTAGATATAGGGAAGCCATCATGACCTTTTGTCCATATGGGATTTGATGTACTTCAAAAAAATTCTCCATTTGGTTAATCCATGTTAGAGGATCCTTACCATCGAACTTGCGCATATCCACCTTAGGAAAGAAATTCCTAGATCCCATAGGAGTATTAAAATTTGTGTCATTATTAGCCGACTTGAAGGTTTCACCTTGGTTGCTTGAGAACTCCTTTCTTGGTTCATTCATATAGGTGCTGAACATGCTTCGTAGATCTGATATATCTCCTCTTAGGTCACACATATCCCTCTTAATTGAGGACACATCTTCTTTGACCTTACTCATTTCCTCATTGGGATTACTATCCTCTATTATTTCCTCATCCTTATCAGAGGATTTCCCCAGTGTGGCAGCATTCTTTTTGCCTCTTGTTGCAGGCCCCGTCATGATGGAAACCAATATTTTTGAAATAAATCACACAAATGAAATGTAAATTTTCTAAAATTTTTACTATAACTTACTAAGGCCAAGATACCACTTACCCAGAAAAAAATCCAAAAACTTAGCAAATTTACTGCCTTGAGAGCGAATTTGTTGGAAACCCTAATTTTGCAATAACTCACTTATTTTTGCTTCAAATCCTCTAAAATCTGGATTGTATCTTTTTTAATATGGTCTTCAAAAACCCTTTAAAAATATTTAAACAATTCGCTAAAATTTGAAAGTTATGCTCTTTCCAAAATCGCCTCCAATGTTGAGAAAAAATCTTGCCTCTACGGTGCCAAGATCATGCTCTGATACCACTTGTAATGAAACAACTTGCACAATATCTGAATATAATAGTAAATATATTGAAAATACTTGATAATAATATGCCACTTCGAGGGGGCAACCTCCTAATCCACTTCGAGGGGGATACCTCCAACAGTCTTCAATGAGAACACAATACTGAATATGATATGAAATGAGACTCACTACCTCCTATATATACCTATTTATGCCTAGGATATCACCCAGGCCGACTTAGATAGACCTATAGAAGCCTTAGGCCGATCTAAACAACTAAATAACAATATAATAATGATAATATGACTTAATTAGGAGTTAAGATAGCCACAAGCTGACTATTCATAACCCTATGTACACCAATATTAAGGGCGTAGCAGGAACAATGTTATGGGAGTAAATATGGATTATTCTGACCTATCTAAATGAGCGACATGCTTTGGTTCTCTCTAGAAATCATATAGGATGAAGTTTTGGGCCGACAAGACAAGAAATCACACGATACATCTATCATGCTAACTTTTTTGATGTTTTTCTTGACTACGGTATATAAACAAGGTTGAATTCTTGTGGGTGAGTGTGTGGTGTGTGACAGAGTAAAGTATGTGTGGGTGTGAGTGAAATCTAATGCAAAGAAGGATAAGATAAGTTTTTGGTGAAGATGAATTGTGTTAAGTCAGTATTCTAATCTTTAGTGGAACTGTATCTCCAGCATGAGTCACATTCATTACTAACAGTACATACTTGGCAGTGAGCCACCCCTTCTTCTATCTCTTTCTATTCAAGACAGTGAGTCCTTTGGTAGTAAGCCACCTATAGTGAGCATTCTCTTTCATGGATAGTGAGTAATTTTAGCTGCGAGCCTAATTGTAATCATTATTGTCATTCATATATTTGTGTGTGTGTGTGAGCTAATCCTCACCGTGGTTTTTTCCTTTTTGGGTTTTCCATGTAAAAATCTGGTGTTCATGTGTTATGTATTGTGATGGTTGATTTCATACTTTCCTTCCTTACTACAAATTAAATATGCTATGTGGAATGAATGTTTAAATGCTTAAGTGGTTTACACTTTCTAGTGTTGCAAATATGTGCCTAATCGGTGTTGTCATTGATGTCAACATATTTTTGTTGCCATTGGTGTCAATTGTATCCTATCTTGTTGCCTGACTAGAAGACTAAAATGTTGAGGATATTGAGAAAATTAATGAAGATCAATGGATGCGGATCATACGGCAGTCTAGAGGATTGTGTGAAGTAGCTCCAGTCAAGATTTGAGAGGTCTACATGAAGATTTGAAGAAACTATGACCATCTAAGTAGATCCAGTTTTGCAGTATTCAGAAGAGATAGAGTGACAAGGAAGTGGTCTGGATCATTTCAGATATGTCAAATAATGATCTATGGATCTAGAGGGATGTTTGGGAAGTCAATGTGTATCATCCATTCAAGTCATTCATGGTTTGGAGGTTCGCAAGTAATCTTTCTAATATGACAGTCATGGCAGTCAGTGTTCTTGAGGTTCCGGATGAAGATGCAAGTGATTCTGATGATTTGAAGGAGTGCAGATGTTTTTGTTGAATTTATTGTGCTTGTGGAGGTCCCTAGATCATGTGACTACTATGTTGAAGGTTCGAATTAAAGTTTGAGCTTGTTGATGAAGATTTCCTTCTTGGTATTGTTGTTCTTCCCAGTCTTGGCCAACAGAATGATTCAAGCGTGTTGTGGATGTTCCAAAAGCAATTCTCTAGAGCATGGTGTGTTTTTGAAAGAAGATTCAAGTCTTAGCAATGTTTGGTTGATAGCTTAGTGATTCACATTAAGTAAGAAGTTGGGTGTGCCGACCTTGATGTTTATTTCAAGGTTGATGAAGCATATAAAGGAGTGTAGTTGAGTCATGGAAAATCATCCTTGAGCAAAAATATTAGTCCGAAGCAAAGCAGAGAAGAGAAGGAGCAGAAGAACAAAAGCAGAGTAGAGTTAAGAGTTAGTGAAGAAGAGTTTGGAGGTAGAGTTGAAGTTTATGAGCATTCAATGAAACTAAACCAGGCATGAAGTAAATGTTATTTCTCAGTTAATTCTTTATGTGTTAAACTTAAATTTGTTGTAGGTAGTGAGCCTCTCTTTTGAGAAGTGAGCTTTGGGTAGTGAGCTCGAAGGTAAGTGCCTTCTCATTCCTTTTAAGTACTTTTAACAAGGTACGAATCTTGTGGGCTAACACCCACTGTGGTTTTTCCCTTAACTGAGTTTCCACGTCAAAAATCTTGGTGTCAAATGTGTTGATTATGTTTCTACTTATGTGATGTTGTTTCATGCTTTAATGAACTTACATCATTAATCAATTTAAAAATTATGAAAGAAGATTAAAAAGAAGAAAAGGTTGAATTTTGGGACAACTGATTCACCCCCCCTCTCAGTTGTCCAGTCTATTTCGAACAATTGGTATCAGAGCCATTTCCTCTAAAAGAAGTTTGACCGCTTGAGAAGATCCAAGATGTAAACCTATAAGAAGGACAATCTGAGATTTGATGGAACAAATTACTCTATTTGGAAGGATCACATGGAGTGCCATTTGCAATGCATGGGTAGTGCTTATTGGGTGATAACTAAGGATGAGTATATTACTTTGGAGAATCCTTCAATTCCAGATGAAATAAAAAATGTTGAAAACAACCTTCGAGCTAAAGAAGCCTTGTTAAGTGCCCTTACTGATTCAGAAATGACGAATGTCTTTGGACTAAAAAATGCTCATCAAATCTGGAAGAAGTTGGAGAACCTTTATGAAGGTGATGAATATGTCAAATGTGCCAAGCTACAAAGTCTGAGAGGAAAATTTGAAAATCTAAGGATGAGTGAAGATGAAAACATCACAATCTACATGTAAAGGATAAATAAACTTTTGTCGTATCAGGTGTGCTAGTGGAACTTTGGATGAATCAGAGATTATGGCAAAATTGCTCAAATCTTTACCTAATTCATACAAACATAAAGTTGCTTCTATAGAGGAGATCAGGACTGTCTCAAAAGTTACAAGAGATCAGCTAGTTGGCAAAATTTCAGCTTTTGAATTAAGTGAGTTTGGTGATTCTCTTCCTAAGTCTAAATCTGCATTCAAAGCTATTGTTCATGGGAAGCAAAGATATGATTCGGGTGAAAGCTCTTCAGGTAGATCAAATAGATTTGCTAAGGCAAGGAAGGATCTTGAAGATGATGAAATTGAGTCTATAGAACTTGAAGCTCTTATTGCTAGAAGAATGTTAGGAGGAACCGGTAAGTATGTAGGGAAGTTCCCATTCAAATGTTTTGCTTGTAATAAGATCGATCATTTTGCCTCAAGATGTTCAGAGAAATTTTCAAAGCCAAACTCTAACAGATATAAAAATTAGAAGAATTGTTACTATGTTTAAGAAGCCAGAGAAGGAGTCACAGATGATGAATCTGATCATGGAGAAAATGAGTGGGTGTTCATTGCTATCAAAGAAGAAAATCCAATGTCTACTGAATCTACTAGCTGTACAAATGTGGAAAGTGCCTTGGCTACTCAAGTTGTCGATGAATGGGTGATTGATAGTAGATGTTCTCATCATATGACTGGAAATAAAAGTAAGTTTGTAAGCTTTGAAAAATATGAAGGTGGATTTGTGAAATTTGGAGACAACTCAGCTGGTAGAATCTGTGGTAGAGGATCCATCTCTTTTGATGGTAAGAATAACACTAATGATGTTCTGTATGTGGAAGGACTGAAGTATAATCTTCTCAGTGTTGGACAATTGGTTGAAAAGGGTTATTATCTCAGATTCAAGGATGGGAAATGCAGAATCTTGGAAAGCTCCAGAACTAAAATTACATTTGGTACTCAGACTAGAGGTAACATCTTTCATTTAAGTAGTTCTGGTAAAAGTTGCTTGATTGCTCATGTGGATCAGAGTTGGCTCTAGCATAGGAGAATGTGTCATGTGAATTTTGATAACATTGTTAAGATAAGTTCCACTCAGGTTGTAAGAGATCTTCCAATACTTGTGAAACCTACTTATAGCATGTGTAGAGAATGTCAATTGGGTAAACAAAATAGAATTTCATTCAAAAGAAAAGAATAGTCATCAAGTGGATTGTTGGAACTTGTGCATACTAATCTTTGTGGTCCTGCAAGAATTAGAAGTATACAAGGAGACAGATATTTCATGTTGCTGATTGATGATTACTCCCAGATGATGTGGGTAACCTTCTTGAAAGAAAAATTAGAAGCTCTTGACAAATTCAAAGTGTTCAAGGTCATGGTGGAGAATGAGATTGGTGTGAAGATAAAGTGTCTAAGATCTGACAGAGGTGGATAATTTACCTCTGGTGAGTTTGATTCATTTTGTGAGAAGCAAGGAATAAAAAGATAGTTATTTGCTCCTAGAAATCCTTAGCAAAATGGAGTTGTGGAAAGAAAGAATTGGACCATTCAAGAAGCTGCTAGGACCATGATGATGGAAGCAAATGTTCCACAAGTCTATTGGAGAGAAGCTATGAGTACTGCTTTCTACACTCTTAACCAAGTGCAAATCAAAGGTAACTCTGGTAAGACCCCTTATGAACTATGGTTTGATCATGCTCCTACAGTAAAGTACTTCAGATTTTTTGGTAGTAAGTGCTATATCAAAAGAGATGAGGATCTAGGCAAGTTTGAAGCAAGAAGTGATGAAGGGATATTTCTGGGTTACTCTACTCAAAGCAAGGCATACTTGTGCTTTAACAAAAGATTGAAAAAGATTGTTGAAAGTGCAAATGCTAGAGTTGATGAGAGCAAAGAAAGACATTCCAGGTCCTGCAGGTATGAATTAGATGATTTAGATGAAGTTCAAAATCAAGGAAGACAAGTTCAAACTCAGACACAAATTCAATTTGATCCAGAAAATCCAGAGGATAACGCAGAAGTTAAGGAACAAGTTCAAGAAACAGAAATTCAATAAAATCCCAAAACTCCCAAGTATGTAAGACTGAACCATCCTAAAGATTAGATCATAGGAAATAGAAATGAAGGTGTTCAAACTAGGAGAAGAATTGCTGAAGAACAAGAAGAGATTTGTTTGATTTCCAAGATTGAACCAAAATCTGTAAGTGAAGCCTGCAATGATGAAAAATGGATAAAAGCAATGGAATAAGAACTAATGCAAATTGAAAAGAATCACACTTGGGATCTTGTTCCTAGACCTGAAGACAAAAATGTGATTGGAACCAAGTGGGTCTTGTAGAATAAACTAAATGAAGATGGTGAAGTTTTAAGAAACAAATCAAGGTTGGCATGCAAGGGATATTCTCAAGTGGAAGGAATTGATTTTGAAGAAACTTTTTCTCCGGTGGCAAGAATATAAGCAGTCAGACTATTTCTTGCATTCACTACTTATAAAGATTTCAAGGTATATCAGATGGTTGTCAAGTCAACTTTTCTAAACAGAGAGTTGGAAGAAGTCTACATTGAGCAACTGGAAGGATTTTAGTTGTCTGATCAGAAAGATATGGTCTACAGATTGAGGAAAGAACTGTATGGACTAAAACAAGCTCCAAGAGCTTGGTATGCAAGATTGGATAAGTATTTGCTAAAGCTAGGATTCAACAAAGGTACTGCTAACAGTAATCTTTACTTCAAGATTGATCATGAACACATTTTGATTGTTGAGGTATTTGTTGATATCATTTTGTGTGGGAATGAAATTATGTGTAAAACATTTGTTGATCAGATGCAAAGTGAATTTGATATGTCCATGTTTGGTGAAATAAATTTCTTCTTAGGTCTGCATATCACTCAGTCGGATAAAGGTATCTTTATATCTTAATCCAAGTATGTGAGAGAATTGCTGGAAAAGTTTGGGATGGAAGATTCAAAGCAAGTGGGTACACCCATGGTAACCGGATGCATGTTAAGTAAAGATGATGACTCCCCTAAGGCAAATTGGAAAAGGTATAGGTCAATGATTGGAGGACTACTCTATCTAACTCAGACCAGACCTGATATCATGAATGCAGTTAGGCTTGTTGCTAGGTTTCAAGCTAATCCTAGAGAATCCCATGTTATGGCAGTCAAGAGAATTTTCAAATATCTCAAGGGGACAATTGATTATGGATTATGGTATCCAAAGGATAATGAATTCACTCTTCATGCATATACAGATGCTGATTGGGCAGGAGATGTGGATGACAGGAAAAGTACTAGTGATGGTGCATTCCTCTTGGGAAATAGATTGGTTTCTTGGTTGAGCAAAAAGTAAGAGGCAATATCTTTGTATACTGTAGAGGTGGAGTACATAGTTGTAGCAAGTAATTGCACTCAAGTTTTGTGGATGAAGCAAATGCTGAAGGATATCAAAGTGGTATTTGAGGAGCCTATTACAATCTTCTGTGATAATTCAAGTGCAATTAACATCTCAAAGAATCTGATGTTGCATTCAAAGACAAAGCACATATCCATCAAGTTTCATTTCTTGAGAGAGAAGGTAAATGAGAATGAAGTCAAGTCAGAGTTTGTGTCTTTAAAGGATTAGATTGTAGATATTTTCACTAAGCCTCTTCCCAAGGATACTTTTGAGTATCTCAGAGAGAAGTTAGGGGTTATTACCCCTCCTGATCAGAATCAAGATGCACTAGAGTGCATCAGTCTGAAGGAATTCATAGTCATATCTTGTGATCCAGATTGATGTTAAGGAAGCACTACTCAGGGGGAGTAGTCTACATGTAATTTTTGAGTTTGGTCTGAAACAAAACTAAGGAGAAAAGACTACAAATATGTGCCTTTTGCCTCTGATGTCAAAGGGGGAGAGAAGTCATGTGAAAAACTATTTGCTAGTGAAAGGGAGAGCACTGAAGATAGTGGTAGTAGAAGTGATAAGACAAAGGGGAAGAAGCTCTTGTCTTGATGGTTGAATCAGTTTTTCACATCATATGTTGCCATCAATGACAAAGGGGGAGATTGTTGAAAATATGTGCCTAATCGATGTTGTCATTGATGTCAACATATTTTTGTTGCCATTGGTGTCAACTGTATCCTATCTTATTACCTGACTAGAAGACTAGAATGTTGAGTATATTGAGAAAATTAATGAAGATCAATGGACGCAGATCATACGACAGTATAGAGGATTGTGTGAAGTAGCTCCAGTCAATATTTGAGAGGTCTACATGAAGATTTGAAGAAACTATGGCCATATGAGTAGATCTAGTTTTGCAGTATTCAAAAGAGATAGAGTGACAGGAAGTGGTCTGGATCATTCTGGATGTGTCAAATAATGATTTGCAGATCTAGAGGCATGTTTGGGAAGTCAGTGTGTATCATCCATTCAAGTGGTTCATGGTTTGGATGTCCACAAGCAATCTTTCTAATATGATAGTCATGGCAGTCAGTGTTCTTGAGGTTATGGATGAAGATGCAAGTGATTTTGATGATTTGGAGGAGTGTGAATGTTTTTTGTTGAATTCATTGTGTTTGTGGAGGTCTCTGGATCGTGTGACTACTGTGTTGAAGATTTGCATTGAAGTTTGAGCTTGTTGGTGAAGATTTCCTTCTTGGTATTGTTGTTCTTCCCAATCTTGGCTGACTTGATGATTCAAGCATGTTGTGGATGTTCCAAAAGCAATCTATGGAGCGTGGTGTGTTGTTGAAAGATGATTCAAGTCTTAGCAATGTTTGGCTGATAGTTTAGTGATTCACATTAAGTAAGAAGTTGGGTGTGCCAACCTTGCTATTTATTTCAAGGTTGATGAAGCATATAAAGGAGTGTAGTTGAGTCGTGGAAAATCATCATTAAGAAAAAATATTAATCCAAAGAAAGGATCAAAAGCAGAGAATAGAAGAGAAGGAGCAGAAGAACAAAAGAAAAGTAGAGTGAAGAGTTAGTGAAGAAGAGTTTGGAGGAAAAGTAGAAGTTTATGAGCATTCAATGAAACTGAACTAGGCATGAAGTAGATGCTATTTCTCAGTTAATTCTTTATGTGTTAAACTTAAATTTCTTGTAGGTAGTGAGCCTCTCTTTTGAGCAGTGAGCTCTAGGTAGTGAGCCCGAAGGCAAGTGCCTTCTCATTCCTTTTAAGTACTTTAACAAGGTATGAATCTTGTGGGCTAACACCCACTGTGGTTTTTCCCTTAACCGAGTTTCCATGTCAAAAATCTTGGTGTCAAATGTGTTGATTATGTTTCTGCTTATGTGATATTTCTTCATGCTTTAATGTTTAGATCATTAATAAATTTACAAATTGTGAAAGAAGATTAAAAATAAGAAAAGGTTAAATTTTGGGACCACTGATTCACCCCCCCTCTCAGTTGTTCGATCTATTTCCAACATCTGGGACATCCTGATTTTTGCTGAAATCACATATTTTTAGAAAATATAATGACTTAAGCCTTGAAAGGTTCCATTTAAAGGATTTTAATTGAAGAGGGTTAGATCAAACCCCCTTAGATTCAAACCCCCTTGGATAGAACCCCACTAGTTTTAGACCATACATATAATGGAGTCTCCTCTACACCTATCAAAACGCTGATAAAAACCCACATTTGATTTACCTTTTGGGGGATCAAATGAATTCATTTAAAATTTATGTTTTGTAAGTATGTAGTCCTTATTATAAGCTTCCCAAAATGTATAATTTTAAATATATTTAATTTGATTATTATATTTATTTTTTATTTCTTGTGAATGTAAGTTTTTCACTAAACATCAAGTTCTTTGTTCTAAACACATGGAAAATTAGTAAATTAGTGAAAAAAAATTCTAAAAAATATCTATGCCCTAGGTATTAATGTCCTTGTTTTAACCAATTTTTTTAATTTCAATACATATAGAAAAAGTTATGTTTTACAGAATACGCCTGTCTAAATTATAATTGGTTTGACTTCAAAACTTAATTAAAAATATATATTCAACAAAACATTATGAAACCAAATGCATTCCCTATATATCGGTGTTACAAATCTAAATTTAAAAGAATCAAAATTTTATCCTTTGTAGAAAAAATGTTATGTCCTACGGAATACTCATCACTTAAAAAAATGTTATTACTATTAAAAACTAGTTATCAAAGGAGATGCAAAAATTTTTACAATTTAACTCCAATTTATTCTAAATATATATATTTAGAATCTACAAATAAAATCTCACAAATCACTAGTTCACATCATCTTCGAATTCCTAATGGTTTAGCGGCTATAGGTGTCAGAAAGTGAAGATTTAGTTTAAAATGTCGATTTCAATGTCAAGTTTGGCCAAAAAGTGTAACCCATTATTATGGGATGACCAAATACTGATTCACCCCCCTCTCAGTATTCCAGGCGTTCAACAATTGGTATCAAAGCCTGGTTCCTTAGAAGAAGCTTAACCGCTTGAGGAAGATCTTGAAGTGTGAACACATGGCACCTAGGAGATATCCTATTCCTCTAGAAGAAATCCATGCTGTTGAGTTTACTGAAGAAGACGACATAGTTGATATGAATGGAGAACTTGAATCAGCCCTTGAAGATCTAGAAAAAGTTCAATGTAAGAATAGAGATCTAGAAGAAAATATTAAGGAAGTAGATGAATGCATCAAGAAGTTGAGAGAGCAAAACAAGCAATTCAAAGAAAGATACAAAGAAGTAAATGAATAGATTAATCAATCAAATGAGACAATCACCAGTCTGAAAATACAAATTGAGGAAAGAAAAAGAATTGAAGAATGCCTAACTGAAAAACTAAAAGGCAAATGTGAAGAATGCTCAAGGCTTGAACAAGAAATAGTGGTCTTAAAGACTGAGCTAGAAAAAGCAAAAATTCAAGACAAATTCAAGAAAAGCTCCATACTACTTGATGAAATGAAAAGGCTCCTAAGGATAAAGAAGGATTAGGATTTGAAAAGCATGAAATTTCAAAGACAAATCAAACTTCAAACAATGGTAAGAAGAAGAACAATAACCAAAAGAAGTCTACAATCAAGAAGGATAATAATAGACACCTATCTGGAACCAGAAGAAAAACTTCAAGAGGCCACCTATCAGACAACTAGTTATACAAAGGTACACTAGATACTGTTACTCTTGCAATAAATTTGGACATAAGGCTATGGAATGTAGGAGAAGGATGAATCAAAATGTTCAATCATTCTCTGGTGAATGTTTTACATGTCAAAGAATTGGTCATAGAGCTAGTGAATGCAAAAATCAGATGATGAATGGTTACAATAAGGGTATGATGGTTTCATCTTTCAATTGTTATTGTTATACATGCAGTAGGTTTGGGTATAAGGCTAATCAATGCAGATCCAGAAGAATGGAAGTCATCTTGTTTAAAATGTCAGATGTTATGAATGCAACAAATTAGGTCACATTGCTAAATTTTGTAGAAGTAAGAATGTGAAGGTTGATCTGGTAAAGAAGAGTGATCCAGTGAAGAATGTGGATCTGGTAAAGATAAAGAAAGAAATGGACAAGGTCTGGAAAAAGAAAGAAGAAAATAAGGTGAAGGATGAGGCTGTGCCAGTCTTTGGAATAGATGTTTCCTCTAGAAACTAAGTAGAATGCTTTGTCTTAGGGGGAGTTTTAACAACCAAACTTTAAGCCCTTGCCAAAGATATGGTGTTGATGCCTACAACACATGAATATGATATATAGGTTGACATGCTTGACATATTGAAGAAAACACAGGTGAAAATATCATGTTGTGGAAGTTTGCAGAGCAATTGAAGGTGACTGTGTATCACAGTTGAAGCTTTAACAAATTTATCAATTTGTGCATTGAATGTGAATTAGGTTTTGCAAAAAGGGATTTTTAAGCGACCTCACTTAACAAAAAGATCATTTTCAATCAAACTTTGAAGAGAGAAAATGAACGAGAAAGGAGAAGCAATTTAGAATTCATGTGCACGAAACCCTAACCAAAAGCGATCAAAAGGTATTTACAAATTTCCATCCTGCCCTAAGTCTTTCAGTAGTACTTTGAAGATGTTTACTCCACAAGTTGTAGAAGTAGTAGACTGACCCCTCCCTAAATTCAAGAAACACCCTTTCAAATCTATGGAGATGGATCCGGATGGTGCCTTTTCAGACATTCCATATGGTTTTTTACATACATCTAGGATGTGAGGATGTACATCCACACAAATATAGAAGAATATAATCATGTGAACTTGGGACAACTATGGGTAAGTGACCCAACTGATGATGAATTTGAGTTGAAACATGAATACAAGGATTTGACAGAGAAGAAGCTAGATGTATGGAACAACTTTCCCATGTTCTATGAGGATGCTTGGGCTAAATATGTACTAAGTCGTATTCATGACAAATTCATGTGGTTGGATCTACCACACATGATCAACAAATAGGCAATTAGGGTTGTAATAGGGCTATGTTCCTCCAGAATAGTTCCAATATTAAAGTCTATGAAAAATGATGTGGTGATGAAGCTCACCAGAGCAAAGTTTGACAAACGAGCTCTTACTATAAATGATATTGGGGATCCTGCAGTGAGATATGCATCAATGACAATTGGATACAAGATATTCTTCACAAATAGAGAAAAAAATTGTCTACTATATCAATACATATTACATATCAAATGGTAAAAGAAAAGAAAGACTTTGACTTGTGTGAATTGCTGAGACAATAGCTAATGGAAAACCTTCAGAAATCAAAGAATCCCAGTACCCTTTCTAGTAAGGTTCCCTAATCATATGTCTAGTATTTTACTTTCTCAGAGAGATTTTTGAAACAAAGAACATAGTATGGTTGAGAGATATTCCTGTTGTGGTACATATCAGAGACCATCTGAGAAGTTTGGGTAACTTAGAGACCTAGAATGCTGCATTATGGGGTTTCTTTAAGAATTTCCAAAAGAAAATGCATGCAAGAGAAAGGATTCCTAAGAAGGTTGTAGAGAAATATAAGAATGATATCATTTTCATGGTGAGTAAAGATGAGGGTATAATAGAAGCAATGGAACCCAGAACAATCTCAATTCTGGAGATGGGCTATGAAGTTGCTGAAGACAGTCATTGGACTTGTAGACCTAATGCTGAGCAAGCCAAGAGATACCTCGGTAAAAAGATTTGGAACATATGAAGAAAAATCCACTGAAGTGCATTTGAAGCACAAGGAGAAAGAAATAAAGAAAAGTGCTAAGAAATTGAGGACCAAATTAGAGAAGATTGTATCACCAAAGGGCCCTACGAAGAAATCCAAAGGCATATCTGTTACTCCAAATGAGTCTCCTAGAACAAGAAGGTCTATTGGGACTTTTGTCTCTACTCCTATTGCTCCAAAAGCTTCTGAAGCTACATCTTCTACAAAGAAAACAACATCGAATGCCTCTATGCAATAACAACCTTCCAAGAAGAGAAGGGTAAAAGAAAAGGCTACAAGGGAAAAATACACTAGCCATGAAGAAGAAGAAGAGGAAGAAGAAGAAGAAGGACCTAAATTGGTCTAGAAGAAGAAAAAAGGGCCTCAAACCTCTGAAGAAGAAACAAGCACCAAGAAAGAAAAAAATGATGTTGTTGATACCAGTTCAATGAAGAAGAAAGTGTGAAGGAAAAGGAAAGATTTATCTTCAAAAGAAGAGAAGAGAAATCTGGTGAAGGAATTGAGTCTAAGGAAAAGGAAAGGCAAAGAATGTAGAGAAATCAAGTCTTCCACCCTTGCAACTTGAAGCTATTGTTAGTGCCATAATAGAATATGGAAATCTAAAAGAAGTAGCAAAACTTTATGATGAAAGATCCTCAAATGACAAATCAATCATTGAAACAATAATAATTAGGTACATGGATGCTTTCAATGTTACCTTAATAGAGATTATGATCAATTACCTGATAGTCTTGCTATTTTATTGACAAAGAGTAGAGATGAAGCCATGCCTAAGGATACGGAAATGAGAAATAAGGCAATTAAGAAAGTTTGTCCCTCTATTTATGGTCAAGAAAAGACCAAGACTATTCAAAGATTAGCCAAAGAATTTAGAACAAAAAGGAGATTGAATACATTAATGTCTAATGACAAAGAAGAAATAAAGAGGTTAGTGAAAGAGACACTGAGAATAACTGCAGATATCTTGAAATAAATGAAAATTGATATAATAGAAGTAAGGATTTCTTCTAAGGAAAGAGAAAAGGATGATAACCATCCTAAGAAAAATGAAAAGATTGAAGAAAAAAGTACATATCAAGTTATTCAAACTAAGCAAAATGTGTCACCTCCTCCAGTAAACACTGATACAACCAATGCTGAGGATCTAGATGTTGGAAATTTATCTCCAACAGAATAGGTTAATCCTCCTCCGGAGAATGTAGAGAATGTTGAGGAGATGAAGGAGATTCTAGAAGAGAAGAAAGATGAAAAAAGAGGAGAACAGAGTGAGACAGTATTGAAGGAAAATGAACAAGTAGAAAGCCCTGAGGACAATGCCTCTATTCCTCCAGAGATCAAATAAGGTGAAGGGACACATGAAGAAAGTTGTCCTCCGAAGATCCATGGCTCACACATGGTCTCTATTTCTAAAGAAGAGAGGAAGAATATAGAAGGTGATTGTTTTGGAGTCTCTCCAATAGACTCCATCAGAGATTTCTTAGCCCAACAAAGAAAAATTCAAACTATAGATTCACCACAGCTATTTCAATTGTAGTTTATGGATGGACAAATTAATTCATCTGATATCTCTCCTCTCAAGAAATTGCAACTAGTAACCATTTTTCAAGCCACTGCCCAAGAGGAGATATTACAATCACAGGTAGAAGGAAATAAGCTTCTAGAAGTACTAATGAAAGTTTTTCAAAAAGATGTTGCCAGACACCAAGAGGGATACCTCTCTGACTCCCATACAACAAATGAAGCAACTGTTGGAGTCTGTTAATAGTCATTCTGTATCTTTAGAAAAGGCAGCTAAGAAGAAAGTACTGGAAGAGATCAACAATAAGAGATTAAAAAATTTAATATAAAAGTGCTCAAAGGCACACAATTAGTTGAGTCTTAGTGTAAAGAGTATTCAAAATACCATGAGTGACGCAAATGTAATGTATCAATTTTTCTTATCATGGACTATAACAATAAAAGATATAAAAGACAAGATTGATGGACTTGAAGTGCAAATAGCAAACATCTCCAGAACATATGACCCCTTAAAGGATAACAATAGAAATATGAGGACTGAAGCTAAAAAGACTCATGTGATTAGAAAGAAACTTCAAAATCAAAGAGAACTGAATAAGGATTAGATGAGTCAGTTAAGGGAGATTGTAAGTTTCAAGATGGCTATGCTAACAGGGTTACTAAAGGAAGCTGATAAGGTTGGACAGATGACAGCTACACCTGTATCAGTTGAAGAAGCAGAAGGCTTTCTCTTGCAAATTAATGGATAGATATAAATTCTCAACTCTGCTAACACACATTGGGACTCTACAGTACTACAACTAAAGAATATATACAAGGATATTCTTCCCACCAAGTAATAAGGTTCATACTTTGATTTCTTGTACATATGTAGATAGATAGAAGAAAACAATTTTGGTACTTTGATTTACATATTAAAGCATAGGAGTAAAATAGTAAGGGGGAGTATGTACATAGAAAATCAAGATCAATTTTGAGATGGGGGAGAGGTTTTGATTTGTAGATGTACAGGTAGTTCCTTTGCCATTGATGGAAAAGAGGGAGAAGTTTTTGCATATGTTCCATCAATGAAAAATGGGGAGAATGTTGGCAACATAAGCATGATGATGAAGATATTGATGTTCTTGACAATGTGTGGTGTTGTCGTTGATGGAAACAAAGTGTAGAGACACATTTGTGTTGGTCTAGAGAATGATATGGAAGAGAATACATCTAAGTGTTGATCCCTAAGTGTTGATCTGGAGAAGTTTCTAAGTGTGATGTGGAGATTGCTAAGTATGATGTGGAAGAGAATAACAAAGAATAAATATGCATTCATGTTGGTCTAGAGAAGACCAATGCACCAATCAATCTACAAATTTGTCTAAGTCCCAGTGTACTATCTTCAATGTTCAGGGAACCAGCTTCTTTGTCTGTATTCCTCCGCTATGAAGAATCTTGCTATGTGGTTGTAAGGTATTATTTGTGCATACTAAATGAGTCTAAATCCAAATTTTTAGGTCTTGAAGCCCTCCGGAGTGAAAGATAGAGTTGACAGAGTATCAGACTTTGTAATGATAGTGTAATGACAATACCAATGGCATATTGGAATGCTCCGCATTCCACTGCAGATGAATATTTTGCTATGCTGATTTTAGGATAAGTTTATGGATGTCAACTTAGTGTGTTGTCTCCAAGTGGTAAACATTTTTGTGGTCCGCATGTTGAGTTTTGAGCAAACCATCAGTTAATGTTGTTGTTACTTCACCAGTTGAGCTGACCTAAAGATGTTGAGGTTGTGTTGAGTTAAGTCATGTATGGAACAATGTTATGGGATTAAATATAGGTTATGCCAACCTATCTGAATGAGCCACATGATTTGGTTCTCTACAAATTGTATAGGATGAAGTTTTGGGCCAACAAGACAAGGTCACACGGTACATTTATCATGCCGGCTTGTTTGATGTTTTGCTTGATTGCAGTATATAAACAAGGTTGAATTCTTGTGTGGTGTGTGTGTGGTGTGTGACTGAGTAAAGTGTGTGTGGGTGCGAGTGAAATCTGATGCAAAGAAGGATAAGATAATTTTGTGGTGAAGATGAAGTGTGTTAAGTCAGTATTTTGAGCTTTAGTGGAACTATATCTCTAGCATGAGTCAGATACATTACTGGCAGTTCATATTTGGCAGTGAGCCACCTATAGTGAGCATTCTCTTTTATGGATAGTGAGTCCTTTTGGCAGTGAGCCTAATTGTAATTGGTATTGTTATGTGTGTGTGTGTGTGAGCTAATCCTCACCATGGTTTTTCCCTTTTTGGGTTTTCCACGTAAAAATATGGTGTTCATGTGTTATGTATTGTGATGGTTGATTTCATGCTTTCCTTTCTTACTACAAATTAAATATGCTATGTGAAATGAATATTTAAATGCTTAAGTGGTTTCAGAGAATAGTGATTTACCTCCCCTCTTAGTATTCTAGGTGTTCAACATACTGTGCCCTCAAGTACCACTGGGGACATTCATATATCTTGGTTGGAGCAAGGTGTTGTGGTCACACCAATCATGTGCCGCATCATGATTGCTACTATTACTCTAGTTCTTACACAAGATGGGTGAAGCTCACATATTTAGGGGGGTCTCATTCATACTAATAGAGAAATGGAGGACTAGATGACCGGCTATGCCTAGGGATGGAGCATGCTTGCTCATTTGTATCACAATTTGGGGCACTATGTACACTTTGAGACGCATAGCTTGATGGCCTGCATACTTCTCTAGGTGTGGGCATTTGAGCACATTACATGGACATGGCCAATGGGATTTTTGGTAGAGCCTACCTGGACATGCCCACATGTGTACGCCTACACATTGAGGAGGTCGTGGTGGTTTGGTGATCTATTGTATTAATGGGTTAGATTGGATAGATTGCAGCCTACGGACATCCTGTGGAGACCGTACAAGGGCCATAAAATGTGGATGGGTAAGACTTGATAGCTGGCGAGGATGCAAAGGAATTGAATCTTCATTATTTATCTAGATCACATCATCATGCAATTTTATTATGATTGGGTGATGAGGTAGTTTGGTCATGTGCAAGGAGTTTCTACCGCTTGTCTAACTTATGTGCGCTCAAATCATAGTGGGGTGAGGACTAGGAATGAGGATTGACCTACCATTGTAAATGTTTCTTTGAGTGACCCAAATGATGAGGAGGAGGATACAGTTCCTATGTCCATTGCTGATGATATGGGTGTGAACTAAGTATACATGACCTAGTGGGGCACAACTCGTCCTGCCCCTATATTCTCAGAAAACTACCCCAGTGGCGACCCTAGGCCTTGGGTGGATCGGGGGGATGAGTTAGAGGAGGAGGAGGAGATGATGATGAGGAGGAGGATTAGCCAACACTGAAAACATGAGGGAGATGGTGATAGGGAGAGGAGGATGATGACACCACCAAGGAGAGACCAAGGGCCCGACCTCATGCATCATAGTTGCTACCTTCTATGAGTAAAGTGTAGAGTTGATATGAGCATAGGGAGACGAGTGGGACTACCACTATAGTGACCCCAACAGTGCTAGTGACCATGGACTCAGTCGTAGTCACCCCTCCAATTGATCCTAACTGGAAGATTAGCAATCTAGGTGAGAATTTTACATTCATGTGTTTATTTGAGATTGAGTAGGATACTAGATGTTGCACTTGATTTTAATTTATTTGATGCACATGATGAGAGTTTTGATAAAAAATTGCTTCTATTTTGCATTTGGTACATGAGCCTGGCTCAACTTTATGGGTCAGGTCATAGTGGAGATGGTGCCACCGTGTAGACCCAGTAGCTAGTGCAGGCCAGTTATAGGCCACATCAAACTACAGGACAACACATGGACATATTTGATCTTATTGCACAAATGAGAGTAGCCTATGAGGAGGGGTTGGTGGAGCTAGGCCAGGTCGCTGTTAAGAGAGACCAGGTGATCTAGAGAGCATTGAGTGCCAAGGTGGAATGTAATGCCCTTCAGATATGGTTATTCAAACTCTGGTGGATCTTCAGATGGCTAGGGCAGGACCAGCACCCATGGTAGACCATCCTCATGCAATATTTCTGTAGGTAGATGTGGATCAGTTGCGAGTCAAGAGAGATCAGCTATAACAATAGTATTTAGATGCTAGGGGAGGGGTGGCACAGCTCAAGGGTGAGATCAAGGGCCTGTAGACATGGAGTGGATCTAGGAGTCACTCATAGTCTATAGCCTCCCATTAACAACCATTCATTACATAACCACCACTAGGTCTCAAGGGGTTTGGCAACCACAGTCCTATAGATTTATGAGACTTGTAGTATATTATTTTTGTATCATTATGACACACCATATTTTGTTGTAGTGGTGATTTTGTACATTGTGTATCAAATCTCTTACATATATCTATATGAGTATTTTGATATTTTTGATTAGTAATATTGTTTTATATGATGATTTAGTTAGATGTCATTTGTGATCTAATTGGAATAATGTGCTAAATTGTTTAATTAAATGCGACAAAGGTTTAATAAAATGTGGTAAATTGACATGTATGTGATAATTAAATACAATTATGATTTAAACAAACAACCAAATGATATTGTTTAATAAATACGACAATGATTTAATTGATACATGTATTAATGAGGTGTTGTTTTCTAGATGAATCATGTGATCTAATTAAACAACTTATTAAAATTGCTTAATTAACTACAATAATGATTTCCTGGTGTACACACATGTTGAATTAAATACAATTGTGATCTAACTAAACAATGTGATAACATTGTTTATTCAAATGCGATAATGATATAATTAACATGGTGCATGAATTAGCTAAATGTATGCTAACAAGTAATTCTCAGTACTAAGAAAACTACTTTAAGAATTCAAGACAACTACTTGTTTGTCAGGAATGAAGCCACATATATTAAATAGATAAACATATTAACTATCTGGCATAGTTTGCTTTAAATAAATGCTAGCATAACTTTCATAAATGAAATGATGTAATGAAAGTTTAAAGCCAAGAAAGAAAACTAAGCATAGTATATAGATAAGTGTATATAATTAATAGGTTCTTTGAGAGGCATACTATTCATTGTGGACAATTTATATGCACCTGATCCATAGACTTTGGTGATGATGTAAGGTCCCAACTAGTTCAGGTTGAACTTCCCTTTTCACTTGGAGGAACATTTATATTACGTTGATTTTCGTAGAGCACCAAATCACCAACCGCGAATGAGCGATGAATGACATGCTCATTATAGTTGCATTGGATGTTCTTTTGATAGGCTTGGACATGTTCGAAAGTGTGTATGCATTGTTCATTGAGTATCTCAAGCTATTGAAGTCTTTGTTCTTTGTAAGAATTTTCATCAAGAATAACATTGAGAAAAATTTGTAATGAAATAATTTCTAACTCCAAGGGTATGATCGTATCGACACCATATACAAGACTATAGAGGGTAGTACCCATAGCCATATGAACACTCATTCAATAAGCCCACAATGCAATAGAAAGTTGAGTGTTTCAATCATTGCCATGTTTGTTTAAATTTTTTCAAAGGATTTTCTTGAATGTTTTATTGGGAGCTTCTACTTGGCCATTTGATTGTGGATAATATGGCATAGAGAAGTGATGTTGAATGTGAAATTTTTTGAGGAAGTTCTTCACTTCTTTATTCTTAAATGATGAACCATTATCGAAGACCAAAGAGTAAGCAAGACCAAATCGAGAAATGATGTTATCAAGGAGAAAGGAACAAATTACTTTAGCAGTTGTGGATTGAAGTGAAACCGCTTCAACCCATTTCATGAAGTAGTAAGTAGCTTTCAGGATGAAAGTATGTCCTTGAGGAGGAGAATTTTTTCCAATGAGCTCCAAGCCCCATACATAAAATGGCAAAGGGGATACTTGGGCACAAAGTTCTATGGTAGGAGCTCAAATGAGATTGTTATGTTGTTTACATTGAGGGCACTTTTTGACGAAAGCAAAGGAATCTTGTTCCATACTTTGCCAATAGTAACCCATACAAAGAAATTTTTGAACTAAATATTTACCGCCAAAATGCCCTCTGCAGGCACCTGAATGTGCATCCTCCAGGGCAATGGGAATCTTTGATTTGTTGAGATAATCGAGAAGGAGGCTGTTGTATCCTCTATGATAAAGAATATTAGATAGAATTATGTAACACCCCACAAGCTCAAGCACTTATAAATGAAGGATTAGGAAAGGTACCATCACATAAATAGTGGAATATATGGGAGTACCATTCATCTAAATCAATGTTACAACAAAAGGCATTATCAGAGGAATTTTCATATATAGATGGTGAAGCAAGATTATGAATGGTGAACTGATAGTCTATAGATGAATCATCAAGGGATATAAGTGAGGCAACGCTCACAATTGCATCTACATGTCGATTATCTTTCCATGGAATCACGTCGATTGTAAAAGAGGGAAAATGTTTCAATAGTGATAAGGCCAAGTCATGATACTAAGATAACTTATCTTGATTCACTTGATAAGATCTAGTGACTTGTCTTATGATCAACTGAGAATCTCCAAATATATGAAAATATTGAATATTGAGACAATATGGCACGTAAGACAGCAATAAGGGCTCTGCACTCTACAATGTTGTTGGTACACAAAAAGTTGAGGTGGTAAGATGTGGGAATTAGCTTATTTGAAGTGGATACTAGTATAACACCAGCATTGGAGCTAGTTTGACACCTAGAACCATCAAAGAACAAGTCCCACCTTTGATCAATATCTGAGGAAAGGACATGGTCGTCAGGGAATCATTCTTGATTTGGACGAGAAAATGGTGGAGTGTCAGCCAAGTGGTCTGTCAATGCTTGACCCTTAATTACCTTTTGAGAAACAAACTTAAGATCAAATTTCATTAACAACATTACCCATTTGGCCAAACGTCTTGAAAGATATGTTTTAGTGAAGAAATGTTTCAACAGATAGAGTTTTATGATGACATGTGTTTCAACATTTAGAAGATAGTGTCTCAACTTATGTGTTGCAAATACAAGAGCTAGACATTGTTTTTTGATTGCAAGAAATTGGACATCATAATGGAGCAAGATATTAGACTTCATGATCTTTAATTAGTCCATTACACTATCCAATCATCTATGTATACTGCTAAAAACTTATGAATGAAGTCATTGAAGGCATTTATCATAATTCTATTAAAAACTATAGGGGATTTCTTTAAACTAAATGGCATTATCATATACATAAAGGATCCCCATTTAGTCAAAAATATGGTCTTTGGTTGATCTTCTTCCTAGATTTTACTTGGTGATGTCTTGAGAATCTATCCGTGAATGAGTAAATCTCCCTTCTTTTGAATGATTCTAATATTTATTTTATAAAAGGAGTGAGGAATGGATCATGGATGCAGACTTTATTTAATTCTATAAAATCAACACATACTCTTGTTGTTACTATAGAATGCAAATATTTTACAAACGTTGTTTTGTACCATCATCTAAATTTTGGTCTATACTACCAAAGGAGAAAGGTATCTTGATGTTTCAAGTGTAAATGACTATTTTATATGTTACTATAGAATGCAAATGTTTTAGAAAAGTTTTTTTGTACCATAATCTATCTTTCATTCTCTTCTCTCTTTTCTTGGTTAATATACTAGGTTTTTACAATAAGTATAACATCCAATAAAAACGTTGGGTATATAACATTTCATCGTATTCTTTCCTATTTATCCATTCCCTGATACAATTTTGAAGGCATCTTTCAAGTTCCATCTTGCTACAATATTCTAGGGTGAGTTTCCAATCTCCTTTTAGTAAATACCTAGTTTTTATAACAATGAAAAATGCCTTCCAAGTTGGAATGTTGGGTTTGTGGGTGTACCACCATCTTGTAATGCTACATACTAGAGTATCTTAAAGGGACTTTAGTCTAAAATATTCATTCCCAAATAATTTCTCCATATTCTTTATATATGTTAACAAATCTCCTACCTTACAATACCAGATAAGCTTAATATAGGAAATTCCATGTGAAATCTGGTTCAACTGTCTTGAAATTTTAGTATGTTGTTTCTCTTCATGGTTTCTTTCTTCTTTTGAATTCTACAGTGGGTTCCCATCATTTGTGATAATGAGCATAATTTTTCTCAACTTTCCTTAGGCTATATATCCTTCTTGCACCCAATATCTTTTTGGATCTAATTTATAGCTCGTCCCAAAGCCAAGCTTCCATAACAACCTCACTATCAATGCAATATCTACTATTATCTAGCATGATTTTTCTCTCTAAATTAGGCTCATGTGTAGTGTCCTTAATTGGTATTCTCAAAGAATATAGTGCTTTTGGTTCTTCTTCACTTTCATCCTGCACTACCTCCTATATGTATGTGTTACTTATATCAGTGTGTAGAGGTATATGTACTACCTTTTCATTGTTATAGAAGGATGTTTCTTCTTTGTAGGAATCCATTATCCCATTATAGCTTACAAACCATTCTAATTTTAGTAGAATGTTGAAGGTATCAAAAGGTCCCTTCATCTCTATTACTTCTAAATATACTCTCTTCTTGACTCCCATCAAGTTAACTTCTACATTTCTCCAAGTTCCAACTGTACTGATAGTGGTACTATCTGCAAAGACAATGTTATAAGGGGTATCAAAGAGTGTTGGCTTATGAAATTCTTCCCAAACCTTTTTAGGTATTATGATGATGTCTACTCCACGATTAACTAGTACACTCTTGAAATGTCTGTTGTTTACTCTAAGTTCTACTAGATTTGGTTTCTTCTTCCATATTTGTGATGTTTTATCACACTTCTTATTTGAGGTATAGAAATTGGGTTTCTTTCCTTATTCTAGTATTTTGAAAATTATGTTAATTTTTCTAGAATGTTTTCTTCTTCTTTAAAGTTTACCAATTCTTTTAAGAGAACTTCTTTTTCTAAAAAACATGTTCTATGTTATTCTTCATTTCTTTTCTCTTGTAAAGTCACTCTTCTTGCATATTTAGTTATCTATTCATTTTTTTTGTTAGGAAATATTCTCCTTCATTGTCTTCTTTTGTTTCCTCAATTCTTCCTTCTTTGCTAGTTATTATTTATCTATTGTTTTCTTCTTCTATTAAAAAGGATTAATTTTTTGTTTCTTCTTCATTCACCTCGATCTTGCTACATATTCGAGCTCCTTGAGAATCTTGTCTTGGTACTTTTCTTATAATTTTTCCTCTTTTCGTTGCATTAGCACCAAACAATTCTTCACTTTTGGTTTGCAGTGGAGAATTTTTAAAATATTGTTGTTCCCTAAGGTAGGTGAATAGATTATGGATAGGGTCATCACAAAACCACAACTCTTCTTTTTTCTTCTAGGAATTCATTAGCATAATGTCCCATTTGGCCACACTTGAAGTAGGTGGTATCATTTATTATTTTCCCACAACCCCTTCCTCTGTCATTGTTTAGTGGAAAATTGGATTTGTTAATGTTTTAGTGTTTTGATGTTTGAATCTGCCTTTCCACTTTACATTCAAGGATCTAGGGTCAAGTGGAAATTCACTATTATACCCTAGATCACTGTGAGATGTAGGGAAGCTTGGATTAAGGAATTTAATTACCAATTTATCTTCTCTTATGCTCAATTGACCCTTAAAACCCTAATTATGTAAATACGGCAATAAACTAATGAATAATAGAAAAAGCTCTTGCAAACGGAAGTAAAATAGAAAATCACAGAGTACCTATTTTCACAGTTTCAAGGCAGAAGAGTTAGGGACACTAGAGCGGGCGCCCTATTCAAAGGTACTAGTTTCTTTGTGGGATCTGAACCTCCTTTCGACACTGATCAGCACTATAACTCCTATTTCTAGAAATTCTACTGTGAAGGACACTAGAGCAAGCGCCCAAGTCCTGGAAATGCTTCGGTGTCCTACTTCTCTTCGGATCCTGAATCCTTGATGTCTGCCAATCCTTCCTGCAACTTCACTTTTCCCAAATATGGCACCTGTAACCTGCAATCACAAGACTTTGGGAGGGCATTGTGGTGTTTAGAGGCTTGCCTCAGTCAAGTCCTAGAGGACACTTAAGTCTTTGAACATTGTTGTCAGATAGAGAGTGCATGCCCTAGTGAGACAGAGGCAAAAACCAAAGGAATTGATAATGAAAATACAACATAATGTCACCTTGTAGTGAAGATATCATGGGAGGAAGATGCTCTTCATTCCATGATGAAATGGATGCTCAAATCTACAACTACAAACACACAAACCACACAAGTCTGCTCTTGCAACACAATGAAAGCCTTGAATCACCTTGAAAACACTTGAACATCACAATTGCCATCTAGTGGAAATCTAGTTTACAAATGAATGCCTAAACATGCTTTTATATGCAACTACAAACACTCCTGCCGAGATTTTTGTAATTCAAACTTACCGTGTCAGTAAAGGAACCAAATAACGATCATAAACTGACACCTAGAAATTGGGGCTGCCCCAAAATAGGGTAGGTCTAGGGCGTGAGTGCCCAAGTCCCCCCTATTTTGGGTAGGGTACAGCTCAAGGGGTCCTCCTAGGTCCCATTTGTCATGTTACCTAGGGCTCATTCTAATGGGATGCCAAATTATGAACTAAGATGTCCTAAATGCATGCAAAAGACCTGGGAACTAAACCTTAAGAGGGAAAAGTCCCCAAGGGGACATTTTTTGACATTACATTTAGCCCCCACTTTAATGTATGTATAAACACAAGGACAATACATGCATTAAAGTAAGGTCAAAAACACAGCAGACACACCAAGCACGGAGAAGACATGCCAATCATATAGAAAACAATAACAGCACGCAAAATACAGAGAAGACAGTTATAGTCACACAAAACATGGAGAATACAGTCAATGCATAGAAGACACATTAATGCATGGAAGACAAGCATGATTTCTTTTCTTTTATTTTTCTCATATAAATATGAAATGCAGATGCAAGTACTAGAAAGTAAACAAACCTCCCATAATACATGATGCACTCATCGCGCAGGTCTTTGTATATATGGGGTAACACACACACACAAGACACACAAGATCTCCCAAAATACAGGAAGCACAACCCTAAGGCACTGGTCTTTATACTGCATATGGGGCAACAAACACACCAAACAAAACAAGCACACAAAAACACACACACTTGAAGACATAGAGAAAACACAGCAGACAAGTGATGGAGTGTACCTATTTCTAGGTCCAACACCATCTCAGGCACATTACAGGAACACACCAATGATTGGGCTTCACCACAAAAATCACCAAAGACATGCTTAAGGGTTGAGTTAGTCACAAAACCGCTCCCCGCCTCCACAGAGGACTTTTGAAAATGACAGGATGATGCAATCTGCTTTGAGAAATACACCATCCCCACCTTTGCAAAGGGCTTAAGATAAAAAGGATATACATGATATCCCACCTCCATAGAGGGCTTGCATGATTGATTGATTGTTTACAAACACACTCAGGATGCATGATGCACTCATCGCGTAGGTCTTTACACCTGAGGTCAAACACATTGCTAACATCTATAACAGACAACTTACCTTATATATGCCCC
Organism: Cunninghamia lanceolata; assembly: GCA_027924645.1. Taxonomy (NCBI): domain Eukaryota; kingdom Viridiplantae; phylum Streptophyta; class Pinopsida; order Cupressales; family Cupressaceae; genus Cunninghamia; species Cunninghamia lanceolata. The sequence continues at coordinate 1,761,889 of BSBN01000550.1, forward strand.
CACCTTAAGGTGGTTGATATCAGTTATCGATATCAAGCACATTAAGGTAGGAATAAAAACACACAAGGGAACACCAACTTTCATAAAGCCCATGCCCCCCGAAGGTGACATGTACTTTACGATCATCAAATGTTCCCACAAACACATCCCTGCAAGAAAAATCTTAGTGTCTACAACATCATAATAAACATCAACATCAATGCATATGATTAACCACACAAAGAGCCAAGGTTATACAATGAATTTAGAGTTCAAGGATAACCATGGGGCTATATCACAAAGCTCTCTGAATCGAGTACCACCAAGGCTAGATTCAAAGACAAACAAAGGTGCACGGAGAATCAGTATTGTTAAGGTTTGTAAATGAGAGAGAAACATCATCAAATTTGCTAAGAAGAAAGCACAAGTGCTTCCACTAGCCAAGCGTCAGATAAGATCTACAACCCCATCATCATATTAGGAACTAAGTTCATTTTTTGATTGCTCTCGAAAGGGACACTAGGTCTGCATCAGCATAAATGTTTTTCATCATCCGCCCACTAGATGGAAACACTAGAGGAAGGGAAACAATAAATAAGAGAGGAGAAACAAGTGTCTTAGGGATAGTCACGTAGGAGGGTGCCCCCAAGTCACCAACCGCAACGCTATGTTCGTAAGACACAACACACAACAATGAAATCAGAGAGAGGCAATATAGAAGAATGATGATACAAATAGACGAAGGTCACAATAGAGGTGGTCTCCTGGTATCCCGGACCTTATGGGAGAATCAGGGGTCATTCGAGGAGGCCTAAACAACACATAACACATCACGAGGAAAGCACATCATGAGAGAAATAAAGGGTTAGAGATACTTACTTGTAAGGTCTTCACATTATATCTTAGAGCTCGTGAACCTCTTGGAGAGGTATTAGATCATATTTAATGCAAAATTTGAGTGGTTCTTATGAAAGTTTTGTTTGTTATCATATGATGCTTGTTCCTTAAATCCTTGTTCATATTTCTGACTATTGATTGTCGTCTTGCTCTTTTCCAATTTTTAGCGAGTTTTCATTGTTGAATCTTTCTAGAATGGTAACAGGAATCATCCTGTACCATCTTACTCATCTGTATCAGTTGTTGTTCTTTCTTTTATGATGTATTTTGGTTATCTCTTGATCCATATAAGGATAACGAAGGAGGAACCTCAGCATAAATTCCATTTCTTCATGGACGAGGTGGATTATCCACTTGTTTCTTATCCACTTCAATCATTCTGACGATACCATCATAGTCCAAGTAATCATCCTCATCTACTTCCATTAAACCATGTTCCACCATATTGTTTTCAGTATTTTTGGGGAAAGGATTAGTGAAGATTTGTAAATTCTGATTCGGCAGAGCAATCAACTTATTTCCATTATCATTCACACCTGATACCTGGATGACATTTGAATCAATAAGGTCTTGTATCTCATGTTTAAGATGCATACATCATTTAGTGTCATGTCCTTGTGTCTGATGATAATGACAAAAGGCGTTAGCATCGAAGTAAGGTCCTTGTTTACTAGGATCAACAGGCTTGATCGGGGGAAGCTTCAGAATATTGTTACTCACAACTTGGTTCATGATAGAATGATAGGACTCAGATATCAGAGTAAACTTTCTTGGTTGATATGATGATTTCTTTGGGTTATTTATAGCAGACACATTCATATTTGGTCCATTGATCTTGATGAAACTCCTGTTATTGTTCCTCTTAAAATTGTTTTGTGATAATCCACCCATGCATTGACCAACTTGAACGGATGAGTTTTGATTTTCATACTGACTAGATGAAAGTTGATAATCACAAAGAGCGGTGCATAAATGTTGAAAGGAGTTATATTTCATCAAGAGGATTTTATCATGAATATTAGGTTGTAAATTTGTAATGAATATCTTTTGAACATCTTCATCTTTCATCTAATACTGAATCTATACATAAAGTCCTTGATACCGACTAATGAATTCAATCAACTCTTCTTTGGTACCTTGTTTGCATTGAACCAAGTCAATAAGGGTGACTTGGGGTCTGATATTTGCTTGAAAATGTTGTAAAAATTGATCAATCAACTGCGAAAAGGAGTGTATTGAATTTGGAGGCAACGAGCAAAACCATTCTAAAGCAGTATCTTTGAGAGATCGCGGGAAAAGTTTTGCTAACAAATCCTCTTCAAAATAAAAATCACTACACATAGTTGTAAATGCTGCCACATGAATATTAGGATCACCTTTTCCACTATATTTTTCAAAGCGGGGGGTCACAAATCTCTCAGGCATAGGAGTTCTCAAGATTGCATAGGAAAGGGGATTATGGGCATGATATGTTGGTAGAGTAGGCTTTGAAGATTTTGTTAAGTTTGTTACCTTTTGTTGCAAAGTAGTCATGCCCTGTAAAAGTTAGTTTAGGATGGCATCATTGGGAGATGCGGTTTGTTGTGAGGAATTAGAACCAAAGTGAGGAGATGAATGAGCTTGAGATATGATAGGTGGAGGTTGAGAATACGTTAATGGTGGTTGGACGTAGTGATAGGTAGAAGATGGTTGTGAGTAGGTAATAGGTGGTTGGAAATGAGTGGAATAGATAGGTGGTTGAGAACAATTATGCATAGAGGAGGTCCCTTTAGGAACCAAATTTTGATAATCAAATCCCACAGCTTTGTAATTAGTGCATTAGATACTCCAATACCAATGGTAGCATTACTACAGACATTTGCATCAGTTGTTAAGATCATTGGTGTACAAGTTGATATTCTCATAGTTGGTATAGGTATGGATACTTGAGTATGAGATGGTGATAAAGTGTTATTTATCACTTGTGTACATTCGGTCACTGGCATGATATTGGTCTGTACAATATGTGCTAGACCACAAATTGCATTTACACCATCTTGTCCCTCTTTTATCAATTCTCTTATATTAAGAATTGTAGGGACAACTTCTTCAGCTCTTCTCTCATTTTCCATAGATGATTGAAATTCAGCTAGCTCTTTATCCAATTTTTCTATTTGCTCATCAGATACATATCCTGCTACCTCAATAGTATTATCAACATCATGAAAAATTTGTTCTTCCATTGTGGTTGGAGGATGTATAATATCTTGCACAATTTGAGTTTCTCCTTTTGTAAAGAAGGTGTTCAAAGGATTGTTAGAGGTAGGAATGTCATTTTCAAGAGCACTAGATCCCATTAACCTTTTACTTCTTCTCAAAGGGATATTTTTTTTAGGACAGAGTGTCATAAAGCTTATACAAAAGCATACAACACACAACGTACAAGCTGGCCAAAATGCTTGGTTTCTTGTACCTTTTCAATGCAAATGAATGAAATAAAGAATGTTGTAATGATTTTGATCAAGGGAAGAAAATTATATGTCTAATATCAGTCCAAAATAGCAATATGATCTTTCTCAACACACTCTTGATGCAAATCCAAGATAATGCCAAGTCAAAATATAGTGAAAATATGTCAAAATAGACACTTTTTTCACCAAAACTCAATGCAAAATAGCATAACAAAGGGTGTTGTGCAGAAAATGATGATGGAAAAATAATAATATCAGTAATAACAGCCACTTGGTGCCAAAATACCCAACACAACATGCTTTTAATGCCACTTAAGGTAAAGCCTAGTGAAAATATAGCAAAAATAGGCTATTTTTCACAGTTTTTCAATTCCAAGACCTAGAAAAGGAGGTTTTGTAATGAATATTAGGAGGTACAAAAAATAATATCAATGATATCAGTCACCTCAATCCATAAAATTGATCACAACACGCTTGGAGTGCAAACTAGGTCAAACCCTAGGGCAAAAATAGTCAAAATGTGTAGTTTTTCACCGAATTTTCAATACAAGAGCTCGTTAAAAGGGTGTTGTGAAGATTTTTATGATGGGTAGATAATTATTACCCTGATAACAGCTAATTAATGCAAAAATACTTTTCACAACACACATATGGTGCAAGTTTATAGAGTCAATAAGGCCAAATTTAATGAAAATTGTTGTTTTTGAAGCACTAGGTTTGAGATCTTGGGACAAAATGCTATATGAATGATGGAAATAAATTAATCTTAGATCTAAAAATAATTTTCAAGCTCTAATATGTAAAATGCCAATGCAAATCTAATGAAAATGCATGAAAATTGCTAGTTTTTTGTTAAAATTTTCTATGCAAAAATGTAAATATTTTAAATCTAAATGCAAATTTACACTAAAATGCAAGACTACAGCCAAATTAAAATTTTAATGAGCCTCTAAAATTAGTAGAAAAATCTGAAAGAAGAATTTTCCTACTAACCCCAGATTTTGGAATTACTAGGTTTAATGAAAATTGTCAAAATTTCTACAAAAGCCTAGCAAATTAATGATGAAATGAAAATGTAATGCAAATTATTGAATTTGTATGTTTTTCTATAGTTTATATTAGATCTGATGTAAAAATCATGAATTAGAAAAATTTAGAAAGAATTGATGCAATTTAGTAAGCCATTTTTAAAATTTTTTGAATTTTTCTCAATGCAATAAAATGAAAGACTATATGAATGAATGAAATCAATCCAAATCTGAAGAGACACACTCAGAAAGTTGCAATTTAAGTCCAAAACATGGGTTCACCAAAATGTTTAGTGGAAAATTGGATATGTTAATGTTTTAGTGTTTTGATGTTTGAATCCGTCTTTCCACTTTACATTCAAGGATCTAGGGTCGAGTGGCAATTCACTATCATACCCTAGATCGCTATGAGATGTAGGGAAGCTTGGATTAGGGAATTTAATTACCAATTTATCTTCTCTTATGCTCAATTGACCCTTAAAACCCTAATTATGCAAATACGGAAATAAACTGACGAATAACAAAAAAAGCTCTTGCAAATGGAAGTAAAATAGCAAATCACAGAGTACCTATTTTTGGGGTTCTGAGGTGGAACAATCGAGGACACTAGAGTGGGCACCCTAGTCCAAGGTACCAGTTTCTTTGCGGGATCCAGACCTCCTTCTGACACTGATCACCATTGTAACTCCTGTTTCTAGAAATTCAGTTGTGGAGGACATTAGAGCGAGCGCCCAAGTCTTGGAAATGCTCCGGTGTCCTGCTTCTCTTCAGATCCTGAATCCTTGATGTCTGCCAATCCTTCCTACAACTTCACTTTTCCCAAATGCGACACCTGTAACCTACAATCACAAGACTTTGGGAGGGGGTTGTGGTGTTTAAAGGCTTGCCTCAGTCAAGCCTTGGAGGAAACTTAAGTCTTTGAACACCATTGTCAGATAGCGAGTGCGTACCCTTGTGAGGAAAAGAAAAAAACTAAAGGAATTGATAATGAAAACACAATATAATGTCACCTTGTAGTGAAGATATCATGGAAGGAAGATGCTCTTCATTCCATTATGAAATGGATGCTCAAATCTACAAATACAGACACACAAGTCTGCTCTTGCAACGCAATGAAAGCCTTGAATGACCTTGAGAACACTTAAACATCACAATTACCATCTAGTTGAAATCTAGTTTACAAATGAATGCCTAAACATGCTTTTATATGCAATTACAAACACTCCCACCAAGATTTTTGTAATTCAAACTTACCATGTCAGCAAAGGACTGAAATAACGGTCACAAACTGACACCTAGAAATTAGGGCTGCCCCAAAATAGGGCAGGACTAGGGCGCAGGAGCCCAATTACTCCCCCCTATTTTGGGCAAGGTACAGTTCAAGGGGTCCTCCTAGGTCCCATTTGTCATGTTACCTAGGGCTCATTCCATTGGGATGCCAAATTATGAACTAAGATGTCCTGAATGCATGTAAAAGACCTGGGAGCTAAAACTTAAGAGGGAAAATGCCCAAGGGGACATTTTCCAACATTACAGTCACATTCTCCTCTATAGTTATTATAATATCATTTGTTATCATTCAAAGGATAGCTAGTTGGAGGTTGCTTCATAGTAATTTTTGGAGGAACAAATTACACCACATGGACATTGCATTGATTTTTCCATGTCAGTTGTTTGTAACCATGGTCATACAAATCTCTTTCTACCAGTCATTTAACTCTAACCATTCCTCTGTGAACATAATCATTATCTTCACAATAGTGGTTGTACCAAGGTTCATGTTCCTCATCTTCTCTTAGTTTGAACAAAAGGGGTGGGAAATCATCAGATTCATGGTCATCCAATTCACTACAAATTCCACAATAGATGATTTTAAAATTTCTAGGGGGGTCATCCCACAATAATGGGTTACACTTTTTGGCCAAACTTGACATTGAAATCAACATTTTGAACTAAATCTTCACTTTTTGACACCTATAGCCACTAAACCGTTAGGAATTTGAAGATGATGCAAACTAGTGATTTGTGAGATTTTGTTTGTAGATTCTAAATATTTTTTTTTTAAAATTTGGAGTTAAATTGTAAAAAAATTTGCGTCTCCTTTGATAACTAGTTTCTAATAGTAAACAACATTATTTAAAGTGATGTGTATTCTGTAGCACATAACCTTTTTTCTACAAAGGATAAAATTCTGATTCTTTTGAATTTAGATTGGTAACACCGATATATAGGGCATGCATTTGGTTTCATAATGTTTTGTTGAATATTTTTTTCTTAATTAAGTTTTGAAGTCAAACCAATTATAATTTAGACATAGGCGTGTTCCCCAAAACATAACTTTTTTGTATGTATTGAAATTAAATTTTGCTTTTTTTGTTGAAACAAGGACATCAATACCTAGGGCATAGATATTTTTCAAAAGAAATTTCACTAATTTACTAATTTTCCATGTGTGTAGAACAGAGAACTTGATATTCGGTGAAAAACCTACATTCACAAGAAATAAAAAATAAATATAATAATCAAATTTAATATATTTAAAATTATACTTTTTTGGAAAGCTTATAATAAGGACTACATACTTAAATGAAATCATTTGATCCCCCAAAAGGTAAATCAATAGTGGTTTCTTATCAGCATTTTGATAGGTGCAGAGGAGACTCCATTTTAGGTATGGTTTAAAACTAGCGGGGTTCTATCAAAGGGGGTTTGATCAAACCCTCTTCAATTAAAATTCTTTAAATGGAACCTTTCAAGGCTTAAATCATTATATTTTCTAAAAATATGTGATTTCAGCAAAAATTAGGATGTCTAGGTAGAAAGTGTAACTTTGAGTGTGGCAACATTTTTTTCTCCTTTCATCATTGTGCACTTGTTCTGTAGGTTTCCTTTTGCACAATAGGTACACCAAACTCTCTTCCTCTAGATTGGTGGCATTATCAGGTTATTTTCACCCTTAGCCAATATATCTTTCTTGATCTTTAACTATTCTAGTTCTAATATGATATTTTCTAATTCTCTATTTTCTACCTTTTTATTTTTTCTTCTCCAAGGCTATGCTTCTATCATGTATGCCAACTCTATTGTACTTGAATATGCCTCAAAGGTTCTTCCATCTAGTGTATTTCTCAATTCTGTTAGTATCCCTAACACAAACCATTCTATCTCCTATTTCTATATTAGTGGCTCTTCCATTTTCCTTACAAGCTCCTTAAATCTGTGGTCAAATTCTTTAACTATTTACCCTTCTTTCTATATCATCTCCCTCATCTTGTTGATGCTCTCTGATGGAATCTTTGGAGATTCAAAGTTAGATAGAAATTCATCATTTATCTATGACCATTCCTTATTGTGTTCAAGGTATTTTTTCATGTACCATTTGAGGGCATTATTCCTCAAGGTTACAATAAAATTAGAGAGTTTGGCTTGATTACTTTTGGTTGATTTCCTTCTCTAGAATGATTCTAGTACAAAGATATGTTTAGATGCCTTAATAGTATCTTTTCTAAAGATAGGTAATTTCATGTTTTGGTACATGTTTGGTGTTTGTTTTCTAGATCTATCAGTTTTATATGAAGATTCTTCTAATCTTTGCAATGGGCATCACTTTTCTATTCTAGAAGCTCTTTATAGGTTTTCTCCTCTATTTTCTTAACACAACTCCTATACTTTAACAACATTTTTCTTCTTCTTTTATCTCTTGCTAACTCAATATTAAAGAATTTAGTCCCCAATATCATTGCACAATCTCTTACATTTTTTTTGTTACTTTTATTTTGTCCTAGTTGAGTAACTATATATCCCTTCTAAACATAATTTTATTATCTTATTTCACATGGGGGATGGCTCTTGATCTAGGGGATTCACATCTTCATACAACCATTTCAATTTGGGAGGTACTTTTTCATTAGTTAATAACCTTTCATTTATTAATATAGGGATTTCCTATCCTTCATTAATCATATCAATTGTGTCCTTGCAAAGGTTTTCGAACAAGTCTTCAATTAACTTTTCTACCACATTTTCTCTATTCGAGCTTGCAAGTTCTAATCCTTCATCATCTTTTCCTTTTGTAAATCTACACTCTTCCTTACTACTTTATCTAGATAATCTACATTGAATTCTAAAGGTTTTAGTTTCATAAATAGGTATAATAGTTCCTCAAATCCTTCATTAATTGTAACTTTTAGGTTAGTTAGATCAGGATCTAAATGAGAGTTTTGAGTCAAAATTTTGAATGGAAAGGCACGCTTCTTCTAATGACTTATCAGATACCACACTTTTGTTGGTGTAATTAAATATTTAATTACACTTTATTAAGTTTACTTAGGGATAATTTTAGTCTTAGGTTATTCTTAAGTCATATTAGGGTTTTTCTGTAACTTGCAAATATAAAAGCAAGTTCTCACATTCAATTCTTTAATCCATTTCAGTAATTGCATCCTTATTGTACAAATTATTCCTCTTTTATTTTTTCTCTTGTGGAAGGTAAATCTTAGGTTTTGTAGGTGATCTTGGTGTTTCAAGTTAATCATTAACTCCAACATGGTATCAGAGTGGATCTACAAGCCCCTTCTCAAATTTGGAGAAAAATTCAAGCAAGATCCATTTGTTGGGTGTGTTTCTATATAAAACAGAGTATTTCATTAGATTCAGAGCAATCAAAATAGTCAGATTAGCCTTTCATTTAGCTTGATTTGAGATTCGTAGGCTAGATCTACAAGGGTTTCAACAGGTGTTTTTTTTGAGATCTAGAGGAAAGATAATTTTAAGAGCATTTTGGGCCAAATCTGACCCTACCATCGTGCTCAGAAGGCCCAAAAACCTAAAGATTGTTGGAAAGAGACACATTGGAGCTTCATGATTGTTGCCATTGATGGCAACAAAGTTCATCCCACACATTCGTAGGACATAGTGTGCCTATACCGGAAGTCAGATTAAAGAGTGTTGTGGTTCAGTAAGCAAGAACAGAGTGTTGTGGCAAGGTCTAACTGTCAGGTCCAGATCTCTCAGAGGAAGTATCTTTGGAAAGTGCAGAGTTGGGGAAGTCAAGAGGAGTACCTTGACTGATAGATTACAGGAATTGAGCCTCCGGTGATGAAGGAGTGAAGAGATATGAGCATTCAAGTATTGGGGTCCTGTTTGGCAGAACAGACAGAGGAAGAACTGACTGGTAGAGCATCAAACATTATTCCGGATAAGATATTGATGATGATCAAGGTTCCTAAGGTATCATTCATGATTGGCCGACATGTTAGATGACTTCTATAAGTATCTTTTTGATCCGCATCACTTGGTAAGCAAGGATTCAGTCGACAGACTAAAATTTGGGAAATACTGACTATTCTGGATGCCGACTAGGAAGAGGATGAAATCCTTTGTGCGGATATATATATATACCAAATGAATTTCAATGAGGAGGAGTGTGTGTGTTGCGAAGTACGAAGAAAAGCAGACGAGCAGTGTGGAAGCAGTAAGGTAGGTCCGGTATGTGAAAGGACAACAACACTAAAGAAGAGAAAGGATGAAGTGCAATAGATCAGTGTATTGAGACTAACTAGAACTAAACCTCAGCATATATGGATGCTTCTCATCAGTTCAAGGATCTTGTTATTCTTTTTACAACTTGTAGACAGTGAGTCTCTTGTAGGCAGTGTACCTCTTGTGAGCAATGTGCTCAGGTAGTAAGCCCTAATTGGCAAGTGTCATTTTGTATTTCTATTCTTCTAACAGAGAATACAATCTTGGGTTAATCACCCTATGGTTTTCTCCCTTAACAGGGTTTCCACATCAAAATATTGTGTCATGTGTATTACCATTTCATGGTTATGTTTGCTTATTTGAATAGATGCTTCATTAATTATTAAGAAAGTTCAGAAAGCTGAAATAATTAAGATAACTAATTCACCCACCTCTCAGTTATCAACAATTGGTATCAGAGCTAAGTTCCTCCAAACAGAGCCTAACAGCTTGAGGAAGATCTGAGAATTAAGATGGATGTGTATGGTATGAGGGAGCAACTTCAGTCTGCCCTAGATGATCTTGAGAAATCTAATTCTGAAGTCAATGAATTGAAGGAAAGACTCAAACAGGCTGATGATTTCATAAATGAACTAAAAGGGAAACTAAGTCTCTCTATGAAAAAGAGAAAGGAACTACTTCAGCAATTTGCAAGTCAGGGTGAAGCAAATGATACAAATGGAGATCTTAAGGAGAAAACCAAGTTATGTGAAAAATTATCAAAAGAGATCATCATGGTATGACATGAAATGGAATTAGGAGTCATGAAATTCACACAAGAATTTGAAGAGCAAAGAAAAATAAAGATGATCTAAAACAATCTCTCAAGGAGAAATTAGAAGACTTCCACAAGATGGATAGAATAATCAGACATCTTGAATCTAATCTTGAAGATGCTAAAGATAATGAAGAAAAACTAGAAGATCAAATTGTCTCTCTTAAAAGGGATCTTCAAACAACAAATGAATACAAAGAGAAATTCAAGATAAGTTCTACTCAACTTGAAGTTCTTCTTGAAAGCCAAAAGAGGGTAGATGACAAGTGTGGCTTGGGATATGAGAAAGGTGAGAGCTCTGGATCTAGTCAAAAGAAGTTTGAATCAGAAAATCTAAGAAACAGGCCTAGAAGAGCTCCGGTGAGGCAACCTAATGCTCAAAGATATCCATCCTTCAATGGATACTGCCACAACTGCAGTAACTTTGGTCATAAAGCTAATCAGTGTAGGAAGAGAATGAATCAGAATAATACATCTTTCTCTGAACAGTGTTTTAACTGCAAAAGGTATGGTCACAAATCTCATGAATGCAGAAATATGCAAATAAACAATTCATTCAATGGTAGATGCTTTGCATGCAATAGAATGGGTCATATGGCTAATTAATGTAGATCAAGAGGACATCAATCAAATATGCAAAGAAATGTTGTTTGCCACAATTGCAATAGATCCGGTCATATTGCAAAATTTTGTAGAAGCAAGAATCAGGACAAAAGAGGTCCAGTACATCATAATCAGAATCAAGACAAGGGAAAAGGAAAAGTGAATGCAGATGAAGTCAAAAGTGAGATGAACAAGATTTGGGTGAAGAGAAGTACAGAAAATGTAGGGGATGGATCCGCACCAGAATCTGGTGCTGATATTCCTTCCAAAAATTAAAAGGTGAACTCTAGCTCAGGGGGAGACACAAACAAAAACATTTTCCCCCAGCCAGTTAATTGGTGTCGGAACTGGCACAAGGAGAGTTGCAGATTAAAGGATTCATAAAGGGACATCCAAATAAGGTTTGGTTAAGAGATGAAAGATCCATAATAAGTTTTGAACAGGTTGAAGACTAATCCGGTTCATCAGTCATCCGGTGAGAAGTAGGTTTTTCACAATTAAATCTGACATGATTCAAACTATGGAATCTTAATCTGCGGATAGATCAAATGATTAAGGAAAGAAAGATAGATTATCACTATTCTCTAAGAATAACTCTAAGTGTATCTCAGTGATCTAGAAAAGATCTATCTCAGAATAAGATGAACAAGGCAACTAGAATGACTTAGGTTGCACATTTATTGCAGTATGAAATTAGGGCTTTCCTAGAAATAAAAGAGTTCATTCATTCGTCATTTGCACATTTGCACTCAAGAAGAAAAGAAAAGGAGCTCTGCAACAAGTTGTCTCAAACTCTCAAAGATTAATCATTGGAGTAGATTCATCCAGCAAATTAACCCGGCTCATTCAGTGAACCCTAGAAGCATAAAAGGTATTTTCCATTGCTGAATATCTCTCTGTAAATCTTTTGAAAGTGGCTACTCTAAATGTGGTGAAGATTTCTGATAGGCCACAACCTAAATTTAAGAAGCACCCATACAAATCCCTAGAAGTTGATCCCCTAGGCGCTTTTTCAAGCATTCTGCATGGGGTTTTGCATGTAGAAGATGTTAGGACATATATTCATGCGAGTATTGTAGAATTTGGGGAATCTAAGATGGTTGATATCTATCGCAAGTAATTGATAGATGACTCATTCGAACGCAAAACCCAGTATAAAGCTATCCGGGACAAACATTTTGCACAATGCATTCATTTCCCCTGTTTTCTGGAGGATGAATGGGTCCGGTATATTTTGAGACAAATGCATGACAACTTCATGTGGTTGAACAGGTCGTTTAAGATCACTAAGGATGCCATTAAGGCTGTAACTGGATTACATTCAACCGGTGAGATGCCTATTCTCAAATCTATCAAAAACCAAATTGTAAGTGAGGCTACTGGATCGAAGTTTGATAAAAGAGAAATGACTATTAAGGATATCACAGATCTAGATATCAAGTTTGCATCAATGATAATTGGATATAAGATATATCACTCCAGCAGGGAGAATTCAGTATCCGGAACTGCTATATATACTGCTTATGAAATGTTGAGGAAGAATGCAGACTATGATCTTTGTGAGCTCCTTTTGAACCAACTCTTGGAGAATCTGCAGAAGATAAAGAAGGATAAGAAGAACTCCTTCAAATATGGTGGTTTGATACTCTGCCTATTCTTTTATTACATGAATGAGCTTCCCGAATCTAGTGGCTGGGTATGGCAGAATGATAGACCAGTAGCCATTCAAATTAGAGATTATATACAAGGGCTTGGTGATGCCAAGGCACATAATACAACTCTCTGGGGCTATTTCAAGAATTTTCAGAGCATGATGCAAGCAAGAGAAAGAATCCCCCAATCTTTAGTTGAAAAATATAAAGATATAATATGCTTTATGGTAGAAACTGATCAGTGCCTAATGGAGGCAGTGGAACCAAGAACAGTGTGGATCATGCCAATGGGGTATGAAGTTGATGAGAAAATTATAGAGCTGCATGTTCAACACATGCTAAGTCAGCCCAAGGATCCTAAGGTAGAAAGGTTTGGAACCTTTGAAGAATTAAGTATAAAAATCCATGTGGAGCTCAGACAACCAGAGATGAAGAGAAAAGTGAGAAAAGAGGTAGAAGAATTTGCCAAGAGGCATGGAATCTCAAAAGAGGCACTTAATGCACATAGAGAAAAGATGGAAAGAGCATAGAAAGAGAAGGAAGAAGCAAAAAAGGAAAGTGATCCAGTAGAAGCTCCCTCCCGGACTAGATCCTCTAAGAGGTCTGCACCTACAACTCCTAAGACCTCAAAGGCATCAAAGCCAGAAGCAAAACCATCCGGTAAAGCAGAGAAAAGAACTAAGACAAAGGCCACAAGGTCTTATATCAGTCAGAAGGATGAAGAAGAGATAGAATCTGATGAAGAGATCAAGAAGATGAAGAAGAAGAAGAAAGTATCCGGTGAAGATAATGAGGCTGAGGCAGAAGAGTTTGTTGAAAGACCCACTCTGTCCTTATATGATGTAGTCAAAGCAGTCACCATGTATGGGAACCTACAACCAATAATAGAATTTTATGATGCATACAATGATGCAGATACAAAGATTCTGGAGGAAGCCACAGTCAAGTATTTAAACATATACAATAAGGCTTTTATTGAAACCATCTCTCTAATTCCCAAAAGTTTAGAGAAAGAACTTGAAATGAGGAAGAACAATGCTCGAGCAAAAGATCTAGAAATCCGGGAACAAATTATTATTCAACTTTATCCCTCCATCACTCCAAAGCAAATAAACATGGTCTTTAAAGATTACAGAGATGAGTTCTGAAGCAAAGATAGAATGAATCAACTTATGCTTGGAGAAACTGATAAAGTGGCAAAAGAAACTGAAGAAATCCTCAGGAATGCCTATAAAAGATTCAATATTCCTATCATAGAGGACTTAGGTGATGAAACATCTGCTAGGATGACAAAGAAGAATCTACTGAGACAATAGTAGAAGAGGTAAAGGAGATAGGTGAAGAGAAAGGTAAGGACTTAGATTCCTCTGCTTTGGAAGAGGAAGTCTAAGGAGAAGTAAATCCGGACTCTCCAGCAGTCTCTAGATCTAAAGGAGAAGAAAGTATAAAAGAAAAATCCAGTCAAGAAGAACAAGGAAAGGGAAGAGAAGAAGAGTCAAGGACAGAAAAATCTACAGATGACAGTGGTAAGGCTGCAGAAGGAGAGAAAATTCTATCTCCGGCAAGAGACATAGCAGAAGCAGTCAAGGATTTCTTGACCAAAGAGATGATGGAATTTGATGAACCAGAATTACTTCAAGGTCTATTCAATTTTGATTCCCTCTCTCCGGTGCAAACCATGAAGTTAGCATCCTTCACTCAAGAAAAGGCAAAAGAAAAAATGCTGAAGTCTCACATGGAAGACTGTGAACTCATAGAAACTGCATCCGGTGTACTGGAAAAGATCATGCCATCCTTCCAAAAGGATCCTATAGCATCCACATCCGGTAATCTAAAGTCTCTTGTAAATTCTGTTAGTACACATTTTGATTCTTTCAAGAAAGCAACATAAGAGAAAGTCTAGAAAGAGTTTTTGGATAAGAGATTCTCAGAGTTACAAGGGCTTATAACCAATGATAGGAGAAATATGGACATTGGGATGAAGAGCTTAGAAAATGCTCTTAAGGATGGAGGAGAAGTATATAAATTTTGTATATCCTGGACTAAAGCAACAAAGGATATTGAGAAGAAAGTAAAAGAACAAGAGGATAAATTGTCAAACCTCTCTCAGAATTTTGATCCTCTCACTGTATCCATAATAAGCTAGGAATGTCAAACTATTGTAATCTTGAATGAAATTAAGAAGCTTGAGAAGGAAAGGAAGAACATATTAAGTAGAATGGGTGAACTTAGAGGGATGATTATCCCTAAGTTAGAGGCCATGCATGAATCCCTAATGATGCTTAGACCACAGACCGGACTAGTGATCTGACAGATCTCAAGAGGGCGGAAGCTTTTGCATTCCTGTTGAGTGGTCACATCTCAATTTTGGACAGGATGAAGTTGAGTTGGGCAACAAAATTTGCCCAGTTGAAGACATCTTTTGTAGATATACTTCAGTATATGTAAGTATAAGCATGTATATATACTTATGCGGCTAAGTATAGATTGTTTTTGGAAATTTTGGTATGTGGACCCTACCCTTTGCCATTGATATCAAAAGGGGAGTGAGGAACAGTGAAAAATGTGGAATCCAGCTAAGGGGGAGCTCCAAAAAAGTGTACATTAGAAGAGAGCATCAACCAAGGGGGAGTATAGTATAACACTTAGTCATTTTTCACTAAGTGTTGCCATCAATGCCAAAGGGGGAGATTGTTGGCAAGAGGCACATTGGAGCTTCATGATTGTTTTCATTGATGGCAACAAAGTTCATCCCACACATCCATAGGACATAGTGTGCCTATACCGGAAGTCAGATTGAAGAGTGTTGTGGTCTGGTAAGCAAGAACAGAGTGTTGTGGCAAGGTCTGACAGTCAGGTCCGGATCTCTCAGAGGAAGCATCTTTGGAAAGTGTGGACTTGGGGAAGTCAAGAGGAGTACCTTGATTGATAGATTCTAAGAATTGAGCCTCCGGTGATGAAGGAGTGAAGAGATATGAGCATTCAAGTATTGGGGTCCTGTTTGGCAGAACAGACAGAGGAAGAACTGACTGACAGAGCATCAGACATTATTCCAGATAAGATATTGATGATGATCAAGGTTCCTAAGGTATCATTCATGATTGGCCAACATGTTAGATGACTTCTATAAGTATCTTTTTGATCCGCATCAATTGGTAAGCAAGGATTTAGCCGACAGACTAAAATTTGGGAAATACTGACTATTCCAAACGCTGACTAGGAAGAGGATGAAATCCTTTGTGCGGATATATATATATACCAAATGAATTTTGATGAGGAGAAGTGTGTGTGTTGCAAAGTGCGAAGAAAAGTAGAAGAGCAGTGTGGAAGCAGTAAGGCAGGTCCGGTATGTGAAAGGACAGCAACACTAAAGAAGAGAAAGGATGAAGTGCAGTAGATTAGTGTATTGAGCCTAACCAGAACTGAACCTCAGCATATGTGGATGCTTCTCATTAGTTCAAGGATCTTGTTATTCTTCTTAGAACTTGTAGACAGTGAGTCTGTTGTAGGCAGTGTGCCTCTTGTGAGCAGTGTGCTCGGGTAGTAAGCCCTAATTGGCAAGTGCCATTTTGTATTTCTGTTCTTCTAACAGAGAATACAATCTTGGGTTAATCACCCCATGGTTTTCTCCCTTAATAGGGTTTCCATGTCAAAATATTGTGTCATGTGTATTACCATTTCATGGTTATGTTTGCTTATTTGAATAGATGCTTCATTAATTATTAAGAAAGTTCAGAAAGCTGAAATAATTAAGATAACTGATTCACCCCCCCACTCTCAGTTATCAACAAAGATCGACTATTAAATTGCCAAAATTAGTTTTAGGATGATCTGAGGCAAAAGTTTTTTTCCAAGGAAGCCGTACAACCTTCCCAACACGCAGTACGAGTTCTCCAAATTTGGCGGCAGTTCCGCCAACTTTAGCAGCAGGGGCCATTTTTTTGTCCTAATTTGTGCTTTAGAGGGGCTCTTTTCTTTTTGCCATATCTTGAGCAAACAGAGTCAGATTTTTGCAAACGAATAGGCATCAGAAAGCTAGTTTCGAGAACAATCCTGTGGTGCTAGTATTGTTTCTAGATTTGTCTATTGGTACAATTTATTGTTGTTTGAAGTTCAAATACTCTTTTTGGCCTCCAAGCTCATATCTTTTTGCCACAATCTCTATTTTCACAATTCTTACAACGTTGGAAAGGTATTGAGGAGCTCTACATAGCCATCCATGGAATTTTTCTAGATTCAGCCCCAAGTATCCTTTATTCAGTTTGTTAGTTTTATGGCTTTTGTTTGATATTTTGGACATTTTGGCACCTAGAGGAGTTATGTTTGTTTTGTTGGGCTTCATTTATTAGCATTAATGCTTATTCAAATTGTTGATCTCTAATCCGATTTATTTGAGGATATACCATGGGTTTTATTATTCACCCTTCTATGGTAACATTGGGTAAGGATAATTATGAGTCTTGGTGAAAGGGCATCTTGACACATCTCAAGTAGCTTAATATTTTGCCTTATCTTTATGAACTCATACCTAAACAAGATACACCTGGGAGGAAATTTGCATGGAGAAATTATATTGATCACATTGTAGGATTGATTGGTTCTAGTGTTGATTATGACACTATGTGTTCTATCTCACATATTGAGTGTCCACGCGCTCTTTGGACTATCATTTGGGAGATCTATGGAGACCCACATCTCTCTCCATTCCCAAATGATCTTTCTATGGATTGCCACATACCCCTTGATGATGCAAATTGCATAGCTTTTGATGATGATACAATTGAGGAGCTTGCATATTTGACAGGTCTTCCTAGTTTAGATGACAGAGACTTCTATTGCTTCTCCTTCTCCTCTTATCGAGATCACATCTTTATTCCCTATTGCTACATCATATTCCTTGTAGCATGACATTATCAGTCTTCCAGAGATAGCTCATTGGGACACATACCTACTAGATATATCATTGTTGTTTGTAGAGTCCCATCTTGCAGATTTGGAGGACCACATTGACGACATTTGTCTTCTATTTGATGAAAACTTCAATGGAGTTGCATCACCATCATCTGCTTCAGAGATTTTTCTTCATCCTCTTATTTAGTCATAGTTTTGTAGTAGATTGGAGACATTTGAGTAGTTTTTAGGAGCTTCATTGTTGTGTTTGGATCATGTGTAGGGTTTAGAGACATTTATCCTTCTTCCTATATATTCCTATCTAGAATGGGAAAACATTATACACACATCTGTAGTAATATTTCTTCCCAAGTGGAGGAATTTTGTTCGACATTTATGGGTCTTCATCTTTATTCTATGTTGAGCATCATCCAACACTACAGGAGTCATCTTGAGGAGCAGCTGCATGGTCTCTCTTCTCATCTCTATTTTGGGAGGGAGCATTTCCTTGCATGTGGTTTCATCCTTCTCACTTCTGGGGGGTCATTAGACCTTCTCTCTTCTTCCTCTCTTATGGGGGGTTATATATCTATTAATTGTACCTTTGTGATGGATTTAGTTCTTGGGGGGTCTTAGTGTTAGTCCTTCTTTCATCACATGTTCATGTACTTGTTTTTTCTCTCTTTTGGAGAGGAGTTTTCTCCCACTGGGTTTTTCTCATTTCTCTCCACTTTATGAGAGATTCTTGTCATTCATGGGTACCTAACATGGCCTTATATCTAAGGACCCATTCTTGCATTAGTTACATGTTTCACATTTCTCCCTAAGTTGTACTTAAGGGGTTGTTGGTGTAATTAAATATTTAATTACACTTTATTAAGTTTACTTAGGGGCTAATTTTAGTCTTAGGTTATTCTTAAGTCATATTAGGGTTTTTCTCTAACTTGGAAATATAAAAGCAAGTTCTCATGTGTAATTCTTAAATCCATTTCATTAATTGCATCCTTATTGTGCAAATTATTCCTCTTTGATATTTTCTCTTGTGGAAGATAAATCTTAGGTGTTGCAGGTGATCCTAGTGTTTCAAGTTAATCATCAACTCCAACAACTTTCTTTGATCTTTCTTACCATCCCTTGAATAATTTACTTTTTTAATCCAGGATGGATGTGTCTCTATTATAGAGGAGTGCAATTGACCCTAGTTCCTCTATTTGTGGAGTCCCATTAATCTTAATAGAATATTGATGTTCACCTATAGCTCCTCTAGTGCACTCATTTATGCTCAATTCTTCTACTAGTGGATTTTCCTCTTCTTCAATATTTTAAGTAGCAATCTCCTTGGCATGCTTAAATTTTCTTTTATTTTATTTATTAGCAACAACCCTTCTGGTGTGCTCTATGTCTCCCTTAGCAGTAGCCTCCCTAGTGCACTCTAACTTAGCTTCGCTATCCTTTGTCATTATTTTGTGATGTATTTCTTGACTTTCCTAAACTTTTTTCAACTTCCTTTCTTCCATGTTCCATTCCATTTCCAATTCAATCTCTTCCCTAATCTCTAGATTTTCTTTTTGTTGTCTTCTTTTTCCATTGGTGTTTTTGATTTGCGGTTGCATTAGTCTTTTATGCATCCCTTAATGACTTAGTCTTGTTCTTTTGTCTAAAAGTTGCATCTCTTTCGAGGTCCTTTCAAGATGCTCCCCTTTCCATTCATCATCCCCTAGTTACCAAAACCCCCTCTCATAAGACTAGAACCTAGGACCTTCTACTGCAAGTCATGAAATCCCATCATTTCTTCACTATACTACTTCCTTATGTAATTCTTCTTTACCATAGTTGATATATCTATTGTTTGGATCCCTCATCTACCTCTTTTACTAGGGTCCCCTTCTACCATGAAATACTATAAAGGTAGTTTTAGACCTCTCTTCTATCCCTTTTACTAGTGTTCCTTTCTACTGTGAAATACTATATCTATAGTTTTAGACCTTGCTTCTATCTCATTTACCATGGTCCCAACAATGGAACCAAGATGTTGGCAAGTATGTGCATAGACCAAATATATATGCTTAGGTACTTTAAAAGTTATATTTATACCCCAATGTTAGGGATAAGAAAATAGTTAGAGTGATTGCAATAGATTACAAAAGGTTGTACTAGGAAGGAACATGTTTAGTTAATGAAAAGAAATAATTAACAATTATGACATTCACCATAACACAACATAATAGAGTCCCAATACTCCATGGTATCTTATATTCATATATAATAGGAGATTAAATTCAGGTATCTTCATTCACTATTCACTCTTACAATCATATCCATGTATGGGTCTATATCCTATCCTATACATATTACATTCTACTGTTGTTTATATTTCTATAGATTCTTGTTATCTTTCTTCTCTATCTATTCTCTTTCTATCTTCTATTTTCTTGTTCTCTTTCTCCATCTATGTTTGTAAATTGACCATGTTTGTTGACTACTCTCTCTTTTCTCTCTTCTCTATCTTTTATCTTTGTGGCACCTTTACTTATACTGAAGTATAAGTAAAGGATGTGTCTCCTTGTTTTTATTGTGTCTTTTGTCTTGTTTGTTGGTGCATTCTTTTTGTGGTGGGTGATTGCTATTTGTATGTCATCTCTATCATACTAACCAAGTACATGGTGATTTTATTTCGATTGAAGTTAAAATCACTACCCAAATATTGTTACATCTCTCTTGTCAAAATGTCTACATGAAAGAAAAATAATTTGATGAGAATGATGGGGTTATCATTGTTTGACTCTAACTATTAAAAACCATTTCAAGTAGTATTTATAAATTTGAAAGCTTATATTTTCCTAATTTAAAAGACATATGTTTTAAAGTGTTCCATACATAATAGGATGTTTTATATAAGAAATCTATTTTAAAAAACAATCTATACAAATGTCTTATACACATGCTCTAAGTATTCTACTAATATTTTCTCAAGAAAACCCTTTTGTTTGTTGTCTCTACAATCTCTCAAATTTTCCACAAATGGTTGTTGAACATGTTAAACTACTAAGTGTGGAACATTAAAGATGTACTGCCAAAATGGAGTTGATGAAAGAAATAATAAAATCATCTAGGAGATAACAAGGCATGAACATGGGCAAAAAAACTCTTGGGAAACCAATGAATACATTAGTGTATTACTCTTGATCAAGCACCAACAAGTTTTTTGAATTTCATTACTCCTAAAGAAGCATGTTGGGAAAGAAGCCCACTATCACTCCCCTCTGAATATGTGGAAGCATAGTATTTGTTGTCATTCCAAAGATTTAGTGAAGAAGCTTGATGAAAATACTGTGAAGTATATATTCCTTAGGATGTTTGTAAACTTAAAATGTACTAGAACTAGTTTACTATACAACCTAGATGATGCAATAATTATAATTGTTCTTGTATGAAGATCTATATATAAATCCGTTGATGATTCTCCATAAGATAACAATAAACATGCTAAGAGATTTTAAAAATGATTTTAGGAAAAAGACAAAGAAGTGGACATTGATCCTCATGAGAGGCTAGTCCTAATGATCAACCAATCTTCAAAGTTGGTGGAAGTGATTGGAACAAAACACAACCTATTAAAACTACTATAAATCATGGCTCAACAAGAGTCGATGATTTAAAATTTGGAATTACATAAAGCAATCAAAAATTTCATCCCAAGAAGAGTTGAATTAGGCATTAATGATTATTGTGGTTCATTCCTTAGAAAAAATTCTATTAATAAGGATTTTAGATGAAAGAATAGTTTCAAGAAATAAAATTCCAATAGAATCCACTCATGCATAATAAACTAGGATACTTGTTAATTTTCCTATCAATAGGAAAACCATTAGATGTAGATGTGTGTTTCAAATAAAATACAAATGTTAGATAATACCACTAACAAACACAAATCTCATTTAGTCATTAATGATTGCACTCAAATAGAAGGATTTGACAACAAGGAGATATTTGCATCAACAAAAATACAAAACCACTATTAGAATTCTATAGCAAAATTTAGATGGCAATCTACTAAATGGATGTGGAAAGTGCAATTTTGAATCGGGGTCCTCATGAGGAATTCCACATGAAACAATGCAATAGAATTTATGTTAAAGGAAAATAACATAAAGTGTATTCATTAATCAAAGAACTACACTAGTTGAAGTAAGAACCTCATGCATGGTACATATCAAAATTGTTGGACACCTCCACATACATAGTTTGTCTTCAAGCCTTTTAGACAGAGATTGGCACCATGATCATGAACGTTGATGATTTTGTCACCAATAGATGTACCAATGTATTAATATTAGTGGTGATAAAGTATCTACATAATTATTTGAAGATGAAAAATCTTAGTTTACTACACTATTTTATTAGGTTTGAGGTATGGAACAAATAGAATAATGTCATTACATCTCAAATGAAGTACATGAAGGAGTTGGTTGAAAATTTTATGACATGATTGATTGCAAAAAAAAGTTTGACACCCTTGAATCCTTCTACAGACACCTGATTTGGAGCCTCATTACGTTGATGATTTTGCCACCAATAGATGTACCAATGCATTAATTTTAGTGGTGACAAAGTATCTACATAATTACTTGAAGATGAAAAATCTTAGTTTACTACACTATTTTATTAGGTTCGAGGTATGGAACAAAGAGAATAATGTCATTACATCTCAAACAAAGTACACGAAGGAGTTGGTTGATAATTTTATGACATGATTGATTGCAAAAAAAATGTGACACCCTTGAATCCCTCTTCAGACACCTGATTTGGAGCCTCATTTATCTTAGGGCCTAGAAAACAAACTAGAAATTTGCAAAAGGGTGTTGAGATGCATGCTTAATATTTTGAACTTGAAACTAGAGTACAAGAAGAATGATAACTTTTGTTTGATTGACTATTTAGATGTCAATTGGGTAGACTATATAAATGATCAAAAGTCAACACCTAGATAGGTTTTCATCGTTGGTCCCTTATAAATCTTTTGGATAAGTAAGAAGCAAATAACTGTTACCATATTTTCAATTAAATTAAAGTACACAACAAACTATATCAATTATATTGTATCAGAGATGGTAAAAAATCATAATACACATTAACAATCCAAAACAAATCCAAATCCATTAATTATATTGTATCAGAGATGGAAAAAAATCATAATACACATTAACAATCCAAAACAAATCCAAATCCATTGCACTTCATCAAAGAAAAGATCAATTGTGAATATTTCTACAAAGAACATTATCTGCTAGCACACTTCCAAACTGAATTATTAATATTTCATACAACATTTTGCCAATTTAGATCTTCATCCTATTCTTAAAATTGAAATACCTAATTATAACCAACCATGGGACCATTCTCGTAGTATTCTTCTCCATCATATCGTTCTTCACATGTTCTTTTACTCCTTTTAATTTAGAGTGTATCATCTCTTAAGTTATGTGCCATGTTGGAGTCATGGAGATCTGGGTTCCTCCATTTTATCTCTTAAGTTAGGTGCCATGTTGGAATCTATGGAGATGGGTTCCTCCAATTTGGGCATCACTGGCTGAGGCCGGTTATCCCAGAAGCTTTCAACAATTTTTGCAAAGAAATAAAAAATAACAAAACCAGTTCTACAGTCTACAGTCTTGGCATTGATACTTTATAATTATTCCTTTGAAACAACGTTGTTTGATTGGTGTCTACAGATGAAACGCATGCAGTAAGCAACTGACGGCTCTGTCTCTGCGAAATCACGCTTCATATTTTTGTCAACCTAATTGAAGTTGGTGATCACGTGGGTGTAAAAGCAAACCGCTAAAATTGTGAAAGGTGCAACAAACAAAGCAAATAGATCGTGCAAAACCTTCGCCATTTTGACAGACTCAAAGACATGCGTTATAAGCTCTAATACCAAGCACATTTTCTCTGCCAAATCCTGCAACTCGTTCAATTTTCTATAATTCTGTACCCCCAATTCCTTCTGCCAAAGGAATAGGTCAAACTTGTCAACAAATCTATGTCTCTTGTCATATCTATACAGATGGTAATGATGTCTCTGACATCTTAACTTTTGAAACCCTAGAATTACAATTTTTGAGAGAATTGTGTATAACATATTCATTGGGATTGCTACATAAGTTCACATTCTTTGTTACAGAGATTTTTTTAAGTCCTGTAAGTGTTTTATCATTTTAATATACCACCATCCTCGTTGTTACCACTTTATTTTGTTCACGCCGTTCAGTTAGCTAGAAGATTTCAATGGATGATTCCGGCAAAGGCTGACGGCCAGTCCTGAAATTTAATAGCCCATGACAAACTGAATTTAGGGCGATTTGACAAACTGAATTTTTAACATAAGGTTTTCACACTTCATACAATTTTTGTATCAGTCTTTGGTACTAAACAAATTACATCAGGATTGCAAGATTAACTTTAGTACATAAGGAATACATATGGCGAATGCCAAGCTTCGAGGTTATTCTTAAACATCATCCATTTCAACAGTTAAAGGTCAATTTTGGCCAATAAAAATAGGATAAATATTTATCACTTTTTGTTGTGAATGAGGTGTAAAATTGCTATTGATTGTTTGACCATTGAAATGGATGATGTTTACGTAGAGTGACGCGGAAGTGGCATTGTAATGCAAACCTATAAAACTAATAACTACATACAGCACATTCTTGAAGGATGGTAATAAATAATTCTCTTAATCTCATTTCCACTTATTGATTTTTTCAATAACTTTTTTTTATGATACAAGTGATTTTGGAGGATCATGTCCATAAATATTAATTCCAAAAAACTCTTACAAGCCTAGTCATTAATCTTAGATAAATGATTACATTCACCATAAGACCATCATATTAAACTATACAAACAAGATTATTAGAAACTACTAACAATAAAAAAAATTGTCACATACAAAAAATAGATGTAACATATAAGATAGCCACAAAACTAAAAATAGAAGGTTAGGAGAAACACAAGCAACAAACCAACAAGTGTGCAAATGAAATAACCATACAGAAATAACATAGAAGAAATTAGTTTCTATCATTGGAACTCTCCACATGCATGAATTCTTGCACACAATGATCATTCACTACTTGCCATAGATGGAAGAAGAGTGCATGGGTGATAGAGTGCATCTTGTCTAGTATAAACCTATAGATGCTTTTCTCATGAGAAGCAAGGGCAAGATCAAAGTTGTCTAGAGAACCACCACAAATGTCATCCCTAGATTTAGAAAGTATGTGTTTGATCACCACTAATCTATACAACACTTTGAGTGGGAAAACACCTCCCATGTACTCTAGTAGCCTATTTCATAATCATAATTAGTCAAAGCACAATCTAGTTTCCCTTCAAGAATGAGAGACTCTTCACACAATACTGGGATAGAAGTTGACCGTTTATGCTTCCCAAAGAAAGTCCATAACATTGGATAAAGATAAGTCCATGAAATAGCGAATGGGAGATAGAGAACAGTGGAGGTTTCATCTAGGAAGGTTCAAAAATGACAATCCTTTTATGGAATATTAGAGGAATCAATACTCCTCATAAGCAATTTCTTGTCAAAAGCTTCATAAGGGAAAATAGCATTGACATCCTCCTTCTCTAGGAAGTGAAAATGTGTGTGGATAACTTCAAATCTATAGCCGATGGCATTTGGCCCAATGATGATTATTGCATCAATGAAGCACAATGTGGGTGGGATTGTTACTATGTGGGATAAGAATAATATCAGTGGCACTTTCTTTAACTGTTATGGAAATAGCTTGGAGGTGAAGCTTTGCACCTCTAATTATGAGTGGTTTATTTTAAACATATATGCTCCTAATGCTAGACCTTCTAGAAAGGTAGTTTGGGAGGTAACCACTGGATGGTGGCTGATGACTTTAACACCCCACTCTACCCTTTAGAAAAATTGGAAGGAATCATGGATTACTCAAATAGTATAAGAGATCTTGCTGAATTCTTAGGTGTTACAGGGCTAATGGATGTTGATTTAATTTGGCAAAGCTTCACTTGGTCTAACAAGCGTATGGGAGACCATATTATTTAGGTGAGACTTGATCAGTTCCTCCTCTCCTCTAACTAGGATATAATAGGAAACATCAAGTTGTTGGCTCTTCCTAGAGCTGGTTTTGATCACAACCCATTGCTTCTTAACTGGGTAGAAAGAGTTCATAAAGGACCCTTCCCATTCATATATGAAAACATGTTGGCCACCCATCCCAATTTGAGGGACTACATTGCTTCACAGTGGGCTATTCCGGTGCAAGGTTCTGCTATGTATAGGCTAACAAAAAAATTAAATAACATCAAGTTTAAATAAAAGACATGAGTTTTCCACAATCCCTGATAATAAGTATGATCCAAAACATTGAATAAAAAACATACACAGTGGAATCTAGAAGCACTTGCAAACTTATTATCAAGTTTAAAGTCAAGAAATGGAACAAGTTTTCTTTTGAGAATGTTTTTGACAAGAAAAAGGCAATCTCTATCAAACTTTTGGAAATCCAAAAGGGGATGGCTAATGCTAATGCGGAGGAGGAGATTCTCAAGAAAGAAAACTCTCTCATTAGTGAAAGGAAAGAACTAATGCAAAGGGAAGAAATCTATTGGAAGTAGAAGTCTAGGATTCAGTGGTTGAAAGAGGGTGATAGGAATACTTCTTTTTTCCACCAATCTGCTCTTAGGAATAGAAAGAGAAACATGATATATAGAATCATTGATGAAACTAGGTTTGAAGCGAACACTGATGAATAGTTGGGACAACTGGCTACCAGTAATTTCCAGTCTCTTCTGGAGGAACAACCTTAATGCTCCAATAATTCTCTTGTTGACCAGCTATTGAGTAAAATCCTCCCTCTGCTATCAGAAGAAGACAATTCCATCATTTCCAAGCTGGTTACTGAGGAGGAAGTTAGAGCTATTATTTTTTCCTTTGGCCCTTACAAGGCACCTAGGCCAAATGGCTTCCCTTCTGATTTCTTCCAAGAGTTTTGGGAAATTACTAGAAAATATGTTACGGAGGTTGTTTGAGATTTCTTTACAATAGATAAAATGCTAAAATAGTTAAATAATACTTTTATTGTTGCCATCCCTAAAAAGACAAACCTGGTCACTATGGAAGATTATAGACCTATCAATTTGTGCAACACTATCTATAAGGTGTTCTCTAAAATGCTGGTGTACATAAATCATCCTTTATTAGACAGGTTGATTTCTACCAACCAAAAAAATTTACCTCGAGAAGACAAATCTTGGATGTAACTATAGATACCCACGAGATCATTCACTCTATGGACAAAAACAACAAGCAAGGTATGGTTTTAAAACTCAATATATCCAAAGCTTATGATAGAGTCTCATGGGATTTATTATTTAAAATACCTTGAAAATTTGGTTTTCAAAATAAAGCTATCAATTTGATTAAGGAATGTGTTACTACCCCAGACTTCTCAATACTTATCAATGGTGCTCCCAAAGGTTTCTTCAACATTGGTAGAGTTTTACAGTAGGGTGATCCTCTATCCTCATATCTCTTTATTTTGGTTGCTGAAGTGCTTGGAAGAAACATATCTAGTTTGGTCAATTATGGGATTCTAAAGGGAGTCAAAGCTACCACTTCTCTTTAGCCTGCTACAACACAATAGTTTGTTGATGAAACTATTCTCTTTGGGTCAGCTTTAGTGGTTGAAGCTAATTATTGGAAGAAAATCCTTAAAGATTATGAGATTATCTCTGGCCAAAGTATAAACTTTGAAAAAAACTAGGTTTATTTCTTCAATACAAAGATTGACCTCCGGCAAAAAATAAGAAATATATTGGGGTACAATGTAGCTCAACTTTTGGCCATGTATCTTGGGTTGCCTCTGATGGTTAAAAAATTGGATCTAACCTTTTGGAATGGTGTGCTTGAAAGAATGCAAAAAACACTTATTGGATGGAAATGGAAATTATTGAGTCAAGCGGGTAAGCTTCAGTTACATAAGGCATCCCTATATATTTTCTCTCCCTATTCAAGATTCCTAAGGGTATTGCTAAAAAGTTTGAACAAATACATAGGATATTCCTTTGGGTTGGAGTTGAAGATAAAAAAAGACTAGCTCTTGTTGGATGGGATAGGGTTTGTACCCCTAAGTCTCATGGTGGGTTGGGTATAAGAAAAATACACTTGAGCAACAAGGCTCTTCTAAACAAGGTGTTAAGGTTAGCCAGAAGAAGATATCAATTAAATACAAATAAAGATTAAACAGAGGAATGGAAATACACAGAAATAATAACAGTGCGAGACAAGTTTCAATGTGGTTCACCCAAACTCAGGCTACATCCTGTTGATAACTGAGAGGGGGGGTGAATCAGTTATCCTAATTATTTCTTTTTCTGAACTTTCTTATTAATCAATGTAGCATTAATTCAAACAAGCAAACATAACCATGAAATGGAGATACACATGACACAATATTTTTGACGTGGAAACCCTCTTAAGGGAGAAAACCACGGGGTGATTAACCTAAAGATTATTCTCTGTTAGAAGAATAAGGAAATACAAAATGGCACTTGCCAATTAGGGCTCACTACCCGAGCACACTGCTCACAAGGAGGCACACTACCTACAAGAGACACACTGTCTACAAAATGAGTCTTATATCCCAAACCACACTTGTCATCTACCTTCTTTTGACTTCCAAGAAGAACTTCAAGTTGAGCAGAAATTATCTTGAATTTCTCATTATACTCATTTGTTGTTTGGAGATCCCTTTTTAGAGAGACAATTTGATCCTCAAGTTTTTCTTCATTATCTTTAGCATCTTCAAGATCAGATTCAAGATGTCTGATAATTCTATCCATCTAGTGGCAATCTTCTGATTTCTCTTTGAGAGATTGTCTTAGATTATCTTCAATTTTTCTTTTCTCTTCAACTTCTTGGGTAAACTTCATGACTCCTGATTCCATTTCATGTCTTACCATAATGATTTCTTTTGATAACTTTTCACACAACTCAGTTTTTTCCTTCAGCTCTTCATTTGCATTATTTGCTTCATCCTGTCTTGCCAATTGTTGAAGCAGCTCCTTTCTCTTTTTCATAGAGAGACTTAATTTGTCTTTTAGTCCTCTCATGAAATCATCAACCTGTTTGAGTCTTTCCTTTAATTCATTGACTTCAGAGTTTGACTATTCAAGATCATCAAGGGTAGTCTTGAGTTGCTCCCTTAAACCATGTGCATCCATTTGAACTCCCAAATCTTCCTCAAGCTGTTAGGCTCTATTAGGAGGAACTTAGATCTGATACCAATTGTTGATAACTAAGAGGGGGGCTGAATTAGTTATCCTAATTATTTCTTTTTCTAAACTTTCTTATTAATCAATGCAGCATTAATTCAAACAAGCAAACATAACCATGAAATGGAGATACACATGACACAATATTTTCGACATGGAAACCCTGTTAAGGGAGAAAACCACGGGGTGATTAACCCAAAGATTATTCTCTGTTAGAAGAATAAGGAAATACAAAATGGCACTTGCCAATTAGGGCTCACTGCCCGAGCACACTACTCACAAGGAGGCACACTACCTACAAGAGATACACTGTCTACAAAATGAGTCTTATACAATACTTGAACTGATTGGTAGCATCCACATATGCTGGGGTTCAGTTCTGGTTAGGCTCAGTACACTGATCTGCTGCACTTCATCTTTCCTCTTCTCTTTTGCTGCTTTCCTTTCACATATCGGACCTTCCTTACTACTTCTACTCTGCTCTACTTTTATTTGCACATCAATAACACCACAACACCTCTCACAACTAAATCCATCATATATATATATCTGTACAAGTGATTTCATTATCTTTCTAGTCGGCACCCAGAACAGTCAATCTTTTCACAAACTCTATTCTGTCAGCTAAATCCTTGCACATCAAGTAATGCGGATCAAGCATATACTTGTAGAAATCATTAATCATGTTAGCCAAACATAATTCATGTCTTCATAACCTTTACCACCATCAAAAACACATCTAGAAAATAGTCTAATGTTCTGTCAGTCAGTTCTTCCTCTGTTCACACTATCACTTAGGAACCCGGTACTCAAGTATTCATATCTTTTACCTCATCTATCACCAGAGGCTAAAACCTTGGAATCTATCACTCAAGGTAGTCCTCTTGACTTCCCCAAATCCACACTTCATCAAGATACTTCCTCTGAGAGATCCGGACCTGTCTGTCAGACCTTGCCACATGCTCTGTTCTTGTTTACCGAACCACCACATTCTTCATTCTGACTTCCGGTAGAGACACATCATGTCCTACAGATGTGTGGAATGAACTTTGTTGCCATCAATGACAACAATTATGAATCCATATAGTGTCTCTTGCCAACAATCTCCCCCTTTGGCATTGATGGCAACACTTAGTGAAAAATGACTAAGTGTTTACACTATGCTCCCCCTTGGCTGATGCTCTATTTTTATATACATTTTCTGGAGCTCCCCCTTAGTTGGATTCCTCATTTTTCACTGCTCTTCACTCCCCCTTTGACATCAATGGCAAAGGGTAGGGTCTGTATATCAAAACTTTCAAAAATTCAACTATACTTAGCTGCATAAGTATATACATATGGCATACTTACATATACTTAAGTATGTCTGCAAAAGTTGTCTTCAATTGAATAAATTTTGTAGCCCAACTTTGCTTCATTCTGTCCAAAATTGAGATATGACTGCTCAACAGGAATGCAAATGCATCTGCCCTTTTTAGATCTATTGGATTATTTGTCTGGGCTGTGATTTGAGCTTCACTTATGGCCTCATGCATGGCCTCTAACTTAGGGACAATGATCCTCCTAAGTTCACCCATCCTAAGTTCACCCATCCAGCTGATCATGTTCTTCCTTTCCTTCTCAAAATTCTTTATTGCATTTGTGATTGCAATAGTCTAACACTCTTGATTGACTATGGAGGAAGAGAGAGGATCAAAACTTTGAGACAAACTTAGTAGTTTATCCTCTTGCTCTTTTATTTTCTTCTCAATCTCTACTGTTGCTTTGGACCATGAAATACAAAATTTGTATACTTCTCCACCATCTTTAAGAGCATTTTCTAAGCTCTTTATCCCAATATTCATATTCTTCCTATCATTAATAATCAATCCTTGTACCTCTGAGAATCTCTTATTCAAAAACTCCTTCCGGACCTTTTCTTCAACTGACTTCTTTAGAGAATCAAAATGTGTACTAACACTGCTGACTAGAGTTTTGAGATTACCGGAAGAGGATGCTGTGGGATCCTTCTGAAAAGTTGGCATGATCTTTTCTAAAACTCCGGATGCTACCTCTATAAGCTCACAGTCTTCCATGTGAGATTTCAGTAGTTTTTCTTTGGCCTTCGCATTGGCAAATGAAGCTATCTTCATTGTCTGTACTGGAGAGAGTGAATCAAAATTAAATGGTCCTTGTAGAAGCTCCAGTTCATCAATCTCCATTGTTTCTTTGTTCAGGAATTCTTGGACAGTTTTTGCAGTGTCTCTTGCCGGAGACAAATGTTTCTTCTCTTCTGCATTCTTAGGACTGTCCCTTGGAGCTTTCTCTCCTTCTACATTCTTACCACTATCAGTTGTGGTTTTCTCTGTTGGGGTCTTCTCTTCCTCTACAACCTTGGTATTGTCAACTTCTTCTGCTTCTTTTTCCAGTATACTGTCATCTCCTTTAGATCCGGAGGCTATAGGGGAAACCAGAGGAGAGATAATTGTTTGTTCATGAGCCACCTCTTCCGGAATAGGGGATTCTAAGCCCTTGTCTTTACCAGAGTCCTCTGTGATGGGAATGTTGAACCTTTTAAGAGCATTTCAGAGGATCTCTTCAGTCTCTTTTGCCACCTTGTCGGTTTCGCCAAGCATGAGCTGATTCATCCTTGCTTTGCTCCTGAGTTCATCCTTGCAATCTTTGAATATCATATTCATTGTTTTGGGATCGATTGAAGGATATAGCTGAATAGCTATCTATTCTCGGATCTCAATGTCTTTTGCCATGGCATTGTTCTTTCTTATTTCTAACTCCTTTTCTAGGCTCTTAGGAATTAGAGATATAATTTCAATGAAAGCCTTATTGTATATGTTCAGATACCTGATTGTAGCTTCATGCAGGATCTTTTGGTCAGCCTCATTGTAATCATCATAGAATTCAGCCATTGGTTGAAGGTTTCCATCCACAGTGACTAATTTGATTACACTTTTTAGAGACAGGGTGGGCTTTTCAACAAATTCCTCTGCCATTTCTTCCTTGTCTTGGCCTGTGGAGGGTTTACTGGATCCTTTCTTCTTCTGCTTCTTTATTTCCTTTACCCCCTCATTTGATTCGGTTTCCTCTTCATCTCTTTGACTTGCATAAGCCCTTGTGGCTTTTGTCTTGGATCTTTTCTCTCTTTTACCGGATGCTTGGACTTCCAGTTTTGATGTTCTTGAGCTTTTGGCTGTGACAGGTGCAGATCTCTTTGATGATTTGGTTTGGGTTGAGGGTTCTATTGGAGCACTTTCCTTGCTTTCATTTTTTGCCTCTTTCTTCTCTTCCTCAACCCTTTCCATCCTTTTCTTGTGGGCATCAAGTGCCTCCTTTGAGATGCCAAGGCCTTGGGCAATATTTTCTATTTCTTTTCTCACCTTCCTCTTGATCTCAGGTTCTTTGAGTTCCACATGAATCTTTACACTCAGTTCTTCAAAGGTTCCAAACCTTTTTTCCTTTGGATCCTTTGCCTGACTTAGCATGTGTTGAACATGCAGCTCCACAATTTGTTCATCGACTTCATACCCCATGGGCATGATCCACACAGTTCTTGGTTCTACTGCCTCCATTAGGCACTGATCTGTCTCTACCATAAAGCATACTGTGTCTTTGTATTTTTCAACAAGAGACTGAGGAATTCTTTCTCTTACTTGGGTTTCGCCAAGCATGAGCTGATTCATCCTTGCTTTGCTCCTGAATTCATCCTTGCAATCTTTGAATATCATATTCATTGTTTTGGGATCGATTGAAGGATATAGCTGAATAGCTATCTGTTCTCGGATATCAATGTCTTTTGCCATGGCATTGTTCTTTCTTATTTCTAACTCCTTTTCTAGGCTCTTAGGAATTAGAGATATAATTTCAATGAAAGCCTTATTGTATATGTTCAGATACCTGATTGTAGCTTCCTGCAGGATCTTTTGGTCAGCCTCATTGTAATCATCATAGAATTCAGCCATTGGTTGAAGGTTTCCATCCACAGTGACTAATTTGATTACACTTTTTAGAGACAGGGTGGGCTTTTCAACAAATTCCTCTGCCATTTCTTCCTTGTCTTGGCCTGTGGAGGGTTTACTGGATCCTTTCTTCTTCTGCTTCTTTATTTCCTTTACCCCCTCATTTGATTCGGTTTCCTCTTCATCTCTTTGACTTGCATAAGCCCTTGTGGCTTTTGTCTTGGATCTTTTCTCTCTTTTCCCGGATGCCTGGACTTCCAGTTTTGATGTTCTTGAGCTTTTGGCTGTGACAGGTGCAGATCTCTTTGATGATTTGGTTTGGGTTGAGGGTTCTATTGGAGCACTTTCCTTGCTTTCATTTTTTGCCTCTTTCTTCTCTTCCTCAACCCTTTCCATCCTTTTCTTGTGGGCATCAAGTGCCTCCTTTGAGATGCCAAGGCCTTGGGCAATATTTTCTATTTCTTTTCTCACCTTCCTCTTGATCTCAGGTTCTTTGAGTTCCACATGAATCTTTACACTCAGTTCTTCAAAGGTTCCAAACCTTTTTGCCTTTGGATCCTTTGCCTAACTTAGCATGTGTTGAACATGCAGCTCCACAATTTGTTCATCGACTTCATACCCCATGGGCATGATCCACACAGTTCTTGGTTCTACTGCCTCCATTAGGCACTGATCTGTCTCTACCATAAAGCATACTGTGTCTTTGTATTTTTCAACAAGAGACTGAGGAATTCTTTCTCTTACTTGGGTTTCGCCAAGCATGAGCTGATTCATCCTTGCTTTGCTCCTGAATTCATCCTTGCAATCTTTGAATATCATATTCATTGTTTTGGGATCGATTGAAGGATATAGCTGAATAGCTATCTGTTCTCGGATCTCAATGTCTTTTGCCATGGCATTGTTCTTTCTTATTTCTAACTCCTTTTCTAGGCTCTTAGGAATTAGAGATATAATTTCAATGAAAGCCTTATTGTATATGTTCAGATACCTGATTGTAGCTTCCTGCAGGATCTTTTGGTCAGCCTCATTGTAATCATCATAGAATTCAGCCATTGGTTGAAGGTTTCCATCCACAGTGACTAATTTGATTACACTTTTTAGAGACAGGGTGGGCTTTTCAACAAATTCCTCTACCATTTCTTCCTTGTCTTGGCCTGTGGAGGGTTTACTGGATCCTTTCTTCTTCTGCTTCTTTATTTCCTTTACCCCCTCATTTGATTCGGTTTCCTCTTCATCTCTTTGACTTGCATAAGCCCTTGTGGCTTTTGTCTTGGATCTTTTCTCTCTTTTGCCGGATGCCTGGACTTCCAGTTTTGATGTTCTTAAGCTTTTGGCTGTGACAGGTGCAGATCTCTTTGATGATTTGGTTTGGGTTGAGGGTTCTATTGGAGCACTTTCCTTGCTTTCATTTTTTGCCTCTTTCTTCTCTTCCTCAACCCTTTCCATCCTTTTCTTGTGGGCATCAAGTGCCTCCTTTGAGATGCCAAGGCCTTGGGCAATATTTTCTATTTCTTTTCTCACCTTCCTCTTGATCTCAGGTTCTTTGAGTTCCACATGAATCTTTACACTCAGTTCTTCAAAGGTTCCAAACCTTTTTGCCTTTGGATCCTTTGCCTGACTTAGCATGTGTTGAACATGCAGCTCCACAATTTGTTCATCGACTTCATACCCCATGGGCATGATCCACACAGTTCTTGGTTCTACTGCCTCCATTAGGCACTGATCTGTCTCTACCATAAAGCATACTGTGTCTTTGTATTTTTCAACAAGAGACTGAGGAATTCTTTCTCTTACTTGGGTTTCGCCAAGCATGAGCTGATTCATCCTTGCTTTGCTCCTGAATTCATCCTTGCAATCTTTGAATATCATATTCATTGTTTTGGGATCGATTGAAGGATATAGCTGAATAGCTATCTGTTCTCGGATCTCAATGTCTTTTGCCATGGCATTGTTCTTTCTTATTTCTAACTCCTTTTCTAGGCTCTTAGGAATTAGAGATATAATTTCAATGAAAGCCTTATTGTATATGTTCAGATACCTGATTGTAGCTTCCTGCAGGATCTTTTGGTCAGCCTCATTGTAATCATCATAGAATTCAGCCATTGGTTGAAGGTTTCCATCCACAGTGACTAATTTGATTACACTTTTTAGAGACAGGGTGGGCTTTTCAACAAATTCCTCTGCCATTTCTTCCTTGTCTTGGCCTGTGGAGGGTTTACTGGATCCTTTCTTCTTCTGCTTCTTTATTTCCTTTACCCCCTCATTTGATTCGGTTTCCTCTTCATCTCTTTGACTTGCATAAGCCCTTGTGGCTTTTGTCTTGGATCTTTTCTCTCTTTTGCCGGATGCCTGGACTTCCAGTTTTGATGTTCTTGAGCTTTTGGCTATGACAGGTGCAGATCTCTTTGATGATTTGGTTTGGGTTGAGGGTTCTATTGGAGCACTTTCCTTGCTTTCATTTTTTGCCTCTTTCTTCTCTTCCTTAACCCTTTCCATCCTTTTCTTGTGGGCATCAAGTGCCTCCTTTGAGATGCCAAGGCCTTGGGCAATATTTTCTATTTCTTTTCTCACCTTCCTCTTGATCTCAGGTTCTTTGAGTTCCACATGAATCTTTACACTCAGTTCTTCAAAGGTTCCAAACCTTTTTTCCTTTGGATCCTTTGCCTGACTTAGCATGTGTTGAACATGCAGCTCCACAATTTGTTCATCGACTTCATACCCCATGGGCATGATCCACACAGTTCTTGGTTCTACTGCCTCCATTAGGCACTGATCTGTCTCTACCATAAAGCATACTGTGTCTTTGTATTTTTCAACAAGAGACTGAGGAATTCTTTCTCTTACTTGGGTTTCGCCAAGCATGAGCTGATTCATCCTTGCTTTGCTCCTGAATTCATCCTTGCAATCTTTGAATATCATATTCATTGTTTTGGGATCGATTGAAGGATATAGCTGAATAGCTATCTGTTCTCGGATCTCAATGTCTTTTGCCATGGCATTGTTCTTTCTTATTTCTAACTCCTTTTCTAGGCTCTTAGGAATTAGAGATATAATTTCAATGAAAGCCTTATTGTATATGTTCAGATACCTGATTGTAGCTTCCTGCAGGATCTTTTGGTCAGCCTCATTGTAATCATCATAGAATTCAGCCATTGGTTGAAGGTTTCCATCCTCTACATTCTCTGTACTCTTCTTTACCCAAATCTTGTTCATTTCACTTTTAACTTCATCCACATTCACCTTTTGTTTCCCCTTATCTTGATTCTGTCTATGATATACTGGACCTCTTTTGTCCTGATTCTTGCTTCTACAGAAGTTTGCAATATGACCGGATCTATTGCAAATTTGACAAACAAAATTTCTTTGCATATTGGATTGATATCCTATTGATCTGCATTGATTAGCCATATGACCTATTCTATTGCATGCAAAGCATCTACCATTGAATGATTTGTTCATTTGCATAATTCTGTATTCATGATATTTGTGACCATACCTTTTGCAGTTAAAACATTGTCTGGAGAAGGATGAATTAGTCTGATTCATTCTCTTTCTGCATTGATTAGCTTTGTGACCAAAGTGATTGCAGTTGTGGTAGTATCCATTGAAGGATGGATATCTTTGAGCATTAGGCTATCTTACCGAAGGTATTCTAGGCCTAATCCTTGGATTTTCTGATCCAAAAATCTTCTGACCAGATCCAGAGCTTTCTCCTTTCTCATATCCCAAACCACACTTGTCATCTACCTTCTTTTGACTTCCAAGAAGAACTTCAAGTTGAGCAGAAATTATCTTGAATTTCTCTTTATACTCATTTGTTGTTTGGAGATCCCTTTTTAGAGAGACAATTTGATCCTCAAGTTTTTCTTCATTATGTTTAGCATCTTCAAGATCAGATTCAAGATGTCTGATAATTCTATCCATCTGGTGGCAATCTTCTAATTTCTCCTTGAGAGATTGTCTTAGATTATCTTTAGTTTTTCTTTTCTCTTCAACTTCTTGGGTAAACTTCATGACTCTTGATTCCATTTCATGTCTCACCATAATGATTTCTTTTGATAACTTTTCACACAACTCAATTTTTTCATTCAGCTCTTCATTTTCATTATTTGCTTCACCTTGTCTTGCCAATTGTTGAAGCGGCTCCTTTCTCTTTTTCATAGAGAGACTTAATTTGTCTTTTAGTCCTCTCATGAAATCATCAGCCTGTTTGAGTCTTTCCTTTAATTCATTGACTTCAGAGTTTGACTATTCAAGATCATCAAGGGCAGTCTTGAGTTGCTCCCTTAAAACATATGCATCCATTTGAACTCCCAGATCTTCCTCAAGCTGTTAGGCTCTGTTAGGAGGAACTTAGCTTTGATACCAATTGTTGATAACTAAGAGGGGGGTGAATTAGTTATCCTAATTATTTCTTTTTCTGAACTTTCTTATTAATCAATGCAGCATTAATTCAAACAAGCAAACATAACCATGAAATGGAGATACACATGACACAATATTTTTGACGTGGAAACCTTGTTAAGGGAGAAAACTATGGGGTGATTAACCCAAAGATTATTCTTTGTTAGAAGAATAAGGAAATACAAAATGGCACTTGCCAATTAGGGCTCACTGCCCAAGCACACTACTCACAAGGAGGCACACTGCCTACAAGAGACACACTATCTACAAAATGAGTCTTATACAATACTTGAACTAATTGTAGCATCCACATATGTTGGAGTTCAGTTCCGGTTAGGCTCAGTACACTGATTTGCTGCACTTCATCTTTCCTCTTCTCTTTTGCTGCTTTCCTTTCACATATCGGACCTTCCTTACTACTTTTGCTCTGCTCTACTTTTATTCGTACATCAATAACACCACAACACCTCTCACAACTAAATCCATCCTATATATATCCGCACAAGTGATTTCATTATCTTTCTAGTTGGCACCCGGAACAGTCAATCTTTTCACAAACTCTGTTCTGTCAGCTGAATCCTTGCACATCAAGTAATGCGGATCAAGCATATACTTGTAGAAATCATTAATCATGTCGGCCAAACATAATTCATGTCTTCATAACCTTTACCACCATCAGAAACACATTCGGAAAATAGTGTGATGTTCTGTCAGTCAGTTCTTCCTTTGTTCACACTGTCACTCAGGAACCCGGTACTCAAGTATTCATAGCTTTTACCTCATCTATCACCAAAGGCTAAAACCTTGGAATCTATCACTCAAGGTAGTCCTCTTGACTTACCCAAATCTGTACTTCACCAAGATACTTTCTTTGAGAGATCCGGACCTGTCTGTCAGACCTTGCCACATGCTCTGTTCTTGTTTACCGGACCACCACATTCTTCATTCTGACTTCCGGTAGAGACACATCATGTCCTGCGGATGTGTGGGATGAACTTTGTTGCCATCAATGACAACAATCATGAATCTATATAGTGTCTCTTGCCAACACATCCACCAACAAAGAGTCTAATCTTATTATCCAATAAATCAAACTGATTACAACCAGGAATCCTTGCAACTCAATACCGCTGCAAAATGCTACAATCCAACAATGGAAACCCTAACGCTTAGCTACTTTTATGAAGCCATATGTCAGTTACAAAAATAGGGTTTTTTATGTTAGCCAATAGAAAAATAACTCCCGGCACTGCCCCTTGAACCCGTCTTGGGGGCACTACCCCTTGACTCCATTAAATAATTTTGGGGGAAACCACATCGATAAAAGTGGGGTAAATTTAACCTTTGAGTCTGATTAGGCTCCATATAACAACAATCTCCCAATTGGAGACTGATCAGACTCCACACCATATCATCTCCCACTTGGAGACTGATCATAACACCACTGATCCTATAGCTCCCACTAGAAAT
Organism: Cunninghamia lanceolata; assembly: GCA_027924645.1. Lineage (NCBI taxonomy): Eukaryota > Viridiplantae > Streptophyta > Pinopsida > Cupressales > Cupressaceae > Cunninghamia > Cunninghamia lanceolata. The sequence goes on from BSBN01000550.1 coordinate 1,800,838, forward strand.
AAGCACCCTGGACTCTATTATTCTAAATTTTTTTATTTTCAGTCTTGAAGACGAACTGAAGCTGAAGAGGAGCTTTGCTTCTCCCTTGTCACTACCTTTGTAAATATATCTACTAGATTTTCATTCGTATGTATCTTTTCCAGCCTTAACTGTCCATCATCTAACATCGACTAGATGAAGTGATACTTGAGTTGTATGTGTTTGGTCTTTGAATGTACAAGGGAATTCTTTGCAAGATGTATGGTACTCTTACTATCTATATACAAAGAACTATTACCCTGTTGTTTGCCCAATTCTTCCATGAAAGATTGCAGCCATATCATCTCCTTGCTTGCCTTAGTTGCAGCTACATACTCTGCCTCTGTGGTGGATAAAGCAACCACCTTTTGCAACCTAGATATCCAACTCACCATTGTCCCACCTACAGTAAAGACATAACCTGTGGTACTCCACCTAGTATCAATATCTCCTACCAAATCGAAGTCTACATAACTTGCTAAATCAGTATTAGAGCCCCTAAAACATAAGTGTTTATTGGATGTACCTCTCAAATATCTGAGAATCTATTTTATCGCATTCTAATGTTCCAATCCAGGATGACCCATATACCTGCTTACAACTCCTACGACATGTGCAATATCTAGTCTCGTGCATACCATGGCATACATTAAACTTCCTACAGCTGAAGCATATGGTACCTTGGACATTTTTCTTCCTCCTCTTGTGTCTTTGGACACATCTCCTTAGTCAATTTCAAATGACTAGGCAAAGGTGTGCTGACAACTTTTACATTCTCCATATAGAATCTCTGCAACACCTTTTCAACATAATTAGCTTGAGATAGAGTCAATTTTATGTTCTTCCTATCTCTGCAAATTTTCATACCAAGGATTTATTTTGCTGCCCCCAAATCCTTCATAGCAAATGATTATGTTAACTGTTGTTTTAACTCTCTTATGTGATCCATGTTAGACCCTGCTACAACCATGTCATCAACATATAAACATTTAATAATGTAGCTTTCATTATCCAACCTCATAAGATAAACACAATGGTCAGAATTACACTGGCTATAGCCTTGCTCAGCGATAAAACTATCAAATTTCAAATACCATTGCCGAGGTGCTTGTTTCAAGCCATATAAATTCTTCTTCAATCTGCACATCAGTTTCTCCTTACCTTTGACCTCAAATCCCTATGGTTGTTCCATATAGATCTCCTCCTCCAAATCACCATGGAGAAAGACAATTTTCACATCTAGTTGTTCCAAATGTAAATCTTCAGTAGCCACAATACTTAAAATAGTACGAATAGAAGTCATCTTGACAACCGAAGAAAATATCTCATCAAAATCAATACCTTTTTTCTATGCAAATCCTTTTACAACTAACTTGGATTTAAATATTTTCTTACCTCCATCTTCCTCTTTTATCCTATAAACCCATTTGTTTGGTAAACCCTTTTTACCTGCAGGCAACTTACATAATTCCCAAGTCTGATTTTTCAGCAAGGAGTCCATTTCTTCTTTCATTGCATACTCCCACTAAACCTTTGTATCCACCTGCATAGCTTCATCATACCCTTCTAGTTCACTAGCATCTATTAACAAAATATAATACAAAGAGGGAGAAAATCTTTCAGGAGGTCTACTTAGCCTTGTTGACCATCTGACATTCACTGGAGTTTGTGGTACTTTTTGTTGCTATTGCAGAGCATGAGGAACCACTGGAACATCACTATTTGGAGTATCATTCAGCACCACATAATCTTTTTATTTCTTCTCATGCTACTGCAACTCATCTTTGTACAACACCTTTTCATTAAATACAACATCCTTGCTTCTCACAATTTTTAGATTTTCAACATCCCAAAGCCTATAACCAAATTCATCAATGTCATATCCAATGAAGGTACATTTTTTTTATTTTGCATCCAGATTGGTTCTAGTTTTAGAATCTACATGTGCAAATGCTTCACATCTGAAGGTTTTGAGAAAAGAATAACTCACCTTCTTACCTATCCATGTTTCCTCTAGAGTACCACAACCCAAAGGAATTGAAGGACCTCTATTAATTAAATATATAGTGGTGTTGACAGCCTCTTCCCACATGTTTAAAGGCAGCCCAACATGCAATCTTATGGTCCTTGCATGCTCCATTATTGTCCTATTCATTCATTCAGCCACTCCATTCTCCTGTGGAGTCCCTGGAACAGTTTTCTGCCTATTAATTCCATTAGAGGAACAATAATCCTCAAATTCTTTGCTGCAATACTCACCACCATTATCAAATTTAAGACATTTTGATCTTTTACCCATCTCATTCTCAACCAAGCTTCTCCATTTCTTAAATATTTCAAATACATCATATTTATGCCTAAGGAAATAAATCCAAACCTTCCTACTTGCATCATCTATGAATGTAACATAATATCAAGAGCCACCAAGAGAAGATATCTAAGCTGGTCCCCATACATATGTATGCACAAGCTCCAACTTTTCATCTTTCTTTTGCTTCCCTTCCTTAAGAAAACTCTCTTTTGTTTGTCATACACACAACTTTCACAGAAATCCATATTAATACATTTTAGACCTAGTAAAACTTTCTTAGAATGAAGTACCTCCATACCTTTTTCACTCATATGCCCAAGTTTGTTATGCCACAGTGTTGTCTCAAAACCTGCAGCAACTATTTCAGTCTCTTCCTGTGAACCTACAACAACTGTTCTTAAACCTATTTGTTTTTTCTCTGCAACAGCTAAAGTAGAAGGAATAGTATGACCTATACAAAGATATAAGGTGCCTACTTTCACACCTTTTGCTACTATTAAGGCACCTTTTGAAACCTTCTAATTTTATCACTGAAAGTAACTATGCAACCTTCATCAACTAGCTGCCCTACTGAAATTAAATTCCTACTCAACCTTGGAACATGCCTTACCTCTTGTAGTAGCCAATGATTCCCATTCTACAACTTAATCTTGATTCTTCCCTTTCCAACAATCTGACAAGGTTCGCTATCTCCCAAATAAACCAACCCAAAATCCCCTTGGACATAATCAAGAAAATAACTTCTATGGGGCATAGCATGAAATGAGGCCCCTGAATCTAAAACCCATGAATCATTAGCATTATCTAGGGAAAGAATCAAAGCATCATCTTCAGATCTATTACTTACCACATTTGCCTCCTTATTGCCTTCTTGTTTGTCTCCTTTATTCTTCTGAGACCAGCAATATTTCTTCAGATGACCTCGTTTCCCACAGTACCAATAATCCTTCTATCCTTTGGATTGGGATCTCTTGTCCTTTGATTTTCCTCATGACTTCCCATGACTTCTAGAACCTTTTCCTCTCTCCTTTGATCTGTCCCTGCTTTCTGCATTCAAAACACTACTTGATGTGGACCCTCCTAATCTTTTCCATCGCATTTCCTCACTAAGGATAACACTAACAACATCATCAAATTTCAAAGTATTTGAACCAGAGATAGAGTTACTTACAACCATTACCAAGCTATTTTAGCTTTCTGGCAAAGAAGATAAAACCAAGAGAGCCCTCACCTCTTCATCAAATTTCACTTTTACAGTAGTTAACTGACTAGTAATCATATTACTCATTTAAATGATCTGTCACATATCCACCTTAAATCATTTTCAAATTAAACAAATGCTTCATGAGAAATACCTTATTTGAGGCTAAGGGTTTTTCATACAATTTAGCCAAAGCTTTCATTAGTTCATTTGTTGTCTTCGCTTCTGTTATATTGAATACCACTGATGGTGCTAGGCACAACTGAATGGTTCCCAATGTCTTTCTATCTAGAAGATTCCAATCATCAGTCATTGTTGCCAATTTCTTGGCTATTCCTTCCAACGGCCTCCATAAATCCTTTTGATAGAGATAATACTCCATCTGCATCTTCCATAACTTATAGTTCTGCCCATTGAATTTATCTACCTTTAATCTACCCTCATCTGCCATTGCTCCCACTCAACCATGAGACTCCCACTCAATCGTGAGACCTTCTTGCAAACAATAATCGAACACAACCTACTCTGATACCACTTGTTAGGGTTAGCTGGAAGAAGATATCAATTAAATGCAAATAAAGATTAAACAGAGGAATGGAAATACACAGTAATAATAATAGAGAGAGACAAGTTTTAACGTGGTTCACCCAAACTCGGGCTACATCCACCAACAGAGAGTCTAATCTTATTATCCAGTAAATCAAACTAATTATAATCAGCAATCCTTGCAACTCAATACCACTGCAAAATGCTATAATCCACCAATGGAAACCCTAACCCTTAGCCACTTTTATCAAGCCTTATGTTAGTTACAAAAATAGGGTTTTTTTATGTCATCCAATAGAAAAATAACTCTTAGCACTGCCCCTTGACCCCATCTTGGGGACGCTGCCCCCAAACCCCCGCAAGAGGTGCTGCCCCTTTACCCCGTTAAATAATTTGGGGGGAAACTATGCCGATAAAAGTGGGGTAAATTTAACCTTCGAGTCTAATTAGGCTCCATATAACAACATAAGGTGGGGTGGGGCCTTTTGAAGGATAACAAGGATTGGGGCATGATTATGAAATATAAATATCTCAATGTTCACTAGGATGAAAATATTCTCTTAGAGGGCAGCTTGCCTAGGGGCTCAGTCATATGGAATAGTGTGCTAAAATGCAGAGGGATCCTACAAAAAGGAATCAAATGGAATCTCAAGAATGGAAAACATTTAAGATTCTAGGAGGATAAATGGTTGGATGAGCAACCTCTAAAATCTCATAAGTTATTTGGGTGGCAGTATCATACTATTAAAAACTTCTTTGGGCACTTGGTTAAGGACTATTTTCAAAGAATGGGGTTACTCAATCAATGGAAAATCCTAAAAGCTAGTTTCCCCTACTAGCCTAAGCTACATCATATCACTAGTGAACTCCAAAAGAGACTGATGGATATTAGAATCCCTATCTTCCTAAGGGAAGATAGAATTCTTTGGTACAATGACAACAAGGGTATCTTCTCAATCAAGTCTGCCTACATTCTGTTGTTAACCTAGACTAATAGAGATATACATTAGAAAAATATCTAGAATCATAAGTTGATTCCCAAGATCAATTTCTTTTGGTGGATTACCATCTACAATAAACTCCTTATTCAAGATAACTTGTAGAAAAGGGGAATCCACATTCTAAATAGATGTGTTATGTGTCAAAAAGAAGAGGAGATTGTCTCTCATTTTTTCTTCCATTGTGACTACTCCAGCTCCATGTGGGAAAAAGCCATACAAAATATGGGCTTAGGTGGGTGATAAACAACTATTTGTTCACTTTTATTGATAGCAGGGTTTCTCCCTTCCCACACCCCATCATTAAGGAATTGTGGAAGCAATTCTCCCCACTTGGTATGTTTAGTGTATGAGTTGAAAGAACCAATTACATATTTCATGATAAGGGAAGGAGCATTGAGGAAAACTTTTCTTCATTCTCTAAATTACTATTAGAGAATATTTTGAATTTAAATATTAAAAATCTAAAAGTTCCCCTAAGACTATTGAGAATGATATAGCTAGAAGCTGGGGTATAATAATGCGTATTAGATATCTCCCCCATTGGTTGGGCTAAACTCAACTTTGATGGTGCCTCTAAAGGTAACCCTAGATCTGCGAACAGAGGGGAAGTTATAAGGTCTCATGAGGGAAAGTTGTTGGCAGCCTATGTTGGTAGTATGGGAGTCAAAACTAACAACCAAGATGAAGCTCTTGAAATGATTTGGGGGATTATGTTGGCTCTATCCTTGAGTATCCAACATCTTCATATTGAGGTGAGTCCAAAATCATCATAGATGCTATTTCTGAAAAGAGTATCCTAGGATGGAACTAGGTAGATCTAATCAAAGATATATAGAGGATTATCAATAATTTGGTGTTATATGAAACTTCTCACACAATAGGGAAGGAAACAAGGTCATGGATGCCCTAGCAAACCTTGGAATCAATATAACACCTTGGTGTTGTTAGAAAAGAACTAATAATCTTCCCAATAACATCTCCACCCTCATTCAAATCAATCCATGCAATGTTCTAAAAAGAAAAAAAAATTAGGTTGTTTAATAAACTAATGTGGGATATGGTTAGTAGCCACGTCGATTAGCCTATCTAGAGCTACCTTATGTGGATTAAAAGTTATAAGTGGAGCTTTAAGATGACATGGTACCCCCCTAGGTGGATATGTGATATGATGCAGGATCCTCAATATCAAATTAATTTGTTAAACAATTCTCATGGTAACAATTATATCACTCCCAGTGATGTGTCCAATAATTATAATTATTGAAAAATTCACATGTTAGCCTATAGGATGAGGACAAAAGGGTTACTTGATAATCATTTTCTAATGGGACAAGAGCTGGTAAGTATCCAGATTGGTACTGGTAAGTATGTCTAGATTTGTGTGATATCAAAAAATTATAATAGTGATTGATTTGGTGGGTTTGAAATTCAGCAGTTAAACATTAATTCTAACATTTATCAAAACATTAGACAACTGCACTCTAACTATATTCTTCTTTTCGAAATGGGTGGTGATCTTGTTTGAACTGAACCTATTTCATGCTCTAAAATCAAGTGTGATGTTACCCTCTAGTATATTTTCAAGCAGGGTGATATTTCTCCATTTTTTGAAATCCTTAAAGGCCTCGACCAAAACTTGTCCATCCAATTTGCGCAATCATGGAACAATAGAAAGGTGTAGGTTGACAGTATCAACTTTAAGGTCAACAAAAAGGTTATTAGTGTGGCTATGAGCATCAAATGCCATGGAATGAAGGTGAGAAGATAGAGTAGGGTTCAATATTTTGAAAGCATGAATTTGTTCTTCAACGAGGGTGAGGAAGCTGTTAGATATCAAAACAACTATAATAGGGAAGATCGCCCCGACCCCTGGGACAAGGTGTGTTATGTTCTCATTAAGTATTTTACATTGGAAGGGCTCTTTAAGTGTTATTATACCTACCACTTTCCTCTGTTAAACCATCTGAGACATAGGATTATTATGAGTTTTTCATTCTTCCTTCTTACTTCTATTGACAACTCTGTTGAGGAAGTCAAGGAAAAATTTGTCAATGACCTAGAGAATTTACCCATACCACTCCATCAAGGCCTTATCCACTGGATTTATCATTTCCATTTAGTACTCTGCCCTGTGAAACCTATTTTTGCTATTTATGTCAGTTAGCCATACCTATGTGAAAGGTAAAAACCCTATTGTGATCAAACCTTGTGAATCATCCTCACGCCCTATTTCCCTCTCAAAACTTGTGAAAGATATGGACAACTAGGATAATAAGGTGCACACTAAGATCCAACCCCCTGCCACCCTGAAGAAAACCCCCAAACAGATAAAAGATTCAAAGCCTCCTCCTTCTAGGATTAAGGAAAAAACCATTAGTACTAGGGACAAAGCTGCTATTGGGTTGGTTTCCCTCAAGAACAACCCAGGTACCAAACATGTCACCCTGAAAGTGAATGAAAAGAGGAAATTTGAGGACACTAAGGAGAGACTTGATTTCAATGTCTACAGTAAGATGTAGGAGAAGGATGGAAAGAAAGACCAGTTCCAAGAAGGTATTATCTATAGTGAGAAGGTTGGTGAGGCTGAGTATAATCCCTCTCATGGGAAAAAGAAAAATACTAGGCGTAAGGATGTCATTAATAAGTAGGAACATATTGGCTCTATTGTGAGAAGGTCGACTAGACTAGTTGTGACCCCCCTACAGATATGAAAGATGTTGATATCTCTAGCAAATCCATGGAGTTGCAGCAAGGTAAGAGCACTAAAGAGGACAAAATAGAAGGTAAGAATCTTGAGATAACCCCTGCTAAACTTGGAAGTAACTAGTACGTTTGAAGAGATGAATGAACCTTATTCGAAGGACTCTCAGATGAAGACTGGTATGAAAGGAGACAATGAAACCAATTGTACCACTTGCAACCAAACTAATAAATAGGTGGAAGCTCTAAAAGATAATATTGAGGAGATGGAGAAAAAATTAAACATCTTGACTCAGTTCAATACCAAAATTATGCATAGGTTTGCTTCTACTTTGTTCTGGCTTTAGTAAAAAGAAAAGAAAAAATAGGGTTTAGGGAGTACTAGCAGTGACTACTATGAAGACATGTACAATTTTCTCATAGAGGACTAGGGAAAGTTGTCCCCCTAATGTGTGTTGCTCCAGTCATTTTTTCAATTTATTCATTTGTTGTTTTGGATTAGCTATTTGTGAGTTGTTTATGTGTTGTTTTTGGTCTTGAAGGGCCTATTTTTTCTACCTTCAGGTTGTTTTTTAAAGGGCTGGAACCCTGGTTTCCCACTTACACTAATAAAAAACATTGGATAAAAAGATAGAGGCCACATCATTATAAAGGTTGCACCAAGGATACTTTGTTAGTAGAAAAGGGAGCACAGATTGAAGATCTAGGCATATTCTCTTCAAAGTTGTAGTTTATACCTGTTGAACATTAAGAAGGGGGGTGAATCGGTACTTCCTCAAATTCTTTTCTTCCAACAATATTCAACCTATCATAAGCACTTAAAACATAAGAAGCACAAGTACACAGAAGCATGCATCCATAACACAAGATTTACGTGGAAAACCCTAGAAGGGAAAAACCATCTTCTAATTCACTTTCATGATTTATCACATCACATCTTTGCACCTCCAATAAGTCACCCAATGGGTTACCCTATCTCCCTCTACCACCTAGCCTCACTTGATCACTCATCCCCTGGTTCCTCTCGTGGTTTCATCACATCATGTCTTTGCTCCTCCAACACATCACCTAGATGGTTACCATCAATCCCCTTCACATAACATCCCCATCCTATCCTTCCTAACCATGATTTTAATACCATGGTGCAGTCTAAAAATTGACAATCTCATTCTCTACCCAGCCTCCATCCATCTACATCATACTATCCCTATATCCCCTATTCATCAAGTGACCAAAATTACATATCATCACCACTTCCATCTTAGTGTGCCTTGATCCTGTGGATATAGGGTATGTAGGGATTCTAAAATATGAAGGAAGTATCTAGTACATAGGTACACAAGATGCCACTGATCAAATCCCCACTTGGATGGTCCCTATTCCCTAAGCTTGTTGATCACACTTGACATCATCACAACACACTCGCCATGCACACTATCAAAGCATTAAACTTTCACTCAAATCATGGACTATAGGATCAGCTTCAACCACAACTTATGTCCTATATACCTCTCCACGTATCCTTTGATTTATCCCAATCATCCATCGATCCATGCCTTATGGATGCATCCTTCGTACAATAGGCATAATCCTCAATCTACACACATCTTGGCAAGAGATATAATGGTTGTTTGTTTAGTTAGTTAGTCTTTTGGTTATTGATTTTATCTTTTATCCTATTCTCAAATTGTTTTAAAACTACCTTGATCTTACTATATCATGGTGCATTGCAAAAAATCTAGAAAGGGGCATGGTCATTGCTTTTGTATGTCGTGCTTGTGGCATGTTCTCATTACTCCAATTTTGTATTCATATCTTATGAACATTAGGATTAGTTCTTGCATATTAGTTTACTTTTGCGTCTAAGGTTCCTCATACCTTTTGTGCACTAAGGGATTATGCTTTACATCATCTCTCATTAACCTAGACAAGGTTATACTATCTTGGGCATGTATGGGATCATCCTATTGTTTGTAGAGTCTGTTAGGTTTGGCATAGTTGGCTTTTCATTGATGTCAAAATGGTATGATGTTACTTATCAGATTGGTATGATGGAGGTTCATGTACTTGTGCATCCATATTGTTCATATGAGTTCATCTTGTCTTCATGCTTGATCAGAGTGGTGTCTTCTTGGTTACTTCTTGATGACAGTTGTTGATGACATAGTTGAAATAAGGTTGATGCCTTGCAGATACATAGAAGGTGTCATTCATGTTGTTTGATCAGTTGATGATCATATTGGTTGTTAATGTCCATAGGAGGTAGTAGTTAATGATCTTCATCAAGTGGTATTAGTTTGATATTTTTATGATGACATAATGCAGACTGAGGTAAGTCAATTTGGATTAGTGAAGAAGTTATTTTCTCAGCTTTAACATTAGGAAGAAAATTGACTATGACAGTATCTCATAAGTTTAGTCAATTCATTATGATGTTTGGTGATTTTGTTTGATGGTAATATGGGTTATTGTCTATGACAGAGGCATTAATGTTTATTAATGGTAGATATAAGAGTTTGTCTAATATGTTTTGTGATGCAGAGTTACCTCTGATCAGTGTGTTGAGCATTTTATGGTTATCACAGAGTTAGGGTTTATATTATAAGGAGTTTAAACCATTAAAACCCGAGTTCTAAATCTTCTAAGTGTATTAAGGAGCCTCAAAGCCAAACGTCATACACTTTACTTATGTTTTTATGGTGATCGGTTGAGAAGGTCAAAGGCAACTTAAGTTGTGTCTTTGAGGGTCCGGCCCCATGAGGTGACCAACCCCGATCACCTAGGGCACCCGATGTTATAAGTTAGTTTTAAAGCCTTTGGTGGGAAGTGACATTGGATGGTTAGGATTTAAAATGCTTGACGGTGGGTGATCAAATCAGTTGGTTGTCATTTAACTTCTATTTTAAGCTCAAGAGTCATCGGTCCATTGCTAATTTTGATGGGCTATGTTGTATAAAAGCCAAAAAGCATGGATTTATCTCCTTCTTTTTAACAGTGATGAAAAAGAATATTTCTATTTTGATCCAGGTAAAGTATTTATGAGTTGTTTTATCATTTTCAAGGATGTAAGAGTTTATTTACCTTCTGCATACGATTTTGTATACTTTTGGTGAAGAATTTTATAATTTTTGAAAAGGATAAGTGTATACAAGATGCACCCAAGTATTGTAGGATTATTTTGAAATAGTTGCAAAGGCATTAAAGTCTCTTGAATAGAGATGATTGAAGATGATTCAAAGAGATGATTGAAAGTTTTTTTAAAAAGGTGTACTATTTATAATAAGAACCAGAAGGTCTTTTGCATAGAATATGAATAGGTGAATGGATTTTATTATGAAGAGAAAATAAAATGGTGGACATCATTCATGATTTTAATGCAAGGAAGATGAATGATGAATAGGGCAGATTGATTAAAATTGATTGAAGATTTTTGAGATGGAAATTTTTATGAAAGGGAATATGAACAAATTGAAGGCTCCTAAAATATGAAAGACATTTGTGTGAAGATTTGTTTGAGAGAAGATGTGCTTGTAATATATTATTGTTTTTGCAGGAATGATATTTGAAGATGAAAAGAAATGTTTTGGAAGATGATGATGTTATGAGATATATGGTTTTTGAGAAGAATAGAGTGTGTGTTAAAAAGAGGATTTTGGACTGATTTTTTGATGTGTGAATATATGAATGAGCAAGAGGAATATGAAAGGACATTCTCTTTCTTTTATAATGGTATTGTAGGTGCATTGCTGAATTGAGTAGAGTGAATCAATATGCAGTGATGAAGACATTATACAACAAACTTACAGATTGAACCATGTCGAAGATAATATGCAATTGATTGTGCACCAGGTGAATTGATTATGTATAGACCATGATTGATATGCAGATTGAATTGAGTCTAATTGCAAAGGGATATGCAAACTCAAAGAAGAAAGTGTGAGTGATGAATCACCGGTTATGTAATGGTGCAAATTAGATTGACTTGCAATCATTTCTTGCACACTAAGCATTATGTTTTGATGATGGTGATTTTATGTGCCAGTGAGACTTGTATGGTCAGTGAGACCTCTTTGTAGCCAGTGAGGCTTGTATGGTTAGTGAGACCTATTTGTAACCAGTGAGGTTTTAAATAAGCCAGTGAGGCAATTTTGAGTGGTTTTTCTACCCCATGAGGGTTTTCCACTCCAGCAATCCTTGTGTTATGATTTGTCTCTATGTGTGTGTTTTATAATGTTTTACACATAAGGTCCTATTCACTCTATTCATCATCATACCTGTGCATATGAATTTGATAGATTATTGATGTCTTCTTTATTTTATGTCTTGTAAATTAAAAGGTGCAGAAAGATTTTTAAAATTAGACAACACTGATTCACCCCCCTCCCTCTCAGTGTTGTCATGTACTCCAACAAGTGGTATCAGAGCATAGGTTCCCTATAGAAGTCTAATCGACTTGGGTAGGTCATGTTAGTGGAGTACCATGGGAAAGTGTAGAAGAAATAAGAGAATAAAAAATGTCAAGTCTCCTATTGATCAAATGGCACCATCTATATCAAATTCAGATGTTGATATACAATCAGTTGATAGAAATGTTTCACAAGTTGAATCAGGTATAAAATTAGAAAAAAGAGTTTTCTGGAGTTCCTTTCTTTGATGGTTCAGATTTCTCTGATTGGTGCATTAGGTTGCAATCCTATCTATTTTCTTTAGGATATGGTGTGTGGGTGTCAGTTGAGAGTGGGTATTTTATTTCCTCTCTATCACTTAATGATACAAGTAATAAAGAGGCTTATGAATACAATGATTTCTGTCTAAATTATCTAATGAAGTTTCTTGTAAAGTTATGTATTGTAAAACAACTCAGGATATGTGGAAGGAGTTGATTAGAATCTATCAAAGTGATGCTCTTGAAACAGAAGACAACTTGGTGTCTAAAAGGACTGACAATGAAAGGAGACATTCACATGAAGAAGATCTTTTTGTAGATGAAGATGGATAGGAGTTTGATGAAGATGATTGTGAGGTTGATATTGAAAGAGACCTCATATGTGCTCTGAGTGTGGTCAAGAAATACAAAAAGGAGAATTAGATATTAGAATTGCAGTTGCAACAAGAAAAAGACTTAAAAAACAAAGCACTTTCAGACCTTGAAGATGCTAGAAATCTGATTATAGATTTGAGAAATCAAGTAAGTGAATTAGATAAATTAATTACCAATCTGAAGATAGAGGTTGAGGAAGCTAAGAGGATAGCTGATGTAACAAAGTCTGGGTTGGAAGCTAAAATAGTTGAATGTCAAAAGCTTGAAGGAGAAATAGTTTCTTTAAGAAAAGATCTTGAGGATGTTAGAAAGCAGTTGGAAAATAATCTAAAATTTTAAGAGAGCACAAGCAAGTTACATGAGATGCTGGGTAAACAAAACAACATAGAGACACTACTAGACTTGGTTATGAAGAAGGAGATTGTGTTACAAGTATGGGCCTAACCAGTGTTGTCATTGATGTCAACATACTCCTGTTGCATTGATGTCAAGGATTGGATGAGTTGTGTGCTGAGGATATTGAGAAAATTAGTCCTATTAGAAACAGAGAAGAACAGTGAAGATCCCAGCTAAGATGAAGATCAAAGAATGCGCATCAAACGCTTTGTAGATATGTGTCTAAAGGTGATCCAGTAAAGATTTGAAGAAGTTATGGCCATATGAGTAAAACTGGTTCTAGCAGATGTTTAGAGATGATAGAGTGACACAAATAGGTCTAGTGAGATCCAAAAATGCAATATCTTGTTCTGCGGATTTGGTGGAATGTTTAGGAAGTCAATGTGAATTAACAACTCAATTGGTTCATGGTCTAGAGGTCCGCAAGCATCTATTCCAATATGACAGTGATGATAGACTATGTTCTTGAGGTTCTAGAAGAAGAAGAGAATGATTTCAATAATGAAAAGTGGTGTGGATATTCTTGGTTATTCAGACAAGCTTGTGGGGGTGTTTAGATTGTGTCCAGTTTGTGTTGGTGGTTCGCATTGAAGTTTGAGCTTGTAATTGAAGAATTACTTCTGGATGATGATGTTTTTCCTAAAACTTGGCCAACTGGATGATTTACACATCTTGTGGATGATCTTGAAGATGTTCTATGAAGCATGGCATGTTCCTCAAAGAAGATTGAAGTCCCAGATCTGTGTAGCCGACATAGTGGTGATTCGCATGAAGTCTTTTGTAATAAGTTAAGTTGTATTTGTGTATTTGCTCTGTAATAAAATAAAGTATGCCGACTTTGATGATTATCCAAAAGATAATGTCTTGTATAAATAAGAGTTGTGAAGTCATTTCAAAATCATCAAGGAGAAGATGAGAATGTGGTAGAAAGGAGAAAAGTGAAAGGCAGAGCAGAAGTATTGAGCTTAAATGGAATTGACTCAATCATGGTGAAGATGTTAATCTTTAGTTCAAGTATGTATTATATATTATTCTGTAGACAGTGTGTCTCTTGTGAGCAGTGTGCTCAGGTAGTGAGCCCTAATTGGCATGTGCCATTTTGTTCTTCTTATTCTTTTAACAGAGAATACAATCTTGGGTTAGTCACCCCATGGTTTTTCCCTTAACCAGGTTTTTCACGTTAAAATCTTGGTGTCATATGTGTTAATGTGTTTTTTCTATTGAATTATTGCATTGTGTTTCCATGATTGATTTATTATTATGCTATTGAATTACAAGAAGGATTTAAGTGGTTAATAAAAGAAAAGTTTTGGGACAACTAATTCACCTGCCCCCTCTCAGTTGTCTGTCTTGAAACTAACAGTTGGTATCAGAGCTGATTTCCTCTTGTTGCAAGTATGGGCCTAACCAATGCTGTCATTGATGTCAACATACTCCTATTGCATTGATGTCAAGGATTGGATGAGCTGTGTGCTAAGGATATTGAGAAAATTAGTCATATCAAAAACAAAGAAGAACAGTGAAGACAGTGAAGCTCTATGAAGTGAAGATCCTAGCTAAGATGAAGATCAGACGATGCACATCAAAGGGTTTGTAGATATGTGTCTAAAGGTGATTCAGTAAAGATTTGAGAGGTCGGCATGAAGATTTGAAGAAGTTATGGCCATATGAGTAAAACTGGTTCTGGCAGATGTTCAGAGGTGATAGAGTGACACAAATAGGTCTGGTGAGATCTGGAAATGTAATATCTTGTTCTGTAGATTTCGTGGAGTGTTTAAGAAGTCAATGTGACTTGACAACTCAATTGGTTCATGGTCTAGAGGTTCGTAAGCATCTATTCCAATATGATAGTGATGATAGACTATGTTCTTGAGGTTCTAGATGAAGAAGAGAATGATTTTAGTAAGCAGAAGTAGTGTGGATGTTCTTGATGATTAAGGCAAGCCTGTGGGGGTCTTTGGATTGTGTCCAGTTTGTGTTGGTGGTCTGCATTGAAGATGGAGCTCGTAATTGAAGAATTACTTCCAGATGATGATGTTCTTCCTAAACTTGGTCGACCAGATGATTTACACATCTTGCAGATGATCTTGAAGATGTTCTATGAAGCATGGCATGTTCCTCAAAGAAGATTTAAGTCCTAGATCTATGTGGCCGACAATTTGGTGATTCGCATGAAGTCTTTTGTAATAAGTCAAGTTGTATTTGTTTATTTTCTCTGTAAAGTATGCCAACTTTGATGATTATACCAAAGTCGATGTCTTGTATAAATAATATTTGTGAAGTCATTTCAAATCATCTTGATGGGGATGAGAGTGTGGTAGAGAGGAGAAGAGCAAAAGGTAGAGCAGAAGTGTTGAGCATAAATGGAACTGACTCAAGCATGGTGAAGATGTTATTCTTTAGTTTAAGTATCTAATATTTATTATTATGTAGATAGTGTGCCTCCTATAGGTAGTGGGCCTCTTGTGAGCAGTGTGCACGGGCAGTGAGCTCTAATTGGCATGTACCATTTTGTTCTTCTTATTCTTTTAATAGAGAATACAATCTTGGGTTAGTCACCCCATGGTTTTTCCCTTAACTGGGTTTTCCACATTAAAATCTTGGTGTCATATGTGTTAATGTGTTTCTACTCTTGAATTGTTGGATTGTGTTTCCATAATTGATTTATTATTATGCTGTTGAATTACAAGAAAGATTTAAGTGGTTAATACAAGCAAGTTTTGGGACAACTGATTCACCCCCCCTCTCAGTTGTCTGTCTTGAAACTAACAATTGGTATCAGAGCTAAGTTCCTCTAAAAGAGCTTAACCATCTGAGGAGATCCAGGATGTCTTCCTATAAGAAGGATAGTCTGAGGCTTGATGGAACCAATTACACTCTTTGGAAAAGCCGCATGGAATGTCACTTGCAATGTATGGGAATGCAATATTGGATCATGGCTTCAAAGAAGTATGTTCCTCCAAAGGATGGTCTGATAAATATAGATGAAAAAAAAGATGTTGAAGACAATCTTTGGGCTAAAGAGGCTTTACTAAGTGCCTTATCTGATTTAGAACTGACAAATGTTATAGATTTAAAAGCTGCATATGAGATTTGGTAAAAACTAGAACTTCTGCAGGAAGGAGACAAATATGTTAAATGTGCTAAGCTACAGAGTCTGAAAGGAAAATTCAAAAATTTGAAGATGAATGAAGATAAAAATATCACTACATTTATGCCAAAAGTAAATGAGCTTGTTTGTGGTATTAGGTGTGCTAGTGGAATCTTGGATGAAGATGAGATTGTTGCCAAAGTTCTCAGATCCCTAACTCCTTACAAATACAAGGTTGTTGCTATTGAAGAATTCAGATATTTTTCAAATATCACAAGGGATCAATTGGTTGGAAAATTAGCTGTATTTGAATTGGCTGAGTTTGGAGATGTACCCCCCAAGACTGAATCTGCATTCAAAGCTAGTGCCTCTATAAAAGGCAAACAAAAGTTTGATCGAGGAGAGAACTCCTTAAAGAAACTATCATGGTATGAAAAAGAAAGAAAAGATCTAGAAGAAGATGAAGTAGAAGCTACTCAACTTGAAGCCCTTATTGCAAAAAGACTACTAAGAGGATCCAGTAAGTATGATGGAAAATTCCCCTTCAAATGTTTCAACTGCAATAAGATTGGTCATTTTGCCTCAAGGTGTCCAGAAAGATTTTCAAGAGCAAATCCAAACAGATCAAGATTCTAAAAGAAATGTTACTATGTTCATGAAGATGATAATGATGAAGGAGTAACGGATGATGAATCAAAGATAAGAAACAAATCTGGAAGTGACTGGGTGTTTATTGCCATCAAGGTAGAAGATCCAATGCCCTCTGAATATGTCAATCATAAAATGATAGAAAGAGCTATGGCTGCCCAAGTTGAAGAAAAGGATGACTGGGTCATTGACAGTGGATGCTCCCACCATATGACAGGTGACAAAATTAAGTTCATAGATTTGGAAATATATGAAGGAGGAGTGGTAAAATTTGGTGATAATTTTGCTGGCAGAATCAGAGGTAGAGGAACTATTTCTTTTGATGGAAAGAACAAAACCAGTAATGTACTATATGTTGAAGGTCTGAAGCACAATCCTCTTAGTGTTGGATAGTTGGTGGACAAAGGCTATGATCTCTGATTCAAAAATGGAAAATGTAAGATCTTTGAAAGTTCTGGAACAGAGATTGCATCTGGCACTCAAACAAAAGGTAACATCTTCCACTTGGTTGGTACTGGCAAAAGTTGTTTATTTGTTCAAATTGATCAGAGTTGGTTGTGGCATAGGAGAATGTGTCATGTGAATTTTGATAATATCATCAAGATAAGAAACACTCAGGCTGTAAGAGATCTTCCAAGATTGGTGAAACCTACCAATAGTTTGTGCAAAGAATGTCAGTTGGGTAAGCAAAGTAGAGTCACATTTAAAAGTAAGGAACAATCTTCTACCAGATTGTTGGACTTAGTACATAATGATCTATGTGGACCGGCAAGAATCAGGAGTTTGCAAGGTGATAGATACTTCATGTTATTAATTGATGATCACTCCCAGATGATGTGGGTGACTTTTCTGAAAGAAAAATCTAAGGCTCTTGAGAAATTCAACACATTCAAGGCTATGGTAGAGAATGAAACCGGATCAAACATAAAATGTCTCAAGTCTGATAGAGGTGGAGAATTCACATCCAGAGAATTCATAGAATTCTGTGAGAAACATGGGATAAAAAGACAGTTATTTGCTCCAAGGACTCCACAGCAGAATGTAGTAGAGGAGAGAAAGAACCAGACCATTCAAGAAGCATCTAGAACCATGATAATGGAAGCAAATGTTCCTTAGATCTACTAGAGAGCAGCTGTAAGCACTGTTGTCTATACTCTCAATCAAGTACAAATCAGAAGCAATACTGGTAAGACCCCTTATGAACTCTAGTTTAGCATCACTCCCACTGTGAAGTATTTCAGAGTCTTTGGTAGAAAATGTTACATTAAAATAAATGAAGACCTTGGCAAATTTGATGCTAGAAGTGATGAAGGAATATTCTTGGGTTATTCTACTCAAAGCAAAGCATACCAGTGCTACAACAAGAGATTGAGAAAAATTATAGAAAGTACAAATGTGAAGGTTGATGAAGGTATTGAAAAACCCTCAAGGTTTTATGAATATGAAGAAGATGATCAGAAGGATGTTTTGGTCCAAGAAGTCCAAGCCCCTTCTAAAATTTAGATCCAGACTGATCTGAAGAATCAGGAAGAAGAGATAAGTTTGAATGAACCTGTTCAAGAAATAGAAGTGCAAGAAATTCCCAAACCTCCCAGGTATGTAAGACTGAATCACTCTGAAGATTAGATCATAGGTGATAAAAGCAAAGGTGTTCAAACAACAAGAAAGATTGCTCAAGACTCAGAAAAGTATTGTCTAATTTCAAAAATTAAACCAAAAATAGTAAGTGAAGAATGCAATGATGAAAGCTGGACTAAAGCAATGAAGGAAGAATTGATGCAGATTGAGAAAAATCACACTTGGGATCTTGTTCCTAGACCTAGAAATAAAAATGTGATTGGAACCAAATGGGTCTTCTGGAATAAACTGAATGAAGATCGTAAAGTAGTCATAAACAAAGCCAGATTGGTCTACAAGGGTTATTCTCAAGTAGGAGTTGATTTTGAAGAAACTTTTGCTCCAGTGGCAAGAATTGAAGCAGTCAGATTATTTCTTGCCTTTGCTGCCTTTAAGGACTTCAAAGTATATCAGATGGATGTCAAGTCTACCTTCTTGAATGATGACTTAGAAGAAGAAGTATACATTGAGCAACCAGATGGATTTCAATTGTCTAATCATGGTGATATGGTCTACAAGTTGAAGAAAGCACTGTATGGACTCAAACAAGCCCCAAGAGCCTAGTATGAAAGATTGGATAAGCATCTTTTGAAGATTGGTTTCAACAAAGGTACTGCTGATAGTAACTTGTACTTCAAAATTGATCATGAAAATATCTTGATTGTTGAAGTATTTGTTGATGATATCATTTTTTGAGGAAGAGATAGTATGTGCAAAACTTTTGCAAATCAAATGAAAAGTGAATTTAAGATGTCCATGTTTGGGGAAAACAATTTCTTCTTGGGTCTGCAAATCATTCAAACAAAGAAAGGAATCTTCATTTCATAGACCAAATATGCGAAAGAATTGTTGAAAAAATTTGGGTGGAAGACTCAAAACCAATGAATACTCCCATGGCAATTGGATGTAAATTGAGAAAAAATGATGACTCTCCTAAGGTTAATCAAAAAAAGTACAGATTAATGATTGGAGGACTATTGTATCTTACTCAAACTAGACCTAACATTATGAATGTTGTTGGTCTTGTTGCTAGATTCCAAGCTGATCCTAGAGAATCTCATGTCATGGCAATCAACAGTATTCTCAGATATCTAAAAGGAATAGTTGAGTATGGTTTATAGTATCCTAGAGATCATGATTTCTCTCTTCATGCATATACAGATGTGGATTGGGCAGGAGATGTGGATGACCGGAAGAGTACTAGTGGTGGAGCATTCTTTTTAGGGAAAAGATTGGTTTCTTGGTTGAGCAAGAAACAAGAGGCAATATCTCTATCCACTGCAAAAGAAAAACATATTGTAGCAGCAGGTAGTTGCACTCAAGTATTGTGGATGAAGCAAATGCTAAGAGACATTAGAGTGGAGTATGAAGAACCTATCACAATCTTCTGTGATAATTCAAGTGCAATAAATATATCAAAAAATCTAGTGTTGCATTCAAAGAAAAACCATATATCCATCAAGTTTCACTTCTTGAGAGAGCAGGTCAACAAGAATGAAGTCAGATTGGAGTTTGTGCCCTCCAAGGATCAGATTGCAAACATTTTTACTAAACCTCTACCTAAGGACTCTTTTGAGTATCTCAGGGAGAAGTTAGGGGTTATTACCCCTCTGGTTCTGAATTAAGGTGCACTGATGTGCATTAGTTTGGTGGATCTCACAGTCATATCTTGTGGTCCAGATTGATGATAGGAAGCTGGTACTTAAGGGGAGCAGTCTATATGATTTTGAGTGATGCAAGTATGTGCCCTTTGCCATTGATATCAAAGGGAGAGAGAAGACATGTGAAAAACAAAAAGTGGTTGCTGATCAAAGGGGGAGCAGCAAAGGAAGAGAAGACATGTGAATGGTTGTTGTTGATAGGGGGAGTTATGTCAGTTAGTGAGGAGAAGTACTTATCTTGATGGTTAAAATAGTTTTTCACATCATATGTTGCCATCAATGACAAAGGGGGAGATTGTTGCAAGTATGAGCCTAACCAGTGTTGTCATGGATGTCAATATACTCTTGTTGCATTGATGTCAAGGATTGGATGAGCTGTGTGCTGAGGATATTGAGAAAATTAGTCCTATCAGAAATAGAGAAGAACAGTGAAGACAATGAAGCTCTATGAAGTGAAGATCCTAGCTAAGGTCAGAGGATGCACATCAAAGGGTTTGTAAATATGTGTCTAAAGGTGATCCAATAAAGATTTGAGAGGTTTGCATGAATATTTGAAGAAGTTATGGCCATATGAGTAAAACTAGTTCTGGCAGATGTTCAGAGGTGATAGAGTGACACAAATAGGTCCGGTGAGATCTAGAAATGCAATATCTTGTTCTGTGGATTTTGTGGAGTGTTTAGGAAGTCAATGTGACTTGACAACTCAATTGGTTAGTGGTCCAGAGGTCAACAAGCATCTATTTCAATATGACAGTGATGACAGATTGTGTTCTTGAGGTTCCAAATGAAGAAGAGAATGATTTTAGTAAGCATAAGTAGTGTGGATGTTCTTGATGATTCAGGCAAGCTTTTGGGTTTCTCTGGATTGTGTCCAGTTTGTGTTGGTGGTCCGCATTAAAGATGGAGCTTGTAATTGAAGAATTACTTCCAGATGATGATGTTCTTCCTAAACTTGGCCGATCGGATGATTTACACATCTTGCGGATGATCTTGAAGATGTTCTACGAAGTATGGTGTGTTCCTCAAAGAAGATTTAAGTCCCAGATCTGTGTGGACAATAGTGTGGTGATTCGCATGAAGTCTTTTGTAATAATTCAAGTTGTATTTGTTTATTTTCTCTTTAAATTATGCCGACTTTGATGATTATACCAAAGTTGATGTCTTGTATAAATAAGATTTGTGAATTCATTTCAAAATCATCTTAACGGGGATGAGAGTGTGGTAGAGAGGAGAAGAGCAAAAGGCAAAGCAGAAGTGTTGAACTTAAATGGAACTGACTCAAGCATGGTGAATATGCTATTCTTTAGTTCAAGTATGTAATATCTATTATTCTATAGACAATGTGTCTCCTGTAGGCAGTGGGCCTCTTGTGAGCAATGTCCTCGGGCAGTGAGCCCTAATTGGCATGTGCCATTTTGTTCTTCTTATTCTTTTAACAGAGAATAAAATCTTGGGTTAGTCACACCATGGTTTTTCCCTTAACCAGGTTTTCCATGTTAAAATCTTGGTGTCATATGTGTTAATGTGTTTCTGCTCTTGAATTGTTGCATTGTGTTTCCATGATTGATTTATTATTATGCTGTTGAATTACAAGAAGGATTTAAGTGGTTAATACAAGCAAGTTTTGGGACAACTAATTCACCCCTCCCCTCTCAGTTGTCTGTCTTGAAACTAACACCTCTAAAAGAGCTTAACCACTTGAGGAGATCCAAGATGCCTTCCTACAAGAAGGATAGTCTGAGGTTTGATGGAACCAATTAAACTCTTTGGAAAAGCCGCATGGAATGTCACTTGCAATGTATGGGAATGCAATATTGGACCATAACTTTAAAGAAGTATGTTCCTCCAAAGAATGGTCTGACAATTGTAGATAAAATCAGAGATGTTGAAGACAATCTTCAGGCTAAAGAAGCTTTATTAAGTGCCTTATCTGATTCAGAGCTAACAAATGTTATAGATCTAAAAACTACATATGAGATTTGGGAAAAACTGCAACTTCTGCATGAAGGAGACAAATATGTTAAGTGTGCCAAGCTACAGAGTCAAAGGAAAATTTGAGAACTTAAAGATGAATGAAGATGAGAATATCACTACATTTATGCCAAATGTAAATGAGCTTGTTTGTGGCATTAGGTGTGCTGGTGGAATCTTGGATGAAGATGAGATTGTTGCCAAAGTTCTCAGATCCCTACCTTCTACTTACAAACAAAAGGTTGCTGCTATTGAAAAATTTAGATCTTTTTCAAATATCACAAGAGATCAATTGGTTAGAAAATTAGCTACATTTGAATTGGCCGAGTTTGGAGATGCACCCCCCAAGGCTAAATCTACATTCACAGCTAGTGCCTTTGTAAAAGGCAAACAAAAGTTTGATCCAGGAGAGAATTCCTCAAATAAACTATCATGGTATGAAAAAGAAAGAAAAGATCTAGAAGAAGATGAAGTAGAAACTGCTCAACTTGAAGCCTTTATTGCAAAAAGACTACCAAGAGGATCTGGTAACTATGAAGGAAAATTGCCCTTCAAATGTTTCAACTATAACACAAATTGGTCATTTTGCCTCAAGGTGTATAGAAAGATTTTCAAGGGCAAATCCAAACAGATCAAGATTCCAAAAGAAATGTTACTATGTTCATGAAGATGATGATGATGAAGGAGTAACAGATGATGAATCGGAGACAAGAAATAAATCTGGAAGTGACTGGGTGTTTATTGCCATCAAGGAAGAAGATTCAATGCCCTCTGAATCTATCAATCATAAAATGATAGAAAGAGCTCTGGCTGCCCAAGTTGAAGAAAAGGATGATTGGTTCATTGACAGTGGATGCTCCCACCATATGATTGGTGACAAAAATAAGTTCATAGATTTGGAAAGATATGAAGGAGGAGTTGTAAAATTTGATGATAATTCTGCTGGCAGAATCAAAGGTAGAGGAACTATTTCTTTTGATGGAAAGAACAAAACCAGTGATGTACTGTATGTTGAAGGTCTGAAGCACAATCTTCTTAGTGTTGGATAGTTGGTGGACAAAGGCTATGATCTTTGATTCAAAAATGGAAAATGTAAGATCTTTGAAAGTTCTAGAACAAAGATTGCATCTAGTACTCAAACAAAAGGTAATATTTTCCACTTGGTTGGTACTGGCAAAAGTTGTTTATTTGTTCAAATTAATCAGAGTTGGTTGTGGTATAGAAGAATGTGTCATGTGAATTTTGATAATATCATCAAGATAAGCAACACTAAGGCTGTGAAAGATCTTCCAAGACTGGTGAAAGCTACTAATAGTTTGTGCAAAGAATGTCAGTTGGGTAAGTAGAGCAGAGTCACATTCAAAAGTAAGGAATAATCTTCTACCGGATTGTTGGACTTAGTACATACTGATCTATGTGGATCAGCAAGAATCAGGAGTTTGCAAGGTGATAAATACTTCATGTTATTAATTGATGACCACCCCTGGATGATGTGGGTGACTTTTCTGAAAGAAAAATCTGAGGCTCTTGAGAAATTTGAAATATTCAAAGCTATGGTAGAGAATGAAACCGGATTAAACATAAAATGTCTCAGGTCTAATAAAGGTGGAGAATTCACATCTGGAGAGTTCATAGAATTTTGTGAGAAACATGGGATAAAAAGACAGTTATCTGCTCCAAGGACTCTATAGTAGAATGAAGTAGTGGAGAGAAATAACTAAACCATCCAAGAAGCATCTATAACCATGATGATGGAAGAAAATGTTCCTCAGATCTACTAGAGAGAAGTTGTAAGCACTGCTGTCTATACTCTTAATCGAGTACAAATCAGAAGCAATACTGATAAGACCCCTTATGAACTTTCATTTGGCATCACTCTCACTGTGAAGTATTTTAGAGTCTTTGGTAGCAAATGTTACATTAAAATAAATGAAGACCTTAGAAAATTTGATGCTAGAAGTGATGAAGGAATATTCTTGGGTTATTCTACTCAAAGCAAAGCATACCGATGTTATAACAAGAGATTCAGAAAGATTATAGAAAGTACAAATGTGAAGGTTGATGAAGGTATTGAAAAACCCTCAAGGTTTAATGAATATGAAGAACATGATTAGAATGATGTTTTGGTACAAGAAGTCCAATCCCCTTCTGAAATTCAAATCCAGACCGATCCAGAGAATCCTGAAATATAGGAAGAAGATATAAGTTTGAATGAACTTGTCCAAAAAATAAAAGTGCAAGAAATTCCCAAAACTCTCAGGTATGTAAGACTGAATCATTCTGAAGATCAAATCATAGGTGATAAAAGCAAAGGTGTTCAAACAAGAGGAAAGATTGCTCAAGACTTAGAAAAGTATTGTCTGATTTCAAAAATTGAACCAAAAATAGTAAGTGAAGCTTGGAATGATGAAAACTAGACTAAAGCAATCAAGGAAGAGTTGACACAGATTGAGAAAAATCACACTTGGGATCTTGTTCCCAGACCTAGAAACAAAAATGTGATTGGAACCAAATGGGTCTTCCGGAATAAACTAAATGAAGATGGTGAAGTAGTCAGAAACAAAGCTAGATTGGTTTGCAAGGGTTATTCCCAAGTAGAAGGAGTTGATTTTGAAGAAACTTTTTCTTCGGTGCTAAGAATTGAAGTAGTCAGATTATTTCTTGCCTTTTTTGCCTTCAAGGATTTCAAAGTATATCAGATGGATGTCAAGTCTGCCTTCCTGAATGGTGACTTCGAAGAAGAAGTATACATTGAGCAACCAGATGGATTTCAATTCTTTGATGATGGTGATATGGTCTGCAAGTTGAAGAAAGCATTGTATGGACTCAAACAATCCCCAGGAGCCTGGTATGAAAGACTGGATAAGCATCTTTTGAAGATTGGTTTCAACAAAGGTACTGCTGACAGTAACTTGTACTTCAAAATTGGTCATGAAAATATCTTGATTGTTGAAGTATTTGTTGATGATATTAGTTTTGGAGGAAGAGATAGTATCTGCAAAACTTTTGCAAATCAAATGAAAAGTGAATTTGAGATGTCCTTGTTTGGGAATGAATTTCTTCTTGGGTCTGCAAATCACTCAAACAAAGAAAGGAATCTTCATTTCACAGACCAAATATGTGAAAGAATTGTTGAAGAAATTTGGGATGGAAGACTCAAAACCAATGAATACTCCCATGGCAACCAGATGTAAACTGAGCAAAGATGATGACTCTCCTAAGGCTGATCAGAAAAAGTATAGGTCAATGATTGGAGGACTACTGTATCTTACTCAAACTAGACCTAACATTATGAATGTTGTTGGTCTTGTTGCCAGATTCCAAGTTGATCCTAGAGAATCTCATGTCATGGCAATCAAGAGGATTCTCAAATATCTAAAAGAAATAGTTGAGTATGGTTTATGGTATCCTAGAGGTCATGATTTCTCTCTTCATGCATATACAGATGCAGATTGGGAAGGAGATGTGGATGATCAGAGGAGTACTAGTGGTGGAACATTCTTTTTAAGGAAAAGATTGGTTTCTTGGCTGAGAAAGAAATAAGAGGCAATATCTTTGTCCATTGTAGAAGCAGAATATATTGCAATAGCAGGTAGTTGCACTCAAGTATTGTGGATGAAGCAAATGCTAAGAGACATCAGAGTGGAGTATGAGGAACCTATCACAATCTTCTGTGATAATTCAAGTGCAAGAAATATATCAAAAAAACCAGTGTTGCATTCAAAGAAAAAACATATATCCATCAAGTTTCACTTTTTGAGAGAGTAGGTCAACAATAATGAAGTTAGATTAGAGTTTGTGCCCTCCAAGGATCAGATTGTAGACATTTTTATAAACCTCTACCTAAGGACTCTTTTGAGTATCTCAGGGAGAAGTTAGGGGTTATTACCCCTCCAGTTCTAAATTAAGGTGCACTGATGTGCATCAGTCTGGTGGATCTCACAGTCATATCTTGTGGTCGGGATTGATGATAGGAAGCTGGTACTCAGGGGGAGCAATTTGTATGATTCTGAGTGATGTAAGTATGTTCTCTTTGCCATTTATGTCAAAGGGGAGAGAAGACATGTGAAAAACTAAAAGTGGTTGCTAATCAAAGGAGGAGCAATAAAGGAAGAGAAGACATGTGAATGGTTGTTGCTGATAGGGGAGTTATGTCAGTCAGTGAGGAGAAGTACTTGTCTTGATGGTTAAAATAATTTTTCACATCATATGTTGCCATCAATGACAAAGGGGGATATTGTTGCAAGTATGGGCCTAATTGATGTTGTCATTGATGTCAACATACTCCTATTGCATTGATGTCAAGCATTGGATGAGTTGTGTGCTGAGGATATTGAGAAAATTAGTCCTATTAGAAACAGAGAAGAATAGTGAAGACAGTGAAGCTCTATGAAGTGAAGATCCCAGCTAAGATGAAGATAAGAGGATGCACATCAAAGGGTTTGTAGATATGTGTCTAAAGGTGATCTAGTAAAGATTCGAGAGGTCTGCATGAAGATTTGAAGAAGTTATGGCCATATGAGTAAAACTAGTTCTGGCAGATGTTCAAAGGTGACAGAGTGACACAAATAGGTCTGGTGAGATCTGGAAATGTAATATCTTGTTCTGCAGATTTGTTGGAGTGTTTAGGAAGTCAATGTGAATTAACAACTCAATTGGTTCATGGTCTGGAGGTCCGTAAGCATCTATTCCAATATGATAGTGATGATAGACTATGTTCTTGAGGTTCTAGATGAAGAAGAGAATGATTTCAGTAATCAGAAGTGGTGTGGATATTCTTGGTGATTCAGGCAAGCTTGTGGGGGTCTCTAGATTGTTTCAAGTTTGTGTTGGTGTTCTGCATTGAAGATTGAGCTTGTAATTGAAGAATTACTTCCGGATGATGATGTTTTTCCTAAAACTTATTTGACCGGATGATTTACACATATTGCGGATGATCTTGAAGATGTTTTGTGAAGCATGGCATGTTCCTCAAAGAAGATTGAAGTCCCAGATCTATGTGGCCAACAAAGTGGTGATTCGCATGAAGTCTTTTGTGATAAGTCAAGTTGTATTTATGTATTTTCTCTGTAATAAAATAAAGTATGCCGACTTTGATGATTATCCCAAAGTCGATGTCTTGTGTAAATAAGAGTTGTGAAGTCATTTCAAAATCATCGGGGAGAAGATGAGAGTGTGGTAGAAAGGAGAAAAGAGAAAGGCAGAGTAGAAGTATTGAGCTTAAATAGAACTGACTCAAGCATGGTGAAGATGCTAATCTTTAGTTCAAGTATGTAATATTTACTATTCTATAGACAATGTGTCTCCGATAGGCAGTGGGCCTCTTGTGAGCAGTGTGCTCAGGTAGTGAGCCCTAATTAGCATGTGCCATTTTGTTCTTCTTATTCTTTTAATAGAGAATACAATCTTGGGTTAGTCACCCTGTGGTTTTTCCCTTAACCAAGTTTTCCATGTTAAAATCTTCGTGTCATATCTGTTAACGTGTTTTTGCTCTTGAATTATTGCATTGTGTTTCCATGATTGATTTATTATTATGCTGCTAAATTATAAGAAGGATTTAAGTGGTGAATAAAAGGAAAGTTTTGGGACAACTGATTCACGCCCCCTCTCAGTTGTCTATCTTGAAACTAACAGAGTGTTCCAAAGTCAGAAAGACTCCTAGAATGAAAATTGATTTAAGCTATCATGCTGCTACTCGTGAAGGCAAAATGCACAATCAAAGGAGAAAATTCAGAAGAACTACTCCAGCAAGACAAGCTTATATGTATAGGTATAATTATTCATTTAATGGTTATTGTTACACCTATAATCACTTTGGACACAAAGCAGTTAATTGCAGAAGAAATCAATTTGCTTCAATATGGAGTACTAATGTTGTATGTTTCAAGTGAAATTCTCTTGGTCACAAAGCATATAGTTGCAGAATAGATGGAAGAATAACATAACCTGGTTTGAAAGATTGGAAAAAGAAAAAGGTTGAAAAGGTTTGGAAGAAGAAACCTGAACAAAAGAAAGAACCTATGAAAGTGTGGAAGCAGAAACAAAGTCAAGAGAAGATAGATTCTAAATTTGTGCATCTTGTATAAGTTACATCATCAATTGCATAATAGATAGCATGAAGTTAGGGGGAGTTGTTCATGTTCTATCAATTATCCCGAATAAGTTTTAGGAGGTTGAAAATGGAAGAAGTCAATTCATTGCACATCTCTAGTTTTGCAAAGGTATTGATAGTGGTTATGTATATATCAGATTTGACATTGTGTTGCAAAAAGTGTCATGTGTAGGAATAGCAGGATGGTCTACATCAAGATACTCTTAATTCCTTTTAGGATGGTCTTCATTCTTTATCATGATAAGAATTGTGTGTGGGAGTTAATTGATTACAGATTGATTGTTGTCACTATTATGGAAGTCTTGGCAAGATCATTTCTTGTGTGATTATCATGTCATCATGAGTTGTGAATAGTGTGGTCAGTAGCCTTTATGATTTTTTCTTGTTGAGTCTGCATTATTGTTCATCATAAGTGTTGATGTAATTATGATATCTTTGCATGGGGTTCAAGTTCATATGAGTCATATCAAAGGAGTCAATTTTATGCCTTCATAATCATACATCATACTTTATGTTTTGGGAGATCATGGAGATTTGTCATTCAGGTCAAAAAGGGTTGATGATTGTGAAAGAATTGTTTGTCATAGAAATCTTGTTTTGCAATCACAAGTGATGTTATTAGGAGTTTGATATCAGTTTTCATCTTCATCTTCATATTGGTGTTGTGATAAGAAGTGGTATTGTATTGATGATATGATATAGTCTATGGTTAGCTTATAATAGTGGTTTGATGCTTTGTTTGGTGTGCCTCTCATGATGTTGCTCTTAGGTCCTATGCTTCAGGATGTATGTCTTCAAATATGTGCTTTATGGTGTCTTGTTGCTCTCAAGTTGAAAAGTTATTCAATATGCAGATGTACAAGGATAGAGCTTTCAAGATATGTTTAGGACAACAAATTGCAAAAGTGATCAGTGCCTTCAATCTTTTGATAGAGACTAGTGGTATCAAATATTATGGGTAAGTGGTATCTCAATTCTTGGTTGGTATAAAGATAACAAGGTTAGTAAAAGTTCCTGTGATCCAAGAAATAGGTAGGCAGTTGATTGATATCAACATAGTCTGCTAGTCTCTTGCTAATGTTGTATATGAGTTTCAAAAATATTGGATTCAAGGGGAGTGTTTGTTTGTAGTCTTATGAAGTCCTAAATTCTAATTGTCTTGAAGTTCTTTTGTTTGTTCAAGGTTTTTAGTAGGTTGTTGGACAATTTTATAAGGTGCAGGACAATTTTTGGTATAAGGTGCAGTTGCAAATGGTATGACAATCCTTATGATGTCAGTTTTCATGGTTAATACTTGTGAATAAGGTTATGGCTTTCATCAATGTGAGTCTTTTGATTGACATTTCATCAATATGACAAAGGTTCAGTCCTTTTATTGAAGTTGTAGATTTAATTGATAGTTGACTGTTGACTGTTAAGATTGTTATGATATTGTGTTTAAGAATCCTAAGTCTGCAAGTATCCTAAAGTCAATATCTTTTATCATGTTGAGAGTATAGACAATGCAATTCTTGTAAGAACAAAATCTATAAAATATTGAAGACAAATCATATGAAAACAAAAGGTATATGATTGTGGGAAGTGATACAAATCAGTGATACTGTGGTGACTGTGACAGTGGTTTTATTTCAATGGCAAACAACTGATTGTGATGACTATATGATAGTCTATATATCAGTCTTATCTTGTTGATTAAGTGACAATCTTTGCGCCAATTTTATTATGATGTTTTATAGGAATGATTGTGTTTGTTATGAAGTAGTGATATAACACTTTCAAGGTAAAATTAGTGACAGAGGACAATGATTTTCTAAAAAAATTCTGTGACAAAAGACAGTGACAGTGTATTTGTTATGTATAGTTGGTTTGGATAATATATGACAGAGGAAACAGGGGATCTACAACAGATGACAGAGGAAAATGTGTCTTCAGTTTGAGGGTAGAGATCATTGAATGCCTTTGACATTGAGTGTCAAAAAGGGGGAGACAGATTAAGTGCAAATGGTCTTCAATGCAAATTGTTTTCAGTGCAAATTGTTTTGACATCAATGCCAAAGACAAAGGGGGAGTTTTGTTAGGTTCGACCTAGTTGTCTTTTCATTGATGTCAAAATGGTATGATGTTACATGTCAGATTGGTATGATAGAGGTTCATGTACTTGTGCATCCATATTGTTCATATGAGTTCATCTTGTCTTCATGCTTGATCAGAGTGGTGTCTTCTTGGTTACTTCTTGATGACAGTTGTTGATGACATAGTTGAAATAAGGTTGATGCCTTGTAGATGCATAGAAAGTGTGCATAGTGTTGGGTCTCAAAAATGTTGGTTCTAGACCACAAGAGGATGCCAATCTCTTGATACGTTTTTGGTCAACAAGATAGTGTTTATGTAATTCAAAACCCCCTAAGTTTTGCTAGACCTAGGTGGGTGTACCTAAATGATAAGGAAAATTTAAAATCTAAGTGGATTCTGATTTAGGCAATTTTACTCACTATGGAACACAACTGTGAGATAATTACAGAGCTTACTTACTAACTCCTAATAAAAGCTTGAAGTATGAAGGATGTGAATTAAATTTATATAAAGAGTTCTAAAATTGATCAGTTCCTAATCTATTGGGTGGATGGAGTTAGTGGATCAATGATGCTTATGGAGGCAGATGTGTGATATTGGTAGATTTAGTTCTTAGCTTAACTCTAACAGTTGGGCACTTTCAGATGTATGTACCTTATACAGACGTGCAAGTATGTAGGTTATTTGAGCTCTTCTTAATAATCCTAGTGATATCCCCTTATGTTGTTGTGAAGTTGTGAAAGGATTTTTATTCAAATGTGAGGAGAAACCAATTAAGACAATTTATTTAAAAGGATTTTAATCCACATAGGAACCAATCAAATCAGATTTCTTAAAAGGTAATTTAATCCTTCTGCACATAGAAACCAATCAGCAGCACCACACAATTATAGCAAATGTGTATTGACAAATCAAATGTATCTTCACACTCAATTTGAATAACATAAATAGCTACTTTGGAGATAGCCAAATAACATATGTGCATAATAAATTAACACAACAGTTGAACATCGAGAATGGATCACCATGAAATATCAATCTGCTCCATTATATTTCTTCAGATAATATATAGTAGTTGCATAAGTTTCACAGATATGACAGTGGATGGGTGGAATAGGTGCAATCTATCTTCTTACTAATGCCCTACCTAAATATGAAAATGGTAATGATGATATTTTATTCCTACTCTCCTGACTTATATAGCTATATTTTGAAGAGGATGTACCCCTTCACAAGTGTCTTTTGGAATTTTAGTAATAACAAACAAATCATCATTAGGCTCTAATAAGCCATAAATGGATTTTAGTAATATGATCTAGGTATTTTTGGCTTAAGTGAGTATCTGTACACTCCACGGCACACTTTGCAACAAACTCCATTGTAACCATTTTCTCCATGCATGCACAAGCCTCCTAAAATGTTGGATCTTCACGTCTCACTGCTTCCAGAGCTTTGTGTAGAATTAGTTGGCATTCCTTCGTCTAGTCCTACAGACTTTTCAAACTCTTATCATCATTGCATAATACAGGAACCCCTTCTCTAGAAGCATTAATGAACTCCTTAGAGTCTTCTTGAAGATCTTCATGAAAATCTGTGTACCTTGATCAAGTCC
Organism: Cunninghamia lanceolata; assembly: GCA_027924645.1. NCBI lineage: Eukaryota > Viridiplantae > Streptophyta > Pinopsida > Cupressales > Cupressaceae > Cunninghamia > Cunninghamia lanceolata. The sequence continues at coordinate 1,832,837 of BSBN01000550.1, forward strand.
TCAACATTGCTAACGCCTTTAGTATCAGGAGGGTCTTTGTTTTGTATTTCTAGGAGTTTCTCTTGGAGTCTGTCAGCCAACCTTTTGTGTTCTTGGAGAGCAGTTTGATTTTTGAAATGAGTACTCTAGAATTTATTAATCCCTTTTGAATACTGTGGAAAGTGCATTGAATCTAGCCTGGGTTATCTGAGTATTGACCTGTGATGTTTCACCTTTATCCATTGTCTGGGAACTTTCCCCTTGGGTTAATAGTTTGGCAGGAACTAAATCTTTCAGAAAATCATTTTCCTTTTGCCTTCTCTCACAGTTCAATTTATACATGTTTCTTTCTCGAATCAGCATTTGAATCTATGCTTTATTTAATTTAGCCACATTAATACCAATTTCTACAGTAACCATAGGATCAGTCTCGCCCACCTTCAGTGTCATCACATGGCCAAATGCCTTATCTATGTCAATAATGGAAAGCTTCTGGTGTGGAGGGTATAGGGCCCATATCATAAGATATTCTTCATCAGGATTGTATAGTGATCCAATGTACACCTCTGTCACACCTTCTAAACTGAGTTTATGTTTGTCACTATCATTATGCAGAAAGCTATCAAAAACCAAAGAAGATTTCAAATCTAGAGCAAGAAAAATCATCACACCAACTTCTTCTAAAAGTGTCCTCCCTTTTTCTGGAGTCATGTCTTTTATCTCCTTTTCAACATCTATTTTCAAAGTTTTCAATAATTGTTTTTCATTATCTAGTGTGATATCTAGAACTGATTCTCTAATTACTTTGCCTTTATGCTTATACAGGAAAGATTTAAATTCTAGGGAATGAATGAACTGATCATCTGAAATAAAAGATTTGTAAGCCAATTGTCTGGCATCAGTATCAAATGTCTCTTCAATATCTAGCTCTCTGTCAGGAGGCCTGTATTCTTCAATTCTGAGTTTGGGGATTATGTCAGGTTGGTCTTGGGATCTTTTGTCAAGGGATATTTCACTATCAGAGGATAATACCTCTACCTCTTGCATCTCTTTCCTCCTCTTTTCAACTTCCTGATTATACTCATCAATGGCAAATTTAGCTTCTGCCTCTTCCAAATTCCTGATAACATCATTATGTGGAAATGGAACATGAATATATCCACTCAGATTTTGTTTCCTTCTTGCAAAGTTAATAAATCCTCAGGTTCAAACCCTTTTCTTGGTATTTCTTTTCTCAAATTAAAATGTAACAATTTGTCATGAATAAGATCATAACCTTCTCTTGACAACACAGTAAAATCTCCAAAGCATAATGTGCTTGGCATGAAAGATTACTTATCATAGGCACTCAAATTCATGACATTTGAATAGTCCATCTGCTTGACAATCTCCAGGTATGCGATTCTATCTGGTACAGTTTTAGGTAACAAAAATGGTGTATCCTCAAAGCTATACACTCTGATCATGGTCAAATTGAGGAAACAATACCAATCACCCTAATTGTGGTTCACAATCTATAGTGCTCCCAAATCCTTGGGCCTTAAAAACCTTTTGATTTCATCTAACAAAGAATAACTACATAGATATCCATAACATATGTACAATGTTTTAATAAAGAATTCTTGGAAATGTACATAACTGGAATTCACAAACCTACTATCCCAAATGGAAGTCCATAATTGTATCGGTAGAGGCTGACCTCCCTTATCCAATTGTGTAATTCCTAATTGTTCTAGCCACATCCCTAAATCCTATCCATAATATAACACCATATGCATAAGAAAAGAATAATGCTTAAAACTCATGGTTGGAGAGCCATTTTTGATGGCCTTTAGTCCTAAATCAATTCCCCTAAAGAGGTGTGAAGCATAATCAAAAGTTCTGGCATGATGGCATTGTATGTCTACAGAGATGACCATGGGTGCTATGGACATGAATTTAAGGACCTCTATTCCTAATACCTATCCCACTAAATAATATGTTTATTTCATATAGGGTTCAAACATATCGACATGAAAAAGAGGCCCATCACCTTCCTCGAGTGGTACTAGATTTTCCTCCTCTCTAGCTCTATGCAGTGGCAATCTCCAACCCTTATAAGTAGTATCCATTCTCAAATTTATTCTTTTTCCAAATCTTCATATATGATGGGAGACACGTTCTTAGACACATGAACAAATGGTTCCACTTGTAGGTTGCAGATAGATTTTAGGTCGGGGTCATAATGATAAGCCAAGAGTTTTATGAGATCTATATTTACAAAGACATCTATGACAACTAGCCTACCCAAGTTAAGATTTCATGGGTTATAGATAGGTTCCAACCTATTCCTTCTATAGTAGTGAAATATAAATAGTTTGTATCCCCTGATAGGGGTCCATATGTTCCCTACATGTTTATATTTATCTTCTAATTTTTCCACGTCTACCCTTAATTGTGCAGTTCTCCTAGCCTTAGGGCCTGAACTAGGCAATTGGTCTATAAGGTCTTGATTGAGCTTTCGTTCCTGTGTTTTCTCTCCCTTCCTTGTTTTGACCTTTTGCTTTTTTCTTTTGGTTTGGCTAGTTTCAGTTTGCTGCTTTCTTTTTGTTTTTCAAGAACCCTCCATTTTATGTCTATACTAGACACTGGTTTTAACCTTATAATCTATTAGTAATAGGAAGGTTTGCAATGCTTACTTGTATGTGCTCAGTGTCATGAATTTCTCAATCTCTTGGTGAATTCCCTGCTCTTCCACTGCAACCCTCAGAGATTTCTTTTGATTTCAATTCATTATGAATCAGAGTAGTTTGTATGAGATTATGCTCAAGCGGCCATTAATGTTGGCCACTAGAATTGAATACAGCAGGCTTCTTGGGCTCTGAAAATGTCAAATCAATATAATGAATTGTGTCAGGAAGACTATTTTATCCTCATGCTGATCTATATGTTCATTTTGGTGCCATCTTTTGTTTATACATTCCCAATCGATCACCAGGACTATCTTAATGTCTCATTGATGGGAGGTGTTCTTTTAGTTTTCTGATCTTGTCGGGGAGACTCTCATCGATTTTGCTCAGATCCCCATTTCTTTCTTTTTTCTGTTCTCAACATTTCAGGAAGACAATATAGATTTCACCTCGACATCAAGGTGGTCCCAACTGTTAAAGTTGTTTTTGGACATTGGCAAGTGTTTTCCCGACGAGCAGTAGTTATCTCATAGCCATCGGGTTGACAATCACTATTGCTAAGAGAACAGAATGTTCTTTCGATACATTAAGTCTTGTTGATAGTATTTTCTTATATCCTTTGTCCATGGGGTACATCGATAGGACTCTCGCTAAGACATTCCCATACCATCTCATTGGGGTGACTTGCATAGTCGGGAAGACATAAAAAATCTATTCTGATGGTATATGTCATGCTAATATAACTAGTGTATCGACTCATCGGCGAGAGTACATACACCTCTTGCTGAACTTATGTTCATCGGTATGACTTCTGAGATCAGCTTAGTTCAAAATTTTCACTCTGACTTTATCTCTCTTACTGATAAGCTTTTTATCAGCGACACAATATGTAGTCTTCCCGATTATCGCACAATTATTACTTTTGGGTTCTTTGATTGGTGTAACTCCATTTAGGTCTTCCCGATATAAATGAAAATGTCCATTAGAGGATTATGGCTTATTTGATTGGAAAGACATGCATATGATCTTGCCGATAGGGATCAATTGCTCATTTTGCACAACTATGAGCAGGGAAATGCTAATCTCAAAGGTCATATTTATAGAATCATTAGTCATCATGGGCTACAATATGGATCTTGTCACACAAATTTTATCAATCTATATTAATCATAAGATCAATGTATGGCAAATGTGGAGGACAAGTGAGTGGTGGTTAATGGAAAATGTGAAACTTTTTCCAGTTCTAACACATAGAAGGTGTCATTCATGTTCATTCATGTTGATTAATCAGTTGATGATCATATTGGTTGTTAATGTTGATTGATCAGTTGATGATCATATTGTTTGTTAATGTCCACAAGAGGTAGTAATTAATGATCTTCATCAGGTGGTATTAGTTTGATATTTTTATGATGACATAATGTAGACTGAGGTAAGTCAATTTGGATCAGTGAAGAAGTTATCTTCTCAACTTTAACATCAGGAAGAAAATTGACTATGACAGTATCTCATAAGTTTAGTCAATTTATTATGATGTTTGGTGATTTTATTTGATGGTAATATGGGTTATTGTCTATGACAGAGGCATTAATGTTTATTAATGGTAGATATAAGAGGTTGTCTAATGTCTTTTGTGATGCAGAGTTATCTCTGATCAATGTGTCGAGTATTTTATGGTTATCATAGAGTTAGGGTTTATATTATAAGGAGTTTAAATCATTAAAACCCTAGTTCTAAATCTTTTAAGTGTATTAAGGAGCCTCAAAGCCAAATGTCATACACTTTACTTATGTTTTGATGGTGACTGGTTGAGAAGGTCAAAGGCAACTTAAGTTGTGTCTTTGAGGGTCTAGCCCCGTGAGGTGAATAGTCCCGATCACCTAGGGCACCATATGTTATAAGTTAGTTTTAAAGCCTTTGGTGGGAAGCAACATCTAATGGTTAGGATTTAAAAGGCTTGATGGCGGATGATAAAATTAGTTGGTTGTCATTTAACTTTTATTTGAAGCTCAACGATCATCAATCCATTGCTAATTTTGATGGGCTATATTGTATAAAAGCTAAAAAGCATGGCTTTATCTCCTTCTTTTTTAACAGTGATGAAAAAGAATGTTTCTATTTTGATCCAGGTAAAGTATTTATGAGTTGTTTTATCATTTTCAAGGATGTAAGAGTCTATTTACCTTCTGCATATGATTTTGTACACTTTTGGTGAAGAGTTTTATAATTTTTGAAAAGGATAAGTGTATACAAGATGTACCCAAGTATTGCAGGATTGCTTTGAAATAGTTGTAGAGGCATTAAAGAGTCTTGAACAGAGATGATTGAAAGTTGTTTTTAAAAGGTGGACTATTTATAATAAGAACCAGAAGGTCTTTTGCAGAGAATATGAATAGGTGAATGGATTTTCTTATGAAGATAAAATAAAATGGTGGACATCATTCATGATTTTAATGCAGGGAAGATGAATAATGAATAGGGTGGATTGATTACAATTGATTGAAGATTTTAGAGATGGAAATTTTTATGAAAGGGAATATGAATAGATTGAAGGCTCCTAAAATATGAAAGACATTTGTGTGAAGATTTGTTTGAGTGAAGATGTTCTTGTAATATATTATTGTTTTTACAAGAATGATATTTGAATATGAAAATAAATGTTTTGGAAGATGATAATGTTATGAGATATATGGTTTTTGAGAAGAATAGAGTGTGTGTTAAAAAAGGGATTTTGGACTGATTTTTTGATGTGTGAATATATGATTAAGTAGGAGGAATATGAAAGGACATTCTCTTTCTTATATAATGATATTGTTGTTGGCAAGAGACACTATATGGATTCATGAATGTTGTCATTGATGGCAACAAAGTTCATCCCACACATCCGCAGGACATGGTGTGTCTATACCGGAAGTCAGATTGAAGAATGTTGTGGTCCGGTAAGCAAGAATAGATTATGTGGAAAGGTTCGACAGTCAGGTTTGGATCTCTCAGAGGAAGTATCTTTGGAAAGTGTGGACTTGGGGAAGTTAAGAGGAGTACCTTGACTAATACATTCTAGGAATTGAGCCTCCGATGATGAACGAGTAAAGAGATATAAGCATTCAATTATTAGGGTCTGGTTTGATAGAACAGATAGAGGAAGAACTGATAGGCAGAGCATCAGAAGTTATTCCAAATGAGTTGTTGATGGTGATAAAGATTACTAAGGTATATTTCATGATTGTCCGACTTATTAGATGACTTCTATAAGTTTCCTTTTTATCCGCTTCACTTGGGAAGCAAGGATTCAGCCGACAGACTAAAGTTTGAGATAATATTGACTATTCCAGATGCTGACTAGAAAAGTGTTAAAATCACTTGTGTGGATATATATACAAGATGGATTTAGATGTGAAGGTGTGTGTGTAAGTGGTGAAGTGCAAAAAAAAGTAGAAGAGCAGAGTGAAAGTAGTAAGGAAGGTTCGGTATGTAAAAGGACAGCAGCACATAAGAAGAGGAAGGATGAAGTGCAGCAGATCAGTGTAGTGAGCCTAAATCAGAACTGAGCCTTAGCATATGTGGAGGCTTCTCATTAGTTCAAGGATCTTGTTATTCTTCTTACATCTTGTAGACAGTGAGTCTCTTGTAGGCAGTGAGCCTCTTGTGAGCAGTGTGCTCAGGCAGTGAGCCCTAATTGGCAAGTGCCATTTTGTATTTCTATTCTTCTAACAGAGAATACTTTCTTGGGTTAATCACCCCGTGGTTTTCTCCCTTAATAGGGTTTCCACGTCAAAAATATTGTGTCATGTGTATTTCCATTTCAAGGTTATGTTTGCTTGTTTGAATTGATGCTGTACTAATTATTATGAAAGTTCAGAAAGCTGAAATAATTAAGATAACTGATTCAGCCCCCTCTCAGTTATCAACAATTGTAGGTGCATTTTTGAATTGAGTAGAGTGAATCAATATGCAGTGATGAAGATGTTATACAACAAACTTATAGATTGAACCATGTCAAAGATAATACGCAATTGATTGTGCATCAGGTGAATTGATTGTGTAGAGACCATGACTAATATGTAGATTGAATTGAGTCTGATTGTAAAGGGATATGCAAACTCAGAGAAGAAAGTGTGAGTGATGAATCACAAGTTATGTAAGGGTGCAAATCAAATTGACTTGCAATCATTTCTTGCACACTAAGCGTTATGTTTTGATGATGGTGATTTTATGTGCCAGTGAGGCTTTTATGGTTAGTGAGACCTCTTTGTAGCCAGTGAGGCTTGTATGGTCAGTGATACCTATTTGTAACCAGTGAGGTTTTGAATAAGCCAGTGAGGCAATTTTGAGTGGTTTTTCTACCCATTGAGGGTTTTCCACTCTAGCAATCCTTGTGTTATGATTTGTCTCTATGTGTGTGTTTTATAATGTTTTACACATAAGGTCCCATTCACTCTATTCATCATCATACATGTGCATATGAATTTGATAGATTATTGATGTCTTCTTTATTTTCTGTCTTGTAAATTAAAAGGTGTAAAAGGATTTTAAAAATTAGACAACATTGATTCACCCTCCCTCTCAACGTTGTCCTATACTCCAACAGAGTCAAGTCCAATGCATGGGATACATTATCACCTTGGTTCCTCATACCCTGGTGCATACAATCTCATGCTATATCAACCTCAGTGCTCATAATTGATAGCAGAATTTTTAATACATTCAAAAAATCCCCTTTATCCATACATCCTACATATACACTCCTCTTATCATTCCTCATCTCATATATTGCTCCAAGTTTCATCGGAACTATCCTCATCTCTCCCCCACCTATTTTTATCTTCTTTCACCCCTTCTTGACCAATCCTCATGACCATTTTTAGGACCTTAGTAACATGATCAATAAATCAAACCATTTATCCACCTATCAATTCATTATCCATCTCATTTTGTATTTATTCATTCATGTATCTTTGTCATCCATAATATATGTTTATTAATCTAAACACATGATCATTATCCATTTGCATTCCATTATCATTTTTCCATAATATATGTTTATTAATCTAAACATATGATCATTATCCATTTGCATTCCATTATCATTTTTCCATAATATATGTTTATTAATCTAAATATATGATCATTATCCATTTGCATTCCATTATCATTTTTCTATAATATATGTTTATTAATCTAAGCATATGTTCATTATCCATTTACATTCCATTATCATTTTACATTCATTCATAATATGATCATTATCCATTTGCATTCCATTATCATTTTTCCATAATATATGTTTATTAATCTAAACATATGTTCATTATCAGTTTACATTCCATTATCATTTTGCATTCATTCATAATATGACCATTATCCATTTACATTCCATTATAATTTTGCATTCATTCATAATATCATGATCATTATCCATTTGCATTCCATTATCATTTTTCCATAATATATGTTTATTAATCTAAACATATTTTCATTATCCATTTACATTCCATTATCATTTTTCATTCATTCATAATATGACCATTATCCATTTAAATTCCATTATCATTTTTCATTCATTCACAATATGACCATTATCCATTTGCATTCCATTATCATTTTTGAACCATAATATATGTTTATTAATCTAAACATATGTTCATTATCCATGTACAGTCCATTATCATTTTGCATTCATTCATAATATGATCATTATCCATTTCCATTCCATTATCATTTTTCCATAATATATGTTTATTATTCTAAACATATGTTCATTATCTATTTAAATTCCATTATCATTTTGCATTCATTCATAATATGTTCATTATCCATCTTGCATTCCATTGTCATGCATCATATATGTTTAATAATCTAATCATGTAGTCATTTTCCCTTTACATTTCATGACATTAGTATTCATACATCCTTTTCATTATCACTATCATTAGTCCATTTGTATTACATTCCATTATCATTAGTGACCCAATTGCATTATTTATTAAGTTCATTTATCCATTTTATTCCCTTATCCATTGGTATTCCATTAGTTTGTCATCATTATCAGTTGATTCACTAGTTCATTTCTTCATCATATATCTATTTCATTATCATTTTGCATTAGTTTATCCATTACCATAGTCATTTTGTCCATTTCACTACATAATTCATTCCCTATCACCTATCATTTCATTATTATATTACATTTGATTCAACCATTTATCCTTTTGTACTTAGTAGTGTATCCATCCATTTTCATATCCATTATAATATTTGAGCATCATACCTCCATATCATTACCATTAGTTCATTTATTCATTATCCATGGGCATTTCATAAACATATATACATCACAACATACATCCATAATATCAAAATCATGTCATATATCCACAATCCACAACATCCAAAATCCATCACATACATACATATCCTTCTAATAAAACCTACATCATAATCCATGTAAACATCAATACATAACCATACATTAATACATCCATCATGATCCATGGCATACACCATGTCATCTTGCATAACACATACATCATCAATCAAATCATATCTCCTTAACTCGCACATCAAATCATCTCACCCCGCATAACAACATAAACATGCATATATACATCATCCATCACGTCATAATCCATATACATACATACATCATCCATCACATCATAATCCATAAACATAAACAAAAAGCCCATAAACAAGTCCATATCATTGCACAAAGTCAAATCTGATATATACATCAAAAAATGATCATGATACATAAGTCCTGAGGACTCATAAAAAATACATAGATACAATAAAAAATGGGATTCTATAGCCCCTAGGAGGATCTATCCCACACTGATGTCCCTAACTAGGATGACCTTGCTCCTCTCTATGGTGGTGGCCCCATGGCATGCTGACCTACCTGCCTTGTTACTAGTTCTTGTGCCTGTAAAGGTTGTTGCACTGATCTCTCCAACTGCCCAGTCCTCCTCGAGCCTAAAACCCTGGATCAGCTCCAGAAGCTCTCCCTTTGTCATGCAAGCACCAAGTGCTCATATAGTCTCACGTAAGATTGTGCCTGCCTCCCAGCCTCATATTCTTGTTGTTGCATAGATCTAAAAATATCAGCCCTGGCCCCAATGCCTATCACACCTGATCACTCTTCTGCTGGTACTACTGTACCTATCCCTGTAGTTGCACTACCTAGGATTGTAACTGGGCAATCTACCCATCACCCTATACCTATGCTAGCTACCCCTGCAGCTGTGCTACCTATGCTTATAGCTATTGTACCTGTCCTTGCAACATCACAACCTCTGCTATTGCTCGCCCATTACCATCTCCCCCACCATCTCCTCCGACTCCTCCATCACCCTCATCATCATCCACCTCCATCTCCACAATCTCTACATCCTCCTCCTCCTCCTCTCCCTCACCATCACCCCCTTGTCCTCTTGCTGCCTGTCCCCCAACAGCTAGGCCTAGAGGCACTATTAGCCAAATCAGACTCTCCTATGCCCACCACTGGTCATACAACACAGTGGTACTTGCATCTGCTATAGTAGGCCTCAGGTCCAATGCCCTCTCCTATAATCCATCAAACTTAGAAATCATCGATTGTGGGTCAATCTGTGCACCCCGCCATGGCACCTCTATGTGGATTCATAAGAGTATTTCCTACTCCTAAGGCACATCCTACATAATACCAAACTATCTCACCATCTGATTTGGCATGTACTTGTCAATAATTAGCTCGGTAAGTCCTATTGAGTACTGAGGGTGCATCACATATCCTAGCTAAACAGGTTCATCCAACTACATCTCACACCTTCACCATGGTCTCTAGATCACTGACTAAACATTGTTGATCATCCTCCTCTAGTAGCTCTGGTCCCCCAACCTATACTGCTAAAGAACTCCACCATAAGCAAAAACAAATGGGTGACTCCTCGCACGATCCCTCACTATCATTGGCCTAGTAATAGGGATGTGCTCATATGCCTAGATGTGCAACGTCACTCCACACCCCAAGATAGCTCCCTACCTATTTACAATGGCATCCATATCATGGTATAAGTGCACAGGTACACATGACCCCCATGCATAGATCACCCCATCTCTGAACATCCTCAAAAATACCATCCCCCATCCCACCAGAAATCCCCTGGATCTCCTATCTGGCACCAATGTCCTTGTAATCAGCCCTGCCACAAACAAGGGTAGTGTGTATAGCCTGCCCATCACTTGGGCATATACCATCTTAGTCCTCCCTGCATCAAAAGAAACCACCATTGGGAAAATACATCCACAAATTGAGCTCCCCATCTGTGGTCATAAACCACCCTCTCCCCATGTATGGGGATCCTCAGGATCCTCCATATGTCCTCAAGAGTGATGGTCATCTCTTGTGTGGGAAATAATAAACACATTGCTCTGACTGCCATCTCTTGACCAGGACTGTCATCATGGCCATGTGTGCTGAAATCAGCAGCATCTCTGCGATCCATCTCAATCCCATTAGTCACAAAGAGAATCATTCCATGGCACCTAGCTGGTCCCACAACACCTGTGTTGACAGTCATCACTCACACAACTATAGCATGTCCTCATCATCCTACACACATTTCAAAAACATTTCATTAAGTCCTCTTTTTTCTAGGTGCTAAACACTCCTCTCAGGGCACTAAACGCGGCCCTTGGGTGATAAATAACCTACTTTAGCACCCAACTTCTATCCTCTTTACCCTAGCATTTATTGCACCCATTTACCCCAAACCCAATTCACGAAGGTCATTAGGGCACTTACTGAGTCACCAACCGTCGCAGGTCGTAGGTACTCCCTCACTAGCTTCACTCGATGTTCCTCTCATGGGTTTCATGCCATCCTCTCTTAATTAGCTTGTTCTTCTCTAATCAAGATTACAATTAACAATAAGACAAATGAGAAGAATAGGCCCCCCATATCCATACATGTAGCCCCTAGAACCCTAATTTCTTCCTCTAAGCCCTATTTTTCACCCCCTATCCCCATTTTTCTCCCCCAACCTCCTCCTATCTTCCCTATCCAACCTTTTTTCCACTTTTCTCTCCCTGTTTACCCCTGCTTCCTCTTTCGAGACATCAACGGAAAATTTTGTTTTTGCCAATCTCTTGAGGGGGCATCACCTCACCATTCTTTCTTCTCCCATCAGCCAACTGGGGCATACACATCATCCAAATATTCTTTGATATCTAGTCAACCCCCAATAGTAATGACACCATATTAAAGAGGGGCAAAATGTAGACACTTGAAAATGGTCACAACCACCTTCATCTATTATCCACATTCTAAACTTGATAATTCCCAGTATTCTACTCGACACACATGTTAATTAAATAATTTATAATTATTTAATTAATATTTCCTCGCCTTTTCCCATTGCTAAAAATCAATTTCTTCTAGTATAGTCCAAAAAATTAAATATTTTGAAAGACTATAGTTCATGTGCACTCCCAAAAATTAAATAAATATGTCCATTTATTTAATTCCCTATTTTGTGTACTTTTGTTTACTTTTAGTAATCATCATTATTTTCTTCCTAATCATGTGTACATGGGTTAATTAAAATTGACCTACAATTACATCTCCCCATGTTTCTAGAAGTCCACTTGTCATTGAATGTACATGCATGTACATGACAAGTGGTACTTTGGAAGCATAGGCAAATCTTCCAAAAAAGTCCATTTGTCATATTTTCTTCTCATCCACTCTAAGTTTCACTATTCATGAAATTTTAAATATCATGTGGCACTATTCCTCCACTATTCATCTAATCTTAAATTACATGTGTCTTCTCATGTAAAATTTAAAATTCTCACAAAATACAAACCATACCTTTTTTATAAATGAGTCTTTACATGTCATACACCTACCTCATCCTAGCCATTCATCCATTTAACTATTCAATTTCATCCATTGATCTTCCCTTAAATCTTGGAGCATCCTTCTCATCCAACCTCCTTGTGACACTTGTCCAATTCTCCTTGCTTGAGGATCCTCAAGCAATGTGAGCCCTTGATCTTTAAATTCAATCCTAGCCCTCCATCCTCACCTCCAAAACTCTATAAATTGAGCCCTCCCCATCTATTTTCAACAAGCACTTTGAATGTAATGAAATTCTATCAATTTGAGCACTAACATATTAGCATTTTTAGTATATAATCATAGAAATTAATGTTAGAAACTTGTTGGTGTTGTCATTGATGTCAACCTTTAGCATTGGAGTTGTTGGAAGTTGGTGTTGTCATTAGTGTTTTCATTGGTATCAACCCTTAGTATGCAGAGATTGTTGGAAGATTGAGTATATTTGGGAGATTGTTGGAGCTTTCTCATAATGTTGGATATGTCTTGGTTGTGTCAAGTATGGGCCTAACTAGTGTTGTCATTGATGTCAACATATTCCTGTTGCGTTAATGATAAGGATTAGATGAACTGTTTGCTGAGGATATTGAGAAAATTGGTCATATCAGCAATAGTGAAGAAAATAAGGTAAAAGTCCAAGATACGATGAGGATCAGAGGATGTGGTTTAAAGGGTTTGCAAATATGTGTCTTAAGGTGATGCAGTAAAGATTTTAGAGGTTCACATAAAGATTTGAAGAAGTTGTGGCCACTCAAGTAAAATCAGTTCCGGTAGATGTTCAAAGCTGACAGAGTGACACAGACAAGTCCAATGAGATCCAAAAATGCATTATCCTATTTTGCGGATTTGGTGGAGTATTTAGGAAGTCCTTGTGAAGTATCAACTCAATTGGTTCATGGTCTGGAGGTCTGCAACTATTCCTTTGTGACAGTGATGATAGACTATGTTCTTGAGGTTTCAGATGAAGGAGAGAAGGATTTCAGTAAGCAGATGTAGTGTGGATGTTCTTGGTGATTCAGGTGAGCTTGTGGAGATCTTTGGATCATGTCCTATTTGTGTTGATGATTTGCATTAGAGTTTGAGATTGAAATAGAAGAATAATTTCTGGTTGATGGTGTTCTTCCAGAGACTGGCTGATCGGATGAGTTACACATCCTGCGGATGTTCTTGTAGATGTTTGTCAACTTAGATGATTATTCCTAAGTCAATGTATTGTATAAATAAGGGATTGTAAAGTCATTTCAAAGTGTGTCTTGTGGAGATGTGAGTGTGGTAGCGAGGAGGAGAGCGAAAGGCAGAGCAGAAGTATTAGACTTAAATGGAATTGATTCAAGCATGGTGAAGATGCTATTCTCCAGTTCATGTATGTGATACTTATTATTTGTAGATAGTGTGTCTCTTGTAGGTAGTGAGCCTCTTGTGAGCAGTGTGCTCAGGTAGCGAGCCTTAATTGGCATGTGCCATTTTGTTCTTTCTATTCTTCTAACAGAAAATACAATCTTGGTTTAATCACCCCATGGTTTTTCCCTTAATCGGGTTTTCCACGTCAAAATCTTGGTGTCCTATGTGTTAATGTGTTTCTGCTCTTGATTTAATACATTATGTTTTCATGATTGATTTATCATTATGCTACTGAATTACAAAGTGGATTTAAGTGTTTAATTGGAAGAAAGTTCTAGACAACTGATTCACCCCCCCCTCTCAGTTGTCAACCCTAAATCTAACAATGATTTGATGTCAACCTCTAGTATAGTCATGATGAGAAGTGTTTGAGGATGCTGAGAAGGTGTTCTTAGTGTTTCTAATGCAGATGGTTCACTTGGTTTCCAAGTGCTTTTGAGAAAATTTGAATAAAAGACTATACAATGTGACATAGTTGTGTTCAGTGTTGTTCTCCGCATTTCTTCATGGTTGAAGATATAATTGTCAGTTTGGATGTGATGATCAGAGGTGTCTAGAGGTGTTATATCTAGAGTTTAAAGTTCTGGATCATGTGGCAGTGAAAGATGTGTTTGACAGAGTGTTTGCATGTGATGAAGGTTGTCCTAGAGAAATGAGATTGTTCCACATTTCTCTACATGTAAGTTTCTTGTCTTACAGATTCAGGAATATGTTTATATTGTCTATATCTACTTTCCCTTGGATTTTCTAGTGTTGGGTTTCTCCGCAAGTTCAATTCTTGTGTTGGATTTCAGTGGTAGTGCATCCTAATGTGTATAATCAAGGTATTCTTTGTTTCAAGTCATTGCAGCAGTGTTACAGAAGATTCTGATGATGCTGGAGTATTCTAGGAAGTTGTGTGGATGTTGTGGGATGTTTCTATGTGGTTTGCATGTCATTTTGGATTTGGAGAGGCATGTATGTGGTCGCTTGTAGTGTTAGTTTAGGTTTGGCCTACCTAGCGTGCTAGCACTATTTGTGGAGGTACCTCATGGATTGTGGATGTGATGAGTAGTGTGATAATATAGATTTGGGTCTTAGTTAACACTTGGTGTGGTCTGCCTTCTCTTCTTTCCACTACGAAAATGTTTGGTGCCGACCTATTTTGGTGTTGCACATTTGAGGTGCATATGTTTCATTAAGGTTGACCTAATTGAGATTGTTTTAGGTCGCGGATGGTATAAATACAAGGTGAAGTTTGAGTATAGTGTGAGTGGTGTGAAAGATGTGAATGTGATCAAGTGTGGTGATCTGAGTGTGAGCTTAAACGCTTATGACTTCCAAAAGTAGTGAGCAGAAGGTGCCTACATTTCAGTATTCTTGAAGTTATTGGAGGTAGTGAGCTAAAGGTTGCAGATGGCATAAAGTTGCAGTGGTGGATTTATCTTATTGCCTTGAGATAGTGAATCTCTTTGTAACAATATTCTTCCATTCTTCTTTCTTATGAGTAGTGACAAGGTGTCATTGTACCTCATCATTTAATCTATTTTCAGATGTCAAAATCTAGGGGTTGTGTCCTCAGCTATCTGTAATTAGGGATTCTACAGTTACCAATCTCCGTAGCTAATCCTAACAGCTTCTACTAATTTGAAGAGATTAATCTGTCTACTTATTGAATGAATTTAAGGAATACTAAAAATAGAATTAAACAGGAAGTTACTTAAAGCAATCTTAAAAACAATAACATGCATCTATCTATCAAAATCAGTAAATACTTTTCACAAAAAATTTGAAGTAATAAAATAGTGGTACTAGCCTTCTGCCTTGGTGGTGAGAGTGGGCCCTTGCTCCACACCCTTGGGACTAAAGGCTATAGTAGGGAATTGACACAAAAGAAGATCACAACTAAATTCAATCCAATTCCATATGCTTTGCATTCAAGAAAAATATTGATATCATAGAACTGAGATTACCGAGAATCAAAATAAATCAATCATTGTCTATCTTCTGCTATTTCTATCAGTATATATAAAAATGAGTGATGACATATCACTTATCTTATCTACCAGTTCTTCTATGAGATGACATCCATCTCTTTATTACACTAGCTGTCTAACTATGGAAAATAATCATGCAATAAAAGTAGACTGAGTGGAACAGAAGTCCACTCAGAATTCTAAGTTTGAGTCTTAATACATTTGGGCAACAAGGCCCTAAAAATATGGGTATTGAATCAGTTCTATCTGTAACTCATGTAAAAACTTTATAAAGATAAAAACTCCAGCAGTTTAACTAAAGATGACCCTTCACCACTCAGGTGATGATTTGAGTGAAATGAGGGGTATTATGATCACTGTTGAGAGTACCTAGTCAGCAGCTTATGCTGGAAATATGTCCTACTCTCAGGAGGTGCCATAGATATCCATCCCTATCTGCAGCTCTAGAGATATGACTGTAGCTCTGAAGATGCTAGTGTGGCCTTCTTTGTTTAGCTCCGGAGAGGCTTTCTCTTTCCTTCAAAACTTTTGGTGTCGTGGTATTTTGGTATTGTCTTCAGAGATCATTGAAGACTATCTCCAGAGATGTACAAAATTGTTGTTCTTGGCATCTACACCTGTTGATTCAAAAAGAGAGAAGTTTCTGCATTTTTTTCCATCAATCCCATACACATTAGTCACTCAATCAGAAACTATGATCTTACGTAATCTATCTCAATTAACCATTAACTAGAACGATCTTGCTAGCTTATTTGGGTGTAGACATTAGGAAAGATGGAATCAGAAAGGAGAAAAAGAGAGGTGAAAAGATGTATTTCATGGGTGCAACTTGGCACTCATCATCCCCCCCATACCTAAGGTTTAGCAGGTCCTCCTGCTTGTCACAATCTGGATTTATTCTGGTGAAGTATCTTGTCAGTCAAGCTATAATACTATGCATAGGTGGTCCAAGTTGTGCAGTTGGTATTACCATTGCCTCTATATTGATCAACCTATTTCAACCAGTCCTGTAATTTCTCATCTTCAATCTACTCAGCCCAGACAGGAAGTGGCTCAATTATGAGAGGGGGCTTGAACTGTCCACCTATCCATTCTTGCTTATGGTTATCCATCATTTTGGATATTAACTTTGCTTTTCTCATTAATAATCTTTAGTTTGCTTGGGTGACCACCTCTCTCATTTTCTGCTCCAGGGTCAAAACATTCCATCTTTTCTTTGCTATGGCAAGTACTAGGTTTGCTGAACTATTCATGAAAAGACCAAAACTGATGGAGCATTCTTGCAAACTTTTTAGGTATAATGGAAAAATTTTGTTCTTACTCTTAGGGTGATATATATAGGATCTGAATTGGATCTTAAAAGCATTGGGGTTGGGACATTCCTTCCTGATGAAGAGATCTGTTTCCATATCTTTCTTGAGATGATCTTCCATTCGTTCATTCCAGATTTGATGATTCCTCATTAGGGACATAAATGCTTTAAGCTAGCATTCTCCCACAAAATGATTAAGAATGAAGGTTATATCATTAACACAGAAACCATGCAGGTATAATTCACATAGGAAATTCTTGTCCTCATCATTACTCCTTGTATATGATGTCATGAATCCTTCTACTGTCTCTGTATCCTCAACTAGGTCAGATAGCATTAAAGATAATTTCCTTTGTAGGACTCTTTCTTGTAAGAACATACAATAGCTGGCACTTGGAGGCCTACAGGATAGAATTTCTGAAGAAAGGGAGGCTATTTTAATGATCTTGCCTTCCAGAGTTTCTATTCTTTTTGTTTTGGCAGTGACTGCCCTTTGTAATTGCAACATAGGCTTGGAAGTCTCATATTCTCTACACTTCTTCTCCCAATGGAACAGGGCTTTAAGAATGTCAATGGGGATTGGACCCACATATGCATCTATTTGGATTTCCTGTTCATTGGTTGCCCTTGGTCCAGCTAACCCTTGAATATATTCCTCCTGGTCATCTAGTTTGTTGTTGGCCCAAGTTAACTGTCTATCTTGGCTATGTATTTTCTCAATCAATTCTGCCATTATTGTGAGGCTATTGTCTCTAGCCCTAGTGAGCTCAGAAACACTCTGTACTACTTCTTTCTCTTTTTCCTCCAACAGTTTGACTGCCTCAATTTTCTAGGCCTCTAATTCTACTTCTTTCTCCTGGATGATCTTATTTTTGCTTTGGAGTTCTGTTTGTAGATTTTTAATGACTTGTTTTTGCTCCATTTCTACCTCTATTCTGACCTTCTTGAGGTCAGTAATAATCAGATTCTTCCTCTAGAGTAGTCTCTTTAGGTTTTCAATTTCTTCTAACAATTGTTGTTCTTTTGAAATTTCAACATCCTCTTGATCAGAGGGATGAGGGAAGGTTTCTATTTTTGCTTCTACTTCTGCTTCTACTGTTGTTTCTGCTTTTCCTAATGTTTCTACTTTTACTTCTACTTCTTCTTTTGCTTTTGCTTCTGCTATTGTTTTTGCTTCTGCTATTGTTTCTGCTTCTACTGCTATTTTCTAATCATCAGGGTTTTCCATGGCCATCTACCCTACACTGGCAATTGTACCCATTTGCCTTGTTTCATCTCTTTCTGCTGACTGCCTATCCTGAGGGTCCTCTTAGGGTTCCTCTACTTCTGCTGGCACCGATGAAGGCCCAGCCTTATCCTCATATGTTCTAAAACCTAGGAGCACCTTAGCTAGGAGAGCAGTATCTTTCTTAGCCTGTGAGAGCTATCTTTTCCTTTTGCTTCTTTGTAGCAGAGGTGGGACAGATGCCTCTGGAGTAGGTCTCTCATCCTCAGAGTCTAAGGAAATAGTAAGAATTTGTCTGTGTTCTGTCTCCAAGGCACATGATGGTTCTGAAATTAGGCTTGACCCCAGATGAACAGATGGTGCTGGGGAAACTTCTCTTTGTTTTCTTTTCCTGACTAGAGGGATCTCTTATAAATCATGAGATGGTTCTTCAGCCTAGAATCTCTCTACTCTCTGTCATGACCTCCCCTCTATTAATTCCTTAGGGAAAGATTCCTTAGTTAGAGTCATCTTTCTCCTAACTGATCGAGTCATATATAGGGTTTGTTTAGGAGCAAACTTTGTAATTTCTTTGCCTTTCTTCTTTTTATCAGGAATAGGGGCTGCAGATGAAGTTGCCTCCTGTGAGGACTTCTTTCCTCTTTGAACAACTATGGAGGAGGCTAAAGTCTTAGTTTCTTCTTCTTGGTGAGTAGGAGAACTCTCACCTCCTGGCTGTGCCATCTCTAGTCCTCTGTCCTGGGAATTCTGTTCAAGAAAGTTTTGCCATAATCCCTCCCCATTGGCCTGAGACAAGAAGTGGTGTTTGACTACTAGAAAAATGAGGCCATGATGTTTCATGGGACCCTTATTTTAATGATATTTTTCTGTAGTTGCCCTGATGGCAGAATACAGGAAATTAGGAATGTTTATGCTAAACTCAGGGTGTGCATTCCCATGACTTAGAAAAATCAGCATTTTCATGATTGGTCCTAAGACTAGAGAGAATTGACCATCACAAGTAAAATATTTCATTAGCCAGGTGGCAACAGATTGCCAAGGGTTTGGAAGTGTGGACCTAAGAATTCCTTTCACTTCATTTTTATTTGAATGCAGTTGTATTGCAGGTTCACCTTAAACAGAGAAATTCTTAATTAAATCACTGTATAAGGTTTTCAAGTGATAAAAACTCTCATCTTGTTCAGGCAGTCCAGTAATGTGACTGATAGTGGCTGAGGAGAGATTGATTCAGACTCCTCTGATAGCTGTCTAATTATCCCTTAGATTTCTGAGGAATTCATCCATGATATCTTCTTGAAACCCTTCAATTTTTTCTAGAAAGTCTAACCATCCTGCAGTTCTTAGAATGTTTGCTGCAGCTTCATCTTGCAGAAGACCCACAACACTCTCTGGTTCAGACTTCTTTACCCCCATTGCTAAATTGGTTCCACCTTCTATGCTTAATTCCTCACTCTCCTCTCTATAGTTTGTCCCTTCCTCTTAACTCCGTAGGCTCCAGAGGACTATTCAATTTGCTCTGTTCTTCAGGGTATTTTGGAGGTTCAAATGAGGATTAGGATATTTCTCAGCTTAGGCTTATGGAAGATTTGTAGATTAGTTAGAGTACCTAGGCATTCATAAATGCAACAGAGTAATAGGACACTCCAGAGGTAAGGTGACAGTACAACATAGATGGCAACATGCGTGAATTTGGAGAAGGAAATGATGGTAGGAGGATGTGTCATAGTGGCCAAAAATGACAAGGTGTCATTGTACCTCACCATTTAATCTATTTTTAGATGTCAAAATCCAGGGGCTATGTCCTTGGCTGTCTGTAATTAGGGATTCTATAGTTACCAGTCTCCCTAGCTAATCCTAACAGCTTCTACTAATTTGAAGAGATTAATCTGTCTACTTACTGAATGAATTTAAGGAATGCTGAAAATAGAATTAAACAGGAAGTTACTTAAAGCAATCTTATAAATAGTAACATGCATCTGTTACAAGTATGGGCCTAACTAGTGTTGTCATTGATGTCAACATACTCCTGTTGCATTAATGATAAGGTTTGGATGAGATGTGAGCTGAGGATATGGAGAAAATTAGTCTCAATCAGGAATAGTGAATAACAGTGATGACAGCAAGGCAAAAGTCTAAGATAGGATGAGGATCAGAGGATGTGGATTAAAGGATTTTTAGATATGTCTTTAGGTAATCCAGTAGAGATTTCAGAGGTCTGCATGAAGATATGAAGAAGTTGTGGCCGCTCAAGTAAAATTGGTTCCGGTAGGTGTTCAGAGGTGACAGTGTAACAAGAAAGGTCCGGTGAGATCCAGAAATGAAGTTTCCTATTTTGTAGATTTAAGGGAGTGCTAAGGAAGTCTTTGTGGTGTATCCACTCAATTGGTTCATGGTTTGAAGGTCCGCAAGCATCTATTCCTTTGTGAGAGTAATGACAGACTATGTTCTTGAGGTTCTGGATGAAGGAGAGAAGGATTTTAGTAAGTAGAAAAAGTGTGGATGTTCTTGGTGATTTAGGCAAGCTTGTGGAAGCCTTTGGATCATGTCTAGTTCGTGATGGTGGTCTGCATTGATGTTGGAGCTTGCAATTGGAGTGTAACTTCTGGATGATGGTCTTCTTCCTGAGACAGGCCGACCAGATGAGTTATGCATCTTGTGGATGATCTTATGAATGTTTGTTGACTTAGATGATCATTCCTAAGTTGATACCTTGTATAAATAAGGGATTGTGAAGTCATTTTGAAAATGTTCTTGTGGAAATAAGAGTGTTGTAGTGAGGAGGAGAGGGAAAGCCAGAGCAGGAGTATTGGGCTTAAATGGAACTAATTCAAGCATGGTGAAGATGCTATTCTCTAGTTCATGTATGTGATATTTATTTCTTGGTAGACAGTGTGCCTCTTGTAGGTAATGAGCCTCTTGTGAGCAGTGTGCTCAAGCAGTGTGCCCTAATTGGCATGTGCCATTTTGTTCTTTCTATTCTTCTAACAAAGATTACAATCTTGGGTTAATCACCCCATGGTTTTTCCCTTAACCAGATTTTTCACGTCAAAATCTTGGTGTCTTATGTGTTGATGTGTTTCTGCTCTTTATTTGAATGCATTATGATTCATGATTAATATACTGCTAATCACTAAGAAGATTTAAGTGTTTAATTGGAGAAAGTTTTGCACAATTGATTCACCCCCCCTCTTAGTTGTGTGCCCTAGGTCTAACAATTGGTATCAGAGCTAAGTTCCTCTAAAAAGAGCTTAACTGCTTGAGGAGATCTAGGATGTAATCCTACAAGAAGGATAGTCTAAAGTTTGATGGAACCAATTTTAATCTATGGAAAGGTCGCATGAAGTGTCACTTGCAATGCATGGGAATGGCATACTGGACCATGGTTACAACACAGTATGTACCTCCACAGGGTGGTCAAAAAGCTCCAAATGAAATCATAGATGCTGAAAACAATCTGCAGACTATAGAAGCTCTTCTCAGTGCATTATCTGATTCAGAGCTCCCAAATGTTATTGACCTACCAATTGCTTTTGAGATTTGGAAAAAATTGGAACTTTTGCAAGAAGGAGACCAGTATGTTAAATGTGCAAGGTTACAAAGTCTGAAGAGAAATTTGAAAACCTAAAGATGGGAGATGATGAAAATATTACTACTTTTATGCCAAGAGTAAATGAGCTTGTTTGTGGAATTAGAAATGCTGGTCGAGTCTTGGATGAAAATGAGATTGTTGGCAAAATTCTCAGATCCCTTCCTACTTCTTACAAAATCAAGGTTGCTGCCATTGATGAATTCAGAGCCCATACAACTGTCACAAGAGATCAATTGACTCGCAAATTGATTGCATTTGAAATGACCGAGTTGGGAGATGATCCCCCCCAAGACTGAATCCACATTCAAAGCTAGTGCCTCTGTAAAAGGTAAACAAAGGTTTGATCTGGGAGAGAACTCATCAAGGAAACTGTCATGGTATGAAAAAGTAAGAAAAGACCTGGAAGAAGAAGAAGTAGAAACTGCTCAACTTGAAGCCCTCATTGCAAAGAGACTGCCAAGAGGATCCGGTAAGTATGAAGGAAAATTGCCTTTTAAGTGTTTTAACTGCAATAAGATTGGTCATTTTGCCTCAAGATGTCCAAAAAGATTTTCAAGGCCAAATCCTAACAGATCAAGGTTCTAAAAGAATTGTTACTATGTTCATGAAGAAGATGATAATGAAGGAGTAATAGATGATGAATCAGAGACAGGAAACAAATCTGGAAGTGAATGGGTGTTTATTGCCATCAAGGAAGAAGAACCAATATCCTCTATATCTATCAATCATAAAGTTGTAGAAAGAGCTCTGGCTGCCCAAGTTGAAGAAAAGGATGATTGGGTCATTGACAGTGGTTTCTCTCACCATATGACAGGTGATAAAAATAAGTTCATAGATTTGGAAAGGTATGAAGGAGGAGTGGTGAAGTTTGGTGATAATTTTGCTGGTAGAATCAAAGGAAGAGGAACTATTTCTTTTGATGGAAGGAACAAAACTGGTAATGTTCTATATGTTGAAGACTTGAAGCACAATCTTCTCAATGTTGGACAATTGGTGGACAAAGGCTATGATCTCCGGTTCAAGAATGGAAAATACAAGATCTTTGAAAGCTCCAGAACAGAGATTGCATCCGGTACCCAAACTAAAGGTAATATCTTCCACCTGGTTGGCACTGGTAAAAGTTGCTTATTTGTTCAAGTTGATCAGAGTTGGTTATGGCATAGGAGAATGTGTCATGTGAATTTTGATAATATCATCAAGATAAGCAATACTCAGGTTGTGAGAGATCTTCCAAAATTGGTGAAACCTACTAATAGCTTGTGCAAAGAATGTCAGTTGAGTAAGCTAAGTAGAATCACATTCAAGAGTAAGGAACTATCTTCTACCAGATTATTGGACTTAGTTCATACTGACCTTTGTGGCCCGGCAAGAATTAGGAGTATGCAAGGTGATAGATACTTCATGTTACTAATTGATGACTATTCCCGGATGATGTGGGTAACTTTTCTGAAAGAGAAATCTGAAGCTTTTGAGAAATTCAAAATATTCAAGGCTATGGTAGAGAATGAAACCGGATTGAAATTGAAATGTTTGAGGTCTGATAGAGGTGGAGAATTCACATCCGGTGAGTTCATAGAGTTCTATGAGAAACATGGAATAAAGAGACAGTTGTCTGCTCCTAGGACTCCACAGCAAAATAGAGTAGTGGAAAGAAAGAACCAGACCATACAGGAAGCATCTAGGACCATGATGAGGGAAGAAACTGTTCCTCACATCTATTAGAGAGAAGCTATCAGCACTGTAGTCTATACTCTCAATCGAGTTCAAATCAGAAGCAATACTGGTAAGACTCCTTATGAACTTTGGTTTGGCATCATTCCTACTGTGAGGTATTTTAGAGTTTTTGGTAGAAAATGTTACATTAAAAGAGATGAAGATCTAGGAAAGTTTGATGCTAGAAGTGATGAAGGAATATTCTTGGGTTACTCTACTCAAAGCAAAGCATACCGGTGTTATAACAAAAGACTGAGAAAGATGATAGAAAGTACAAATGTGAAGGTTGATGAGGGAATTGAGAAACCCTCAAGGTTTTATGAATATGATGAAGATGATCATAATGGTGTTTTGACTCAAGGAGCCCAAGCCTCATCTATTAGTCAGATTCAAGCTAATCTAGTAAACTAGGAAGAAGAAATGAGTTTCAATGAGCCTGATCAAGAATCAGAAGTGCAAGAAATTCCTAAGGTTCCTAGGTAAGTAAGACTAAACCACTCTAAAGATCAGATCATAGGTGATAAAAGCAAAGGAGTACTAACAAGAAGGAGAATTGTTCAAGATTTAGAAGAGTATTGTTTGATTTCAAAGATTCAACCTAAGACAGTGAATGAAGCTTGCAATGATGAAAACTGGACTAAAACAATGGAGGAAGAGCTAGTGCAAATAGAGAAAAATCACACTTGGGATCTTGTTCCCAAACCTAGAAACAAGAATGTGATTGGAACCAAATGGGTCTTCCGGAACAAACTAAATGAAGTTGGTGAAGTAATCAGAAATAAAGCCAGATTGGTTTGCAAGGGCTACTCTCAAATAGAAGGAATTGATTTTGAAGAAACTTTTGCTCCAGTGGCAAGAATTGAAGCAGTCAGATTATTTCTTGCCTTTGTTGTCTTCAAGGATTTCAAGGTATATCAGATGGATGTCAAGTCTGCCTTTCTAAACGGTGACTTGGAAGAAGAAGTGTATATAGAGCAACCAGATGGATTTCAATTGTATGATCATGGTGATATGGTCTGCAAGTTGAAGAAGGAACTGTGTGGATTGAAGCAAGCCCCAAGAGCTTGGTATGAAAGATTGGATAAGCATCTTTTAAAGATTAGTTTCAACAAAGGTACTACTGACAGTAACTTATATTTCAAAATTGATCATGAAAACATCTTGATTGTTGAAGTATTTGTTGATGATATCATCTTTGGAGGAAGAGATAGTATGTGTAAAACTTTTGCAAATCAAATGAAAAGTGAGTTTGAGATGTCTATGCTTGGTGAAATGAATTTATTCTTGGGTCTGCAAATCACTCAAACAAAGAAAGGAATCTTCATTTATCAGACCAAATATGTGAAAGAATTGTTGAAGAAATTTGGGATGGAAGATTCAAAGACATTGAATACTCCCATGGAAATTGGATGTAAGTTGAGCAAAGATGATGACTCTCCTAAGGCAGACCAGACAAAGTATAGATCAATGATTGAAGGATTGTTGTATCTCACTCAAACTAGACCAGATATTATGCAAGCTGGTGGTCTTGTCGCTAGATTCCAAGATGATCCTAGAGAATCCCATGTCATGCAAATCAAGAGGATTTTTAGATATCTAAAAGGGACGGTTGAGTATGCTCTGTGGTATCCTAGAGATCATGATTTCTCTCTTCATGCATAAACAGAAGCTGATTGGGTAGGAGATGTGGATGACCTGAAGAGTACCAGTGGTGGAGCATTCTTTTTAGGGAAGAGATTGGTCTCTTGGCTAAGCAAGAAATAAGAGGCAATATCTCTGTCTACAACTGAAGCAGAATATATTGCAGCAGTAGGTAGTTGGACTCAAGTTTTGTGGATGAAGCAGATGCTAAGAGATATCAAAGTGGAGTATGAGGAACCTATCACAATCTTCTATGATAATTCAAGTGCTATAAATATATCTAAGAATCCGGTGTTGCATTCAAAGACTAAACACATATCCATCAAGTTTCATTTTTTGAGACAACAAGTGAACAAGAATGAAGTTAGATTAGAGTTTGTGGCCTCCAAGGATCAGATTGCAGACATATTTACGAAACCTCTACCTAAGGACTGTTTTGAGTATCTCAAGGAGAAGTTAGGGGTTATTACCCCTCTGGTGATGAACTAAGGTGCACTGAGGTGCATCAATCCAGTGGATATCATAGTCATATCTTCTGATTTGGATTGATGGGGGCAGCTACTCAGGGGGAGCAGCAAGTATGATTCTAAAGTATTAGAATTGCAAGTATGTGCCCTTTGCCATTGATGTCAAAGGGGGAGAGAAGACACGTGAAAAACAAATGGTTGTTGATCAAAGAGGGAGTAGTAAAGGGAGAGAAGACATGTGAATGATTGTTGCTAATAGGGGGAGCTGTGATAATGAGAAGAAGTTCTTGACTTGATGGTTAAAATAGTTTTTCACATCTTATGTTCCCATCAATGACAAAGGGGGAGATTGTTGCAAGTATGGGCCTAACTAGTGTTGTCATTGATGTCAACATACTCCTATTGCATTAATGATAAGGTTTGGATGAGCCGTGAGCTGAGGATATTGAGAAAATTAGTCTCAGTCAGGAACACTGAAGAATAGTGATGACAGTAAGGCAAAAGTCCAAGATAGGACAAGGATCAGAGGATGCGGATTAAAGGGTTTGTAGATATATGTCTGTAGGTAATCTAGTAGAGATTTCAAAGGTTCGCATGAAGATATGAAGAAGTTATGGCTGCTCAAGTAAAACCGGTTCTAGTAGGTGTTTAGAGGTGACAGAGTGTAACAAGAAAGGTCTGGTGAGATCTGGAAATGAAATTTCCTATTCTATAGATTTAAGGGAGTGTTGAGGAAGTCTTTGTGGTGTATCAACTTTATTGGTTCATGGTTTGAAGGTCCACAAGCATCTATTCCTTTGTGACAGTAATGACAGACTATGTTCTTGAGGTTCCGGATGAAGGAGAGAAGGATTTCAGTAAGCAGAAAAAGTGTGGATGTTCTTGGTGATTCAGGAAAGCTTGTGGTGGTCTTTGGATCGTGTCCATTTTGTGTTGGTGGTCCGCATTGAATTTGGAGCTCGCAATTGGAGTGTAACTTCTGGATGATGGTGTTCTTCCTGAGACAGGCCGACTGAATGAATTATGCATCTTGCAGATGATCTTATGAATGTTTGCCGACTTAGATGATCATTCCTAAGTTAATGCCTTGTATAAATAAGGGATTATGAAGTCAGTTTGAAGATGTTCTTGTGGAAATAAGAGTGTTGTAGCGAGGAGGAGAGCGAAAGGCAGAGCAGGAGTATTGGGCTTAAATAGAACTGATTCAAGCATGGTGAAGATGTTATTCTCCAGTTCATGTATGTGATATTTATATCTTTGTAGACAGTGTGTCTCTTGTAGGCAATGAGCCTCTTGTGAGCAGTGTGCTCATGATATCACGGAACTGAGATTACCGAGAATCAGAATAAATCAATCATTGTCTATTTTCTATTGTTTATATCAATATTTATGAAAATGGGTGATGACATATCACTTATCTTATCTACCAGTTCTTCTATGAGATGATATCCATCTCTTTATCACACTAGCTGTCTAATTATGGAAAATAATCATGCAATAAAAGTAGACTGAGTGGAATAGAAGTCCACTCAAAATTCTAAGTTTGAGTCTTAATACATTTGGGCAGCGAGGCCCTAAAAATATGGGTATTGAATCAGTTCTATCCATAACTCATGCAAAAACTTTATAAAGATAAAAACTCTAGTAGTTTAACTAAAGATGACCCTTCACCACTCAAGTGATGATTTGAGTGAAATGAGGGGTATTATGATCACTGCTAAGAGTGCCTGGTCGGCAACTTACACTGGAAATATGCCCTGCTCTTAGGAGGTACCAGAGATATCCGTCCCTATCTGTAGCTCCGGAGATATGACTGTAGCTTCGGAGGTGCCAGTGTGGCCTTCTTTGCTCAGCTCCAGAGAGGCTTTCTCTTTCCTTCAAAACTTCTGGTGTCGTGGTATTCTAGTATTATCTCCGAAGGTCATTGAAGTGTATCTCCGAAGATGCACAAAATTGTTGTTCCTGGCATCTATACCTGTTGATTCAAAAAGAGAAGTTTCTACATTTTTTCCATCAATCCCATGCACATTAGTCACTCAATCAGAAACTATGATCTTAAGTAATCTATCTCAATTAATCATTAACTAGAATGATATTGCTAGCTTATTTGGGTGTAGACATTAGGAAAGATGGAATCAGGAAGGAGAAAAAGAGAGGTAAAAAGATGTATTTCATGGGTGCAACTTGGCACTCATCAAGTAGTGAGTCCTAGCAATGAGCCTTTCTTCCTTTTCTGGGTAGTGAGCCTACTTGTATTTGATGTTGCTATTCATATATATGTGAGCTAATCCTCACTATGGTTTTTCCCTTCTTGGGTTTTCCACATAAATCTAGTGTTCTTATGTGTTTGGATGTGTTTGCATTATTGTTTCACATGTTTATATTATTTTAATGCATAATAAGGGTTTAAAGATTAACAAGGGTTTGAAAGTCAATGAGGGATTGAATGTTTTAATGTACAACTAATTCACCCCCCCTTAGTTGTCCTTTGTATCTAACTATTAGTATCAGAGTTGTGGTTCCTTGGAGAAAGCTTAACCACTTGAGGTAGATCTGGATGGCACACAAGAAGGGTGTTAAAGCTCCTATGTTTGATGGAATGAATTATGCTTACTGGAAAGCCAAGATGGAAGCCTTTATCATCTCCCTAGGGTTTGGAGTCTAGAAGTCAGTTGAAACTAGATATACTATTCCTAATAATGGTTTGACAAGTGATGATGAGATCAAGTATTATGAGAATAATGGCAAAGTAAGGAATGATATCCTAAGTGGTCTTGATTTAGAACTTGGGAAAGTGATAAGTCATAAAACTACTAATGAGATCTAGGTGAAGATGCAAAGTATTTATGAAGGAGATGATAAGGTCAAGCAAGCAAAGATGCACAACTACAAAGACAAATTTGAAAACCTAAGGATGTCCGAAGATGAAGATATTACAACCTACATGCTCAGAGTGGATGAAGTTGTTAATGTTGTCAATGGTCTTGGTGTTAAGTTGGAAGAAAGTGAAGTTGTGAAAAAGGTATTAAGAAATCTTCCTAAATCTTATAGCTCTAAAGTTTCTTCTATTGAGGAAGCTTTGAATTTAGATTAGTATTCTAGAGATCAGATGTTTAGTGCTTTAATTTCTTTTGAATTAAGAGAGTTTGGTCAAGATACTACAAAGAAAGAAACCGCCTTTAAAATCTGCAAGGCAGAGAAGGATGATGAATCAGATCCAGATGATCTTGATGAGGTGGAAGCAAATTTTGTAAAGATATTGAAAAAGGGCACTAGAAAATACAATGGTAAGCTACTCTTTAAATGTTTCAATTGTGGAAAGATAGGTCATTATTCTTCTAAATGTCCAATCGAAGTTGCAAATGGCAAACACAAGGATCATAAAGGAAAATCCATCAAGAAGAGTTATTATGTGGAAAATGACAATGGTGTATCTGATAATGAAGAATATGACTATTTTGATGAAGATAGTGATGAATTCTTGTTCATGGCTTTAAATGTTGGAATTAATTCTAATAATCCTACAAGATGTATGAAGGAAAGTTCTCTGGAAAAAGGTCACAAGATTGAAGGAACTATGGTGACTACCTGTCATGCAAGAGAGGAGAAGAATTACTGGATAGTTGATAGTGGATGCTTAAATCATATGACAGGTGATAATAATAAGTTTGTTAAACTTTAGAAATATGATGGTGGTCTAGTTAAGTTTGGTGATGATACAGCTACTAAGATTTATGGAAAAGGTTCAATTAGTTTTGATAGAAAATATAAAACATATGATGTTCTTTATGTCAAGGGTCTTCAGTATAATCTTCTAAGTGTAGAACAAATGTTTAGCAGAGGATATAATCTTGTGTTTTAGGATAATGGTTGTGAAATCCGAAAAGGAAGATCTAGAACTTTGGTTGCTATTGGAACAAGGACAGAAGGTAATTTTTATCAACTCAAAGGTGGTGATGTTAAGTGCTTTATGTCTTAAATCAGTTAAAGTTGGCTATGGCATATAAGGATGGGTCACATTAATTTTGATAGCCTAGTGAAGATTAGTTCTACTGATGTTGTGAGAGATCTACCAAGGATTACAAAGCCTATCAATGCAACATGCAAAGAATGTCAGTTTTGAAAATAAACAAAGAAGAGGCTCAATACTAAAGAATATTCTACCATAGGTCCTTTGGAGTTGGTGCATACAGATCTATGTAGAGCTACCAGAATAAGAAGCTCACATGGTGATATGTATTTCATGTTATTAATTGATGATTATTCTAAAATGACTTGGGTGACATTTCTCAAAGAAAAATTAGAAGCTCTAGATAAGTTTAAAGCATTTAAGTCTATGGTTGAGAATGAAATGGATGTGAAAATCAAGTGCTTGAGGTCTAACAGAGGTGTTGAGTTCACCTCCAATGAGTTTAACAATTTTTGTGAAGATCATGGGATTAAGAGGCATTTGTTAGCCCCTAGGACTCTTTAACAAAATGGAGTTGTGGAAAGAAAGAATAGGATAGTTCAAGAAGCAGCTAGGACAATGATGAAGGAATAAAATCTACTTGATATCTATTGGAGAGAAGTAATTCATACTACAGTCTACATTCTTAACAGAGGTCAATCAAGAGTAAACAATTCAAAGACTCCCTATGAACTATGGTATGGTAAATCTCCTACTATGAAATGCTTTAGAGTGTTTGGAAGTAAATGCTATATCAGGAGAGATGAAGAAAACTTAGGAAGGTTTGATACAAGATCCGATGAAGGAATCTTCCTTGGATGCTCTACAAGAAGCAAGGCTTACCCGTACTACAATAAAATGATGAAGAAGATAGTTGAAAGTGCAAGTGTCAAAGTGGATGAAGAACCACTTCAAAACTTAGTGCTTATAGAAGGATATGAATCTAATGAACCCCCTTGTAGTGAAAAAGAAGAAGATGAAGAAAAAGAGACAATAGTTGAAGAGGAAGAAGATTTAGAAAAGATCCCTAAGACTCTTAAGTATGTACAAAAGAATCATTCCAAAGATCAAATCATTGGAGATAAGAGAAAAGGTGTGTTGACAAGAAGAAAAGTTGCTATGATAGAGGAATAGGTAAATTATTATCTACTTTCTAAAGTAGAACCTAAAATAGTGACTAGGGCATGCAAAGATGAGAATTGGACCAAAGCTATGAAAGAAGAGTTAGAATAGATTTAGAAGAATCAGACTTGGGAATTGGTCCCAAGACTTGCAAACAAGAATGTGATAGGAACTAAATGGGTTTCCAGGAATAAGTTGAATGAGGATGGAAAGGTTGTTAGAAATAAGCTAGACTTGTGTGCAAGGGCTACTCACAAGTGGAAGGAATATATTTTGAGGAGACTTTTTCTTTGATGGCAAGGATGGAAGCTATTAGAATGTTTCTAGCTTTTGCATCACATAAGGATTTCAAGAAATATTAGATGGATGTGAAGTCTACATTCCTGAATGGTGAGTTGGAAAAAGAGGTGTACATTGAACAACTAGAAGGTTTTTAGTTATCAAAAGACTCTAATATGGTCTGTAGGTTAAAGAAGGCATTGTATGGACTTAAACAAACTCCTAGAGCTTGGTATGCAAGATTGGATAAGTACTTGTTGCAGCAATGATTCAAAAAGGGTACTTTAGATATCAATCTTCACTTTAAGATTGAAGGAGATCAAATCCTAGTTGTGGTGGTATATGTGGATGACATTATCTTTGGAGGAAATGAAGGTATGTGCAAGAAGTTTGTAGATGAGATGCAAAATGAGTTTGAGATGTCAATGTGTGGGGAGATGAATTTCTTTCTTGGATTACAAATCAGTCAATCAGAAAAAGGTATTTTCATTTCATAGACAAAGTATGTTAAGGAAATGTTGAAGAAGTTTGGAATGGAGGATTCTAAACTGATATGTACTCCTATGGTTACTAGTTGTAAGTTGAGAAAAAATGATGAATCTCCTAAGGCTGATCAGAGAAAGTACAGATCAATGATTGGTGGATTGTTATACCTAAATGCTACTAGACCAAATATCATGCATTCAATTTCTCTTTTGTCTAGATTTCTAGAAGATCCAAGAGAATCACATGTTACAGTAGTAAAAAGGATGTTTAGATACTTGAAGGGCACTCTAGATTATGGCTTATGGTATCCTAAGGATATCAATTTATCTTTAAGTACATATATAGATGTAGATTGGGTAGGTTGTATAGATGATAAAAGAAGTACAAGTGGTGGTGCTTTCTTTCTTGGAAGTAGATTAGTTTCATGGTTGAGTAAAAAGAATGATTCAGTGTCATTATCTACACCAAAGGCATAGTATATTATAGTAGCATCATGTTGTATACAGGTGTTATGGATGAGGGTGCTACCACAATAATGGGTTACACTTTTTAGGACATCCTGATTTTTGTTGAAATCACATATTTTTAGAAAATATAATGATTTAAGCCTTGAAAGGTTCCATTTAAAGGATTTTAATTGAAGAGGGTTTGATCAAACCTCCTTAGATTCAAACCCCCTTGGATAGAACCCCGGTAGTTTTAAACCATACCTATAATGGAGTCTCCTCTACACCTATCAAAATGTTGATAAAAAACCACTTTTGATTTACCTTTTGGGGGATCAAATGAATTCATTTAAAATTTATGTTTTGTAAGTATGTAGTCCTTATTATAAGCTTCCCAAAAAGTATAATTTTATATATATTTAATTTGATTATTATATTTATTTTTTATTTCTTGTGAATGTAGGTTTTTCACCAAACATCAAGTTCTCTATTCTACACACATGGAAAATTAGTAAATTGGTGAAAAAAATTTTTGAAAAAAATCTATGCCCTAGGTATTGATGTCCTTGTTTCAACAAAAAAAATTGAATTTTGATACATATAGAAAAATTTATGTTTTACGGAATATGCCTATGTCTAAATTATAATTGGTTTGACCTCAAAACTTAATTAAAAAAAATCAACAAAACATTATGAAACCAAATGCATGCCCTATATATCAGTGTTACCAATCTAAATTCAAAAGAATCAGAATTTTATCATTTGTAGAAAAAAGTTATGTGCTACAGAATACACATCACTTTAAAAAAAAGTTGTTTACTATTAAAAACTAGTTATCAAAGGAGATGTAAAAAATTTACAATTTAACTCCAAATTTTTTTAAAAAAATATATTTAGAATCTACAAAAAAATCTCACAAATCACTAGTTTGCATCATCTTCAAATTCCTAATGGTTTAGCAGTTATAGGTGTCAGAAAGTGAAGATTTAGTTCAAAATGTTGATTTCAATGTCAAGTTTGGCTAAAAAGTGTAACCCATTATTGTGGGATGACCCATGAAGCAAGCATTCAAGGATATTAGAGTATCATATGATGAACCTATTTCTATCTCATGTGACAATACAAGTGCTATCAATATCTCAAAGAACCCAGTGATTCATTCAAGAACAAAACATATCTCTATCTGATATCACTTTCTGAGAGAGAAGGTTACAGAGAATGAGGTAAAGTTGGAGTATGTGCCTACAAAAAATCAAATTGCATATATTTTTACAAAGGGTCTTCCTAAAGATACTTTTGAGTATCTCTGACAGAAGTTAGGGGTTATTACCCCTCCTTCTTTAACTAGATGCATAAGTGTGTGCATCTGTCTGGGAAGCATTTCAAGATACATTCTTGGTCCTAGACTGATGTTGAATGCTACCTCTCAGGGGGAGTAGGTAGTGATATTGTTGGTTCATGTAGTTAGATGGAGCATATTTAATGCCCCTAAGGGGGAGAGTATAGAAAAGTGAGAGCAGTGGAGAGAGAGCAGGGGCTTGTTGGTGTTGCAAGTGTTGTCTGAAGCAGTGTATGCATATGTCAGAGGGATGTGAGAAAGGTGCAAAGTGTTGCCCTTTGAAGTGTTTTCAAAGGAGGAGAGCAAAATAATTCAATGCAGAAGAGGAAAGTGTGAAGTATGTAGGAGAGAGAGTTGGTTGAGTTTGTTTCCCTTTTCCATTGATGTCAAAGGGGAAGAGAGTTAGAGTGGTTGAAAAACCATAGTGCACGAAAGTTGGTATGGAAAACACAAAATGAGAGAGTGTGTTCATAAGAGAATGAAAAACTCCTCAGGTAGGGGGAGAAGAAGTTTGTAAAGCAGAGGTAAAGGGTGTGAAGAGTAAGAGATGCCCCAACAAGGGAGAGTGTTGTTGGTTGCAGAGTTACTGTTGGTTGCTTTTGTTGTTGATGTTTTTTCAAAGAGTTGGTGTTGCCATCAATGACAAAGGGGGAGATTGTTGGAAACTTGTTGGTGTTGTCATTTATGTCAACCTCTAGGAGTTTTTGGAAGCTAGTGTTGTCATTAGTGTTGTCATTAATATCAACACTTAGTATGCAGAGAATTTTGGAAGATTAAGTATAGTTGGGAGATTGTTGGAGCTTGCTGATAATGTTGGATATGTCATGGTTTGATGTCAACCTCTAGTGTAGTCATGATGAGAAGTGTTTGAGGATGCTGAGAAGGTGTTCTTAGTGTTGCTAATTGATGCAAAGTAGGGTGGATGACTTCAACACTAACTCAGTCAAAAAAACTTTGCAATCCTAAAATATAACTTGGTGGGTTTTTCCTCACAAGCCTTCAATCTTTAAAGCCTAAAACATGGGAGCAACAAATTGGGTTTTTTGGCCATAACTTTTAGTACAGACATGATCTTCAAAATGTAAACATAGTTCTAGATAACATACCTTGATTTTGAGATATGTTGTATAACGCCCAAATGGGTATCTAGAACTGTATTTACATTTTAGAGATCATGTCTGCACTGAAAGTTATAGCCAAAAAACCCAATTTGTTGCCCCCATGTTTTAGGCTTTAAAGATTTAAGGCTTGTGAGGAAAAACCCACCAAGTTATGTTCTAGGATTGCAAAGTTTGTTTGATTGAGTTAGTGTTGAAGTCATCCACCCTACTCTGCATCACTAATGCAGATGGTTCACTTGGTTTATAAGTGATTTTGAGAAAATTTGAATAAAAGGGTATGCAGTGTGACAGAGGTGTGTTCAGTGTTGTGCTCCGCATTTCTTCATGGTTGAAGATATGATTGTGTGGTTTGGACGTGATGATCAGAGGTATTTAGAGGTGTTATATCCATAGTTTTAGGTTCTAGATTGTGCGGCAGTGGAAGATGTGTTTGACAAAGTGTTTGCTTGTGAAGAAGGTTGTCTGGGAGAAATGAGATTGCTCTGCATTTCTTTGTGTTGAGGTTTCTTGTCTTGCAGATCTAGGAACATGCTTATATTGTTTGTATCTACTTTCCCTTGTAGTTGTTAGTGTTGGGTTTCTTTGCAAGTTTATTTCTTGTGTTGGAGTTCAGTGGTAGTGTAACCCAATGTGGAGAATGAAGGTATTATTTGTTTTAGGTGGTTGTGTCAATGTCGCAAAAGATTTTGATGATGCTAGAGTATTCTGGGAAGTTGTGTGGATGTTGTGGAATGTTTATTTGTTATGGTAGACAACACAATTGGATTCTTCCTCCCTCTATGTTTATCAATTCTTATCATAACACTAGAGAAGTTTAGGGATGCACTGATTTTATTACTAGTTGCATGTTTTGAATATTCACCTTCAAACATTGGGGCACTAAAGAATCATTATTTATTTTCTCCATTACTTGTTGTGATGGAGAAGCTAACAATTGTTGTTGAGGAATTTGATCAGTTTGTCCCTTAATGGACTTATTCACCTCTTCCATGATTTTCTCATCATCCTTATTAGCCTCCTCTATAGTATTAATTGTTGTAGCAACTTATAGTGCGTCAATTCTCACACCAACTTGTCATTCTATTTTTTAAATTTGGTCCTTATTTGATTGCTCTACTACAATTTGATCACTTGAATAATTTTGGAGAGACGTCTCCTTATTATCTTGTGTATCAATCTCTTGTGTCCATTCATGATAGATGGAATCTCTTTATGTGGGACCTCTCTAATAATTGCTTCATTTATATCTTTAGCTAGTTGGGCCTCTTTTTCATCAAGCTATTTCATAAATCTATCTATATTCTCCAAGGAAGGTGGCTACAAAGGTTATCTTGGTGAGCTAGGAGCAGTGACCAAATCTCAATACTAGCTTGTTCCAAGCCCCCCTTATTTATGTTTGAAAATAATGAAGTAGGAGGTACAAAGAAAGTAGTAGCAATGGTAGGTATGTGAGTAGCAAAAGGAAGGGGAAATTGTGAAGTGGAAGGGATTTGAGAGCTGGATGGTGTGAGAAGATCTTATGGAATGGAGGAGGAAGGGATAATTTCTAAAATAGAGGAAATAGGAAGAGTAGATGGAACAATGGAAGGAGTGGAGGTGGAAGAAGTGACTATAGGTATGGTAGATACTACAACTAGTGTGGGGATAGGAATGGGAATCTACACTTGTT
This sequence comes from Cunninghamia lanceolata, assembly GCA_027924645.1. Classification (NCBI taxonomy): domain Eukaryota; kingdom Viridiplantae; phylum Streptophyta; class Pinopsida; order Cupressales; family Cupressaceae; genus Cunninghamia; species Cunninghamia lanceolata. The sequence continues at coordinate 1,869,097 of BSBN01000550.1, forward strand.
GTAGTGAAGGGGAGGAAGAAGGAACATGAGTTTGATGTGGTAGGGAAGAATATGGTCAAGCAATAAGAGGAGAAATAGTGGAGAAAGGATGAAATATCGAAATAGGGGTAATTAATTGAATTTATGGAGAAGGATGATGTATTGGAGAGATAGGAGATAATGGTTGTTGGGGTGAAGGAGGTGGAGAATGAACTAGTGAGACAATCTAACTTTCTCAAGAAAATCTTCCTTCTTTTTCCTCACCAGTAGAGGTTTTGGGTTCTCTTTAGGATCATCCTCCACTGCATATTTCTCTCTTTTATATACTTGATGTTGTGAAGGAGGTTTGTTGTTGCCTCTCATTGTAGGATTTGTAGAAGCAAGCTTCTTATCTTTGCTCTTTGGGGGAAGAAGTTGTTTGAATCTTCTTCAATGCTTTCACCAAATTTGGAAAACTACTTCCCTTTTGATCGGATCTACTACTTCCACTTCATTTTTCTTCTTTTTCCTCTTAGGTTTATCTTTGGTGAATGGTACTTGTACTCCTTGTTCTTCTAGCTCAACAATTTTGGCATCAAGCCATATTTTGCTATATCTTATCACTCCCCTCATTATTTAATCCAAAGAGGTAACTTCCTCTTCTGACCAATTAGGAGGGGGAATGGGGTAATTGAATATATTTTTATATTATTCTCATTGTAGTACTTTCCCATCATCTGATAATTGGTTTGAGACTGGATATATGCTAAATAACTTTTATAAAATATATACACTCTGCAATATTTCCTTCTCTTGACTTCATGCTCATCTCCACAATTATCCCAAAAGTCTTCTAAGGCTAGAACATGTTTATATTCTTTTCCCACCAACTATCCCATCTTATAGTGTGGGTCAAAACTTGTTTTAGCATTGTATAAATGTGATTTGTACTTCTTAATTTATGCATCTAATTCTTTTGCAATGAGGAAAGAAATAAAAGTATACATACCATCACCCAAAATTAAGGGGAATTGAACCCTTTCCCTATGTTTATCTATTAAGAGTTGTTGTGATTCACAAATTTTTCTAGTAAATTCTAGCAAGATGATCTTGTCAGTAGGATACTTTGGCAATTTGTATGCCAGACCAATAAAACCTTCAATATTGATATATGAAAATTGGAGAAACTAGATGAACCAATTTCCATAGTTTATCAACTTAGTAGTTGGTATTGAAATCCTCTTATTCAAATCACCTTCCAAATACTTGGTGATATACATGGTAATTTAAGCGTCATTTACCCTCTTGTAATGACTTAGGGAATTCTCCACCTACAACTAGGGGTAACAATCATAAACTTTGAATTGTCTTGGCCCATTTCCTATGGCTCCTCATCTTTTCAACCCTAGGTAGATTACATATCTTACAAGCATATAGAATAGATAGGAAGTCATGAAGAACTTCCTCAGCATTCCAACCTTGGTCAATTGGACATACAAGTTTTCACCAATGATCTGCGCCCAATGGATCATCTCTTTATCCTCTAGTACTTCATGGATCAACTTAAACATCCATGGGTGGAAGGTAGAAGTTGTTGGTTCCCCCATAAACCTATTTACCAAAGTCACCATTGTTGATAACTGAGAGGGGGGGTGTGATGCAGAGGCATCCACACTAAAACCTTGACATACAGCATGTATGTCTACAACCCATCATCATCATCATATTCTCTGTTAACATTGTCAGCATCATCATATTTTCTCTTGCCGACCGATATCCTCCTGCAGACAAACCTTCGACCCTTCGCCTGTCAGCAGCATCATCATATCTGGCTATCAGCAGTATCATCATATTCGGCAAGCGCAATCATCCTCCTGACGATCACTGTTCATCCTACCGCCAAACACTTTCTGCAGCATCATAATGTTCAACATCATGTTCATCAGTAGGATATAAAATATCCGGTTCCCTCCATATATCCTGATGACGACAACTTCATGCACCCTTCCTCTGATGCTTACGTCACCCCGATATCCTGATGACGATTATCCTGATGACGATGACGTCACATGCAGCTCCTTCAATATCCTGCTGTCGGCCAAACTTAACATTATCGGCCCGCGATGGTTTTATCAACCTGATCTTCTACCTTATGCTGATACGCTCCTCCTCGGCAACACCTGATGATGATCACCCCAATGCACATTCACCTTATGCAAACTACTGCATCATGTTCACCTCCATCTACTCGGATGACGCCTGAAGTAATTGCAGGATATACATAGAAATATCCTGATGATGCTGTTGCGATGGATTTTCCAACCTTAGCGAATTCTCAATCCGCCGAACCTCCTGGGGTGACCCGATCTGCTTCCTGGACAACTTTCCAGACTCTAACTATCAGCACGACCTAGCACATGCCCATGCTAGGGTTCTCAGCACATCTCGACTGCGATCCTGCAAACATGCATGCAAACAACACAAAATGCAGACTAAACCCTAAGCTATTATACATGGCCATTCCACCGATTCGACGAATCAACTGGTGGAATGGATCAGCGAATCCATGCAACCACCAGAATAGCAAATCGATCACACAATGGAATCCAAAACAGAGAATGGACACAAACAGGATCTCTTTATTTGATTTCAAAAGATGCAAATACAGTATTCTATCTCACTCTGTCTCACTCCCTGCAATCTAGCTTCTCAACATCTATCTCTATATCTCTAAAACCAACTGATCCTCATGCATAAATAGGATCTCCTGCGAGTACTACCACTTGACTCCAAGCGGCTGGGAGATCTCTCCAGGTGGCTGGGAGATCCAACCGGACATACAGCATAACAGCTGTCATAACAAACTAGCTAAAAATAGTAAAGTATGGTCAACATGACCTTATTACATGCATTGGTCTTATCAGACCTTCTTGGAAACATTAACAAGACTTAAACTAACTAACTACCTCATGGAGGCCAGCTGTCAGGTAGGTGCTCCTGCACCATACTCCCCAACAGAAAAGAACTCATGTCCCATGAGTTAGGTTGTGGAAGTCCTCCACCTTTACACTTTGTCATGTCAGTGTCTTGACCTGTTCCAGCTTTATCCTCTGCTGGCTCTTGACTGCTCCAAGACTTCTGAACTGTAACTTGCTTTCTTGCAAGTAAATCCTCATGCCTGTCAATGTAGGCCCTTCTCTCACATACCTTGTGTTTGTCAGGTTGTCTGACCAGAACCTCTGTCTGAACTGCCTCTTGAACTTCTGTAATGTTCAACTCTATCTTCCTTTCAACTCTTATAGGACAAACAATAGTCCCAACTATGACAACATCCTTGTCATTCCTCTCAACTGGTTGCTGTTTGCAAACTTGTTTCTGAACCTGCTGCTGACCTCTGTCAGTCACAACTGAAACTTTCTTCAACCTGTTGTCCTTAACAACTCCTTTCCCTGCAGTGTCCGCAACTGCCTTTATGCCTGCTCCTATAGGCTTCTGCACAAACTCCTTCTTTCCCACTAAAATGATTTTTGCTGCCCCCTGTGCTGCAGCATCTTCCTGCAATGGCATCAACATAATAGTTTTCCCATCTTTCTTGATGGTGTAGGTATTAGCATACCCATCATACAGTACCCTCCTATCAAATTGCCATGGTCTACCCAACAGTAGGTGACAACATTCCATGGGCAAAATGTCACACAAAACTCTATCATGATATGCTCCAATCTGAAAATCCACATATGCCTATTCATAGACAAAAAGTGATTGACTATCACTCACCCAAGATGCCTTGTAAGGGTGATGGTGTGGAATCCTTTCCAAATTTAGTTTATCCACCATTTCCTGAGATACCATGTTATCTGTTGAACCAGTATCAATGACAACCTTACATACCTTACCTTTGCTCTTGCATGTGGTCTTGAAAAGAGCTCTTCTTTGCATCATATCCTTTGATGCCTGCAAACTAGTTCTCCTTAGCATCAATGCTTCTCCCTCCTCAGGATACCCATAACCATCAGGAACTCTATCTCCTTGATAAGTGTTTGAACTCTGCACACTTTGCTCTACTTTCTCTTCTTGCACAAGTTGTACTTTCTTGTCATTCGTTCTATCATCTATGGATGATGAACCTTTGTTTTCTGGACATTTGAAAAATGGATGACCAAACTCACCACAGGTGTAACACTTTCCTGAAAAATGTAGTAGAACCTCTACCACCTCCAAATCTGCCTCTATTACCTTTCCATCCACCTCTGAAATCAGACTGTCCCTGTCCTTTACCAGTGTCTTCTTGACCCTCATTGGTTTGCCTTGTTGTAGGGGCTAATCCTCTTCCCCTCATATTGTTTCCTCTTCCTCTCATGGACTTATCTTGTCTCCTATTCATCTTTTCTTCAATCCTGATTGCCATTTGATAACAATCCTCCACATTCTTGGGGTTAGCTAAAACTAACTCATCCTGTATGTTCAATCTCAAACCAGCTACCTTTTCTACACCTTTTCTACCTCATTCTCATGATGACCAGATCTCATACTCAACTTATAAAACTCCTCAGTATATGCCTTCACATCCATTTCCTTCTGCCTTAAAAATTGCAGCTTCTTAAACATCTGAATCTCATAATCCTTAGGCAAGAATTTACCTTTGATCCTTGCTACCATTTTATCCCATGAAGTGATCTTTGACTTCCCTTGTTTCCTTCTCTCAGATTGTACATAATCCCACCATACCAAAGCATGACCTCCTAACTTGGTCTTTGCAATCTTTACCTTCTGATCCTCAGCAACATCTTCACATTCAAAGTGATTATCAAGTGCAGCAATCCAATCCAGCAACTCATCTTCATTCAAACTTCCATTATACTTGGAAACATCAACCTTTACCTTAGGTTTATCACGCTGCACTGCCTTTAACAGTTTTGCAAATCTCTGGTCTTCAGCATCCAGATCTTCAGCTACCTCTTCATACTCTTCAACAGCATCTTCATCTTCTTTAGACTCACTGTCTTCCACTTCCCTCTTTTTGTTCTTTTCCAGGGCTACAAGCCTGGCTTGAAGTGCTTCAGCAAGCTCCTTCATTTTCCTCATCTCTCTGGCATGTTTTTCCTTCATCTCCTGTAATTCCCTTGCAGTACCATTACCTTTCGGAGGCATTTTGTCAACCTCTCACTCCTCTACCTCTGTCCTTTCAGTGACAGAATCAACTCTTCCTCTGCACTTTCGGTGACAGAATCAACACACAATAGCCCAGACCTTTTGCTGAGCTCTGATACCACTATGATGCAGAGGCATCCACACTAAAACCTTGACATACAGCATGTATGTCTACAACCCATCATCATCATCATATTCTTTGTTAACATTGTCAGCATCATCATATTTTCTCTTGCCGACCGATATCCTCCTGCAGACAAACCTTCGACCCTTCGCCTGTCAGCAGCATCATCATATCCGGCTATCGGCAGCATCATCATATTTGGCAAGCGCAATCATCCTCCTGACGATCACTGTTCATCCTACCGCCAAACACTTTCTGCAACATCATGATGTTCAACATCATGTTCATCAGCAGGATATAAAATATCCGGTTCCCTCCATATATCCTGATGACGACAACTTCATGCACCCTTCCTCTGATGCTTACGTCACCCCGATATCCTGATGACGATTATCCTGATGACGATGACGTCACATGCAGCTCCTTCAATATCCTGCTGTCGGCCAAACTTAACATTATCGGCCCGCGATGGTTTTATCAACCTGATCTTCTACCTTATGCCGATACGCTCCTCCTCGGCAACACTTGATGATGATCACCCCAATGCACATTCACCTCATGCAAACTACTACATCATGTTCACCTCCATCTACTCGGATGACGCCCGAAGTAACTGCAGGATATACACAGAAATATCCTGATGATGCCGTTACGATGGATTTTCCAACCTTAGCGAATTCTCAATCCGCCGAACCTCCTAGGGTGACCTGATCTACTTCCTGTACAACTTTCCAGACTCTAACTATCAGCACAACCTAGCACATGCCCATGCTAGGGTTCTCAGCACATCTCGACTGCGATCCTGCAAACATGCATGCAAACAAACACAAAATGCAGACTAAACCCTAAGCTATTATACATGGCCATTCCACTGATTCAACGAATCAACCGGTGGAATGGATCAGTGAATCCATGCAACCACCAGAACAGCAAATCGATCACACAATGGAATCCAAAACAGAGAATGGACACAAACAGGATCTCTTTATTTGATTTCAAAAGATGCAAATACAGTATTCTGTCTCACTCTGTCTCACTCCCTGCAATCTAGCTTCTCAACATCTATCTCTATATCTCTAGAACCAACCGATCCTCATGCATAAATAGGATCTCCTGCGAGTACTACCACTCGACTCCAAGTGGCTGGGAGATCTCTCCAGGTGGCTGGGAGATCCAACCGGACATACAGCATAACAGCTGTCATAACAAACTAGCTAAAAATAGTAAAGTATGGTCAACATGACCTTATTACATGCATTGGTCTTATCAGACCTTCTTGGAAACATTAACAAGACTTAAACTAACTAACTGCCTCATGGAGGCCAGCTGTCAGGTAGGTGCTCCTGCACCAGGGTGAATCAGTTATCCTAATTATTTCTTCTTTTGAACTTTCTTATTAATCAAAGTAGCATTGAATCAAACAAACAAACATTACCATGAAATGAGAAACACATGACACAGTATTTTTGACATGGAAACCTGGTTAAGGGCGAAAACCATGGGGTGATTAACCCAAAGATTATTCTCTGTTAGAAGAATAAGGAATTACAAAATGGCACTTGCCAATTAGGCCTCACTGCCCGAGCACACTGCTCACAAAGAGGCACACTGCCTACAAGGAGACACACTGTCTACAAAAGAATGTTTATACAATACTTGAACTGATTGGAAGCATCTACATATGCTGGAGTTCAGTTCCGGTTTAGGCTCTGTATACTGATCTGCTGCACTTCATCTTTCCTTTGCTCTTTTTCTACTTTTCTTTCACATACCAGATTTTTCTTATTACTTCTATTCTGCTCTGCACTTATTCGCATACCCCATAACTTAACTACACTTCTCACAACAAAATCCATCCTCTATTTATATCCGCACTAGTGATTTCATTATCTTTCTAGTCAGCACCCAGAATAGTCTATCTTCTCACAAACTTTGTTCTGTCAGCTGAATCCTTGCATATCAAGTAATGCGGATCAAGCATATACTTGTAGATATCATTAATCATGTTGGCCAAACATGATTCATGCCTTCACAACCTTTACCATCAACAGTAATACATCCGGAAAATAGTCTAATACTCTGTCAGTCAGTTCTTCCTCTGTTCTCACTGTCTTTCAGGAATCTAGTATTCAACTATTCATATCTTCTTTCTTGTCCATCACTGGAGGCTAAATCCTTGGAATATACTACTCAAGGTAGTCCTTTTGACTTCCCCAAATCTGCACTGCACCAAGACACTTTCTCTGAGAGATCCGGACCAATCTGTCGGACCTTGCCACATGCTCTGTTCTTGTTCACCGGACCACAACAGTCTTCATTCTGACTTCCGGTAGAGACACACCATGACTTGCGAATATGTGGGATGACCTTTGTTGCCATTAATGACAACAACCATGAATCCATATAGTGTCTCTTGCCAACAATCTCCCCCTTTGGCATTGATGGCAACACTTAGTGAAAAATGACTAAGTGTTTACACTATGCTCCCCCTTGGCTTATGCTCTATCTTTATATACAATTTCTGGAACTCCCCCTTAGTTGGATTCCTTATTTTTCACTACTCCTCACTCCCCCTTTGACATCAATGGCAAAGGGTAGGGTCTGCACACCAAAATTTTCAAAGATTTACTATACATAGCCGCATATTTACATACTCACATAAACTGAAAAATGTCTGCAAAGGATGTCTTCAATTGGACCAGTTCTGTAGCCCAACTTTGCCTCATTCTGTCCAAAATTGAAATGTGACCACTTAACAAAAATGCAAAAGCTTCTGCCCTTTCGAGATCTGTCAGATCATTTGTTTGGGCGGTAGTCTGAGCATCACTGATGGCTTCATGCATAGTTTCTAACTTAGGGATTATAATCCTTCTAAGTTCTCCAATCCGGTTAGTTATATTCTTCCTTTCCTTCTCAAAGTTATTTATTGCATTTGTGATTGCAATAGTTTGAGATTCTTGATTCACTATGGAGCAAGAGAGAGGATCAAAACTTTGAGATAAACTTTGTAGTTTGTCCTATTCCTCTTTTATTTTCTTATCAATTTCTAATGTTGCCTTTGACCAGGAGATACAAAATTTGTAGATGTCACTGCCATCCTTAAGAGCATTTTCTAAGATCTTTATTCCAGTAATCATATTTCTCCTATCATTAGAGATTAATCCTAGTACTTCTGAAAATCTCTTATCCAAAAATTCCTTTCAGACCTTTTCTTCAGCTGATTTTTCTAGAGAATCAAAATGTGTATCAACACTGCTGACTAAGGTTTTGAGATTACCGGAAGGGGAGGCTGTTGGATTTATCTGGACTGATGGCATAATCTTTTCAAGGACTCCGGAAGCACCCTCTATCAACTCACAGTCTTCCATATGAGACTTTAGGAGTTTTTCATTTGCCTTAGCATTTGCAAATGAGGCTATCTTCATCGTCTGTACCGGAGAGAGAGAGTCAAAGTCGAATGGGCCTTTTAGAAGCTCCGGTCCATCAATCTCTATTGTTTCTTGGCTCAAAAATTTTTGAACAGTTTGTGCAGTGTCTCTTGCCGGAGACAGATGTTTCTTTTCTTCTGCAGTTTTGTCCTTTGGAGTCTTTTCTCCTTCCACATTCTTACCACTTTCAGTTGTGGTTTTCTCTATTGGAATCTTCTCTTTCTCTGCATCCTTGGTGCTGTCAACCTCTTTTTCTTTTACTGTTGCTTCTTTCTCCTGTAATTTCTCTTGGGATCCGGAGATTGTAGGGGAAACCAGAGGAGAGATGTTACTCTGTTCAAGGGCCACTTCTTCCGGAGCAGATGATTCCAAGTCCACAGCTGTTTCTGCACCTATGTCCTCTACAATAGGAATGTTGAACCTTTTGAATGTATTCCGGAGGATCTCTTCAGTGTCCTTGGCTACTTTGTCGGTCTCACCAAGCATAAGCTGATTCATCCTTGCTTTGCTTCTGAATTCATCCTTGCAGTCTTTGAATACCATGTTCATTATTTTGTGATCAATTGAAGGATATAGCTGAATAGCTATCTGTTCCCTGATCTCAAGGTCTTTTGCCATGGCATTGTTCTTTCTTATTTCTAATTCCTTCTCTAGACTCTTAGGAATTTCGGAGATAATCTCAATAAAAGCTTTATTGTAAATGTTCAGGTCCCTGATTGTAGCTTCCTGTAGGATCTTTTGATCTGCCTCATTGTAGTCATCATAGAATTCAGCCACTGGTTGAAGGTTCCCATCCATAGTGACTGATTTGACTACATTGTCTAGAGATAGGGTGGGCTTTTCAACTAATTCCTCTGTCATTTCTTCCTTGTCTTGGCCTGTGGAGGGTTTACCGGATCCTTTCTTCTTTTGCTTCTTTATTTCTTTTACTCCCTCATCTGACTCAGTTTCCTCTTCATCCTTTTGGCTTTCATAAGCCCTTGTGGCTTTTGTCTTAGATCTTTTACTGGATGCCTGGACTTCTGGTTTTGAGCTTTTGGTTGTGGGAGGTGCAGATCTTTTTGATGATCTAGTCCGGGTGGAAGTTTCAACCAGAACACTTTCTTCACTTTTCTTTTCTGCCCTCTTCTTCTCTTTCTCATCCCCTTCCTTCTTCTTCCGGTGAGCATCAAGTGCTTCCATGGAGATTCCAAGGCCTTATGCTATGTGTTCTACTTCTTTTCTAACTTTCCTCTTGATCTCCGGTTCTCTGAGTTCAACATGAATTTTTATACTTAGTTCCTCAAATGTTCCGAACCTTTCTGCCTTTGGATCTTTAGGCTGACTTAGCATGTGTTGAACATGCAGCTCCACTATCTGCTCATCCACTTCATACCCCATGGGCATGATCCACACAGTTCTTGGTTCTACTGCCTCCATTAGACACTGATCTATTTCTACCATAAAGCATACTATGTCTTTGTACTTTTCAACAAGGGATTGGGGTATTCTTTCTCTTGCATGCATCATGCTCTAGAAGTTCTTGAAATATCCCCATAGAGCTATTTTTCTTGCTTTAGCATCCCCAAGTCCATGCAAATAATCTTTGATTTGGATGGCAACCGATCTGTCATTCTGCCATATCCATCCATTGGATCCGGGAAGCTCATTCATGTAATAAAAGAAGAGACAAAGGATCAAATTGCCATACTTGAAGGAGTTTTTCTTGTCCTTCTTGATCTTCTGCAGATTTTCAAAAAGTTGGTTTACAAGAAGCTCACACAAGTCATAGTCTGCATTCTCCTTTAACATTTGATAAGCTGTGTAGATTGCAGTTCCCGGTACTAAATTTTCCCTATAGAGTGATAGATTCTGTAACCAATTATCATAGATGCAAATTTGACATCCAGTTTAGTGATGTCTTCAACTGTCATAGCTCTCTTATCAAACTTAGATCTGGTTGCATCACTAACTGTCTGATTTTTGACAGACTTGAGAACAGGTAATCCACTGGATGAGTGTAGACCGGTTACAGCCCTAATTGCATCTTTGGTGATCTTGAAGGGCTTGTTCAACCATAGGAAGTTGTCATGCACTCTACTTAGTACATACCGGACCCATTCATCTTCTTCAAAATAGGGGAAATGGATGCACTGTGCAAAGTGTTTGTCCCGAATGGCTTTGTACTAAGGTTTAATCTCAAAGGAGTCATCTATCAACTATTTGTGATAGATATCCATTAGTTTTGATTCTCCAAAGTCTTCAAAATTTGCATGAATGTAAACCCTAATGTCCTCTGTATGCAATACACCATGCAGAACACTGGAGAAGGCTCCTAGTGGATCTACTTCCAAAGATTTGTATGGATGTTTCTTGAATGTGGGGCGAGGTCTATCAGAGATCTTAACTATATTCAGAGTAGCCATTTTTCAAAGATTTGCAGTGAGATATTGAAAACGTAAAATACCTTATGCGCCTTCGGATATACGGAGTGGTTGGATTGATTTCTATATGTAGTAACTTCTACAAGTGATCTTTGGTGAACTTGATGAATTTTGTTGCAGAGCTCCGCTTTTCGCTTCTTCTTGGGTGTGGAATGATCAAGTGATTATTGAGAAATCCCTTATATTGTTTCGCAAGCCCTAATATCTATTTGCAATAAATGCTCGACCTACATTGTTTCAGTTTGCCTTATTCAGATAACTTGGAATACCGGATCAATCCTGATCTATGAGCATCATGCGGATCTTCCAACCATGAATAAATCAAGATGACACATCACAAGGACATCCCAAACACTCTGTCCAATCCACAGAATAAGACAATGTATTTTCGGATCTCTCCGGATCCTTTTTGTAATCCTCTGTCATTCCGGAGCATCTCCCAGAACAGGTCTTATTTGATCGATCACAACTTCTTCACATCTCCATGCCGACCTCTAAAATCTTATCTGGATCGTCTCAAGACTTATATCTTCAAACCCTTTACTCTGCATCTTGTGCCACATCCGACACCACTTGATTGGCTGGGGGAACAGGATTTTCTATGAGTCTCCCCCTGAGCCAGAGCTCACTTTTTAGTTTCCGGAAGGAGTATCAGCACCAGAGTCTGGTGCGGATCCAACCTCTACATTCTCTAAACTTTTCTTTACCCAAATCTTGTTCATCTGATTCCTAACTTCATCTGCATTCATCTTTTGTTTACCCTTGTCTTGATTCTGATTATACACCGGACCTTTTTTGTCTTGATTCTTGCTTCTGCAGACTTTTGCATTATGACCGGACCTATTGCAGATTTGACAAATAACATTTCTTTGCATATTTGACTGATAGCCTCTTGATCTGCATTGATTAGCCATATGACCTATTCTATTACATGCAAAGTGTCTACCATTGAATGATTTGTTTATTTGCATATTTCTACATTCATGAAACTTGTGTCCATACCTTTTGCAATTAAAGCACTGTCCAGAGAAGGATGAATTAGTCTGATTCATTCTATTTTTGCACTGATTAGCTTTGTGACCAAAGTGATTGTAGCTATGGCAGTATCCATTGAAGGATGGATATCTTTGAGCATTGGGCTGTCTTACCAGAGGTCTTCTAGGCTTATTCCTTAGATTTTCTGATCCAAAATTCTTTTGACCAGATCCAGAGCTTTCTCCTTTCTCATATCCCAAACCATACTTGTCATCTGTCCTCTTTTGGCTTCTAAGAAGTACTTCAAGTTGGGCAAAACTTATCTTGAATTTTTCTTTATATTCATTTGTTGTTTGAAGATCTCTTTTGAGAGAGACAATTTGATCCTCAAGTTTTTCTTCATTATCTTTGGCATCTTCAAGATCAGATTCAAGATGTCTGATAATCCTGTCCATCTGGTGGCATTCTTCTAATTTCTCTTTAAGAGATTGTCTTAGATTGTCTTCAGCTTTTCTTTTTTCTTCAATCTCTTGAGTAAACTTTATAGTTCCTGATTCCATTTCATGTCTTAACATAATGACTTCTTTTGATAACTTTTCACATAACTTGGTTTTCTCAGTCAATTCTTCATTTGTATTGCTTTCTTCACTTTGTCTTGCCAATTGTTGGAGTAGCTCCTTTCTCTTTTTCATAGAGAGACTTAATTTGTCTTTTAGTTCTCTCATGAATTCATCAGCCTGTTTGAGTCTTTCCTTTAATTCATTGACTTCAGAGTTTGACTATTCAAGATCCTCAAGGGTAGTCTTGAGTTGCTCCCTTAAACCATATGCATCCATTTGAACTCCCAGATCTTCCTCAAGCTGTTAGGCTCTATTCAGAGGAACTTAGCTCTAATACCAATTGTTGATAACTGAGAGGGGGGGTGAATCAGTTATCCTAATTATTTCTTCTTTTGAACTTTCTTATTACTCAAAGTAGCATTGAATCAAACAAACAAACATTACCATGAAATGAGAAACACATGACACAGTATTTTTGACGTGGAAACCCAGTTAAGGGAGAAAACCACAGGGTGATTAACCCAAAGATTATTCTCTATTAGAAGAATAAGGAATTACAAAATGGCACTTGCCAATTAGGGCTCACTGCCCGAGCACACTGCTCACAAAGAGGCACACTGCCTACAAGGAGACACACTGTCTACAAAAGAATGTTTATACAATACTTGAACTGATTGGAAGCATCTACATATGCTGGAGTTCAGTTCCGGTTTAGGCTCTGTATACTGATCTGCTGCACTTCATCTTTCCTTTGCTCTTTTTCTGCTTTTCTTTCACATACCAGATTTTTCTTATTACTTCTATTCTGCTCTGCACTTATTCGCATACCCCATAACTTAACTACACTTCTCACAACAAAATCCATCCTCTATTTATATCCGCACTAGTGATTTCATTATCTTTCTAGTCGGCACCCAGAATAGTCTATCTTCTCACAAACTTTGTTCTGTCGGCTGAATCCTTGCATATCAAGTAATGCGGATCAAGCATATACTTGTAGATATCATTAAACATGTCAGCCAAACATGATTCATGCCTTCACAACCTTTACCATCAATAGTAACACATCCAGAAAATAGTCTGATACTCTGTCAGTCAGTTCTTCCTTTGTTCTCACTGTCTTTTAGGAATCCGGTACTCAACTATTCATATCTTCTTTCTTGTCCATCACCGAAGGCTAAATCCTTGGAATATACTACTCAAGGTAGTCCTTTTGACTTCCCCAAATCTGTACTGCACCAAGACACTTCCTCTGAGAGATCCGGACCAATCTATCAGACCTTGCCACATGCTCTGTTCTTGTTCACCGGACCACAACAGTCTTCATTCTGACTTCCAGTAGAGGCACAACATGACTTGTGGATATGTGGGATGACCTTTGTTGCCATCAATGACAACAACCATGAATCCATATAGTGTCTCTTGCCAACAACCATGTCACTAACCTCGGTTAAAAAGTCACATCTAAAAAGTGTCTTGGGAATCTTTGAGATGGCGATCTTGGATACCTTCATCCACCTAGAATTGATACTTCTTTTGTAGTCTTCATGTCCTTGATTATAAAAGGTTAATCCTAAATCTTCATTAAGTTTTACCATGACCAAATTAACAATAATGTAGAAAGATTTTGCTATTGCTTGAGTAGAAAGATAAGCTAGAACAACATTAGGATTAGTTATTATTTTTGTTCATCCTAGATGATAGTGTTTAGCACACTCCATTACTAACTTTGGTCATTCAGCTGAGGTAGGGCATGCTGCTACTTGATCAATTCTATTTTTTACCATTCTTTTAGCTTTGTTAGTTGAATTGGGTCCATACATCCTTTGTTTGAGTTCTTCCAAGTCTACATGTCCAAGGTCTATATCTGAGACCTCATCCCAAGTGGAGTTGATCTTTGAGGTAGGAATCACTCCCTTAAATTTGTACCTCATGTTTTTTTCATGTGACATCACCCTGCAAGAGGGGTGAGTGCGAGATCATGATGGGCCAAATAGTGGCAATGGAGAAAAAACATATTGGATGAAAAAGTTCTAACATTTTGACTAATATTTAGATTTGGATGGAAAGGATGTTAATATTTCTATCTCAAATATAGATTCCCTCCAAAAATTCCTTAGGATTACCTCATATTTAGGCAAGTGGGAGTCCCAAAACTTGCCAAAGAAACTTGCAAAACCACCCATTTAGTGTTATCCTAAAATTTTCCACAATTTCATCCTCAAAGATGACAAAATGTTTTGTAACTAAATTTAAGCAAATGAAAAGGGTTTATTGAGTAAGATATTAAGATTCTAAAAATATAATATACGCCTCATAATAATTTCAATAGGTAATTATTATTAATTTTCTACATATGCTATGTCTGATTTCAAAATAGATATACATATTGAAAAACATCCATAACTTTCAACATATTAATCCTTTTTTAAATCCAAAAGATGTGTCACATTCTAGGATTTACTCGGTATACATTAAAATTTAAAATTTTTGAGTTTCATATAGTCAGACCAAATTAGGTTGGCTAGAAAATTAATTTTTAATATTTAAAAAAGTAACAAAAAAAAATTCATAAATAAATATTTATTTACTTAAAAAATCCAAAAAACAT
This sequence comes from Cunninghamia lanceolata, assembly GCA_027924645.1. Taxonomy (NCBI): domain Eukaryota; kingdom Viridiplantae; phylum Streptophyta; class Pinopsida; order Cupressales; family Cupressaceae; genus Cunninghamia; species Cunninghamia lanceolata. The sequence goes on from BSBN01000550.1 coordinate 1,884,327, forward strand.
ATGTCACATCCACTCATGTGTCCTTTACTTAAATCTAAATCATGGAGGAAAAATATTATTTTTTTCTCATACTTAGGTTTGCCAGAATGACACCTACTTTTTACGTTTTTTCTAAAAATTTTAGTAGTGCTTCATTGAAATATCCATTTTTCACCAAACTATTTTTAAAATTTTCAAAAAAAAAGTAGTATCCCATAAAGTACATTCAATTTACTACAACTTAAATTATTACTACCTTATTTCTAGATTGTGTAGATAACTCATTCAATTTTTGACATGAAGTTACTTAAGTTTGTTTTTCACATTTACATTGCCACTTAGGGGTAGTGTTTGGTCCATCATGATCCTGCACTCACCCTGAGAAATAACAATTAATTCCTCTTAAACTCCAAGAAATATGCATTTCCAGTTTGCTATAAAGTTTGTGAAGTTTGCATTTGGAGAAGAATATTACACATATTCAACTTTTGCAGACCTTTTCTATGGAACAAAAGACTAAATTTATGAAATAAATTTCTCATTTAATCCTACTCCATCTAATACAAATCACAACATGAATTGATAAAATTCACTCATTAAGACCATTCTCCAATATCACAAGATAAAATTTAAATCATAATAGTTCTAGTTGAAATGTGGGAGTATGGATGCATGCAAGACATAAGACTTTATTCATTGGGTCTAGTAATTGAATGAAATCCTAAATTTTCATCTTAATTTTACACTATGAGAACCCTATAGGGCTTTAGGACCAGATTGCATGCTTTATTTCTAGTGTAAAACATCACAACCTCATGAAGTTCTGTCTTAACTCTTGCAGGAATCTAGGGTTGATCCAAATGTGGGAAAACAAAGTAGTACTAGATGCAGGTAAACTCATGTGTCATGGATGTTTTGAACCTCACTTCCAAAGTAGATTTCCTTAAATTTAGTTAAATGCATTTTACAGGAAAGTCAAATGCCTTAGGATTTGTAGAGGAAGACAAGGGAAATGGATGGTGGACCTCACCTCCTATGGGGGATTCTACCAATTTTAATGTATTCATGATGGCACAAATTCACACGAGATCTACCCATTCCTATACGTAACTTATTAAAGGTCTAATTTTCAACCAAACTCCACACTTTCACAACTTCAATTCTAGTGCATTTCAAATAATTTTTGAAAGACTAAGGTAATTCTTTGAGTTTCTAGATTTTGATATTAATGATTTTAAGCTCTTGCCTGATCCAAACTCTAAAGAAACTCATAGGTTCATTTGAAAACATCCTAGTGTAGGAGATTAAGGGTCAACTAGACAAATAGTACTAATAGGTTTAAATATGGAATTCAAAGGTTCCCATTTCATTCATAACCATAACTATGTTTAAGGGAAAGATTAGAGATAGAATTTTTTAGAGATGAGGAATCTAATCATTTTTCCCTAGTTAGGTAGTTGATGATTGTTGAGCCAAACTAGGGTTTACATGTTCTAACACATGGATCACCATGCCCTAATCTTGTCCAATGGCTAAAATTCAAATTTAAAAGTGTGTTAGTTTAAATCAATGGTTTGAATAGGAATATCATCTTCCCTAGGGTTCATGATTGTGACCTTTTTAGATTTGTAGAGAGGAAAAAGACAACCAACAATGGTGGAAATAACCTATGTACTTAGGAGTTTGTCATTTGATGGTGAGAGATTCTTCACATAATTAAGCTCAAACTAATTTTTGGTAGATGTTGTTGTAAAGTGTTCACACTAGTTGTTTAATGCAGGTGAAGTCAAGCTCTAAATGTGATAGTGAAGATTGCTTGATTGCAAAGTTGAATGCATATAAAGCTCAAATGTTTTAGTTCATAAAGTGGGAAAATGAATGAAAAAATCAAATTTAAACCCTTTATAATCTTGAATTCAATCGCCATTAGTGCAATCGAGGGAGGTCTTACCTCTTCATAGGAACTGGAGATTGGTCAGGATGTAGGAAATAGGGGATGTCTAGAAGGTGAGTGAAACTCTACAAAACAACATCAATAGAGGACTTCAACTTATTTGTAGGGAAACAAGCTAGATGTGGATTTGGAGAGGAAATTACATGGATCTAGATGTGAGACAATTTTGTGATGTGTAGTTCCCAAGCAGATTTCCACAACAAGACAATAAGATGTGAAAAGTGTTTGCACATAAAGACAATTGGATGGGATTTGGATCAAATAAATCCATATATCCTACAATATCAGGAGAACCTACAAAATAACAAATAGGCCAAAATAATCATGTGGAGGATGGGTAATGTGTAGTAATGAGAAATAACTGTACATCTAGTACCAAGACAAAAGTCAACAACCTTTGGAAAAAGCCTAAAAACAAAGTTTCAACCAAGGTAAAACACAAGACTTTTTTGCATATGATCTCAATATTTCATGAATTAATTATTTCAACCATCCAAATTTTGGAAATCACATCTCTTGGTACAAGGATCTAAAACTCCAAAACAAAATTAAGCCTAAAGTAAAAGAAAGAAGGGGGTCCACATTTTGTCAGAGCAAAATGAGGCATGTGTACAAGGCACAACAAGTCTCATGATAGAAGTGTTGGATGTACAAGACAACTGAGAGGAGGGGGGTGAATCAGTTGTATCCAAAATTTCAAACCCTCATAAACTTAATCACATCCACATCAATTCTCTTAAACCCTTAATCTGTTGTGAAGTTTAAACATGAAATGCATATAACAAAAACTTAAACAGATCAACACCATGCATAAGAGAACACCATATTTTTATGTGAAAAAAACTAAAAGGGAAAAACCGTGGTGAGGATTACCTCACAATATAAAGTAGTAGCAATACCGAATTAGAAGAAGCTCACTGTCAAAGGGCTCACTACCAAAAATGGCTCACTACCAAAAGGGATCACTACCATGAACTAATAAGATAGCATCTACCACATGCCTAAGTTCAATTCCAATCAAGTGCAATAGACATCACCTTTGCAGCCTCTCTAAAATTTGTACATGACTTCTACTCACTGTATTAGGTCTTCTACCACATGAAAGTCCTTGCTGCCCCTGATTCAAATTCACAACACAAACATCACCATCCTTGCACATACTCTCATACACACAAATCCTGTACACTTATTTATATCAACATCAACCTTGAAACATTCACCAAGGTTGGAAACACACTCTACAACCCTTGAAATAATCTCCAAGGTTGGTAAACATACAGAATTCAAATTAGGTTTGGACCTTGTTAGATTTCTACCCAATGCTTGCAAGTGATTGAGAGAAAGCAAATTAGAAATCAGATATGAGCTAAATAAACTATATTCAACTCAAGAGAATGCAAAGCATTACAATAGAATGGGGTGCTCATATGAGAGCAAGAGGTGGGTATATATAGGATATTCCACCAAAGAAACTCAATACACAACCAATGTGGGATAAAGTGAAAAAGTCCCTAAGTAAGCTTAACCTAGTGTGAAAAGAGCTAAGGTGGAGAACAAGCTAAGAAAGAGCTAGATAGCAAAGTAACCCTATTCACACTAACACCCCCCCTTAAGTGCAACTTAGGGGGAAATGTGACAAAATGCAAAGATGGGTCCCGGTAACAAGGCCTGATGAGGTACCCATGTACAAAGAATCCCCTCAAACAGAAAAGGAAGGAGAAAACCCAGTGGGAAAAAACTCCCCCATGAGAGGAAAAGAAGAGAGCCCAAATAGCCCCCACTCAATGTAGAGTCTCCTGCACTGATGGTAGATGCCCAACGATGAATACTGAAGATGATCCACGATTGTCGAACAACGTTCCTCCCCTTAGGAAGAAACAAGACCAAGAATGTATGCAAGATTTCTTCCCATTCCTTATAGGAATATGAAGGAAGAAGGATAAATGTCTCTGAACTTTGCATATTATCCAAAGACAACAATGATGCTCCTAAAAACTGCTCAAATGTCTCCAATCCACTACTAAACTATGACTAAATAGGAGGATGAAGAACAATCTTAGAAGATGATATTTTCTCTGAAGACAATGAAACCTTCTCCAAATGTTGCCCAATGATATCTAAGCTAATGCCAAACTATGACAAATACTGATATGGATCAGGTACCATAGAAGATTCAGGTATAGTAACCATGGAAATATGGTGCTCACCAGTGGTAAGACAACTAGACCAATGAGAATCTGGTACTTCTGCAGAGGGTGTCAACATGAATGATGACTGAGTCAGATGTGTGGACTCATGAGTATCTGCAGAAACTGTCACTGTAGAAGCAAATGTAGGCAAAGAAGAAACAAGAGGGTCTGAATGTGCCCTCAAAACATCTGAAGAAGAATCAACTCCATCAAAGAGAAGATGAATGAAATCAATAGTCTCCCAAATCTATAATGTGGGACTCAACAAACAAGGATGAGATGTCTGGTAGGATTATATCCCAAGGAACTACTTCTAGAAGACTGATATGACCCTCCTACATAGAATCACTGGAAGCCATGAGAGGAGCTACACTGGACTTAGATAGAGCAATAGGTAATGAAAGAGATGAGATCTCAATGCATGTCATAGGACTACATTGTTCATCCCCAAATGATATGTCCACACAAGATGGCTTAGTATGAACATGTGAAATATCTGCTAATGCTGGATCACATGAAGTCTCTGAAGGAGGAGTATCAGGAAAAGTCTCTATGTCATCTGGACATTCAAGTGCTTTCCATTCATCAAGCTTCATAGCTATTTTAAAATCATATGGCAGAAAAACATCAAGTGGTTTTAAACAATCTGCAACATGATCCTCAGGAAATGGAGACTCATCCAAGTCACCATACATCTCCCAAAGTTCGGTCCAATGAGCACGAGGGGAAGAAACCCATGTTAATGTACTCATTGTGTCAAAGTCGACATTTCAACCAAGAAATGCTACTACATAACCATTCTTTTGATGCCATACAATGCTTTTCTGAAATGATACTGGTTGAGGAACAAGTTCGTAGAGATAGGGCAGGAGATTAAGCCATCTGAAATGTTTCAGCATACCATCTCACCAAGACTTATAGTTACCCCTTTTTAGTTCATTTACAGCTGGATACTTTGTGATACCCATGATTATGTTGCAAGTATGAGGTTATCCAGTGTTGTCATTGATGGCAACATACTCATATTGCATTGACAAGAAGGATTTGATGAGCTGTGTGCTGAGGATATTGAGAAAATTAGTCTCAGTCAGGAACAGTGAAGAACAGTGATGAGAAGAAGGTAAATGTACTGTATAGGATGAGAACCAGAGGATGCGGATTAAAGGGTTAGTAGATATGAGTCTTGAGATGCTACAGTTAAGATTTCAGAGGTCCGCATGAAGATCGGAAGGAGTTGTGGCTGCCGGTATAGAACCGGGTCCGGCAAGTATCCGGAGGTGACAGAGGATCACAAAAAGGTCCGGTGAGGTCCGGAATTGTATTATCATAATCTGCGGATTGGAAGGAGTGTTTGGGATGTCCTTATGATGTATCATCCTGATTTGTGTATGATTTGGAGGTCCGGAAGTACCTCTTGCATTATGACAGTGGCGACAGACTGTGTTCTTAAAGTTTCGGATGAGGAAGACAAGAGATCCCAGTAAGCAGAGGAAGTGCGGATGTATCCGGACATTCAGATAGGCTTGTGAAGGTTCTTGGATCATGTTTAGGTTGTGTTGTTGGTCCGCATTGATGGTAGAGCCCGGAATTGAAGTTATTCTTCCGGATGAAGTTCTTGCTCTGTGTAGCCGACCGGATGAGTTGTTCATCCTGCGAATGTTCTTGTGATGGCCGACCGGATGTGTTATTCATCTTGCGGATACTCCTATGGTTGTTTGCTGACTTAGATGCTTGTTCCTAAGTCGATGTCTTGTATAAATAATGATTTGTGAGTTCATTTCAGTGTGTGGTGTGAGGATGAGTATGATCTAGTGAAGAAAGGTGCGAAAGGCAGAGCAGAGATTGTTGGGCTTAATTGGAACTGATCCAAACATGGTAGAGATGTCATTCTCCAGTTCAAGACTGTGATTTTCATCACTTTGTAGACAGTGTGTCTCCTTGTAGGCAGTGGGCCTCTTTGTGAGCAGTGTGCTCGGGCAATGAGCCCTTATTGGCATGTGCCATTCATTTTTCTTTATTCTTCTAACAGAGAATAATTCTTGGGTTAATCACCCCGTGGTTTTTCCCTTAACCGGGTTTTCCACGTCAAAATCTTGGTGTTCAATGTGTTGATGCTTATCTGCTCTTGTGTTTATGTATTATGCTTCCATGGATGATTATTTGATGTGCTGCTAACTAACAACAGTGAGTTAAGTGTTTGAATGACAAGAAGTTTTATACAACTGATTCACCCCCCCCCTCTCAGTTGTATGCCCTAGATCCAACAATTGGTATCAGAGCCAAGTTCCTCTGACAAGAGCTTAACCGCTTGAGGAGATCCAGGATGTCGTCATACAAGAAGGATAGTCTGAAGTTCGATGGAACCAACTTCACTCTCTGGAAAGGTTGCATGAAGTGTCACTTGGAATGCATGGGAAAAGCATACCTGGGTATGATTTCAAAACCATATGTACCTCCACAAGGTGGTCCGACAACTCTGAATGAAATCACAGAAGCTGAAAACAATCTGCGGACCAAGGAAGCTCTTCTAAGCGCATTGAATGACTCAGATCTCTCGAATGTCATTGACCTACCCACTGCATATGAGATCCTAACTAAACTGGAACTTCTGTATGAAGGAGATGAGTTTGTCAAAAGTGCAAGGTTGCAAAGTCTGAAAGGGAAATTTGAAAGACTGAAAATGAGAGATGATGAAAATATCACTACCTTTATGCCAAGAGTAAATGAGCTGGTATGTGGAATCAGAAATGCTGGTGGAACTTTAGATGAAAATGAGATTGTCTGCAAAATCCTAAGATCCCTTCCTGCTGCCTACAAAATCAAAGTTGCTGCCATTGATGAATTCAGAGCCCACACAACTGTCACAAGAGAACAACTGGCTGGCAAACTAGCTGCATTTGAAATGACCGAGTTTGGAGATGATCCTCCCAAGACTGAATCTGCTTTCAAAGCCAGTGCCTATGTGAAAGGCAAACAGAGATTTGATCCGGGTGAAAACTCATCAAAGAAAATGTCATGGTATGATCAAGCAAGAAGAGACATGGAAGAAGAAGAAGCAGAAACAGCTCAACTTGAAGCCCTCATTGCAAAGAGACTGCCAAGAGGATCCGGTAAGTATGAAGGAAAACTACCCTTTAAGTGTTTCAACTGCAATAAGATTGGTCATTTTGCCTCAAGATGTCCGGAGAGATCTGCAAGATCTAATACTCACAGACAAAGGTTTCAAAAGAATTGCTATTATGTTCATGAAGAAGATGACAATGAAGGAGTAACAGATGACGAATCAGAACCAGGAAGCAAATCCGGAAATGAGTGGGTGTTTATAGCCATCAAGGAAGAAGATTCCTTGCTCTCTGAATCTGTCAATCACAAAGTTGTTGAAAAAGCCTTGGCTGCTCAAGTGGAAGAAAAGGATGATTGGGTTATTGACAGTGGATGTTCTCACCATATGACTGGTGACAAGAATAAGTTCTTAGACTTGGAAAGATATGAAGGAGGAATGGTAAAGTTTGGTGACAATTCTGCTGGCAGAATCAGAGGTAGGGGAACTATTTCCTTTGATGGTAAGAGCAAAACAGGTAATGTACTGTATGTTGAAGGATTGAAGCACAATCTTCTCAGTGTTGGTCAGTTAGTGGATAAAGGCTATGATCTCCGGTTCAAGAATGGAAAATGCAGAATCTTCACAAGCTCCGGAACTAAAATTGCATCCGGTACTCAGACAAGAGGTAACATCTTTCATCTGGTTGGTTCAAATAAAAGTTGTTTGTTTGTTCAAATTGATCAGAGTTGGTTATGGCATAGAAGAATGTGTCATGTAAATTTTGATAACATCATCAAAATAAGCAATACTCATGTTGTGAGAGATCTTCCAAAGTTGATAAAACCTACAAATAGTGTGTGTAAAGAATGTCAGTTAGGCAAACAAAGCAGAGTCTCTTTTAAAAGCAAAGATTAGTCTTCTACCGGATTGTTGGAATTAGTACATACTGATCTATGTGGACCAACAAGAATCAAGAGTCTGCAAGGTGATAGATATTTCATGTTGTTAATAGATGATCATTCCCGGATGATGTGGGTTACCTTTCTAAAAGAAAAATCAGAAGCTTTTGAGAAGTTCAAAATCTTCAAAGCTATGGTGGAGAATCAAACCGGATTAAAACTAAAGTGTCTAAGGTCTGATAGAGGTGGAGAATTTACATCTGGTGAATTCATTGACTTTTGTGAGAAACAGGGTATAAGGAGACAGTTGTCTGCTCCTAAGACTCCACAGCAGAATGGAGTAGTTGAGAGAAAGAACCGGACCATCCAGGAAGCTGCTAGGACAATGATGTTGGAAGCAAATGTTCCTCAAATGTTTTGGAAAGAAGCTATCAGCACTGCAGTCTACACTCTCAATCGAGTTCAAATCAGAAACAACACCGGTAAGACCCCCTATGAACTCTGGTTTGGCATCACTCCTACTGTGAAATATTTCAGAGTATTTGGTAGCAAGTGTTATATTAAAAGAGATGAAGATCTAGGAAAGTTTGATGCTAGAAGTGATGAAGGAATTTTCTTGGGCTACTCCACTCAAAGCAAAGCATACCGGTGTTACAATAAGAGATTGAGGAAGATGATAGAAAGCACCAATGTGAAGGTTGATGAAGGAATTGAGAAGCCTTCAAGATTTTATGAGTTTGATGAAGATGACCAAGACAGTGTTCAAGGACCTCAATCCTCTCCGGTGAGACAGAGTCAGCCTGATCCGGTAAATCAGGAAGAAGAGTTAGATTTGAATGAGGCTGATCAAGAAACAGCAGTGCTGGATACTCCCAAAATTCCAAGGTATGTAAGACTGAATCACTCTGAAGATCAGATCATAGGTGACAGAAGCAAAGGTGTACAAACTAGAAGGAATATTGCTCAAGATCAGAATGAATGTTGTCTGATTTCAAAGATTGAACCTAAAACAATAAATGAAGCCTGCAATGATGAAAACTGGACCAAAGCAATGGAAGATGAACTGATGCAAATTGAGAAAAATCATACTTGGGATCTTGTTCCCAGACCTAGAGATAGGAATGTAATTGGAACCAAGTGGGTCTTCCGGAACAAACTAAATGAAGCTGGTGAAGTAATCAGAAACAAAGCTAGATTGGTCTGCAAAGGCTACTCTCAAATAGAAGGAATTGACTTTGAAGAGACTTTTGCTCCGGTAGCAAGAATTGAAGCAGTCAGATTACTTCTTGCATTTGCTGCCTTCAAAGACTTCAAGGTATATCAGATGGATGTCAAGTCTGCCTTCCTAAATGGTGATCTAGAAGAAGAAGTCTACATTGAACAACCGGATGGATTTCAATTGTCTGATAATAATGATATGGTCTGCAAGTTGAAGAAAGCTTTGTATGGATTGAAGCAAGCCCCAAGAGCATGGTATGAAAGGTTGGATAAGCATCTTGTGCAGATTGGATTCAACAAAGGTACTGCTGACAGTAACTTATATTTCAAAATTGATCATGAAAACATTCTGATTGTTGAAGTATTTGTGGATGATATCATTTTTGGAGGAAGAGATAGTATGTGCAAAACTTTTGCAAATCAGATGAAAAGTGAGTTTGAAATGTCTATGCTTGGTGAAATGAATTTCTTCTTGGGTCTGCAAATTACTCAAACAAAAGAAGGGATCTTCATTTCTCAGACCAAATATGTGAAAGAATTGTTAAAGAAATTTGGTATGGAAGACTCAAAGCCTATGAACACTCCTATGGCAACCGGATGTAAGTTAAGCAAAGATGATGATTCTCCAAAGGCAGATCAGACAAAGTATAGATCAATGATTGGTGGATTGTTGTATCTCACTCAAACTAGACCTGATATAATGCAGGCTGTTGGTCTTGTGGCAAGATTCCAGGCTGATCCTAGAGAATCTCATGTTATGGCAATCAAAAGAATTTTTAGATACTTGAAAGGAACAGTTGAGTATGGTCTTTGGTATCCTAGAGATCCGGATTTCTCTCTTCATGCTTACACAGATGCAGATTGGGCAGGAGATGTGGATGACCGGAAGAGCACTAGTGGTGGAGCATTCTTTTTGGGGAAGAGATTGGTTTCTTGGCTAAGCAAGAAACAAGATGCAATATCTCTGTCTACAACTGAAGCAGAATACATTGCAGCAGCAGGTAGTTGCACTCAAATCTTATGGATGAAGCAGATGCTAAGAGACATCAAAGTTGAATATGAGGAGCCTATCACAATTTTCTGTGATAATTCAAGTGCAATTAATATTTCCAAGAATCCGGTATTGCATTCTAAGACTAAGCACATATCTATCAAATTTCACTTTTTGAGAGAACAAGTAAACAAGGAAGAAGTCAGATTGGAGTATGTTCCCTCCAAGGATCAGATTGCAGATATCTTTACAAAACCTCTTCCCAAGGACTCTTTTGAATATCTCCGGGAGAAGTTAGGGGTCATGGCCCCTCCGGTAATGAACTAAGATGCACTGTTGTGCATCAGTCCGGTGGCTATCACAGTCATATCTTGTGATCCGGACTAATGGGGAGCTGCAACTAAGGGGGAGCAGCTGGTATGATTCTGATGTATGAGAATTGCAAGTATGAGCCCTTTGCCATTGATGTCAAAGGGGGAGAGAAGACATGTGAAAAACAAATGGTTGATGATCAAAGGGGGAGCAGTAAAGGAAGAGAAGACATATGAAAAGATGAAGTTCTTGTCTTAATGGTTTTTCACATCATATGTTGCCATCAATGACAAAGGGGGAGATTGTTGCAAGTATGAGGTTATCCAGTGTTGTCATTGATGGCAACATACTCATATTGCATTGACAAGAAGGATTTGATGAGCTGTGTGCTGAGGATATTGAGAAAATTAGTCTCAGTCAGGAACAGTGAAGAACAGTGATGAGAAGAAGGTAAATGTACTGTATAGGATGAGAACCGGAGGATGCGGATTAAAGGGTTAGTAGATATGAGTCTTGAGATGCTACAGTTAAGATTTCAGAGGTCCGCATGAAGATCGGAAGGAGTTGTGGCTGCCGGTATAGAACCGGGTCCGGCAAGTATCCGGAGGTGACAGAGGATCACAAAAAGGTCCGGTGAGGTCCGGAATTGTATTATCATAATCTGCGGATTGGAAGGAGTGTTTGGGATGTCCTTATGATGTATCATCCTGATTTGTGTATGATTTGGAGGTCCGGAAGTACCTCTTGCATTATGATAGTGGCGACAGACTGTGTTCTTAAAGTTCCGGATGAGGAAGACAAGAGATCCCAGTAAGCAGAGGAAGTGCGGATGTATCCGGACATTCAGACAGGCTTGTGAAGGTTCTTGGATCATGTTTAGGTTGTGTTGTTGGTCCGCATTGATGGTAGAGCCCAGAATTGAAGTTATTCTTCCGGATGAAGTTCTTGCTCTGTGTAGCCGACCGGATGAGTTGTTCATCCTACGAATGTTCTTGTGATGGCCGACCGGATGTGTTATTCATCTTGCGGATACTCCTATGGTTGTTTGCCGACTTAGATGCTTGTTCCTAAGTCGATGTCTTGTATAAATAATGATTTGTGAGTTCATTTCAGTGTGTGGTGTGAGGATGAGTATGATCTAGTGAGGAAAGGTGCGAAAGGCAGAGCAGAGATTGTTGGGCTTAATTGGAACTGATCCGGACATGGTAGAGATGTCATTCTCCAGTTCAAGACTGTGATTTTCATCACTTTGTAGACAGTGTGTCTCCTTGTAGGCAGTGGGCCTCTTTGTGAGCAGTGTGCTCGGGCAATGAGCCCTTATTGGCATGTGCCATTCATTTTTCTTTATTCTTCTAACAGAGAATAATTCTTGGGTTAATCACCCCGTGGTTTTTCCCTTAACCGGGTTTTCCACGTCAAAATCTTGGTGTTCAATGTGTTGATGCTTATCTGCTCTTGTGTTTATGTATTATGCTTCCATGGATGATTATTTGATGTGCTGCTAACTAACAACAGTGAGTTAAGTGTTTGAATGACAAGAAGTTTTATACAACTGATTCACCCCCCCTCTCAGTTGTATGCCCTAGATCCAACAGATTACTCCTTAAATTTAGTCACACATAAGACCAATTAAGAGACTAAATCCAACAAAAGTAAGAACACCAAGATACCCCCCAAATTACTCAATGAAGAAGCCCCCCGCAAGCAAAATGATTTGGCACTTTATAAGTAGTGAGGTTACAATGGCCACTAGTAAGAGAACGCTGAGTGGACTTGACTTCAATACTTTTACAAATCCTCACAAAATGAACATATACTAAAATTAAAATTTCAGGACAAACCTAAATGAAATTAGAAGTACCACTGCGAAGTACATGAAAAAACACACTTTCAAAAAAAGAATCACCTCGATTCGAGGCTATATGCAAAAGTTATGCACTTTTGAAAGTCCCAAAAATGGGAACTACATAGAGTCATGTGTGAGAATATGAGATTACTAAAAAATATGTATACTAAAATTAAAAACGATTGTACCAGCATGTAGAGCATGAAAAATTAGCCAAAATCAAAAAAAGAAGCTCGCAAATCAGAGGTCGGGAGCCCGAGTTATGGCCTTTGGAAGTTGAATTACAATTTCTAAAATGCCAATGGAGAGGGGTTTTGCTGTAGCTTTCTGACGTTGTTTCTACAAAATATATAAGCTGTATGCAAAAACTAATAGATACCTAGATAGTTTTTCAGTGCTGTGAACAAAACTCAGAAGGTGTTTTTCTCTGTGATCTACAGAAAATGTGACTCTAATTGAAAAAAATGTGTTTTGCACCAAAAAAATGGCATGCAAAGACTGAATCAACTACCTAAGACAAACAAAGGCATGCTGCAACCTGCAAGATTGATCAAAATAAATAAAATGCAAGCTGATTGTTAGATTTTAGCTCAAAGAGTCTTGAGGAAGCTATGAAAAAAACTTGCAACTGGCAAGTCAAAATATGAACCCCCCCAGAAACTAGAGTTTTCTCCACACTTTTCTATTTCTCCAGATCATTAGAAGATGCAAGAGAAGAGCATACTCATGTGCTTTGAAACCCACAACTCACAAACTAGAGTTTTCTCCACACTTTTCTGTTTCTCCAGATCATCCAAAGATGCAAGAGAAGAGCATACTCATGTGCTTCGAAAAACAACTCTACACTCTTAGATTTCTAAAAAAAATGCTAACCCACAACTCACAACCACTCTGATACCATGTTAGATTTCTACCCAAGCATGCAAGTGATTGAGAGAAAGCAAAATAGAAATCAGATATGAGCTAAATAAACTGTATTCAACTCAAGAGAATGCAAAGCATTACACTAGAATGGGGTGCTCATATGAGAGCAAGAGGTGGGTATATATAGGATATTCCACCCAAGAAACTCAATACACAACCAATGTGGGATAAAGTGAAAAAGTCCCTAAGTAAGCTTAACCTAGTGTGAAAAGAGCTAAGGTGGAGAACAAGCTAAGAAAGAGCTAGATAGCAAAGTAACCCTGTTCACACTAACAGACCTAAACATTCATGTGCAGAAAAGGAATGAAGGTGGAACACTTCATAGCTTTGTTCAAACCTAAAAACATTTTCACATGCTTCAACACACTTCCTCAATCCATGAAGCACATTTACATTTAGAGTTAACACCCAAGTCGGCTAATACTTGTGTAAACACCAAGAACACTTAGGCACACACTTTCAAAAACACAACCATAACTTTTGGACCAAGCACAATCCTTTAACATGATCTGGAAACATCTACAAACATAATGAAATCACCTGGGAGCCAACAAATCTAGCTACAACAAATCTCACTTGAAGACAGTTCACAGACTGCTCATAATCAACACTGTCAAGCACTGCTACTCAAAAAAACTACATTTCAGAGTATCAAATCACAAGTCCTTTGGATAGAAAATAGATATAGATCTTATGAGCACTCATCCAGAACCGCAAGACCAATAACCAAACTACGGAGAAATGCAGAGCAAAATACTTTCTCTCAGTCACACTACAAACACTATCGGGCATAGTCTTCAAACTGGTGAACATAACTTCCAAGCCATAGCATTCTGGACCACCAAATTCTGGATATAACATCTTCAACCACTTCTCTAAAGCATATCAAAACTTCACACTCCATTCTTCAACATAGAATAAATGTGGAGCAAAAACTCTGACAATATCCTATAAGCCAGAATACATCTTCACAACATTGTCTTCAGTATTTATCAAATTTTTTCAAAAGTACTTAGAAACTCATCAAAAAGAACAATATACTAACATCACTAGCACTACTACAAGCCATTCAAATCACCTTAACACAACAACTCAATCAACCAACAACAACAACATCAGAAGATACAGTTGACACCAATGACAACACAAACATGTTGACATCAATGACAACACCAGTTAGCACATACTTGCAACAATCTCCCCCTTTGTCATTGATGGAAACATATAATGTATAAACCATCATGACACAGTTATGCACTAATGTCATTCTCCCCCTTTATTTTATACATCTTACTCTTCCTTTTTTTCACATGAACTCTCTCCCCCTTTGACATCAATGGCAAAGGGTGACACACCTTCTTCAAGCTTTATCCCCCACATACTTGCAATGTTCTCAACTATTCTGAATACTCCCCCTTAGGAGTACACACCAACTTGTACCAACTCTTTCTCACCCTGACTGTAACAATCTTCAATGCCACTACCTGTTCCCCCTGAGAGGTAGCCTCCATCATCAATCCAGAAAAGAATGAATTCTGAATCATAATAGACTGATGCATTTCCTTATGCATCTAGTTCAAGGAAGGAGGGGCAATAACCCCTAACTTCTCCCAGAGATACTCAAATGTATCCTTAGGAAGAACCTTGGTGAATATGTCAGCCACCTAATCCTTTGTAGGCACATACTCAAGCTTCACTTCTTTCTTTGCAACCTTCTCTCTCAGAAAGTGATACCTTATAGAAATATTCTTTCTCCTTGAATGCATCATTGGATTCTTTGAAATGTTAATGGCACTGGTATTATCACAAAAAATAGGAATTGGATCATCATATGCAACTTTGATATCCTTTATGGTTTGTCTCATCCATAGCACCTGTGTACAACAGGATGCTGCTGCAATGTACTATGCTTCTGTAGTAGATAGGGATACTAAATCCTGCTTCTTGCTTTGCCATGACACATCTGTGTCTCCAAGAATGAATGCACCACCACTTGTACTTTTCTTGTCATCTATACATCTAGCCCAATCTACATCTATGTAGGCACTTAGGGTAAAGTCATTGTTCTTAGGATACCACAAACCATGGTTTGGAGTGCCCTTCAAATACCTTAATATCCTCTTTACGGCCATGACATGTGACTCTCTAGGTTTGCTTGAAATTTGGCCATAAGATAGACTACATGCATGATATTTGGTCTGGTAGCAGTTAGGTATAACAGTCCTACAATCATTGATCTATATTTGCTTTGATCAACCTTAGGGGATTCATCATTTTTGCTCAACTTGCAACTAGTTGTCATGGGAGTACAAACTAGTTTAGACTCTTCCATTCCAAACTTCTTCAACAATTCCTTGACATACTTTGATTGTGAAATGAAAATGACCTTATCTGTCTGATTAATCTATAGCCCAAGAAAGAAGTTCACCTCACCACACATTGACATCTCAAATTATTTTTACATCTCATCTGCAAAGTTCTTACACATATCTTCATTTCCATTGAAGATTATGTCATCCTCATAGACCTCGACAATCAAGATTTGATCATTACCAACCTTGATATACAAATTACTGTCTGCAGAACCTTTACTGAATCCCTGCTGCAACAAATACATGTCGAACCTAACATACCAAGCTCTAGGAGCTTGCTTCAGTCCATACAATGCCTTCTTTAATTTGCATACCATATTTGGTTTGTCTGATAACTGAAATCCATTTGGTTTCTCTATGTATACTTCCTCTTCCAACTCACCATTTAGAAAAGTAGACTTTACATCCATTTGATATACTTTGAAATCTGTATGTAAGCCAAAAACAACCTAATAGCTTCCAGTCTTGCCACTGGATCAAAAGTTTCCTCATAGTCTATTCGTTCCACTTGTGAGTAGCCTTTGCATACAAGTCTAGCTTTATTTCTTACCACTTCTCCATTCTCATTCAACTTATTTTTGAAAACCCACTTTGATCCAATCACATTGTTATTTGTTGGCCTAGGGACAAGTTCCCAAGTTTTGTTCTTTTCAATTTGCATCAATTCTTCTTCCATTGCCTTGACCCAATATTGATCTTTACATGCTTCAATAATTGTGTTAGGTTCAACCTTTACAAGTAAACAAAGATTTACCTGTCCTTCTACAACTCTTCTTCTTGTCAAATCTCCTTTTCTCTTATCACCAATGATTTGATCCTCTAAGTGATTCTTTTGCACATGTTTGGGGGTTTTAGGAACTCTTTTCAAAGTTTCTTCTTCATCAATTTGAACTTACTTGTCTTTGTCTTCTTCAACTTCTTTTGTATCAGTAAACTCATCTGACTCATATCCATTTGGCTCTGCGTTTTTCTAAATATCTTCATCTACCTTCACATTTGCACTTTCAATAATCTTCCTTAACCTCTTGTTGCAGCACTGGTAAGCTTTGCTTTTAGTGGAGTACCCAAGGAATATGCCTTCATCACATCTAGCATCAAACTTTCCTAACTCTTCATCTCTTTTGATATAGCATTTGCTTCCAAAAACTTTGAAATACTTGACACTAGGAGTTCTTCCATACCATAGGTCATAAGGTGTCTTTGTTCCATTTGCTTTGACTTGCACTCTATTCTGAATATAGACAGTAGTGTGAATTGCTTCTTTCCAATATACTTCTGATAGGTTTTATTCATTGATCATTGTTCTAGTAGCTTCCTAAACTGTTCTATTCTTTCTTTCAACTACTCCATTTTTTTGAGGAGTTTGGGGAGCAAAAAATTGTCTCTTTATCTCATGTTCTTCACAAAAAGCAATGAATTTGTTTGAAGTAAATTTACCACCTCTGTTAGACCTCAAACACTTGATTCTCAAATCCATTTAATTCTCAACCATTTCTTTAAATGCCTTGAACTTGTCTAGGGCTTTTGATTTTTCTCTAAGAAAAGTAACCTAGGTCATTCTTGAATAATCATCAATAAGTAACATGAAATACATGTCACCTTGTAGACTTCTTGTTTTTGTAGGACCACATAGGTATGTATGCACCAACTCCAACAGACCAGTAGAGGTTTGTTCTTTACTCTTGAAATTAGTCCTTGTTTTCTTCCCAAATTGACATTCTTTACAAATAGCATTAGAAGGCTTCACAATCTTAGGCATGTCTCTTACAACTTGAACTGAGCTTATTCTAACCAGATTATCAAATTTAATATGACACATTCTCCTATTCCATAACCAGCTTTCATTTGTCTAAGTCAACAAGCAACAATTATCAGCACCTTTCAAATGATAAACATTACCATGAGTCTTCTTATCAGTAGCAATTATTGTTCTGAATCTTTTCCTTGTCTCACATCCATTATCCTTAAACATCATATTGTATCCTTTGTTACACATCTATCCAACACTTAGAAGATTACGCTTTAAGCCTTTGACATAAAGAACATCATCTGTATAATGATTTCCATCAAAAGTGATTGACCCTTTTCCACAAATCTTACCAGCTGCATCATCACCAAATCTAACTAGTCCTCCTTCATACTTTTCCAATTTAACAAACTTACTCTTATCTCATGTCATGTGATTTTAACATCCATTGTCAATGACCCATTCATCCTTTTCCTTCTTAGCATGAAATGCAGACATCACTTTCTCTTCATCTAAACTTCCTTCCTTCACACAGCTTGCAAGGTTAGTAGAAACAAGTTCTTCTTTTAGGGAAATAAACAAGCATTCACTAGCATTACCATCCCCACAATCAGTTACATCATCATCATCTTTGTTCTTGATCTTCAAAACTCTATTAGGACATCTTGAAGCATAATGACCAATCTTACCACAACTGAAACATTTGAAAGGCAACTTATCCATTGGCATATTGGTATCTAATTTTATTCTTCTCCTAAAGTCAACTTCCATATCATCAACAATATTTTGATCTGTTTCCATAGTCTTCTTAGATTTGCTAGTCTTGAGGGCAGTTATTGTAAGTACAAAAATCAAGCACTGCCTCCACGAGGACCCCTATGATGATTCAAATCCATGCCACGTACATATAAACATGAAAATAAATCCTTTGGCCAGCAGGCCTCTTGATGACATGTCCTCTTTTCTTGTCTTGTGTCGTTTCTTCTTTGTCGATTCCCTTCCTCTCTCGTTTGCGACACTTTTCGACACTTGTTGCGACACTTGTCAACTAGTGTTTTCTAGCTTTTGACCTTGATCCTAAGCCCTGTGAGAGTCTTGTAGGTGAGTTTTCACCTCTCCCCTTTGTTTTTCCTCTAGCGCACCTCATAGAAGCCTTCTAGAGGTCCCCCGACCCATCTCCCACTTTCCATTTTCGATTTCGACCAACCAATCCAAATCTCCCCCTATTATTTCCAGATCCCCACTGGGGATCTTGAAGATGCAAGTGGAGATTTGGATTCTTCCACATGATTGACCTATTTCTTGATGCAAAAATCCCCCTTTTCCTCCCATGTACCTTCTGCCAGCTTGAATTTTTGCATTCTGCACTTTTGATCCTGGATCTCCCTGGGTGACCTAGGGTCACCCCTTAGGTGACCCATGAGCTCCCTAGGCAACTCTATCTAATGAAGGTGGCGACCTTGCTGTCTTTTGACCCACAAAAATAATCAAGTTTCTCTCACATAGTAGCTCTGTTTTCACCCATTTTTCTTTTTGTTTGCATGATTTTTGATCCTTGATATAGAGTTAACTATTTCATGCACCCACACATGCATAATTAGCTCTATTTGATCTATAATTAACTCTCTAATCAATCTCATGCATTCCCTCACCTCCATTTCTTCTTCAATGATAACCTATCTTTGCTTCACCACTCCCTAATCAGTTAAGTTCACTGGGTAATCAACCTTGTTAACTCCCCAATCTATTCTTTGTTAACTCATCAATCAAATGAGTTAACTCTTCAATCAATTCCACCTCACATCCCTTCTTCTAACCTATAAATACCCCTCACCTCTTCATTATTTTCCAAGTTGAGCAAGTTGGAGAATACTCTTCTCATCTTCACAAGCTTTTTCAAGCTTCTTCACAGGCCCTTGATCCTCTTTCTTTATTTCTTCAAATCTTCAAATCTTTCATTGTTGCATAGCTTCAAAGCTCTTCTACGGAGGCAAAATCATTGTGCTCCAGCTCTTGCCAAGTTTTCTCTCCAAACTAGCATTCATATGCTCATACAGGACGTAAGCAACTTTTAATTTCTTTGTTTCAATCAAGCAATGCTACGCTGCTCAATTCTTAGCCATTGTGCTCAATTAAAAGCTCACATCAAGCTCATACAAGCTTCACAAAAGCTTCTTTTTGCTTCTTCAGGTCATTTTGTTGTCAAGAGGATCACCTGCTGCCACAGAAGGATTCGAGGTTGCCTATACAAGGATACTGAGGGTAGTGGAGTCAACAAATCTTCATCTCTTTCAGGTTCTTTCATTGCTTTCATAGTAATTAGATAATCACTTTGCTCTTGGGAATAGTAACATTTTTCTTTTTCTTTGATAGATTAGATCTTGCATGCTAGATTAATCATTTTTACATTCATAGATCTACTTTGTTAGAAAAAGCATTTTCACTTTCCATTAAATTAGATTGCATTGAAAACACCAAAAACCCACAAAAACATAGATTAAACTTTGCATTTGAAAAGACATATAGGATTGCATACATATTTCTTTTGTAGATCAGAAGCATTTTCCTTTCCAAAATATTCTAAAAAATACCAAAACGACGCTTTGAATGTTATCATTTAGTTTGCATTTGTATAGATCTATTAAAATAGACAACATTTGCAAACCCTCAATTCCATCACGAGGTAATCACAGTTGAACAAAAGTCAAACCCTAGGTCAAAACCCTAGATCTAGTTAGCAATTATATGATTCCCTCTATCCTGATTCATGAATGTGTTTAGGAGTAAGAGGAGAGTGGGTAAGGGCTATCTGTGATGAGATCGAGGAGTTGCATCCGTAACAGTAATAATAGACACACATTCCACCATAAGAGGACCCATTTGTTCTCTTGCTGATTGAAGAAATTAGGCAATTATGACTACACAGAGCATTTCTCAAAGACATAGAAATAGTAGAAGCCATCAACAAAAACAACCATTTGCCCACACAAAGGTGGAATTCAAGGAATCCAAATAGAAGAAGAGAGACTAGTGACCCTTCAGGTCATAGGGTTATCTCAACTACCACATTAATTGAGTGAAACATTCAACAAAATGCACAACAACAAAGGCCACAAAACTTGCCGACCCCCCTTCGCAAAGTCCATCTCTCCAACGAGCCAGACCCTACCATGTCTCACCTCCTCTTGACTGGCTACTTCCATATGAGTGAGAGTGACGTGGCGGATCACCCCATGGAAAGGAGGGAAAGGGTCTGTGTGCGTGCCGAAATCTGACTTGACAACCCCAGGCAATTGGAGCCACAATTTCGAGCATACATATTTTGGTGAACTCGATGTGAAGAGAAAAAACCTTTTGGTTGAGATTTTCACATTTCATTGCAAAGATCCCACTTTCATCTTCATTCAACAAATCCTTGTGGGGTGGATTCTTTCACATTTTTTTTCACATCACAATGTTTCATGCAAAAAGTCAAAGGGAATGTCCCCTCGAGTAAAGTTACAAATTCAACATAGATTCAAAGAGATCTTGACAACATTGACCAAATCATTTGAAACACAACAAGTGAACAATCAATCTCAGATCCATCAAGATGATCAATCTATAACAAGCCATAATAAAATGGCCACTGAAATGGACAATGAAGTATGTTGTCAAGAGAAGAACTTACAAGAAGCTCAAGGGAATCACCCCTCCAATGAAAGTAGTACATGTTCAAATCCAACATATTCAATCTTCAATCAATCAAACTCGAAAGACTCAAAGGGGATCCAAGAAGATCCCCACAACATTGATGAAATCAAAACATGCCTAGTAAGTGTTCGGTCTAAAATCCATCGACAAGGCCAACCCATAACCAGTGATATGAAAATGGCTAGCAAAATTAACAATGAGGTAAGCCATCAAAAGAAAAGCTTACAAGAAGCTTGGGGGCACAAAAACCCCTCCATGTAGTACATCAAGATAAAATGTCTAGTACATGTGAAGTGTCATTAAAAGGAACAAGTGGGGTCATTCAAACCCCAAAACCAAGCAATCCATCTCAAGGTTGTAAAATTCAAGGAATGGACAAAGCCTCACTCATAGACCTTATAGAAAGTTTAGTCCAACGAATCAAGACCCTTGAGGCTAGGAGGGTTGGACAAAATTTCTAAAAGAAAATTGAGGAAAAACCTAGGGCACATGGAAATCACTTCATTAACAAGATCAAATCAAACCAGGGGGAAAAACAAAATACCCCTCATCCAAACTTCCATGAAACAGTTAGGCATCCCTTGCCCTCACAATCCAACATGACAAGTCTCAATCAAATAGGCGGGATTCCAATGACGCAAGATCAACCACAAATGATCCCACCCAATCTTCAAAACATAAACATGACACCATCTAGTCATCCAACTTTTTCAGGATATTAAAAATCTAGCGTACCCTTTCAACAAACACAACAAGATCCACTTGAAGGGATAATGTTTGGAGGAACAAAATCCTCTACACATAACTCCCTCCTAGGAACATACCTCGAGTCTTCAAAGGAGCCTCTTGACTACAACATTCATCAAGTAATACTACCACGTCCTCTCCCTGAGCTTCCAAAATTTAAAGGAGAGGGTGATCCCAACTCTCATATCAAGGCTTACATCATGGTAGTCCAAGAACTCCTTCCTTGGGATGGGGTGGTAGCAAAGATCTTTCCAAAAACTTTAGAGGGTATTTCTCTAGATTGGTACTATCAACTTCCAGAAGCATCGATCCACTCTTTTAGGCAACTCATTGATCAATTTGTGGTTGCCTTCGACATAAACAAACTGGTTAAGATAGGAATATGATAATTTTTAACAATCAAACAAGAAGCCAATGAGTAGGTTTCACATTTTATCACACGATGGAGGAAAGTTCTCTATTCTTCAACTAGCACACCAAACATGGATCATAGAGAACTTTGTGATCTCTTCTTACATGCTCTCAACAATGACATATGAGAACAAGTCCAAAAACTCCCTTACAAATCATACGAAGAAGCACTCGAAAGTGCCCTTAGAATTGACCAAGCCACTATTGATAGTGGAAGAATGGAATATGATGCCAATGGATGGATGTTAAACCATGATACAAATAACAAATCTTTGACAAATGATCAAGACATAGATGGGTCAACAAACACTTCACCATCAAGGAACAATAATTATGACTACAATAGTCATACAAATTTGGGAAATGAAAATACCAACTATTCCCTGAGAATCAACAAAAAGTCTTACAACAATCGTCATAAACCTCAAGATTACAATCATGATAAATATTGCTCATTTCACAAGAGATCAAGTCATTCAGGGGTACCATCTCTTCATATCAAACCTCCCAAAGCATCAACCAAAAACATTCATGGACACATTCTCACAAGATGAAGAACTTAGTCCCAACACCTTTGATCAAAACACCTTAGGCCTTGTGGAATTGGATAAAGATCAAGAAATTTGTGTCATACAAGGACCAGAACAACCAGATGACACCTCCAAAAATTCAAATTTTTCTCACATGCTAGATCTTATCAAGAGTTCTCCTACACACAAGAATGCTCTCCTCAAATCCTTAGATCTAGGCCATATAGTTCAAAACACTCCAAGTGAAAAGTGTTCTCCTTTGACATTTGATTTTGAAAAGTTACCCTCAGACAATGACATAGCTAAATAGGGTGATCCTCTCCTCCATCTGATAGTCCAATTTCAAGATTATTCTATTAAACATGTAATGATCAATGATGGGTCTATAATCAATAGTCTCCTTTTCACTTCTTCAAGGAATGGGGAATGATGAAGCTCAAATCACAAAACAAACTTCCATCCTTGGAATTCATGATAATCCAAACATTCAAACCATGGGTTAGGTCAATCTTCAAATCACATTGGGTCCTAAAACCCTCGCAACTAAATTTTATGTCATCAATGAAGAAACCACTTACAACATGATCCTAGGAAGACCTTGGATCCATAGGATGAGGGTCATTCCCTCCACATTATTTCAAGAAATACACTTCTCATTCATGAGACAAACCCATGTAATCAAAGAAGATCCTAATCCTTTCAGCCATTATAGGGTTGAACAAGTCAAAAATAAGGGAAAGACCATGGAAACCACTAGTGACCCAAAAATAAACACTTTTGAAAAAGGAGAGACATCAAAACAAATTGCAAACACAAACAAGACCTCAAAATATATAGGGAAGGGGGAAACAGGAGAATGCCCCTTCGATCCCAACTTAACAAAGTCTTATGCTCCATTCAACCTAGTGGCCATTCCAATTGAACCAGACATAAACATCCCTATGGTTGAAACCATGGCTAAAGAAGAAGAACCAGAATCCACACAGAAACTAGGAGAGTCAACACCAACATCATTTGCCCTTCAAATTTTCAAAAAAAACATGGGAACTCAACAAGAATAGAAAATGATAAAGCTAGGGGGCAAATCATCAAGCAATGAAACATGTGAGTACACAAAATTCCTCATTGAATACAAAGACATTTTCACACCAAGTCTTCAAGTGTCCTTACAAAGACTTTCAAGTGAAATTTAGACCAAATTGGATAAGTCCACACATAGCTAAGGAAGATGTCAAAAATGACACTACCTCTTGTGCATTATGGAAGGAAAATAATTTAGTATCTCATAAAAATCACAAAAAACAAAAAAAAATATAGAAAACATAAAAATACAAAAAAATTATTAAAAAATCAAAAAATTGTCAAAAAAACAATTTGTTTCTTGCATTTCTGTATCATTCTGTTCATCTTGCATTACTGTCAGTGACTCGCTCTTGTACTATTTTATTTTTAGTAAGGAGTCTAATGTTGTCTAGATATACATCATCCTTTCAGGCCTAGAGATTCCCTATTTTCACAATCGCCATCATCCCCCTTCATTCCCAGTGATTCTAATCAAAGCCTAACTCTTGGCTCTACACTAATCCCAGTCTTAAAAAGTCAAAATGTTAGGTCAAAGAAAAGTCAGTATTCAAACCTACAGTGTTCAAAGGAAGCTTGCAAGTAGACCTTCCCAATTCTTCCCTAGTAGAAGAGAAGTCCAACTAGATTACGAAAACTTTAGGTGGCACTTAGCCCCTTATCTTTCTTGGCCAAAAATGCCAAGAGGATCAAAACTCTGAAGGAAGCAATCTAAGATATGAGTGAATAAAAAAATGAGTGATCAAAATAAGAGTGTAGAAAAGTGAGAATTGAGAGATCAAAGCATTGCATATCAAAGTCCCAAAAGCATTCATTTCTTGAAAAGTCAAAATAAAATAAAAAAATGAGAAAAATCAAGTGAGGAAAATACAAAAAAAAAGTGAAAAGAAAAAAAAAGAGAGAGATACAAAAAAAGAGTGAAAGAGAGAAGGTTGTTGAATATCCGTACTCTTGGGTAGAGATCAGTCTAAACTTGAATCCTCAAGGGTGACATTCTAACAGAGAAAGAGAGGTACTAAGCATGCACACGCACTCGTTGAGAAAAACCAAAGAGTCGAGTAGTCTCTAGGATCATCTTCTATCTAGGGACCCTTGTTCTTTCCCAGATATCCTTTACCACGGGTCTACTTTTCTTTCCATCTATGATCTAAGTCTAGCGAACACCAATAAACTTTGTTTCTTGTCTAAGTTGAAAGCTTATCAACTTGTCTTATCTAGATAAGGATCAGTGTTTAGCCTTTAGCAAAGTCTAGAAATCAGAAACGCTCCATTTTCACTTTCAATCCCCACTTGAGTTTTCCTGAATCCTATCTCATAGCCTTGGATAGATCTCTTATATCAGGACAACTCACAATCCCCTAAATTGAAAATCGTATCTAAGAGCAGTCACATTGTTTGTTTCACATTGTATTCATATCAAAATTAGAAAGAGTTCCAAAGCAATAAAATCAATGTCATAACTCATGGAATTCCATAGAAGTAAAAGTTTCATTTCGGCATTGCTTGTGTTATTGCATCTACATATCATCACCTGCATTCATATATATATCCTAAAAAGACAAAAACAAATTGCATCATCCATATGTGATCATCTTAGGTATGTATTCTCGTAAGAAAAATAAAAGCTCTATTCAACCATTTGCACAAGAGGGAAAGTGAAGTACAAGATGTCGACTAAAGATATGTATGGATCTCATCAAATCAAGTCTTGTAATAATAAGTGTAAAACAATGTTTGAGCTCAAGTCACTCCACCAACAAGTCAAAGGAGAAAAATTGTGTAATCAAGTACACAAGTCTCCCCATGCAAGGGGGCAAGGGTAGAAACCTCTTCAATGTAGGTCTCTCAAAGACCTCAAATAACATCAAGGTCAAACCTTTGCAAAATCTTCACAAAAACCATAAAAATTAGAAAAATTGGAAAACCCTAAAAACTGTAAAACATAAAAAAAATCCCTAAAACTAAAATATGTTCTTCAAAATTTGCAATACAAAGGAGAATCTATTCTCCTCCTCTCTAGCTTAGCATTAGTTCTTTGCTTTTATGCATCTATTTCGTGCATCATTTTGCATGCTCTCATACCTACAGGTCCAAACTGACAAAAGCAAGTGACTAGTCAAACTCGAACGATCAATGGTAAGTTTGTCATTTCAGTTTCCATTATTCGTTTTGATATATTTAAATGCCGAACTGATACTAGTTATTGCAGGTACAAATTGCGGGAAAAATTGACAACAGGTAAGGCCTAATTCAGGAACGGTATCTACCTTTCATATAGACTATCGTCCCCGAAGGGGGCAAATATGTAAGTACAAAAATCATGCACTACCTCCATGAGGACCCCTATGATGATTCAAATCCTTGTCACATACATGTAAGTGTGAAAATAAATCCTTTGGGCAGCAGGCCTCTTGATGATGTGTCCTCTTTTCTTGTCTTGTGTCATTTCTTTTTTGTCAATTCCCTTCCTTTCTCATTTACGACACTTTTCAACACTTGTTGCAACACTTGTCAACTTGCATTTTCTAGCTTTCAACCTTGATCCTAAGCCCTGTGAGAGTCTTGTAGGTGAGTTTTCACCTATCCCCTTTGTTTTTCCTCTAGTGCACCTCAAAGAAGCCTTCTAGAGGTCCCTCAACCCATCTCCCACTTTCCGTTTTCGATGTCAACCAACCAATCTAAATCTCCCACTATTATTTCTAGATCCCCACTCAAGATCCTGAAGATGCAAGTGGAGATTTAGATTCTTCCACATGATTGACCTGTTTCTTGATGTAGAAATCCCCCTTTTCCTCCCCTGTACCTTCTGCCATCCTAAATTTCTGCATTCTGCACTTTTGATCCCAATCTCCCTGGGTGACCCAAGGTTACCCTTGGGGTGACCCATGATCTCCCTGGGTGACCCTGTTCGATGAAGGTGGCCACCTTGCTATCTTTCAACCCACAGAAAAACTCAAGTTTCTCTCGCATTTTAGCTCTATTTTCGCCTATTTTTCTTTCTATTTTCATGATTTTTGATCCTTGATATAGAGTTAACTATTTCATGCACCCACACATGCATAATTAGCTCTATTTGATATATAATTAACTCTCTAATCAATCTCATGCATTCCCTCACCTCCATTTCTTCTTCAGTGATAAGCTATCTTTTCTTCATCACTCCCTAATTAGTTGAGTTCACTGGGTAATCAACCTTGTTAACTTCCCAATCTATTTTTGTTAACTCATCAATCAATTCCACCTCTCATCCCTTCTTCTAACCTATAAATACGCCTCACCTCTTCATTATTTTCCAAGTTGAGAAAGTTGGAGAATACTCTTCTCATCTTCACAAGCTTTTTCAAGCTTCTTCATAGGCCCTTGAGCCTCTTTCTTCATTTCTTTCTTTATTTCTTCAAATCTTCAAAGCTTTCATTGTTGCATAGCTTCAAAGCTCTTCCACGAAGGCAAATTCATTGTGCGCCAGCACTTGCCAAGTTTGCTCTCCAAACTAACATTTATATTCTCATACAGGACATAAGTGCCTTTTACTTTCATTGTTTCAATCAAGCAATGCTATGCTACTCAATTCTTAGCCATTGTACTCAATTCAAAGCTCACATCAAGCTCATACAAGCTTCACAAAAGCTTCTTTTATCTTCTTCGGATCATTTTGTTGTCAAGAGGATCACCTGCTACCACAGAAGGATTCAAGGTTGCCTATACAAGGATACTGAGGGTAGTGGAGTCAACAAATCTTCATCTCTTTCAGGTTCTTTCATTGCTTTCATAGTAATTAGATGATCACATTGCTCTTGGGAATAGTAACATTTTTCTTTTTCCTTGATAGAATAGATCTTGCATGCTAGATTAATCATTTTTACATTCATAGATCTACTTTGTTAGAAAAAGCATTTTCCCTTTCCATTAAATTAGATTGCATTGAAAACACCAAAAACCCACTAAAACATAGATTAAACTTTGCATTTGAAAAGAAATATAGGATTGCATACATATTTCTTTCATAGATTAGAAGCATTTTCCTTTCTAAAATTTTCTAAAAAATACCAAAAAGATGCTTTGCATGTTATCATTTAGTTTGCATTCATATAGATCTATTAAAATAGACAACATTTGCAAATCCTCGATTCCATCACGAGGTAATCACAGTTGAACAAAAGTCAAACCCTAGGTCAAACAAAAACCTAGGTCAAAACCCTAGATCTAGTTAGCAATTATACGATTCCCTCTATCCTAATTCATGAATGTGTTTAGGAGTAAGAGGAGAGTGGGTAAGGGCTATCCATGATGAGATCGAGGAGTTGCATCCACAACTACAACAACAAACATACATTCCACCACAAGAGGACCCATTTGTTCTCTTGTTGATTGAAGAAATTAGGTAATTACGACTACATAGAGCATTTCTCGGAGACATAGAAACAATAGAAGCCATCAATGAAAACAATCATTTGCCCACACAAAGGTGGAATTCAAGGAATCTAAATAGAAGAAGAGAGACTACTGACCCTTCGGGTCATAGGGTTATCTCAACTACCACATCAATTAAGTGAAACATTTAACAAAATGCACAACAACAAAGGTGTTCGGAATTAAGGTGTCTCAACCTTGGTAATTCTCTGCATTTGTAATGTTTGTATTTATTATTCAATTGCCTATGTTGTAAATAATTGGAAATTCCACTTTGTCATATTGTGGGATGTGGCATGGTGATGTGTCAATCCTACATGGATTATGACAACTTGTTATTTTGTCCTCACATGAGGAGATAGGCATCCCACTTAGTGGTAGGAACATTCTGCCATGTGTCAGCATCTTCTATGTTGTGTAAGGAATGTTTGACCGAAACTGTTATCATGGATTCCTATGACGAATCTATGACATGTAAGAGTCAAGAATAGAAGGTTGTAAGACAGGTAATGACATGTGTCATGAAGCATCTTTGAATGAGGCATATTTGGGTGCCCCAAGGTGGAATATGATGTGTTGTAAGAGAATATGCTATTTATAGCATGTGTATGATAGATTCTCTTACAGCTGTAAGTTGTAACAGCTATGACAGATTCTATGATAGTCGTAAGTGTCGTAAGAGCATCTGTCATAGCCAATTTTGGAAATAGGCGACCTCTTTGGGATGAGAGCTATGGACAAGTGTCAGACACATTCTACAATGTTGACCAAGTGTCCCTAGGTGTGGGTTTTGGTCCAAGATGACATATTGGACGCTCATTCCAAGAAAGGTCCAAAATTACCTTGTATGTTCTATTTAAAACAGGTGCTTGGAGATGGAGTTTGTATCATAGGTTTACAGGTACTATTATGCTACCAGATTGACTCTAGACATGACTGTCAAAGACCATTAAAGCTTGCATTGCAAGTGTGTTGTAAACATTCTTTCAGATTTGTTAATACATTATGCAGGTTTCTGAGTGTGGGGTTTTTCACCCAATAAGGGTTTTCCCCACCGTAAATCTCTGTCTCTCTTCTTCTGTCTACATTCTGGTTCTTGTGTTTTTCTACAATATCTCATGTTAATGGTTTAACATCGCTGTAATAGTTAGGATAAATTTGAATTTGCATAGCCCTCTCCTAAATAGATTAGTGTAGGAAGTGTTTCCGCACACCTAGCTTCCTTTCAGTTGGTATCAGAGCTTGATAACCTTCGGTCCTAGTTGTTGGGTAGGGGTTTTTTGAGCTAATCTTAGGTTGAGTGGGAGTCTACGCAGAGCATTTTGTATCTTATTGCAGCAGGGAGATTGCAAGCACATCAATAAGGTTTGAAGTAGAGAAGTTCAACGGCAGTAATTTCGAGCTATGGAAGCTCAAGATGGAAGACATGTTAATTGACTGAGACCTTTGGGAAAGTGTGAATAGAACTAAACCAGCTACAATGACTCAAGATGAGTGGGATCTCAAGGATCGGAAGGCTAAGGGTCTCATAAGACTTAATCTTGCCGATTCTGTGTTGTTAAATGTCCATAGTGGATGTGTATCAAGCCAAATCCCTAGTCAATAAAATTTTTCTTAGAAAGAAGTTGTATTCTCATCTAATGGAGGATAGAGGATCCATGGCTGAGCATATGAATGCCTTTAACATGTTGGTTCAACAATTGACATCTATTGGTGTAAAGATGGAGGAGGAGGATCGGTGTATGGCCCTACTTTGTTCTCTGTTGGACTCATGGGATCATCTTGTCATGGAAATCAGAAGTACCACATCCACATTCAAAATGGAAGAGGTGATTTCTTCGCTGTTATCTGAAGAGATGCAGAGAAAGTCTTCTGAGGTAGCCAAAGAAGCCCTTGCAGTTCATGGAAGACCCAAGGAGAAAGGGAAGAAGAAAGACAAGAAAGACGAGAAGGGTAGATCCAAATCCTGTGGGAGATCCAAATCTCTTAGAAAGTCCAAGGCTCTTTGTTGGAACTATGGAAAGACCAGACATTTCTGAAAGGAATGCAAAGAGGAGAAGAAGAAAAAGAAGAAAGCTCCTAATTCAGATTCTGACAAATCACAAGATGATGGTGATGCCTTCATCGCAGCCCTAGCAACCCATGCATCTGATGATGTGTGGCTAATCGACTCTGGTGCATCACTCCACATGACCTCGCATTGAGACTGGTTCACTAAATATGAGGAGTTCGATGGTGGAAAGGTGTATCTGGGTGATGACTCTCATTTGAAGATCGATGGTTGTGGAAGAGTCTCTATCCGATTCCCTGATGGTCGAGTGAAGGGGATCTCCGGGGTTATGCATATCCCAGGCTTAGCATGGAACCTACTTTTTGTAAGTAGTTTGAATGATATAGGTGTGCAGGTTGTCTTTTCGAAAGAAGGATGCAAGATGACTAGAGGATCTATGGTGCTTGGTAAGGGTACTCGGAGAGGTACTCTATTTCAGCTGGGGGCATGCATTTCACATTGCAATAGTTCTTCTGACTCAAGGAAGAGGGCAGAAGTCACTTCATCCCCACCATCTGAATGAGCAGTGAAGAAATCTGTTGTTTCTAATCTTGATGGTTGTAATCACGCATTGGAAGTTAAACTTCCTACAAAAAAGACAATGTTATGGCATAAGAGATTTGGCCGCATTGGTGAGAAGGGTCTATGTACCCTAAAAAATAAGAACCTCGTTGAGGGGTTAGATGATTGTAATCTTGAGTTTGACTTTTGCGAACATTGCATTTATGGAAAACAAAACCGTGTTCAGTTTTACTCAAGTTCTCATAAGTCTTCTGGTGTGTTGGGCCTCATTCATTCTGATGTGTTTGGTCCTGTTAATGTTCCTTCATTATCAAAATCTATATACTTTGTATCTTTTATAGATGATTACAGTAGAAGGACATGGATTTATTTTCTCAAAAGCAAATCTAAAGTCTATAGCAAGTTTAAGGAGTTTAAAGCCTTTGCTAAAAATCAGACTGGTAAAAAGATTAAATGTTTGAGAATTGACAATGGTGGTGAGTTCTGTTCTACAGAATTTGATAAGTATTGCAAGGAACTTGGGATTGAAAGACACAAGACAAATCCATACACCCCACAGAAAAATGGAGTTACAGAGAGGATGAACAGTATACTGATGGAGAAGGCTAGGAGTATGCTTAGTGGAGCTACTCTAGAACAAAAGTTTTGGGCTGAAGCTGTTACCACTGCTTGCTATCTGGTGAACAGATCTCCTACATTAGCTCTTGTTGGAAAGACACCTATGGAGGTGTGGTCTAGTAGAAAGCCTTCAGTAAGGCATCTTCATGTTTTTGGTTGTGAGGTATATGCACATGTGCCTAGGGAGAAGCAATCAAAGTTGGAGAACAAAGCTGTTAAGTGTATTTTCATTGGCTATGGTGTTGGTGTGAAAGGATACAAGCTTTGGGACCCCGTGGCTGAAAAAGTGTTGTATAGCAGAAGTGTCATCTTCAAAGAGCTTACACCTTCTTCCACTGTTTTGTAGCCAAAAGAAAAAGAAAAGAAAGATGATGTTGTTCAGTTTCCTCTTACCCCTGAGAAGACTGAACAGAAAGACAATGTTGGACCTGATGATGAGGAGAGCTCTAGTAGCTCTGAAAGCTTAGATGAAGAAGCTGAACCTCAACCTCAGCTCTTGAGGAGGTCTACACGGATAAGGAAGCAACCTGAAAGGTTTGGTTTTACATTGCTTGATTCTAGTTGTGCTTATGCTTTGCTCACTAACAGTGATGAACCTAGAACTATATCAGAGGCCTTGGATATGAAGGATGCAGGTTCCTGGAAGGAGGCCATGGAGGAATAAATGGCTTCTTTGGAAAAGAATCAAACTTGGGACTTGGTGCCTTTGCCTCCTGGACAGAAACCTGTTGGATGCAAATGGGTGTTCAAGAAGAAGATTGGTGCAGATGGCAGTATTGAGAAGTATAAGGCCAGATTGGTTGCGAAGGGGTATTCACAAGTGGAGGGTATAGATTATGGTGAGATCTTCTCTCCCGTTGCAAAGTTGACATCCATTCAATTCCTGTTGCCTCTCACAGCAGCTTATGACTTGGAGGTAGAACAGATGGATGTGAAGACAACTCTCCTTCATGGTGACTTGGAGGATGAAATCTACATGTCACAGCCAGAGCATTCCATGGTAA
Source organism: Cunninghamia lanceolata (assembly GCA_027924645.1). Taxonomy (NCBI): domain Eukaryota; kingdom Viridiplantae; phylum Streptophyta; class Pinopsida; order Cupressales; family Cupressaceae; genus Cunninghamia; species Cunninghamia lanceolata. The sequence goes on from BSBN01000550.1 coordinate 1,916,866, forward strand.
AAAGTAAAGAAAATTTGGTTTGCAAACTTAAGAAGTCTTTGTATGGTTTGAAGCAATCCCCTAGGAGATGGTACTTGAAGTTTGATGCCTTTGTGTTGTCAATTGGATTTGTGAGATTGAAATTGGATCACTGTGTTTATTATTAGTTTGATGGTGATTGTATTCTCATTGTTGCACTGTATGTTGATGATATGTTGCTCATTGGGAAGGGTAAGAATATGATTTCTAATTTTAAATCTCAGTTGTCAGCTCAGTTTGAAATGAAAGATTTAGGGGTAGCCAGGTACATTCTAGGACTGGAAATCAGAAGAGACAGAACCAACAGAAAACTTTGGTTAAGTCAAAGTAAGTATGTTAAGACCATGTTGGACAGATTCAACATGGGAGATTGTAGACCATTGTGTGTTCCCATTTCCTTGGGGACAAAGTTGTCTGTTGAGGATTGTCCAAAATCTCCTAGTGAGGTGGAGGACATGAGCAGAGTACCTTATGCTAGTGTTGTTGGTAGTTTGATGTATGTTATGGTCTACACAAGACTAGACATTGCCCAAGCAGTGGGAGTCCTTAGTCGATTTATGGCTAATCTTGGATGGGTTCATTGGGATGCAGTTAAGTGAGTGTTCAGATATTTGAGGGGTACTTCCAAGTATTCCATTTGCTATCATGGTAATGTTTCAGGACCTCTGCATTCTGTTGATATTCATGGATTTGTGGATTCAGATTGGGCAGGTGACATTGACAACAGGAGATCCACCAGTGCTTATGTTTTTACACTGTTTGGTGGTGCCATTTGTTGGATGAGTAAGTGACAATCTGTTGTTTCTTTGTCCATGATAGAAGCTAAGTATATGGCAGCAACTCATGCTTGTAAGGAAGCCATTTGGCTTAAGAGATTGTGTTCCGATATTGGTGTTGATGCAGGTCAGATCACGATCAGTTGTGACAGTCAGAGTGCAATTTGCCTTGCAAAGAATCCAACTTTCCATGCTAGAACCAAGCACACTGATGTTCAGTTTCACTTCATGAGGGACATGGTTGAGGATGGAAAGGTAAATTTGGAGAAGGTAGAAACTTTGAAGAATGTTGCAGATGCGTTGATGAAACCAGTGGGCACAAAGAAGTTCAGATGGTGTTTCGAGTCTATGGGCCTCTCGGCCTATAGCAGTTAAATCATGTTTTTCTATTGGCTCTTACAAGGTGTTCGACCAGTGGGAGAATGTTAGGAATTAAGGTGTCTCAACCTTTGTAATTCTCTGCATTTATAATTTTTGTATTTATTATTCAATTGCCTATGTTGTAAATAATTGGAAATTCCACTTTGTCATATTGTGGGATGTGGCACGGTGATGTGTCAATCCTACATGGATTATGACAACTTGTTATTTTGTCCTCACATGAGGAGATAGGCATCCCACTTAGTGGTAGGAATATTCTTTCATGTGTTGGCATCTTCTATGTTGTGTAAGGAATGTTTGACCGAAATGATTATGACAGATTCCTATGACGTATCTATGACATGTAAGAGTTGAGAATAGAAGGTTGTAAGATAGGTAATGACATGTGTCATGAAGCATCTTTGAATGAGGCATATTTGGGCTCCCCAAGGTGGAATATGATGTGTTGTAAGAGAATATGCTATTTATAGCATGTGTATGATAGATTCTCTTACAGCTGTAAGTTGTAACTACTATGACAGATTCTATGACGGTCGTAAGTGTCGTAAGAGCATCTGTCATAGCCCATTTTGGAAATAGGTGACCTCTTTAAGATGGGAGCTGTGGACAAGTGTCAGACACATTCTACAATGTTAACCAAGTGTCCCTAGGCATGGGTTTTGGTCCAAGATGCCATATTGGACGCCCATTCCAAGAAAAGTCCAAAATTGCCTTGTATGTTCTATTTAAAATAGGTGCTTGGAGATGGAGTTTGTATCACAGGTTTACAGGTACTATTATGCTACCGGATTGACTCCAGACATGAGTGTCGAAGACCATTGAAGCTTGCATTGCAAGTGTGTTGTAAACATTCTTTCAGATTTGTTAATACATTGCGCAAGTTTCTGAGTGTTGGGTTTTTCACCCGATAAGGGTTTTCCCCACCGTAAATCTCTATCTCTCTTCTTTTGTCTACATTCTGGTTCTTGTGTTTTGCTGCAATATCTCATGTTAATGGTTTAACATCAATGTAATAGTTAGGATAAATTTGAATTTGCATAGCCCTCTCCTCAATCGATTAGTGTAGGAAGCATTTCTACACACCTAGCTTCCTTTCAAAAGGCCACAGAACTTGCTGACCCCCCTTTGCTAAGTCCAGCTCTCCAATGAGCCAGACCCCTACCATGTCTCACCTCCTCTCGACTGGCTACTTCCACATGAGTGAGAGTGATGTGGTGGATCACCCTATGGAAAGGAGGGAAAGGGTCCATGTGCATGCTGAAATCCAACCCGATAGCGCAACTAGAGTCACGATTTCGAGCGTACAGTTACAATTAAGTTCCAGACTTCATATCCAAAGGAGATCAGATAACTTACTATTCTCATTTTTAGAATGCATACAGAGAAACATACTTCTTGTGCGACATCCTAGATCTATCTTAAGCTATTAAGATTTGTACAAAGGAACCTTGCTCTGAGACCAATTATTGAATGCACAAGACAACTGAGAGGGGGGGCAAATCACTTGTATCAAAAATTTCAAACCCTCATAAACATAATCACATCCACATCAATTCTCTTAAACCCTTAATCTATTATGAAGTTTAAACATGAAATGTATATAACATAAACTTAAACACATCAACACCATGCACAAGAGAACACTAGATTTTTACATGGAAAGCCCTAAAAGGGAAAAACCACAGTGAGGATTAGCTCACAATATACAGTAGTAGCAATACTAAATTATAAGAGGCTCACTACCAAAGGGCTCACTGCCTAAAATAAATGCTCACTACAAGAGGCTCATTGGCAAAAAGGGCTCACTGCCAAAAGGGCTCACTACCATGACCTGATAAGATAGCATCTACCACATGCCTGAGTTTAGTTCCAATGAATCACAACAAACATCACCTTTGTAGCCTCTCTAAAAATTGTAGATGACTTTTGCTCACTGCATTAGGTCTTCTACCACATGAAAGTCCTTGTTGCTACACAAACATCGTCATCCTTGCACATACTCTCATACACATGAATCATTTACACTTATTTATATCAACATCAACCTTGAAACATTCACCAAGGTCGGAAACACACTCTACAACCCTTGAAACAATCTCCAAGGTCAGAAAACATACAAAATTTAAATTAGGTTTGGATCTAAACATTCCTGCAGAGCAAAGGAATGAAGGTGGAACACTTCATAGCTTAGTTCGGATGTAAAAAAATCTTTAGACACTTCAACATGCTTCCTCAATCCACGAAGCACATCCACAATTAGTGTTAATAGCCAAGTTAGCTAATACTTGTGTAAACACCAAGAACACTTAGGTACACACTTCCAAGAACACAACCATAACTTGTAGAGAAAGCACAAGCCTTTAACATAATCTGGAAACATCCAAGAACAACATGAAATCACCTGGGAGCCAACAAATTTAGGTACAACAAATTGCACTTGAAGACAGTTCACAGTCTGCTCACAACCAACACTACCAAGCTCTGCTACTCAAGAAAACTACATTCTAGAGCATCGAATCACAAGTCCTTTGGATGGAACATAGATATAGACCTTATGAACACTCATCCAAAATTGCAAGACCAAAAACCAAACTACAGAGAAATGCAGAGCAAAATACTTTCTCTCAGTCACACTGCAAACACTGCTAGGCACAATCTTCAAATTGGTGAATATAAATTTCAAGCCACAATGTTTCAGACCACCAAATTCTAGATATAATATCTTCAACCACTTCTCTAAAGCATATCAAAACCTCACACTCCAGTCTCCAACACAGAAGAAATTCAGAGCAAAAACTCAGATAATATCCTGTAAGCCAGAATACATCTTCACAACACTGTCTTCAGTATTTATCAAATTTTCTCAAAAGAACTTGGAAACCCATCAACAAGAACAATATACTAACGTAATCAGCACTACTACAAGCCATTCAAATTACCTTAACACAATAACTGAATCAACCAACAACAACATCAGAAGGTGTAGTTGACACCAATGATAACACAAACATGTTGACATCAATGACAACACCGATTAGCACATACTTGCAACAAGAAGTACTTTTAGGTGGAAAGACAATAGTAAGTGTAAGCTAGGGAAAATCAAGGATACAAACATTAACATGAATTAAAAAACCCTAACTAAACAATGGAGTACAAAATGAACATAGAAATCAAATGCAATAAACAACAAACTAATCTAGATTCATATGTCAAACTTGGTTCTCCTCCATTGCCCTTCTCAATCTTCCATAGAAATGCAAAATATCAAAGATTTTGATTGTTGGTTTCTAATTTCAGTAGCATAACACTATAATGGAGATGAATGATATGGAGATCGATAGTCATTTCGACAACATAAGGTTTCTTGAAGATTGATCCTTAAATGGCTTGGGTGAGGGTTGATTTAGAGGAAAGGAGTGATATGATTCAAAGGCTAAGATTGAAAGTTGATTTGAATGATGTAGATGGTTGAGATTGAATAGGGTTTCCCACTCCACAAGGAGTTGTAGTCATGTGACAAGTCTGCGGATAGGAATAGGGCTGACCTAATTTAAATAATAGAATTATTTAAATTAGTTGGATATGTGAAAAGTATTAAATGAAAGTTATAGTATGGGACATGATTCAATGAAAGGGGGACAAGTGTTAGAATGAGGTTGAAGGTGAGGACTAATTTAAATGTTTTATTTAAATTAGTTGGAAGAAAGGTGGGATTAATTAAATAAATATAATTTATTTAATTAATTGTCAAGTGTGATTAGGATGGGAAATTAATTAAATAAATATGATTTATTTAATTAATTAGCTAATGAAAGGGGTCTAGGACAAAATGTCATAAGGTGTCTTATTTAATGTATCAACAAGGTGATGTAAGACATGGACAATTTTAGGTGTCTACATTTTACCCCTCTTTGAGATGATGTTGTGACTAAGAGAAGTAACATCATTTCAAAGAAGATAAGGTATGGATAGAGGAAAAGGATGATGATGTAAGGATAGGATGATGATGCCCCCTCAAGAGGATAGGTGGGTTGGAAGAACATGGGTATGCTCTCGAAATGAAAGGGATTGGTCAAGGAAGAAAGGTAAGGGAATGGATAGAAAAATGAATGATGCATTATGCTGCAATGAAAGTGGGCAACCATGAAGTTTGATATAGCACTAGACGTTATGCACTAAGGTATAAGGACCAAGGAGATTATGTGTCTTGTGCACCTAGCGTAATACAACCATGTCTATATGTATGAGGAAGTAAACTTAGAGCATTAAAGTCCTAATGCACAAAAGGTATGATATGACCATAGATGCAAAAGATAATGCAAAAACCTTGATGGAGTCAGGTTGTCATTGATGTCAAAAAGGTATTGAGGGTGTTGAGTTGTCTACCATTGATGGTTTGGAGTTGTTTCTTCATGATAGAATGTGTGTTGCTTCAGTGTGTTTGAGATATTGTTTAGAGATGGTTTCTTGATGGTACAGGATTTTATTTTTCATAATGTCTTCATCAAGTATAGGTTTTATGGTTCTTCAGGACTTGTTTGATCAGTGGTCTTGTAGAGAATGTTTTAGGGATGCCGAGTGTTAGATACTTGATAAAGTTGTGGTTGATCTTGTGCAAAGACTTCATGAATAGATCTTCAAGATGCAGAGAATGGACTTGCGGGACTTGGTGTTTTGATCATGCCTTTAGAGACCTTCATAATATGATGTTAGTGATATGATATTCATACTTTGGTTGCTTCATGGTAATATTGATCAAGATGCTTTCATGATTCAGATGGTTTTGATATCTTCATTGTTCTTAAACAGAGGATGCAAATTCTAAACAAGGTTGCCTTCAGTGTTCTTCATATTTAGATATTTAAGAATTTCATTATATAATGATGATATTTCTCCAAGGTTGGTGCTCTTGGTTCAAGGTTCATGGTTATCTTATTGGTGTTTGATGTTAGATGAAAAAGTATTCATACTTCTATCTTCATCATGGATTCAGAGGTGTTATAACTTCATGTTGCAGAGGTTGAGTTTATATGTTATTGCAAAAGGGATGCATTGTTGGGAGAAATCTAAGGTTTTAATATTTTTGTCTCCTGAGATACTAATCTCTAAACTCTAAGACTAAGTCCATTTTCATATGTCTTCAAATCTTTATTCCACCCATTATATTCATTTACACTTTTTGTTATAAAATAATGTTGACCTGTTATTATAGGTCTGTCACTTAAAAGTGACCTATCAAAGGGTTATAAAATCATCTTCTAAACCGGCCCCCTCCTTGTTTTAAACCAATGTCAACAGTCTTCATTTGAGTGCCAATAAGTGAAGTTTGAATAAGCTATTTTTAATAGCTTTGTATTTAAAGTTGGAAACCTTATAGTCATCAGTCTTCTTTTCATATGCATTAAGTGCAAAATAATAAGTCATATTTGTATGTGGTTAGGGGAGCATCAAAATATATATTTGAAGATCATTATAAGGGAGCTCGATGCATGTTATAAGGGAGTCGATGCATATTTTAAGGAGCATGCTTTATTTATATATGTGGTATGGGGAGTACCACATAAGTCTTAATGTGGTTTTTAAATATTAAAAACTTTATTTTATTGGCTCATGTCTTTATGACATTAAGGAGGTGATTTTTTTTTAAGACAAAAGAAAGTGAACGTTGAAAAGTCATTAAAGACTATATTTGGTGTGTGGGGTACAAATTTGAAGACAGATATAAAAGATTCTTTTTAGACTATTTTTAGTCTTTTCTAAAGGAGACTTTTATGGAGATTTTTGTGGAGCATGATTTGAATTTAGAAAATTTTTTACAACTCTTATTTTGAAGGACCTAAGCTATTTGTAAGGGGGTTTTTTATTTTTTAAAAAGGAAGAAGATTTATTTCTAAATCTTCATGGAGATTGGAGAGGCAAGATATGGTTGTTTTAATTAGATTTGTGAAGATTTAATTGGAGAGTTTTTTTTATGAATTTTTTTTTTTCCATTCACAATATTGTTTTAGATGAATTGTTTGTGTAGAGAAGGTGAAAGGTTTGGAGATTGTCAAAGAAGATTTTATGAAGAAGAATATGAAGAGAATTTGACTTTGAATGGGGTTTAATTTTTTATGTTCTAATTTTTGTTTGGAGGTGGTTTTTGTAGAGATGGAGAAGTTGAAGAGTTTTGAGATGAAGATAATGAAAAAAAAAATTAAAGGAGATGAATTGGTTACCAGATGGAAGAAGAATATGAAGGATTTTGAAGAAGATTTATATGTTTTTATTTTTGCAGGTGGAACATATTTTTGAAAAGAAGAAAATGAAATTGAAATTGAAAAAGCAGAGAAGAGTTAAATGTGAAAGGTTATATGATATTTAATGACATTACATATGCTTTGATTAAATGGTTGGTGTGCAGATGAACATACAATGATGAAGATAATTTGATGATACGGTTGTAATGGATGTGAACCAATATGAAGACAACTTGTATGACACAGATTGAATAAGATCAAGTATGAAGACAATATGCAATTGAATGTGTAGAGATAATCTAAATTAGGTGAATTGAATGAGCATCAGATGCAGGTTGAAGACATACACATGGAGAAATTACAAATGGAGTTTGTATTATGCAGAGATGGGATAATGAATTGAATGGAAACAGAGTAATGCTCTGATTTTGTTTATCTTTTCTAATGGTGATTGTGTTTGCTAGTGAGGCACAGTATGCGAGTGAGGCTTATAGGTCAGTGAGACCTTACATTTGTCAGTGAGACACATATTGTAGCTAGTAAGGCTTCTTTGTAGCCAGTGAGGCTTGCCTGGTCAGTGAGACCTGTATGTAGCCAGTGAGACATGTTTTTCAGTTGAGCCAGTGAGGCAGTTTTGGAGTGGTTTTTCTACCCCAGGAGGGTTTTCCACTCATGCAAAAACTTGTGTCATGATTCATGTTGTTTTCATCTGTATGTGTGTATGTTAATATTTTGCTCATGAGTTTTTTGTTCACTCCTTTCACTCTCAGTTATGTGCATATGTGTAACGAATCATTGATGACTTTCTCTCTTTGTGTCTTGAAAGTTAAGAAATACAAAAAGGTTTCAAAATTTATACAACACTTATTCACCCCCCCTCCCTCTCAGTGTTGTCTTGGACTCCAACAAACCTATTCCAACATACACAAGATATGAATATTACATAGAATGATATGGATTCGATACAAATGCAAGATGAAAATAATAACACACACACAAGCAAGCAAGCATGCACAAATGATTCAAAAACCAAAAAGATATTGCCTCTGTCAAGCTGTAAACCAATGATTAAGTGATTGATTGATGATTGATTGATAGTGTTTGGTTTCAGGAATGAAACACCTCATATAAGATGCATGGTTTAGTTTTGAGAGTGCAACAACTCATATAGACAATTGATATGATTGATTGACACTAGTGTTGTTGGCCATGTGAATTAACACCAAGATTGGATTAACTGATTGGTTGATTGATTGATTAATTAATTGATTTGGTTTACAACAAGGCTAGGATCAAGACCTAGGATGCCATTGGATAATTTGACAAGATTGATTAACTTGATTGGTATAGATAAAGGATGACTCACATTTGAGTTTATTGCTTGGATTGACTTGATTGATTTGATTTGATGGTTGATGATAATTTGAATTGATTTGAGAATTCATTAGAAGAATTGTTTTGAAGAATTGATTTGGTGATTTGATTGATTTGAAGAATTGATTGATGATTGGATTGGATAAATTGATGAATTGATTGATTATTTTGATGATTAGATTGGTTGAATTGAATTGATGATTGGATTGGTTGAATTGAATTGATGATTGGATTGGATGAATTGAAGAATTTATGATTGGATTGGTTTGAATTGAATTGATTTGAAGAATTGATTCATTGGAAGAATTGAGTGATTTGATTGGAATGATTTGAAGAGTTGGATTGATTTGATGATTGGAATTGAAGAATTGGATTGATTTGATTGATTTGATGGATTGATTTTGATGATTGAATTTTTGTTGGATATTTATTTTTTTGGTATTTTTGGGAATATTTGATTTTTCTGGATTTTTGGAATGTTTTGATTTTTTTGGATTTTGAATGTTTTAAATTTTTTGGATTTTTTAATGTTATTGATTTTTTTTTGGACTTTGACATGTGATTTTTTTGTATTTTTGAAATGTTTTGATTTTTTTGTGTTTTGAATGTTTTTCTTTTTTTATATATATTATTTAAATGTTTTGGGGAATGGCATTGGATGAAAATTTGAATAGCCTTTGTGCTAGATTCCAATGACAAAGGAAGACCAAGTCTAGGTGCAAGGATGGAGGTAGGATTGAATGAATGGAAGGATGGACAATAATAAATAGGATGAGAGGCTCATGATAAATGGATGGATGAAAGGATAATCAATAGTGGAAGGGATGAAAATCTCATGATATATGGAAGGATAAAAGGATAAGAAATAGTTGATGGGTGAATCATAAGGGAGCTAGGATGTGATCTCCAAAGGCTATGTCGCATAGGAATAACATGTCCCATTCTAGGTGTAGTGCTTAGGACTTGATATGACAAGGTTTATGATGATAGGATGATAGGATGGATTGGAAGGGATGAGGTATATCAAGAGATATCCAAAACATTAGTCAACATTTTGCCCCTATATCTTTATCAAGATCAAAAGGAGGAAAGGAGGATGAATGGATTCAATATGATAGGTATATGTATGTGGGTATAATGGATAAGGATGATGAGATAGGATAGGAAATGGTATGATATGATAGGATGGAAATGATAGTTTGGATGAGACAACGTGTCCCCAAGTGTAGGTGACATAGAAGATCAACCTACATAGGATGGCTATTTGCTAGGTATAAGTCATGGTACTTATCCAAGGTGCCACCAAGGGTAGTTTTCACCATTGGACGAAGGGATTTCTCTTTACTATTTTGATTTTTGATTTTTGATTTTTTGGATTATTTGGATATAGACGAGAGGGACTCAAGCATCTAGTTCCATGAAAGGTGATGGTCCCATTAGAGATGGATGTCACATGGACCATGTCAAATGCCATTAAGCTCATATATGTTGGTAAGGGATTATATGAGAGGGAGATGGAGTAGGTAGATAATGGATTATGATGTGGATTATGTATGGAAAGGATAGTGGATTATGAGGTTTATGGTAGGGTAGGATAGTGGATTATGATGTGGATTATGGATGGATTCATGTACAAGGATGGATAAAAGGCTTATGCATAAGTATGGACCATAAGAAAGTGATGGGGGAGATATGTGGGATAATGGCTAAAAGATGGAGATATGGAAGTATGTGGAAATATTATGGAATGGAAAGGAACCAAGACCAATAGTTGTACACACCGTGATAAACATTAAAGCTTTTGATTTGGAGGAAGTGTAGGAAGCAATGGAGATGTTTTCTTAGGGGATGGTAGATGTAAGAATTTAGGTACCCACATAGACTTAGGATTTTAATGATATTTGTTTTGCTTGTGGGATGAAGGAATTTGAGATTTTTGGATGGAGTGGGATTTTTGGGTTGATTGGGATTTTTGAGATGTGGGTGCTTCATTTGACTTGCTTTATTTTTTCTTAGGTACCCAAACCATTTTAGTTTTGGACTTGTCTTTTGGAGGTATGGAGTTGGGTAGCTTTGTGAATGGATTTTTCTTTGACTCTTTGCATTGATTCTCTAAGGCATGAGGATCCTTAGGATTTTAACTTTATGGGTAGAGGCATCCAAATTTTTTTTTTGAATCCCATGGGATTGATAGGAGCTTCATGTTTAGACAAAGTGTGCATTTGTTGGTCATGATTACGAATTTAAGGGGACTTATGGATGGGAATATTAGGTGTTGGGAAAAGTGGAGGTAAAGTGGATGGAGGGATATTAGGAGTTGGAAATAGTGGAGGTAAAGTGGATGGTGGAAGGTGTATGGTCACATGCTTTTAGGGTTTGTAGGATAATGGAGGTGGAATGGAAACATATGTTTTGGGGGTATGATAGGATGCATGGTGGAAAAGGGTTGATTTAGGAGGCATGGAGAAAGTTCCAACATCTTGAGATTGTTTTCCTTGGGGTGTATTGTTGGAATTAGTCCGGACAACTGGGAGGGGGGTGAATCAGTTGTCACAAATATTAATCTTTTCTGCTTTTAATCTTCTTTAACAACTTTCAATCAGATAAACATTAAAACATGAATCGATAACACAAGAGTAGAAATAAATTAAGCACACATAAAACCAATATTTTTACATGGAAACCTAGTTAAGGGAAAACCACGGTGGGGGTTAACCCACAAGATTCGTACCCTATTAAAAGTACTTAGAAGAAAAGGGAAGACACATGCCTTTGGTCTCACTACCCAGAGCTCACTACTCAAGAGAGGCTCATTGCCTACAAAATTTATGTTTAATACAGAAAGAATGAACTGTGAAATAGCATCTTTTTTATGCCTGGTTCAGTTCCTTTGAAAGCTCACAAAACTTTTTCTCTACTCCAAATACTTCTTCTCTAGCTCTTCATCTAAACATCTCTTGTTCTTCTACTTCTCCTCTACTCTGCTCTACATTTGATCCTTTCTTTGGATTTTATTATTTTTGCACAAGGATAATTTTCCACAACTCATCAACAAGTATTTATACACTTCATCAACCTTGGAATGAGCATCAAGGTCGGCACTACAAACATCTAACTTAATACGAATCTCTAAGCCATCGGCCAAACATAACTGGGACACAAATCTTCCTTGATCAACATGCCACACTTCATATAATTGCTCTTAGATCATCCGCAACATGCTTGAATCATCCGGTCGGCCAAGACTGGGAAGAACATCAACACCAAGAAGGAAATATTCTTTGACAAGCTCAAACTTCAATGCAGACTTCCAACATAGCAGTCACACGATCTAGAGACCTCCACAAGCACATTGAATTCAACAAAAACATCCGCACTCCTCCAAATCATCAAAATCACTTGAACCTCAAGAACACTATCTTCCATGACTGTCATATTAGAAAGATTGCTTGTGGACCTCCAAACCACGAACCTCTTGAATGGATGATACACATTGACTTCCCAAACATGCCTCCAGATCTGTAGATCATCATTTGACATATCCAGAACAATCCAGACCTCTTTCCTATCACTCTGTCTCTTCTGAATACTACAAAACTAGTTCTACTCAGATGACCATGGCTTCTTCAAACCTTCATGTGAACCCTTCAAAACTTGACTGGAGCTTCTTTAGACAATCCTCTACTCAGCCATATGGTCCACGTACATTGATGCTCATTAATTTTCTCATAATCCTCAACAATCCAGTCTTCTATACAGGCAGCAAAATAGGATACAGTTGACACCAAGGGCAACAAGGAATGTTAACATCAATGATAACACTACTTAGGCACATATTTGCAACAATCTCCCCCTTTGTCATTGATGGCAACATATGATGTGAAAAACTAATTTGAACATCAAGACAAGACCTTCTGCCCCTTTCTCTTATCACTTCTGTAATCACTTTCTTCACTGCTCCTCCTTTCATCAGCAACTAGTTTTTCACATGAATTTCTCTCCCCCTTTGACATCAATGGCAAAGGGCACATATTTGCAGTCTTTTCTCCTTATTTTTCTTTCAGACCAAACTCAAAAATTACATGCAGACTACTCCCCCTGAGTAGTGCCTCCTTGACATCAATCCAGAACACAAGATGTGATTATGAATTCCACTAGACTGATACACTCTAGTGCATCTTAATTCTGATCAGGAGGGGTAATGTCCCCCAAATTCTCTCTAAGATAATCAAAAGTATCCTTGGGAAAAGGCTTAGTGAAAATATCCTCCATCTGATCCTTTGACAAGACAAACTCCAACTTGAATTCATTCTCATTTACCTTCTCTCTTAAGAAATTAAACTTGATGGATATGTGCTTTGTCTTTGAATGCAACACTAGATTCTTTGAAATTCTTATTGCACTTGAATTATCATAGAAGATTGTGACAGGCTCCTCAAACACAATTATGATGTCCTTCAACATTTGCTTCATCCACAGAACTTGAGTGCAATTGTTTGCGGCTGCTATATACTCTACCTCTGTTGTAGATAGCGATATTGCCTTCTACTTTTTGCTCAGCCAAGAAATCAATCTACTTCCCAAGAAGAATGCACCACCATTAGTACTTTTCATGTCATCCACATCTCCTACCTAATCAACATCTGTATATGCATGAAGAGTGAAGTCATTGTCTTTTGGATGCCACAATCCATAATCAAGTGTTCCTTTGAGATATCTGAAGATTATTTTGACTACTACAACATGGGATTCTTTAGGATCAGCTTGGAATCTAGCAACAAGCCCAACTGCATTCATTATATCAAGTCTAGTCTGAGTCAGATAGAGCAGTCCTCCAATCATTGATCTATACCTTTTCTAATTTGCCTTAGGGGAGTCATCATCTTTAATCAACTTACATCTGGTTACCATAGGCGTACCTACTAGCTTTGAATCTTCCATTCCAAACTTCTTCAACAATTCTTTCACATACTTAGACTGAGATATAAAGATACCTTTATCTGACTGAGTGATTTGCAAACCTAAGAAGAAATTCATCTCACCAAACATGGACATCTCAAATTCACTTTGCATCTGATCAACAAATGTTTTGTGCATGCTCTCATTTCCACTAAAAATGATATCATCAACAAATACCTCAACAATCAGAATATTCTCATGATCAATCTTGGAGTAAAGATTATAGTCAACAGTGCCTTTGTTATATCCTAGCTTTAGTAGATACTTATCTAAACTTGCATACCAGGCTCTTGGGGCTTGTTTGAGTCCATATAATGCTTTCCTCAATCTATAGACCATGTATTTCTGATCAGACAACTAAAATCCTTCCAGTTGCTCAATGTAGACTTCTTCTTCTAACTCTCCATTTAGAAATGCCGACTTGACATCCATATGATAGAATTTGAAATCTTTATAAGCAGCAAAAGCAAGAAACAATCTAATTGTCTCTATTCTTGCCACTAGAGCAAAGGTTTCTTCAAAATCAATTCCTTCCACTTGAGAATATCCTTTGCATACCAACCTTGCTTTATTTCTTACAACTTCACCATCTTCATTTAGTTTATTCCAAAAGACCCATTTAGTTCCAATCACATTTTTATCCTCAGGTCTAGAAACAAGATCCCAAGTGTGATTCTTTTCAATTTGCATTAGTTCTTCCTCCATTGCTTTTACCCAGTTTTCATCATTGCAGGATTTACTTACTGATTTTGGTTCAATCTTTGAAATCAAACAAATCTCTTCTTGATCTTCAACAATTCTTCTCTTAGTTCAAACACCTTTATTTCTATCTCCTATGATTTGATCTTTAGGATGATTCTGTTGGCAAGAGACACTATGTGGCTTCATAAGTGTTGTCATTGATGGCAACAAAGTCTATCCCACACATCCGCAGTACATAATATGCCTACTGGAAGTCAGATTGAAGATTGTTTTGGTCCGATGAACAAGAATAGATTATGTAACAAGGTTCGACAATCAAGTCTAGATCTTTCAAATGGTGTAACTCAGTAAGTTGTGGACTTGAACAAGTTAAGAGGGGTATCATGACTATTGTATTCTAGAGATTTAGCCTTCGATGACAAAGCATGAAAAAGATACGAGCATCTAAGTGTTGGATTCTAGTCAGGCAGAGCAGACAAAGGAAGAACTGACCGATAGAATATCAGACTTCAATCCGGATGTATAAAAGGTATTGATCAAGCAATTTGTGGCATTATATGACTTTGGCCAACATAGGTAATGATTTCTATGCCTAATTTTTTGGTGCATATCGTCAATCAAGTATGGATTCAGCTAACTAAACAATAACTTGCAAATATCCTAAGTGTTCTTGTTGTTGACTAGAAAGTTGTGGGAAATCCTTGATGCAGATATATATACCTAATGGATTCAAGCTTGTGAGAGTGTGTAAGTGATAATATGAATGATTAAGTGTGAAGAAAAGTTGAGACAAGTGTGAAGGCAGTAATTCAAGCCTAGAATGTGACAGGAAAGTAATATTGAGTAGAGGAAGAATGAAATGTGCCAGATTAGTATACTATGCCTAACTGGAACTGAATTCCTGCATGTATAGATGATGTTCACCAGTTCAAACACCTTGGTATCATATGTAAGCATTTGTAGACTGTAAGTCTCTTGTAGGAAGTGGGCCTTTTGTGAGTAGTGTGCTCAGGCAGTGAGCCCTAATTGGCAAGTGCCAAATTTGTACTTTTATTCTTTTAAAAGAGAATACAATCTTGGGTTAGTCACTCTGTGGTTTTTCCCTTAACAGGGTTTCCATGTGAAAATCCTTGTGTTATTTGTTAATTTATTTTTAGTTCTTATGATTGCCTTGTTTTGATACAACACTAAATGGTAAGATAAGAAAAGAAAGTAAAAATAGAAAAGTTATAAGATAACTAATTCACCCCCCCTCTCAGTTATCTGCATTGTTTTCAACAATTGGTATCAAAGCTAAGTTCATCTAAACAAACCTAATAGCTTGAGGAAGATCTAGGAATCTTAATGGATGCATATGATATGAAAGAACAACTTCAGTCTGCCCTAGATGATCTTGAACAATCCCACTCTGAAGTCAAAAATTTAAGAGAAAGACTCAACAAGCTGATGATTTCATAAATGAGTTGAAAGAAAAACTTAGTAATTCTATGAAAAAGAGAAAGGAACTACTCCAGAAATTAGCAAATCAGAATGAGGTCAATAATGCTGATGAGGATCTAAATGAGAAAAATAAGCTATGTGAGAAGCTATCAAAATAAGTCATTATGATAAGGCATGAAATGGAATCAGGGGTTATGAAATTCACCCAAGAAATTGAAGAAAAGAGAAAGATTGAAGATAATCTAAAACAATCCCTCAAGGAGAAAATAGAGGACTGCCACAAAATGGATAGAATAATCAGGCATCTTGAATCTGATCTTGAAAAAGCTAGAGATAATGAAGAATAACTTGAGAACCAGATAGACACTCTTAAAAAAGATCTTCAATCTGCAAATGAATACAAAGAAAAATTCAAGATAAGCTCAGCCCAACTTGAAGTTCTTCTTGAAAGTCAAAAGATGGTAGATGATAAGCATGGCTTGGGATATGAGAAAGGCGAAAGCTCTGGATCTGGTCATAAGAACTTTGGATCAAGAAATCAAAGAAACAGGCCTAGAAGACCTCTGGTAAGACAACCAAACGCTCAAAGATATCCTTCCTTCAATGGATACTTCTTCAATTGCAACAAGTTTGGTCATAAAGCAATCTAGTACAAAAATAGAATGAATCAAATCAATCCATCCTTCTCCGGTTAATGTTTCAGTTGCAAAAGATATGGTCACAAATCTCATGAATGCAGAAATATGCAAATGAACAATTCTTTCAATTGTAGATGCTTTGTATGCAATAGAATTGGACATAAATATAATGAGTATAGATCAAGAGGATATCATTAAAATAAGCAAAGAAATGTTGTGTGTTACAATTGCAATGGATCTGGTCACATAGCTAGATTCTGCAGAAGCAGGAGTCAAAATAGAAAAGGTCTGGTGGATCATGATCAAAAACAAGATAAAGGCGAAGGTAAATTAAATGCGGATGAAGTTCAAAAGGAGATGAGAAAGATTTGGGTAAAGAAGAGTATAATGAATATTGGGGATGGATCCGCACCAGAATCTGGTGCTGATATTCCTTCTAGAAACTATAAAGTAAGCTCTGGCTCAAGGGGAGCTATAGAGAAGATCCTTTTTCCCCCAGCCAACTAGTGAGTGCCTAAATTTGGCACATTGAGTTAGAATAAGAGGTTGCAGTTTAAAGGGTTTGAGGAGATTCATTTAAAATTTATCCTATAAAAATTTGACAAATCTGCATGCAGATTTGAGGAAGCTATGAGGAGATCCTGTATCGGCAGCTATCCAGTAAAGTAGAATTTCACAGACAGATCCGATATGATCCAGAATTGAAATGTTTTAATCTATGGACCTATGGCATGTTTGAAAAAGGTGAAGATTTGTTGTCCACCCTCATAGACAATGATTTTAAGAGCTGCGCAGTGATTCAAGAAAATCTCTCTCAATACAGGGTAACTGGATGACTTAAGTTGTGCATTTATTACAAAGGGAAATTAGGTTTTTTGGGAAAGGTTAAAAGGTTTCTCATCCATCATTTGCAACACTTTGCACTCATGAAGAAGGGAGAAGAGCTCTGAGAAGGAATCAAGCAAAACACTCAAACTCAGTTGAAGATCGAATCCAAGTGCAATTTGTTCCGGTAGTTGCTCTAAACCCTAAGGCGTGAAGAGGTATTTCTTTTGTAAATCTCTCCAATCTTTGTTGATTAGAATGGCTACTCCTATGGTTGTAAATGTTTCTGAGAGACCAAGGCCAATTTTTAAGAAACATCCTCACAAATCTATTGAGATTGATCCTTTGGGTGCATTTTCACGTACCCCATATGGCGTTCTCCATGTAGAAGACATTAGGGTTTATATACATGAAAATGTTGAGGACTTTGGAGACTTGAAATTGATGAAACTATATCGCAATCAGTTAAGCAGCGAGAAATTTGATTTGAAACTGGAATTCCAGACCCAAAAAGATAAGCATTTTGCACATTGCATACATTTTTCATCTTTTGGAGAGGACGAATGGGTCTGGTATATCATAAGCAGGATCCATGATAACTTTATGTGGTTAGTGAGGCCTTTCAAAATAACCAAAGATGCCATCAAAGTTGTAACTAATTTGCACTCCATTAGTGGGTTGCCTGCTCTTAAGTCTGTGAAGAATCAAACAATATCTGAAGCCACCAGTTCAAAATTTGATAAGAGGGCAATGACCATTGATGACATCACTAACCCAGATGTCAAGTTTGCCTCAATTATGATTGGTTACAATATTGACCATTCAAGTAGAGAAAACTCTGTATCTGGTACTACCATCTACACTGCATACTAGATGCTAAGAGAGAATGCAGATTATGACCTGTGTGAACTCCTATTGAATTAGTTGATGGAGAACCTGCAATAGATCAAGAAAGATAAAAAGAACTCTTTCAAATATGGTGATTTGGTGTTATGCTTGTTTTTCTACTTCATCAATGAGTTACCAGGTTCAAAAGGTCTAATCTAGGAAAATGGCAAACTGGTTGCTATACAGATCAGGGATTACTTGTATGAACTTGGTGACACTCAAATCTGGAAGATAGCTCTCTGGGGTTACTTCAAAAACTTCTAGAGCATGATGCAAGAAAGAGAGAGAATTCCTAAAATAATAGTTGAGAAGTACAAAGACATAGTTTGCTTTATGGTAGATACTGATCAGTACCTAATAGAGGTAGTTGAGCCAAGGACAGTATGGATAATGCCCATGGGCTATGAGGTTGATGGAAACATATTGGAGACTCATATTCAACATTTACTAAGTCAACCCAAGGACCCCAAAGAAGAGAGGTTTGGCACTTTGAAGAATTAAACATAAAACTACATGTTGAACTAAGAAGGCCTGAGATAAAAAGAAAGGTGAGAAAAGAAGTTGAAGAACTGGCTGAGAAATTTAGCATCACCAGAGAAGTTATTACTACAAATAGAGAAAGAATAGAGAAAATTGAGAAAGAAAAAGAGGAAGCAAAGAAAGAACAAGTTCTAATAGAAGCCTCCACCCATACTAGAACTACCAGTAGTTCTACCTCTGGGAGCTCTAAAGCTACAAATCTGGAAGCCCATTCATCTGCAAAAGAAAAGAGAAAGAAATCCAAGGCCAAAAGAGCCTATGTGAGTCTCAAGGATGATGATGAGACTGAGTCAGATGTAGAGATTAGAGAATTGAAGAAAGCAAAAGTAAAATCCCTCAAGGTTGATGTGGAGCAGAAGTCAGCAGAGTATGTTGAGAAGCCTACTCTTTCTATTGATAATATCATCAAGGCAGTTACTGTGGATGGGAACCTACAATTGATGACAGAGTTCTATGATGAATACAATGATGCTGATAAGAGAATTCTGGGGGAAGCTACTGTAAGGTATCTGAATATCTATAACAAAGCATTCATTGAAATAATTTCATTAATTCCAAAGAGCCTAGAAGATGTATTGGAGCAAAGAAAAGAGAAAGCAAAGGAAAAAGACTTGGAGATTTGAGAGAAGATAGTGATGCAGCTATGTCCCTCTATCACTCCAAAACAAATGGACATGGTTTTTAAGGATTGTAAAGATGATTTTCGAAGCAAGTCCCAGATGAATAAACTCATGATTGGAGAAACTGACCAAATAGCAAATGAAACAAAAGAAATTCTCTAGAATGCCTTGAAGAGATTTAATCTTCCCGTTGTAGTGGAAACATATGAAGAGCCTTCTAACATGGATGTTGAAGGATTAGAGAAAAATGATGAAGAGTCATCTAAGGCATTAGATTCCTCTACTCCAGAAGAGGAAAGATAGAAAGAAGAAAAATTTTCTAACAAGGATGTTGAAGGATTAAATAAAAATGATGAAGAGCCATCTGAGGCATTAGACTCCTCTATTCCAGACTTGAGGAAGGTCAGATAGAAGAAACAAATATCATTGATATCAATAAGCAAGTCAGTTCAGATGCCCCCAAAAGGAAGTAGAGTTACCAAGAGACACTACAGAGATAGTACAGAATTTCCTGGACAACAAAATGATGGAGCTGGATGAACCTGAGTTAATTCAAGGGCCACTAAACTTTGACTCTCTCTCTCTGGTTCAGATAATGAAAGTTGCATTTTTTTCTCAGGCCAAAGCAAAAGAGAAACTTCTAAAATCACACATGGAGGATTGTGAGCTATTGGAGATTGCAACTGGGATGCTGGAGAAGATTATGCCAACCTATCAAAAGGATCCTGTTGCCTCTCCATCCAGTAATCTGAAAAACTTAGTCAATTTTGTTAACACTCATTTTGAATCCTTAGAGAAATCGGCAGAAGCTAAGGTCCGGAAGGAGTTCTTGGGAAAGAGATTTAGTGAAGTACAAGGGCTAATTGCTAATGATAGAAGAACCTTAGGCATTGGTATAAAGAGCCTTGAAAAAGCTCTTAAAGATGGTGGGGACATATACAAATTTTGTTTAACTTGGCCCAAAGTGACAGAGGACATTGAGAAGAAAGTGAAAGAATAAGAAGGAAAATTGTCAAGTTTATCTCAGAATTTTGATCCCCTTACTACCTCTCTGGTGAATCATGAATGTCAAGCTATTGCTATAATAAATGAAATTAAAGAACTAGTTAAAGAGAAAAAAAACATAATGGATAGAATGGGTGAGCTCAGAGGGATAATCATCCCTAAGTTAGAGGCAATGCATGATGCCTTGACAGAGGCACAAAATACAGTCCGGACCAGTGATCCAACAGATTTAAAGAGGGAAGAAGCATATGCATTTTTGTTAAGTGGACACATCTCCATTTTGGATAGAATGAAGAGGAGTTGGGCCATAGAAATCATACAATTGAAGTCAACTTTGCGGATATACTTAAGTATATGTAAGTATAACATATGATTTGTATATATTTATGCGGCCATGTATATAATAATTTTTGCAAAATTTTGATATGTGGATTCCACCCTTTTCCATTGATGTCAAAGGGGGAGTGAAGAGTAGTGAAAAATGAGGAATCCAGCAAAGGCAGAGTTTTGGTAAAATAGTGCAAGAGACAGAGCACAAGCAAAGGGGGAGTTACTGCGACACTTGGCCATTTTTCACTAAGTGTTGCCATCAATGCCAAAGGGTGAGATTGTTGGCAAGAGACACTATGTGGCTTCATAAGTGTTGTCATTGATGGTAACAAAGTCTATCCCACACATCTGCAATACATAATATGCCTACCAAAAGTCAGATTGAAGATTGTTTTGGTCCGGTGAACAAGAACAGAGTATGTAACAAGGTCTAACAATCAGGTCCGGATCTCTCAGATGGTGTAGCTCAGTAAGTTGTGGACTTGAACAAGTCAAGAGGGGTATCATGACTATTGTATTCTAGAGATTTAGCCTTCGGTGACAAAGCATGAAAAAGATACGAGCATCTAAGTGTGGTTCCAGTCAGGCAGAGTAGACAAAGGAAGAACTGATCGGCAGAATATCAGACTTCAATCTAGATGTATAAAAGGTATTGATCAAGCAATTTGTGGCATTATATGACTTTGGTCGACATAGGTAATGATTTCTATGCCTAATTTTTTGGTGCGCATCATCAATCAAGTATGGATTCAGCTGACTGAACAATAACTTGCAAATATCCTAAGTGTTCTTGTTGCTGACTAGAAAGTTGTGGGAAATCCTTGATGCAAATATATATACCCAATGGATTCAAGCTTGCAAGAGTGTGTAAGTGATAATATGAATGATTAAGTGTGAAGAAAAGTAGAGATAAGTGCGAAGGCAGTAATTCAAGCCTGGAATGTGATAGGAAAGTAATATTGAGTAGAGGAAGAATGAAATGTGTCAGATTAGTATACAGTGCCTAACTGGAATTGAATTCCTGCATGTATAGATGTTGTTCACTAGTTCAAACACCTTGGTATCATCTGTAAACATTTGTAGACTGTAAGTCTCTTGTAGGCAGTGGGCCTTTTGTGAGCAGTGTGCTCGAGCAGTGAGCCCTAATTGGCAAGTGCCAAATTTGTACTCTTATTCTTTTAATAGAGAATACAATCTTGGGTTAGTCATGTCATGGTTTTTCCCTTAACAGGTTTTCCATGTAAAAATCCTTGTGTTATGTGTTAATTTATTTTTAGTTCTTATGATTGCCTTGTTTTGATACAACACTAAGTGATAAGATAATAAGAGAAAGTAAAAATAGAAAAGTTATAAGATAAGTGATTCACCCCCCCTCTCAGTTATCTACATTGTTTCCAATAGATTCATCCTTACATACCTGGGAGTTTTGGGAATTGCTTGAGCTTCTGTTTCTTGAGCTTGTTCCTCAATTTCTGTACTATCTTCTTGAATTACTAGATTTTCTGGATCAATCTGGATCTGAATCTAAGTTTACACTTGCTTTTCTTGACTTGGATTTTCATCTTGATCATCTGAATCATATCCGCAAGACTTGGAATGTCCTTCTTTTCTCTTATCAACTCTGACATTAGCACTTTCAACAATCTTTTTCTTCCTCTTGTTAAAGTACTGGTATACTTTGCTTTGAGTAGAGTAACCCAGAAAAATTCCTTCATCACTTCTTTCTTCAAACTTACCTAGATCCTCATCTCTTTTGATATAGCATTTACTACCAAAAACTCTAAAATAGATTACAATAGGAAGATGAACAAACCAGAGTTCATAAGGAGTCTTACTAGAATTGCCTTTGATCTACACCTGGTTAAGAGTGTAGACAACAATACTTACAGCTTCTCTCCAATAAACTTGTGGAACATTTGTTTCCATCATCATGGTCCTGGAAGCTTCTTGAATGGTCCAGTTCTTTCTTTCTACAACTCCATTTTGCTGAGGAGTCCTAGGAGCAAATAACTATCTTTTTATTCCATGCTTTTCACAGAATGTATCAAACTCACCGGAGGTAAACTCTCCACCTCTGTCGGATTTCAGACACTTTATCTTCACACCAATCTCATTTTCCACCATAACTTTGAACACTTTGAATTTGTCAAGAGCTTCTGATTTTTCTTTTAAGAAAGCTACCCACATCATCCGGGAGTAATCATCAATCAGCAACATAAAATATCTGTCTCCTTGCACACTCCTAATTCTAGGAGGACCACATAGATCAGTATGCACAAGTTCCAATCACCCACTTGAAAATTATTCTTTATTTTTGAATGATGTTTTGTTTTGTTTACCTAATTGACATTCTCTACACATTCTATCAGGTTTCACAAGTCTTGGAAGATCTCTCATAGCTTGAGTAGAACTTATCTTGACAATGTTGTCAAAATACACATGACACATTCTCCTATGCCATAACTAGCTTTGAACTGTCTATGCAATCAAACAACTTTTACCAGAACTACTTAATTGAAAGATGTTACCTCTAGTTTGTGTACCAAATGCAATTTTAGTTTTGGAGCTTTCCAAGATTCTACATTTACCATCCTTGAATCAGAGATCATAACCCTTGTCAACCAACTATCCAACACTAAGAAGATTATGCTTCAACCCTTCTAAATACAGAACATCATTTGTGTTATTCTTACCATCAAAAGAGATGGATCCTCTGCCATGGATTCTACCAGCTGAGTTGTCTCTAAATTTCACAATTCCACCTTCATATTTTTCAAAGTTTATAAAATTACTTTTATCACCAGTCATATGATGAGAACATCCACTATCAATCACCCATTCATCCTTTTCAACAACCTGAGCAGCCAACGCACTTTCCACATTTGCATAGCTAGCAGATTCAGTAGACACTAGATCTTCTTCTTTGATAGCAATGAACACTCAATCATCTTTAGTGGCACCTCGATGATCAGAGTCATCATCTGTGACTCCTTCTTCTCCAGCTTCTTGGACATAGTAACATTTCTTCTGACCTTTATATCTATTAGGATTTGGCTTTGAAAATTTCTCCAGACATCTTGAGGCAAAATGACCAATCTTATTACAAGCAAAACATTTGAATGGCAACTTTCCTTCATACTTACCAGATCCTCTTGGCATTCTTTTGGTAATAAGAGCTTCAAGTTCTGTAGACTCAATTTCATCATTTTCAAGATCCTTCCTTGCCTTAGCAAATCTATTTGATCTTGCAGAAGAGATTTCACCTAGATCGTGTATTTATTTTCCATATACACTGGCCTTAAAAGAAGATTCAAACTTAGGAAGAGAATCACCAAACTCACTTAATTCAAAAGCTAAAATTTCAATGCCAACCAACTGATCTCTTGTAACTTTTGAGACAGTCCTGATCTCCTCTATAGTAGCAACCTTATGTTTGTATGAATCAGGTAAAGATCTAAGCACTTTTGCCACAATCTCTGATTCTTCCAAAGTTCCACCAGCACACCTGATACCACACACAAGTTCATTTATCTTTTGCATGTAGATTGTGATGTTTTCATCTTCACTCATCCTTAGATTTTTAAATTTTCCTCTTAGACTTTGTAGCTTGGCACATTTGACATGTTCATCTCCTTCATAAAGATTCTCCAACTTCTTCTAGATTTCATGAGTAGTTTTTAGTCCAAAGACATTTGTCATTTCTGAATCAGTCGAGGCACTCAACAAGGCTTCTTTAGCTCAAAGGTTATTTTCAGTATCTTTGACTTGATATGGAGTTAAAGGACCTTTCTTTGGAGGTTTTTACTCATCATTGGTTATCACCCAATACGCATCACCCATGCATTGCAAATGGCACTCCATGTGACTCTTCCAAATAGAGTAATGTGTTCCATCAAATCTCAGACTACCCTTCTTGTAAGTCGACATCTTGGATCTCCTCGGACGGTTAAGCTTCTTTTAGAGGAACTTGGCTCCAATACCAATTGTTGGAATTAGTCCAGATAACCGAGAGGGGGGTGAATCAGTTGTCCCACAAATATTAATCTTTTCTTCTTTTAATCTTCTTTAACAACATTAAATCAGATAAACATTAAAGCATGAATCAATAACACAAGAGAAGAAATAAATTGAGCACACATAACACCAAATTTTTACGTGGAAACTCGGTTAAGGGAAAACCACAGTGGGGGTTAACCCACAAGATTCATAACCTGTTAAAAATAATTAGAAGAAAAGGGAAGGCACATGCCTTGGAGCTCACTGCCCAGATTTCACTGCTTAAGAGAGGCTCACTACCTACAAAATTTATATTTAATACAGAAAGAATGAACTATGAAATAGCATCTTCTTTATGCCTAGTTTAGTTCCTTTGAAAGCTCACAAAACTTATGCTCTGCTCCAAATTCTTCTTCTCTAGCTCTTCATCTAGAAACATCTCTTGTTCTTTTGCTTCTCCTCTACTCTGCTCTGCCTTTGATCCTTTCTTTGGATTTTATTATTTTCACACAAGGATAATTTTCCACAACTCATCAACAAGTATTTATACGCTTCATCAACTTTGGAATGAACATCAAGGTTGGCACTACAAATATCTGACTTAATGTGAATCACTAAGTTGTCATCCAAACATAACTAGGACTCAAATCTTCCTTGATCAACACGTCATGCTTCATAGAATTGCTCTTAGATCATCCGTAACATGCTTGAATCATCCGGTCAGCCAAGACTGGGAAGAACAACAACACCAAGAAGGAAATCTTCTTTGACCTGCTCAAACTTCAATGCGGACCTCCAACATAGTAGTCACATGATCCAGAGACCTCCACAGGCACATTGAATTCAACAAAAATATCTGCACTCCTCCAAATCATCAGAATCACTTGCATCTTCCTCCAGAACCTCAAGAACACTATCTTCCATGATTGTCACATTAGAAAGATTGCTTGTGGACCTCCAAACCATGAACCACTTGAATGGATGATACACACTGACTTCCCAAACATGCCTCCAGATCCACAGATCATCATTTGACATATCCAAAACAATTCAGACCTCTTTCCTATCACTCTGTCTCTTTTGAATACTGCAAAATTGATTCTACTCAGATGGCCATGTCTTCTTCAAATCTTTATGCGAACCCTTCAAAACTTAACTGGAGCTTCTTCAGACAATCCTCTACTCAACCATATGGTCCGCATACATTGATCCTCATTAATTTTGTCAATATCCTCAACAATCCAATCTTCTATACAGGCAGCAAAATAGGATATAGTTGACACCAATGGCAACAAGGATATGTTGACATCAATGACAACACCGCTTAGGCACATATTCACAACATGTATATCCTTGAGGCCATATGAGCGTGGAGGGACTTTGAAATGGATGGGCTCCAAAATACCTTGTTCATAAAGGTATAAACTTTTACCTTGATAGTTCATGCTTTGGAGTATGAGATGGATAATGGGATTATGGGTGTTTTGAACACTAGATGTGATCTCATTATTGGATGAAGAAGGTGAGGTGGTCGATAAAGGTTGTTTCTTCCCTAAGGAGGAACATTCATGGATGAAGGTGGTAAGACCAAGGGGGTATGATGGATTTGAAATATGGTCAATAGTGGATGAGGAAGAATCATTGGGATATTTATTATCATTATGTTCATCAAGATTCAAGCTATTGGTTTGATCAGCTATGTTTGCTTGGGAGTCAAGTGTCTCATCAAAGGAAGTGGGTGTTTGTGTATCATGGATAAGGCTAGATGGAGGATGGATAAGAGCAATTTGGATATCTTGCTCATGGATGGTTATGAGATTATGGATGGATGGAGTGATAATATCTTGACCATGGAATTCATGAAGTTGACTAAGAGGATCATCATGGTTTTCTTGATCATAGATAAGATCTTGATCATAGATGGGAGCTTCATCATAGATAGGATAAAGTGTGCTATCTATGGGATCAATTTTCTCATGGATAGGCTCTTCATCATAAATAATATCTTGATCACGGAGAAGATATAAGTTAGGGATGGGTTGAATGGAGGTGATTTGATCTTGATTTGGATAAGGGGTTAATGTTTCCACATGCTTAGGACTAGACTTTTGACATAGTTTTTGACCTTCTTGAATGGAAGTGGAAGTGGGAGACTCTTGGAGAGGCTTGATAGTCTCTTATCAATCACCAACATGAGGGTACAATGGATCTTGACTTGGACTCATGGGAGAAGACTCTTCAATAGGCTCGATGGTTTGTGGACTACATGATGGGGTTGAAGGATTAGACATGGTATTTGAAGGCTCTTTGATAGGATTAAGGATAGGAATTTGGTGACATAGTTGATTCCTTGCTAGTAGCCAATGGATCACATCCTTCATAATTGTATGGGTGGATGGACAATATAATAGATGGATAATGAGGGTGGAAGTTGTAGGCTTATGATTAGGATTTAGTGGAGGGATAATGGTATCATACATTTTAGGATTAGGAGTGGATAGGTCCCATGGTGGAGGAATAAAAGGGATCGAAAGTATTGTAGGCTAATGATTTTGATTTTGATTAGATGGAGGGTCAAATGGATTGGATGAATTGGTAATAGGACTAGTAGATTTTGGGATAGGCATTTGATTGGATGGGATTGACATCGAATGGGTGGATTTGGATTTGATTTTGTAATATTTGAATTTAGGGCATGGAGTTGATGGAGGATTAGATGGTGGGAAGGAAGATAATGAAGGGCTTGCATAAGCTAAGTTGGTATCTCCCTTGTCAAAGGTAGCATGAAGACTTAAAGGCACTTTATCTTGTTACAAAGGGTGACTTGGATAATCTTGTGAATGGATTTGGGGTTGAGGTGGAATGGAGGGAGATGACAGTAGGATTGAGGTGGGATTTGTTGATGTTGACGTTGTGATAGTTGAATGGATAGGGGATGTGTTTGTTGGGTTTGGAATTGGTGGGTACCTATGAATTGTTGGGCTTGGGCCAAGAGTTGTTGTATTTGAGGTGATTGGTTTGGTTGAAGTTGTTGGACGATGACTTGTAGTCTTTGTATGGTTTGTTGGTCTAGGGATTATGGCATTTGATGAAGTCTTTGGATGATGTCTTGTAGTTGAGGTTCTATGATCTTGTTCTCTAGAGTTGGCATGGAGTTACACATGTTTACATCTTTGTATTTCAGCTTGTTCCTCAAGATATGCATCATTATCTACAAGGTTCTCATGATAATTAGAACTAGAAGGAGGGTCCCATCGAATTATGAGTTTGGGTCTTGGATTTGTCCTAGGCTTGTTAATGATCACCACCATTTTGACCAGAGATTAAGTAGAACTAAGATGATGATGTGGAGTGATTAGGATATGATTAGGATCAAGGTGACTAAGAAGGGTGATTAGGATTAATGAGGTGAATGACAAGGACAATTAGGGTTTTGATTAGGATGAAGGTGACTTGGTTTAGATTAAATGTGATGGAAAGAATGTTTAGGATGATGTGTTTATGTGTTTGTGTTGATAGCTTGATTTGGCAATTTTTAAACAAGAGATTTCACATGTACATGCATGAATCACACACACAAGACAAAGCAAGTTTGAATTTGAAATTGATAAATGTAATTAAGAAAGCACTTGAAGACACATCGACAATCCTAAGATTAGTCAAATGGGTGTGGCCAAATAGGTTTTACTCTTGGATACACAAGTTTGACTAAGGATGTCCCCAATATACTCAAGGTATGGGGGACCCAATTCTGTGAAATGAAAGAGAAATAATGCCACACAGTCGGGAGAAAGGGGTAATCCACCCTTCACCTTCACTTCCCCAAGGTATAAAATTCTTGGGGGCTTAGCCTGAATAACAAGATTTCAACTTCCAATAGGGTGTCTTTCGATTCACTCCTCGCTTTTTAGACTCCATCAAAATGCTAGAGTTGAGGTCATCCCTTGGAGTGGCATGTCTCCAAGCAAACCTCCTAGAAAGGGTGACAAAAGAAAATCTAGTGGGTGCTTTTGATCTCCAAGATCACCTTGCGGTGCGAGGAGAGAGCATACACACACACTAGATTCACACTCGTAATGTATATTTCCTCTTAGAAAATGAAATGTGTGTTGTGAAAGTGAATGGATGAAAGGTGTCAACTAAGCGGCAAAGGCAGGTCGGGGGAGTAGGGAGGGGTTTCGATGGAGAATGCAGAGAGTGACAACTGGGTTTTAGACATGTTGCGACAGGGTGGTTCAATGGCAACAGTCGCCAGATGGGTGGTGACAGGCGAAAGCTAGCGATGGCGACAAGCTTCAGAGGCAGTGGCGATGGGTAAACTACAACTGGTGGTGAAAATGAGGGTTTCAACAGGTGGTGTGAGGAAGGGTTTTGTGTGAATGCCGACGGAGGTAAGCCAGACAGAGGTCAGCAGGAAAAGCCAAACACAAGTCGGCAGATGGTAAGCAATGGTCGACGGGATCCTATGGTCAGTGACGGAGGGTTTGCAAATGGTGCCAGTCGACAATCCACACCCTACAATAAACCAAAAACTAAACCAAGAGATTGTGTGAGGGTCGAGATGATAGTAGAGGCCTCCGTAGAAAGTGTATGGCTAATCCATATAGTACGGATCCGTACGGTACAGACTGGTAACTACATTTTTTTCAAAAAATTACCAGAAATTTCACAATGACCAAAACATAGCAATTTTTATGTCAATCTTCATCTGCGAGGCCTCTCGGAGGCAACGGTGAGGTCAATTTTTTCATAGGAGATCACTTGCAAAACTTGATCACAAAAACTTGACAAAAAAGGTTAGATTCATGTTGGGTTCACCAATGTAAGCTAGGGAAAATCAGGGATACAATAAAAAAATCACAAAACCCTAACTAAACAATGGAGTACAAAATGAACATAGAAATCAAATGTAATAAATAGCAAACTAATCTAGATTCCTATATCAAACTTGACCTTCTCCTCCATCGCGCTTCTCAATCTTGCATAGGAATGCAAAATATCGAAGATTGTGATTGTTGGATGAATGTTGGTTGCTCATTTCACTAACATAACACTATCATGGAGATGAATGATATGGAGATCGATAGTCATTTCAACAGCATAAGGTTGCTTGAAGATTGATCCCCCAAATGGCTTGGGTGAGAGTTGATTTATAGGAAAAGATTGATATGATTCAATGGTGAAGATTGAAAGTTGATCTGAATGATGTGGACGGTTGATATTGAATAGGATTTCCCACTCCACAAGGAGTTGTAGTCATGTGACAAGTGTGCGAATAGGAATAGGGCTGACCTAATTTAAATAATAGAATTATTTAAATTAGTTGGACATGTGAAAAGTATTAAATGAAAGTTGTAATATGGGACATGATTCAATGAAAGAGGGACAAGTGTTGGAATGAGGTTGAAAGTGATGACTAATATAAATATTTTATTTAAATTAGTTGGAAAATGGGAGAGGGCTATTAAATTAGTTGGAAGAAAGGTGGGATTAATTAAATAAATAAAATTTATTTAATTAATTGGCAAGTGGGATTAGGATGGAAAATTAATTAAATAAATAAGATTTATTTAATTAATTGGCTAATGAAAGGGGTCTAGGACAAAATGCCATAAGATGTCTTACTTAATGTATCGATGACAAGGTGATGTTGTAAGACATGGACAATTTTAGGTGTCTGCAGTATGTATCCTTGGCTAGCTCTAGCTATTTCTCATATTCATACTATTTTTGCTAATCAAGAAGAAAAAATGACAAAGAGGATTATTGTAGCATTAAAGGTTGGGAGCCACTCCTTAATGGCCATAACCCCTTAGATGGTTGGGGTAATGCCTCTGATAGAGGCATGCCTCCTTCTCTCACTCGAATTGTACTAGCTACTTAGTAGTTTAACCACTTCTATATGTTTTGCTTAAAGTTTTTCACATAAACTTTTAGAAGCATAATGCCATTCTATCTATACTTTTTTGTGAACTAATATAAGTTATATATTTTTTATAAATTAATATATAAATACACTATTCATGAAAATAAATAACTATATAAAAATTTATTAAAAAACATTTAGACTTATCCCACAATCAAGTCCACTTTAACTATTCTATTTTTATTTTATTTTTGTTTGAGGTTTCTAATCATCTTTAGATCAATTTTTTGCAACCCATTAGTATTGAAAGCACGAGTCTACATTAATACCTCTTCAATTCATAATCAAGAACTAAGGAGTATTCCTTGCCAAACTCCATACCTCTTCAAATGATAGTCAAGAACTAAAGGGTATTCATTATGCCAAAATCCCAAGCACAGGATCCTAGAATAAAATTTACAAAACAATAATTTGCAGAAAAAAGAATACAAAAGCAAAAACATTGAATAGCCTCAAATCCAGTGCCAATTTTATATTTTTATTTTTGAAAAACGTCTTCCGGTTCAGCCATTATAGATCAATGATGTTTGTTTCGTGATTCTGAAAGATGTGACTTTAGTCTTTCATGGAAAAGACAACTTTGATCTAAAATTGTTATTTGGGTCTACTTTTTACAGAGTCTAAAAGGAGACCTGATTAGCGAAGCGTGTTTTCCAATGTATGAAAATTCTAAATTCCTCTCGAATGAATATATTTGATCAGACGAGAACAGTTAAATACTCAGAAACGCTGAACGAGACATTTTAAAATAAAATGTCTAATTGGCACGGATTTAATTTTATGGCAGAGATATTACATATTAAATACTGCAATACGACTGCGGGGTACTTCCCAGCTCTGCTTAAAGATTAAATGCTTTGAAGTTTTTAAATCGTAGAAAAGAGAATTGTTTTGTAGTAGAAGAGATTCAAACAGTCAATATAAATACTTTTATTTTTATTAAAAAAATTATCTTAATCTTTTGATGGGTAAGAATAACCTTATCAATCAAGGGCGGGGGCTTGGTTTGATTGGATAAAGCATCTTGTGATACCTGAGGTCATATTAAAAAGTTTACAACTGCAAATTACACTTGCACAAATTAGAATGACATAAATTGTAAATAATTGCATTATTTTGATAGTTTAGGAATTAGTACATCTAAAATGGCAACTGCCAACTGAAAATAGGCATGCAGCTTCATGCAAAATTGCACAACTAAACAATCATTACCCTAACAACCTAACAACTAGCAAACTTATCTGGAGGAATATCCTAGAATAGAAATTCTATACTAACAATAGGAAGTAAAAAAAAAAAGTAATGAATAACCCTTTATCAATCTATCTATCATCCCATTAAAGTTATGAAGCATCTGTTGGTTGATGATTGCAAGTTAATATTGGTTACAGTAGAACATGACTAAACATTCTTACAAAGATAAAATGGCATTTCTAGCAGTACCTAATCATTCTGGTTATGATTTCTTCAATCAAAAGCATTAATTTCTTCCAAAGATAAAATGGCATTTCTAGCAATCATTCTGGTTATGATTTCTTCAATCAACAACATTAATTTCTTACAGCACATTTCCATGGTCAAATGAAACATACACAAGATACATTTCATCACGTTGAAATCCACGAAGCATGAACAAAAATAAATTGATTATAACGAGGGTGGCAGTATATATTGAAAAGAGGGTAACCACAATTCACTGTGAGAGCTTCAGTTGCAATCCCAATGAGTTTATTATACATAATTGTGGCAGAAAACTGTAATTCTTACTATGCATGTCAGGAAGACATTATTACAACCTGTTTGAATACTGACAGAAACCAGATTACTTTCACTAAAGGCCAGTCAACAATATTAAAAAGTTGTGATGGTTTGTTTGACAGAAAGAATTGTGGGAACAGAGTTATAGAAAATAGAAATGGTGTGCCAGATTTTGTAGTGGAAATTGAATTGGGATTTGGGCTTATAACGCACAAACTCTGCCAAAATGGCAAATTGCAGAAATCACGTGCTTAGTTTTACAGATCCAGACATTCATTTTAGCAGGATTTGGTTCCCCATCCACAAGAATTTTTTCTTATTTTTTTTAAAGGTATTTACAATACACGGTTTTGTTTTATATTGTTTTTTATTATTATTTTCCATTTGATTTACCTCAAAGAGAGCCGTGAGTTGTCATCATTTTCTTATAATTTTCTTGGCTTTAGTTGCTTGTACTACTTGTACGGTTCAACTAATATAAATTTCAAAAAGTATGAAAAACCAATACCTAGTGGCTTAAACAGCTGGTATGTTGTCAATGTATCGGCAACATAAATTCGTTGAAATTGTGTCGACTATCCAGTTTTTTGTCGAAATTCTGTCGACTGATGCTGTCTAAAGGATGAAAGACTGTCTATTGAATACGTCGGTATAAACAATCAAGAGCGCCTCAAGTTGAAAACTCATGAAAACAGTCGGCACACAACATGCCGGCTATTTACGTGAGGCACAGCTTAATAGGAGGGAAGAACTTAATGGGATGGTCTCTCTTCCCTCAAATTTCATTTGGGGCTCTATCACAATTGAGGATGTAATGTATTTAATGGTAAATACATTTCCTCCATTCCTAATGTAATAAATAGTGTATAAGTGGTGTGTTATAGGATTAAAGTTGGTAAATAGTTTAACATATTTTATCTATATACATTTTTAGGGAGTAGTTTTGATTTTCAATTTATCCACTTTTTTATTCAATTATAATTTATCAATGTAAAAAAATCTTAGAACTTATAAATTTAAATTTAAATTTAGGCATAAGCTAATGCCCTCCTAGTTATTATGTGAAAACTCAAGTGTGAAATGTGTCTACGTGTTTGCTAGGGTGTTGTATAAAAGGAGAACCCTAATCTCATTTCATCCATCAGAGAGCTCTTATTCAACTTGCACTACTCATAACATTAGCAACTTAGATAGACATTTGTATTTAGCAACAAACTTGGACATCATGCATGGTTGCTTGTTGTGTTTGATCATTGTTATAAAACTATTAAATTTCAAAATTTAGGAGTTTGGCCAAGGTAGAAGATAGTTCCCTAACAACCTCTTAAAGGTGTTTGTCAAAATCACCTATATTGTAGATCTAGTTCCAAATATAATGATGTCACTGTCACTTTCTATTAACATAGAACGTGAAAAAGATCAAAGAGCTAATCCATTTTGCATAGCAAATTGGTTGGATACTCATCATTAAACTTGTGCATATCCATGTTTGGCATGAGCTACGTAGAGCTAGCCATAGTAGTATTTGTGTGATAGTCCTAATTTAGATTTAAGTCAAACCCAAAAGCATCATGCTCCTTAGCAGACCCATTTTCTTCTCAAGTCTTGTGGTGTGAATCTGACCATTGGAAATCTCTAGAACCTTAGAAAAAAATTCTTTCAAACATTGCCTCAAGATCTTCTTTCTTAGCAACCCCTTTCAACTGTTCTACCATGTCTAACAAGATTTCCTCCTTCATGTTGATGGTTTCTTCCTTTATGTTATCTTTAATGTGTTTTGGGTCCATCTCCTTTGCTATTGGATCATATTTATTTGGATTATTTCTAGGAGTATCAGATTCCTTCCCTTGCCTCTTGTTAAAGCTCCTACCATGGTGTGTGTTGGTATTCCCAACTCATTGCCTGATTATCCCTATAAGGTAGATATCCTCAATGCACAGGACTCTCAGATCAATGGCCAACAAACAGGAGACAATTACTTCTTCTCCTCTACACTTCAAGCTTTGCTAGACTAGGGGTATCTCTTATCACAATATCTGAAAAATCTTGCCTACATATAATGAAATATTGATTTAAGCATAATGTTCTCACTTTTGTATTGAGGTCTAAAAGATCCTATTTCATATTAGCTAAATGGTGCAGGAGCACCCCTACAAGACAGGATATAGGTTCATTGTCCGCATGACAGGACATTAGTCTATTTTTAGCATGTTTGACTTCATGATGTAATAAGGTCCATTGGACCAATGCATATGTATTAGATCAGCCTAGGAGAGTGTGCAGGCAGTTAGAGCTCGTGATCAGGTTGTCTGAGCTGTCTTCTCCCAGCCGCTTGGAAGCTCCCAGCCGCTGGGAACCGAGTTGGTAGTACTCGTAGGATATTGCTATAAATAACTCAGATCAGTTAGGGTTTGATATCATATCAGAGTAGTAGTTATGTTATGTTGTACTGGTGATTGAGTGAAATCCAGAGATCAGTCCAGACATTGTGAAACATTGTTGTAGAAACAAGACATTTGTGTTTCATCTAAATAAGATCTCATCAATTGCATTATCTGGTTTATCAGCTGTTTATGTTTTGATTTCTGTTCTGATTACAGGTTAATGGATTCTTTCAACCCTTCCACCGGTTGATTCTGTGAATCAGTGGAATGGTCATGCATGTTAGTTTAGGTTGTATTTTAGTTTTCTGTTTATGCATTTCATTGTGTGGGAGATCGATTGGTAGCATGCTGTGAATCAACCTAGCATCCTCATGTGCTAGGATTTAGGAAGATAAACTGTTAAGTTTTGATCTAAAGGTGATCTGGCCCAATCATCATATTTTCTGTGTGAAATTGTGCGGTTCTGTGAGTTTGCATGCAGCTGACGGATATATAGGGATCTGCATGTGCTTTTCCAGATGGAGTGAATCACATCGACATCTACGAGTATATCGCTATCCGGATCGGGTTATGAAGCTGACGAAGACTGTATGTTTCAAGTGCATCAGGATGATATAAGTCGGATATATACTAAGTGTGCATATCATCGTCAAGATCACCTTTCGGGTGTATCCATCGTCCGCATATCGCTATCGCATGCAGAAGTGAAAGTTCACTTTTTGGCTAAGGACCGGAGAGGTCATCATCAGGATATTGAAAAGATCACGAGATATTCATTATCATGTTGCTGAGGATATAAGTGTCTTATATCCTGTTGACATCATCATCAGGGGCATTGACATCATCATCGGGTGCAAGTGACGTCATCGTCATCAGGATATTGCGAGTATCACCCTATGCAAGTTTATCCTGCTGTCGCTAAGTGTTTTGGCATCGGCGTAAGTCATCGGCATAAAGTTTGGTTAACATCATCAGGATGTTTCAATATGACCTGATAAGTCATATCCTAATGCTGTTTGTTTAAAGAAGTTTGATATCAGGGTGACGTAAGCATCGAAGGAAAGGTGCTTGAAGTTGTCGGAAGGTGATGTTGAACATCATGATGATGAAGATAGAGTTTGGCGGTAAGATGAACAGTGAACATCAGGAGGATGTTTGCGCTTGCCGAATGTGATGATGCTGCTGATAGTCGAGTATCATGATGCTGCTGATAGGCGAAAGGCGAAAGGCGATAAGGAAGTGAACAGTAGTTAGCGGGAGGATATTTCACGCCTCTTCGAAATATGATGATGCTGTCTGTGTTAGCAAGAAATATGATGATGATGATAAGCCGATAGGTATCACATACTGCATGTCCAGGATTTTAACATGCTGGTTGTGTTAATGACTCCTCCTTCCCATTTGTAAGCTTCTGTTGCGTTTTCCTCTGCATCATAGTGGTATCAGAGCAAAGGAAGGATCTTCTGGAAAAGATCAGGATATAGCAGGATGTCAGGTGAAGAAGGAACATCTGAGATTCTGACAAGGATGACCAACGTTGAGTTGGCAGTTCTGGTAAGGAAACAGATTGCAGAGAGCAAGGCCGTGAAGGCTCAGAATCAGGAATTGAAGGATGAGTTAGAGAAGTTGAGGAGCAGAGTAGGTTCTGGTAGAGAAGAAGATAGGGAAGAAGAAAAGATCCCTAGTTGGAACGAGGAGGTCGTTCCTGTAGACCAGAGACCACTGTTGAACGCCCTCAAGGCCATGGAGAGGAGAACTATGGATGTGAAACTGGATTTGCCAGTGTTTACAGGAAAGATGGAACTTGATTCAGTGATGGAGTGGATAGACTCCTTGAATAATTTCTTTGAAACAGAGGAGATACCAGAACAACAGAGGGTGAAAATAGCCCAGTCAAAAATGAAAGAAGCTGCCTTGACATGGTGGAATTTCGTCCAAGATGATAGAGTACAGGAAGGAAAGCGTAGAGTCACTACATGGAAGAAAATGATGGCATTAGTAAAGGAAGCTTATGTCCCATTGGATTACAGTATCCAATTACACAAGAGGAAGCAAAACCTGAAGCAGAAGGAGCTAGATGTCAGCTCATATACAGAAGAATTCATGAAACTTTGTATGAAAACAAAGGTAAAGGAAAGTGAAGAAGAGAAGGTAGCCAGATACCTTAATGGATTGAGGTTCAACATTCAGGAAGATTTAAGTCTGCATAATCCAGATACAGTTCAGAAATGCTTTCAGCTGGCATTGAAAGTGGAAGAGAAGTTAAAGAGAAAACAAGAAAAACACAATAGAGGAAGAGGAAGACAACAAAGGGGTGGAAGAGGTCCTTTTAGAGGTAGAGGACATGGACATGGATATCAAGGAGAATCCAGTCATGACAATAGTAAGGGAAACAATAGTCAGAACCAGGGGGAAAATTATAATCAGCAAGGAAACTTCAGAGGTAGAAGACCTTTCAGAGGAAGATCCCAGGGCAGAGGATCCATCAGATGTTATAACTGTAACAAAGAAGGCCATATAGCCAGCAGATGTCCAGAAAAGGCCACAAGCTCAACAGGAGAAAGGAGAACAAATCTGATCCAAGAACCTGATAATCAAAGTATGACAGGCTCTAATGCTTTTCAGAGTGTGAATGCTCCTGATAATCATGGATACCCAGAAAGTGGAGAGTCTCTAATGATGAGAAGAACAGTGACTACCATGAAGGTACCTGACAAAGAATCCCCTCAAAGAAAGTCTCTTTTCAGGACTATTTGCAAAGCAGGAGGTAAGGCATGTAAAGTTTTGATTGATTCTGGTTCTACTGAAAATTTTGTGTCTGAAGAAATGGTGACAAAGCTTAAGCTTAGGAGATTGCCTCACCCATCCCCATATAAAGTCTCATGGCTTACCCAAGGTCAGCAGACAACTGTAGAAGAGCAGGCTTGGGTAGAATTTCAGATTGGAGCATATCAGGATAAGTTGTTGTTTGATATTACCACGATGGATGCTTGCAATCTTTTATTTGGTAGACCATGGCAGTATGATTTGAAGGCACAACATGATGGTGTTAGAAACACCTATACAATCACTAAAGATGGTAAGGTTATAAAGTTACTACCATTGACGGAGAAGGAGGAGAAATCTAAAGGAAAAGAGGTGAAGGTAATGCTGATGGAAGGTAAACAGTTCATGAAAGAAGTAGCAGCAGAAGGTGCAGTTGCATATGCCCTAATCCCATGTATGAGGGTGAATAAAGAACAGCAGCAAGAAGTCAAGGAAGAGAAGAAGCAAAGGTTCGTAGACCCAGCTATCCAAGAGCTATTGGATAAGTACAAAGGTACCATCTCAGCAGGAATGCCAAGATCCCTACCACCTGTCACGGATATTAGTCACTGCATAGACTTAATTCTAGGGTCAACACTTCCAAACAAAGCAGCCTATAAACTAACTCCAGAACAGAATGCAGAAGTAGCCAGACAAATTGAAGAATTATTGGATTCAGGTCTGATTGGGAAAAGTTTAAGTCCATGTGTAGTACCATCTGTACTAGCACCAAAGAAGGAAGGTACTTGGAGGCTTTGCACAGATTCTAGAGCTATTAACAAGATCACAATCAGGTATAGGTTTCCAATCCCTAGGATAGAGGATTTACTTGACTGTTTGGGAGGTGCTAAGTATTTTACAAAAATAGATCTAAAGAGTGGATATCATCAGATCAGGATTAGGCCAGGAGATGAATGGAAAACAACATTCAAAACTAATGAAGGGTTATATGAGTGGAAGGTTATGCCTTTTGGTTTATCTAATGCACCTAGTACTTTTATGAGGTTGATGAATGAGGTTTTGAAAGAGTTCATTGGTAAGTTTATCATAGTATATCTAGATGACATTCTGATTTTCAGCAACACAAAAGAAGAACATCTCAGACACATAGATTTGGTTCTTAAGAGGTTACATGAAGAGCAGCTGATGATAAATTTAGACAAGTGTTTGTTCATGCAAGAGGAGATCACATATTTGGGTTTTGTCATTTCACAAGGAAAGTTACAAATGGATAAGGAGAAGGTAAGTGCCATATTGTCTTGGCCATCCCCAAAGACTATGAATGATGTCAGAAGTTTCCATGGGTTAGCAACCTTCTACAGGAAGTTTATAAGAGGGTTTAGTCATATTTGTGCACCCATGCTTGATACCATCAAAGGAGGACAGAAGTGCAGATTTGTTTGGACTCAAAGAGCAGATGATTCTTTTGAAACATTGAAGAAGAAGGTGGCACAGCAGCCAGTCCTTGCACTTCCAGACTTTAACAAAATCTTTCAGGTGGAATGTGATGCCAGTCACATGGCCATTGGAGCAGTACTCAGCCAAGAAGGTAGACCTATTGCATTTTTCAGTGAGAAGCTCAATGATGCTAAAAAGAGGTATTCCTCATATGACTTGGAAATGTATGCTTTAGTCCAGTCACTCAAGAAATGGAGGCATTACTTGATGCCAAAGGCATTCATAGTATTCACAGATAACCAGGCTCTGAGTTTCATAAACAACCAGGAAAAGCTGAACCATAGACACATGAAATGGGTAGAAACCTTACAAGCATTTACTTTTACATTGAAGCATAAGAAAGGAGTCAAGAATAAAGTTGCAGATGCTTTGAGTAGGAGAGTTCTAACAGTCAACCAGATTCAGTTAGAAAGTGTTGGCATTGATTCACTAAAGACCATGTATGAGACTGATGAAGATTTTGGGGAGATATATCATGTATGTACTTCTTTTGGAGAGAAATATCATGTTGAATTCTCTGAATTTTTGATTCCGGATGGATTGTTGTTCAAAGGTGGACAGTTATGTATTCCAAGGTGTTCTATGAGGTTAAACATCATTAAGGAGAAACATTGTGGAGCTATGGCAGGTCATTTTGGTCTAGATAAGACTCTTGATCTTGTCCGAAGACATTACTTTTGGCCTAAGTTACAATCAGATGTCAAAAAGTTTGTAGAGACATGTGTGATATGTCAGAAAGCTAAAGGCAGGTCAACTAATGCAGGTTTATATCAGCCCTTACCCATTCCTTCCAGACCATGGGAAAGCATAAGTATGGATTTTGTCTTGGGTTTACCAAGGACAAGGAAAGGGTTTGACAGTGTTTTTGTTGTAGTGGATAGATTCAGCAAAATGGCACATTTCTTGCCATGCAAAACCACTGCTGATGCTTCATACATTGCAGATTTGTTTTTCAGGGAGATTGTCAGGATCCATGGATTGCCATTGAGCATAGTGTCAGATAGGGATGTGAAGTTTATTGGTCACTTCTGGAGAACTCTTTGGAAGAAACTTGGAACAAATTTGTCTTTTTCCTCTGCATATCATCCTCAAACGGATGGACAGACTGAAGTCGTGAACCGTTCCTTAGGAAATTTGCTTAGATGTTTGACAAAACAACATGGAGAAAAGTGGGATAATATTCTATCTCAAGCTGAATTTTCCTATAATGATACTGTCAATAGGAGCACAGGGAAATCACCTTTCTAGATAGTTTATGGTGTGCATCCAAGAGGAATTTTGGAATTGAGAGATCTACCTATAGTAGACCCTATTAGTGCAGCAGGAGAAGCTTTTGCAGAAGCCATCAAATAGGTTCATGATCAAGTCAAGACCCAACTACAACAAACCACCTTGAAGTATAAGGAATATGCTGATAAAAAGAAGAAGAATGTACAGTTTGATGTTGGAGATTTGGTATGGGTTCATTTGAAGAAGGACAGACTTCCTAAGGGAAAATATACTAAACTTATGCAGAGAAAAGTTGGACCATGTTAGATCTTGCACAAGCATGGACAGAATGCTTATGAGATACAACTCCCCCCTGATCTGGGTTTGTCCCCTATATTCAATGTATGTGATTTAACTCCATACAAGTCTTATCTAGATGCAGATCAGGATCTCCTACAGGATACAGTCAATGATGACATTCCCAAGCATGATCCTCCACAGTTGCAGAAGGTTTTGGACACCAGAGTGGTCAAACAGACCCGGAACAAACAGTACTTGGAGTATCTAGTCTCTTGGAAGGGAAAACCTAATTCTGAAGCAGTCTGGATGACTGAAGAGCAGATCCAGAAACATGGTGCAGATCTTCATACTCTCATCTCAAGTGGACTTGAGATTTCTTCTTCTGGGGAGTATGGTGCAGGAGCACCCCTACAAGACAGGATATAGGTTCATTGTCCGCATGACAGGACATTAGTCTATTTTTAGCATGTTTGACTTCATGATGTAATAAGGTCCATTGGACCAATGCATATGTATTAGATCAGCCTAGGAGAGTGTGCAGGCAGTTAGAGCTCGTGATCAGGTTGTCTGAGCTGTCTTCTCCCAGCCGCTTGGAAGCTCCCAGCCGCTGGGAACCGAGTTGGTTGTACTCGTAGGATATTGCTATAAATAACTCAGATCAGTTAGGGTTTGATATCATATCAGAGTAGTAGTTATGTTATGTTGTACTGGTGATTGAGTGAAATCCAGAGATCAGTCCAGACATTGTGAAACATTGTTGTAGAAACAAGACATTTGTGTTTCATCTAAATAAGATCTCATCAATTGCATTATCTGGTTTATCAGCTGTTTATGTTTTGATTTCTGTTCTGATTATAGGTTAATGGATTCTTTCAACCCTTCCACCGGTTGATTCTGTGAATCCATGGAATGGTCATGCATGTTAGTTTAGGTTGTATTTTAGTTTTCTGTTTATGCATTTCATTGTGTGGGAGATCGATTGGTAGCATGCTGTGAATCAACCTAGCATCCTCATGTGCTAGGATTTAGGAAGATAAACTGTTAAGTTTTGATCTGAAGGTGATCCAGCCCGATCATCATATTTTCTGTGTGAAATTGTGCGGTTTTGTGAGTTTGCATGCAGCTGACGGATATACAGGGATCTGCATGTGCTTTTCCAGACGGAGTGAATCGCATCGACATCTACGAGTATATCGCTATCCGGATCGGGTTATGAAGCTGACGAAGACTGTATGTTTCAAGTGCATCAGGATGATATAAGTCAGATATATACTCAGTGTGCATATCATCGTCAAGATCACCTTTCAGGTGTATCCATCGTTCG
Organism: Cunninghamia lanceolata; assembly: GCA_027924645.1. Taxonomy (NCBI): domain Eukaryota; kingdom Viridiplantae; phylum Streptophyta; class Pinopsida; order Cupressales; family Cupressaceae; genus Cunninghamia; species Cunninghamia lanceolata. Next base: position 1,958,764 of record BSBN01000550.1, read on the forward strand.
CATATCGCTATCGCATGCAGAAGTGAAAGTTCACTTTTTGGCTAAGGACCAGAGAGGTCATCATGAGGATATTGAAAAGATCACGGGATATTCATTATCATGTTGCAGAGGATATAAGTGTCTTATATCCTGTTGACATCATCATCAGGTGCATTGACATCATCATCGGGTGCAAGTGATGTCATCATCATCAGGATATTGCGAGTATCACCCTATGCAAGTTTATCCTGCTGTCGCTAAGTGTTTTGGCATCGACGTAAGTCATCGGCATAAAGTTTGGTTAACATCATCAGGATGTTTCAATATGACCTGATAAGTCATATCCTGATGCTGTTTGTTTAAAGAAGGTCGATATCAGGGTGACGTAAGCATCGAAGGAAAGGTGCTTGAAGTTGTCGGAAGGTGATGTTGAACATCATGATGATGAAGATAGAGTTTGGCGGTAAGATGAACAGTGAACATCAGGAGGATGTTTGCGCTTGCCAAATGTGATGATGCTGCTGATAGTCGAGTATCATGATGCTGCTGACAGGCAAAAGGCGAAAGGCGATAAGGAAGTGAACAGTAGTTAGCGGGAGGATATTTCATGCCTCTTCGAAATATGATGATGCTGTCTGTGTTAGCAAGAAATATGATGATGATGATAAGCCGATAGGTATCACATACTGCATGTCCAGGATTTTAACATGCTGGTTGTGTTAATGACTCCTCCTTCCCATTTGTAAGCTTCTGTTGCATTTTCCTCTGCATCACTAAATCCTCAACATATATCTCCTTTAGTACTCTGAGAACATGGAACAACTTGAACACATTATACAAACAAACAGAAAAAAAGGTTTTGTCTTTCTGATTTTAGAATTTTTAGATGCTTGGACTTGAAAGATGACCTCAGATCGGTGCCTATTCAAGGTAACAGAGTTAAACCCTACATGTAATAGCTTTTCCCATGACAACAAAACTTCATACTTAGATGGTAAATAAAATCACTATTGCCTTATAGTAATGAGCCCAAGAAAGAGTATTATCTATGATTCTTCTTCACTAATCCCTTAATACAACACACCTCCCCTTATATCTGATCTAAAGTAGTTTAATCCATTCCTTGAACAGATGCAATAGATCAGACATACAATATAGGAAATGTATATTGATGAGTTCAGAAACCCTTAGCAACTTCACTCAAAAGGAAAACATTCATATCTAAGGAGACAATCATGAATAACACACACATCAAGTATTTCTCATATAATTCAATCTGAGTAGAAAATTGCCATGCAAAAAACAAGTAATCTCACATGCAAAAATATGACCTACAACTCATAAGTACTCCTTTCTTATTGGAATCTGTCAAAATCACAAGGCTTTACAATTGATTTTCAGAATATTATCTTCTATTGATCTACTATTATAGTCTAGATTCTAGATTAATTCTAGATTACATAACATAGTACAAATTTCCCCTTATACAGGAAAAGTACAAAAAGTATGTCAGCTTAGCCTCCTATAACTATTTTTAGAAAAAAATGACTGTAAGAATCACTTTCCATAAAACTCAAGATTTAACTTAAGTATGAAACTTAATCAAGTCATAGTTAAGAATGGATTACAATAATCAAAGTTTGAATATAAAGAAACATATTATTTTCTTTCTTTTAAACATGTTTATCAAATCAAGATATAACATATCTTACAATCAAGTAAATCATTACAATCCTTAGTGAAGTCCATCACTAATCATATACATTATATGCTCTTGGCATCATAATTAAATCTTTACATTATAATAGACCAATTGGTCAAAATGCAAACACTATATCTAGAACCAATGACATTTTCCTTCATATGCCTCGGCTTGTCTCATGCTTGGGAAGGAGAGCATCATCCTAGTGCTTTTCCTCCAACCATGAACTTGCGGTCCCTACTCATCTTCCTAACTGGAAGAGGCCCTATCCTTCACAAAAAGGCTAGACATTAGAACCAATTGGTTAGTCATCTGAGTAACTAGTGTTGTGTCCTTCCTAATGTCTCATGGTCACACACTATAGATCCACTCTAACTAGTATGACACTACTGGAGACACTAGGCCATCTGGATCACTATGGACTAGCAATGCATGCAGAGACGGATGCATTTCTTTGGCCAAAGTTTTCATACAAGACGTTATGCAATGAATGTTGTCATGTGTCCACCACCCTAACTCGACTTATAAGTTGTCATGTCCTACAGTCGGTTCTTATCGACCTTGTCCTTTAGGTCTAGTATGAGAATGGGACCAATTCAAATCACAATCCAAACTTGGACATTTGACTCCCAACCAAGGTTGTTTATAACAAAATAGGTTACATTAGAAATATGGAATTGATGACTCCACGTCACCTTGTACCGTTCAATGCATTTCAATTTCAGTTTCATGACCGTCTTGGTCTCTTGAGTTTATATCAATAACATTCATCACATAAGATAAATTTGATTCCATAATACTTAAGACATTCCTTTCCATAGTAAAAGTATGCTAGATCCTTATGGATCAATGGCTCTTTTTTTAACAATTGAGCTCTTGGGTTATTTTCCAACCCTATAGTTGTATTAAGTAAGAGAATTTCACTTAACGTTATGTGTTAAGTCATAATTCAGTCCCAAATAAACTTATTTTATATCCTAATATAAACTTATTTACAACTGTCTCACGTAGAGACTAGTACAAAATTCCTTCATATTCGAAGGTTCATTCAAATTACACGAAGGTAATAGTAGTTTTACATGCAATTCATTGTCGGTTACCCAAGTGAGCCTGACTGGTTTTTATTTGGGTGATAAGTGTTCACTGATAAAATATATCTATATTTATATTGCCTTCCCGGCAATCCTTACAGTCGAAGGACTGTGTTTTACAATATCAAAAGTTCCCACAGAGATTATAACAGTCATGGGACTGCATGCCATACAATGATGCCTAAATGGCTATCATTTTAGTCATAAGAATGTATGCGATGAGATGATGCCAATGCGGTCATCGACAAGTCACATGACCATTTACAAAGCATTGAGGCCTATGCGCCCATTATAACAGTCATAAGATTGTATGCATATGCACAAGACCCTAGCGGTCACTAATATAGTTGCAAGACTGAATACAAGAAAATGAGGCCTTAACGGCCATCAATACAATCACATGACTATATACATTATCAGAAACACAAAGTGTAATATGTATAACTCTCTTTGAGCACTCAAGGGCTCAACCATGGTCACTATATGACATGGTTTAAATATCAAAAAGATAAATGCTCGGCCACTGTGGCCTTGAGCTCTAGTTTTCATATGGTAAAATGAATTACAGTGCTACTGAGTCGAAAGAGTCAAGGCTCACTAAGAAAGAATTAATCTTTTCAATGCTCAACTAAGCATATATCAAGAATATATATAGTCTCAGCTCGGCTCCATGCCTTGAGCATAATTTCATAGTTTTCAGGTTTAACAAACTCATCCTAAGCGGCTTAGAGTATGAATGCAACTAAAAAATTGAATTAAGTGGATTTGGCCAGAAGACACCCCAACCACTGTATATGACATAATCAAAAAGAAAACTCATGAATGGCTCGACCAACTAGCCTTTTCCATGATTCAGAGAAAAATACTTATCATGCACGGCATCGTGTACCTCAATATTCCATTGAATAATCAAAGACTTCATGAATCTAAGATGTACATGAGATGAGCAAGGGTTGAATGCAGACCAACTCTATGATTCCTTCCACTGCTTCTTGAATTTGAATTAACATTATTCTTCATCAAACAGTTATGTCATTCGAAGCTTCCCAGAAAGCCAACCTTAACCTCCGTTCTTCTTTTTCCTGCAATCTCCCTTCACTGCTTTTTCCTTCAAGATCAAAAACTAGATTAAAAAATAAAGAATAATAATGAGATAACTAATTTCTCGCCATGTCGATAATGGCTAGCAACTAAGTACTTACACACGGTAGTGCTCCTAAAAAGGTGGCCCAATCCCAGCATAATATGGGTTGGTTGAGCCCAAAGCTCCCATCCATATCATGATTGACTTCCACAAAGGGATATTCCACCGACTTCTTATCAAAATATAAATAATAGCATAATTATTATTATTATGGGAAATAATGAATTAAAAGGTTTTATCCTTAATAAGGATTATCACAAGGTTTAGAATACATAAAATAATTCACAATATTTACATTGATTATCGAGGTTGAGTGATACTCCCCCGAAATCGAGTATTCCCATTTAGTCGAAGGACTAGGAACTACAAATGACCCTAAGAACAATAAATATGAGAGACCTCTTTATCTCAAAATATTATTATCTCTCAGCTAGGGATGTTGTTTCCAAAACGTTAATTAGCCATCACACTGCTGAGATAACTTCTTCGACCAAAGACTAAACCAAGAACATAGAAATCTAAAGACAAGAGAGATGACACGTGTCAACTTACGAATGGTTAAGAAGGACATGGGTGGTGTAGTCATGGTAGGAGGGTTCATAAAGTGAACTATCCAGGTCGTGAGCAAGAGTAAACACAACAAAAACAACTCAAAGATATGAAACAAAATACAGATTCAGTCATTCAGTATATAATAGAATTCAAATACAATCTGGCTGGCATCATGCAGGTCTGCAACTGGGGCTCAAAGGCCTGATTATAGAATATCAGGATATGCACAAGATATAGCATTGAAGTCCCCTCGCAAAGGAGCCAAACTATCTATCTTCTAAATCATGATAATTATGCTAACTGCTTTCCTAGGGATCTATTACATCTTTATATATCATCTCCGATATAAAAGATTCCTCTACATCAGTTGAGGAAGGTCACAAACTCTGATGAAGAGTTGTAACGTGTGTACACAGATAGGTTGGACCTAATCATGTAGAACACCTCTGCAAATGAATGGAATGATGTGTGGATCTCAAGGAAAGTCAGCCACAAACCAAAGATCATTAAATGATGTGTCATTAAGCTCCACAAGTTGAGGAATGCTCCGCAAGTCTTCTCCTTTAGTTGATTATCAGAGTTTGTCAAGATGCTCTATTTTGAGAAAACAACTGATCTTTTGATAGCGATAACTTTTTGGGATTGATCCAAATGCTCTAAATTCTAGATATGATGTAGATGAATGAATCTAGATGCTAAGTCCAGCTCCACAAGATGTGAAATGCAACTGCAGTAGAATGCAGACCAAAATACAAAAACTTCTTCTGACTGAACTGCCTAAACTAAACTAGAAAATGAAAGGAAACAAACTGAACTACAAACAAACTAAAATGCAAGTATTTTTGGTTAATGCAAGATTGCTCTTGAACCAAGGATGCTCCTGCATCAGACATCTGAGGTTATTGAAAAAGTGAGTCCCTCACTTTGTTGGGGCTAGGGGAGAACCAAGACGGTCCACCTCAACCTGAGAAATCCATGATGAATCTTCTTTCAGTCTGCCTTTCCACTTCACAAGATATTCTTTGTATTGTCTTCCTCTAGTGCTGTGTCTAACTCTGTTATTCAAAAGGTCTTCAATCTATTCCAGTGCTTGTTGTGGTAACTACTTCTTCAAGTCTTCTTCCATGTTGTCACTGAACTCTGCTTCATGATACTAATATAGGTCTGCGATGTTTAAAATAGGTGATATACCCAATGTCTCTAGTAACTCTACTTCATATGCATTTCCTAAATCAAATTTTCTGAGTATCTTACAAGGTCCAAACTTCTTCATCTTCAACTTTTTATATGTCCCAGCTGGAAATCTTTCTTTTTTCAAGTATAACATCACTTCATCTCCAACTTCAAATTCTTTATGTCTTCTCTTCTCATTTTTCTTTTCCGTATACTTACTATTCATATCCTCCAAATTCTTCTTCACCTGATTATGCACTATCTTCATGTGATCTACAAATTCTTCTACTTCTGTACTTCTCTTTTCTTCCAAACTAATATCTCTCAATTCTGCAACTCCTCTAGGTTTTACTCCAGTAACAATCTCAAACGGTGTTCTTCTAGTACTCCTATTTACTGAATTATTGTATGCAAACTCTGCTTGTGAAAGAATCAAATCCCAACTTCCTGTCTTCTCTCCAACCAAACATCTCAACAAGTTTCCCAAACTCCTATTCACTACCTCTGTCTGCCCATCAGTCTATGGATGAAATACTGAACTGAACTTCAAATCTATCTTCATCTTTTTCCAAAGTATCTTCCAAAACTATCCAAGAAATCTGGTGTCTCTGTCTTAAATTATACTTGTAGGTAATCCATGCAATCTCACAATTTCTTTGAAAAATAGGTCTGCTACATGCACTGCATCAGTTGTCTTCTTACAAGGTATGAAATGAGTCATTTTTGAAAAATTTTCAACCACTACAAATATTGAATCATGTCCTCTCTATTTCTTAGGTAATCCCATCACAAAATCCATGCTTATGTCTTCCTAAGGCCTCTTCGGTACTGTCAAAGGTCTATACAATCCAGTATTTTGATGACTCCCTTTTGTAACTTGACGAACTCTACAACTCTACACAAATTTCCTAACATCCTTATGTATCTGAGGCCAAAAGTAATTTTCACTCACGAAAGCTACCGTCTTATCAATGCCAAAACGTCCTGCCAATCCTCCACTGTGTTTCTCCTTGATCAAATTATGTCTCATTGAACTCTTAGGTATGCACAACTAACTTCTGCTAAACAACATATCTTCCTGAATAAAATAGTCCAACCACTTACTCCTATCTATCACAATAGTTTCCTTACATTCTTTCCAAGGTTTTGCAAAATTAGTGTCTCCCTCATACATGTTCTTCAATTCATCAAAACCCAACACTTCAACTCTCATTTCTGTCAACAAGTTTCTTCTTCTACTCAACACATTAGCAACTTTGTTTGATTTTCCACTCTTATGCTTCAACATAAAAGTGTAACTCTGCATGAACTCTAGCCATCTCATATGTCTCTGATTCAACTTACCTTGACTGTTCAAATACTGCAAAGCTTGATGATCTGTATATAGTACAAACTCCTTAGGCAACAAGTAATGTCTCCACTTCTTCAAGGCTCGAATTATGACATAGAACTCTTGGTCATAAACTACATAGCTTCTCCTTACATCATTCAACTTTTCACTGAAATATGCTATAGGTCTACCTTCTTGACTTAATACTGCTCCAATCGTTTCCACTTACATCACAATTAACTTGAAATACCTTATTGAAATCTGGTAATGCCAACACAAGTTGCTTTGTCACTTTCTATTTCAACAATTCAAAACTTTTATCTGCTCTTGATCTCCACTTAAAGTCTTTCCTATAACCTCTCATTGTCTCTGTCATAGGGTTACATACTGAACTAAAATTTCTAATGAACTTCCGGTAGAAACTAGCTAATCCATGAAATGATCTAACCTCTCCAATGCTCTCCGGTGTAGGCCATTCAACAATTGCGTTCACTTTCTCAGGGTCCATCTTCAATGCTTCTGCAGAAATCACAAATCCAAACATACCAACTCTTCCTTCATGAAACTACATTTCTTGATGTTTATCAGCAATTTCTCTTCTCTCAACCTCTTCAAAACTTGTCTAATATGCTACAAATGTTCCTCTTTTGTCTTACTAAAAATTAGAATATCATCCAAGTATACAATCACAAACTTACTCAAGAATTTCTTCAAGACTTCATTCATCAATCTCATGAAAGTACTCAGTGCATTTGTCAATCCAAAAGGCATCACTAACCACTCATACAATCTTTCATTTGTCTTAAAAGCAGTCTTCCATTCATCTCCTTCTCTGATTCTGATCTAATGGTATCCACTCTTCAAGTCTATCTTTGTGAAATATCTTGCTCCACTCAAACAATCCATGATATCATCCATCCTAGGTAAATGAAATCTATACTTAACTATGATCTTGTTTATCGCTCTAGATTTAGTACACATTCTCCATTCTCCATCTTTCTTAGGTGCTAACGATGTAGGTACTAGACAAGGACTCAAACTTTCTTTGATCAAACCTTTCCACAACGACTCCTGTATCTGTCTATTTAATTCTTCATTCTCTGCCGCTGTCATTTTGTGTGCTACTTTGTTAGACAAACTAGCTCCATGTGATGACTGATACTCCTTATAGATGACAATCCTTTAGGCACATTATCTGATATGATGTCTTCATACTCTGTCAGCAACTTTGTTATCTCCTTTGGTTGTTCTCCTCCAGTCTCTTTCTTCAATGTTTCAGGTTTCTTAGGAATCAAAGCATAACACATATGCTCATGTCTCAAACCATCAAGAAATTTTCTTCCATCTACCAAACAGATTCTAGGATTTCCACATACTTCACTCTTAGGATCATCTTCTAAAGGAATCAAAGTAATTCTTTTTCCATTTGCTGTTATAGTGCATGTATTCTTTCTCCCATCATGTATAGCTTTTCTATCATACTGCCAAGGTCTACCCAACAAGATATGACAAACATCCATAGGCATAATATCACACAAGACTTCATCATGATAAGATCCAATATGAAATTTTATCAAACATTGTTCACTCACCAGTACTTTATGATCATCTTGAATCCATACTATCTGATAGGGTTTAGGGTGTTTCAATCTTTCCAACTTCAACTTAGACACCATCTCCTCTGAAACTAGGTTATCTGAACTACGCCTATCAATCACAACTTTACAACACTTACCTCCTAATTTGCATCTAGTTCTGAACAAACTCTTCCTCTACGGCGGTTCCTCATCTATTTCTGCTTAGAATAGTGCTCTCCTCATCACAAGTGATTCTCCTTTCTCTAGTTTACCAACTGAACTAGGTGATCCAATAGGTTCTTCTTCCACATAGGTTTCTCTTCTACTGTTCTTTGTCTTCTTTCTTGTACTACCCTGATTACATTTGAATTCTCTATGTACTTCACCTCCACACTTGAAACATGTGCCTTTAAATGTCCTGTTATCAAATTCTCTTCCCTCTCTTCTGTATCCTTTGTTCCAGTATGCACTAGGGTTTCTGCTTCGGTAAAAATTTATGTCATCTCTCTGGTAAACATTATTATCTCTATCATCCTTCTTGAATGGGTTGTCAGGCTTGTTCTTCTCCGCAAATGATCTATTCTCCTCCAAAAAATGTTCTACCTCTCTGAATTTTACCTCCTCTACCTCTCTATCTCTGATCATGTCTTTTACTCAACTTCTCTTCAACCTTCAGGGCAAACTGATATGCTTCCTCCAAAGATGTCACCTTACCAAGCTTAGTTCTTCTTGAATGTTCAATCTTAGTCCATTGATGTATCTAGCCACTTTCTCCTTACTTTCTTCGCTATGTCTTGTCCTTATAATCATCTTATGAAATTCTTCAGTATACTCCTTCATAGATTTCTCCTTTTGTCTTAGGTTTTGTAATCTTTTCAATAGTTCCAACTCATAGTCAACAGGTATAAATTGATTCTTCAGTTTTGTCACCATCCTATCCTAGTTTGTAATATTTTATTTTCCCCTTCTATTTCTTTCCAACTGAAATTCTTTCCACCATATAGCAACATGTCCTTTCAATTTTGTCTTTGCAAACTTTACCTTCTCCTGATCTTCAACTTCTTCATATTTAAATTATTCCTCCATGTCATTTATCTAGTCAATCAATTCTTCAGGGTTCAAATTACCTATATAATTTAGAATATCAACTCTAGGTCTCTTTCCAATCTTTGAAATAGCTTGCAACATCTTTACTTGATTTGATTCTTTTTCTTCGTCACCTCCTAGGGTTTCACCAACTTGTTCAACAGATTGAAATTCCTCTTCATCATCACTTTCAACATTAGGTCTTCATGTCAATCCTCTTCGTCTATCTTCTTCAACAACATCCAATCAAATTTGCATTGTTTTCATCATTTACATAATCTCATCCATTCTACCAGCTATTATTCCAACAACAACTCTCCTCAGCGGTATTCTTCCTAGGATCAAGTGCAAATTGCCTCAAGTTCAGCGATCAGGCTACAAGGTGACAACTGCCTCACAATCAACGATTGGTTGTGACACAAGTAACCTACCTCAATTCGGTGATCTGTCCACAACAAGATCTTATGGAATTCCTTCGCCAACTTCACTCAACTCATTCCCAAAGATTCAAACTTTCACTCTGATACCACTTGGTGCAGTCATGGTAGGAGGGTTCGTAGAGTGAACTGTTCAGGCTGTACAGCAAGAGTAAACACAATGGAAACAACTCAAAGATATGAAACAAAATAAAAATTTAGTCATTCAGTATATAATAGAATTCAAATACAATCTGGCTGGTATCATGCAAGCTTGCAACTGGGGCTCAAAGGCCTGATTACAAAATAGCAGAATATGCACAAGATATAGCGTTAAAGTCCCCTCACAAAGGAGCCAACCTATCTATCTTTTAAATCATGAGAATTATTCTAACTTCTTTCCTAGGGATCTATTACATCTTTATATATCATCTCTGATACAAAAGATTCCTCTGCATCGGCCAAGGAAGGTCACAAACTCTGATGAAGAGTTGTAACGTGTGTACACAGATAGGTCAGACCTAATCATGTAGAACACCTCCACAAATGAATGGAATGATGTATGGATCTTGGGGAAAGTTGGTCATGAACCAAAGATCATTGAATGATGTGTCATTAAGCTCCACAAGTCAAGGAATGCTCTGCAAGTCTTCTCCTTTAGCTAATTATCAAAGTCTGTCAGGATGCTCTGTTATGAGAAAACAACTAATCTTCTGATAGCGATAACTTTTCAGTGATTGATCCAGATGCTCTGAATTCTAGATATGATATAGATGAATGAATCTAGATGTTAAGTCTAGCTCCGCAAGATGTAAAATACAACTGTGGTAGAATGTAGACCAAAATATAGAAACTGCTTCTAACTGAACTACCTGAACTGAACTAGAAAATGAAAGAAAACAAACTAAAATGCAAGTATTTTTGGTTGATGCATGATTACTCTTGAACCAGGGATGCTCCTACATCAATAGGAGTCAATTACTCAGATGGCTAGTCAACTTATATTTTCACAATGTCTAACCCCTTCCTCCAGGATGATACTCTCCTTCCTTCTTCGAAGGATGTTCGTTTCTCCTATCACACTCAGGACCACAAGAATACAATCAGTGCATTATTATCAAATCTCATAATCGAGAATCATTTAAAACTATTTAACATTTATTTCTAACTCATAATCAAAAGTTAAATTAGATATTTCCACAATATCAAATCAATTAACTAAGACTAATCGTCCTGATTACCATGTCAAGTTATTGATTAAGTCTAGTTTGTAGTTTCGGGATGTAACATATCTCCCCCCATAAGAATCATCATCCCCGATGATTATTTGTCTTTAAAACAAATTGTAGCATTAGAAAATGTCCCCTTGGGGGCTTTTTCCTCATAAGGTTTAGCTCTCAGGTCTTTAGTGTGCATTTAGGACACTTACTTCATAATTTGGCATCCCGATGGAATGAGCCCTAAGTAACATGAAAAATGGGACCTAGGAGGACCCCTTGAGCTTGACCCTGCCCACAATAGGGGGGAGGACTTGGGAGCTCATTCCCTAGTCCTACCCTATTTTGGGGCAATCCCAATTTCTAAGTGTCGGCTTGTGACCGTTATTTGGGTCCTATGTCGACACAATAAGTTTGAATTTACAAAATCTTGGCGAGAATGTTTGTAGTTGCATATATAAGCATGTTTAGGTATTCATTTAGAAACTAGATGGCAATTGTGATGTTCATGTGTTCTAAAGGTGATTCAAGGCTTTCATTGTGTTGCAAGAGCAGAATTGTGTGGTTTATGTGTTTCTGTTTGTAGATTTGAGCATCCATTTCCTCATGGAGTGAAGAGCATCTTCCTCCCATGAGATATTCACTACAAGGTGACATTACATTGTGTTTATGATCATTATTCATTTGGTTTTTTCCTCTTCCTCCCTAGGCACGCACTCTCTATCTCACAATGGTGTTCGGAGACTTAAGTGTCCTCCAGGGCTTGACTAAGGCAAGCCTCTAAACACCACAACCCCCTCCCAAAGTTTTCATGGTTGTAGGTTATAGGATGTAGAGCTGGACAAAGTGAAGTTGTAGGAGGGCATCTTGATGCGTCGGAATTGCAGAACAGGAAGAAAAACATCACCCTAGACTTGGGCGTCCGCTCATTAGTCCTCTAATTTCTGTGATGGGAAAATCTCTGGAACAACAAGGAAGAGTTGTAGACTGAGTTTCTAGATCTCGACAAAAAGTAGGGCATTAGACTTGGGCACCTTATCTTTTGTCCCCAACTTTTCTGCCTCAGAACCCAAAAAATAGGTACTCTGTGATTTGATATTTTACTTTCATCTGCAAGAGGTTTTTCTGTTATTCTTCTATTTATAGTTGTATTTACGAAATTAGGGTTTTAATCATCAATTGAGCATAAGAGAAGGAAAATTGATAATTAAACATCCTAATCCAAGTTTCCCTACATCTCACAGTGACCTATGATATGATAGTGCATGGCCACTTGACCCTAGATCCTTGAATGTATAGGGTGAAATGAGGATTCAAACATCTAACAATTAAAAGATTAAGCAATCCAAATTTTACCCTAAACATTTTAGTGAACCTGTGTTTTGGACTTAAATTGCAACTTTCTAAGTGTGTGTCTTCAGATTTGGATTTATTTCATTCATTCATATAGTCTTTTATCTTATTGCATTGAGAAAATTACAAAAAAATTGAAAACCCTAGCTTGCATTTTCATATAGATTACTAAATTGCATCAATTCTTTCTAAATTTCCCTAATTCATGATTTTTATATCAGATCTAATATAAACTACATAAAACCACAAAAATTCAATAATTTACATTGCATTTTCATCATTAATTTGCTAGGCTTTTGTAGAAATTTTGACAATTTTCATATAACCTAGTAATTCCAAAATCTAGGGTTAGTAGGCAAAATCTTCTTTCAGATTTTTCTACTAATTTTATAGGATCATTCAAATTTTCATTTTTTCTATAGTCTTGCATTTTATTGTAAATTTACATTTAGATTCAAAATATTTGCATTTTTGCATAGAAAATTTCAACAAAAACTAGCAATTATCATGCATTTTCATTAGATTTGCATTGGCGTTTTGCATATTAAATCTTGGAATTCATTTTCAGATCTGAGTATATTCCATTTTCATCATAAATAAGACCTCAAATCATTCATATATCATTTTTTGTCAAGATCTCAAACCTAGGGATTGAAAAACATCGATTTTCACTAAATTTGGCCTTATTGACTCTCTAAATTTGTACCATAGGAGTGTTGTGAAGGTTATTTTTGCATTAATTGGCTTTTATTAGGGTATTTATTTGCTTCCCCTCCTAAAAATACTCACAACACCCTTTTATCGGGCTCTCGTATCAAAAATTTGGTGAAACACTATACATTTTTGTTATTTTTGCCCTAGGGTTTGGCCTAGTTTGCACTTGAAGTGTGTTGTGATAAATTTTATGGATTGAGGTGATCGATATAATTGATTTATTTTCTATATCTCCTAAAATTCATTACAATACCCCTTTTTCTAGGTCTTGGAGTTGAAAAATCATGAAAAATAACCTATTTTTGTTATATTTTCACTAGGGTTTGACCTTAAGTGGCACTAAAAGCGTGTTGTGACAGATATATTGTCATTAAGTGGTTGTTATTACTGATATAATTTACTTTCCATAATCATTTTACTGACAACACCCTTTGTCATGCCCTTTTCAATCAAGATTTGGTGAAAAAATTGCACATTTTGACAAATTTTCACTATACTTTGACTTATCGTCATCTTATATTCAAATCAAGAGTGTGTTGTGAAGGATCTTATTTCTATTTTGGATTGATATTAGACATATAATTTTCTACCCTTGATCAAAATCCTTACAACACCCTTTGTTGCATTCATTTACATTGAGAAAGTACCAAAAAAGCAAGCATTTTAAGTCATTTTTATACATTCTTTTGCACTTGTCTTTTGCATCAAATTTGAAAAGCTTTTAAAATATAAGTTTACATTGAAAACAATGTAATGACACCTTCATGTTATTTTTCTATGGTATCTCTGCATGCATTTATCAAAGATCTTGATTTTGACAAATTCCTAATTCTCATGAGTGAACATCCTTTAATATTAGAAGATTTAACCAAATTCATCTCTAGGAACACTCATGAGAAATATGAGAGTGAAATGCCTTTTTCTGCCATAGAGTATGATGATGATGATGTACCTTACTCTCATCCCATTACTCTCCCTAGCCAAGATGTAGCATTAGTGGATGAGAAAAGGTCTCTCACATTAAATACTTTAGGGATGGATGTTGGGTGTAATCAAGAGGGAAATAGTGTTAATTTGATACTTATTAAAAGACTTCGTAGCACCATTCTTAAGATGGTTGTGTGGGGGGTACCTAATGCACCTTTTTGCATAAAGCTGGTGATTACAGTTCAAGGTGTTCAAAATGTGTTACAACAACCACACCACAATGTGATTGCTCACACATACAACACCCATAATAACAAGCAAAGTAACTAAGCACCACATGTGCCTGTCTCTCTTCCATGTTCTCAACCTATGCTCCCTCAACCACCTCGTCTTACTCATAAAAGTGATCAAGAGTCAAACAGCTTCGTGCTACTCTAGCTAAGATCTCTCTTTGGGATTTGATACAAACATTGCCTACATACCATGGAATGCTCCAAGAAGCTTTACATAAGGTGATTGTACCACCTGCTGTTAAGCTGAATGATGTAGCATCCATATTGGGTAGTATGCATGCGACAAAAATAGATATTCTCTTTCAACCATAGGAATTACCGTCAATTGAAGTTCAAAACCAATATGATCCACTTATAGTCTCTATCATAATAAACAAAATGTTGGTAAAATGAGTTATGATTGACAATGGATCAGCTCTTAATGTTTGTAGCATTGACCTACTACACAAAATCAAGGTTGACACATCACAAATCACACCAAATGGCATTAGCATTCTTGTCTTTGATAATGTTGGATGACAATCCATGGGCACTATAACTCTACCTATACAAGTAGGATCTGTGCTTGTGCCTACCCTGGTTCATGTCATGCCTTATTCTTTATCTTACAACATGATTCTTGGTAGACCTTGGATTCATGCATTGGGGGCAGTCCATTCCACTCTACATCGTTCAATCAAATTTATATTCAAAGGTAAACTTCATACTATTCATGCTGATCCTGAACTAGATAACTATTTACTTATTGAAATGCAAAAACTAGTTTACAATCATATGAGCTTAAACAATTTACAAGCTAATTCATCAAAGCCTCTTGCCATGAATGATGTTGCAAAATATTCTATACCATTGAATGCACTCTTTGGTGATAATTGGGGCTCATTAGATTTTAATCCTTGCAGTATAGGGGAATATAAAATTAATAGCCTTGACACATCAAAAGTGGCGTTGATCTCACCTAAGCAATCTTTTGAAGCACGTAAGAAACCTAAAGTCCCCTTGGTAGAAAATAAAAACAATACTCTCACTTATACCACAAACTACGAGACCTATGAGGCTTCACCATCTTCTAAGGAAATGACATCCCTTTACAGTCAAGGATTTAAAATCTTTTATAACAATTATGAATATATAGGTAAGGGATGTGGTGTAACAAGGGATTCGAGTACCTATAGAATCTACTTCAACACATTACTCAAGTGGCATTGGATATAATCCTTTTAAAGAAAATAAATCTTCTTGACATCCTAAACTTAATGTTAATTCCACAAGATCAAAACAACATGACAGATATCCCAAATATGCATGTTCTTAATGATGGTATCCTACAAGTAAGTATCTCTAACCCTTTATCTCTCTTGTGATGTGCTTCCCTCGTGACGTGTTATGTGTTGTTCAGGCCTCCTGGGATGACTCCTAATTCTCTTGTAAGGTTTGGGATACCAGGAGACTACCTCTGTTGTGACCTTCTATTTGTATCATCATTCTTCTATATTGCCTCTCTCTCTAATTTCATCATTGTGTGTTGTGTCTTACGGACATAGCATTGCGGTTGGTGAATTGGGGGCACCCTCCTACATGACTGTCCCTAAGAAACTTATTTCTCTTCTCTTATTTATTGTTTCCCTTCCTCTAGTGTTTCTATCTAGCAGGCGGATGACAAAAAACATTTATACTGATGTGGACCTAGTGTCCCTTTTGAGAGCAATAAAAACAATGGACTTAGTTCCTAACATGATGATGGGGTTGTAATAAATTATCCAATGCTTGGCTAGTAGAAGCACTCCGTACTTTCTGTGTAGTGATTTTGATGGTATGCTATCTCATTTACAAACCTTGACAATACTACTGCTCTGTGCACCTTTGTTTGTCGTTGAATCTAGCCTTGGTGGTACTCGATTTGGAGAGATTTGTGATATAGCCCCACGGTTATCCTCAAGCTCCAAATTTGTAGTATAACCTTGGCTCTTTGTGTGGTTAATCATATGCATTGATGTTGTTATTTATCATGATGTTATAGACACTAACATATTTCTTGCATGGATGTGTTTGTGGGAATGTTTGGTATTGTAAAGTACATGTCACCTCTAGTGCATGGGCTTTGCGAAAGTTTGTGTTCCCTTGTGTGTTTTCTTCCTACCTTAACATGCTTGATATCAACCACCTTAAGGTGGGGGCATATATAAGGTAAGTTGTCTATTCTAGATGCTCGTAAAGTGTGTTTGAACAATCTTGACATCTTAAAATCTATTATGTATACCTCCTTTTCATCATAAGGCGTCTCCATGATGCGGGTGGGGTTGTATACTTTTGAGCTTATACCTCCTTTTCATCATAAGGTGTCTCCATGATGTGGGTGGGGTTGTATACTTTTGAGCTCATACCTCCTTTTCACCATAAGGCATCTTTGTGATGTCGGTGGGGTTGTATGCCATGCTTCCTTTTCACTGTAAGGCATCTTCGTGATGTGGGTGGGGTTGCATTTTCAAAATTCCTCTACAGAGGTGGGGAGCGGTTCTGTGATTAACTCAACCCTTAAGCATGTCTTTGATGATTGTTGTGGCAAAGCCCAATCATCAGTGTGTGCCTGTAATGTGCCTGAGATGGTGTTGGACCTAGAAATAGGTGCACTCCATCTCTTGTCTATCGTGTTTTCTCCATGTCTTCAAAGTGTGTGTGTTTGGCATGCTTGCTTTGTTTGGCATGTGTGTTGCCCCATATATATAGTATAAAGACTTGCGCGATGAGTGCATCCTGTATTATGGGAGGTTTGTTTACTTTCCAATACTTGCATCTTCATTTCATATATATGAGAAAAATAAAAGAAAAGAAATCATGCCTGTCTTCCATGCATTAATGTGTCTTCTATGCATTTACTGTCTTCTCTGTATTCTACATGACTATAACTATCTTCTCCATGTTTTGCATGCCTATTACTGTCTTCTATGTGATTGGCGTGTCTTCTTTGGGCTTGGTGTGTTTGCTGTGTTTGTGACTATACTTTAATGCATGTATTGGCCTTGCATTTATACATACATTAAAGTGGGGGCTAAATGTAACGTCAGAAAATGTCCCCTTGGGGGCGTTTCCCTCATAAGGTTTAGCTCCTGGGTCTTTAGTGTGCATTTAGGACATCTTACTTCATAATTTGGCATCCCGATGGAATGAGCCCTAGGTAACATGACAAATGGGACCTAGGAGGACCCCTTGAACTTGACCCTGTCCAAAATAGGGGGGAAGACTTGGGCACAACAGAATTGTGTGGTTTATGTGTTTGTGTTTGTAGATTTGAGCATCCATTTCCTCATGGAGTGAAGAGCATCTTTCTCCCATGAGATATTCACCACAAGGTGACATTACAATGTGTTTATGATCATTATTCAGTTGGTTTTTGCCTCTTCCTCCCTAGGCATGCACTCTCTATCTGACAATGGTATTCAGAGACTTAAGTGTCCTCCGGGGCTTAACTAAGGCAAGCCTCTAAACACCACAACCCCCTCCCAAAGTATTCATAGTTGCAGGTTATAGGTTACAAAGTTGGACAAAGTGAAGTTGCAGGAGGGCATCTTGAAGTGTCAGAATTGTAGAATAGGAAGAAAAATAGCACCCTAGACTCGGGTGCCCGCTCATTAGTCCTCCAATTTTTGTGATGGGAAAATCTCCAGAACAAAAGGGAAGAGTTGCAGACTGAGTTTCTAGATCTTGACAAAAAATAGGGCATTGGACTTGGGCGCCTACTCTTTTATCCCTGACTTTTCAACCTCGGAACTCTGAAAATAGGTACTCTGTGATTTGATATTTTACTTCCATCTGCAAGAGCTTTTTCTATTATTCTTTCGTTTACAGTCGTATTTGTGAAATTAGGGTTCTAATGGTCAATTGAGCATAAGAGAAGGAAAATTGATAATTAAACATCCTAATCCAAGTTTCCCTACATCTCACAGTGACCTAGGGTATGATACTACATGGCCACTCAACCCTAGATCCTTGACTATATAGGGTGAAAGGAGGATTCAAACATCTAACAACTAAAAGATTAAGCAATCCCAATTTTACCCTAAACACAAACCAACATATTATAAAAAGGTTTTCAAAATATAATAACAAATGTCTTAGAAAAGATGAGGAAATCTAGCATGGAAGTCATCATAATTTTCCCAAGTGGCATTTTCTACCGAATATTGGTCCCATTAGACCTTGCACTATGTTATTTCCCTATTACGTAAGCGTAGCTTAAGCGTTTCGAGCACCTTGATGGGCTCGATCACCACCACTCCTAGGTCTTTCACCTATAACATATTCCAATCAAGCATAGGAATCTGATTATCAGTAGAATTAAACTTTTTCAAGTAAGAAACATGAAACACATTTTGTATCATGGCAAGTGCTGGCGGTAGAGTAATTTTGTGTGCCACTGGGTTGACTTCTTCCAGAACTTCAAATGGCCCCACATATCTTGGTGCCAGTTTGGACATTTTTCCAAATTTGATGGAACTTTTTTGGGGTATCACCCTCATGAGAACTTTATTTCCCACCGTGAAATGTCTTTCAACATGTTTAGCATCTACATAACTCTTCTATCTATCATTAGCTTATGCTAATCTCTTTTTAATTATATGGACTTGTTCGTCCATTTCAATTAGTATTTCCAGACCAAGGCTAACCCTATATTCAAGCTTATCCCAGCTTATAGGGGTCCGGCACTTCCATTCATACAATCCTCCCAAAACTGGCCATTTCTGAATGATTTCAGCCAAGCAAGCTATTATGCCTGAACAAGATATTACTGAAACCCATGAGAAAGTAATAACCACTCCTGCAGGTCCTTGCCATGTACCTGGTGCTATTCCTCCCTTTAAGGATTTCATGCTTTTTGACACTAAGAGTTATTGTAAGAGAATTCCACTAGAGGAAGCTAATCCTCACATTTGTATTGTTGATCCATGCAATACATCCTTAATAAATCCTCTAGCACTTGGTTCACCCTTTCAATTTGTCCATCCATTTCAGGATGATAAGCAGAGATGATGTTCAACTATTTTTCAAGTGAAGAGAATAAAGTATGCCAAAACCTAGATGTCATCTATGAATCCCTATCTGAGATAATCTTCTCAAGAATGTTGTGGAGTCTGAAAATCTCTTGAATAAATTTCTGAGCAATGATGGGTGCCCCATCTGTCAAGTTTCCCAAAATAAAATGGGCTACTCTGGTGAGTCTGTCCACCACAACTAAAATAGCATTGTGCTTATTCCTTGACATAGGAAGTCCTTGCACAAAGTCCATGCTTATAATCTATCATTTCCACTTTGAAATTTCGTGAGGGTATAGTATCTTGCTGAGTGTTGGTGCTCCACCTTCACCCTTTGGCATTCAATACAAGTAGCTACAAAATTCGCAACATCCCTCTTCCTTCCTTTCCAAAAGTATAAGGGTTTGACATCAACAAATAACTTGGTTACTCCAGGATGCCCAGAATATGGTGCAGAATGAACCTCTTTCCAAACCATATTCCTTAACTTTGTTGAGTGTTGGCTAACAGATTTGTCCTTATTCTGAAAATAATTTATTCTGACTCTATACCCCTCTTTTGAAGAACAAATGAGTTAAACAACAAATGGGTGAACCTTTTAAATTAGTTTCCCTCTGAATTTAGGTACAGCTCCCTTTAAGATTTTCAATGAATTTAACTTATTCAACTATCCACATGCATTTTTAACCAGAAAATGCTTAAGGCAGACTAACATTCATACATAACCATGCTATGAATGCGATAGATTTATATAGTATTAACTAGCAATAGAATGCACAAATCCTATTTTTGATACATTCAAATATATGAATACATTCACACGAACTTACTGAACCTATAAATAATAAAACATATATGACGAGTTGTCCAAATAAAGAACAATTACCAGATGAAAGGAGATTTCACACAGAAAATCTAATTCCACACATTCAGACGCACAGACCCAAATAAGCAGTAAATGTTTCTTCTTCTCATTCACAAATGAAAATTACTCAGACAATCATCACATAATGTAAAACTATGAATAGTTTCGCCAAAAATTTTCCCCTTTCTTTTCTTTCCTAAACTTCTCTATATCTCCCCCCAGATTTTTAAAAACCTATAAATATCAAAGCCTTAATCATGTCCTTGAGTAAATAAAATCCAGAGTTAACATAACTCTGACCCGTACGGGATTTAGTTTTAAACAACTAATTTTAAAGAAACAAGTTTTTGCTGAAAATAACATGACAGAGGAACAAAAATAAAGGAAACGAGCCAATGAGGTCATGACTGGGACGACAGGTTTGTATCTCCAACTTTGTTATCGGTGGCTTGGGCAGCACGTTGGGTCTTCCATTCCTGGAAAGCGGCAACGAACTCCTGAATCTTCGGGAAGTTAGGAATACCGATATGCTTCATTCTTGACTTCCAAACCTCCTTTTCCCTCCGCATTTTACCAAATTTTTCTTTGTGTTCCAGAAGTGCGTCGATGCAAAGGTAAAGTAATGATTCAACTTTAGAAATTCTAGAGAAGTCTTCAATTAAAACATTGTCATTTTCTTTGATGAAGTTGATTTTGTCTTTGAAGGATTGGACCACTGCATCGACGTCTTCCACTGGTTTTCCATCATCTTTAATGTATTTAATATCAATACATTGCAAATCATTTTACAATGACTGAGTGAATTCTATTATTTCCTTAATTAACTTCGAGAGTTTAAAATGACCTTGCCGGGATATGGAGTTCCTCCATTCAATATTCTTTTTGTTCACATATAACAAATCCTCGTCTAAACCAGTCAGGCCTTTCTCTGTCAAAAACTTCGCCAACCCATATTTTTGAACTTCATCCATCTGGTTTATTACATTTGTCCACTTGCCCTCATCTTTCGCCCAAACAGTGACCTGTGCTTTGAAATCTTCAACGGTGGCAGTAGTCAGGTTATATATACCCTTGAGCTCACAGATGTATTCAGTTCCTTTCTGCTCAATGTTATCCAACCAACTGTTAAACATTTTTGTCACCATTTTGCTTCTATGAACCTGGTCTAACATCTTTTGGTTGACAGGTGATTTCGGGTCAAAAGACAGGGGAAGCTGTGAGATCGGCTGTGGGTTAGGGTTGTTAATGGCCTCTATGTATTCTGCCATTGAACGGAGTGTTTGTTTCATCTCCTTCTTGTCCTTTTCATCTTTCCATGTTTGACTGACCATCCTCTTAGTAGAAGCTTCGAGGTGGTGGACATCTGCAGCTCTGGAGGTAGTACCGAGATCCACTTTCTCCATAGTGAAATCATGCACCGTTGGGTCCTGCACCTCTTCCTCTGTCACAGGCCTAGCAATTTTAGCACTCCAATTACCAGTGCTTGGATCAATATTTATCCTAGATGTTGTCTTGAGTCTCTTGGACTTGGGGGTTTTCCCCAAACATTTGCTTACCATATCCTCCAAGGGAACAACAAAAGGAATCACTTTTTTCTTATCAGAAATAGAACTTTCTAGCCATTTTGGTGCAGGGGCTGAGATTGTCTTCTCAGGGTTCACTGCATCAGAGGACACATTTAAAATCATTAATACTTTAGGGTTCTCCAAAGCAGTCTCTGACTGTAACCTGGTGTCAACCTTCTCTGTTCTGTTTGGGCTTAGCTCCTTGTCACCCATAGGCCCTTCTAAATCTTCTTCTGAATTCAAATCAACAACTATTATTTTAGAAGCCTGTTTCTTTCTTTTTCCTTTAGTCCTCAACCTGGTAACACGAGATGGCAGAATATCTGTGAGGACTCTTCTTGATCTTTTAGTGACAAGGCTTTTCTCAGTTGATGGCTTTGAAGCACCTGCACCACAGATAGCAAGAGGTTGATTAGAAGACTCTAAGGGAAGTGGTGATCCAATCATTGAAGAAATTTGTTGGACATTTTTATCCTGAAGTTCTCCCTGTCTCTTTTCTCTCAGCCATTTCTTAGTTCTTATTACTGGAAGTTTTAACTTCAATTCTGTCTTCTTCCTTTCTGCTCCAGTCCACCTCTGGGATGGGTAAGTGTTTTACTTTTTCAAACTGTGGATCAACCACCTGCTCTCCATCATCTGAAATTCTAGAAATATCCATGTTTAAATTGAGTGTAATTATTTGCCCCAAAGACAACCTACACCACAACCTTCTTCTGACCTCAAATTCATCTGGGCAGTCTTCCCAGTAATCCTCCAGTTTAGGAAGGTGTGAATGCCCTGTTCGAGAATCTAGGTTCTCTTTGACAAATCTTTTACTATCAAATTGAGTCCTGGCAGTGAAGGATTGAAAATTGAACCTTTTGAGGTTCACCTCCAAATTCAAGGCATCAGATTTTGAATGGCATGAATAATGCCCAAGTTCAATAGGAAAAGAAATACCACAACCCCTTTTTGATGGAAATTTCTTATCAACATGTGCCAGTTGCCTACATACCTCCATCAGCACAAAATGATCAAACACATATCTAGGTAACTTCACAGGTTCACCATCAAATCCTCCAACTCTGATATAAGTGAACTCAGAAAATTGGATGAAGAAGCTACCATAGATACTGATCAGTTGCATTGCTTCACTGGACATTCTCTTACCTAGGTTCCCTGCCAATTCGTAAGTCATCTTCCCAGTGAAGACATCACTAACCCTTTTGTAATTTTCATAGCAATTCTTTCTCTATAACTGTGAATAATATTCATAAATTTTACCATTTTCAGCTATGGGTGCATGGGGTAGGTCAAACCAATCTCTTGTAGATGCTAGACAATAGAACAGGTGCGAAGACATATAGAAATCTCTGTTGCCAAACAATTGCTCAAACTTTGATGTAGACAGTCAGCCACTATTTCGGCCCAATCCAAATATTGTTCTCCTTGAAGGATGACTTGTATAAAAAAGTACATCCAATCTTCCCAATAATAGGCATGTTGATTGCCTCTCAGTCTGTGTAACAATACTACAATATCCCTTACTTCTTTTATCAAATGATCTCTGGTAAGTGACCTGGGCAACCTTGAACCGCCCTTCTAAAATTTTAGCAGCTAGTTCCTTGCTATTACACTTTTGTAAGTTGGTCTTTTCTCTGAGAAATACCCATTGGAGGCAGTAATGTCAAGGCTGGAATATGCCTCCTTAGGTGGTATCTTCATCACAGACATGAGGGTTTGTCTGTTAACATAAAATAATACATCCCCGTTTGCATTTCTGACACACCTGTCTTGGGGATCGTACCTATTCATACATTCTTGAACCAACTCTGGGCATAGTATAGCCTGAGGAAAAGCTGCAGCTTCAACTAGACCGCTGTCTACAATTTTCTTCATTGTAGGGGTTTGAATAGGGTTTCTAGCTCTTTCTTTAAATTCCTCTAAATCATATTGAACCAATGGAGTATCTCCAAATTCTGAGTGAGAATAAGTAAGGCTAGGGCCATGTTCATCCCCCAAACACATAGATTTCAAAGAAATATTTGGACAATTATAATGAAAACACTTCAAATTTTGAAAACAACAGAAATTCCAAAGATTCTTCTTTCCAGCATAAGAACTAGGAATAGCACAGGGGAAATAGAACTCACCTTCAGGATATCTGAATTCACTACGAAAACTTGAACAAAAAGAGCCTTACACTTCCGGCGCTATCCTTCTCCATGTTGCATAGTATGTTTACTTGCTAAACTTGGCTTGTTCTTGGTTAATAATGGCACTTACCAGAATGAATAATTATTGCTCGGAACAAAACGTGCCAAAAATATTTGAAAAGACGTGAACTCTGATTTCTTCATTAATAGCAAGTAGTATTCACGTGCCATCATGAAGTATAATGATTATCCGTAGCCCCCGCTAAATTAGAGCTCTCGGTCTCATAATGAGTTTCTGATATAATTTCCTCCAACTTTGCCGCTAAGTTTGACTTAGAAAGCCGCAGGAACAAACGGGACCAAACTCATCAAATCTTTGAACTATTGAACCATTGAACCTTTAGGACGTGGTTCAATACGATGGTTCAATATGGTGGTTCAAACATGCCAATCGGACCATGTAAATAAGCAAAGGATTGACTTACGAAAATAGCAACTTAACTCATGGACCGTTGAACTTGTACAGATATGGTTCAATATGAAGGTTCAAAGATGCAAGGGTTATGTAGACCGACAAAATGTTATGCGGCTTTGGTAAAAGGTTTTCAACAATGAAACAGTGAACTCTTGAACCTTGAACCCCTCTACAGAGTACAAGTGGGAGCTTCAATGATACAATAATTACACAAGGTAACTGCGTGACCTGACTTATAAGAAGACAGAGTGTTGAACCTTAAGACCATTGAACCATTGAACCTTGAACCCCGCTATAGAGTACAAGCAGAAGGTTCAAGTTCAACCTAAAAGTTCAAAGGCGCACAAGACAAACAAAACGACAACTTGCTTTATGAGACACTTAGACATATTGAACCATTGAACTTTGAACTTTGAGAATGGTTCAGGTTCAAAGGTTCAAACCTTAAGTAATCTTGTCTACAAAGACAACAAACGGATACAAATTGAAGGACCAAGGGCCGATTTATGAAACAAAGGCATGACCAAAAATATAACATGGTAAACCGGCTCTTGGCTCGGGAAATATTACCAATGAATAAATAAATAAGGGGCGACTCAAAAGGTAACATTGGATCTAACTGGGGACTGCGTTTAATGATAAAATGCAGAGGACTCAGAAGCTCTAGTTTCGTAGAAAAGGGAAAGAGAGAAGAAAGGAAATAGAACGGGGCTAAACAAAAACGGGAAAGGAAAACACAAAACCAAACAAAAAGGGAAGACTATGTATAGAACAGGGGATCCTGTTCACAGACGATATAGCTTGAGATCCTGTCCATTATAGGACAGGGGTAAAACATTTCCATCAGGATATTCCAATTTAAAAGAATTTGGACCCAATATCTGGTGAATCTTGAAAGGCCAGCTCTAGAGCGAGTCGAATTTGCTATGTGTACCTTTTGGTTCTCTTCTTCTGTCCCACAGTAATACTTCATCTCCTTCCATAAACCTCCTGGGTCTTGTTTTCCTGTCAAAAATTTCTTTAACTCTGGCATGATGTACAGTAATTCTATCTACCAACTCATTTCTTTCTTCTTCAATCTTAGTCAAATACATAATCCTCTTCTCAAGGGAATCTTGGAAATACTGATCCTCAATTACACTTTGCAGCTTGGCTATAGATAGCTCCAGAGGTAAAGATAATTGAGCACCTATCCCATAAACTAATTCAAAAGGTGCCATCCCAATTGCTCTTTTCAGAGTTATTCTGTCAGCCCAGAGTGCTTCATACAACCTCTTATGCCAATCTCTGGGGTTATCATTCACCAATTTCTTCATGATAGTAATCAGATTCTTGTTACTAGACTTAGCTTGTCCATTCCCTTGGGGATAGTAATCTGATGAATGGGAGAGAGATATACTATGTTCATAACAGAAAGAAGTCATTTCAACTGAAGAGAAACTGGTAGCATTGTCTGCTACAATCTTCTGGGGCACACCAAATCGTACCAAAATATTTTCTTTGAGAAAATCACAAACCACCTTTGAAGTTGTTCTTTTTATAGGGGCTGCCTCAACCCATTTTGTGAAATAATCTGTTGCTGTTAAGATGTGAGTATGCCCTGCACTTGAGGGGGGTGAGATAGGCCCAATAAAATCCAATCCCCATTGTTTAAAGGGTTCTTCAACAACAGGCCTCAAAGGTAGAGCTGCAAGTTGTGGCCCTCCTGAGAACATTTTACATTTTTCACAATTGGCTACCCATCTATATGCATCTTTAAACATCCCTGGCCAGTAGCAACAATTTCTGAGAATCTTGAAAGCTATAATTGAAGAAGAAAAATGTCCACCACAAGCTTCATTATGGAAAACTTCTAAGAGCTTATTCTACTGCTCTTTATCTACACACCTCAGGAAAGTTCCATCTAATCCTTTCTTATAAAGGACATCCCCCCAAATAACATATTTTGCAGCTTTTAGCTTTAGGTTTCTTTTCTCTCTAGGAGTCAGGTGATTAGGACAATCCCCATATGTAAGATAATGTGCCACATCCAGAAACCATGGGTCCTGCAAGCTTACCAATAAAATTGTGGGGAGTCCTTCTCCTTCTTGTTCTTTGTTCTCAGCAATCAACTTACATAGACCTTGACCCCTGATCAACTTAGTAGGCTTAACTTCCAGATCATATTCCTGAATTTTGGCAACCCACGTTGCTCTATTGTTTAATCCTACTTCTTGTTGAGTCAAAATACTTTTCATAGCTGAATTTGGAACAAAAACAACTGAATGGGAATGAAGTATATAATACCTGAATTGCTTAACAGCTTTAACCACAGTGAAAGCTTGTTTTTCAACTAAAGAATATTTTAGCTCATGCTTTTTAAGGGGAATGCTCATAAAAGCTATGGGAACCTCTTCATCCAATTCATTTTTTTGTAACAAAATACCTGACATGGTGTGTTCTAAAGCATAACAGTAAATAATAAAATTCTTTTGAAAATTAGGGTTTACCAAAGTGGGGGTGTTTGCAATCGCTTTCTTAATGTCCTCAAATGCCTTCTTAGCAACTTCATTCCACTTGAAAGGTTGTTTCTCGCTCATCATCCCAACAATGTGTTTTGTAATCTCAGCAAATTCAGGAATGAACCTCCTGAGAAAATTGATTTGACCAAAGAAGGACTTGACTCCAGTCCTATTTGAAGGGAGACTAAGCTGTTGAATTGCCCTGACCCTCTCTTGATCAATTCTGATTCCGTCTTTTGAGACTAGGTGTCCCAACAATTTTCCCTCTGTCACACAGAAAACTAACTTCTTGGGATTGAGTGAGATGCCATGGCTTCGACACCTTTGCAATACAAACTCCAGATCTCTCAAGTGATCTTCTCTATTTTTGGAAAAAATAGTCAGATCATCAAGGTAAATAACAATAATTTTGTTCTTCAGGTCTCTAAAAGATGAATCCATTGCTCGCTGAAAGGTTGCTCCCACATTAATCAAGCCAAAGGGCATTCGACTATAGGCAAAAGTTCCTCAAGGTGTGGTGAAAGCAGTTTTATGTTGATCCTCTGCAGCTACACCTATCTGATTGTAACCTGAGAAACCATCCAACATAGACATCATTTCAGATCCGGCAACAGTCTGCAAGATGTGGTCCATCACAAGCAAGGGATAGTTATCTTTTAGGCTGGTCTGGTTTATTATCCTGAAGTCAACACAGATCCTTATTTCTCCATTCTTCTTTCGTACTGGAACAATATTTGCCACCCAAGTGGAGTGATGGATTGGATAGATAATTCTAGCTTTCAACATCTTATCAATCTCCTTAAAAATGGATTCAGCAACTTTGGGGTTATAATTTCTCAGCTTTTGTCTGAATGGAGCTGCATTTGCTTTCAAAGGAATATGATGTTGAAACTGCCCATGTCTAAAATTTTTGAGATCATCATAACACCAGGCAAAAACATCCTTATATTTGATTAGCAATTTGATCAATTTGTTTTTCTCCTCCGAAGAGCAGCACTTACCAATGGATACCCATTTAGGATTAGCTTCATCCCCAGTATTTATCTTCTCATAATCCTCTGCTTTATCAGTAACACAGGGAGGTTTGCCTTTAACATATTCATCCCTTCGAGAAAATAGATGTTCTAAAGAGACCAGCCCTTTAGGGATTTTGTTTCCCATTAACTGAATCATGTCATCTTCTAGATTAATCCCAGGGTCAGGACTGAATTCTTTACACTTTGCTTCGGAACCTTCAAAATAGGTCCCCAGGAACATTTCAGCATTTTCTAAAAACTTTTTAATTTGATTATCACTTTCAAAAACTTGCCAGCTCTCAGCATTGTCGGGGACATTAGGACGATATATCATTTCTATTCTATAAGAATCTTTTTTGAAATCTGGATGTGGCAAAAGGAGAGAAGCTGATACTACTAAAGAATCTTCTCGGGAGTTTTGATCTCTGGGAATTGTTTCAATAGAGAAGGCATCAAAACATTCAATCTCATCCTATACCCTATTTCTGTAATGCCTTAGTCTTTCATTCTTAACAAAAAAGATCCCCCTTACCTGTTTCACAATTAGTTCAGCATCACCCTTCACCTTAAGTACCTTCACACCCTTTCCTTTAGCTTCAAATAACCCAAGTAGTAAAGCTTCATATTCTGTGGTATTATTGGTGTTTTTGAACTCTAGCTTAAAAGAATAAGAAAAAATTTCACCTTCAGGTGAGATCAGCACAACCCCAGCCCCTGAACCAATAGTAGCACAACTACCATCAAATTCCATAACCCATAGGTCATCAGAATGTACAGGTCTTTGCATTAATTCTTCTTTAGGGTCTACCTCACAGCTCTATTCAGAGGAGAGAAAATAATTGCCAAATTCACATTCCTCAAACAAAATTTGTGCCTTGGGATCATCAGAGGGATAGACAGTGAACTTGCATTTGGGCTCAGGTTCCAGCTTCACTGTCTACTTCCCCACTAGGATTGTGGCCTCTGACCAATCCAGTTTGATTTGTCCACCCAAATCCTTGCAAAATGTCCTACTCAAAAGCATCCCATAACTGGTAGGGATATCTGCTACCAAAATAGTCAATTTGACTCTTTTGTCAGGGTAAGTTACAAGAGCAACTCGTGCATCTTTAATCTGCCCAAGCAAGGAAACCTGTTTTCCATCCATAGAATAACATCTACCAAATGTTTTTGTGAGTGATAACCCTAGGGCTTTAGCCACATAGGAAGGCATAATGTTATCAGAGGCTCCTGAGTCTATAATGCAATTACTAAGTTTATGACCATTGATAAACAAAGACACATAGAAAGGATTGGGTTTCAAATTAGTATAAGGAGCATTGGTTGATGAATTGGGAGTTGTTTTAGGGGTAGACAAGGATGACTCAGATGAGGAAGCAAATAGTCTAGCAATGGGGGATTCAGTATCAACCTCTAATTGATTCTCAAATTCAGTTTGTGCAGGACTACCTTTAACATGTTTGACTAATTTGTCAAGTTCAATAGGTTTCAACTTGAGATATTCAATAGGAGAAATTTGAATTTTTGTAGACTTACAGAAATCTACAATATCAAAAGAAGCATCTAGATCATTTCTATGTAGCAATCTATTTTCCTGAGCTTTTATATTAGCATCATGAGTTCTAGTTAAAGGCTCCTTACCTTTGCCAGGTACTTCTTGAGTATTAGAGGGTCTCATATTCCTCTGACTCCTAGTGAGCACAGCGCATGAAGGATCTTCAAGGGTTACCAATATTTCACCTCCCCTTTTTGAATCAGACTCATATTCTAGGAAGTGTATCTCAGAGCCGCCAGGTTCCTCAAAGTTTCTCTCTTCTTCTGTGGCTTCCCCTAGCATATCTTGAGTAGCAGTCATCTGAGTGTACCTGAGCATTTCTGAGCAAGAATTTCCGTCATGGTCGATAGTCAAGTGAAAAATACACATGTTTCCCCTCCCAGGAGGAGCTTCAATAGTCAGTCTTGGCTGTGCTAATGTCAGGGGTAAAGCTCTACCAGTATTTGCTTGTTGATTCAAATTCCTTCTACTTATATCTTGATACGGTTGTTGGAAAGGGGCACCAGCTTTAGGTAGTTGCCTCTTCAAGGAAATCATATCATTAACCAACCTTTGCACTACAGGATCCGTAGATGATGAGGGCTGGGCATTTGGCACCTGTACCTCTCTCTTCCATTTACCAGCCATAATGAGGTCATCTTCCAACCCGACTGCTAAGGCTTGTGCAGCTGGTAAATCAGCAATTACACCTCTCCTGAGATGGAAGCTAATATCAGGAGGCATAGAATTAACAAAGAAACATTTTTTATTTTCACCAGATGGTCTTTTAGTAGTAGGGATTTTGTTTACAATTCTATTAAATTTAGCCATGAACTCCCTCATAGGTTCATGAATCTCTTTCTTAAGCTGAGTCAGCTGTGCAAGGAGGTAATGCTCGTCCTCTGCACTTTTGAACCTATTTTCAAAAGTAGTCTTCATTTCATTCCAATTTGAAATTGAGGAATCAGTTAGGTGATAGAACCATTGTGCCGTAGTGTCGGTCAAAGTCTGCACAAAGAGTCTTATGGCAACATCTTGGTGTTGTACACCTAACACACTACATGCTGCTACAAAAGCACACAAATGTTCTTCTGGTGATTGTTTACCGTCCCCGTTGAACCTAGGCAAATGTTCTCTTGCATTTTTAGGTAAAGGGTTTAGGTTAGCCCCTAGGTTCAAAGGCCCTATGGCTGCTCCCCAAGGTTGAGCCATGGGTAGAAAGTTTATAGCTAAGGAGATAACAGTGCCTGAAAGGGTTAAATCTTGACAGACAGGGGAAGTAGCAAGTTTGGGAGGGCAAGGGGGTCTACTTCTAGCTCTTCTTGCATGAGTAGGAATATAAGGAAAATTAAGATTTTGCAGTGCTTGAAAGGTAGGCTCTTCAACTCCCTGTCTTCTCGAAGACCTAGTATACGGTCTAGAATCCAGCTTAAAATATTGGGGTTGGATAGGCAGCTATTGATTTCTTTGCTATTCTTGATTTCTTTGTGCTTCAAGGACTTGGTTTCTTGCTGTGTTTCATGCCTGCCTTCTTCTCTACTTGAGTAACAACAATCTCAGGTTATCGGCCAATTCCTCTTCTTTTTCTAATACTCTGCTTGCTCTTCTGTAATCTTCACTATTCTGACGAGTACACCAAGCAAGGGTATTCAACTGGCCAATAATGTCTTCCTGCTCATCTTGAAATCCAAGATTTGGTTGCAAAACAGGAATTATGTTTTCGTGTGGAAGCACCATTGTTGCTTCATATTCAGGCGACCAATCTTTAATTAATGATTTTATCTATATATCCCCAGCAGAGTCGCCAAAAACTGTTGGCTAACAGATTTGTCCTTATTCTGAAAATAATTTATTCTGACTCTATACCCCTCTTTTGAAAAACAAATGAGTTAAACAACAAATGGGTGAACCTTTTAAATTAGTTCCCCTCTAAATTTAGGTATAGCTCCCTTTAAGATTTTCAATTAATTTAACTTATTCAACTATCCACATGCATTTTTAACCAGAAAATGCTTAAGGCAGACTAACATTCATACATAACCATGCTATGAATGTGATAGATTCATACAGTATTAACTAGCAATAGAATGCACAGATCTTATTTTTGATACATTCAAATATATGAATACATTCACACGAACTTGCTGAACCTATAAATAATAAAAAATATATGACGAGTTGTCCAAATAAAGAACAATTACTAGATGAAAGGAGATTTCACACAGAAAATCTAATTCCACACATTTAGATGCACAGATCCAAATAAGTAG
This sequence comes from Cunninghamia lanceolata, assembly GCA_027924645.1. Lineage (NCBI taxonomy): Eukaryota > Viridiplantae > Streptophyta > Pinopsida > Cupressales > Cupressaceae > Cunninghamia > Cunninghamia lanceolata. Next base: position 1,990,709 of record BSBN01000550.1, read on the forward strand.
TAAATGTTTCTTCTTCTCATTCACAGATGAAAATTACTCAGACAATCATCACATAATGTAAAACTATGAACAGTTTCGCCAAAAATTTTCCCCTTTCTTTTCTTTCCTAAACTTCTCTATATCTTCCCCCAGATTTTTAAAAACCTATAAATATCAAAGCCTTAATCATGTCCTTGAGTAAATAAAATCTAGAGTTAACATAACTCTGACCCGTACGGGATTTAATTTTAAACAACTGATTTTAAAGAAACAAGTTTTTGCTAAAAATAACATGACAGAGGAACCGAAATAAAGGAAATGAGCCAATGAGGTCATGACTGGGACGACAAGTTTGTATCTCCGGCTTTGTTATCGGTGGCTTGGGTAGCATGTTGGGTCTTCCATTCCTGGAAAGCGGTAACGAACTCCTGAATCTTCAGGAAGTTAGGAATACCGATATGCTTCATTCTTGACTTCCAAACCTCCTTTTGCCTCCGCATTTTACCAAATTTTTCTTTGTGTTCCGGAAGTGCATCGATGCAAAGGTAAAGTAATGATTCAACTTTAGAAATTCTGGAGAAGTCTTCAATTAAAACATTGTCATTTTCTCTGATGAAGTTGATTTTGTCTTTGAAGGATTGGACCACTACATCGACGTCTTCCACTGGTTTTCCATCATCTTTAATGTATTTAATATCAATACATTGCAAATCATTTTGCAATGACTGAGTGAATTCTGTTATTTCCTTAATTAACTTCGAGAGTTCAAAACGACCTTGCCAGGATATGGAGTTCCTCCATTCAATATTCTTTTTGTTCACATATAACAAATCCTCGTCTAAACTAGTCAGGCCTTTCTCTGTCAAAAACTTCGCCAGCCCATATTTTTGAACTTTATCCATCTAGTTTATTACATTCGTCCACTTGCCTCATCTTTTGCCCAAATAGTGACCTGTGCTTTGAAATCTTCAACGGTGGCAGTAGTCAGGTCATATATACCCTTGATCTCATGGATGTATTCAGTTCCTTTCTGCTCAATGTTATCCAACCAACTGTTAAACATTTTTCTCACCATTTTGCTTCTATGAACCTGGTCTAACATCTTTTGGTTGACAGGTGATTTCGGGTCAGAAGACAGGGGAAGCTGTGAGATCGGCTACGGGTTAGGGTTGTTAATGGCCTCTATGTATTCTGCCATTGAATGGAGAGTTTGTTTCAGCTCCTTCTTGTCCTTTTCATCTTTCCATGTTTGACTGACCATCCTCTTAGTAGAAGCTTCGAGGTGGTGGACATCTGCAGCTCTGGAGGTAGTACCAAGATCCACTTTCTCCACAGTGAAATCATGCACTGTTGGGTCCTGCACCTCTTCCTCTGTCACAGGCCTAGCAATTTCAGCATTCTAGTTACCAGTGCTTGGATCAATATTTATCCTGGATGTTGTCTTGAGTCTCTTGGACTTGGGGGTTTTCCCCAAACAATTGCTTACCATATCCTCCAAGGGAACAACAAAAGGAATCACTTTTTTCTTATCAGAAATAGAACTTTCTAGCCATTTTGGTGCAGGGGCTGAGATTGTCTTCTCAGGGTTCACTGCATCAGAGGACACATTTGAAATCATTAATACTTCAGGGTTCTCCAGAGCAGTCTCTGACTATAACCTAGTGTCAACCTTCTCTGTTCTGTTTGGGCTTAGCTCCTTGTCACCCATAGGCCCTTCTGAATCTTCTTCTAAATTCAAATCAACAACTATTGTTTCAGAAGCTTGTTTCTTTCTTTTTCCTTTAGTCCTCAACCTAGTAACACGAGATGGCAGAATATCTATGAGGACTCTTCTTGATCTTTTAGTGACAGGGCTTTTCTCAGTTGATGGCTTTGAAGCACCTGCACCATAGATAGCAAGAGGTTGATTAGAAGACCCTATGGGAAGTGGTGATCCAACCATTGAAGAGATTTGTTGGACATTTTTATCCTGAAGTCCTCCCTATCTCTTTTCTCTCAACCATTTCTCAGTTCTTCTTATTACTGGAAGAGTTTTAACTTCAATTCTGTCTTCTTCCTTTCTACTCCAGTCCACCTCTGGGATGGGTAAGTGTTTAACTTTTTCAAACTGTGGATCAACCACCTACTCTCCATCATCCGAAATTCCAGAAATATCCATGTTTAAATTGAGTGTAATTATTTGCCCCAAAGACAACCTACACCACAACCTTCTTCTAACCTCGAATTCATCTGGGCAGTCTTCCCAGTAATCCTCCAGTTTAGGAAGGTGTGAATGCCCTGTTCGAGAATCTAGGTTCTCTTTGACAAATCTTTTACTGTCAAATTGAGTCCTGGTAGTGAAGGATTGAAAATTGAACCTTTTGAGGTTCACCTCCAAATTCAAGGCATCAGATTTTGAATGGCATGAATAATGCCCAAGTTCAATAGGAAAAGAAATACCACAACCCCTTTTTGATGGAAATTTCTTATCAACATGTGCCAGTTGCCTACATACCTCCATCAGCACAAAACGATCAAACACATATCTAGGTAACTTCACAGGTTCACCATCAAATCCTCCAACTCGGATATAAGTGAACTCAGAAAATTGGATGAAGAAGCTACCATAGATACTATTCAGTTGCATTACTTCATTGGACATTCTTTTACCTAGGTTCCCTGCCAATTCATAAGTCATCTTCCAGTGAAGACATCATTAACCCTTTTGTAATTTTCATAGCAATTCTTTCTCTGTAACTGTGAATAATATTCATAAATTTTACCATTTTCAGCTATGGGTGCATGGGGTAGGTCAAACCAATCTCTTGTAGATGCTAGACAATAGAACAGTTACGAAGACATATAGAAATCTCTGTTGCCCAGACAATTTCTCAAACTTTGATGTAGACAGTTAGCCACTATTTTGGCCCAATCCAAATATTGTTCTCCTTGAAGGATGACTTGTATAAAAAAGTACATCCAATCTTCCCAATAATAGGCATTTTGATTGCCTCTCAGTCTGTGTAACAATACTACAATATCCCTTACTTCTTTTATCAAATGATCTCTGGTAAGTGGCCTGGGCAACCTTGAACCGCCCTTCTGAAATTTTAGCAGCCAGTTCCTTGCTATTATACTTTTGTAAGTTGGTCTTTTCTCTGAGAAATACCCATTGGAGGTAGTAATGTCAAGGCTGGAATATGCCTCCTTAGATGGTATCTTCATCACAGACATGAGGGTTTGTCTGTTAACATAAAATAATACATCCTTGTTTGCATTTCTGACACACCTATCCTGGGGATCGTACCTATTCATACATTCTTGAACCAACTCTGGGCACAGTATAGCCTAAGGAAAAGCTGTAGCTTCAACTAGACCGCTGTCTACAATTTTCTTCATTATAGGGGTTTGAACAGGGTTTCTAGCTCTTTCTTTAAATTTCTCTAAATTATATTGAACCAATGCAGTATGTCCAAATTCTGAGTGAGAATAAGTAAGGTTAGGGCCATGTTCATCCCCCAAACATGTAGATTTCAAAGACATATTTGGACGATTATAATGAAAACCCTTCAAATTTTGAAAACAATAGAAATTCCAGAGATTCTTCTTTCCAGCATAAGAACTAGGAATAGCACAGGGGAAACAGAACTCACCTTCAGGATATCTGAATTCACTGCAAAAACTTGAACAAAAAGAGCCTTACACTTCCGGCGCTATCCTTCTCCGTGTTGCACAGTATGTTTACTTGCTAAACTTGGCTTGTTCTTGGTTAATAATGGCACTTACCAGAATGAATAATTATTGCTCGGAACAAAAATTGCCAAAAATATTTGAAAAGACGTGAACTCTGATTTCTTCATTAATAGCAAGTAGTATTCACTCGCCATCATGAAGTATAATGATTATCCGTAGCCCCCGCTAAATTAGAGCTCTCGGTCTCATAATGAGTTTCTGATATAATTTCCTCCAACTTTGCCGCTAAGTTTGACTTAGAAAGCCGCGGGAACAAACGGGGCCAAACTCATCAAATCTTTGAACTATTGAACCATTGAACCTTTAGGACATGGTTCAATATGATGGTTCAATATGGTGGTTCAAACATGCCAATCGGACCATGTAAATAAGCAAAGGATTGACTTACAAAAATAGGAACTTAACTCGTGAACGGTTGAACTTGTACAGATATGGTTCAATATGAAGGTTCAAAGACGCAAGGGTTATGTAGACTGACAAAATGTTACGCGGCTTCGGTAAAAGGTTTTCAACAATGAAACAGTGAACTCTTGAACCTTGAACCCCTCTACAAAGTACAAGCAGGAGGTTCAACGATACAATAATTACACAAGGTAACTACATGACCTGACTTATAAGAAGACAGAGTGTTGAACCTTAAGAACATTGAACCATTGAACCTTGAACCTCGCTATAGAGTACGAGCAGAAGGTTCAAGTTCAACCTGAAAGTTCAAAGGTGCACAAGACAAACAAAATGACAACTTGCTTTATGAGACACTTAGACATATTAAACCATTGAACTTTGAACTTTGAGAATGGTTCAGGTTCAAAGGTTCAAACCTTAAGTAACCTTGTCTACAAAGACAACAAACGGATACAAATTGAAGGACCAAGGGCTGATTTATGAAACAAAGGCATGACCAAAAATATAACATGGTAAACCGGCTCCTGGCTCGAGAAATATTACCAATGAATAAATAAATAAGGGGCGACTCAAAAGGTAACATTGAGTTAGTCACATACATCCTTCCCTTAAATCTTAATAACCCATCTGATTCATGGTTGAATCCTTCATATTTTTGATTATGTGGATCTTTCTCAAGGGCTTGTTTTAGCTGCTCATAAAACTCTTCTCCCTTAGATTGTTGTAACACCTAATTCCTAAAATCATAATGTATGGAAATGATAGAGGAGATATGCCTTCTCCTACTTAAAGCATCCACTACTTGATTTTCTTTTCCTTGAATATATTTAATCTCAAAATCATAATATGAGATAAACTCTAACCATCTTCTTTGACGAGCATTAAGATGGGGTTGAGTGAACAGATATTTAAGTCCCTGGTGATCCATTTTCAACTCAAATGGTTTTCCAAGCAGATAATGTCTCTACATTTGGAGTGCATGCATGACTACTGCCATTTCTAAATCATGGGGGCATAATTTTGTTCATAGTTTTTTAGTTTGCATGATTCATACGCAATAACATGTCCATCTTGGACTATTACACCACCTAAGCCTTCCCCTGAGGCATCAGTAATGACTACAAATTGACCATCCGGGTCAGGCAAGTTTTTAAAATTAGAGCTAAAGTCAATTTTTCCTTCAATAGGTCAAAGGCCTCCTGGCACTTTTTTGACCATTCAAACTTCTTCCCCTTCCTTTGCAAGGAAGTTATAGGATAAGCAATTTTAGAGATGTTTTTCACAAAATTCCTATAATAACCAGCAAGGCCCAGAAAACTTCAGACCTCATGAACATTTTTTAGTTCAAGCCATTCAGATATAGCCTTAATCTCAGCTAGGTCTATAGCTATTCCCTTAGCTAAAATTGTATGACCCAAATACTGTACTTCTTTCTGAAAGAAGGTACACTTAGAGAGCTTATCGTATAGTTTATGCTCTCTTAATCTCTGAAGAACGATTCTCAAATGTTGCATATGTTCCTCTTCATTTTTAGAGTAGATTAAAATATCATCAAGAAACACCAAGACAAACTTGTCCAGGCAATCTCTAAACACACTGTTCATAAGATTCATAAACGTTGCAGGGGCATTTGTCAACCCAAAAGGTAGGATAGTGAATTCATAATGTCCATATATGGTTCTAAAGGTTGTCTTATGGATGTCTTCATCCTTCACCCTCAATTGGTGATATCCTGATCGAAGATTGATCTTAGAAAATACTGCTGCACCTCTCATCTGATCAAAAAGATCATCAACATGGGGTAGAGAATACTTGTTTTTTATGGTCTCTTTATTTAACATGCGGTAATCTATACACAACCACAAAGTGCCATCTTTCTTCTTCACGAAAATGATAGGTACTCCCCATGGCGACACACTGGGTCTAATCAACCCCTTATCCAACAGCTCTTGTAGTTGAGCCTTTAACTCCATTAGTTCAGTTGTGGTCATCCTATAAGGAGCTCTAGAAACAGGTTCTGACCCAGGTATAATATCAATGGCAAAATCAAATGCTCTCTTAGGTGGTAACCCTGGAAGATCATTTAGAAATACATCCTCAAATTCTTTGAGAAGAGGATACCTGTCCATATCTGGTCTTTCTTGACCTATGGACTCCTTCATCCCTACTTCATTAAGTTTTTGGGTTTCATAAAAAGTCAAATCATCTTGAAAGTAGGTTTCCTTTATTTCATCTATTTTATCCATCCTAACAACAAAAAGTTGACATCTTTTTCTCTGTGCTCTTTTCATTTGTAAGGTAGAGATTTGCCTCAGTTTAATTTCTCCAGGCTTTCCTTGAATATGGACTTGGTTTCCTAGATCATCCAAGCAATCTACTATTTTAGCATAACAGTCCACTCTGGCTTGATGTCTCCATAGCTAGTTCATTCCAAGAATGACATCATACAAGCCAAGTGGAGCTACATAAAGATTTACTTTAGTGGAAAAGTTTGGAAGTTCAACCTGATCTTCAAACAAACATTGCTCTACCTAAGCTTTGGTGTGATTTGCATGCACTATAGACCAAGTATTTTCCATGAATTCTACTTTTCTAGGAATCTTGTTTACAATCATATTAGCCTATTTCAAATTGTGGAAGTCTATGAGTCTTTTATCATAGAATAGTTGTGTTAACCATCTTTGCCTAAATAGTTCTACAAACCTGTCCCAAGTAAGGCTTGTAGACCTCAATCCTAACTCCATCTTTTTGTTCATCCACCATGTGGATGCTTCTCCTACTAGCTGAAATGCTCCCGAGACAACTTTAGTAACCTCATTATAATTTCTAATTTTGAAGTACTTCTCCATCTCTGTAAGCCATGCCTCTGTGGCATCTCCTCTTATGGATCCATCAAATTTTAGGTGGCATGACCTTTTTTTCATGTCATGAGATAGTTCCATAGCCATAAGGCTCCTTTTATCCCCATCATGTTTAACTGCGGAGTTATTTTCTCTATGATGTCTTTGGGTGGTGTCATTATGGCATTCCTTGCCATCACCCTCATCATAATTATCTCTCCTATCTTCTACTAGCCTCCCACTTATGTTCAAGGGTTTCTACCCTCACCCTGGTTTCTTTCAACAAGGTCAAAATTTGGTCTAATTTAGACTCAAATTGCCTTGAAGGTGCTCCTTCATCTCGACTATCCTCCATTTTGGTTCCAACTTAAACCCTTACTGCAATTTACTTCTTCCTGAAGTTTGCAGATTAAACACGGATTAGTTTTCCATGCCATAAAATACAATTATTTCACAAATCCATTCACATTCATGTAATCTTTAACAAGAAAGGAAAGATTGTCAAAACTTTGCCATTGCATTATTTTTCCATTGGATTACCTATAATCCACAAAATTATAAAATTGTATTTAAATTTGCTCCTACAAATCATTTACAATTGGGATAACTTCCCATTATCAGGTTTTCTTTTTAGTCTCAGGGGGTGAGGATACACACTAGTGTTCCTTCACATCCTCCTTAGTTACAATACCTTCATTATGTTCATTTTTCTCAGCTGGTGCTATAGGATTAGAGGGTGACATTGATGTTCTATTAGAGTTAAGGGCAGCCATCCGATCAGCTTTCCTCAACTCTTGCTTGATGTGTTTCACTGCATTAGCAAAAGTTTCCTCATCAAATAACCATGCACCTACCAAGCATCCTATCTTTTCAAGTTTCTCCTTCATGGAGGCTCGTGCCTTCAAGATCTTTTGATGGCATAGGTAATGTTCATGTTTCATTACCTTCTTGCAAGGTGTGGTTCTAATTTTTACCATTCTAGCATAGAACATCCAATCATTAGCACACTTAATGTTGGATTCATTAATCATTAAATAGTGAGCTCATTAGGTCCATGTGTTGAACCTGGTGTTGGTTATGCCATTAGTCACAAACACACATAGATAAAGAATTACAAATCAAACCTTTATCATCTTGAAAGATACGATGAGTTCAAGGAATTCATGATCCCAAGTCTTGGTTGATTAGTTCATAATCCACTGATGTTGATCATTGGTTTGATGTGCCTTATTTTTCATTCAAGAAGCCTTACATTTCTAATTCTAAGAATTGATATTTGAACATCTCGTTTTGCACCTACTTTCTCTAAATCTTTCAACAGACAAGGTTAATCCTACTGTATTTAACAAATGATGAAGATATTTTCTAATTTTGATCAATTCTTCTGGTCATCAACTGCTATTGATTAATTTTCACCTCTGCACTATAAATTTATCTAAATAATGTGTTTTCAGGCAGATATTTGCTTGATTACTATTAAGATTTGTATTTATTTGAATGAGAATTTCAATTTTACATGCTATTCAACTCGACTATGCCATGAATATTCAAAGTTCCATGGGATATCAACCTATTTCACTATGTTTGCTTTAGATATTCTATAAATTTGCAATTATGATGATGATTTCAAATGAAATTAAACAAATTGTAATGAATGCTTGCTAAACTTTACTAAAATGGTTGAATTTTTAGCTATTGATCCACATACATTCCAGATATTGTGATGAAGAGAAGAGAATCAAACCATAGGTTCACTAGGATGTTCCACAGCTAGGTATGGTTGATGCTAACTTCAATGGAAAAGGAATGAAAGGAACATGCACAACATGAATTGCACTCCAAGGGATGCAACAAATCAAAGCACATGCCAAGAATTTATCCATAGATTACTCAGAATTTACAATTGTATGTAATCTAGATCTTCTTCTTCAATAAGTATGCAAAAGACATGTACATTTACAATCAACTTTGAGAATTAGTCCTGATGCTTCAGCAATCTAATCTCAATTAAGTTTCAAATGAGTAAAAAGTGCACTCCATCTCCCTTTTATAGAATAAGGGGAGGAGGAAGTTACAAAGATCCTATGATAAGGATTTATCAATTAAGATCAACGGTATACATCTTTCTTTGACAGAGTCAATGGTACACGTGGCATAGGTTGCCAATTGGCAACGATCTGGTATCATACTACGTACATGATCATGTGCATCATATTCATTCTTCATCCTCTTCATCAGTGGATAAACTTTATTCTGTAGGCACACTTATTTGTCCCCTGATGGGTTCATATACTTTAACTATTCTTTCAATCTCCTCTCCATCTTGGACTTTGGCCTTCTTGATTGAATGCTCTTGTGAGTTGATCTATTCTTGCAATGCAGACCATTTGTTCTTTTTGTTGTTCAGCATCTCATTGTACTTTTCCACTTTAGCCTTCATCCTCATGGCCTTATTGATTGTGTCTTCTAATAGATGGTTGAGAGGGTCATCTGCAACAAGTTTGAAATTATCTTGGAAAGCCTTAACTGCAAAGTCCTCATTCTGATTTTCAATCTTTCCTTCTACCTTTTCTTCTAGTGCCTCCAAATTTTTTGCCTCATCAGACAGGAGCTTATGCAATTTGACACTAACATCCCTCAGCTTTTCATTACATTTCTTGAGTATCTCACTCTAAAATTTAGAATCTTCATACCATATGTTTAGTAGCTTGGATGTTTGGTTATTCAGTATCTTATTAGATATCAGGACATTGACATCTATGTGTTTCATTTTTGATAGGGCGGTCAGTTGTTTCTCAATTTTAATTGACCTTTGCCCAACCTCTTTTAGCAGTTTATCTCCCTTGCTCTTCATTGTACTTAGCAAGTTCCAATTATTGAGGGAGGTTCTTATCACCTTTTCTGCCTCTGTAATAAATTGGCTAAACCAATTATCCATCATGTGCGCCTTATGCTTCATGATATCCAATCTAGTGACCTCATCTTTAGTGCAGGGGCACCATGTTGGATCATTTTGTAAATAAAAGTGTTTTGATAGGTTTTTGGTGTTGGGTCTAATTTTGAGTCTAATAAGGTCATAATGGACCATTCTAAATGTATCTTGAGTCATTTTTGGGTTCATTATGTAAAAGTTGCAATTTATGCAAATATTGTCAAATGTAAAGTTGTAAAGTTGCAAAAATGCAACATTAGAGAAGACCAACGGTCATATGGAGTCTAAATGTTAGTTGTAGTTAGTTTTTGGTTGGTTTTGAGTTCTCCAAGGTTTATAGACAATGTGTATGGTCAAATTGAGGTGTTGGGTGTGATTTTGATGGAAAGGCAATAAGAAACCCTTCATTTTCTATGTATTTTCTGCAACATTTGTTGTTCTAGATTATTGTACAATTCTGTACAGCCTTATTTTGGTTCCAAATGCATTGAAAATGGTGGCCAACAGAACTAACTCCATTTTGACTAAATTATCTGATCGAATTTCATTAAGTTTTGAAGTTTTTAAAGTTATTTTACTGTAGGTGGCTAAGTTCAAATTTTGAAGTTTTGAGAGTATTCAAAATACTATAAACACCCATTCCACTGTTAGTTTTCCCTCTACTTGGTGGAATGGGGGGTTTAGGGTAGGTTTCAGTGTTGGAGTAGGGTTTAGGAGTAGGGTGGAGAGTTTGAATGAGTTTTGAGTGCTACCTAGGGGATTTTTATGAGTTTTTGGTTCAAAGTTGATGGTTATAAGTTGGGGTTTGGTGAAATAGCAATGGTAAAGTGTGGGAGATGATTCATTAAGCATGTCCAGACCCTGTATGATGTGTCTAATGTGTTGGCAAGGATAAATAGTGGTTGGAGAACATAATTTCAATAAACCCTCTTGTATGCAAGCCTAAATAGGCCAAAAGTGTGATTTTGTGTGTTGTGTGAATTAGTGAGGGTGTTCATTGATAAAAGTTGTGGATTTTGTCTATTTGAGATCTATTGAGAGTGTTTTGATTGAGTTTGGAAGTTTTATTATGATATTTCACTTAGTTACTTTGTAAAAGTGGGCTAATTTACCCTTAAAATAGTGGGATAGTCAATTTTGAGGGGTGATGTTCCAAAACAAGTATATGAGATTTTGAGATATATTAAAGTAGAGGTAAATGGGTATCTGAAATGCCTTTTGGGTTGTGGGTTTGACAAATATTCTGGAAGATATGTTGAAAAGTCCCTGTTTGGAGGGCTACAAGCCAAGAATGGTGAAATGGTCAAAAGTTGATTAGATTGGGTTGTAAAGGCAGAAAGATTGTTTGAATTTGCTCAAATTGTGATAGATAGAAGGTTTGCCTCCTTGCTTTGCATCAATCTTGTGATATAATAGTCAGGGGGGTAGAAGTGCTAACTGGTATATTATTTGGCTCTATCAACCCCTTTATGAACGAGTGCAATTGGGCAATGTGCCCCTTGTGCACCTTATTTTTATTATTTTCTCTTTCCACACTCTTCAATAAAAATCAATAATTTTTTTGGCCTCTTGGCCTTCTTGTTCTTTGGTAGCAAAGCCTAGATCAATAGTGGTCATCTGGAATTTATTAACACTTATTTCTCCCTTTGCTTTGGCTACCACAGGTATAACTATTTCAGCTGTCCTCCTACCTATTGTTGAATCTCTCTTTATGGCTGAGGTGGCCCTAGCCCTTCTCCTAGGTCTAAGTGTATTTTTTGTGAAAAAGGGAATTATGTCAAACTCAAGTGCCACATTAGGGGGAAGTGCTTGTACTTCTTGTTGTAACCAATATGGTACTTCATCAGTAGACCCCTGCTGGCTGGTATGTTCAATTTGAACATTCTGTGCTCCTATGTTCTGATCCACCCTTGGTGGTGATTGGTGTCATTATTGTTCACTGAGCACTTCCTCTTCATGGTCCTCTTCATGAGCAAGGACCTCTTGTGTATCTTCTTCATCTTTATCCTGCTCTTCACATTCAGGTGGTGGATCTATATGAGAATCAAGATGACTCTATTCTATCATCCCTTCTTGATCTTTATGACCCTCTTCATCAATATTCTCTTTCTTTTCCTGATCATCACCCACTTGAGAGCTTTGTTCCCCATGTTTAGATGCATTTGCTTCATTAAGATCTTGGGGTTCTTCTATTTCCATCTTGTTTGACTCTCTCAGGCATTTGCTCATTTTTCTGATCATCTTGCTGATCAACTATTTCTTATTCCTCCATTTGTACATTCACCTCTAATTTTATTTGTTCTGGAGTTGCATCCCTATTCTTATTTGGGTCATCTTCACCCTCATATGCTAAGTCTACTGTAGCTGGACTAGTAACTTGATCTACCAATTCTGCCAGACCAATCCGTTGTGCTACCATCTTAGGATTTCCCTCTATAATCTCCTCCTCATCAGCCAAGTTCTGTTGGGCCATTGGAGTACCATGAGGAGTCATCTTGGTATTATGCACCTGTACCTCCATAGGACTAGCTGATACCTCATTTACAATATCATCATCTGATAAATACATTGTATCATCCAGAGGAAAAGGCCCTTTATCCTGGCCACTTTGCCTTTCTTTTCTTTGTTCTTTAGCCATTTTTGTCTTGAAATGCATAATATCAGGAATGTGGACCTTTTTCTATAGGGTTATTTTGATGCCCTCACCAACAACTCCTTTCAATATTATGGTGGGGTTCCTTTCTATTGCTCTCCTCATTGCAGGTGCTTGTTTTTGAGGTGCCTCCTGAACTTTCTTCTTCTTCCTGCTTATCAGGAGATCATCATCATCAGTGCTTTCTCCTTCATCTATGATAGTTGGAACAAGCTTTAGAATAGGATTTAGAGCAGGCTCTTGTTTCTTTATAGGTGCATGAGAAGTAGCTACAGCAAAACCAAAGGTTGTATCCTACTTGGGCTGGGTATGACAGATGATTGTCACCCCGCTGGCTTGATTACTCTTCTTTGATTTACTCTGCTGCCCCTCTCCTTTTGATGCTCTCTTTTCCTTGAGGAAGTCATCATATTCCTCATCTGTCAACTTTCTTCTTTTCCTCTTGTTGTCAATTGTGAGAGCCATTCCCTTATTCTTCACCTTGGTAACCTCTGCTTGTACCCAATCCTTGGTTAATAATATAACCCTTTGGGTTATATGTTCCAATGAGGTCTCTTCTGGCTAGTTCCTGTCAGGGGAGGATATAGTTTCATTATATACTTTCCTAGTCTCATATTCTTGAGACATGATGTTCCCATCATCTTCATGCAGTTGCACAGGTACTGGTATACAATCAAATGTATGAATTTGGTTTAAATTCAGCCTTTGGAATCTCCTCCTTCTCACTTCCACATCATCATCACAGTCATCCCAATAGTCTTCTAGATGCATCTGATGTATTGGCTTCTTGCTTAGTGTTTGCATCCTGCCATATGGGTCATATGGCCTGGCTAGTGAGAAAGGCTGTAATGACATCAACTGTAATCCCCCCTCCTTGGCACTTTCTTTGTTAGGGCACATGTACCATCCAATCACAATTGGGAATAAAACATTAGGAATCTTTCCTCTTTCAATGTAGGCCTCAAATGCAGGTAATATCTGCATGGCCAGCTCCATCAGGATGACATTGTCAGTGGGATACTTTAGCAACATAAGAGGGTGACCAATAAAACTTTCTATCCTGATGTAGGTGAATATGGGGAATTGGATGAACCAAGCCCCATGCTTATATATCATGGCTTGAGCTTCTTCCATGGTTCTTACTAAATGCATGGAGAATGAGTCATTTACTCTCCGGTAGTGTTGTAGAGAGTCCCTTTGTTTCAGCTGGAGATAATGATCCCAAATGTTGACATCTCCAGGGTTAATTCCAACCTTGCCTACAATTTGTAATCCATTGAATACGAGTATGAATGCACATGCATAAATGACATAAGAGGACATGTGGAACATGTTAGCCTTTCCTCCTAATTTTCTCATCCCTTCATCAAGGCTATCACTTATGATCTTGGCCCATTAGGGTTTGTTATTTGTATCTGCTACCATTTTCATGAGCCCATACATCCAGTTCTCAAATGTTCCAGCGTTCGACCTCCCAGTCATGCGATAGAGCATTACCATCATATATTGAAACTGAGGTGCAAAATCAAACTTATACATATGCACAGGCAGCTTTGCAGCAGCCTTGTACGTGCTGTCATTGGCTCTCTAGGAATAAATAACTTTCATGCATTCCTTCTCAGTTTTATTGTATTTCTTCTCCATTTTCTCCAAGTCTATTCTACAAACCTAAGGATCTTTGGCCAAGTTGAAGGCTGCAGTGATGCCTTCGACTGAAAAATCTGCATATATCCACCCATGTTTTTCCACTTTTCTGGTGTTTGTATTATAATTTCATACACACTCAACTACCAACTTTGTAGCTTCCATTGCATAGGGAAACGCTCCTGCATGCCACATGCTTGAATTTTAAATGTTGATAAGCAGGGGATCTCCGTTTCCCTTTTTTGACCTTGTCATCCATTCATCTAGATTAGTATTTCCTTGATAAGTATCATTTATCTACCCATATTTGAATGCAACTCCCTCTGGTTGTATGTACATGGGTTTAAGAAATTCTATATTTGATTTGTTCTTGTAGAGTGCCATTAAATCCTGCAATAAAGCACATGTGTATCTTACCCTAACATATCATATGATCATGCAATTCTTTCGATAATATGAATATCGTGATGATTTTAAATCTTTATTCAATACATTTCATGCATCATCACATCTTTATTAAACAATTTCTTCCATTTGTCATTCGAATCTGCACCCATTCCATTACTTTCACAAGTTGTAGTAATACAGCCGTAATCGTGCAGTAACTCTATAATTTCATTTGAATGCTTGATAAATTCAAAATGAGCTTAATCTTGACTTTTAACCAAAAGCAAAAGTGAATTAGGGTGTGATTAATGTTTCTCTATCAGCATTCATTGATCGACATCTAAGTGTTAGAGATGTTAACACGTGGCAGTCGATTATTTGAAATTTGAAAGGTTCAACCACCGTTAAACTAGCATTGAATGTGGGAACGCATATTCGTACATATCAGGGATATTAGGAAATATGACTGATATCTGTGAAGATAATGATGACATCATCATAAAGATGACGAACCATTGACTAGACTCAGGTCATCTTACCCCTTCTTACAATCATGACAATATAAGGTGTTAACATGATCTAGTCAGAGTGCCCCGTGGTAGCTTCCTATTGGTGTTTGAGGATCCATATATGACATGTCTCAAGTGTGGATATTAGGATATTAAGGAATATTAGGGATCTTAAGAAATATCAAGGATATTAATTTTGCGAAAACATCCCTCACCTTCAAAGATCGGGATGATGTCATCGTCATCACTAATATTACCAATCTGCTTGGGAGATGACGTCATCATCATATTGATGAAGATCAGGCATGTAAACCAATATGATGAATATTGAGAAATATGACTCTCCTAGAGTTGGGCGTATTGATGACATCATCGTCATATCAGGTCTTCTTTCTATCAGGTTACGATGACGTCATCGTCATATTAAGGAAGATCCAGGATCTTAACTAATATGACAGACATTAAGAATTATCTTGATGCTAAGTGTTTACGTTGTAACTGAAGGTGATCCTCATATTAACAAACATGAGGGATATTAAGAAATATGAACCTCCTTGAATGTGTGTGAGTACGTGATGGGCAGACGATCTCTTGCTTTTAACTGACATTTGCATATTGACAAATATTGGGTTTCTCTTCATTAAAACATATATCAGGGATGTTCATGAATATCAAGGATATTCATGAATATGACCCTCTTGGGAATATCAAGTTTGACCAAACTTTGACTAGACATAACTTCTTATCCTTAAGAAATTTTAGGGTGATCCAAAAGGCAAACCTGCTTAGAATTTTGCACTTTTTCACCTTATTGGTGCAGGAGCACCTTGCTCATTAGATTCATTTAATTGGAAAAATTGTAAAATTGAACCTTCAAGTGTAAGAGAATTGTAATAGGTCATGTAATGGTCAATTCCTATGTAAATGAGCCATCTATAGGTCTCTGGGAGATTGAAAATGTAAAAATTGCTAAATTTGTTGTCAAAGCAATATTGCAAAAATGCAAAAAAAGAACAAATAAGGGAATACCAAAGGTCATTCGCTTGGAGGAAGTTAGAAGTCAGTTAGAAACTGAAAAGACATGAGTGTAATGCCTTTAAATAGGCCTTGTAACCATTTTGTAAGTAGAGGGGATTGAAGATTGAGAATGGAATGGTAAAAAGCAATGTTTCTCTATATTATTCTTCAGAAATTTGTTGTTCTCTTACATGGTACGGCTCTGTACGGGGAGAGATTCATTTCTAATTAATTTTGCATGAAATTTCTTTCAATCACCTTCCCTTTCCATTTTGTTGCATGCAGATTGGTTTTGTTTTGAGGTAGATATTGGAAATTTGCTAAAAATAGTCAAAACCCTCTGTTAGGGTAAACAGTGACTAAGATAATTGTGTTTCTTCCTTTTTATCCATTGCATGTTACTAATATTTGGTGGAAAATGGTTGTGGTAGTATGTGCCTTTATATTCTAGAGGTCTTTGACCAAATGACTAAGGTTGAGGTGGAGAAATTCATGGTTTTATGACTGTTTTTTTTGTTTACAGTCCAGAAAATAGAGTTTAGAGGGCAGTCAAGAAGGTAAGCCTTGGGATTTGTACTCATATCATTGCAAGATGGACTTTTGATGAATTAATAAGTTTATGCAGACCTTTTGTGAAGTGTTCCAAACACATGCAAGGTGTGGGGAGTCGTGGTATACCCATTTTCAATAAGCCCTGTTTGTTTTCAAGCCTATTTAGGCCTATTCGGCACAGTGACAATCCTGTTTTAGGTAGTTCTTTCCAAAGTAACATGTGTTGGGTTTTAGATATGTTTTGAAACTTGTTAATGGGTATTCAAATATGCCTTTACAGTCTTGAATGGAGATCTACATTGAAAATTATGCACTGACAGTCCCTAAGATAGGGCTACTAGGAGTTATGACAGCCAATGAAGGAATGGTTGCATGCATGTTGAGACAGTCCTTGGTGAGTATTAATTTTTCTTGAAGTAGGAGCTCTTGAGGAGACTAAAGGATATTAGAAACCTCTCCTGAGTTAGAAATGTTGAAACTCAGTTTGGTGCCATTATTATTGTGGAAGACTTCTTGTGAACTTGTAGTATCAAATGGATTGAAACCCATTGTTGAGCAATATGCTAGTAAGGAGTTAAGTTTATCATTTTCCTCTACATCAGATTAGTATCAAAGCTAGCAAAAGCTCTGGGAGGAGATGTTATGTATTTGATTTCTAAGATGAAGAACTGAAGGAAAGATTGTGTTGGTGACCATTATTTTGTTGCTAAGTTGTTTGGTTGTAGGTGCTTGGTCCATCTAGCTGCAGAAGGATGTTTTTTGAGGTTGTGTGTGTGGGCAGACAAGATGAGGTCTGTCATGACCATTCTCCAATGGAGATTAGGCTGGATAAGGGTGCAAAGAGAAACCACTGAGGAGAGAGTGGTAGGTGCATCACCATGATCTGTTGTTGGGTGAGATGAATGGTTTGGTGAGTTGGTTTGTTGTGAAGCAGTGAGAGAGATGGATACCTAACTGAAGAAACACTTGATGTTGCAGCCTGAAGAGTACTCCACTGATGGGAGTAGAAGGAGCCTGAAGAAGTTCTAAAGATGATGGTAGTTTAGATTTTGCTGGTTGGTTGGTCACCTTTCTATGGATGAGAAGATTTGAAGCCTGAAGCTAAGAAGATTGAAGATAAAGACAGAGGAGATGCAGAAAAAGACTTTTATTGTAGATACATTTCCAAGGGACTTGGAAATTTTGTTGGTTGGTTGTATGGTGCAGGAGCACCTTGCTCATTAGATTCATTTAATTGGAAAAATTGTAAAATTGAACCTTCAAGTGTAAGAGAATTGTAATAGGTCATGTAATGGTCAATTCCTATGTAAATGAGCCATCTATAGGTCTCTAGGAGATTGAAAATGTAAAAATTGCTAAATTTGTTGTCAAAGCAATATTGCAAAAATGCAAAAAAAGAACAAATAAGGCAATACCAAAGGTCATTCACTTGGAGGAAGTTAGAAGTCAGTTAGAAACTAAAAAGACATGAGTGTAATGCCTTTAAATAGGCCTTGTAACCATTTTGTAAGCAGAGGTGATTGAAGATTGAGAATGGAATGGTAAAAAGCAATGTTTTTCTGTATTATTCTTTAGAAATTTGTTGTTCTCTTACATGGTACGGCTCTATACGGGTAGAGATTCATTTCTAATTGATTTTTTATGAAAGTTCTTTCAATCACCTTCCCTTTCCATTTTGTTGCATGCAGATTGGTTTTGTTTTGAGGTAGATATTGGAAATTTGCTAAAAATAGTCAAAACCCTCTGTTAGGGTAAACAGTGACTGAGATAATTGTGTTTCTTCCTTTTTATCCATTGCATGTTACTAATCTTTGGTGGAAAATGGTTGTGGTAGTATGTGCCTTTATATTCTAGAGGTCTCTGACCAAATGACTAAGGTTGAGGTGGAGAAAATCATGGTTTTATGACTATTTTTTTTGTTTACAGTCCAGAAAACAGAGTTTAGAGGGCAGTCAAGAAGGTAAGCCTTGGGATTTGTACTCATATCATTGCAAGATGGACTTTTGATGAATTAATAAGTTTATGCAAACCTTTTGTGAAGTGTTTCAAACACATGCAAGGTGTGGGGAGTCATGGTATACCCATTTTCAATAAGCCCTGTTTGTTTTCAAGCCTATTTAGGCCTATTTGGCACAGTGACAGCCCTGTTTTGGGCAGTTCTTTCCAAAGTAACATGTGTTGGGTTTTAGATATGTTTTGAAACTTGTTAATGGGTATTCAAATATGCCTTTATAGTCTTGAATGGAGATCTACATTGAAAATTATGCACTGACAGTCCCTAAGATAGGGCTACTAGGAGTTATGACAGCCATTGAAGGAATGGTTGCATGCACGTTAAGACAGTCCTTGGTGAGTGTTTATTTTTGTTGAAGTAGGAGCTCTTGAGGAGACTAAAGGATATTAGAAACCTCTCCTGAGTCAGAAATGTTGAAACTCAGTTTGGTGCCATTGTTATTGTGGAAGACTTCTTGTGAACTTGTAGTATCAAATGGATTGAAACCCATTGTTGAGCAATATGCTAGTAAGGAGTTAAGTTTATCATTTTCCTCTGCATTAGATTGGTATCAGAGCTAGAAAAATATCTAGGAGGAGATGTTATGTATTTGATTTCTGAGATGAAGAACTGAAGGAAAGATTGTGTTGGTGACCATTATTTTGTTGCTAAGTTGTTTGGTTGCAAGTGCTTGGTCCATCTAGCTGCAGAAGGATGTTTTCTGAGGTTGTGTGTGTGGGCAGACAAGATGAATTCTGTCATGACCATTCTCCAATGGAGATTAGGCTAGATAAGGGTGTAGAGAGAAACCACTGAGGAGAGAGTGGTAGGTGCATCACCAGGATCTGCTGTTGGGTGAGATGAATGGTTTGGTGAGTTGGTTTTTTTTGAGAGGTTCATGATGGCAGAAATTGACTTTCACGTTTAACCCTTTCTTATGAGTTCCATCCATACCCAAGGATGATGTTGTTATGCATCTATTACTTGACTTTTACCATACCACCCAAAGGGAGAAAAGCAAGGGTAAACCAAAAAAGAGTTGGGTCCTTGTTTTGCTAAGGCAAAATGGGGTGTGTTGTGTAACCACACAACTTGCCACCAAAGAAAACAACAAAATTCCAATAATTCAAGAGGTAAGGATAAGTTAGAACATCATGCTCCATCTCTTCTAAAACATAAGCATCATGACCTTTTGAATGATATCTCATTCATCAATGGAACAATGTATTGCAAGGGATCAAGTGTGTGCATGTGATTCATATCCCTCATCTTAAAGATGAGTTGAAAACACTAGTGAAGAGGTTAAGCTACATAATTTGGTTCATCTCTCATAGCCAACCTAGATAGAGCCTTGCTACCAGCAAGCATCCATAGCCCCAACAAGGTTATCTTTTCAATTCCCATAAGTAGAGCCCCACTGCGAGAAGACATCCATAGCCCCAGTAGAGTTACTTAGATGACCTAATTTTCTTTAGATATTCAATATATTTCTTTTTTTTTGTTTATTCATAAGATGTCATCATGTAAGAACATTTGCAAGGTGTAGTCACTTGCTGATTTAGGTTGGGAATTGCAATGGTAGCAAGGGCAACATTTTGATTTTTCAGTTAACCTTACACTGGTATGTTCAACAAACCCAAGGCTGTTAGGTGTGTCATGTGAAGATCTCCTTGAGCAAGAAAAGAAATACTGATGAACAGGATATCACAGACCTAATCAATGATACTCGTTAACATAAAATATAGCCTATGAAAAAACTTATATTCAACTTTTGAACTCTAACAATTTCAGTGGTGTTCTATAGTGAAAAGGTACATCATTTTGCCAAATCAAAACAAAAACTCAACGACAACAAAACCAAAAGAAAACACACAAAGAAAACTATACAAACAACTATAGAAAATGTACATTATGGTACAGTATCATGACATGACCCTGTCTAATCTTGGAAATAATGCTTAAGGAACTGTCCATTAACTGGCAATGGAACATCCTCACCTATTAGGGTCTTAAGTCTATAAGTACTATCTCCTAGGATCTCTAAAATCTAGAAAGGTCCTATTCAAAGTTTATCAAATTTTCCATGATCACCTTTCTTTTCATGTGCTTTGTCCCAAGCTAGGACTAGGTCTGAAATACTAAAAGCTTTTATCCTGGCTCTTTTATCAAACCAACATTTGACAGTAACCTGATGCTTGGCGAATTGATCAATCACCCTATCTCTCTTTTCTTCTAGGTGCATGAGTTGTAGCAACCTAACTTCTTGTTTATTATCTATGCCAAAATATCCTTGTGCAAGTTGCAAGGTGGGGATCTTGATATTAATAGGGAGGATGGGATCCACCCCATATACTAAGTGGTAAGGAGAATTTCCTAAAATGACTTTTACTTTGATTTGATCCACCCATAAGGCATACTTAAGTAGGATATTCCATTCCCTAGGGTTCTTTTCTATCAACTTCTTTATGATACTTAATACATTTTTGTTTCTTGACTCTGCTAAGCCATTTCCATGGGGATAATAATTTGATTAAAATTTCAAAATGATTCCATAATCAAAAGCTCAACTAGACAATTTGAATGATGCAAAAGCTAGTCCATTGTCACATACCAGGGCATATGGAACTCCATACCTGGTTATTATGTTGTTCTCTAGGAACTTGATCACATCTTCTATAGTGCATGTTTTTCTATTGACTGCTTTAGTCCACCTAGTGTAATAATCAGTGATTGTCAAAACATACATGTGGCCTAAAGATGATGGAGGATTAATAGGACCTATAAAATCCATACCCCATTGGGAAAATGGGTGTATCTCCATAATTGGCTGTAGGGGTTGAGCAACATATTTTTCTTTATTGGCAGCAACTTGACAAGTGTGACAACATTTGATGTACTCTGCAGTGTCCTTAACAATTGTTGGCTAGTAATATCCTACTCTCAGGATAGCATGTGCAGTGGCTAAGTGAGAACCATGTGCTATTCCAAATTTGTCATGTAACTCAGAAAGAACCTTGTCTACTTCTAGTCTATCCAGACATCTAAGGTATATCCCTTTATAATTCTTCTTGAAAATGACTCCTCCTTTAATCATGTATTGTTGTGACCTTATCTTCGGAGCTCTCCTTTGAGAAGATTGCATCTTTAGTGGGCATCTCCCAGTGATCAAGATATGTCTGATATCATAATACCATTCTTTGTCTTCTTTAGTGTTAACAACATATTGTTGATTTACTATGTTAGGGTTAGTCTCAGAAATCATTTGGCTTAGAGCTTGCCCTCTGACTAGTTTCATGGGTGTTATGTCCATGTCATATTCTTGGAGAACTATTATCCACTTGGCTCTTTTCTCTCTGGGTTCACTCTGCATTAGGAACATTTTTACAGCTGTATCTGGTACTACAGCAATTACCTTACTTCTTAGGATGTAATGTCTAAATTTATTTACTGCTCTAACCAAAGAAATAGCTTGTATTTCAACATCCATATATCTAAACTCTGTATCCTTAAATGGAGAACTCATGAATGCTATAGGATTTTCTTCCTTAGTTTCATTTCTCTGCGTCAGGACCGCTGCACATGTATGCTCTGAAGCAAATGAATAAATATAAAACTCCCTTGTGTAGTCTAGGCTGATCAGGACAGGTGCATCTGATATGACTTTCTTGATGTCCTCAAATGCAGCCTTCACTTCAGGTGTCCATTCAATCTTGGCATCTTTCTTAAGCACTGCATTGAGTGGTCTGAAAATTTCTACAAATCCTATGATGAATTTCCTCACAAAATTTATCTTACCAAAATAAGATTTCAGTTCTTTCTTACTCCTAGGAAGTTGTAACTTCATGATGGATTCTATCCTAGCAGGGTCAATGGTGATCCCATTTTCTGATATTAGGTGACCAAGTAACTTATGTGTTGTTACCCCAAATATGCACTTCTTTGGATTGAGTGAGATACCATATTGCTTGCATTTCTTTAGCCCCTTTCTAAGGTCTTCAATATGATCACCTCTCTTCTTTGCAAATATGGTCAGGTCATCCATATATATGACTATACACTTGCCAACTAGGCCTCTAAATGCTATGTCCATTGCATGCTAAAATGTAGTTCCAACATTGATCAAGCCAAAGGGCATGCGTCTATAAGTGAATATCCCCCACTTGGTGGTGAATACTATTTTTAATCTATCTATTTTGTCCACCATTACCTGGTATATCCTAAGAAACCATCCAAGAAGGACATCATTTGAGATCCATTCACTATTTGTAAGACTTCATCCAATGATGGTAAAGGATAGTTATCTTTCTTTGAGGCTTTGTTCAGATTTTTTAAGTCTACACATTGGCGTATATCACTATTTTTCTTTCTTACTGGGACCAAATTGGCTACCCATGTTGAATGCCTAATAGGAAATATGATCGTAGCATTCAACAATTTCTTAACTTCCTCAAAAATGATAGGCTCCAGGAGTGCATTTACTGGTCTCTTCTTCTTCCTAAAAGGTCTAGCATCTGTCTTTAATGGAATAGTGTGAGTGATGATTGATATGTCATATGTCTTTAGCTCATCATAAGTCTAGGTGATAACATGAATATAATCCTTTAATGCTCAGATTGTCCTTGCCTTATCTTCTTCGGTACAAACTTTACCAATCAGGACATTCCTTACATCTTCATTTTGTCCTATGTTGACTGGTGAATATTCTCCCCCATCTATCTTGGGGAGATCCTTTTGTTTCATCATGTTATGCAGGTCAAATGCTTTTTCTAATTCAATCATACCTTTGGGGATCTTATTGCTTGGTAGGTCCATTATCTCTTCCTCTTCCCATGTATGATCTTCCACATTCTTCTCATCTAGGATTTGTGCATCAAATATATCTTTGTTTGCTATGAAATCCAAGATATGTTGATCATCATCGAACACTTGAAGATTAGTGACATTGTTAGGTACGGAAGGTATTGATATCAATTCTACCAAAAATATCTTTAATCCAGAAATGGACAAAGGCTCCAATGTACTAGCAACCTGTGCTAAATCATCTGCTTTATGATTTTGTTCTCTAGGGACATGGGTGATATTAAATGCATCAAATCCTTCAATTAGGTCCCAAACCCTATGTCTATAGTTGGACAACTTCTTGTAATTGCAAGAATAGATACTTCTTACTTGTCTTACTACCAATTCTGAGTCTCCATAGACATGCAGAATCTTGACTTTCTTCTTGAGAGCAAACAGCAACCCATGAATCAAAGCTTCATACTCTGTTACGTTATTAGTACATGGCAATTACAATTTGTATGCCACTAAAAAGGACTTTCCTATTGGGTCAATGAGGTCTAT
This sequence comes from Cunninghamia lanceolata, assembly GCA_027924645.1. Lineage (NCBI taxonomy): Eukaryota > Viridiplantae > Streptophyta > Pinopsida > Cupressales > Cupressaceae > Cunninghamia > Cunninghamia lanceolata. The sequence continues at coordinate 2,014,695 of BSBN01000550.1, forward strand.
GCCTTCCCCAGCTCCTTGTTTTGACTTGGATCCATCAAACCTAAGGATCCATGGCTTATCTTTTGTTAATGGTTTATCACCTGACCTTCTCTTTTCCTTTTTGCTCTGGCGGCTGCACCACCTGATATCCACTTCAACTTTTGGGATTCACCTTATGCCCTTTTTGGCGATAGATGTGAACACGGCACCCCTCTTCTTTTCACTTCTGTGGTATCATCTTTATCACTATCTAATTGTACTTTAATCTCTTTCCTTTTATCCTTGGGCATGTATCTATTGCCATATAACTGATTCTTTGAATAAAGCTGTTCTTGCTTATTTAGTATATGCTAGCATAATGTACATGTGGTTTCTGAATGTGGTGCTTCATGGAGTTTGCACCAACCCTCAATTAAAGCATGATGTGGAGAAACCTCCTGCAATGTGAGCCTCTGAATTTGCTTAGATAAGAACTCCTCAAACTTTGTTAGGTTACTTCCTTTATCTTCATTTGACAATTCATAATCTAATTCAATTAAGAATTCAGTCCCTGTGGTGATATTATTTTTATCTCTATGAATATTTCCATCATACATCAAAATCTCATCTGGGTTATGCATGTAAACTTCATCCTGATGTGTAGTTTCTTTAGATTTTCCTGTATCTGCAGATGACAAACAAGAGTCGGTATCTTCATAACTAGATATTCTACTTACCTCAGTTGGAGATGATCCCTTCTTACTATAAGCTTGCTCCAATTCCATCATATCCAAGCATGCATCACAACTTTTTTCTGAATGTGCTTCATCGTGTAACCTGCACCAGCCCTTAATCAGGATATCCTCATTGGATATGCCTAATGCCTGGCAGCGCTGCATTTCTTTGGATAAGTACAATTCAAAATCTTTAAAATGATCTATTTCATCATTGTCACCTAAACTATAATTAGACTCTATGATCACCCTATTATCCTAATGAACATTTTTATGCATGTGTGTGTTGTACATTAGAAGTTCTTCTATTCTGACTGTTTGGGGTCTGATGGTATAAAATCTTGGTTCAACATCCATGTATAATATTTATTGGTATTATTATACTCTTTGATCATATGTTTCATCCTTGGTTTAGCTTCTATCCTTATTTGATTAGGAATCCCCTTCCACGGTAACCACATGTGGCTGAAATCAATAGACATGTAACCGTTGAGTGTTTTTGACCAATCTCTACTGAGCAACATACCATAGGTATCAGGAATATCCATGACTTGGATGTCAATATAATATTGAACCCTAGGATCTGATGCTAGTTGCATGTGGATGTGTGTTAATTTTCCTACCACACTTACTTTAGTTTTGTCTAACTGTGTTACTTTCTTGAGGGACTTGGTTGGATACAACCCTAAGGCATTGCAAATGGATAATGGAATCACATTTGTTGATGCACCGGAATCCACTAAATAGTTATGCAAGTTTTTTCCAAATATTCTCAATGTAAGTAGGAATGGAGATGATTCAGTTTTGTCTCTGTATAAAGTCATATGTGAGGTCTTTGCGAACTGAACAATAGCTTGTACCCTAGGTTTAGCATTATTTTGTCTAGGTATAGGATCTTTAGTCAAGATCTAACTTGGATTATGACCTGGGTTGTCATCCCTTGAACTAGATTCATCTAAGGATTTTAGAAAAGACTTTTTGATGACTGGGGTTTTAAGCAACTCTGACAGAGATAAGCTGATTTTGATCTTTTTCATCTCTTCTGCTAGATATGTGACTAGATTGTTAGATTCAGGAAGCTGACTGATGGCTTTTGATACTGCATTTTGGGATGCAAAATACTAAGTATTAACCTTGGGAAGACCAAGGTTATTGTTAGCTTTAGGATCAGGTGGAGTGTTGAAATTATTGGGAGGAAGTGATGTAGTTAAGGGACCAGGCGGTCTATTAGGATTACTCCTAAGATTGTAATTATGTCTACCCTGATATTGTTGTTGGTAGACATGAACTTCTTCATGTTCTAATTTTGGTTCATTTTCATCTTTAGAGGGAAACACATAATTTGTTTCAAATGCTAAGGTAGACTCCTCAGTTGCCAGTGTATAATTCTCATGGAAGGAAATCATATGATGATGCGATGTTGATGACTGGTGGAACTTTCTAACATCAGGGCTGACTCATATCCTAAAGGAACAATCTCATTTCCTTCAAGATGAGGAAGATTTCCTGTGGTATTGGATACCTCAACTTGGAAAATACTAGCTACTATTTTAAATTGAGGATAGTCTAACTCTGCATGTGCATTGGTATTATGCATCCTACACCAATTAGTGAGGGTAGCTTCTGCTAAATTCACCCTAGTTGTTTGTTTAGGCTCATTAAGAGGCTAATTGTCCAATGGTGATGGTAATGAACCATTATTTGGCCTAGTGTTCCACGTTCTAGGTGGTCTGGGAGCAACATTATTATTATTGAAGTTCCTTTCATTGTTATATCCTTTGTCAAGATATCCAGACCTATCGTTGTTGTTTCCATATCCTCTATCAGGATATCATCTATTCTGGTTTGGTTGAGAATAGAAGCTCTGGTTTCTCATGTGCGTAATTTTAGTAGTCAACTTCCTTAATTGTGCAGATATCTCTTTAATATCATTGTTCTCTTCCTGAACCTTGGCTACTACATTTTCTTGTTGAGGTTTGAAGGAGGAATTGCCTCCATTGTTCTAGCTTGCATCCTAACATATTTGTCTAGGATGAGGTATCATCTGGCCATTTCCATTTGGAGGGGGCATAATGCTAAGGGGAGGAAATTGTAAGGGACTAGGCATGATGGCTAGAGATTGCATAACTCCATTAACCTGAGGTTGTACAGGATAAGTAGAGTATCTGGCATTAGGTGCAAAGCTTGGGGTTAGTTGTTGGTTAACTTTAATAGCTTCTTTAAAAGCATCAGTTAGTGAAGCAATAGGTGGATGTGTTCTTTTGATGAACATAGAAGTCAAAGGATCTAAGGCCGAATAATAGATAAATCTGGCTGCCTCATCACCTACATTGTATAGAGCAACTAACTTGGAATACATCTTTTGAAACCTAGCATTGAAGTTAGAGATCATCTCTCCTTCAGCTCTTTTAATTGTGGCAAACATGTGGTAAGTAATGGCTAGATTTACTAGCATTTTGAATTTTCCTAAGAAATCTTTCTCTAAAGCATCCTAGGAACCAATGGTTGCTTGAGTAAGACTGATATACTAGCTATAGGCTTCTTCTTCTAGAGAGTAAGGGAACAAATTGTACGCCACATCTTGATGTTCTATTCTTTCTCTAAAGAAGACATCCTTGTATGTCCTGATATGATCTTCTTGTTGCAAGTATGAGGTGAACCAGTGTTGTCATTGATGTCAACATACTCATATTGCATTGACAAGAAGAATTGGATGAGCAGTGTGCTGAGGATATTGAGAAAATTAGCCTCAGTCAGGAACAGTGAAGAACAGTGATGAGAAGAAGGCAAATGTACTATATAGGATGAGAATCAGAGGATGCAGATTAAAGGGTTTGTAGATATGAGTCTTGAGATACTTCAATTAAGATTTCAGAGGTCTGCATGAAGATTTGAAGGAGTTGTGGCTGTCGGTATGGAACCGGTTCTGGTAAGTGTTCAGAGGTGACAGAGGATCACAGAAAGGTCCGGTGAGGTCTAGAATTGTGTAATCCTAATTTGTAGATTGGAAGGAGTGTTTGAGATGTCCTTGTGATGTTTCATCTCAAGTTGTGTATGATTTGGAGGTCCGAAAGTACCTTTTGCATTATGACAGTGACGACAGATTGTGTTCTTGAAGTTCCGAATGAGGAAGAGAAGAGATTCCAATAAGTAGAGGAAGTGCGGATGTACCTAATCATTCAGGTAGGCTTGTGAAGGTCCTTGGATCATATTGAGGTTGTGTTGTTGGTCTGTATTGATGGTAGAGCTTGGAATTGAAGATATTCTTCCGGATGAAGTTCTTACTCTGACTAGCTGACCAGATGAGTTGTTCATCCTGCGAATGTTCTTGTAGTGGCTGACCGGATGTGTTATTCATCTTGTGGATATTCTTATGGTTGATTGCCAACTTAGATGATTGTTCCTAAGTTGATGTCTTGTATAAATAAAGGTTTGTGAGTTCATTTCGAAGTGTGGATTGTGTGGATGAATATGGTATAGTGAAGAGAAGTGCGAAAGGCAGAGCAGGGGTTTTTGGGCTTAAATGGAACTGATCCAGACATGGTAGAGATGTCATTCTCTAGTTCAAGACTGTGATTCTTATCACTTTGTAGACAGTGTGTCTCCTTGTAGGCAGTGGGCCTCTTTGTGAGCAGTGTGCTCGGGCAGTGAGCCCTAATTGGCAAGTGCCATTCTTTTTTCTTATTTTTCTAACAGAGAATAATCCTTGGGTTAATCACCTCGTGGTTTTTCCCTTAACTGGGTTTTCCACATTAAAATCTTGGTGTTCAATGTGTTGATGTTTATCTACTCTTGTGTTTGTGCATTATGCTTTCATGGATGATTAATTGATATGCTATTAACTAACAAAGAAGAATCAAGTGTTTAAAGTAGAGAGCAGGTTTTATACAACTGATTCACCCCCCCTCTCAGTTGTATGCCCTAGATCCAACAATTGGTATCAAAACCAAGTTCCTCTGAAAGAAGCTTAACCGCTTGAGGAGATCCAGGATGTCATCATACAAGAAGGATAGTCCAAAGTTCGATGGAACCAACTTCACTCTCTGGAAAGGTCGCATGAAATGTCACTTGGAATGTATGGGAAAAGAATACTTGGCCATGGTCTCAAAACCATATGTACCTCCACAGGGTGGTCTGACAACTCTGAATGAAATCACAGATGCTGAAAACAATTTGCAGACCAAGGAAGCTCTTCTAAGCGCATTGAATTACTCAGATCTCTCAAATGTTATTGACCTACCAACTGCATATGAGATCCTAACTAAACTAGAACTTCTGTATGAAGGAGATGAGTTTGTCAAGAGTGCAAGGTTACAAAGTCTGAAAGGGAAATTTGAAAGATTGAAGATGAGAGATGATGAAAACATCACTACTTTTATGCCACGAGTGAATGAGCTGGTGTGTCGAATTAGAAATGCTGGTGGAACTCTGGATGAAAATGAGATTATTTGCAAAATCCTCAGATCCCTTCCTGCTGCCTACAAAATCAAGGTTACTGCCGTTGATGAATTCAGAGCTCACACAACTGTCACAAGAGAACAATTGGCTGGCAAACTAGCTGCATTTGAAATGATCGAGTTTGGAGATGATCCACCTAAGACTGAATCTGCTTTCAAAGCCAGTGCCCATGTGAAAGGCAAACAGAGATTTGATCCGGGAGAAAACTCTTCAAGGAAGATGTCATGGTATGATCAAGCAAGAAGAGACATGGAAGAAGAAGAAGTAGAAACAGCTCAACTTGAAGCCCTCATTGCAAAGAGACTGCAAGAGGATCCGGTAAGTATGAAGGAAAACTACCCTTTAAGTGCTTCAACTGCAATAAGATTGGTCATTTTGCTTCAAGATGTCCGAAAAGATCTGCAAGGTCTAATACTAATAGACAAAGGTTTCAAAAGAACTGCTATTATGTTCATGAAGAAGATGACAATGAAGGTGTAACAGATGATGAATCAGATCTAGGAAGCAAATCCGGAAATGAATGGGTGTTTATTGCCATCAAGGAAGAAGATTCAATATCCTTTGAATCTATCAATCACAAGGTTGTGGAAAGAGCTTTGGCTGCTCAAGTGGAAGAAAAGGATGATTCGGTTATTGACAGTGGATGTTCTCACCATATGACTAGTGACAGGAATAAGTTCTTAGATTTGGAAACGTATGAAGGAGGAATGGTAAAGTTTGGTGACAATTCTGCTGGCAGAATCAGAGGTAGGGGAACTATTTCCTTTGATGGAAAGAGCAAAACAGGTAATGTACTATATGTTGAAGGATTGAAGCACAATCTTCTCAGTGTTGGTCAGTTAGTGGACAAAGGCTATGATCTCCAATTCAAAAATGGAAAATGCAGAATCTTTACAAGCTCCAGAACTGAAATTGCATCCGGTACTCAGACAAAAGATAACATCTTTCATTTGGTTGGTTCAAATAAAAGTTGTCTGTTTGTTCAAGTTGATCAGAGTTGGTTATGGCATAGAAGAATGTGTCATGTAAATTTTGATAACATCATCAAGATAAGCAACAATCAGGCTGTAAGAGATCTTCCAAAATTGATGAAACCTACAAATAGTTTGTGCAAAGAATGTCAGCTAGGTAAACAGAGCAGAGTCTCTTTCAAAAGCAAAGATCAGTCCTCTACCGAATTGTTGGAATTAGTACATACTGATCTCTGTGGTCTGACAAGAATTAAGAGTCTGCAAGGTGATAGATATTTCATGTTGCTAATTGATGACCATTCCCGGATGATGTGGGTTACCTTCCTAAAAGAGAAATCAGAAGCCCTTGAGAAGTTCAAAATCTTCAAAGCTATGGTAGAGAATCAAACTAGATTGAAATTGAAGTGTCTAAGGTCTGATAGAGGTGGTGAATTTACATCTGGTGAGTTCATTGACTTTTGTGAGAAGCAGGGTATAAGGAGACACTTGTCTGCTCCTAGGACTCCACAACAGAATGGAGTAGTTGAGAGAAAGAACCGGACCATCCAGGAAGCTGCCAGGACAATGATGTTGGAAGCAAATGTTCCTCAGATGTTTTGGAAAGAAGCTATCAGCACTGCAGTCTATACTCTCAATCGAGTTCAAATCAGAAACAATACCGGTAAGACCCCCTATGAACTCTGGTTTGGCATCACTCCTACTATGAAATATTTTAGAGTATTTGGTAGCAAGTGTTATATTAAAAGAGATGAAGATCTAGGAAAGTTTGATGCTAGAAGTGATGAAGGAATTTTCTTAGGTTACTCCACTCAAAGCAAAGCATACCGGTGTTACAATAAGAGACTGAGGAAGATGATAGAAAGCACTAATGTGAAAGTTGATGAAGGAATTGAGAAGCCCTCAAGATTTTATGAGTTTGATGAAGATGACCAAGATGGTGTTCAGGTTCAAGGAACTCAATTCTCTCCGGTAAGTTAGAGTCAGCCTGATCCGGTAAATCAGGAAGAAGAGATAGGTCTGAATGAGCCTGATCAAGAAGCAGCAGTGCAAGATACTCCCAAAATTCCAAGGTATGTAAGACTAAACCACTCTAAAGATCAGATCATAGGTGACAGAAGAAAAGGTGTGCAAACTAGAAGGAATGTTGCTCAAAATCAGGATGAATGTTGTCTGATTTCAAAGATTGAACCTAAAACAATAAATGAAGCCTGCAATGATGAAAACTAGACCAAAGCAATGGAAGATGAATTGATGCAAATTGAGAAAAATCATACTTGGGATCTTGTTCCCAGACCTAGAGACATGAATGTGATTGGAACCAAATGGGTCTTCTGGAACAAACTGAATGAAGCTGGTGAAGTAATCAGAAACAAAGCTAGATTGGTCTGCAAAGGCTACTCTCAAATAGAAGGAATTGATTTTGAAGAGACCTTTGCTCTGGTGGTAAAAATTGAAGCAGTCAGATTATTTCTTGCATTTGCTGCCTTTAAAGACTTCAAGGTATATCAGATGGATGTCAAGTCTACCTTCCTAAATGGTGATCTGGAAGAAGAAGTTTACATTGAACAACCGGATGGATTTCAATTGTTTGACAATGATGATATGGTCTGCAAGTTAAAGAAAGCATTGTATGGATTAAAGCAAGCCCCAAGAGCATGGTATGAAAGGTTGGATAAGCATCTTGTGCAGATTGGATTCAACAAAGGTACTGCTGATAGTAACTTATATTTCAAAATTAATCATGAAAACATTTTGATTGTTGAAGTGTTTGTGGATGATATCATTTTTGGAGGAAGAGATAGTATGTGCAAAACTTTTGCAAATCAGATGAAAAGTGAGTTTGAAATGTCTATGCTTGGTGAAATGAATTTCTTCTTGGGTCTGCAAATTACTCAAACAAAGAAAGGGATCTCCATTTCTCAGACCAAATATGTGAAAGAATTGTTAAGGAAATTTGTTATGGAAGATTCAAAACCAATCAACACTCCCATGGCAACCAGATGTAAGTTGAGCAAAGATGATGACTCCCCAAAGGCAGATCAGACAAAGTATAGATCAATGATTGGTGGATTGCTATATCTCACTCAGACCAAACCAGATATAATGCAGGCTGTTGGTCTTGTAGCAAGATTCCAGGCTAATCCTAAAGAATCTCATGTTATGGCAATCAAAAGAATTTTTAGGTACTTGAAAGGAACAGCTGAGTATGGTCTTTGGTACCCTAGAGATCTAGATTTCTCTCTTCATGCTTACACAGATGCAGACTAGGCAGGAGATGTGGATGACTGGAAGAGCACCAGTGGTGGAGCATTCTTTTTGGGGAAGAGATTGGTTTCTTGGCTAAGCAAGAAACAAGATGCAATATCTCTGTCTGCAACAGAAGCAGAATACATTGCAGCAGCAGGTAGTTGCACTCAAATCTTATGGATGAAGCAGATGCTAAGAGACATTAAAGTTGAATATGAGGAGCCTATCACAATTTTATGTGATAATTCAAGTGCAATTAATATTTCTAAGAATCCGGTATTGCATTCTAAGACTAAGCACATATCTATCAAGTTTCACTTTTTGAGAGAACAAGTGAACAAAGAAGAAGTCAGATTGGAGTATGTTCCTTCCAAGGATCAGATTGCAGATATCTTTACTAAACCTCTTCCCAAGGACTCTTTTGAATATCTCCAGGAGAAGTTAGGGGTCATGGCCCCTTTGGTGATGAACTAGGATGCACTGATGTGCATCAGTCCGGTGGATATCACAGTCATATCTTGTGATCCGGATTGATGATGGGGAGCTGCTACTAAGGGGGAGCAGCTGGTATGATTCTAATGTGTTAGAATTGTAAGTATGAGCCCTTTGCCATTGATGTCAAAGGGGGAGAGAAGACATGTGAAAAACAAGTAGCTGATGATCAAAGGGGGAGCAGTAAATGAGGAGAAGACATGTTGCTGATAGGGGGAGTGTTGGTCATGATGTTAGTCATTCACAAACATAGAATAAAAGTTACACAACAACCTTTACTCATCTTGAAAGATACGATGAATTCAGAGAATTCATGATCCCAAGTCTCCGTTGATTAGGTCTTAATCTACTGACGTTACTCAGTGGTTGATGTGTGTTGCTGTTTTCCATTCAGGGGCCTTACATGTTTCTGCAAAGTTCATCATCATTATCTTCAAATATCCTGCTCTGGATGTTTGCTCTGCATAAATCTCCAACAATTCTACCTCTGCACTGTGAATTTAGTCAAATAATGTGCCTACAGGCTGATATTTGCATGATTTCTATCATTATTTATGATTCTTTGCATGATATTTTCAATAATACATGCATTTAACTCAAATATGCTAATGATTTTCAGTTACCTACGGGATTTCAGCATATTTCTCTATTCTGCTTGTTATTTATCATGATTTGCAGTTATAGTGATGAATTTATGAAATTAAAAAAAAAAAAAGGGTTAAAGAATGAGATTCCCAAAACTACTTGACTTAGATCACTGATCCACATACAAGCTCCCATACATGCAATGAAAAGAAGGAAACTAGAATCATACTTCACCAGGACATTCCACAAATCCGCATGATCTAGTGCAAATCTTCAAAGGAAAAGTTGACAACAACATGTAATGAAATGAAAGCGCTTCCAGTTGAACACAGCATTCACCAGTACATATCTAGGAATCAACAGGAAGATTACGTAAAATTTACAATCAGGATGTAATCTAAAGCTTCATATCCATTCAGTATGCTCAAGAACAGGTACATTTACAGTGATCTGAAGAAAGAACCTTGACATTTCAACAATTCTATCCTCATTAGTCTCAGTAATCCGATCTCCTAATTGATTCTATAGTAATTAGCTTTTATGCGCCAGATGCGTCTGTGTATTCTAATGTATATCTCTCCTATTTTTGACAAGCTCTGGATGTTATATAGAACAACTGCCAAAAAATGGTTACAATGATCTAAGGATCAGGATCTTCTCATAATAAACAACGGTCCAGATGAAAAGCACATGCTTCGCCAGTTGGCAAATGTACAGCTGGCACAGAATATTCCAGCATCTTCAACTTGATTCGGTCTCCAGCTGGCGAACAACATATTTGACAACATCCTCCTCATTTCTGGCTCATGTTGCCTCCATGTGCAACCATACAATGCTCAGCTTCAGCAGCAGTTCTAACAGCATCATGACTTCCTGTAAGTAAATAGACAAACATTAAGTTCATCATCATGTGGATAAACAACAAGAAGTTAAACGTTTTATTAAACAAGCCACCAAAATGCACAGCTATAGGCAATTGAGCTTCATACCTGTGGAACATATGCACTAAATGCATAAACAGCATTAAAACAATCAGGTCAACCATCGTTGACTAAAAATCAGGCAGTCGGGCTTTCAAATTTCTAATCGCTTCATGTTTTCCCACCTATTTCCACGTGTATCGGGTTCAAATATGATCATGCATGTCAAAATATACAAGGAAATAACCACTTTTAACAAACTATTTCAAATCCGGCCTTGCATGCTCTGTTTGTATGTTTCGGGTCATCATCATATTCGCATCGGCGTGACCACATATGATCGGGGTGACAAAATTAGACCTGGCCGATGGCAACAGTTATACCAACGCCAAAAATCATGATGATGACCAACCCGATGTCTTCTATCTAGCTGCAGGATATCATGAAATATGATGCTCCTCCTTTCCGAATGCTCTGATGAAAAGCACATCAGGATGTTTCTCTTCTGCATATTGGGGAAAGAAAGACATCATCGTCATCATCATGATGAAGACAAATAGGAGGATTTGGAATATGATCCTGCTACTGAGGAAAGGAATATGATGGTGACGTCATCGTCATATTCGGGCTTCATTAAAATGCAAAGGATGACGCCACCGTCATGTTTCGTTAAAATCAGGGGATAAATGTAATATCGGGTCACCTTAGGAGGATGATCGGGTGGTGCATGTAATGCGACCCCTTTGCGGCCAAGGTAACCCTCTCGAAAGATCAAGATGATGATGATCATCATCATCATATCCGCACTAGGTGATTTAAAATATGATCCTGCTAAATGTCCAGATGACGTCATCCGGATATCCGGGGCCTTTGTTAATATTAGAACATGACGTCATCGTCATATTCGCGAACCGGATCATGCCTTGGAAAATATCCTGCCGAAGGAGAAATGTGATGGTGACGTCATCCTGATATTTGTTTCTTCGTTTATCAGGTCGGGATGACGTCATCAGGATATTTGCAAAAGGTTATACTTCTCGGCAGGAGGACATTACGAAATGTCGGGTAGATAAACAAGATCATGATGATCTTGACAACATGACTTAGGAATGAAATATCACCCTCCCCTTTGAAAGATAAGGTGATCATCATGATCACGCAAAAGGAGATCAGGAGGATATTACGAAATGTGATCCTGCCTTGAAAGATCATGATGATGATGATCACTAGGACTTTGACGTGCGCATGCGAATTATGCAGATGGCAGATTTTCTAAGTAGGGTGATATTATAATATCAACATGATATTATAATATCGGGTGATGTTTAAAATATCATGATGCTCGCGATGTTTCCAAAGTCGCTTGACGGGTAAAACACACTATCACTTAAGATTGATGTCCGGATATTGGGACTGCATGATTTTTATCGGGTGATAGACCAAGATCATGATGATGACCTTTCGCGATACAAAAGACCGCTCGACGGGAAAAGCTTACTATGACTTAAAGTTGACGTCCGGATATTTCGACCTCAGGATATTATCGGGGGGCTTTTCAAATATGATGATGATGTTCTTCATACATCAAAACTGAGTTTATAACATATGACCCTCTTCATGTGAATATCAGGTTTGACCAAAACTCTGACTGTGCATAACTCCCTCATATGGACGAATTTTCAAGTGATGTAAAAGGCAAACCTACATGGAATTTCAAGCTCTTTCTAACCATGAGGTCATAGAAACAAAATATGAACTTTGACAAACTAACCTCATGATGATGACCAACCTCATCCCGACCTTCATGATGATGATGCACCTGACCTATTTTTACCAAACCGCCAGAAAGCAGACAACACAAACCAGAACAAAAGCTGGGTCCCTGTTTTGTCAAGTCAAAATGAGGCGTGTTGTGTAACCACACAACAACTTGCCACCAAAGAAAATAAACAAATTCCAATGATTCAAGTGATGTGATCATATTTATCTATAGTGTTCTAATTCTGTCTAAGTAAAATCATCATGATCTTTGAATGATAAAATTTTATTATGGTGATAAAGCTAACAAAGGATCAGGTGTGTGCATATGATTAATTATCCTCATCTTGAAAGTAAGTTGAAAACATAAGTAACTGGTGTTAAACTACATAGTTGGAGATCATCCCTCATAGCCAACCTGGATAGAGCCTTGCTGCCAGCAGGCGTCTATAGCCTCGGCAAGGTTATCTATACAATCTCCCTAAGTAGAGCCCCACTACCAGCAGGCATCCATAGCCCCGGTAGAGTTACTTAGATGGCCTAATTTTATTTCGTTTCTGATTTTCCTTTAAAAATTTATATTTGATATCATCATGTCAGCTCATTTGTACAAGGTGTAGTCACTTGCAGCTTTAGGTTGGAGATTGTATTGGTAGAAAGGGAGTCCCTTTAGATTTTTCACTTAACAGCTATACTCATATCTTCAACAAACCCAAGGCTGTTAGGTGTTTCATTGTGTTTGATTCACTTTGACCAAGAAAAAGCACCCTGATGAAAAGACATCATAAACCTGATCATGAACACTTCTTAGAATGAATCATAACCTATATTTAAATGTGATCTCATCATCTGAATCCCAACAATTTAATTATTTTCTTAGGGTGATGAAGTGCATCATCCTGACTTACCAGAACAAGGTCCCAACCAACAAAACAACAACAACAACAAACAAACTGTACAAACAACTATACAAATATACAATATGATACATATGACTGTCCTGAAGTCATTCAGGCCTGGAAATAATGTTTGAGGAATTGTCCATTGACTGGCAACGGGACATCCTCACCTGTCAGGTTCTTAAGCCTATAAGTGCTGTCTCCTAAAATTTTAGAAATCTGAAAGGGACCTATCCATAATCTATCAAACTTACCATGATCACCTTTCTTTTCATGGGCTTTATCCCACATCAGGACTAAATCTGATATCCTGAAAGCTTTAATTTTGGCTCTCTTGTCAAACCAGCGTTTGACAACAGCCTGATGTTTTGCAAATTGGTCAATCGCTTGACTTCATTTTTCTTCCAGATGCATCAACTGAAGCAACCTGACTTCCTGTTTATTATCTATGCCTAGATAGTCTTGGGCAAACTGCAGAGTAGGAATTTTCAAGTTTACAGGGAAGATAGGATCTACCCCATATACTAGTTGGAAGGGTGAGTTTCCTAATGCAATTTTCATTCTAGTTCTGTCTACCCATAAGGCATATTTCAGAAATGAGTTCCATTCCCTGGGATTTTTCTCTATCAATTTTCTTATGATACTCAGTAAATTCTTATTGGTGGATTCTGCTAATCCATTTCCCTGGGGATAGTAATTGGATGAGAACTTAAGTATGATCCCATGATCAAAAGCCCAACTTGACAATTTGGTGGAAATGAAAGCAGAACCATTATCACTTACCAATGCATAAGGAATTCCATACCTGGTGACAATGTTGCTTTCCAGAAATTTAATGACGTCATCAGCAGTACAAGTTTTGCTGCTGATAGCCTTAGTCCATCTGGTACAATAATCAGTAATCGTTAGGACATACCTCTGGCCTGAAGAAGACGGAGGATTGATCGGTCCTATGAAATCCATGCCCCACTGTGCAAATGGGCGCTCTTCCATCACTGGCTGCAATGGTTGTGCAGCATATTTTTCTCTGTTGGCAGCAACCTGGCAAACATGACAACATTTAACATGATCAGCTGTGTCTTTAAAAATTGTAGGCCAGTAATATCCTGCTCTGAGGATTGCATGTGTTGTGGCTAATGCTGATCCGTGTGCAGTACCAAACTTGTCATGTAACTCTGTTAAAACTTTATTTGCTTCTGGTTTCTCTAAGCATCTCAGGTATATTCCTTCATAATTCTTCTTGAACAAGGTTCCTCCCTTCATCATATACTTCTGGGATCTTATCTTTAAGGCTCTTCTCTGTGAGGCTTGCATTCTTGAAGGACATCTTCCCATGATCAGGATGTACCTGATGTCTGAATACCATTCCCCATTGTCTTTCTCATTGATCACATACTGCTAACTGATGATGTTTGGATCAGTTTCAGATATCATCTGGCTCAGAGCTTGTCCTCTTACTAGCTTCATTGGTGTGATCTCCATGTCATATTCTTGTAATACAGTAATCCATTTGGCCCTTTTTTCACTAGGTTCACTCTGCATCAGCAGCATCTTTACTGCTGCATCTGGTACCACAGCAATCACTTTGCTTCTCAGTATATAATGTCTAAACTTTTTTACTGCTCTGACTAATGCAAGTGCCTGTCTTTCAACATCTACATATCTCAACTCAGCATCCCTGAAAGGACAGCTCATGAAAGCAATTGGTTTCTCCTCTTTCTCTTCATTTCTTTGAGTTAACACTGCTGCAGAAGTATGTTCTGAGGCAAATAAGTAGATGTAGAAATCTCTTGTATAATCTGGACTAATGAGGACAGGAGCATCTGAAATGGCCTTCTTTATATCTTCAAAGGCAGCCTTGGCTTCTGGTGTCCACTCAATTTGTGTATCCTTTTTCAACATGGCATTTAGTGGTCTGACAATCTCAGCAAAGCCTGTGATGAACTTCCTCACAAAATTTATCTTACCAAAATAAGATTTAAGTTCCTTTTTGCTTCCTGGAAGTTGTAACTTCATAATAGATTCCACCCTGTCAGGATCAATGATAATTCCATCTTCTGTGATCAGGTGGCCTAGTAATTTTCCTGTTGTGACTCCAAATATGCACTTCTTAGGATTCAAAGATATTCCATATTCTTCACATTTCTTCAGTACACTTCTGAGGTCAGCAACATGATCTCCTCTTTCCTTGGAGAATACTGTCAGGTCATCCATGTAGATGACTATACATTTTCCTATTAAGCCTCTGAAAGCTATGTCCATTGCTCGCTGGAATGTAGCTCCAGCATTTATAAGTCCAAATGGCATACGTCTATATGCAAATATTCCCCATTTTGTGGTGAAGGCAGTTTTTAATCTGTCAATTTTATCAACCATCACTTGGTTGTATCCTAAAAAACCATCCAAGAAGGACATCATCTTGGCTCCATTCACAATTTGTAGAACTTCATCCAAAGAAGGCAGAGGATAATTATCTTTTTCTGATGCTCTGTTCAGGTTCCTGAAATCTACACATAATCTGATGTCTCCATTCTTCTTTCTGACTGGCACAAGATTCGCCACCCAAGTGGAGTGCCTTACAGGAAATATTATCTGGGCATTTAACAATTTCTTGACTTCTTCAAGGATGATTGGTTCAAGCAGAGCATTGACTGGCCTCTGCTTCTGTCTGAAAGGTTTTGCATCTGGTTTGAGAGGTATAGTATGAGTTATGACAGAAGTGTCATATGTCTTTAGCTCATCATAAGTCCATGCAATTACATGTATGTAATCCTTAAGGGCCTGAGTTATTCCTTCTAACTCTTCTGGTGTACAAACCTTACCCAATAAGACATTTCTCTTGTCATCAGCTTGTCCAATATTCACCTGTGAATATTGACCTCCATCTGCCTTAGGCAGATCCTTATGTTTAAGCATATTATCTAGATCAAAGGCTCTTTCTAATTCAATCATACCTTTGGGAATTCTGTTGCTAGGCAACTCTAATATCTCATCTTCTTCCCAGACATGATCTTCCATATCATTCTCATCTATAATCTGAGCTTCAAATATGTCTCTGTTTGATATGAAGTCCAGGATGTGCTGATCATCATCAAACACTTGGAGATTAGTCACATTGTCAGGTACTGAAGGTACTGACACCAATTCTACTGAAAATCTCTTCAGACCAGATATAGACAGCGGTTCCAACGTACTAGCGGCCTGGGCAAGTGCATCTGCCCTCTGGTTCTGTTCTCTTGGTACGTGAACGATATTAAAGGCATCAAAATCTTCAATCAGGTCCCACACACGATGCCTGTAATTTGATAGCTTTCTATAATTACAAGAGTAAATTCCTCTTACTTGTCTCACAATTAGTTCTGAATCTCCAAAGACATGCAAGATCTTCACTTTCTTCTTATGGGCAAACAACATTCCATGAATTAGAGCTTCATACTCTGCGACATTATTGGTGCAGGGGAACTGTAGTCTGTAAGCTGCTAAGTAGGATTTCCTTGATGGATCAATAAGGTCAATTCCTACCCCGGCACCTTGCTTGGATTTGGATCCATCAAACCTCAGGATCCAAGGCTTATCTTCAGCAGGACATTTGTCTTCAGCAGGATATTTACTTGAACTTCCTTTCTTCTTTGCAGCTCTGGCTGCTGCTCCGCCTGATATCCACTTTAACTTGGGGATGTCATCCTCAAGTCTCTTCTTTCCTTTATTTGATGAGCCTGATGGCTTTTCTGTTTTCTCTTCCATCTCAGCAGGAGGATGATGTTCAGCACATACAGCTGCATGCTTCTTCAAAATATGTAAGCATAGTGAGCAAGTGGTTTCTGAGTGAGGTGCCTCATGCAGCCTACACCAACCTCTAATTAAAACCTCCTGGGGAGATTTACGCTGTCGTGTCATCTTTTCTATTTCTTTTACCAGAAATTCTTCGAACTTCGTCAGGTCACTGCCTTTGTCCTCATCAGACAACTCATAATCTAATTCCATGAAGCAATCACTACCAGGAGTGATCTTTTCTTTTCTGATATCATTTATCGGATCCGACACCAGGACCTCTTCTGTTTTCTGGATATGATCTTCATCAGGATATGTCGACTCTTCTGTTCCTGCAGGAGACAAATAAGAATTAATATCATCATCATCATCAGATGTAGCACTCACCTCGGAATATGATGATGATGCTTCACTATACATTTGCTCCAGTATCATCATGTCTAAGCATGGTTCACAAGTCTTTTCTGAGTGTGCTTCACCGTGTAATCTGCACCATCCATCAATCAAAATATCATTAGCAGATATATTCAATAATTGGCAACGTTTTACCTGAGTAGATAAATGCATCTCAAAATCTCTGAAGCGATCTATTTCATTCACATTATCTGGATTATTATCAAACTCCAGACTCAGCATGTCCTCATGATAATCATCATCATGATGATGATGAACATCCAGCATCAGGATCTCTTCTATTTTAACAGTCTGTGGCCTAATGTGATAAACTCCAGGTTCTACGTTTACATACATGATCTCATTTGTTTTGTTATATTCAGTGATCATATGTCTCATCCTAGGCTCAGCATCAATCCTGATCTGATTAGGTATACCTTTCCATGGTAACCACATGTGACTGAAGTCTGTGGACATATATCCGTTAAGCGTTTTAGACCAATCTCGGCTAAGCAACATCCCATATGTATCAGGTATGTCCACTACCTGAATGTCAATGTAATACTAAATCCGAGGATCAGATGCTAGCTGCATGTGAATGTGAGTCAGTTCTCCCACTACACTTACTTCTGTCTTGTCCAGTTGAGTGACCTTCTTTAAGGATTTAGCAGGATGCAGTCCTAATGCGTTGCATATTGACAAAGGCATAACATTCGTTGAGGCTCCTGAATCAACTAAACAGTTGTGTAAGTTCTTGCTGAACATTCTTATAGTGAGGAGAAATGGAGGTGATTCAGTTTTATCTCTATACAAGGTCATGTGGGAGGTTTCAGCAGCTTGGACTGTAGCTGACACTTTGGGCTTGATAAAATTATCTTTAGCAGCATGATCTTTGCCATTGGAGTGACTTGAAAGATGATTATCCTCTTTAGGAGCAGCATCATCTAGTGACTTCATGAATGCCCTTTTGATGGCAGGAGTTTTCAGTAACTCAGATAGGGACAGGCTGATCTTGATTTTCTTCATTTCATCAGCCAAATAGCTGACTAACTTGTCAGACTCCTGAGGTGCATTTATGACTTTTGTTACTGTGTTTTGAGGAGACAAGTATTGAGCATTCACCTTAGGGAACCCAGGGTTATTGCTAGCCTTAGGATCAGGAGGTGTGCTGAAGTTGTTTGGAGGTAGAGATGATGTCAATGGACCAGCAGGTCTGTTGGCATTGCTCCTCAGGTTATAATTGTGCTTACCAGGATATTGCTGCTGGTATGCATGTACTTCCTCATGCTCTCTTGCAGGTTCATTTTCATCCTCAAAGGGGAAGACATAGTTTGTTTCAAAGGTTAAGGCAGATTCTTCACATGTCTGATTATAATCCTGATGAGGTTGATTTGTGTATGTTTCTAACACAAAAGCTGAGTCATATCCACAAGGAACTATTTCATTTCCTTCTGCCTGAGGTGGATTTCCAGAAGTATTAGACACTTCAGTCTGAAAGATGCTGGCAGCAATCCTAAATTGTGGACAATCTAATTCTGCATGTGCATTTGTATTGTGAATCCTGCACCAATTGGTAAGGGCTGCTTCAGCAAGATTGACTCTAGTAGTCTGTTTGGCTTCACCAGGAGGCTGATTATCTAGGGGTGATGGTAATGAACCATTATTTGGCCTGGAGTTCCACACTCTGGGCTGTCTAGGAGGATTATTATTGTTTCCACCATTATTGTTGAAGTTATTGTTGTTATATCCTCTGTCAGGGTAGTTTGGTCTGTCATTGGAATAACTCCTATTCTGACCTGACTGCGAATAAAACCCTTGATTTCTCAAATGTGTTACTTCTGTGGTGAGTTTTCTGAGTTGAGCAGAAATTTCTTTGATTTCCTCCTTCTCCTCTTGAGCTTTGGCCACTACATTTTCAGTCTGAGGCTTGAAAAAGGAAGATCCATGGTTATTGTTGGATAGATCTGTACCCTGAGGTGTCTGGGCATGTGCAGGATATTGTGACAATTGGCTATTTCCATTAGGAGGAGGCATAATACTCAATGGAGGTACTTGCAAAGGTGCAGGCATGACTGCTAGGGGCATCAATGATCCATTTGGATATTGTGCAGGATATTGTGAAGGATAAGCTGCAGGATATTGTGCTGGATATTGTGATTGCATGCCAGGCAAAGTAGGGAATGCTATATTTGGAGTAGGAGTAGGTATCAACTGCTGATTTACCTTGATAGCTTCTTGAAAAGCTCCTGTCAAAGTAGTGATCTCAGGATGTGTTCTCCTGATGAACATGGAAGTTAATGGATCCAGGGCTGAATAATATATACTCCTGGTAGTAGCATCAGTCACCACATATGGGGCAACTAGCTTGGACAACATTTTCTGGAACCTAGCATTGAAATTGGCAATAGGCTCTTTCTCAAATCTTTTGATTGTGGCAAACATGTGGTAATTCATGGATGGATCAATAGGGACTTTGAACCTGTCAAGAAAGGCTTTCTCTAAGACAGCCCACGAACCGACAGAAGATTGACCAAGACTAATGAACCAATTATAAGCCTCTTCCCCTAGGGAAAAAGGAAATAATCTGCACACCACGTCCTAATGTTCTATTCTGGCTCTACAGCAGGCTTCTTTAAATGCCCTGATATGATCATCAGCATCTTGATAAGGATGATACCTTGGACAAAGTTTTTCTGGATTCTTTGGTAACTCATGATATGCAGTAAAAGTCAAGGGTGACTCCGCTGCAAAGAAAGACATTGCAGCCTGAGGGGGCTGAACTGGTGGTGCAGTTGGCTGAGGTTGAACTAAAGGTATACCCTGGGTTTGAACAGGAGGTGTCACGGATATACCGAAAGGTATTTGCAAACCGACAGGGGTTACCGGAGGAGGTCCCGGTGAAGTTCTAGACGTACTAGACCCTGGAGTATGGTGAATGTCCACAGTCCTAGGTCTGAAACCTCTAATAGGCAATTCTTCAAAAACTTCACTAGGTCTAGACCTGGTATTTATCCTGTAAGCCAGGATTTCTCAATTTGGAGGCAAATTGGCTGAAACTTTGCAAATATTGGCTGGATTCCACCGGATGAGGTGATATTTGCGGTTAAACGGTAAATCAGACTGGATATTTACGAAATATTTGCGAAGATACTGCAAATATGACAGGATATTGGGATATCCTGACCCGTAGCACAAGATCTTAAGTGTTTAAGGCTCAAATTCTCAAAGCTTGAACAAATTTACTCATCTTTGGCCGATATTAGTGAATTCAGAGAGATCTACTGTAAAGCCTGCAATATTTATGTGAGATCTGGAAATCTTTACATAGAATGTGCATATACAATCTTGTCACAGCAAATATTTACGAAATTTACTGAAATTCACGAGTGATGTGAGGATGCCTTACTCTTATACGTCATCAAACCTGAAAATACTGATGATGATCGTGATCTTCCGGTCGGGCCCTCCTTCTAGCGCCAATTTATGTTGGTCATGATGTTAGTCATTCACAAACATAGAATAAAAGTTACACAACAACCTTTACTCATCTTGAAAGATACGATGAATTCAGAGAATTCATGATCCCAAGTCTCCGTTGATTAGGTCTTAATCTACTGACGTTACTCAGTGGTTGATGTGTGTTGCTATTTTCCATTCAGGGGCCTTACGTGTTTCTGCAAAGTTCATCATCATTATCTTCAAATATCCTGCTCTGGATGTTTGCTCTGCATAAATCTCCAACAATTCTACCTCTGCACTATGAATTTAGTCAAATAATGTGCCTACAGGCTGATATTTGCATGATTTCTATCATTATTTATGATTCTTTGCATGATATTTTCAATAATACATGCATTTAACTCAAATATGCTAATGATTTTCAGTTACCTACGGGATTTCAGCATATTTCTCTGTTCTGCTTGTTATTTATCATGATTTGCAGTTATAGTGATGAATTTATGAAATTAAAAAAAAAAGGGTTAAAGAATGAGATTCCCAAAACTACTTGACTTAGATCACTGATCCACATACAAGCTCCCATACATGCAATGAAAAGAAGGAAACTAGAATCATACTTCACCAGGACATTCCACAAATCCACATGATCTAGTGCAAATCTTCAAAGGAAAAGTTGACAACAACATGTAATGAAATGAAAGCGCTTCCAGTTGAACACAGCATTCACCAGTACATATCCAGGAATCAACAGGAAGATTACGTAAAATTTACAATCAGGATGTAATCTGAAGCTTCATATCCATTCAGTATGCTCAAGAACAGGTACATTTACAGTGATCTGAAGAAAGAACCTTGACATTTCAACAATTCTATCCTCATTAGTCTCAGTAATCCGATCTCCTAATTGATTCTACAGTAATTAGCTTTTATGCGCCAGATGCGTCTGTGTATTCTAATGTATATCTCTCCTATTTTTGACAAGCTCTGGATGTTATATAGAACAACTGCCAAAAAATGGTTACAATGATCCAAGGATCAGGATCTTCTCATAATAAACAACGGTCCAGATGAAAAGCACATGCTTCGCCAGTTGGCAAATGTACAGCTGGCACAGAATATTCCAGCATCTTCAACTTGATTCGGTCTCCAGCTGGCGAACATCATATTTGACAACATCCTCCTCATTTCTGGCTCATGTTGCCTCCATGTGCAACCATACAATGCTCAGCTTCAGCAGCAGTTCTAACAGCATCATGACTTCAATGCTCAGCTTCAGCAGCAGCATCATGACTTCCTGTAAGTAAATAGACAAACATTAAGTTCATCATCATGTGGATAAACAACAGGAAGTTAAACGTTTTATTAAACAAGCCACCAAAATGCACAGCTACAGGCAATTGAGCTTCATACCTGTGGAACATATGCACTAAATGCATAAACAGCATTAAAACAATCAGGTCAACCATCGTTGACCAAAAATCAGGCAGTCGGGCTTTCAAATTTCTAATCGCTTCATGTTTTCCCGCCTATTTCCACGTGTATCGGGTTCAAATATGATCATGCATGTCAAAATATACAAGGAAATAACTGCTTTTAACAAACTATTTCAAATCTGGCCTTGCATGCTCTGTTTGTATGTTTCGGGTCATCATCATATTCGCATCGGCGTGACCACATATGATCGGGGTGACAAAATTAGACCTGGCCGATGGCAACAGTTATACCAACGCCAAAAATCATGATGATGACCAACCCGATGTCTTCTATCTAGCTGCAGGATATCATGAAATATGATGCTCCTCCTTTCCGAATGCTCTGATGAAAAGCACATCAGGATGTTTCGCTTCTGCATATTGGGGAAAGAAAGACATCATCGTCATCATCATGATGAAGACAAATAGGAGGATTTGGAATATGATCCTGCTACTGAGGAAAGGAATATGATGGTGACGTCATCATCATATTCGGGCTTCATTAAAATACAAAGGATGACGTCACCGTCATGTTTCGTTAAAATCAGGGGATAAATGTAATATCGGGTCACCTTAGGAGGATGATCGGGTGGTGCATGTAATGCGACCCCTTTGCGGCCAAGGTAACCCTCTCGAAAGATCAGGATGATGATGATGATCATCATCATATCTGCACTAGGTGATTTAAAATATGATCCTGCTGAATGTCCAGATGACGTCATCCGGATATCCGGGGCCTTTGTTAATCTTAGAACATGACGTCATCGTCATATTCACGAACCGGATCATGCCTTGGAAAATATCCTGCCGAAGGAGAAATGTGATGGTGACGTCATCCTGATATTTGTTTCTTCGTTTATCAGGTCGGGATGACGTCATCAGGATATTTGCAAAAGGTTATACTTCTCGGCAAGAGGACATTACGAAATGTCGGGTAGATAAACAAGATCATGATGATCTTGACAACATGACTTAGGAATGAAATATCACCCTCCCCTTTGAAAGATAAGGTGATCATCATGATCACGCAAAAGGAGATCAGGAGGATATTATGAAATGTGATCCTGCCTTGAAAGATCATGATGATGATGATCACTAGGACTTTGACGTGCGCATACGAATTATGCAGATGGCAGATTTTCTAAGTAGGGTGATATTATAATATCAGCATGATATTATAATATCGGGTGATGTTTAAAATATCATGATGCTCGCGATGTTTCCAAAGTCGCTTGACGGGTAAAACACACTATCACTTAAGATTGATGTCCGGATATTGGGACTGCATGATTTTTATCGGGTGATAGACCAAGATCATGATGATGACCTTTCGTGATACAAAAGACCGCTCGACGGGAAAAGCTTACTATGACTTAAAGTTGACGTCTGGATATTTTGACCTCAGGATATTATCGGGGGGCTTTTCAAATATGATGATGATGTTCTTCATACATCAAAACTGAGTTTATAACATATGACCCTCTTCATGCGAATATCAGGTTTGACCAAAACTCTGACTGTGCATAACTCCCTCATATGGACGAATTTTCAAGTGATGTAAAAGGCAAACCTGCATGGAATTTCAAGCTCTTTCTAACCATGAGGTCATAGAAACAAAATATGAACTTTGACAAACTAACCTCATGATGATGACCAACCTCATCCTAACCTTCATGATGATGATGCACCTGACCTATTTTTACCAAACCGCCAGAAAGCAGACAACACAAACCAGAACAAAAGCTGGGTCCCTATTTTGTCAAGTCAAAATGGGGCGTGTTGTGTAACCACACAACAGGGAGCTGTGACAGAAAGGAGAAGTTCTTGTCTTGATGGTTTTTCACATCATATGTTGCCATCAATGACAAAGGGGGAGATTGTTGCAAGTATGAGGTGAACCAGTGTTGTCATTGATGTCAACATACTCATATTGCATTGACAAGAAGAATTGGATGAGCAGTGTGCTGAGGATATTGAGAAAATTAGCCTCAGTCAGGAACAGTGAAGAACAGTGATGAGAAGAAGGCAAATGTACTATATAGGATGAGAACCGGAGGATACGGATTAAAGGGTTTGTAGATATGAGTCTTGAGATACTTCAGTTAAGATTTTAGAGGTCCGCATGAAGATCTGAAGGAGTTGTGGCTGTCGGTATGGAACCGGTTCCGGTAAGTGTTCAGAGGTGACAGAGGATCACAGAAAGGTCCGGTGAGGTCTAGAATTGTGTAATCCTAATCTACGGATTGGAAGGAGTGTTTGGGATGTCCTTGTGATGTGTCATCTTGAGTTGTGTATGATTTGGAGGTCCGGAAGTACCTTTTGCATTATGACAGTGACGACAGACTGTGTTCTTGAAGTTCTAGATGAGGAAGAGAAGAGATTCCAGTAAGTAGAGGAAGTGTGGATGTACCTGGTCATTCAGGCAGGCTTGTGAAGGTCCTTGGATCATGTTGAGGTTGTGTTGTTGGTCCGCATTGATGGTAGAGCCCGGAATTGAAGATATTCTTCCGGATGAAGTTCTTGCTCTGACTAGCTGACCGGATGAGTTGTTCATCCTGTGAATGTTCTTGTGGTGGCCGACCGGATGTGTTATTCATCTTGTGGATATTCTTATGGTTGATTTCCGACTTAGATGATTGTTCCTAAGTCGATGTCTTGTATAAATAAAGGTTTGTGAGTTCATTTCAAAGTGTGGATTGTGTGGATGAATATGGTATAGTGAAGAGAAGTGCGAAAGGCAGAGTAGGGGTTTTTGGGCTTAAATGGAACTGATCCAGACATGGTAGAGATGTCATTCTCTAGTTCAAGACTGTGATTCTTATCACTTTGTAGACAGTGTGTCTCCTTGTAGGCAGTGGGCCTCTTTGTGAGCAGTGTGCTCAGGCAGTGAGGCCTAATTGGCAAGTGCCATTCTTTTTTCTTATTCTTCTAACAGAGAATAATCCTTGGGTTAATCACCCCGTGGTTTTTCCCTTAACCGGGTTTTCCACGTCAAAATCTTGTTCAATGTGTTGATGTTTATCTGCTCTTGTGTTTGTGCATTATGCTTTCATGGATGATTAATTGATATGCTATTAACTAACAAAGAAGAATCAAGTGTTTAAAGTAGAGAGTAGGTTTTATACAACTGATTCACCCCCCTCTCAGTTGTATGCCGTAGATCCAACACTTCTGCATCCTGATAAGGGTGATGCTTTGGACATATTTTATCAGGATTCTTAGGCAAGGGATGATACACAGTAAACACAAGCAGTGATTGAGTTGCAAAGAAAGACATTGTGACTGGTGCTTGATGTACTTGGGTTATAATTGGAGATCCTAGAGGTGACAGAGGTGCAGCAGGTGACCCTAGAGGTGTTACAGTATGTCTAGATGAGGATGATAATGAACTAGACTCAGAAGTATGATTAATGTCAGTGGTATGAGGTCTGAGTCCATGAATAGGTAATTCTTTAAGAAGTCCAATGGATCTGGACCTAGTATTAATCCAGTGAGCCAGGATTCACAGATTAAGGTAGAATATGAATATTCTGGCTGAATTTTTGCAAAGATCAAAGGAAGTGATCTTCTAGGGTGGATATTTATCGTCAGGACTCTATAATAACTGGATATTTGCACAATATTTGCATAAAATGCAAATATGAGTAGAAATTTAGACTTCCAACTGTAAATATCAAGTTATCTAATCATGCAAACAAGTTACTATAGGATATTTGCGAGAAAACTTTAACAATGACTCAATATTTGAAAATTTCAAGCAATTGACTTCAAAGACTAAAGTATTCATGCACAATATTGAAATTTATGATCAGAATCCTTAGAACAACTTGGAACAAGTGAATCTTTGCACAAATGCCTAAAGTATAGCTAATTCTTGTGAAATTTGACAAGATCACCTTATGTAGATGCAAAAATAATGTGTAAGCAACTGATTCAAGAAGCAGAAAAAGTAGGGCCCTCCTTCTAGTGCAAATTTATGTTGGTTATGATGTTACTCACAAAAACACATAGATAAAGAATTGCAAATCAAACCTGTATCATCTTGAAAGATACGATGAGTTCAAAGAATTCATGATCCCAAGTCTCCATTGATTAGTTCATAATCCACTAACATTGGTCATTGGTTTGATATGCCTTACTATTTTTCATTCAAGGGGCCTTACGTTTCTGATTCCAAGAATTGTTATCTAAACATCTGGTTTTGCACCTGCTTTCTATAAATATTTCAATAGACAAGGTTAATCCTACTGTATTTAATAGATAATGAAGATATTTTCTAAGTTTGATCAATTCTTCTGTTCATCAACTGCTATCGATTAATTTTCACCTCTACACTCTGAATTTATCTAAATAATGTGTTTTCATGCAGATATTTGCATGATTACTATTAAGATTTGTATGTATTTGAATGAGATATTCAATTTTACATGCTATTCAACTCGAATATGTCATGAATATTCAAAGTTCCATGGGATATCAACATATTTCACTATGTTTGCTTTAGATTTTCTATAAATTTGTAATTATGATGATGATTTCAAATGAAATTAAACAAATTGTAATGAATGCTTGCTAAATTTTACTAAAATGGTTAAATCTTTAGCTATTGGTCCACATACATTCCAGATACTATCATGAAGACAAGAGAATCAAACCATAGGTTCACTAGGATGTTCCACAACTAGGTATGGTTGATGCTAACTTCAATGGAAAGGGAATGAAAGCAACATGCACAACATGAATTGCACTCCAAGGGATGCTGTAAATCAAAGCACAAGTCAAGAATTCATTCATAGATTACTCAAAATTTACAATCGTATGTAATTAGATCTTCTTCTTCATTAAGTATGCAAAAGACATGTACATTTACAATCAGCTTTGAGAATTAGTCCTGATGGTTCAACAATCTAATCTTAATTAAGTTTCAATTGAGTAAAAAGTGCACTCCATCTTCCTTTTATAGAATAAGGGGAGGATGTAGTTACAAAGATCCTATGATCAGGATTTATCAATTAAGATCAATGGTATATAGCTTTCTTTGACCGAGTCAATGGTACACGTGGCACATGTTTCCAGTTGGCAACCATCTGGTATCATACTATGCACATGATCATGTGCATCATATTCATTCTTCATCCTCTTCATCAGTGGATAAACTTTCTTCTGTAGGAACACTTATTTGTCCCCTGATGGGTTCATATACTTTAACTATTCTTTCAATCTCCCCTCCATCTTGGACTTTGGCCTTCTTGATTGCATGCTCTTGTGAGTTGATCTATTCTTGCAATGTAGACCATTTGTTCTTTCTATTGTTCAGCATTTCATTGTACTTTTCCACTTTAGCCTTCATCCTCATGGCCTTATTGATTGTGTCTTCTGATAGATGGTTGTGAGGGTCATCTGTAGCAAGTTTGAAATTATCTTGGAAAGCCTTAACTGCAAAGTCCTCATCTTGATTTTTAATCTTTCCTTCTCCCTTTTCTTCTAGTGCCTCCAAAATTTCTGCCTCATTAGACAAGAGCTTATGCAATTTGACACTAACATCCCTTAGCTTTGCATTACATTTCTTGAGTATCTCACTCTCAAATTTAGCATCTTCATACCATATGTGCAGTAGCTTGGATGTTTGGTTATTCAGTGTCTTATTAGATATTAGGACATTGACATCTATGTGTTTCATTTCTGATAGGGTGGTTAGTTGTTTCTCAATTTTAATTGACCTTTGCCCAACCTCTTTTTGTAGTTTATCTCCCTTGCTCTTCATTGTGCTTAGCAAGTTCCAATTATTGAGGGAGCTTCTTATCACCTTCTTTGCATCTGTAACAAATTGGCTGAACCAATTATCCATCATGTGCACCTTATGCTTCATGATATCCAATCCAGTGACCTCATCTTGTGATATAATAGTCAGGGGGCAGAAGTGTTGACTGGCATATTATTTGGGTCTATCAACCCCTTTATGAATGAGTGAAATTGGGCAATGTGTCTCTTATGCACCTTATTTTAGTTCTTTTCTCTTTCCACACTCTTCAATAAAGAATCAATAATGTCTTTGGCCTCTTGGCCTTCTTGTTCTTCAGTACCAAAGCCCAGACCAATAGTGGTCATCTGGAATTCATTAACACTTATTTCTCCCTTTGCTTTTGCTACCATAGGTATAGCTATTTCAGCTGTCCTCCTACCTGTTGTTGAGTCTCTCTTTATGGCCGAGGTGGCCCTAGCCCTTCTCCTAGGTCTAACTCTATTTATTGTGAACAAGGAAGTTATGTCAAACTCAGGCGCCACATTAGGGGGAAGTACCTGTACTTCTTGTTGTAACCAATATGGTACTTCATCATAAGAGCCCCATTAGCTAGTATGTTTAATTTGAACATTCTATGCTCCTATGTTCTGATCCACTCTTGGTGGTGATTGGTGCTGTTCTGGTTCACCGAGCACTTCCTCTTCATGCTCCTCTTCATGAGCAGGGACCTCTTATGTATCTTCTTCATCTTTTTCCTGCTCTTCACATTTAGGTGGTGGATCTGTATGAGAATCAAGATGACTATGTTTTGTCATCCCTTCTTGATCTTTATGACCCTCTTCATCAATATTCTCTTTCTTTTCCTGATTATCACCCACCTGAGAGCTTTGTTCCCCATCTTTAGATGCATTTGCTCCATTAAGATCTTGAGGTTCTTCTATTCCATCTTGTCTGACTCTCTCAGGCATCTGCTCATTATTTTGATCATCTTACTGATCAACTGTTTCATCTTCCTCCATTTGTACATTCACCTCTAATTTTCTTTGTTCTAGACATACATCACTGTTCTTATTTGGGTCATCTTCACCCTAATATGCTAAGTCTACTACAGCTAGATTGGTAACCTGATCTACCAATTTTGCCAGACCAATCCGTTGTGCTACCATCTCAGGATTTCCCTCTATAATCTCCTCCTCATCAACCTTCTATTGGGCCATTGGAGTACCATGAGGAGTCATCTTGGTATTCTACATTAGTACCTCCATAGGACTAGCTAATACCTCATTTACAATATCATCATCTAATAAATACATTGTATCATCTAGAGGAAAAGGCCCTTTATCCTAGCTACTTTGCCTTTCTTTTGTTTGTTCTTCAGCCATTTCTGTCTTGAAATGCATAATATTAGGAATGGGGACCTTGTGCTGTAGGGTTCTTTTGATGCCCTCACCACCAAATCCTTTCAATATTATGGTGGTGTTCCTTTCTATTCCTCCCCTCATTACATGTGCTTGTTTTTGAGGTGCCTCCTAAACTTTCTTCTTCTTCTTACTTATCAGGAGATCATTGTCATCAGTGCTTTTTCCTTCCTCTATGATAGTTGAAGCAGGCTTTAGAATAGGCTTTAGAGGAGGCTATTGTTTCTTTGTAGGTGCATGAGAAGTAGCTACAACAAAAGTACAAGTTGTATCCTCCTTGGGCTGGGTATGACGGATGATTGCCACCTCGCTGGCTTGATTACTCTTCTTTGATTTATTATGTTGCCTCTCCTTTTGATGCTCTCTTTTCCTTGAGGAAGTCATCATATTCCTCATCTGTCAACTCTCTTATTTTCCTCTTGTTGTCAATTGTGAGAGCCATCCCCTTATTCTTCAACTTGGTAACCTTTGCTTGTACCCAATCCTTGGTTAATGATATAACCCTTTGGGTTATCTATTCCAATGAGGTCTCTTATGGCTGGTTCCAGTCATGGGAGGATATAGTTTCATTATATACATTCTTAGTCTCATATTCCTGAGACATAATGTTCCCATCATCTTGATGCAGTTGCACAGGTACTGGTATGCAGTCAAATGTACGAATTTGGTTTAAAGTCAGTCTTTGGAATCTCCTCCTTCTCACTTCCACATCATCATCATAGTCAGCCCAATAGTCTTCTAGATGCATCTGATGCATTGGCTTCTTGCTTAGTGTTTACATCCTGCCATATGGGTCATATGGCCTAGCTAGTGAGAAAGGCTATAATGACATCAACTGTAATCCCCCTATCACCTCCTTGGCACTTTCTTTGTTGGGGCACATGTACCATCCAATCACAATTGGGAATAAAACATTAGGAATCTTTCCTCTTTCAATGTAGACCTCAAATGCAGGCAATATCTGCCTGGCCAGCTCCATCACGATGACCTTGTCAATGGGATACTTTGGCAACATAAGAGGGTGAACAATAAAACCTTCTATCCTAATGTAGGTGAATGTGGGGAATTGGATGAACCAAGCCCCATGCTTATATATCATGGCTTGAGCTTCCATACTTAGCCCTTAGCTTTGTTTTCTTCCATGGTTCTTACTAAATGCATGGAGAATGAATCATTTACTCTCCGGTAATGTTGTAGAGAATCCCTTTGTTTTAGTTGGGGATAATGATCCCAAATGTTGACATCTCTAGGGTTACTTCGAACCTTGCCTACTTATTTGTAATCCATTGAATGGACCTCTGAATGCACATGCATAAACGACATAAGAGGACATGTGGAACATGTTAGCCTTTCCTCCTAATTTTCTCATCCCTTCATCAAGGCTATCACTTATGATCTTGGCACATTGGGGTTTGTTATTTGTATTTGCTACCATTTTCATGAGCCCATACATCCAGTTCTCAAATGTTGTAGCATTTGGCCTCCTAGTCATGCGACAGAGTATCACCATCATATATTGAAACTCAGGCACAAAATCAAACTTATACATATGCATAGGGAACTTTGTAGCAATCCTATACGTCCTCTCATTGGCTCTCTAGGAATACATAAATTTCATGCATTCCTTCTCAGTTTTATTGTATTTCTTCTCCATTTTCTCCAAGTTTAATCTGCAAACCTAAGGATCTTTGGGCAAGTTGAAGGCTGTAGTGATGCCTTCGACTGAAAAAATTGCATATATCCACCCATGTTTTTCCACTTTTTTGGTGTTTGTATTATAATTTTGTGCACACTCAACTTCCATCTCTATAGCTTCCATTGCATAGGGAAACCCTCCTGAATGCCACATGCGTGATTTGTAAATGTTGATAAGTAGGGGATCTCTGCTTCTGTTTTCTGACCTCGTCGTCCATTCATCCAGATCGGTATTTCCAGGATGAGTATCATTTATCCACCCATATCTAAATGCAACTCCCTCTAGTTGTTTGTACATGGGTTTCAAAAATTCTATATTTGATCTATTCTTGCAGAGTGCCATTGAATCCTACAATAAAGCACATGCATATCTTACCCTAACATATTATATGATCATGCAATTCTTTCGATAATAAAAATATCCTGATGATTTTAAATCATTATTCAATACATTTCATGCATCATCACATCAATTTATTGTGGTAAAAACAATTTACCTATTCATTTTAACCATAAATCACAAAAGAGAGTTTTGTCATTACATACCTGATATTTGCTACCCTTTTTTACTATTCAATTTATATCTAGATGCACGCACCTACCCTGTATACACTTTCTTCCATTTGTCATTTGAGTCTGCACTCGTTTCATTACTTTCACAAGTTGTAGTAATATAGCCATAATCGTGTAGTAACTTTGTAATTTCATTTGAATACTTGATAGATTCAAAATGAGCTTAATCTTCACTTTTAACCAAAAGCAACAAAAAATTAGGGTGTTGTTAATGTTTCTCTATTAGAATCCGTTGATCGACATCTAAGTGTTGGAGATGTTAATAGGTGGTGGTTGATTATTTGAAATTTGAAAGGTTCAACCACCATTAAACTAGCATTTAATGTGGGAATGCATATTCGCACATATCAGGGATATTACGAAATGTGACTGATATCTATGAAGATGATGATGATGCCATCATAAAGATGATGAACCATTGATTAGACTCAAGTCATCTTACCCCTTTTGACAATCATGACAATAAAAGGTGTTAACATGATCTGGTCAGAGTGCCACATGGCGGCTTCCTATTAGTGTTTGAGGATCCATATATTACATGTCTCAAGTGTGGATATGAGGATATTAAGGAATATTAGGGATCTTAAGAAATATCAGGGATATTAATTTTGCAAAAACATCCCTCACCTTCAAAGATAGGGATGATGTCATCGTCATCACTAATATTACCAATCTACTTGGGAGATGACATCATCGTCATATTGACGAAGATCAGGCATGTAAACCAATATGATGGATATTGAGAAATATGACTCTCTCAGAGTCGGGCGTATTGATGACATCATCATCATATCAGGTCTTCTTTCTGTCAGGTTAGGATGATGTCATCATCATATTAAGGAAGATCTAGAATCTTAACTAATATGACAGACATTAAGAATTATCCTGATGCTAAGTGTTTATGTTGTATCTAAAGGCGATCCTCATATTAACAAACATGAGGGATATTAAGAAATATGACCCTCCTTGAATGTGCGCAAGTACTTGATGAGCAGACGATCTCTCACTTTTAACTTTGACGTCTGCATATTGACAAATATCTGGATATCAGGGTTCTCTTCATTAAAACATATATCAGGGATGTTCATGAATATTAGGGATATTCATGAATATGACCCTCTTGGGAATATCAGGTTTGACCAAACTTTGATTGGACATAACTTCTTGTCCTTAAGGAATTTTAGGGTGATCCAAAAGGTAAACCTGTTTAGAATTTTGTGTTCTTTCACCTTATGAGGTTCATGATGGCAAAAACTGACTTTGACATTTAACCCTTTCTTATGAGGTCCATGCATACTCAGGGGTGATATTGTTATGCATCTATTACTTGAGTTTTATCATACTGCCCAAAGCAAGAAAAGCAAGGGGAAGCCAAAAAAGAGTTAGGTCCCTAGTTTTCTAAGGCAAAGTGGGGTGTGTTGTGTAACCACACAACACCTGGTAGCTCTGATACTATATGTAATAATCACTTTCCATAAAACTCAAGATTTAACTTAAGTATGAAACTTAATCAAGTCATAGTTAAGAATGGATTACAATAATCATAGTTTGAACATAAAGAAACATATTCTTTTCTTTCTTTTAAGCATGTTTATCAAATCAAGATATAACATTTCTTACAATCAAGTAAACCATTACAATCCTTAGTGAAGTCCATCACTAATCATATATATTATATGTGTTGGGATAGGAAAATTTAAAAAAAATTCTTATGTTCATACCCACTTATGTCAGACCAAACTAAAAAATATTTTTCCCTAAATCAGAATAACAACTGATATATCCCATAAAAGCTTATGACTTTTATCACAAAATAATGTAAAGGGCCTCAATTTCATAATATCGACAAGACCTCCCTTTTGTTATACCAATCCATGCTCTACGAGAAATTGGTTGAAATGGCTATCGGCATGAGAATAAGGATCAAGGAGAATATTTTGGAAAACACCGATGGAGAAAGTGGCACTGATGATATTTCAGCGGAGAGAGAACATGTGGTCACGCCAATCGTTATAAGGAAAGACTATCAAAGAATACTCTGAAAACCCTCTCGACAGTGTAAGTCATACCGATGGAGGAGTTCGGTAGGACTATCACCGATCATCCAGTGGAACAGAGGAAATTAATGATCATCGGCAGGAGATGAACATTGGAGTGAAAAACTAAGGAGTCTCTGACATTCTAATGACTCAGCGATCAACGAAATGTTTCGGCATAAGTCCTACCAATATGTATGGGAAATAAGAACCATTGGTGAAAGTGAATGAATTGGAACAAAGCTTACAAGTCTAGCTAAAGCAATACTCAACGATGTCGGGGATATGTTGTGAAGGTCTCTCCGATCCAAGATATAAAAGGCTATTGGGGAAACAACCACGATCGGGTAACTCAAAATATGTTATCCCGATGACAATGATGGTCACATTCATCAACGAGACTCTCCCCAATAGTCATTTGGAGACACTTAGGAGATCGAGGAAGAATGTTATTCACACAGCGATGAAGAAAGTCATGCCGATGGCAACCATGCCCACT
The DNA here is from genome assembly GCA_027924645.1 of Cunninghamia lanceolata. Lineage (NCBI taxonomy): Eukaryota > Viridiplantae > Streptophyta > Pinopsida > Cupressales > Cupressaceae > Cunninghamia > Cunninghamia lanceolata. Next base: position 2,048,776 of record BSBN01000550.1, read on the forward strand.
TCCACATCGAGTAAAGCTTGGAAATATCTTGCCAATACAAATTCACAAATGAAATATGATGTCAAGAAGACAATTGAAGGGTTACAGCGATTGATCCATGAACAAACATTCATGCCATAAGAAGATAATAAAATCACCCTGACATTATGAAAATCATGCCGATGAAAGAAGTTATGATGATGTGACATTTCACAATGATCAAGAAAATTGAAATGCTTGAACAATTAATTGCAGACGATGAAGAAATCCTCTGAGATACCATTTGACATCATTGCAATTAAGTTTGAAATAACTGTCTGAGAGGAGCCTACAAGTGGAGACTTGGAGGAGAAAATAGGGTAATACGATCAAAGCCTCCGATAACAGGCACCCATATACTAGCTTCTGTGCAGTAGCTTACAATTTGAATTTGCTGTCCAAAACTAAAATGGAAACTCCAGGGAAAGGAAAGAGTAGAAAACCACAGGGTGATACCAGTAAACCTAAAAAATAAAAAATTGACAAAACCCCTGAGGAGAAAACAAAAGAAAGGAAATTGAACCAAGATTTAATTGATCAACTACCTGGATCAACTCCTAAAGTCTGAAGGTCTGCACAAATTAGGGCAGAAGTGGAGAAACTACAAGACAAGTGTAAATACATAGGAAATGTCTGGACCCCAATTCAAGGGTATGAACTGTTTAAATTCCACTGCAATAGAAGAATCAGGAATTTCCTAGTGTCAAACCCATGGCATTTGGATTTGGGTAAATTGGTCATTCCTGATGTGTTTCTGAATGCTGAACTCCTCCAACTTCTTGCTAAGCAGTATAATCCAAGTCTTAAGGCTATATGCAACCCACAAGGGGAGCCTATTATACACTTGTCTAAAAATGCCATTTGTGGAGTTTTCGACTTGGATGATTTATGTACTGTCCCCATAGTTTATGAGGATTTGGATAAAAAGTATTGGAGAATGGATACTACATACAATGGATGGAGATTGCCTATTCACAGGCCTAGGGCAGAGGGAGAAATGGTGCTTCTCAGTGAAAATGATAGCCCTCCATTTCATGTGTCATTATTTGAACCATACATACAATACACTTACTACTCTGTGGGCCAAGTCTTAGGATCAGAGGTCCCTGATTTCATGACAATTCCTCTGATGGTGATAGCCACAGATGTCCAGTGCCACATTTCCAGGTAGTTTGATTATGCTACCTATGTTTTTAATAGAATTGATTTTGGTCTGACCGCAATAAAGAACAATGTGGTGCAGGGCACCTAGGAGCACCTTGGTTCCTCAAGTCATTTTGATTGCATTTTTTTTTGAAAGGTTGTGGTTTTTGTTTAATGTGATCTGTAATAAGGCTATAGCCATGGATGTAAGGTCCTCTTGTGTGGTAAAGATGATTGGGGTAATCATATAAACCTCAATCATGCTTAGTCCACTTGGATCCTTGTTGTACTAATCCAGCCTAGAAGGTCTAAGGATTGGTTTTTGAGTTTTTTTTATTATTTTTGTGTTTTGTCATGTTTTAGGGAGTATGTTGGTCATTTGAGATCCATTACACAAGTTAAACCAATCGGTTTCTTTGTGTTAAGGCCAAAAATGCCGTAGTGTCAAGTGTTGTCAATGGTGTCAATGACACATTGACCAGTTGCAACTTCATTTTGGTTATTAAAACTATTTGTAGAAGTTGTATACTGACCTGGATAGGTTGATATGGAGGACATCTTGCTCCAGTACGGAAGATAAAGTTTTTGTACGGAATTTGGGCACAAAAATAAAAAAACTAACTATTTTTCCTTGTTTTTCTCGCTGTGTATGGCCTGTATAGATTTTCTAAGTGATTAAATGTACTTTTTATGAAACTAGACTGAGTTAGGGTTTGAATGCAACTAGTTTGAGGTTCTGAAGTGGTCGTAGTGAAAAGTTATTGCATTTTTAATCCGGACTGGTCTAGAAACCCTATTTTCTAGGGCTGTCCCACAAATTTGGCCCTAGAATGCATTCCCACTGATGAAATTTCATGCCACTCGGTGAAATGTAGGCTAGGGGTGTATACTACTTGATTCCAAAAGCTTTTTGTTGGGAAATGCAGTCTTCTATTTTTAAGGTGATGCCCTAGGTCAAATATCTCTATGTATTTGACTGAAATTATGCAATTTGGTGATGTAAATGACAAAAGTCTGATGGAGTGAGCGAATGAATGGTGGATTTGAGTTGTTTGGGCATGGTAGAAGTGTTCCAAGTTCCTGTCCCTGATCTATGACCCCAAATTAGACCACTTGCTGATGCAGAGGAAACGCAACAGAAGCTTACAAATGGGAAGGAGGAGTCATTAACACAACCAGCATGTTAAAATCCTGGACATGCAGTATGTAATACCTATCGGCTTATCATCATCATCACATTTCTTGCTAACACAGACAGCATCAACATATTTTGAAGAGGCATGAAATATCCTCCTGCTAACTACTGTTCACTTCCTTATCGCCTTTCGCCTTTCGCCTGTCAGCAGCATCATGATACTCGACTATCAGCAGCATCATCACATTCGGCAAGCACAAACATCCTCCTGATGTTCACTGTTCATCTTACCGCCAAACTCTATCTTCATCATCATGATGTTCAACATCATGTTCATCAGTAGGATATAAAATATCCGGTTCCTCCCATATATCCTGATGACGTTATTCCTTATGCACCTGATGCTTATGTCACCCTGATATCCGACTACTCAAACAACAGCATCAGGATATGACTTATCCGGTCATATTGAAACATCCTGATGATGATACTCAACTTTATGCCGATGACTTACGCCGATGCCAAAACACTTAGCGACAGCAGGATAAACTTGCATAGGGTGATATTCGCAATATCCTGATGACGATGACATCACTTGCACCTGATGATGATGTCAATGCACCTGATGATGATGTCAACAGGATATAAGACACTTATATCCTCCGCAACATGATAATGAATATCCGGTGACCTTTTCAATATCTTGATGATGACCTTTCCGGTCCTTAGACAAAAAGTGAACTTTCACTTCTGCATGCGATAGCGATATGCGGACGATGGATACACACGAAAGATGATCCTGACGATGATATATACACTGAGTATATATCCAACCTATATCATCCTGATGCACTTGAAACACGCAATTTTTGCCAACTTCAGAACCTGATCCTGATAGCGATATACTCATAGATGACGATACGATTCACTCCGTCTGGAAAAGCACATACAGATCCCTGTATATCCGTCAGCTGCATGCAAACTCACAGAACCGCACAATTTTACAAAGAAAACATGATGATCGGACCGGATCACCTTCAGATCAAAACTTAACAGTTTATCGTCCTAAATCCTAGCACATGAGGATGCTAGGTTGATTCATAGCATGCTACCAATCGATCTCCCACACAATGAAATGCATAAACAGAAAACTAAAATACAACCTAAACTAACATGCATGACCATTCCACCGATTCACAGAATCAACCGGTGGAAGGGTTGAAAGAATCCATTAACCTGTAATCAGAACAGAAATCAAAACATAAACAGCTGATAAACCAGATAATGCAATTGATGAGATCTTATTTAGATGAAACACAAATGTCCTGTTTCTACAATACTATCGAACAACAATGTTTCACAATGTCTGGACTGATCTCTGGATTTCACTCAATCACCAGTACAACATAACATAACTACTACTCTCTTCTTTCTATCTTGCTATGATCTCAAACCCTAACTGATCTGAGTTATATATAGCAATATCCTACGAGTACTACCAACTCGATTCCCAGCGACTGGGAGCTTCCAAGCGGCTGGGAGAGGACAGCTCATACTACCTGATCACGAGCTCTAACTGCCTGCACACTCTCCTAGGCTGATCTAATACATATGCATTGGTCCAATGGACCTTATTACATTATGAAGTCAAACATGCTAAAAATAGACTAATGTCCTATCATGTGGACAATGAACCTATAGCCTGTCTTATAGGGGTGCTCCTACACCACTTGCTTTGTAACCTAGCCCTAAAGTGATCAATTAGGCCTAGAGACCTAGTGGGTGTTCTGAGTTGCTAGAGTAGAGTTGGACCTGGAGGTTTGGGAGTTTGATAGGGTTCCATAAAGGGTATCTAAAACCATCATTTGTTTGCCTAGTCATTTGGGATTTTGTCAAGTTGTGTGAAGAAAACCTAGTTTGGAGGGCTAGTAGCCTTACTAGTCAAGGTATAGGTTGGAGAGTTTTGGGAAGTTGGTGATCAAACCAAGTGTTGGTAAGGTGTTTTCAGACCTACATGAAGGTGTAGACATAGCCTTGAGAGTTGGACAAGAGCCTACGTAAAAAATCCTTCATTTACCCTTGAATGTGCCTTTGATTGTGTTGGATTGAAGAAGTGAAGTGGGTGAGTGGGCTAAGGAGAACAAACTTTCTTTGTGTTGTGCTTCCCTTGTGCCACTCTACACTAGGTGGTATCAGGGCCATCAAAGAGATGGGAGATAGAGAAGAAGAGGAGGAAGTCCCTTCAAGAGTGACCAATGCCGAATTGGCAAAGATAGTGAGAGAGCCAGCAGCCAAGAACAAAAGGATGGAGGCTGAGATAAAAAAGTTGAAGAAAGACAAAGACAAGAAGAAGAAGCTAGAGGTCATCTTGGATTCAGATGAAGAGGATCAAGATGAGGAAAAAGAAGTGCCTATGGAAGAGCCACAAGGAGGCATGTCAGAGTGAGAATTCCTAGATGCACTTGGAAAGTTGAGTAGGAAGGACAGTAAGGCAGACTTACCTATGTTTCCTAGTAAGATGAATCTAGAGGAGTGCCTTGATTGGATTGAGGCAATGGAGAACTATTTTGAATGTGAAGAAGTGGCAGAGAATCAGAAAGTGAAGATTGCCAAATCAAGAATGAAAGGACCAGCCTTGAGTTGGTGGAATTTTATTCAAAATGAAAGGATAGAAGATGATAGGAATCCTATCTCTACATGGAGGAAGATGGTACTTGAGATCAAGAAGTAATTTGTCCCTGAAGATTATGAGGTCAAATTGAACAAGAAGTTGCACAACTTGAGACAGAAGGACATGGACGTGAGCACCTACACAGAGGAGTTTCACAAGATGACATTGAAAGCCAAGATGCCTGAGAATGAAAAACAGAAGCTTGCAAGGTATCTTAATGGCCTTAAGTTCTCCATTCAAGATGAATTAACTCTCTTTAACCCAGAGACAGTCCATAAGTTCTTTCAAATGGCATTGAGAATTGAGGATAAACAAAGAAGAAAAGGTGATTCATATAGCAGTAGTAGAGGTAGAGGAAATCAAAACTTTAGGGGCAGAGGCAGATTTCAAAACAGAGATAATTTCTCTAGACTCCAAGGTGGCGGATCACAAGAAGGCAGCCAAGGGCAGGCTGATAAAAACAGTGCTGATAAGGGTCGGTTTAGAGGGAGAGGTAATGGTAGAGGAAGAAGTGGGGGCAGAGGTCCAAATGTGTTTATTGGAAGGTGTTTCTCTTGCAATCAAATTGGACATCAATCCTTTAGGTGCCCACAGAAGATGGGAAACACTGCTGCAAATCAAAAAGAAAGAAGAGTACAACTCCTTCAAGAAGAGAACTGTCAAGGCACCACAAGTTATCAAACAACCTCTTCCAAGTCTACAGCACCTGAGAGTGGATAATGCATCATGTTTAATAGATCCCTCATCATGCCAGCCACCAAGGAGCAGCCCCAAAGAAACAACTTGTTCAGAACCACTTGCAAGGTGAGAGGAAAAGTTTGCAAGGTGAAATGGTGACTAAGTTAGGATTGGAAAGAATGCCTCATCCTAACCCCTGTAGAGTCTTTTGTTTAACCAAGGAACAACAAATTGTAGTAAAAGAGCAATGTTGGGTTGAATTCAAGATAGGTGGATATCATGATAAGGTTCTTTGTGAGATAGTGGATATGGATGCATGCCACCTTCTTCTTGGAAGGCCTTGGCAACATGACACAAGTGCCCAACATGATGGTAAGCAAAATGTGATTTATTTGCCCAAAAATGGTGAAAAGTTTACAATGACTTCTTTGATTGATGATTGCAAAGAGAAGGTTATTTCTAGTTCAGTTATGTTGGTAGGTGAAAAAGAGTTTTTGGCTAACCTCAAGGAAGAGAAAGTGCCATGTTTTGCAGTAGTCCTCAAACCCAAGGATGTGAATCCCAAAAAGGCCAAAGTGCAGCAACCTCTTAGGAGGATTGGACTAAAGGAAGTGGAAGAACTGTTGGAAAGGTTTCATGATGTGATAGCCAATGAGACTAAGGATGCTCTTCCACCAAAGAGGGAGATTAGTTGTTGCATTGATCTCATCCCTGGATCCACCCTACCAAACCAAGTAGCATACAAGTTGATTCTAGAGAAAAATGCTGAAGTGGTAAGACAAATCCAAGACTTATTGGATAGAGGACTTATCAGGAGGAGTATTAGTCCATGTACAGTACCTACAGTGCTTGCACCCAAGAAGGAAAGAACATGGAGACTATGCACTAACTCCAGGGCCATCAACAAGATTACTATCAGGTATAGATTTCCAATGCCTAGAATAGAAGATTTAATGGATTGCTTGGGTAGGGCTAAGTATTTTACCAAGATGGATCTAAAAAGTGGTTACCACCAAATTAGGATAAGGGAGGGGGATGAGTGGTAAACCACCTTCAAAACCAATGAAGGACTATTTGAATGGGTTGTTATGCCTTTTGGCTTATCAAATGCACCAAGCACCTTCATGAGATTGATGAATGAAGTGCTAAAACCTTTCCTTAACAAGAATATTGTTGTGTATTTGGATGATATATTGGTTTTTAGTGACAGCAAGGAAGACCACATAAGGCATATCCATCAAGTGCTCAGGAGGCTTCAAGAGGAGAAGTTGAGAATCAATCTTGACAAATGTGTCTTTCTACAAGAAGAGTTGATATTCTTGGGGTTTGTCATCTCCAAGGGCAGCCTAAAAATGGATCCAAGCAAAGTGGAAGCCATTCTTAATTGGCCAACACCTACAACAACCTCGGAGGTAAGGAGTTTCCATGGTTTGTGTAGCTTTTATAGAAAGTTCATTAAGGGGTTTAGTGCTATTTGTGCTCCACTTGTTGACACCATAAAAGGGGGCAGAAAATGTGTATTTGTATGGACAAATGAGGCCAACCAAGCCTTTGAACTATTAAAGAAAAAAATATCAGAAAAACCAGTCCTAGTGCTACCTAATTTTGACAAGGTCTTTGTGGTAGAGTGTGATGCAAGTAAGAGGGCTGTTGGGGGAGTCCTAAGTCAAGATGGGAGGCCTGTAGCATTCTTTAGTGAGAAGTTAAATGAGGCAAAACAAAACTACTCCACCTATGATCTAGAGTTATATGCCATGGTTCAATCATTGAGGAAATGGAGACACTACTTATTGCCAAAGGAATTTATAGTTTTTACTGATAACCATGCATTAAGTTTCTTGAACAGGTAGCAAAAGTTGAATCACAGACATGTCAAGTGGATGGAGTACATCCAAGCATACACCTTCTCCATAAAACATAAGAAAGTAGTGGCCAATAAGGTAGCCGATGCCTTAAGTAGGAGGAATCTTGTTGTGCAGACCATACAGTTGGAAAGTATAGGTATTCATGCCATCAAAGATCAGTATGCAGCAGATGAAGACTTCAAAGAGCCATACCTATCTTGCAAGGCCATGACAGGCAGGTATAACATTGATTTTTTGTTACAAGATGGATATCTTTTCCAGGGTAGCATGTTGTGTATCCCAAGAGGGTCTGTTAGAGAGAATATAATCAGGGAAAAGCACTGTGGCAGCATGTCAGGTCACTTTGGTATTGATAAGACCCTAGAATTGGTTAGGAGGTGCTATTTTTGGCCAAAATTGCCAACCGATGTAAGGAAGTTTGTTGAAACTTGTCAAATTTGCCAAAGAGCAAAGGGGCATACATCAAATGCAAGTTTATACACTCCACTACCTATTCCTTCAAAGCCTTGGGATTCCATAAGCATGGACTTTGTACTTGGTTTGCCTAGGACAAAGAATGGACATGACGGCATTTTTGTGGTTGTAGATATGTTCTCAAAAATGGCTCACTTCATCCCATGTAGAACCACATATGATGCCTCACACATAGTAGGTCTTTTCTTCAAAGAAATAGTCAAGTTACATGGTTTACCTTTGTCCATAATCTCAGACAGAGACCCCAAGTTCATAGGACACTTCTGGAGGACACTTTGGAAGAGACTAGGTACAAATTTGTCCTTATCATTTGCATATCACCCTTAGTCTGATGGACAAACAGAGGTGATTAATAGGTCTCTTGGCAACCTCCTAAGATGCCTCACAAAGGAGCAGGGTGCTAGTTGGGATTCCATTTTGGCTCAGGCAGAGTTCTCATACAATGACATTGTCAATAGAAGCATCGACCTGTCTCCTTTCCAAATTGTTTATGGCACTCACCCAAGGGGTATTTTGGAACTTAGGGAGGATAAAGGACTGGAAAACAGTAGTGCCTTGGATGAAGACTTCATTCAAGTCATGAAAGATGTCCATGAACAAGTACAACAGAAATTGCTGTCCACTTCTTAGAAATACAAACAGTTTGCTGATAGGAAAAGAAGGGATTTGCAGTTCAAAGAAGGGGATTTGGTAATGGTCCATCTGAAGAAGGAGAGGCTCCCTACAGGTAAACATACCAAGCTACTCATGGAGAAGATTGGGCCTTGTGAAGTGCTAAAGAAATGTGGAGAAAATGCCTGTAAAATTAGACTTCCGGATGGCATTGCTTTGTCTCCAATTTTTAATGTTTTAGACCTTTATCCCTATAAAGGAACTGATCCTTAGACTGTTGTTGAAGAAGATCAAACTGATCAGAAACTCCAGGAACTCATTCCTTCATCTCCAAATCAGATTGAGTGCATTTTGGACAAGAGGATTGCAAAACAAACTAGAAGGCACACCTATCATGACCATTTGGTGAAGTGGCTAAACAAACCTCAGGAGGATGCCACTTGGATGAATAGAGTAGACATTGAGAAGGTAGGTTTCACATTTGACACCATTCCAACTCAAGAGTCTTGAGTTCTGTTTGATAGTGGGTGTATGGTGCAGGGCACCTAGGAGCACCTTAGTTCCTCAAGTCATTTTGATTGCATTTTTTTTTGAAAGGTTGTGGTTTTTGTTTAATGTGATCTATAATAAGGCTGTAGCCATGGATGTAAGGTCCTCTTGTGTGGTCAAGGTGATTGGGGAAATCATATAAACCTCAATCATGCTTAGTCCACTTGGATCCTTGTTGTACCAATCCAGCCTAGAAGGTCTAAGGATTGGTTTTTGAGTTTTTTTTATTGTTTTTGTGTTTTGTCATGTTTTAGGGAGTATGTTGGTCATTTGAGATCCATTACACAAGTTAAACCAATCAGTTTCTTTGTGTTAAAGCCAAAAATGCCATAGTGTCAAGTGTTGTCAATGGTGTCAATGACACATTGACCGGTTGCAACTTCATTTTGGTTATTAAAAATATTTGTAGAAGTTGTATACCAACTTGGATAGGTTGATATGGAAGACATCTTGCTCCAGTACAAAAGAGAAAGTTTTTGTACAAAATTTGGGCACAAAAATAAAAAAACTAACTATTTTTCCTTGTTTTTCTTGTTGTGTACGGCCTGTATGGATTTTCCAAGTGCGCAAATGTACTTTTTATGAAACTAGACTAAGTTAGGGTTCAAATGCAATTAGTTTGAAGTTTTGAAGTGGTTGTAGTGAAAAGTTATTACATTTTTAATCCGGACTGGTCTAGAAACCCTATTTTCTAGGGCTGTCCCACAAATTTGGCCTTAGAATGCATTCCCACCATGAAATTTCATGTCACTTAGTGAAATGCAGGCTAGGGGTGTATACTACTTGATTCCAAAAGCTTTTTGTTGGGAAATGCATTCTTCTATTTTTAAGGTGATGCCCTAGGTCAAATATCTTTATGTATTTGACTGAAATTATGTAATTTAGTGATGTAAATGACAAAAGTCTAATAGAGTGAGCGAATGAATGGTGGATTTGAGTTGTTTGGGAATGGTAGAAGTGTTCCAAGTTCCTGTCCCTGATCTATGACCCCAAATTAGACCACGTGCTTTGTAACCTAGCCCTAAAGTGATCAATTAAGCCTAGAGACCTAGTGGGTGTTTTGAGTTGCTGGAGTAGAGTTGGACCTAGAGGTTTGGGAGTTTGATAGGGTTCCATAAAGGGTATATAAAACCATCATTTGTTTGCCTAGTCATTTGGGATTTTGTCAAGTTGTGTGAAGAAAACCTAGTTTGGAGGGCTAGTAGCCTTACTAGTCAAGGTATAGGTTGGAGAGTTTTGGGAAGTTGGTGATCAAACCAAGTGTTGGTAAGGTGTTTTCAGACCTGCATGAAGGTGTAGACATAGCCTTGAGAGTTGGACAAGAGCCTAAGTAAAAAATCCTTCATTTACCCTTGAATGTGCCTTTGATTGTGTTGGATTGAAGAAGTGAAGTGGGTGAGTGGGCTAAGGAGAACAAACTTTCTTTGTGTTGTGCTTCCCTTGTGCCACTCTGCAACACAATGCCCCATTAATTTCCTTTGAACATTACTCACTTCTCATCCACATGGTGCTCTATTATGGCCAAGAGGTGGGGTTATGGCCAACTGAATTGAAATTTGTTCCAATAGACTAGAGGGGGCAAAAGTTACCCGTGCAGATGTGGACTAGAATATGGGATAGTAGATATGCCCATTCTAGCTATGTGCAATTTGAAGAATATTGTGTGAAAGTGTTATATAGATATTTTAGTCATCCCTGTGAGTATTCAATCTCAAATAAAATAAAGAGGTTTCTTAGACCAAAAGATTTTGGTGGTCCTCCTACTGTTAATCACAACTGGGGAGATTGGTACTATTTTGAGGATGCTACCATGGTTAGAGTGTATGGTTTTAAGGACACTCCTTTTACCTTGCCTAAGACTATCCTTGACACAATTGCCTATTTATAAATAGTTAGGCAAATGAATTGTTCAAATGTGATGCACTTGAGCTTCATGACAAATAGTCTTTTATGCCTAGTACTCTTTGCTTTGGAGATTTTACTATGTTATCCAAGGAGGGGTATGGTCTCATTATAGATAAGCTGATGCATTACAATATGAGACGTGCTGAGGCAAGAAAAGGGTTTGATCCTGAGGGTTTCATTGACCTTGCTCGAAGAAAATAGAACCTCAGTGGATACACACATATCCCTTATCCCCATGATGATATCATTAAGAATCTGGAAGAGACTGAAGTTGAATTGGTGGTTGAAAAATATAATAGGGACCTAGATGAGAAAAGGAAATAGCTTGCAGAGATTGAGTTGTTATCCTCTGGTGATGAAGGACCTGCAGAGGAAGGAGCACCACATCAACAAATAACTATTATATCTAAAAGAAGAATACAATGCCAGCAGTCTCCTGGTATAGCACATGATGAGGAGGGATCTACTGATGAAGATCCAAGACAAATAGCATACGATTCTTTTATTTTAGATGATAAATTTATTCATTCTAAAGAATTCAAATCATTTTTATATAAATGCAAAGGGAAAGAAATCAAGGAGTCAATTGATGATATCTCTACCAACAATGAAAGACAATTACTTGATATGTTGAAGGCAACAGTGGATAATGAATTGCAAGATATGACCCCTAGTAAGGGTAGATAGTTGCCCAAAGAAGCAGTGGTGATGATCTTTCCTAGTCTTGATTTGAATTCTGCTCTAGTATTTGATAGTTTTATGCATTATACAAATGATAAATAAAAGATCACTCTAGAAGGTGTCACTGAAGTATATATGGGCACCAAATATAATAACGATGAAAATTCATTAATGATATGGGCCCTGTATCCTCCACATAAAAAGATAGCCATTATAGACACTGAGAAGAATTTTGGCCATGTCATGACTTTGAAGGCAGGGGAGACTGACCCCTTGATCACTGTAGACATTGGCATTAATGTTGCAAAGTTGAATAAGGCACAAGATCAGATGCTAATCAAAGAAAGAGATGCGTACAATCTGAGCTGTGAGAGATTAACCAAAGAAAATGACTATTTGAAAGATGCTATTAAGAGTACCTTCGGGGGGTCAGTAAAAAGATTAACTTAGGGAGAAAGCTCACAAAGTACCCAACCACCGTCTATTGACCAGATTGCTCAAATCCAGATTGATACACTTGCCAAAGTACTCCAGAACAGGCATACCAACATGATGCATTGGCTAAACCAATTTTGGGATAATTATTCTCAAAATTATAAAGCAATCCAAGAGCATGAGAGGCTTGACAAAAGGCTGCAGGAGAAACTAAATGAGACACACAGTAAAGATAATTCTGACATTACAGGTACCTCCAGTGCAAAAGAATTGATCGAGCAGCATCAAAAGTATTATGACCAACTTGAGAATGATGCCAAAGAATGTGTTGAAGCCTCAAAATCAGGAGTGCCCACTTTGTTCAAGAGCGATAAAGAATTAAAGAGCAAAGAGGAACGGAGTAGAGACTATCAAGCAATATTGCATGAAGCCTTAGAAGCTCTTAAGGATAAAGACTCTGCATCTGGGGAAGCCTGCAAGCATTTGGATAAGATGGTTACGATGGATGTGATCACAAGAAACCCTATTGAATTTACTGATTCACATCGCAGCCAGGGGTACTTAGATCATATTTCTTAGCTATACTTGTGGTTGAATAGAGCTTAAGCATTGTTATTTTATTGTTGTTATGTTAATCATGTTGATTCCAAAAAGACTTCTTTGAAGAGTTATGTCTCTTCATAAGTATTCTTGTATAAGTTGAACATATGATGCTGAATTATCATCAGCAGTAGAGTATTATACATAAAGTTTACAATGTTTTCAAAAGACCATGTTGTAAGTATATTATTGAAGAATTAAATTGAAGTTCTCTATGTTGCAAGGTGTGGCCCTTGGTCTCCTTGTTCAGCACTGCGCTGCAATGGTTTGTGACAAGGGCTTAACCGCCTCCTGTGCTTGTTAAGTCAAGTGGTTGTATCAGGCATTAATAGGTTGATCTTTTGGTGCAACGACAACTAATAGTTGGTATCAGAGCCGAGGTCATGGGTTCAAACCCCACGCTTGCACTAGGGGGGATTGTTGCAAGGTGTGGCCCTTGGTCTCCTTGTTCAGCGCTGCGATATGGTGGTTTGTGACAAGGGCTTAACCGCCTCGCATGCTTGTTAAGTCAAGTGGTTGTATCAGGCATTAATAGGTCGATCTTTTGGTGCAATGACAACTAACACTCTGATTCTCTGGTTTTATTCTGGCATCAATTATTTGTTTAAATTACTCAATTGTATGGTTGTCTCTAGTTTAGTATTTCATTGTTATTCAGATTAATATATCAAGTATATATTTAATTTGTCAGTGCACATTTGTTGTAGTTGTGTGATTGGATTAATTAGTTTCCATTAGAGGAATTAAAAATACTTCTGATCAGTCACAGTAACCTGGAAGTGTTAGTTTGGATTACTAAGAAGAACCATATAATTAGGATTGCCATTTTGTCTCCAAGTTAATATTATCTGTTATTCTTGCATATTTCATTCAATTGGTTCCTTCAAGAAAGGATTAAATTACCTTCTGGTGAATAACAAGAAATCTAATTATATTAGTTGGATTATTAAGAAGAGTTTGTCAGTCATTTCCTTGCACGTTTATACAAGTTATAAACTAAAATATCGTGCCAAACAGTTAGAGTTACTGCCCACTATAAGCCACTAGTCTTAGTCTTCCATTTGACTCTGTTTACCCAACAAGGCACTGGTCTTATTTTAATTCATCATTTAAAAACCCCCTTTATTATTTAAGCATAGTCATAAAATTCACCTTGATATTGCTTATACAATTTATACCAATCATTCATCAGATATTAGATATAGAACTAGTTAGCAAACTTTCCTCTATTCTACACCATTTGTCATTGTAGGTAGATTGATTTACTTAGTCAAAACATTTACACTCAGTCTGCTTTAATTTCCAAGGTTCACCCGCCTAGGTGTAGTAGGACCTAAAGTGCAGGGAGTCATCAAACCCTAAAGGTTGATTCCATCGAGTTAGTTCAAAAACATTGCGAATCTAAACATAGAGCCTAGCATCCTCTTAGGATTAGCAACCTGCATTTTTGAGACCTAACAAATTAGCAACTCTACTGGGGACTAAATAAAAGACCTTTGTAACAAACCATTCCTTTAATAGAGTCATTTCAGAAACTTTAATTTGGTAACTCTGCTGGCAAGAAGAATCCAGAAAGATAAATTATAAACCTTTTCCTATTTACAAAATAGGTGGCAACTCTAGAAACTGTTATAACAGAAAGTTAATACCAAATGGATGGTAGGAGATCCAAGATGGAAGGCAAGAAATTGTAATCATCTCCACTAATTAGAAACATCTCCAAAATAAATGGAACATCAAATTATTCTCACCAGAATAATAACCAAGAGGCTCAAGAGGATAATGCCGAGCAAACTATAATAACTCACAATAGTTTTACACCTCTGCATGAATCAAATGAAAATCTCAACAGGGTAACTGATGACATATTGGCTAAATATAGACCTGATTCTCAAGAACAGCTTGAGTGTGAAGCATGGGCCATGAGGGAAATTGATCACATATAAGCTGAATATGATTTTAAAATGTCATTACAGCAAGGAGAAGGGGTAAAACATGGATTCTCAACTCAAGAAATAAATGAAAGCCCAAAGAATTTAGGAGGTATGAATCAAGCACAACAAGATTTGCTTAGGCTCCAGGAAGAACTTGAAATGATCAAGATAGAGGAAACTAAGAGGTTATTGTAACAAGAGATTCAACAGATAAAGAGTAGGGCTAAAACAGCCCCCCAAAATATGTACCTCCACATAGGGGAAACACTCCAAGGAATCCACAGCAAAATTTACACCAAAATACATGTGGTGCTTCAAATTCACAAGCATCTAGAAGTCATCAAAATACCATTTCTAAAAATCCTAGACCACCTCCCATACATAATACCTCTCAACATATGGCTAATCCTTACCCACCCCCTGGCCAACAATATTATAGACCACAAAATTCTTATATAAATCCCCACATAAACCCACAACAGTAATATGCTTATCATCAGCCTCTAGGTGGATATAATTACTATTCTAACCCACCACCCATGAATTTTCCACCTCAAAACCTCACAAACATATTTAGCCAATTTGATCTGACTAGATATCAGTTGTAGCCATATCTTATGGATAGTAATTGGAGAAATATAGTTCCCAAGTTCACTGGGAACAATGCAATATTAGCTGAAGATCACGTCAGAAGGTTTAATGCTTTCGTACAAGATATTGGTATGGACTATGAAGACATTAGAATGAGGTTATTCATGATGTCCCTGACTGAAGATGCAAGAGACTAGTTCAACAGTTTACCTGATGCTTCAATCAGTTCAATAACTGATTTCCACAATCAATTCAAGGAGCAGTATGGCAATCAATATGCCCCTGAGTTTGTATTGCACAAATTGATAAGCATCCAGAAATACCAAAATGAATCAGTGTATGATTTCAATCTAAAATTTTCCAAATTACACAACAATATACCACATGGATCTAAACTGACTGACCCAGCGACATTGAGCATTTATCTAAAAGCATTTGATCCCAACATAGGGTACAAACTTAGAAATCGGTGCCTTGTGACCCTGGCTGAAGCACAAAAAGTGGCATTAACTATTGAGAACAATAGGAAAGCTATAGGTATGGTTAGCAAGAGGGATAACCCTAGAAATCCTTAGAACCCAAACATTCAGCAGACTAAACAAGAAGGTCAGCATAGACATGAAAGGTCCAGGTTGCATGATATGCCATATAATACAAATTGGAAAGATGGGAGACCCATTGAAAAAAGTAGAAAGCAACATTATGGCAAAGATACCCCTGACCCTCTAAAAAGAAATGTGGCACATATGGTAGAAGATAAACCTTGGTGTTTGGTGTGCAATTTACCACATTCACTCGAATATTGTGAGGTGGCTAAAACGGTACAACAAGAAGAAGCATTATATAATTATAATAGAGACAATCACACAATAAACATGATGCAAGATACACCATATTTGTTGAATGAAGACTATTCTTCTATAGAGGAAGAGGGGTATGAATATGATGTGGGAAATCAGAGACATCATATCAATACGGGAAAACAAGAAGTGTTCTCAGATCAGGAGGATAGTTATGAGGAACCTACCTATTATAACAATCAGTCATATGATCAATGGAGAAAGCCCACTGAAAATGAAAGAGAAGCTCTTACAATAGCTGCAATAGCTCAAGCTAAAAATGCCTATAACTTAAGGAACAAGACAGTGACTGTTGAACAAGGAACACCTAGGAGTGTCTTTATAAAAGATCAAAATTACAAAAAGAATAATGCAAGGTCATCATTCAAAGAACTAGAAAAGGTTGATAAAAATCAAATGAAAGATAAATCACAAAATCAAGAAAATGAACATATAAAGACAGAAAAGAATGATCAGACTATGGCCCATTCATTTGACATTGCTCATGCAATATCTCAGGTAAAGATATCAGTTCCACTTTTAGAAATGATGAAGATAGACAAATACAGGAATACAGTAGTTAAACTGATTTCAGATATACTAAATCAAAAACATAAAGGATCAGAGAATAGAACAAACAATGTTCATCAAGAAACATTCCAAATTCCTGAGGTATACCTAGGTGATACATTGACAAAGAATCCCTCATAGGTGGACCCTTTCTACACTACATTATTGATCAAAAATAGGATAGAAAGGAATTGCATGATTGATTCAGGTGCGGCCATGAATATCATGCCAATAGCAGTTATGAAAGAACTGGGAATGTGGGTTGACACTACATTTGGTAGGTGTTATGCAATGGATAATAGATCCATCCCAGTCATTGGTATTATGAGGGATGTGGAGATAAAACTTGCCTCATACCCTAAAGCAACTTATAACATTGATATTATTGTGGTTGACATCCCACCATATTATGGAATGCTTCTATCGAGACAATGGGCTGCAATGGCAGGAGGGAATGTCCAATTGGGCTTATCATATGCCACAATACTAGTGGGAGGTAAAGAGATCAAGCTATGTAGGGAGCCAAGAAATGAGAACATTATAGAATGCTTGGATCAACATCAAATAAATTTCTTTTGTGATACAGATTTGGGAGCCTTCAAGGTTGAAAAAAGTCAGCTAGAATTGTAGAATACTGATCCAATACATGTTGAATCTAAGAAAGAAGAAAATGATGTGTGGAAGATGTACTTTGATGGTGCATGTAGCAAAATGGGAAATGGGGCCAGAGTAGTATTTATCTCACCAGCAGGTAAAACTTTCAAATATTCCTTTCTATTAACATTTGAATGTACAAACAATGTAGCAGAATACGAGGCTTTGCTCATTGGTTTAAATATAGCCACCAAGCATAAGATAAAAATGTTAGTTGTATATGGTGATTCTGAATTGGTTACTTCCCAAGTAAGAGAGAAATACCTATCAAAAAAAGAGGTTGAGATAGTACAAAAATGCAGTCTGGGATGATATTGAGTTATTTGATGCCTTTTCAATCAATTGGATTGATAGGTCAAAAAACATTATGGCAGATTTTCTAGCGAATATCGCATTAAAAAGGGATGATGTCACATTAGGAGGTATTACAGAAGTTGAATTCAAAACCAGACCCACTATCCCAGATAATGTACATAACTGGCAAGTGTTTGATAATGATGCTGATATAATCAACTTCCTGCATTGTGTTGATTATTATGAAAATCAAGAGATTGATTTCAATGCATTTGTAGAAGAACATGATCGGAAGGAAACCCTTTTTGGTCAAGAGATAGTTCAGTTGAAAACAAATAAAATACCTAAGGGACTTATAGCATTGGAAAATGCATTTGATGGACATGATAGATTTAAAATGAAAGACACACCAATGGTGCAAAATGACCTTGAAGAGATTAATTTGGGGACACAGGCAGCCCCAAAGAATGTATATATTGGAAAGAATCTTAACCCCAAAATTAGAAGGATCATCAACTTACTTAGGAAGTATAGACACATATTTGCCTGGTCATATGATGATTTAAAAGCATATAGGGAGGATCTTTTTTAGCATAAAATACCATTAAAACCAGATGCTAAACCATTTAGGCAAAAATAGAGGCCTATCAATCCTACATTAGCTCCTAAGATGCTTGAAGAACTCACAAAATTAAGAGATAGAGCTATCATGAAACCCATCAGGCATTCTTCTTGGGTTTCTAATTTGGTGACTGTGAGGAAAAAGAATGGTGATATTAGATTATGTGTGGACTTCAAGAATTTAAACAAATCTTCTCTTAAGGACAACTATCCCCTCCCTAATATGGAAGCAATATTACGAAAGGTTACCGGATGTGAACTGTTGTCAATGATGGATGGCTTCTCAGGATATAATCAGGTGAAAGTCAAGGAATCAGAACAATATAAGACTGTATTCACCACACCATGGGGAACATATGTATACTTAAGAATGCCATTTGGGCTCACTAATGTTGGAGCAACATTCCAAAGAGCAATGGATGTGGCATTTGCTAAATTGATTAATAAAATCATGATAGTGTATCAGGATGACATGATAGCATATTCCAAAAGGGCTAAGGATCATTGTACACATTTAGAGCAAATATTTATTAAAGCCCTAGAATATGGGATTTCATTGAATCCTAAGAAGTGCCATTTCGCAGTGACAGAGGGGAAGTTGCTTGGTCACATAGTCTCAAAAGATGGAGTGAGAATAGATCCTGGGAGAATAAAAGCAGTTGACCAAGTTCCTATTCCTAAAAATGTGAAAGCTATATAGTCATTTTTTGGCCAAATTAACTTTGTTAGGAGGTTCATATCAAATTTTGCTGAAATTGTTAGTCCCATATCTAGAATGTTGAAGAAAAATTTAGAAGTGAAGTGGACCACAGAAACAGTGGAGGCATTTGCTACCATTAAGAAGACAATCAAAGAAGACCCTGTTCTGATATCTCCTGATTTCAGTAAGCCATTCCAACTGTTCTCATTTGCCTCTTATCATACAGTTGTAGCAGTACTATTGCAAAAAAATAATGATGGACATGAACAACCCATTTCATTTTTCAGAAAAACTCTTCAAAATGCAAAATTAAAATATGACATTGTTGAGAAACAGGCATATGCATTGGTGAAGGTAGTTAAAACTTTTAGGCCATACTTGGTGGGAGCTGAAATCATAGCATATGTGCCTAATGCTACAGTAAAAGATGTATTGGTCCAAACTGAAGTCACAGGTAGAAGATGCAGATGGATCAATAGAATTTAGGAGTTCAATATTGAAATCCAGATCACTAAACTAGTGAGAGGACAAGGTCTTGCTAGGTTAATGGCTAAAAGTAATCTTGAGGCTTCTCAAATATGTAGTGCTAATGATATTGATAATACAAGTTCTAGCATTGAGCATACTCCATGGTATACTGACATCATATATTATCTAAAGCACATGAAATGTCCTAAGGGGTATGATGATAACAAAAGGACACTTAAATTATAGGCCTTAAAATATGTATTTATTGATGGGGATCTTTACTAGAAGAATAGGGATGGAATTCTACTATTATGCCTAGATGAGCATCAATCAAAACATATCATGAAAGAGTTACATGAAGGCATGTGTGGAGGTCATTTTTCAGCAAAGACTACAACCCACAAGATCTTAAGGGCTAGATACTATTGGCCTAGAGTTTTTAATGATTCATATCATTACACTAGGAAATGTGAAGCATGTCAGAAATTTTTAGGAAAGTTGAAATACCAGGGAGCATTGCCCTTGAAACCCATGCAGGTGGAGGGTCCATTTTATCAGTGGGGTATTGACTTCATAGGAGAAATTGCAGAGAAGTCAAGTGGTGGACACAAATGGATTTTAGTGGCGACAGATTACTTCACGAAATGGGTGGAAGCAATCCCAACTAAACAAGCAACAAGCAGGGTGGTGATCAACTTTCTAATGGAATAAATTATATTCAGATTTGGCACTCCAGTGAGGTTAATTACGGACAATAGAATGTGTTTTAGGTCTGATGAATTCAATAATTTTTGTAGTACACATGGCATCACTATGTCCTATGCTGCCCCTTATCATCCACAAGTAATTGGACAGGCAGAATCTAGCAACAAAAGCCTTCTGAAAATTATAAAGAGAATGTTGGAGGGAAACAAGAAAGCATGGGATTCAAAGTTAAGAATGGCTGTGTGGGCTGATAGGATTATTGTGAAAAGAGCAATTGGGAGATCTCCTTTTGAACTAGTGTATGGAACAAAAGTGAGAATACCACTAGAAAATCTCCTACCAGTTTACAAATTTGTCCTTCAAGAAGACTTAAACACTCCTGAACCAATGGAAGAAAGATTAGAACATCTAGCAGAACTTGATGAGACAAGGAGACTAGCTCAAAGGTAGAATATCAAGTTACAATCACAAGTGAAATACCTTTTTGACAAGAAGGCCAAAGATAGGAAATTTGAGATAAATGACTTAGCGCTGATGTGGAATGCTAGGTACAAGGAGAAAGGAAAGCATGGAAAGTTTGAAGCTTTATGGTTAGGTCCTTTTGTTATAACTGGCAAAGGAGGTGATGATTCTTACTATTTGCAAAACATGTCTGGAGAAGAGTTGGAATTGCATGTGCATGGGCAATATCTGAAGCCTTTCTTTTCATAAAATATCATGCATAAAGAGAATTAAGTGTTGCCAGTGCATGGACAACCCTTAAATAATTCTCAAAATACTTTTATTCCATGCACAGTAGTCTAGGGAAATCAAAAGAAATTAGGATCTGCCAGTACATGGACAATCCTATGAATTTCTCTCCAAAAAAAAAATCTTTTCCATGTACAGTAGTATAGGATCATTCCCATTCCCCATCGTCATCACTTCCATCTCCCATTCTCATACAATTCTGTGAAACTGGCATCCCAAATAAATAAAACATATGGTCTACTCCGCCAAGAGATCTAAATTCTTGTTATACTCACGAGGAGTATACATCCCAGACAGAGCCAATATTGGGATAGGAAAATTTAAAAAAAATTCTTATCTTCATACCCACTTATGTCTGACCAAACTAAGAAATATTTTTCCCTAAATTAGAATAACAACTAATATATCTCATAAAAGATTATGACTTTTATCACAATGAGAAATTGGTTGAAATGGCTATCAGTATGAGAATAAGGATCAGGGAGAATATTTTGGAAAAAACTGATGGAGAAAGTGGCACCGATGACATTTCATCGGAGAGAGAACATGTTGTCATGCCGATCGATATAAGGAAAGACTATCAGAGAATACTCTGAAAACCCTCCCGACAGCGTAAGTCATACCGATGGAGGAGTCTGGAAGGACTCTCACCGATCATCTAGTGGAATAGAGGAAATTAATGATCATCAGCAGGAGATGAACATCGGAGTGAAAAACTAAGGAGTCTCTGACATTCTAATGTCTCAGTGACTAATGAAACTGTTTCAACATAAGCCCTGCCAATATGTATGGGAAATAAGAACCATCGGTGAAAGTGAATGAATCAGAACAAAGCTTACAAGTCTGGTTGAAGCAATACTCACAACGATGTCGGTAACATGTTGTGAAGGTCTCTCTGATCCAGGATATAAAAGGCTATCAGGGAAACAACCACGATCGGGTAACTCAAAATATGTTATCCTAATGACATAACTTATCCCGATGAAAATGATGGTCACATTCATCGACAAGACTCTCCCCAATAGTCATATTGGAGACACTTAGGAGATCGGGGAAGAATGTTATTCACATAGCAATGAAGAAAGTCATGTCGATGGCAACCATGCCCACTTCCACATCGAGTAAAGCTTGGAAATATCTTGCCGATACAAATTCACAAATGAAATATGACGTCGAGGAGACAATTAAAGAGTTACAGCAATTGATTCATGAAAAAATGTTCGCGCCATAAGAAGATATTAAAATTGCCCTGACATTATGAAAATCATGCCGATGAGAGAAGTTATGACGATGTGACATTTCACAACGATCAAGAAAATTGAAATGCTTGAACAATGAATTGCAGATGATGAAGAAATCCTCTGAGATACCATTTGAAATCATTGTAATTAAGTTTGAAAGAATTGTCTGAGTGGAGCCTACAAGCGGAGACTTGGAGGAGAAAATAGGGTAATACGATCAGAGCCTCCGATAACAGGTACCCATATACTAACTTCTATGTAGTAGCTTACAATTTGAATTTACTGTCCAAAACTAAAATGGAAACTGTTAGGGTAAAATGTGGATTAATCAAATGAACAATAATAAACCCAAACATCAACAGAATAATGAAAACAAGAAAGATTGAATGAAATAAGGAAATGAACAATACAGTGCAAACCTTCCCTGTTTCAAAGCTTCTACTGTTTGCCTATTACAACCGTCCTTTGCTGATGAAGTAGGCCCTCAGTGAGTGCACTCTTTTAGCTGTGTTGTAGGATGTCGGTAGTAAATGGTTGTGTTGATAAATAATGCTGTGAAGTAGAGCTTCAAAGCAAATGGTGATCTCAAGTAGATTGTATTGGGGGTGCCAAAGGCGCACTGGTGGATTTCTGCATAGTAACAATACAAATAACCTAGATGAATAGAATGGAGGGATGAAGCTTCTTTTATAGACTCAGAAGAATGAGAATCAATAGTTGAGAAGAAGTGTGATGATCAATAGCTGAGAATGGTTGAGGAATGTGCAACCAGTGGAAATAAGACAAGTGTCTCAGCTCCATCATGAAAGAGGGGATGTGACAACATTGATTGGAGAGTTAACTCCTTTAACTGATCAGTTAACAGACTTGATTAGTCAATTGGAAGAATGAATTATGGAATTGACTGAATTGATTGAGGGATTAACTCAATTGACTGGTTAGTTAACACTTTTGATTGATTAGTTAACTAACTTTTGATTTGAGAAGAAATAGGACATGTGGGTGAGGGGGAAAATAGGTAATTAAATATTTAATATATTTAATTACATGTGCAACCCAATGAGGTGGACAAGGTGAGGTGGAAAAGTGAGGTGTAAGTGTGAGGTGGATTTTTGGAATTAGAACTTAGGATAGAGGAATTTGGATTAATTAAATAATTTAGGATTATTTAATTGTGTAGGACATTTAGAAGAATTTTAATTAAATAAATAGATTTTATTTAATTATGGAATAGTGAATCAATTAAATAAATTTAGAATATTTATTTAATTGATAGAAGAATGGAATAAATATTTAGAATGAATCGTGTCATTTTTAGGTGTATACATTTTGCCCCTCTTTGATGCAATGCAGTTTACAGTGTTGCTTCAAAGAATAAATAGTCTGATAGTGATACATGCCCCAGTTTGCCCCTGGTACAAGTTTAATGACGATAGGATGCCCCCTCGGGAGATTGGACGGGAAACAGGCAGAAGGCGTGAGACGGACAATCTCACGAAGATGAAGGGAAGCTAGGTTAGAATGAAGAAATTGGTTGAAGAAAGAGTCAAATGATACACGATGCAGGATGGAATGATGACACACACAAGCAAGCAAGCAAGTATGCACAAATAACACAAGAACAAACAAGGTATTGCCCCTGTCAAGCGGTAAACCAATGATATACTAATAATGATATGCAATAATGTTGTCATGGTGGGGAACGATATATCCCTAGACCAACATGGTAGGCGTGTTGTCATGGCGGGGAATGATAGATCCCTAGAGCAACATGAAGGATAGTGTCTGGTTTCAGGAAATGAAACATGTCGTGTAAGATGTGTGTGTTGGTCTAATTTCGACAATGTTACATCCTGTATAGGACAATTGATTGATTAACTGATCGAGTTGATTTACGACTAGACAAGGATCAAGACCACGGATTGTGATTGGATCATTTGTGCAAGATTGACTTCGCTTGATTGGTATGGATTAAGGATGGACCTATATTTTGATCATTGCTCAGATTGACTGGACAAGGATGAAAGATATGATGATATATAGAAATATGATTGATAGAAGAAAGACTCAATAGAAGGACTCACAAGCTTTTGTAAACATTGATACTCTGCATTTTGTGGAGCTTTTTTATTACATGGGATATGGATGTATGGATGTATAAATGGATGTATAATGGATGTATGATGGATGCTTTGCTTTTGGAGTGCTTTATTTCATCATTGGGCGATTTATTTTTGGTACTTTTTCTCAAATATTGTAAGTTAATACAAGCATCTAGGTATAATTGAACCGAGATGACCTGAGTATTGTTTACATGGATTTTGGATTTAGCAAGTTGATACAAGCATCTAGTCAAACTTGAATCTAGATGACCTGAGTACTTCTTGCATTTCAACAGACAAGGATTGCCCTTTTTCATGTTTCAGACCTTAGAGTCCTCGATGATCTTTTTGCTGATCACATCGTTAGACAAAAGTCGTCACATTACTAAAGTTTAATCCACAAGTAGCAAACAAAGAAAATGATTATGCCCCCATCATAGCATCTCTAGCTTTTGGCATCCTTGAGTAGCATAGGAAGACATAATGGCAAAAATCCAAGACTTTGTAAATTAACCTGTTCACAAAACATTCTTGCATTAGGTGTGTCTTTTGCCATAATTGATATAGAATTAGTTTGGGTGCATCGGTATGGTGCTCTGCTTTGCTTTGGATAGGTTGATGTTATGCATCAAGATTTTGTTTAAAAAGTGGGATTGTTGTGCTTGCTTGCCTGGTGAAAGGGTGCAGACGTGGATAGAGAGAAGGACAGACGACAAGATATGGAACAGATGGGAAGCGGAGCCTCAGGAGCGCATTGCTAAATGGCCTTGCCTACATGACGACGTAGAGGCAATGTAGTTCGAGAAGAACCCTGATGGATTTAAGATATGGATCGGATGAGACACGATATGGATCAGATATGGAACAGCTACGGATCAGATATGAAACAGACATGGATCAGATATGGAACAACTATAGATCAGATATGGAACAGATAACACTGATGACAGAGGCTATGCTAGGCTGACACTGTGGACATGATACAACCCCAGAATTTTGGATAGCCTTAATGCTAGATATTGATGACAAGGGAAACACCACGGATAGACAGATGGATGGGCGATAGGGGATCAATGACAGGGTAGGTAGAAGGAAACAAGGATGTGATCTGCAAGGACTATGTCGCATAAGAAAAACATGCCCCATTGTAGGTAGAATATGGAGGATTTTTCATGACAATGCTTAAGACGAAGGAGGAGGATGAGTGGATTATGAAGGATTTGTGTGGTTTTGGAGGGATAAGGTATGTCAAGAGACATCTAGAACATTTGTCAACATTGTGCCCCCAATCTTTATCAAGATCAAGAAAAATAGAGAAATGGAAGATTAGGATGGATGGACTGGACCGTATAGGTATGTAATGGATAAAGGAATAGGATAGGAAATGGTATGAAGGCAACTGGTAGGAAAAAGTGCTATGCTGATGAGACAAGGTGCCCCCAAGTGTAGGTGACATAGGAGATCAACTTACACATGACGCCTATTTGCCAGGTTTTCATCATGGTACTTATCTAAGGCATCTGTTTGCTAGATTTTCACCATTGGATGAAGGGATTTTTTTTTTTTTTTGAATATTTAGATAGGAGAAGGTGGATATGGAAAGGAGAAACTCAAGGATCTAGCTCCCTGAAAGGTGAGAGTCCCGCTAGATGGATGTTGTTGCATGGACTATGTCAAGTGTGCTCATAGATGTTGGTAAGGGAGTGCATGAAAGTGAGATATGAGTATGTAGATAGCGGATTATGGAAGGTGCGATAGTGGATGATGATGCAGAATATAGAAGGACTTATGCAAGGATAGAAGGAAGATTTATGCAAAAGCATGGACCATAGGATGAGGGAGATATGTAGGATAGTAGTGGAGTGGAGGGGAGATGGAGTTATATAGAAGTGTTGTGGAATGGAAGGGAACCATGACCAACAGTTGCACATACTGTGATAAACATTGAAGCTGATGATGGGAAGGTGGTGTAGGAAGCAATGGAGAGTTTTTCTTGGTGGATGAATGATATAGGCCTTTAGGGATCCACATAGACTGTGCATTGTTTTGATTTTTGTTTGTCATGTGGGATGGAAGGATTTGATACTTTTGGATGGAATTGGAGAAAGTGAATGGTTGGAATTCTTGAGAGGTGGATGCCTCATGTAACTTGAGGGCTTTTTTCTTAGGTACCCAAACCATTTTGTTTTTAGATAGTACTTGTGAAGGTATGGGTTTGGGTGTATGCAACTTTTGTGCAGCTTTTGGAGTAATCATTTGTTGCTTGGGGACCCACACTTTTTTCAATTTGGCATTGAGGTGTGTGGGTGTATGCAGCTTTTGATATGGATAATTCTTTGATTCTTGGCTTTTATATCCTAGGTCATGAGGACTCTTAGGATTTGTGACTTTATAGGTAGAGGCATCCACATATTTGTCATTGAATCCACGTGGGATGGTGGAAGTGAGGTTGGTGAAAGATCCTTGTTTAGACAATATGTGCATTTGTCGGCCATGATTGGGATATTTAGAGGATTCATAGATGGATGGATAAGGTGTTGAAAGAAATGGTGGTAGGATGCATAGAGGGCTATTAGGATTTGGAAGTAGTGGAGGTAGATTGGATGGGGGAAGGTGTATGGTCACATGCTTTTGACAAATGTAGGATGATGAAGGTGGAATGTCGACATATGTTTTGGGGATATGATAGGGTTTGCGATGGAAAGTAGTAGACTTAGGAGGAGTGGAGGAAGTACCAACATCTTGAGATTGCTCACATTGGGGTATGTATCCAAGGCCGTATGAAGGTGGAGGAACATTGACATGGATAGGTTCCAAAATACCTTGTTCATGAAGGCCTAAGCCTTTACTTGGATAGTTCATATTCTGGAGTATGCGGTGGACCATGGGATTATGTATAGGTGCACTAGTAGCAAGTTTCTTATTGGATGAGGAAGGCAAGATAGCAGATAATGGTTGTTGGTGTTCTAAGGAAGAACATTCATGCATGAAGGTAGTAAGCCCAAGGATATAAGACGACGGATATGTAGCTTGGTCAATAATGGATGGTGAAGGATCGTTAGAATCTTAATCATCATTATGCTCTGTAGGATCTAAGTTATTGGGTTGATCATTTGTGTGCACTTGGGAGGCAAGTGTCTCATCAGAGGAAGCGAAAGTTGTTGGATCATGGATGGGATTAGATGGAAGAGGGATAGAAGAAATGGAGGCTTCTTGCTCACTAATGGGTATGGGATCAAGTTGTTCAAGGACATCTTCTTTATAGGGGATATCTTGATCATAGAACAAATAAAGGTTATGGATGGGTTGGAGTTGGGTTTCCATCTCATGTATAGGATCAAGTTGCTCCTGGATAGCTTCTTCATCAAAGATAGTATCTTGATCATAGAAAAGATAAAGGTTATGCATGGGATGGAATTGGATTTCCTTCTCATGTATAGGTGTTGGGAGATGGATAGGATCAAGTGGTTCATGGAGAGGTTCATTATTATGGATATCATCTTGATCACGGAAAAGATACATGTTATGGATAGGTTGCAAGAAAGTGATTTGATCTGGACTTAGACTAGGGATTAATGTTTCCTCATGCTTAGGATTAGACTCTTGACATACCTCTTGGGATGCTTGAATGGAAGTGGATAGCTCTTGGATAGCTTCTTGGTTGACAACATAGATGTTTGATGGACCTTGACTTTGGTTCATGGTAGGAGGTTCTTCGATAAGTTCAAGGGGTTGCGAATGACATGAAGGATTTTTGGTAAGGTTAAGGACTGGAATTTGGGGACATGGTTGACTCTCTGCTAGTAGCCCTTGGATCACATCATTGGTAGGTATATGGATAGGTGAATGAGGGGATTTAGCTTTCTCTCTAGCTTTTCTCCAGTTGTATAAATTTGGAAAAACTCTTTCCCACCACTCATCTGATTCTTTTTGGTCATCCATTTAGAGTTTGAGGAACTAGATGGTGGTGTTGGTGTAGAACTAGTATGTTTTGGAATATGTGTCCTAGAAGGTGGCGAAGGAGGACTAGTAGATGGGGTGGTATACGAGTTCCAACTTGGCGTGGTGCTTGCCTTGTCATGAGTATGGGAAAAGGATATACGATTTTGGGGCGAGGCGTAGCTAGTACTAGCATGTTTAGCTTGCAAGATTTTCATTTCTTGTTGTAAGGCTTGGATTTGTTGAGAAATTGCTATACAATCTTGGGGCGAGGGACCTAAGTTTATCTGCAATTGTAGATATTAGACTTTTTGACCAATATATTCTAGTTGGTTTGCCATTGACACAAGACCGGAAGAGCTTACTGGTTTGGACATGCTAAAACAGATGCGCACCAGAAATGAACATATGCGTAGGAAGTCGCAGTATATGCGCTGTACAGGTGGAAAATGTATGCGCAGCAACAGTCTGTATATGCGCAGCAGGTCTAAATATATGCGCAGCTAGTCGGCACAAATGCGCAGGAAGAAAGAATGGATGCACAACTCAGACTTTTTTGCAAATTTTTTTGGAGTTTTTCTATTGTTTTTGGGATTTGTGGCTGGAAAAAAGGTCTTCTTGATATGATTTTATGAATTAACAGCAAGAAAACATAACAAGCACAAAGAATATTTTATAGTTTTTTTTTTATTGTTTTTTGTGGTTTTTCTGACTCTATTTCAGACTAATAGGAACAAAAGAAAGCACAAAGATCCTAGGCTAGAAATGGATTACAAGGGTTTTTAGCCATTAGAACAAGAGGTGTTTAATGAGGGCAACCGTTTGAGTGGTTACACATGCGGCGGCACTACTCTCCATTATGGAGTCTCCCAGCCTCAAAGGGTTACGCCTTAGAGGGTTTTGGGGGAGGTTGGCCGTCGGTGTAACACAGCAGCACTCATTGCAGGAGGTTTTCACCTCAAGCACAATTTATTTTAAGTGGCTTGGTAGGGTTTGGCTTTAGCTTGTTACCACTTAGGGTCGTTCCCACTTGGACAAGCGTGCATCCAAGGGCAAGCCCCTCCTAAAGGTTAAACAAATAAAATGACAAGTCTGACACTCTGATCACCCAGAAAAGGGGAGAGCATAAGCCTATTGTCATTCATCAAGCACAGAAGACACTGATTAATCCAACCTAGTTAAAAAGTAGAAAAACTAAATGGGCTAATCTACTTGGGCAAGCACAGAACTTTGAAGTGATTTTAGCAAGATAGCATTGGTTTAGTTTTAAGCCCATAAATCAATGGTGAGTTCAGTTTTAATCCGCGTAGCACAAAATAGTTAACTTTTAAGTTTTGGTCCAACGAGATAGCAGTAGTTCAATTTTAATCCAGAAATCAGTGATGAGTTCAGTTTTAATCCTCATAGCACGAAATAGTTAACTTTAAAGTTTTGGTCCAACAAGATAGCAGTAGTTCAATTTTAATCCAGAAATCAATGGTGAGTTCAGTTTTAATCCCAGATAGCAATAACTTGGAAAGTGTTGCAATGCAAGAAACAAATGATCTAGTTACTGCTTTCCTAATTAGAGTTAGATTAAAATTGTATGCAAGTTGTATGAACAATGGGTTACTCCTTCCTAATTAGAACTAGATGAAAATTGTATGCAAGTTGCATGAACAATGGGTTACTCCTTCCTAATTAGAACTAGATGAAAATTGTATGCAAGTTGCATGAACAATGGGTTACTCCTTCCTAACTAGAACTAGATGAGAAATTGTATGCAAGTTGCATGAACAATGAGTTACTCCTTTCTAATTAGAACTAGATGAAAATTGTATGCAAGTTGCATTAACAATGGTTTACTCCTTCCTAATTAGAACTAGATGGAAATTGTATGCAAGTTGTTTTACTTTCCCCCTAGTTAATCTATGATGTGTGTGTTAAGGAAAATAAAACTATCTAGCTCTCAACCTTGTAGAAGATATATCAGAAGTTTCTTTTCCCTTTTCGTTGACAAGTGTTTAAGTCAAGCTGCACAGATAAATTATTAGTTTTCAAGAAAAAATGCTAGATTTAAGCTTGGAAAGATAGCTGAACTTTGACTATAAAAATAGCTGACAAAATGATAAAATCACTTGATCAAACCTGCTCAATTGTGAAGCCCACATAATTACCTTTCCAACGAGTGTTTATTTGTGCGATTATGAGTTCGTATGCTCCTGTTATGGCAAAAAGAAAAAGATACCACCCTTATGGCATGTAGAAGAAGGCAGGATGGAGGATTGTTGGATAAAACAATGCACCCTACGGAAGCACCCTTCAGACCGCTGGATAAAAGGATGTGGAAGCACCCATCGAACCGTTGGATAAAATGATGCACCTTGTGGGAGCACCCTTCGGACCGCTGGATAAAAGGATGCACCCTGCGAAAAAGCTATTAGGACAGTTGGATAAAAGGATGCGGGAGCACCCTTCAGACCGCTGGATAAAGCGATGCACCCTGCGGAAGCACCCTTTGGACCACTGGATAAAGCGATGCACCTTGCGGAAGCACCCTTTGGACCGCTGGATAAAAGGATGCACCCTGCAGAAGCACCCTTTGGACCGCTGGATAAAAGGATGCACCCTACAAAAAAAAAACTCTTTAGACAGTTGGATAAAAAGACGTGGAAGCACCCTTCAGACCACTGGATAAAGTGATGCACCCTACGAAAGCACCCTTTGGACCGCTAGATAAAGCAATGCACCCTGTAGAAGCACCCTTTGGACTACTGGATAAAAGGATTCACCCTGCAAAAAAAAAACTCTTCGGACAGTTGGATAAAAGGACGTGGAAGCACCCTTCGGACCGCTGGATAAAGCGATGCACCCTGCGGAAGCACCCTTTGGACTGCTGGATAAAAGGATGCACCCTCAAAAAAATCATAGAGATTTTTTTCAGTCTCTGATTTTTGTGAATTAACAGGTGATTCTAAGGTTTTCGACCCTTCTGAGCACATTGGTGATGTCAGTTTCAGTCCAGGAGGTCACCTTTAGATAGATCCTTACAAAACTCAACAATGGGGTTTAGAGAAACACAAATTTTTACTACAAAAATTTGTAAAAAACATAAAATTGCACGGTGGGCACCAAAATTGTTAGGGTAAAATCGGATCAACAATGAATATGCAATAAACAACATCAAATACCCATAACTCAATAGAATAATAAAACTAAGAAAGATTGAATGAAATGAAGCAATGAATAACACAATGCAAACCTTCCTTGAATCGAAGCTTTTATTGTTGCCTATCAAGATCATCCTTATTTGTATTAAGTAGGCCCTCAGAGAGTGCACTCCTTTGTTGTTTTCAAGAATGTCGATATTGAATGACTGTGGTGATAAGTGTGCAATGAAGAGGAGCTTCAAAGCTTTGGGTGATCTCAAGCAAATTGTATTGTGGTGGCAAAGGCGCGCTGATAGATTTCTACAGAGTAACAATATGAATAGCCTAGATGAATAGAATGGAGGGATGAAGCTTCTTTTATAGACTCAGAAGAATGAGAATCAATGGTTGAGAAGAAGTGTGATGATCAACGGCTGAGAATGGTTGAGGAATGTGCAACCAGTGGAAATAAGACAAGTGTCTCAGCTCCATCATGAAAGAGGGGATGTGACAACATTG
The DNA here is from genome assembly GCA_027924645.1 of Cunninghamia lanceolata. Taxonomy (NCBI): domain Eukaryota; kingdom Viridiplantae; phylum Streptophyta; class Pinopsida; order Cupressales; family Cupressaceae; genus Cunninghamia; species Cunninghamia lanceolata. The sequence goes on from BSBN01000550.1 coordinate 2,080,597, forward strand.
ATTGGAGAGTTAACTCCTTTAACTGATCAATTAACAGACTTGATTAGTCAGTTGGAAGAATGAATTATGGAATTGACTAAATTGATTGAGGGATTAACTCAATTGACTAGTTTGTTAACACTTTTGATTGATTAGTTAACTAACTTTTGATTTGAGAAGAAATAGGACATGTGGGTGAGGGAAAATAAGGTAATTAAATATTTAATATATTTAATTACATGTGCAACCCGATGAGGTGGACAAGGTGAGGTGGAAAAGTGAGGTGGATTTTTGGAATTAGAACTTAGGATAGAGGAATTTGGATTAAATTAAATAATTTAGGATTATTTAATTGTGTAGGACATTTAGAAGAATTTTAATTAAATAAATAGATTTTATTTAATTATGGAATAGTGAATCGATTAAATAAATTTAGAATATTTATTTAATTGATAGAAGAATGGAATAAATATTTAGAATATTTATTTAGGATGAACATGTCATTTTTGGGCGTATACAGAAACTGTAGGGAAAGGAAAGAGCAGAAAACTACAAGGTGATACCAGTAAACCTAAAAAACAAAAAATTGACAAAACCCCTGAGGAGAAAACAAAAGAAAGGAAATTGAACCAAGATTTAATTGATCAACTACCTGGATCAACTCCCAAAGCCTGAAGGTCTGCACAACTTAGGGTAGAAGTGGAGAAACTAGAAGACAAGTATAAATACATAGGAAATGTCTGGACCCCAATTCAAGGGTATGAATTGTTTAAATTCCACTACAATAGAAGAATTAGGAATTTCCTGGTGTCAAACCCATGGCATTTGAATTTGGGTAAATTGGTCATTCCTGATGTGTTTCTGAATGTTGAACTCCTCCAACTTCTTGCTAAGTAGTATAATCCAAGTCTTAAGGCTATATGAAACCCACAAGGGGAGCCTATTATACACTTGTCTAAAAATGCCATTTGTGAAGTTTTTGACTTGGATGATTTATGTACTGTCCCCATAGTTTATGAGGATTTGGATAAAGAGTACTAGAGAATGGATACTACATATATTGGATGGAGATTGCCTATTCAGAGGCCTAGGGCAGAGGGAGAAATGGTGCCTCTCAATGAAAATGATGGCCCTCCATTTCATGTATCATTATTTGAACCATACATACAATACACTTACTACTATGTGGGCCAAGTCTTAGGATCAGAGGTCCCTGATTTCATGGCAATTCCTCTAATGGTGATAGCCACAGATGTCTAGTGCCACAATGCCAGGTAGTTTGATTATGCTACCTATGTTTTTAATAGAATTGATTCTGGTCTGAACACAATAAAGAACAATGCCCCATTAGTTTCCTTTGAACATTACTCACTTCTCATGCACATGGTACTCTATTATGGCAAGGAGGTGGGGTTATGGCCAAATGAATTCAATGTTGTTCTAGTAGACTAGAGGGGGCAAAAGTCACCCATGCAGATGTGGACCAGAATATGAGATAGTAGATATGCCCATTCTAGATATGTGCAATTTGAAGAATATTGTGTGAAAGTGTTATATAGATATTTTAGTCATCCCTGTGAGTATTCAATCTCAAATGAAATAAAGAGGTTTCTTAGACCAAAAGATTTTGGTGTTCCTCCTACTATCAATAACAATTGGGGAGATTGGTACTATTTTGAGGATGCTACCATGGTTAGAGTGTATGGTTTTGAGGACACTCCTTTTATCTTTCCTAAGACTGTCCCTGACAGAATTACCTATTTAGAAATAGTTAGGCAAATAAATTGTTCAAATGTGATGCACTTGAGCTCTCATGAAAAATAGTCTTTTATGCCTAGTACTCTTTGCTTTGGAGATTTTACTGTGGTATCCAAGGAGGGGTATTGTCTCATTATAGATAAGATGATGCATTACAATATGAGATGTGTTGAGGCAAGAAAAGGGTTTGATCCTGGGGGTTTCATTGACCTTGCTCGGAGAAAATAGAACCTTAGTGGATACACACATATCCCTTATCACCATGATGATATCATCAAGAATCTGGAAGAGACTGAAGTTGAATTGGTGGTTGAAAAATATAACAGGGACCTAGATGAGAAAAGGAAATAACTTGCAAAGATTGAGTTGTTATCCTCTGGTGATGAAGGACCTACAGAGGAAGGAGCATGACATCAACAAAAAACTATGATATCTAAAAGAATAATACAATGCCATCAGTCTCCTGGTATAGCACATGATGAGGAGGGATCTGCTAATGAAGATCCAAGACAAATAGCATACGATTCTTTTATTTCAGATGATAAATTTATTCATTCTAAGGAATTTAAATCATTTTTATATAAATGCAAAGGGAAAGAAATCAGGGAGTCAGTTGATGGTATCTCTGGCAACAATCAAAGATAGTTACTTGATATGTTGAAGACAACAGTGGATAATGAATTGCAAGATATGACCCCTAGTAAGGGTAGACAGCTACTCAAAGAAGTAGGGGTGATGATCTTTCTTGGTCTTGATTTGAATTCTACTCTAGTATTTGATAGTTTTCTGCATAATACAAATGATAAATACAAGCTCACTCTAGAAGGTGTCACTGAAGTATATATGGGCACCAAATATAATAATGATGAAAATTCATTAACGATATGGGCCCTATATCCTCCCCATAAAAAGATAGCCATTATAGACACTAAGAAGACTTTTGGACATGTCATGACCTTGAAGGCAAGGGAGACTGACCCCTTGATCATTGCAGACATTGGCATTAATGTTGCAAAGTTGAATAAGGCACAAGCTTAGATGTTAATCAAAGAAAGAGATGCATACAAACTGAGCTATGAGAGATTAACCAAAGAAAATGACTATTTGAAAGATGATGTTAAGAGTACCTTCGGGGGGTCAGTAAAAAGATTAACTCAGGGAGAAAGCTCACAAAGTATCGAACCACCATCTATTGACTAGATTGCTCAAATCAAGATTGATACACTTGCCACAGTACTCCAGAATAGGCATACCAACATGATGCATTGATTGAACCAATTTTGGGATAATTATTCTCAAAATTATAAAGCAATCCAAGAGCATGAGAGGCTTGACAAAAGGTTGTAGGAGAAACTAAATGAGACACAGAGTAAAGATACTTCTAACATTACAGGTACCTCTAGTGCAAAAGAATTGATTGAGAAACATCAGAAGTATTATGAACAACTTAAGAATGATGCCAAAGAATGTGTTCAAGCCTCGAAAGCAGGAGTGCCCATGTTGTTCAAGAGCGATAAAGAATTAAAGAGCAAAGAGGAATGGAGCAGAGACTGTCAAGCAATATTGCACGAAGCCTTAGAAGCTCTTAAGGACAAAGACTCTACATCTAGGGAAGCCTACAAGCATTTGGAGAAGACGGTTACGATGGATATGATCACAAGAAACACTATTGAATTTACTAATTCACATCGCAGCCAGGAGTACTTAGATCATATTGCTCAGCTATACTTATGGTTGAATAGAGCTTATGCATTGTTATTTTATTGTTGTTATGTTAATCATGTTGATTCCCAAAAGACTTCATTGAAGAGTTATGTCTCTTCATAAGTATTCCTATATAAGTTGAACATATGATGCTGAATTATCATCAGCAGTAGAATATTATACATAAAGTTTACAATGTTTTCAAAAGACCATGTTGCAAGTATATTATTGAAGAAGTAAATTGAAGTTCTCTGATTCTGTGGTTTTATTCTAGCATCAATTGTTTGTTTAAATTACTCAATTGTATGGTTGTCTCTAGTTCAGTATTTCCTTGTTAATTAGATTAATATATCAAGTATATATTTAATTTGTCAGTGCACATTTGCTGTAGTTGTGTGATTGGATTAATTGGTTTCCATTAGAGGAATGAAAAATCCTTCTGATCAGTCATAGTAACCTGGAAGTGTTAGTTTGGATTACTAAGAAGAACCATATAATTAGAATTGCCATTCTATCTCCAACTTAATATTATCTGTTATTCTTGCATATTTCATTCAATTGGTTCCTTCAAGAAAGGATTAAATTACCTTCGGGTGAATAACAAGTAATCTAATTATATTGGTTAGATTATTAAGAAGAGTTTGTCAGTCATTTCCTTGCACGTTTATACAAGTTATAAACTAAAATATCGTGCCAAACAGTTAGTTACTGTCCACTATAAGCCACTAGTCTTAGTCTTCCATTTGACTCTATTTACCCAACAAGGCACTGGTCTTATTTCAATTCATCATTTAAAAACCCCCTTTATTATTTAAGCATAGTCATAAAATTCACCTTGATATTGCTTATACAATTTATACTAATTATTCATCAGATATTAGATATAGAATTAGTTTGCAAGCTTTCATCTATTCTACACCATTTGCCATTGTAGGTAGATTCATTTACTTAGTCAAAACATTTACACTTAGTCTACTTTAATTTCCAAGGTTCACCTGCCTAGGTGTAGTAGGACCTAAAGTGTAGGGAGTCATCAAACCCTAAAGGTTGATTCCGTTGAGTTAGTTCAAAAATGTTGTGAATCTAAACATAGAGCCTGGCATCCTCTTAGGATTACCAACCTACATTTTTGAGACGTAACAATATGCGCTTGGCATCATAATCAAATCTGTACATTATAATAGACCAACTGGTCAAAATCCAAACACTGTATCTAGAACCAATGACATCTATCTTCATAAGCCTCGGCTTGTCTCATGCTTGGGAAGGTGAGCATTATCCTAGTGCTTTTCCTCCAACCATAGACTTGTGGTCCCCTACTCATCTTCCTAACTGGAAGAGGCCCTACCCTTCACGAAAAAGGTTAGACATTAGAACCAATTGGTTAGCCACTTGAGTAACTAGTGTTGTGTCCTTCCTAATGTCTCATGATCACACACTATAGATCCACTCTAACTATTATGACACTACTGGAGACACTACTAGATGAATGTGGACCGATAATACATGCAGAGAAGAATGCATTACTTTGGCCAAAGTTTTCATACAAGACATTACACAATGAACGTTGTCATGTGTCCACCACCCTAACTTGACTTATAAGTTATGTCCTATAGTCAGTTCTTATCAACCTTGTCCTTTAGCTCTAGTATGAGAATGGGATCAATTCAAATCACAATCCAAACTTGGACATTTGACTCCCAACCAAGGTTGTTTATAACAAAATAGGTTACATTAGAAATATGGAATTAATGACTCCATGTCACCTTGTACCATTCAATGCACTTCAATTTTAGTTTCATGACTGTCTTGGTCTCTTGAGTTTATATCAATAACATTCATCACATAAGATGAAGTCGATTCCATAATACTTAAGGCATTCCTTGCCATAGTAAAAGTATGTTAGATCCATATGGGTTAATGGCTCTTTTTTTAACAATTGAGCTCTTGGGTTATTTTCCAACCCTATAGTTGTATTATGTAAAAGAATTTATCACTTAACATTATGTGTTAAGTCATAATTTAGTCCCAAATAGACTTAGTTTATATCCTAATATAAACGTATTTACAACTGTCTCATGTAGAGACTAGTACCAAATTCCTTCATATTCGAAGGTTCATTCAAATTACATGAAGGTAATAGTAGTTTTACATGCAATTCATTGTTGGCTACCCAAGTGAGCCCGACTGGTTTTTATTTGGGTGACAACTGTTCACCGATAAAATATATCTATATTTATATTGCCTTCCTGACAATCCTTACAGTTAAAGGACTGTGTTTTACCATATCAAAATTTCCCACAGTGATTATCACAGTCATGGGACTGCATGCCATACAATGATGCCTAAATGGCTATCATTTCAGTCATAAGACTGTATGTGATGAGATGATGCCAATGCGGTCATCAACACAGTCGCATAACTATTTTCAAAGCATTGAGGCCTATGCGGCCATTATAATAGTCGTAAGATTGTATGCATATGCACAAGACCCTAGCGGTCACTAATATAGTCGCAAGACTGAATACAAGAAAATGAGGCCTTTATGGCCATCAATACAGTCACATGACTATATACATTATCAAAAACACAGAGTGTAATATGTATAATTCTCTTTGAGCACTCAAGGGCTCAACCATGGTCACTATATGACATGGTTTAAATATCAAAAAGATAAATGCTCGGCCAATGTGGCCTTGAGCTCTAGTTTTCATATGGTAAAATGAATTACAGTGCTATCGAGTCGAAAGAGTCAAGGCTCACTAAGAAAGAATCAATCTTTTCAATGCTCAACTAATCATATATCAAGAATATATATAGTCTCAGCTCGGCTCCACGCCTTGAGCATAATTTCACATTTATCAGGTTTAACAAACTTAACCTAAGTAGCTGAGAGTATGAATGCAACTCAAAAATTGAACTAAGTGGATTTGGTCAAACGACACCCCAACCACTATATATGACATAATAAAAAATAAAAGTCATGAATGGCTTGGCCGACTAGCCTTTGCCACGAATTAGAGAAAAATACTTATCATGCATGGCATCAGGTGCCTCAATATTCCATTGAATAATCAAAGACTTCATAAATCTAAGATACTTGAGATAAGCAAGGGTTGAATGTAGACCAACTCTATGATTCCTTCTACTACTTCTCAAATTTGAATTAACATTGTTATTCCTTGAATAGTTATGTCATTTGAAGCTTTCTAGAAAGCCAACCTCAACCTCTGTTCTTCTTCTTTTTCCTGTAGTCTCCCTTCACTACTTTTTTCTTCAAGATCAAAAACTAGATTCAAAAACAAAGAAAAATAATGAGATAACTGATTTCTCCCCATGCCGATAATGGCTAGCAACTACCTTACACACGGTAGTGCTCCTAAAAAGGTGGCCTAATCCTAGCATAATATGGGTTGGTTGAGCTCAAAGCTCCCATCCATTATCATGATCGACTTCTGCAAAGGAATATTCCACCGACTACTTATCAAAATATAAATAATAGCATAATTATTATTATTATGGGAAATAATCAATTAAAAGATTTTATCCTTGACAAGGATTATCACAAGGTTTAGAATACATAAAAGAATTCACAATATTGACGTCAATTATCGGGGTCGAGTGATACTCCCCCGAAATCAACTATTCCCATTTAGTCAAAAACTAGGAACTACAAATGACCCCAAGAACAATAAATATGAGAGACCTCTTTATCTCAAAATATTATTATCTCTCAGCTAGGGATGCCATTTCCAAAATGTCAATCAGCCATCACAATGATGAGATAACTTCTTCGACCAAAGAATAAACCAAGAACATAGAAATCCAAAGACAAGAGACATGACACATGTCAACTTATGAATGGTTAAGAAGGACATAGGATTCAATTACTCAGATGGCTAGTCAACTTATATTTTCATGATGTCTAACCCCTTCCTCTAGGATGATACTCTCCTTCCTTCTTCGAAGGACGTTCATTTCTCCTATCACACTCAGGACCACAAGATTACAATCAATGGATCATTATCAAATCTCATAATCAAGAATCATTTAAAACTATTTAACATTTGTTTCTACTTCATAATCAAAAGTTAAATCAAATATTTCCACAATATCAAATCTATTAACTAAGACTAATCCTCCCAATTACCATGTCAAGTTATTGATTAAGTCTAGTTTGTATTGAGGATGTAACATTGACAATTACATCATAAGAATAGTTTTGGATCTTGTACTCATTCAATATTTGATATTACAATTTAATTACAATCACATGTTTGCCGACATAATCCTCCAATAATGATGCTTGATCCATTTTCATAGGCCAAAAATGTAGTAACACTTGAAAACTATAAAAAATAGATCATATTTACAAACTAATGACCAATTGAAAGCTAACTAGTATCAATCACCTTCGTACTTCTCTTCCCAAGCTCCATATTCCTTATCTTCCAGCTATTGGAACACTGACACTTCGACCACCTTCTCATTGTGACTGACATACTGAGAATCCAAAATTTCCTTTGGCTCTTTTCCAATACTATCACAGAGCTTCTCCAATGAAATGAGCTCATCCAAAACTAAATTCAGGGACCCTTTATGCAATTCTCCATCAACAAAAACCAAAGAAATCACCTTAGATCCCACAACACTAAAGTCTGCTTTCCACTGGTCCAATGTTTTGGCTTGACCCTGATCATCTTTGAAGTTGGGAAATACCTTGATCTTCATCTAATCAATAGATGTCACCTTCTCCTTTAACTGATTCTCTAATTTCATCATGTAGGAAGTAGTATCATGCAGAATTCCCTTGTTTTTTGATATATCTTGTAGTCCAGGGGCTTATTTGGATAAAACTTGGTTGTCTTGACCATTTTCTTTATTGTAGCATTCGTTGGCATCCACTTACTCATAATCTGTTGTAGACTAGCTAAATTTTACTCATGCTTGACCAAATCCTTAATTAAGTCTACAATTCCCTTATATGCATCATATACTTTTCCATTGATTTTAGTTAACTTATTGTTAACTATATCGGATACTATCTTGTTGTATGCTTGTAAACTATCTCCTTTAAGAGATTCAATAGATCCTTTCAATTCTACAATCTCTGCAAGCAAGGCATCTCTATTTGATGGAAAAGCTTCACCTGATGGACTTGAAATAATTGTCAAAGGGATGCTAGAAGATGCCAACTCCTTTTCCTCTAGATCTCTCAGTTTCACCAAGTCATTTGCATATCTCTTCTACAAATCATTATAGTCACGTTGCAGCGTGAGGACTATGGCTTGACTGAACATGGTTGTATCAACTGCCAATTCTAGTGCATTTAGATCTGGTGTGTCTGCAACCCTTCTCACAATGAAATTGCTCCTCAACTGGTCAATACTCTCTACCACATATAGCTTACTTGTGTTGGGTTCCAAGGTCCAAATAGCTAGTGTTTCAAATGATGGATTGAAACTAGATCCAAATAATTCTACCTACTCTTTAGTGGAGAAGACTACCTCATTTTTTTTCGTATGGTTTCAAAGACCAAAGCATTTGCCAAACTCCAATTTGGCAATAACAACATCCCACTCCATAACCATTACTGCAAGCACGGGTCAGCCAATAAACCAGGAAATAGTCATTCTCCACATTTGAATAGCCACTATTGATGTGATAAGGCTGTGGCAGAAATAATGCTTCAAAATTGAAATTACACCTTTGAAAGACAACTTACACACTTTGGAAAGGTACGGACCAATGAGATCTCATGATCTCATCATAGACTTGTCCATATGTCAGCTCATCACACTAGCATAGGCCTGGAAGGGACCCACACCATAGTGCTTGCACTCCTACACTAAGCCTTAAGCTTAGCCTACAAGGACAAAATAGGGACCCACTTGCCAGTTGTCACTCTTTCGTAGCAAGGCGAAGGATATTCCTTAACATCTTCTGACAAGTTTCCCTTGCGATCCAATAAGAAGCGAGCATGTTTTGAGGCAACGGCTGATGAGACCTTAGACCCACCTATTTGAAAATCCACAGCTAGTGCATCAGCGTGACTTTGACAGATCTGACAGATCTGGAATCCGTGATGCCATGACAACCATTGATCTAGCATCAAACTTTGGAATCAAACTTAGGAAATATTTGTGTGCATGGGAGGAGTTGGTTACTAGGCCTAAGGGGCCGGTTTTGAATGGGGCCTAAGACAAAAGGTTACAACTTAAATCATGAGTGACTACCTATAATAGGTCAACACAAAATTATAACATAGGCTTAAAACAAAGGCTAAGGATTTAGGGTTTAAGGATTTTTAGCATAGACTTAGCCAATTTCAAGGTTTAAGGACCAAAGAGCAAGGTGATAATGGCAAGGCTCCACTAGTGGCTTTGGTTGGGGATGCATGGGTAACTCAGTCATGGCGAGTACCATAGAACTCCAAAAAGTAGACTAGACAAGACACAAACCTAAAACTAAAATAGAAAGTAAAAAAGAAAGCAAGAAAGGGAAACAACTTAACTAAATATGTACAATGTGCATGGAAAAATCCTTCTTCAAGAAAAGAAGAGTTTCAGAAATTATCCATGCACTGGCAATTCCTAAAATTCACCATCAAGATTCTAGAGAAAATAGAAATCCTCTCCATGTGTGTTGCTGATCAGATAGGGACCTATCCAAAGAGGATCAAATTTTCCATTTTTCCCCTTGTCAAACACCATATTCTTAGTGGACTACTTCAAGCCAAGTCTACAAACATATTTGTAGATTGCTTGCTCTTTGATATTTTTACTAACATTTATCATTACACTAATGCAATCATCACTGCTACCTTTACGAGTGCAATTTAAAATTAGAAAGCAATTGAAAAGCACCATCAAATGGCAAACACATATTAATATCACTTATTACTAAATATCCCTCCCATTGATCTGAAAAATAAACTACTTCATAACCCAGTGAATGACAAGCATCACAAAATCTAACTTCATTCCTGAAATACTCATAAAATACCTCTGATGACCCCTACTGCAAGTTACCAGAATCACAGATAATCTCTAGATCAGAAAAAAGCATAAGACTCATACATGTGTTACACATGGTTTTTAGGGTTGTCATTGATGCCAACATTGTCACTAGGTTGTTATTGATGTCAACACTATCATGGTGGCATGATGGTGTTCATGTTTGGATGTCATGCCTCATCCAGCAAGAGAAGAAGATATAGTGAGACGAAGAGCAAGAGAAGAAGATACAGCTCATGGTTGGATGTCATCCAACAAGAGAAGGGAGAAGATATAGTTCATATTAATATGGGTCATCCCACAATAATGTGTTACACTTTTTGGCCAAATATGAAATTGAAATCAACATTTTGAACTAAATCTTCACTTCTAACACCTATAGCCACTATGAAAGGAAGCTAGGTGTGCGGAAATCGCTTCCTACACTAATCTAATGAGGGGAGGGCTATGCAAATTCAATTTAATCTTTACAATTATAGCAACATGAAACATAGAACAAAGATATTGCAGAAATACATAGAACCAGAAAGAAGACAGAAGAAGAGAGACAAGATATAACGTGGGCAAAACCCTAATCAGGTGAAAAACCCCACACTCGAAAACCTACACAATGTATTATCAAAACTAAGTATGGTTTACAATACACTTGCAATGCAAGCTCTCAATAGTCTTCAACACTTGTGCCTAGAGTCAATCCGGCAACATAACAGTACCTATCAATCACATTATGCAACTCCTCCTCAAAGCACCTGTTTATATAGAAAATACAGGGCAAAATAGCCTCTATCTTGGAATGGGCGTCCAACTTGGTCTCATGGCCCAAAACCCATGCCTATGGACACTTGGTCAACATTGTAAGATGTATCTACACTTGGTCACACACCCCATCCCAAAGAGGTCGCCTATTTCCAAAATGGGCTATGACAGATGCTCTTACGACTCTTATAACCGTCGTAGAATTTGTCATAGCTATCATAACTTACAGCTATAAGAGAATCTGTCATATATAGGCTATAAATAGTATATTCTCTTACAACATGTCATAGTCCACCTTGGGGCACCCAAAGATGTCTTTTTCAAAGGTGCTTCTTGAAACATGTCTTCACCTATCTTACAAGCTTCTATTTTCGACTCTTACATGTCATAACTTCGTCATAGGAATATGTCATGACCATTATGGTCAACATTCCCTTACACAACATCCAAGATGCTGACACATGGAAAAATATTCCTACCACTAAGTGGGATGCCTATCTCCTCATGTGAGGATAAAATTACATGTGGTCATATGCCATGTAGGATGACACAGCACCGTGCCAACTCCCACATTATGACAACATAGGACTTGCATCCAAATTATACAATAGGCAATAAATAAATAAGTACAATGAAATAATATAAGGAATTACCAAGGTTGAGACACCTTAATTCCCAACATTCTCCCACTTGTCAAACACCTTGTAAGAGCCAATATAATAACAGGATTTAATTGTGATAGGCTTAGAGGCCCATAGACTCTAAACACCATCTGAACTTCTTTGTGCCCACTGGCTTCGTCAATGCATCTGCAACATTCTTCAAAGTATCTACCTTCTCCAAATTTACCTTCCCATCCTCTACCACATCTCACATGAAGTGAAACTATACATCAATATGCTTTGTTCTAGCATGGAAAGTTAGATTCTTCGCAAGGTAAATCGCACTCTAACTGTCACAACAAATCATAATCTAACCTGCATCAACACCAATATCTAAACACAATCTCTTAAGCCAAATGGCTTCCTTACAAGCATGAGTTGCTTCCATGTACTCAGCTTCTATCATGGACAAAGCAACCATAGGTTGTCACTTACTCATCCAACTAATAGCACCACCAAACAGGGTAAACACATAAGCACTGGAGGATCTCCTATTGTCAATGTCACCTGCCCAATCTGAATCCACAAATCCATGAATATCAATAGAATACGAAGGTCCTATAACATTACCATGATTGCATATGGAATACTTGGAAGTACCCCTCAAATATCTGAACACTCGCTTAACTACATCCCAATGTACTCATCCAGGATTAGCCATAAATCGACTAAGGACTCCCACTGCTTGGGCAATGTCTGGTCTTGTCTAGACCATAGCATACATCAAACTGCCAATAGCACTAGCATAAGGTACTTTGCTCATGTCCTCCACCTCACTAGGAGATTTTGGACAATCACTAACAAACAACTTTGTCCCCAAAGAAACAGGAACACACAATGGTCTACAATCTGCCATGCTGAACCTATCCAACACGGTCTTCACATACTTACTCTGGCTTTACCAAAGTTTTCTGTTAGTTCTATCTCTTTTGATTTCCATTCCAAGAATGTACCTGGCTGCCCCTAAATATTTCATTTAAAACTATGCTGCCAACTGAGACTTAAAATCAGAAATCATATGCTTACCCTTCCCAATGAGCAACATATCATCAACATATAATGCAACAATGAGAATACGATCACCATCATACTTATAATACACACAATGATCCAATTTCAATCTCACAAATCCAAACGACAACACAAAGGCATCAAACTTCAAGTACCACATCCTAGGAGACTGCTTCAATCTATACAAAGACTTCTTTAACTTGCAAACTAAATTTTCTTTACCTTTCACCATGTAATGCTCTGGCTGTGACATGTAAATCTCTTCCTCCAAATCACCATGAAGGAATGTTGTCTTCACATCCATCTACTCCACCTCTAAGTCATAAGCTGCTACAAGAGATAATAGGAATCGAATGGATGTCAGCTTTGCTATGGGAGAGATCTCACAATAATCTATACCCTCCACTTGTGAATACCCCTTCACAACCAATCTAGCCTTATACTTCTCAACACTGCTATCTGCACCAAATTTCTTCTTGAACACCCATTTGCATCCAATGGGTTTTCGTCCAGGAGGCAAAGGCACCAAGTCCCAAGTTTGATTCTTTTCCAAAGAAGCCATCTCATCCTCCATGGCCTCCTTCCAAGAACCCGCATCTTTCATATCCATAGCCTCTGACACAGTTCTAGGTTCATCACTATTAGTAAGCAAAGCAAAAGCACAACTAGAATCAAGAAACGTATAACCAAACCTCTTGGGTTGCTTCCTGATTCATGTGGACCTCCTCAAAGGCTAAGGTGGAGGTTCTACTTCATCTTTTGAACTTTTAGATCTACTAGAGCTCTCCTCATTTTCAGGTCCAACATTGTCTTTTTGTTCAATCTTCTTAGGGGTAAAAGGAAAATGAACAACATCCTCTTTCTTTTCTTTTTCTTCTGGCTGTAAAATAGTGGAAGAAGGTGTTAGCTCTTTGAAGATGACACTTCTGCTATATAACACTTTTTTAGCCACAGGATCCCAAAGCGTGTATCCTTTCACACCGACACCATAGCCAATGAAGATACACATAACAGCCTTGTTCTCCAATTTTCACCGCTTCTCCTGCTTTAGCCCAAAACTTATGTTCTAGGCCAGGTCTACTAAGCATACTCCTAGCCTTCTCCGTCAATGTCCTGTTCATCCTCTCTGTAACTCCATTTTGCTACTGGGTATATGGAGTTGTATTATGTATTTCAATCCCAAGTTCCTTGCAATATTTATCAAATTCTATAGAATAGAACTCACCACCGTTGTCAGTTCTCAAACATTTAATCCTTTTACCAGTCTAATTTTCAGCAAAGGCTTTAAACTCCTTAAACTTACTATAGACTTCAGATTTTCTTCTGAGAAAATAAATCCATGTCCTTCTACTGTAGTCATCTATGAAAGATACAAAATATACATGTTTTCATAATGAAGGAACATTAACAGGATCAAATACATCAGAATGAACAAGGTCCAACACACCAGAAGACTTATGAGAACTCAAATAAAACTAAATATGGTTTTGTTTTCCATATATGCAATGTTTGTAAAAGTCAAACTCAAGATTACAATCATCTAACGCCTCAATGAGGTTTTTATATTTCAAGGTTCTAAGACCCTTCTCACCAATGTGGCCAAATCTCTTATGCCATAACATTGTCTTTTCGATAGGAAGCTTAACTTCCAAAGCATGAATACAACCATTAGGACTAGATACAACATATTTCTTCACTACTGGTTCAAATGATGGGGATGAAGTGACTGTTACCCTCTTCCTTGAGTCAGAAGAACTATTGCATTGTGAAATGCATGCCTCTAGCTGAAACATAGTACCTCTCCTAGTACCCTTAGCAAGCACCATAGCTCCTCTAGCCATCTTGCATCCTTCTTTTGAAAAGACAACCTACACACCTGCATCATTCAACATATTTATAGAAAGTAGGTTCCGTGCTAAGCCTAGAATGTGCATAACCCTAGAGATCCCCTTTACTCATCCATTAGGGAATTAGATAGAGACTCTTCCACGACCAACAATCTTCAGATGAGAGTCATCACCCAGGTACACCCTTCCACCATTGAACTCCTCATACTTAGTAAACCAGTCGCGATGCAAGGTCATGTGAAATGATGGACAAAAATCAATCAGCCACACATCATCAAATGCATGGGTTGCCAGGGATGTGATGAAAGCATTGCCACCATCTTGTGACTTGTCAAAATTCGAATATGGGTTCTTCTTCTTTTTCTTTTCCTCTTTGCATTCCTTTCAAAAATGCCCAGATTTACCACAATTCCAACATAGAGCCTTGGACTTTTCAAGAGATTTGGATCTCCCATAGGATTTGGATCTTCCCTTATCAGCTTTCTTGTCCTTTTTCCCTTTCTCCTTGAGTCTTCCATGAACCGCAAGAGCCTCTTTGGCTACCTCAGAAGACTTTCTCCGCATCTCTTCATATAATAGCAAAGATACCACATCATCCATTATGAAAGTGGATGTGGTTCTCTCGATAGCCATCACAAGATGATCCCACGAGTCCAGAAAAGAACAAAGCAAGGTCATGCAATGATCCTCCTCCTCCATCTTCACACCAACTGATGTCAATTGTGCAATTAACATGTTAAAGGCATTTAGGTGATCTGCAATAGATCCTCCATCCTCCATCTTCAGAGAATACAACTTCTTTCTTAGAAAAAATTTGTTCACCAGGGACTTGGCCTGATACACTTCTCCCAACTTCTTCCAAAGGAAGTTTACAGTTTTCTCATCATGGACATTTAACAGGATAGAATTAGCAAGACTAAGTCTTATGAGACCCTTAGCCTTCTGGTCTTTGAGATCCCAATCATCTTGTGCCATAGAAGTTGGTTTTGTGCCACTCATAGTTTCCCAGAGGTCTCGATCAACAAGCATGTCTTCCATCTTGAGCTTCCACAGCTCAAAATTAGTGCCATTAAATTTCTCCACCTCTATCCTTCTAGATGTGCTTTCCATCTCCTTGCTACAATAAGATTTAGAATACTCTGCATAGACTCCCACTCAACTTAAGATCAGCTCAAAAAACCCCTACCCAACAACTAGGACCAAAGGTGATCAAGCTCTGATACCAACTGAAAGAAAGCTAGGTGTGCGGATATCACTTCCTACACTAATCTAATGAGGGGAGGGCCATGCACATTCAATTTAATATTTACAATTATAGCAACATGAAACATAGAATAGAGATATTGCAGTAATACACATAGAACCAGAAAGAAGACATAAGAAAAGAGACAAGATATAATGTGGGGAAAACCCTTATCAGGTGAAAAACCCCACACTTGAAAACCTGTACAATGTATTATCAAAACTGAATATGGTTTACAATACACTTGCAATGCAAGCTCTCAATAGTCTTTGACACTCGTGTCTGGAGTCAATTCAGCAGCATAACAGTACTTGTCAATCACATTATGCAACTCCTCCTCAAAGCACCTATTTATATAGAAAATACAAGGCAAAATAGCCTATGTCTTGGAATGGGTGTCCAACTTGGCCTCATGGCCCAAAACCCACACCTATGGACACTTGGTCAATATTGTAAGATGTATCTGACACTTGTCCACACACCCCATCCCAAAGAACTCACCTATTTCCAAAATGGGCTATGACAGATGCTCTTACGACTCTTACGACCATCATAGAATCTGTCATAGTTGTCATAACTTACAACAATAAGAGAATCTATCATACACAGGCTATAAATAGCATATTCTCTTACAACATGTCATGGTTCACCTTGGGGTGCCCAAAGATGCCTTTTTCAAAGATGCTTCTCGACACATGTCTTCACTTGTCTTGCAAGCTTCTATTTCTGATTTTTACATGTCATAACTTTGTCATAGGAATCTGTCATGACCGTTACAGTCAACATTCCCTTACACAACATCCAAGATGAAGACACATAGCAAAATATTCCTACCACTAAGTGGGACACCTATCTCCTCATGTGAGAACAAAATTACATGTGATCATATGCCATGTAGGATGACACATCACCATGCCATCTCCCACAATATGACAACATAGGACTTGCATCTTAATTATACAATAGGCAATAAATAAATAAGTACAATAAAATAATACAAGGAATTACCAAGGTTGAGACACCTTAATTCCCAACACACTAAACCATTAGGAATTTGAAGATGATGTGAACTAGTGATTTGTGAGATTTTATCTGTAGATTCTAAATATATTTTTTTAAAAAAATAAGAGTTAAATTGTAAAATTTTTTGCATCTCCTTTGATAACTAGTTTTTAATAGTAAACAACATTATTTAAAGTGATCTATATTCTATCGCACATAACTTTTTTTCTACAAAGGATAAAATTCTAATTCTTTTAAATTTAGATTGGTAACATCATTATCTACAGGATGCATTTGGTTTCATAACGTTTTGTTGAATATTTTGTTTTTAATTAAGTTTTGAAGTCAAACCAATTATAATTTAGACATAGGCATATTCTGTCCAACATAAATTTTTTTGTATGTATCAGAATTCAATTTTTTTTGTTGGAATAAGGACATCAATACCTAGAGGACATGTATTTTTTAGAATTTTTTCTCTATTTTCCTATTTTTCGTATGTGTGAAACAAAGACCTTGATGTTCATTGAAAAACTTACATTCACAAGAAATAAAAAATAAATATAATAATCAAATTAAATATATTTAAAATTATACTTTTTGGGAAGCTTATAATAAGGACTACATATTTACAAAACATAAATTTTAAATGAATTCATTTGATCCCCCAAAAGGTAAATCAAAAGTGGTTTTTTATCAGCATTTTGATAGGTGTAGAGGAGACTCCATTATAGGTATGGTTTAAAACTAGTGGTGTTCTATCCAAGGGTATTTGAATCTAAGGGGGTTTGATCAAACCCTCTTTAACTAAAATCCTCTAAATGGAACCTTTCAAGGCTTAAATCATTATATTTTCTAAAAATATATGATTTCAGCAAAAATTAGGATGTCCTAGAAAGTGTAACCCATTATTGTGGCAGCACCTAGATGGGAATTAGAAGCACAAAGATGATCAAATGTGTTTCTGATGCTACTGATGGCCTATAGTATGTTTGTTCTAAGTTCCATGATGATTGTAGTACCAGAAGAGTGTTTTATTGATTGATTGCTTGAAGACAGTGTCACTTCTGTGAAGATGTTCTGTGTAGGACAATGGAATGCTCTGCATTCCTATGCATTTGTAGATATGGCCATTCAGTTTTGAAATTGTGTTCAAGCTGTAGTCAAGGTGATAATTCCAAGTTCTTAGATCATTTGTCCTTCCACTGTGAAAGTTATGCATGATAGAATACCGACATGTGTTCTAACAAAGTAATCTAGTGATGAAGGCCTGATGAAATGCTCCGCATTCCTCCACAAATGAATGATTGCCTTTGCAGTTTTGAGTAGATATTTATAGACATATATTACACACCTCCTATTAGTTACAAGGTTCTTGGTCGTCCACAGCTCCATTTTTCAAATGACAACATGTTGTAGTGTGTTCTAGATGACAAGTTGTTCTCAGTGCTAAGGATTAAAGTTGTGCGGCACAATTCTGTGATGTGTTGTGGCAAAGGAGTGTGTGGGAATGTTGTATTAGTCATGTGGAATTATCTGGAAGAGTTTCACGAAGATCTTTGTTGTTTCTAGTACCGCACAATGTTTTCAAGTTGTTGTGGCCATTATACTTCAAGTCTTCATGTGTTTTCCTTAAAGCTGTCCTATTTTCAAATGAGCGGAGTGTGGATGCAATTCCTTCATACTTGAAGCTGTGATTGATATTTTGGACTTGGTTAAGCAAGTGTTGGTGTCCACAAGGCTTGGATCTTCTGCTGGTGTAATGTCTGGTTTCACTTAGGACCTATCTTCTACACATTTCATATTGTGTATTGTTTGGCTGACTTGTAAATACATTTTTCTTATTGTATCTAGCCAACAAACAATGTAATCAATGTAATATCATGTATAAATAGTGAATCAAAGTGAGTGAGGTGAGGTGTGATTGCATAGTGATTGAAAAGATTTGCAAGCAGATAAAAGGCACAATAAATGCATTGTTGATGTGCGACTGAAGGAGAAAGAGCAGAAGTTGTTAATGTTGTTTGGATCCATCTTGAAGACATATTTGTGATAGTGATCAAGTATAGTGTGTGCCTAACTGATCTGATCCTTAAAAGGAAGTGTGTAGAGGCAGACATGCAATCATCAAAAGTGTGAGTTTCATGTCAGTTTTCAGACAATACAAAGACTGTCATACTATAATCATTTGTAAGTGTATTCTCATTTTAGGGAGTAATAGCTCCCTTGGGAGTGACCTAAAACAAAGTCATCAAGGAGTAGAAGCTTCTTTGGGAGTGACCCTAAATCAAAGTTACTTAGGGAGCAATAGCTTCCTTGGGTTAAAGCCCCTAAAACAAAGTTATTATTTGAACTTCATATATTGTGAGTTAATCCTCACTGTGGTTTTTCCCTTATAGGGTTTTCCAGGTATATCTAGTGTTATGTGTTGATGTGCATTGTGTTAATCTTTCATATTCATGTTTATGCTGTGATAACTAAGTTTTGATATGCTCTAGATAAGTTGGAGTTGTTAAAAGTGAAAATTGTTTAGATACTGATCCACCCCCCTCTCAATATCCTAGTATGTTCAACAATTGGTATGAGAGCCAAGTTCCTCTAGGGAAAGCTTAACCACTTGAGGAAGGTCTAGGATGGCACAGAATGGATCCAAAAAGATACCTAGGTTTGATGGGACAAATTATACTATTTGGAAGGTAAGGATGGAAGCCTATATCAATTCTCTAGGGTACGATGTTTGGGACATTGTCAAGTCTAGTTATACTATTCCTACTTCTATTCCTAAAGTTGCAAATGAGGTTAAGAAGTATGATAACAATGCCAAGTTAAAATTTTCTATCATGAGTGGGTTAGTTGATTCAAACCTATCAAAGGTTATGAGTTACAGTTCTGCTCAAGATGTTTGGGAAAAACTTAAAACCATCTAGGAAGGAGATAAGAAAGTAAAGCAAGCTAAGATGCAGATCTTCAAGACCAAATTTAAGAACCTAAAAATGTCATAAGAAGAAGACATTGTTGGATACATGCTCTGGGTGAATGACGTAGTCAATGGTATTAAAGGTCTTGGTGGATAAGAGGAAGAAGATGCTATTGTGAAAAAGGTTCTAAGATCTCTTCCCAAACCTTACAGTCATAAGGTATGTAACATAACTTTCCATAATACTCAAGATTAACATAAATATTCATGCTAGTTAAGAGATTAGATAACAACATGATTACCCATTCAAATTAAACAATAATGATCCACTATCATTTCATCAACTAAGCATGTTATTTGAAACAAAATATAACAAAGCTTATATTTTTTATAATCATTTACATATCCAAGTGAATAACTTTCACTATGCATGTACAAAGCTATGTTCAAGGAATTAAATATCAAATTATACATAATAACTGACTATCAAGTCATATGATGAAAAAGCACTGCATCTGGAACTCTTAACATCTATCTTCATAAGCCTTGGCTTGTCTCATGCTTGGGAAGGAGAGCATCATCCCTATGCTTTTCCACCAACCATGGACATGCGGTCCCCTACTCAACTTCCTAACTAGAAGTGGCCCTGCCCTTCACGAAAGGGTTAGACATTAGGAACTGTTGGGTTTGCCATCTGAGTATCTTGTGTTATGTCCATAATGCCTCACAGTCACACAACTATAGATCCACTCTAACTATGTATGACACTACTGGAGACATTATGTCATCTGGAGCACTGTGGACCAACAATGCATTTAGAGATAGATGTATTCCTTTGGACAAAGATTTACATACATATACATTTTACAATGAACGTAGTCATATGTCCACCACCCTTACTCAACTTAGAAGTTGTCTCATCCTATAGTAGGCTTAGTTTGACCTTTCACTCTAGGTCTAGTAAAATGTGAATTCAGTTTGTTTCATAGGCCAGTACTAGGACAAATCGACTCCTATCTTAGGAGTTCATCAAATGTAATAGGTTGCTTTCGCAATAAGGAACCTATGACTCCTCATCACCCTGTTCCATTATCCAATGTCTCAATAGACAAATCAAGAAGGTTGCTTTCACAAAAGGAAATCTGTGACTCCTCGTCACCTTGTTCCATTTTCCAAAATATCCAAACAAGTTTTCTAGCTTCTGACCTTCCTAGGTTCATATTTTATTTTGACCTTTAACAAGGTTTACATTCAACTTCATGACATTTAAGACTTATATTATAACAGTCTATAAGATATACTTACTAGAAAGACTCTATCACAAGCATCCTCATGGGTTTTAATATCATATACATCATTTGTGAAGTATGGCCATTCATAAAGAGATGGCTTCCATTTCCTTTGAAATATAAGAGTTCCATACTAACCATAGTATTCATTCTCATAAGTATATAATTATCTAGGACAAATAGTTCTTCCAATAAACCTGGCAGGCACTTAATGCCGCCTACAAGGTAGTACAACTTACCTCTTATCCAATTTTTCCTTCTTCAACAAGGAGTCAACATACTTTTAAATACATAAGCAACATCATAGTTATCATAATAACTATCATTAATAATCAAGCTCTGTTATAGGGAATATGTGACTCCATGTCACCTTATTCCTCTTTCTAATCATATTAAGAGTCAAACCATATTCACCACCCCAAAGACAAGACTCTCCCTAAAAAAAACTTCCTTTGCTGAATAGTGTCCTTCAAAAATGATAACTAAACTTGTTATCAAGCTTTCTTGGCATACTGATTTAGGTGGGTAACTACCACCCCACTCAACCAACTTTCTCATGATAAGGCTAATCCAAGGAGACATGCACCTCTGAAGGGTAAGCTCAAGCTCCCAGTCGCTCCACAAAACCAACTATCAACAAATTAAACAATTCGATAATATAGAATAATAGGCTTTACCAAAGTCACAACATTATTGTTGTCAACCTCTAAAGAGGTTCCCTTTTATAGACATATGATAAGGGTTAAATAACAGTATATATAGTATTAAAGATTATCATTAAAGAAATGAAATCAAAAGACAATATACAACAAAATTGTCAGTTGTCAGGGTCAAGTGATACTCCCCCCTTAAATCGACTATCATATGACTTGAGACATTGTTCCACGAACGTTGTCTAGTTGTTAAAGCACCACCAACAAAATGACTTACAAGAATTGAATTACTACGAAGGAAGACATGACTCATGACAACTTACAAAGGGATTCAGAAGGACATAGAAACTGATACTCATACGACTAATCAACCTTGTTTTCTCAACATATAACCCTTCCTCCAACGTGATACTCTCCTTCCTTCTTCGAAGGACATTACATTTTTCTATTCACACTCAGGATCACAAAACCATGATCAGTGCATCATTATCATATCCCATAATATAAATCAATCAATGTTCAAAACTAATTAACATCATTCATTAACCTCATAATCAAAGATCAAATCAGATATTTCTGTAATATCAAATCATCAAACTCTTAACTAATCCTTCTAATTACCATGTAATAGTAAGATTAAGCTAATCACAGGTTGGGGATGTAACATATCTCCCCCCATAAGAATCATCATCTTCAATGATTTAATGTCTCAAAAGTTAATCATCATAAAAATAAATATGTTTCAAGAGCATAATAAATAAGTTTTTAAAAAAAAAGATGAGGAAATTTACTCTTAAGAGAACTTTCTCTCCCACTGTGAAATGCCTTTCGATGCGCTTAGCATCCACATAACTCTTTTGGCTATCATTAGCTTCCACTAGCCTTCTTTTTATCAAATGGACTTGCTCTTCCATCTTTGATAGCATTTCTGGACCAAGGCTAACCCTATCTTCTAGATTATCCCAACTTATAGGGGTTCAGCACTTCCATCCATATAATGCCTCAAATGGAGCCATCTCAATATCTGAGTGATAGGAATTATTGTAGGAAAATTCCACCAGAGGAAGATAATACTCCCACTTGTATTGCTAATCCATCTAATACATCCTCAATAAATCCTCGAGCACTTGGTTTACCCTCTCAGTTTGTCCATCCATTTTAGGATGATAAGTAGAGTTTATATTTAACTCGGTTCCAAGTGAAGAGAATAAGGTTTGCCAAACCTTGATGTCATGTGTGCATCCCTATTTGAGATGATTTTCTAAGGAATGCCATGTAGTCTGAAAATCTCTTGAACAAATTTTTAGGCTATGAAGGATGCCCCATCCATCAATCTCCTAGGTATAAAATGAGTGGCCTAGGTGAGTCTGTCCACCACAACCAAGATAGAATTGTGCCTATTCCTTGACATAAGAAGCCCCTACACAAAGTCCATGCTTATAATTTGCCATTTCCACTCAGGAATTTCATGAGGGTATAAGAGCCCTGCTAGGTGATGGTGTTCTGCCTTCACCCTTTGGCATTCAATACACATAACTACAAAATTTGTAGCATCCCTCTTCATTCTTATCTAGAAATATAGGGGTTTCACATTAGCAAGTAACTTGGTTACTCTAGGATGCCCAGAATATGGTGCAGAATGAACCTTTTTCCATACCATATTCCTTAACTCTACTAAGTTAGGTACATACATCCTTCCTTTAAACCTTAATAACCCATCTAGTTCAAGGTTGAATCCTTCATATCTTAGATTCTAGGGGTTTTCCTCAAGGGCTTGTTGTACCTACTCATAAAACTCATCTCCCTTAGACTTTTTGTAACACATTATTCCTAAAATCAAAATGAATGGAGATCATGGAGGAGATGTGCCTTCTCCTACTCAAATCATCTTCCACCCAATTTTCTTTTCCTTGTATATATTTAATCTTGAAATCATAATCTAAGATGAATTCCAACCATCTTCTTTGTCAGGAATTAAGATGTGGTTGAGTGAACAGATATTTGAGTCCCTAATGATCCATTTTCAGCTCAAAAGGTTTCCCAAGCAGATAGTCTCTCCTCATTTAAAGTGCGTGAATGAGTGATGCAAGTTCCAAATCATGTGGGGTATAATTTTGTTCATAGTTTTTTTAGCTTACGTGATTCATACGTGATGACATGTCCATCCTAGACTAGTACACCACCTAATCTTTCTCCTAAGGCATCGATAATGACTACAAATTAACCCTTTGGGTCAAGTATTTTCAAAATTGGCATTGAAGTCAATTTTTCCTTCAGTAGGTCAAAGGTCTCCTGGCACTTTTCTGACCACTCAAACCTCTTGCCCTTTCTCTGTAAGGAAATTATAGGATATGTAATGTTTATAAAGTTTTTCACAAAAAATAACTGATGCTTCCCACAGTGACACACTGGGTCTAATTAGCCCTTTATCAACAATTCTAGTAATTGAGCCTATAGCTCCATTAACTCTATAGTGGTCATTCTGTAGGGAGCTTTAGATATAGGTTCCGACCCTGGAATCATATCTATAGAAAAATATAAAGCTCTTTTAGAATGTAATCCAAGTAACTCATCTAGAAATACATCCTCAAAATCTCTAAGAAAAAGGTACTTGTCCATATCTGATCTCTCCTGATCTATAGACTCCCTCTTCCTAACTCAGAAAAGAAATGTTGGTATACCTAACGGTACATCATGGGTTCCATCATTTTTCCTGAATTGTATCCAACTATGATGACCAATAAGCATCTCATACTACTTGCAGTCATCACTGGCAAGAGCTCAAGTGTGATAACACATAAAGTCCCTAGTTCACATAAGCTCCCATCATTTTTCCCAGTTCATAGCCAACTGTGATGACAATCAAGCATCCCATACTACTTGTTGTCAACACTAGCTAAGGACTAGGGTAACAACATACACATCTACAACCAACTGTGATGGAAAGCAAGCATCCCATTCTACTTGTTGTCATCCCTGGTTAAGGAATAGGTGTAGACACCCAAAATTGTCCCAACTTTGTCCATGTCCTACAACACCTTGTTAAAACATTATCCTAAACATCATAAGCCATTTTTGTCCTAAATCCCACTCTTAATCCCATTTATCCATTAAGCTAATTAATTAAATAAATTTTATTTATTTAATTAAAATCCCCATCTTTATCCTACTTAGCCAATTAATTAAATAAATTTATTTATTTAATTAAGTTCACATGCATAATCCCATTTATCCTATCCTCATCCCAATTAATTAAATAAATTTTATTTATTTAATTAATTTCCACATCACATCCTATTCAACTTCTCAATTAATTAAATAAATTTTATTTTTTTAATTAATATCCAACTATATCACAACTAATTCAAATATTTTATTTGAATTAAGTCCTCACATTTCACCACATTCCAACACTTGTCCAGTCAATCATGTGTTACAACTTTTATCTTTTACATGTACAACTAATGGGACCTAATTTTAGTATTTATCTACACAAGCACACCTAAGCTTTATCTTCTCTTGCCACATGTCACATGACTACAATTTCTTATTGTGCAAGGAAACCTAACTTAATCCTATCCATCCATTTCATCTAAAGCCCTAATTGATCCTAGCCATCCATTTGAACTAAGCCAAGCCTATAAATCAAACCCCTCACAAGCCATTAGCGATGCATTGAGCCTTAAGCACCCTTATTCTGTCAAATTTTCTAGCATGCATTGATCCTCAAGTATCCACATGCTGTTGAAATATCATTAGAGCCTTTGCATCCTTCATCTATCATTCATTCTAGCATCTTCATCTTAATGTTATGCTGTAGAAGTGAACACCCAACATTCTTCCAACAATAATCCTTCAAAATCTTGCATGCTCATGCGAGGTGGAGAAGAGCAATGGAGATAAATCAAGTTTGACATGGAGATCGGTTTGCATTTACATTTGTTATTTTGATTTTCATGTTGTCTTGTGCTTCATTGTGCATTGCTAGGGTTTTTATCATTGTTGTTTATTCATTTGCCCTGATTTGCAATTTTACCCTAACTACATTTGGCACGCCCGGTGGGACTCACTTTGCTTGATCTTTTTTGCAGGTTTTTGTAGTAAAAATTTGCATTCATATAACCCCCATTGTTGACTTTTAAAGGTTTAATTAACTTTTTGTTGCAGATCCGCTGTTTTTTTGACAAAACCCTAGGTTTTAAAGATTTCATCATATCTTCCAAACGGCTATGAATTTTTCTACAAAATTTTAACAAAAGTTTATCCATGATATACAGAAGCTATAGCAGAAAAATTTTGAGTTTATCGTGATTTTTGCGGGATTTATCACGTTTTTATGTTTTTTCATAAAATCACAATTCTGGGCGCAAATCAGTGAAATTTTTAGAAATGTTTATATTTCTGGAAAGCTCTTAAAATTATAATGGGGGTCTATGTTTTGCATATTTAATTTGGAGGTCGTTTACAGTGCGAAAAAATCAGATCTTTGCCGACTATACCATTTCCATAAATCTACATTTCTGGGCGCAAAACAGGGAATTTTTCTGATTTCTTTACATTTTCTGAAAGCACTCTGAAAATTAATGGGGTCTCTTCTTTGATTTTTTAATTTTTGAACCAAAAATGTATCGAAATAATCAAATCTAATTCGGCTATGCATCTAAAATTACAATTTTCCTTGCCTGATGAGCCTATTTTTTATCCCTGCATTATAATATCATTTTTTTTTATGTTGTAGGTGATCATAAGGAGCTGGAGCAACATTGACATCAACATCTATAGCAATTTGGATAGTGAATTAACCAGGTGCAATCATTTCATTTCTCATCTTCTAATCATTGTTTGCAAACACATTTGGATTTTAGGCATAAAATGAACAATTGTTTGCAAATTCACATCAAAAAATTGGGCTAAAACAAACCATTGTCTTTCATCACATTTGGATTTGGGTTTTAAAACAAACAAGTGCTTGCATTGTCTTCCACACATTGAATTTCTAAGGTTAATGAACCCCATGCGAGTGTGACCAAGTAAATGTGTATGCTCTCTCCTCGCGTCCCAACACGAACTTGGAGATCAAAAACATTTACTTGTGTTGCTTTTGTTTAGCCTTAGAGAGGCCTGCCTTGGTATCCACCCCAAGGGAACGACCTCAAGCGGTACTTTCATCCGGTCCGCTATAAAAATTAGAGGATAAGGCGAAAGCCAAGTCTAACCGGTATTAGCGCTCACCATACAGTGTTAACTCAAAAGGAGGTGTACCTTTGTGTATATTAAAACTCCTAGTAGGGTTAGTTAAAGTCTTAAGTGGCTTGCTAGATGCTCGTGGGGTGCTGGTCCCCCGGATTTTCACTAGAACCTCCTTGTGATAGTGGCCTTGCCTTGACTAGGACTTGTTGAAGTGTCTTCACATGCTTGCTTAACCATCATCACATTCTTCCAAACTAACAACTTGCTTATGTGTCTTGTGTGAGTGATTCATGTGTGTATATGCATAATCATTTGTTTGAATATTGCCACATCAAGCTATAAACACCCAAACACATAAAGACAAGTCATCCTACACATTCTTCCAATAACATTCAAACCCAATCACTTTCATCTCAAACATAGCCAAGTCATCCAAACAAGCCACATCATCATCCAAATCCCTAAACAAGCACTTGCTAAAAGGACTTAAGACAAACACTTGGTGACAACATGTCTACATTAGAGGACCTAGAAATCAGATTCTAAAGATTCCTCCAAAATCTTTATCAAGGATCACAACCCTTAAACCAAGACGCCATTGAAATATTACAATTCTTCATCTAAAAAGCTCAACCCCATGCAAGCCAATCACCTCAACTGCAATACTTCATAACCCAAGTCCAACACCTTTTAGCCACTAATCAAGCTCGATAAGTACAACAATCCTTAGCCATTCACTCCCAACCTAATCCATCTTGCCACATGTCATATCCATCCACTTTATATCAACCTAATCCACCTTATAGCCACATGTCATATCCATCCACTTTATATCAACCTAATCCACCTTATAGCCACATGTCATATCCATCCACTTCCTATCAACTTAATCCACCTATCCACCAAGTCAATGCCACATCAACCTATGAACATCCACCTCAAGCTGATCCAATCCCTCATGCCATCATTCCAATGCACTACCAAGCCCATCCACAAGGCAATCATGTGATATTACAAGAACAACATCCAAGTCCAAATGGCCTTTTGTATATAAATCAAGTGAGCACAAGTCAACTTTACCAACAAGATCAAATGCCCTCAACTTTGGGTCCACCTCAAGATCTTTTGTCTACATATCCCACCATTTCACCTAACCACCAAGACTATCAATGGCCTCCACAAAAAGCACAAGTGAGCCTAAATCCACCTTTACAACAAGAAGCACATGCAAGTCCAAGTGATCCCTTGTACATAAATCAAACAAGCCCAAGTTATCCTATGCAAGATCTAATTACCTTTGACAAGGGAGATACCGATCTAGAGTGGCCTTCATCATCTAATCACCCACCAACACACGAGCCAACTAATCCTATCCCAACACCACCATGTGATCCTACTCCTAGTCCATTGGTCCATCAACCTTCCAAATCACCAAGCCCTCCATTACCTTCATCACCATGTCATTCTAATCCTTCACCAAAGGATATGGTTGAGAGAGTTTTACAAAGGATGCTTGAAGCAAAACTCATCAAACTT
Organism: Cunninghamia lanceolata; assembly: GCA_027924645.1. Lineage (NCBI taxonomy): Eukaryota > Viridiplantae > Streptophyta > Pinopsida > Cupressales > Cupressaceae > Cunninghamia > Cunninghamia lanceolata. The sequence goes on from BSBN01000550.1 coordinate 2,109,160, forward strand.
CCTGAAGTCAAACCATGTGAAGAAAGCCTATATGATGAACATGATTATTGTGCATACCATAGGACCAAAGGCCATAATACAAATCAATGCCCAATATTTGTCTCAATTGTTTACAAGGTGTACCTACCTACAATAAGAAATCATGTCACATCATCCCAATGACATGTGTCACCCCCATCTAGTCCAAATCCTAATCCACCCAATCCAATTAGCCCTCAACCTAATCCTAATCATAAGCCTACAACACCATCTACTATTATCATCCATCCATTATATTGCCCATCCACCCATACCCTTGCGAAGGATGTGATTCATTGGCTACTAGCTAGGAATAAACTACCTCCATGTCAAACACCCATTGATGAGCCTACCAAAGAACTTCCAAAGGTCATGTCCAATCCTATAATCCCATCATATGGTCCACCTATCCTTGAGCCTCTTCAAGAGCCTTCCATTAACACACCCAGCCCTTCAAGCCCATCATGTGACCTACAAGCCATCAAGCCTATTTGCGAACCTTCTATCATTAATCCAAGTCAAGAGTCATCATGTTCTCATGTTGTTGACCAAGAGCCTATCCAAGAGCCTTCCACTTCCATTCAAGCAACCCAAGAGGTATGTCAAAGGTTTAATCCTAAGCATGTGGAAACATTAAGCCCTAGTCCAACTCAAGATCAATACACTTTCATGCAACCTATCCATAATATCTACCTTCTTTATGATCAAGATGATACCTATGAAGAAGCTATCTATGAGCATCTTGATCCTATCCATAATCTTATGTCCATCCATGAGCAAGATATCCACATTGCTCCTAGTCATCCACCATCTAGCCCTATCCATAATGAGCAAACATCCACTTGTCATGATGAGATACTTGTCCCCCAAGTAAGCACAGAAGATCAAACAAATAACTTGGATCATAGTGAACACAATGCTAATCAAGATTCTAATGATCCTCCTTCCACATCCACCATCAATTCCACTTCAAGTCCACCATCATATCCCCTTGGTCTTACCACCTTTGTCCATGAATGTTCTTCCTTAGGACAAAAACAACTTCTATCCACTTCACCTTCTCCATCAAATAATGAACTCAAGTCTAATGTTCAAAACACAGCTAGTCCTATAGTCAATCGCATCCTCCAAAACATGAACTACAAAGGTAAAGGCCTAGGTCTTTATGAACAAGGTATTTTGGAGCCAAACCATGTCAAAGTTCCTCCATGCTCATATGGCCTTGGATACACACCCCAAGGTAAACAAGGCCAAGATGTTGGTAATCCCTTCATGCATCCTAAGTCTACCACTTTCCATCATACCCCCCATCATCTACCCAAAACATATGTATCCATTCCACCTCCATCATCCTATAAATGTCAAAAGCATGTGACCGTACATCTTCCACCATCCACTTTGCCTCCACTTTTACCAACTCCAAATATCCCTTCATCCACCTTGCCACCATTGTTTCCAACACTTAACATACCTATCATTCATCAATATCCTTACATCCCTAATCATGGCCAACAAAAACACACATCGTTTAAACATAAAGCTTCCAATCATTCCATCCACTCCACCCACCCCATGGGATTCAAAAGAAAAAAATTTGATGCCTCTACCTATAAAGCTAAAAGTCTTACCAAAAATCTTAAGGACTCTCATGCCTTAGGGCACAAACATGAAAAATCAATGCAAAGAACCAAAGCAACACAATCCAAAAAGCTATCCAAGCCCATACCTCCAAAAGCAAAGCCCAAAAGCAAAATGGTTTGGGTTCCTAAGCAAACAGCTAGCAAAGCGAATGAGGCATCCTCATCCACATCTAAGCAGCCATCAAAACCCTTACCTCCAAATCCAAATCCCAAAAGCAAAATGATTTGGGTTCCTAAGCAGATAGCTAGCAAGTCAAATGAGGCATCCTCATCCACATCTCAAGAATCCCAATCACCTATCTCCATCCAAAAGCCTACTTCCATCCAAAACTTCCATTCCCTTCAAAAATCCCAAAAATGAAGCAAAAACATTAAAAATACTAAATCTATGTGGGTTCCTAAATCACTTCATCAACCATCCCCTAAGCAAACAACCCCATTGCTTCCTACACCACCATCCAATCAAAAGCTTCAATGTTTATCATGGTGTGTGCAACCATTGGTCATGGTTCCCTTCCACTCTGTAGCACCTCCACATAACTACATCTCCCCATCTTCCATCCATTATCCTACATATCTTCCCCATGCTATCCCTATGGTCCATACTTTTGCATAATCCTTTCATCCTAAGTCTGATATAACCCACACCATAAGCCACTAGCCTACCCTACCATAATTCCACATTATAATCCATTATCTACCTAATCCATCTCCCATCCACACAATCCCTTATCAACATCTATGAGCATAATGACATGGTCCATGCAAAGACATCATCAATCTCTAAAGGGACACTATCAACCTTCATAGCACTAGCCACTTGAGTCCCTCCTATCCATTACCATGGTGAAAACCTAGCAAACAGGCACCATGTGTAATTGTCAACACATCTAAATGCAAAAGAAGAAAAAAAAAATTAAAAAAAAAAGTAAAGAGAAATCCCTTCGTCCAATGGTGAAAACTTGGTAAACAGGCGCCTTGGATAAGTACCATGATGAAAACCTGGCAAATAGGCATCATGAGTAGGTTGATCTTCCATGTCACTTACACTTGGGGGCACATTGTCTCATCCAAACTATCCATTTCCAAACTATCTATCCCATTATATCATTTTCCATCCTACCATGTCCTATCTTGCTACATTCTATCCTACCATCCTTAGCCATTACATAAACAAGCCTATCCTATTAAACCCATTTATCCATCCTCCTTTTGATCTTGATGAAGACGTAGGGGCAAAATGTTGAAACATGTTTGGATATTTCTTGACATACCTTCTTTCCAAACCAAGTCCTATCCATTGACCATTTATCCATCCCATTTAAACCAATCCATCATGTCATCCACCTATCATAAGCCTTGTCATCCAAATACAATCCATTGTGTCATCATATTGTCATGAGCTTTGTCATGCAAAGAATCCTAAGCATTCCCACTAGGAAGGGGCAAGTTCTTCCTATGCAACATAGCCTTTAGAGATCACATCCTAGCTCCCTTATAATCCATCCACTATGGCATACCCTTATCATGAGCTTTCCATCTTATAGCTTATCCCCATCTATTTATCATGAGCTTTCCACTATAGCCTACCTATCTATTTATCATGAAGCAAGCATCCATCCCTTATATGGCCTATCCTCTTATCTATCCATCCAATCCCATTCATCCATCCTTGCACCTAGACTTGGTCTTCCCTTGTCATTGGTATCTAGCACAAAGGCTACCTAAATTGTAAATCCATTGATGTTCCAAAACATTTAAAAATCTCAAAAAATCAAAATATCCTAAAAAATCCAAAAAAAATCAAAATATGTAAAAAAATCTAAAAAATCAACTATCCAACGAAAAATCCAAGCAATAAAACCAATCACATCATCCAAAACAATCCACTCCATCAACATTCAATCAAAATCAAATCATCATCATCATCAATTCTTCCTATCAATAACATTCATTCATCGATTTCAATCAATCACTTCTTCCAATCATATCAATCAAATCAATCTAAGCAATGATCTTAAATCCAAGCCACACTAATCCATATCAAGCAAGCCAATCAATCAAGGAATATTATCCAATCAAATCAACAGGTTTTTGATCCTAATCTTGTCATGAACCCAATCAATCATTATCAATCATCATCAATGGGATATAGCATTCCCACATCCTTGTGTTGATCTAGGGATATAGCTTTCCCCACAATGACAACACTATCTATCATCATCAATCAAACAATCAAATTATTAGTTTATGACTTGACAGGGGCAATACCTTGTTTATTTTACATCCTTTGAGCATACTGAGAATGCTTGCTTATGCTTAGATTGAATCGACACTCTAATCATCACACCATCACTATCATCATTCAATCCAATCCAATCATCAAAACAATCAACCTAGCAATAGCAAACATCACAACTAAAACACATGGAGCCAACCATCAAAACAAATCCTATCAATCATCAGCATCAACACTAAACCAAATCAAATCAAGAACATCAAGCTAGCCATCAAAACAAATCCAATCACTTTAGCAAATCAAAAACAAATCAATCCACCACAAATCATCCATCCTCCATCAAATCAACTCAAATCATTCAAAGCAATGATCCAAATGCAAGTCATCATTAAGCAATACCAATCAAGTTAATCAATCAAACCAAGTTATCCAAACGCAATCAATGGTTTTGATCCTAGCCTTGTTGTAAGCCAAATCAATCAATCAACTAGCCAACCAACTCAACAAACAACCCTGTGTTGATCTAGGGATATAGCTTTCCCCGCCATGACAACACTATCAACAAAACAATCAAACAATCAATCATTGGTTTACAGCTTGACATGGGCAATACCTTGTTTGTTTTTGAATCTTTTGTGCATGCTTGCTTGCTTGCTTGTGTGTGTTATCATTTTATCTTGCATTTGCATCAAATCCTTATCATTTCTAGCTAATATTCATATCTTGTGTATGTTGGAATAGTTTTTTACATTATCCTTTGCATCTAAGGTCATATCATACCTTTTGTGCATTAGGACTCAATGCTCTAAGTTTACTTCCTCATACGTTTGACAAGGTTGTATTACGTTGGGGCACAAGACACAACGTCACCCTGGTCCTTATACCTTGGTGCATAACATCTAGTGCTATATCAAACATCATGGTTGCTCACCTTCCATTGCAGCATAACACAACATCATTTCTTCTATCTATCCCCTTATCTTTCTTTTGCAGCCAAGCCATATCTTTTTGAGAGCATACCCATGTTTGTCCAACCCGCCTATCCTCTCGAGGGGGCATCATCATCCCATTTCATCGTCATCCTCATCATATCCTTACATCATCATCACATATCATTTTCCTCTATCCATACCTTAACTTCTTTGAAATGATGTTACTCGACACAAAGCTCATCATCTTGAACATCATCTCAAAGAGGGGCAAAATGTAGACATCCAAAATTGTCCCAACTTTGTCCATGTCCTACAACACCTTGTTAAAACATTATCCTAAACATCATAAGCCATTTTTGTCCTAAATCCCACTCTTAATCCCATTTATCCATTAAGCCAATTAATTAAATAAATTTATTTATTTAATCAATTTCACATGCATAATCCCATTTATCCTATCCTCATCCCAATTAATTAAATAAATTTTATTTATTTAATTAATTTCCACATCACATCCTATTCAACTTCTCAATTAATTAAATAAATTTTATTTTTTTAATTAATATCCAACTATATCACAACTAATTCAAATATTTTATTTGAATTAAGTCCTCACCTTTCACCACATTCCAACACTTGTCCAGTCAATCATGTGTTACAACTTTTATCTTTTACATGCACAACTAATGGGACCTAATTTTAGTATTTATCTACACAAGCACACCGAAGCTTTATCTTCCCTTGCCACATGTCACATGACTACAATTTCTTATTGTGCAAGGAAACCTAACTTAATCCTATCCATCCATTTCATCTAAAGCCCTAATTGATCCTAGCCATCCATTTGAACTAAGCCAAGCCTATAAATCAAACCCCTCACAAGCCATTAGCGATGCATTGAGCCTTAAGCACCCTTCTTCTGTCAAATTTTCTAGCATGCATTGATCCTCAAGTATCCACATGCTGTTGAAATATCATTAGAGCCTTTGCATCCTTCATCTATCATTCATTCTAGCATCTTCATCTTAATGTTATGTTGTAGAAGTGAACACCCAACATTCTTCCAACAATAATCCTTCAAAATCTTGCATGCTCATGCGAGGTGGAGAAGAGCAATGGAGATAAATCAAGTTTGACATGGAGATCGGTTTGCATTTACATTTGTTATTTTGATTTTCATGTTGTCTTGTGCTTCATTGTGCATTGCTAGGATTTTTATCATTGTTGTTTATTCATTTTCCCTGATTTGCAATTTTACCCTAACTACAATAGGTGTAACCACATACATCACATGTGGCTATTAAGAAGATTTCCACATCTCGCTAAACCATTAAGTCAATGGATCCTGACATCTATTGCCTCCATGCCACTAGCGAAAGTTGATCCATCTTGGTATGGGGTAGCTCATGGCATCTATCAGCTGTATGGTACTGGTGAAAGTTGGCTAACCCTAAGATACAATGGATAGCACCTGGTATCTGCCACCTCCATAGTACGGTGACAACCGACTAAACTGCACCTGTATCATAACATGTCCCAAGTTATCAAGCCTAACTCCACTTTCATATGCATCCACCATGTGGATGCTTCACTTGCCAGCTGGAATGCTCCCCACACAACTTTAGTGGTATCATTATAGTTTAAAATATTTTTCAATTTCCGTAAGCCATGCCTCCGCGGCATCTTCGCTTACGAATCCATCAAATTTAGTAGACATGACCTTCTTCATATCTCAGGATAGTTCCTGTTACATTAGAAAATGTCCCCTTGGGGGCTTTTCCCTCTTAAGGTTTAGCTCTCAAGTCCTATTTTTGCATTTAGAGCATTTTTCATGTTAATTTGACATCTTGATGAGAAAACTCTGAAGTTTCATGGCATATGGGACCTAGGGGGTGCACTTGACATAAATTTTGCCTAAAATAGGGGGGAGGACTTGGGTGCCTGTGCCCTAGTCCTACCCTATTTTAGGTCAGGGCCAATTTCAAAGTGTCAATTTATGACTGTTATTTAGGTCCTATGCCGACATAGTAAGTTTAGATTACGAAATTCTTAGTGGGAATGTTTGTAGTTGCATATATAAGCATGATTAGTGATTCATTTGTAAACTAGATGGCATTTTGGATTCATGAGCTTATGTTAAGGTGATTCAAGGCATTCATTGTGTTGTAGAGCAGAATTTGTGTTGTTATTGTGTTTGTATTTGTAGATTTGGCAACCATCTCCTCATGGCATGAAGAGCTTCCTCCTTCCATGAGATCTTCACTAAAAGGTGATATGAATTGTGTTCTCAATCAATCATTTAGATTTTGCCTCTATCCTATAGGGACATGCACTATTTATCTGACAATGGTGTTCAAAAGACTTGAATGTCTCTCCGGAGCTTGACTGAGGCAAGCCTTTAAACACCACAACACCCAACCCATTTTTCCATGATTATAGGTTATAGGTTGCAGGAGTAGAAAAAGTGGAGTTGTAGGAGAGCAGTGCAGACTATCAGAATTATAGATTAGAGAAGAAAATAGGGACCTGGACTTGGGCGCCCACTCATTAGTCCTCCTGATCCCACAACAGGAAAATCTTTGGAACAACAGGAACATGTTACAGACAAGATTCCCAAATCCTGATAGAAATGGTGGCACTGGACTCGGGTACCCGCTCATTAGTCCCTGACTTTTCTATTTTATGAACTTCAAAATCTGGTACGCATTTGATTGTCATTTGATATCTCTGTGTGTGAGCATTTTCTGTGATTTGTTCGTTTGCTTCCGAATTTGCATAATTAGGGTTTTGAGCATAAGTGGACTTAATTGTAGAGCTAAATCACACAATTCCAATTTTCCCCTATATTCTAAGTGACCAAAGGCCTGTGGTAGACTTCCTACTTGGCTGAAGTCCTTGAATGTTTAGAGGTGAAAGGATGATTTATACAAACTAGAAAAATTAACCCTAAACACAAACAAATCATCTTCATCATTTTTCACCTTAAACATTTTGGTGAACCCATGTTTTTAATGAATTTGGTACCTTTCTGAGTGTTGTTCTTCATATTTACATTCATTTAATTCATTCATATCATTGTTCATCTTATTGCATTTGAAAAATTACAAAAGAATTGAAAATTTTGGAAATTTTGGAAAAAATTAGCATTTTTAGCTTGCATTTTCATATAATTTGAATTAGTTTCATTTAAATTTCTATCACTATCATCAGATCTGATTTAAAATACAGAAATTTTCCATTCAATATTCATTTAGATTGCATTTTCATGCTTAAATTGATAAAAATTACTTAAAATTGTCCATTTTTCCATATAACCTAGTTTTGCATTAGCTAGGGTTTGTAGTCAAAATCTTGTTTCAGATTTTACTACTCTTTTAAAATACTCATTAGGATTGATTTATAACTATAGTGTTGCATCATAGTGGTTTGCTTGCAAAATTTCATGCCTAGGGTTTGAAAACCTTGATTTTTCACTGGCCTTATTGTCTCTCTAGATTTGCACCATAAGCGTGTTGTACAGGATTTTTCTGCACTAATTAGATTTTATCAGGGTTATTATCTACTTCCCCTCCTAAAATTATTTACAACACCTTTTTATTGGGCTCTTACAATGGAAATTTGGTGAAAAATTACATATTTTAGCTATATTTTCCCCTAGGGTTTGACCTTGAGTTGCATTATAAGCATGTTGTGATGGATTTTTTGGAATTGGGTGGCTGTTATTACTAATATAATTTTCTTTCCATCATCATTCTCCTCACAACACCCTTTTTCATACTCTTTTTGTATTAAAATTTGGTGAAAATTTGCATAGTTTGGCTATATTTGCTCTAGGGTTTGACCTAGATTTACACTCCAAGCATGTTGTGAAAGATTTAATGGCTTTAGGTGACTTATATTACTACTATAATATTTTTAACCTCCTAAAATTCTTTATAACACCCTTTCTATTGGGTCTTTGCATTGAACATTTGTGAAAAAACGCATATTTTAGTATATTTTTCACTAGGTTTTGACTTGTCATCATCTTAGATTTGCATCAAAAGTGTGTTGTGAAGGATATTATTGTTTTATTTGACTGATATCAGACATATTTTTCACTTCACTTGATCAATTTCCTTACAACACCTTTTCTTTCACTTATTTGCATTGAAAAAAGTTGAAAAAAACAAGCATTTTAGGTCATTTTTATACATAGTTTTGCACTTGTCTTTTGCATAATTTTTGAAAAGCCTTTGAAATCTGATTTGGAATTGATTTGAAAACATACACATGGCACCTTCATGTCATTTTTCTATGGTATCTTTGCATGCATTTATCAAAGATCTTGATTTTGACCAAATTTTAAACCTCATGAGTGAACATCCTACGATATTAGAAAGCTTAACTGAGTTCTTCTCCATTAGTAGCAATGAAAAATATGATGGTGATAGCACTTCTCCCATGCATTCAATACCTACTCCATGTGATGATGACATAAACGTGTTCTCTAGTCATTTTTCAAAAATGATCCTTCCCATGAGGATATGCTAGTACAAAATGATGAAATCAATGACACTTTCCCTACAACAGGAGAGACACAACTTTTGCAAGACATCATGCCTCCTATGAATACAATAGAAGAAAAAATATTTAATGATTTTGTAGATCCTATTGATGTGATAACATATGTAACTAATGAGCAAATAGACAAGCTTGATAAAGAGCTAGCTAAATTTCAAGCATTTGTTGAAAATGAAAGGATAGCGGAAGAAGCTATACCTGCTATTCATAGCATAAGAGAGTTACGAAAAGAAGGACAAGATGGTATTAATTTTGTTTGAGGATTAACACATATAGTACAAAATAATGTTATGCCATGATATGATCTATTTAATTACACATCTCTCATGAACACATACCTTTGGGTAGTAGAAGACTTAACACACCACATTGAGAATGATGAGTATGATAACTCTCTTAATGAAACCTATAATGATCAAGATGACTATCTGAACTATGATGAAATAATTAGTTTAATAGAAGTGGACAAGGAGAAAATTGAGAATTCACCTCATCCACGAAAAAATGACATTGATCTACTTGTCGGCAATGGTTAGTTTGGTTATCCCTACTAGGTAAGTATTTCTAACCCTTTATCTCTCATGATGTGTTTCCCCAGTGATGTGTTATGTGTTGTTTAGGCCTCCTGGAATGACCCTTGATCCTCTTGTAAGGTCTAGGATACTAGGAGACCGCCTCTATTGTGACCTTCTTCTATTTGTATCATCATTCTTCTATATTGCTTCTCTATTTTTCACAATTGTATGTTGTGTCTTATGGACATAGCGTCACAGTTGGTGACTTGGGGGCACCCTCCTACGTGACTATCCCTAAGGCACTTGTTTCTCCTTTCTCAATTTATTGTTTCCCTTCCTCTAGTGATTCTACCTAGCGGGCAGATGATGAAAAACATATTATACTAATGTGGACCTAGCATCCCTTTAGTGAGAAATCAAAAATTAGACTTAGTGATACAGAGTAGGGGTTCAAACTCAATCTAATGGGGGCAGATTTCACAACAATGGGTTTCACTCTTCTCAGTTCTCTAGGTAATCATCTTTCAAGGCAACTTACATTCACAAGGCAACTTTTGGTTTACAAACTCACATACCCAAAAAGGGTTAATCACCACCTTCAAACTCCTCAGGAATTCTATCTCACTCAAAAAAACTCAGTATCAGGACCTTCATGCATCAATCAATGACTATTTCTTCCTAAACTGTCTTCAACGCTAGTAGCCCTCCAAAAAGGGACTTTTAAACATATCTTTCAGTAACAACTTCAAACCCACAAAGAACTATGATTTTAGATACCCATTAAGGTGTTCTTCAACATATCAAGAATTAAGATAGGGTTGGTTTGAAACATCTCATCCCAAAATTGATTGTCCTCTATTTTCTAAGCCTAATTAGGCCACTTTTCCAAAGCAAGTTTATGAAATTCTTCACCCAAACCACCAAAACCTATTCCACTACTCTCCTTAGGTCACCAATAGACAGAATCAATAGTTTTTGGGCAATGAAAGGCCTCCCACTTCACCTAACCACAAGACACTTGCCCTAGGCCTATTTTAGGCCTGTTTCATGAGGGTTTATTGAAACTATGACCACCACAACCTACCACACCTTTCCACTAGCTTAGACACCTTGTATTAGACCTGTACATGCTCAATCCATCAATTGGAATGATCCTCCAACATTCTTTTGCCAAAACCTAACCTCTAACCATCAAATTTGCCTAAAATGAAGGATCTGTCAGCCTAGGACATCACCATGCATGCAATAAAACCTCACACCTGCTTAGACCAACCATTTCAAAAAAATAAATCTACTTCTACATGTGCTATTCCACCAATTTTCATCATTTTTCATAGGGTGGAATGGCCTAAGCATCCATTTTTGACCCTCAAACCCTTAAAATAGGGTTACAGACTAGTCCTTAGAAAAATACCAATAAAATTCTCAAAACTCTATGAAATCCTTCCAAACCAAAGCCAAAGTGGAGTTAACACATATATCTACCAATTCCCATGCATTTTAGATTGAAAGCAAATAGTACGGGGCCGTATAGATCTTTGGAGCAGCAAAAAAGCAGTCCAAACTTAGAAAACAAAGTATTTTAATATTATTTAAATTCAAAATTGTCTTTAGTATATTTTCCTCAAAATTTTTAAGCATATTTAAACATGTTTCAATGGAAACCAATGGTCTCTAACCGCTATTTGAGTTTCATGACTGTTCAACTTCCACTTTTTACACTTTTTTTACATTTTGCCCATGACAACTTTGACCACATTACAAAATATGACAATATGAACTCAAAAGACTCCAACTAGACTAATTACATCATAAAGTGGTCTATTATGACCTTATTACATGACATTTAGGCACAACACACCTTAAACCAAACTTAAGACCATATTTACATGACTCGACATGGTGCCCCTGCACCACTTAGTTCATATATGATGATGGGGTTGTTATATATTATCCGACGCTTGGCCAGTAGAATCACTCCATGTGATCTTGATGGTGTCTTATTGTACTTACAAAACATAACAATACTGCTACTTTGTGCACTTTGTCTATCTTGAATCTTGCATTATGCATTGTTGTTTATCATGATTATATGGACACTAACACTTTTCTTGCAGGGATGTGTTTGTGGGAACATTTGGCAATCATAAAGTACATGTCACCTCCAGGGAGCATGGGCTTTGTGAGAGCTCATGTTCCATTGTGTGTTTTCTTCCTACCTTAATGTGCTTGATATCTATACATGATATTAACCACCTTAAGGTGGGGGCATATATAAGGTAAGCTTTCTGTTCTAGATGTTAGCAATGTGCTTGTTCTTAGGTGCAACCTTAAAGACTAGTGGTAATGAGTCCCTCCTACACTCTGAGATTTGTTTGCAATCATTTAATCCCTCATCGCGAGGTGGGGATATTGCATCCCTTTTCTATCTTAAGCCCTCATCACGAGGTGGGGATGGTATATTTCTTGAAGAGAGTGCACATCCTATCATTTTCAAAAGTCCTCATCATGAGGAGGGGAGCAGTTCTGTGACTAACTCAACCCTTAAGAGTGTCTTCAGGGATTGTTGTGGTGAAGCCCAATCATCTATGTGTGCTTGTAATGTGCCTGAGATGTTGATGAACCTAGAAATAGGAACACTCCATCACTTGTCTGTCATGTTTTCTCTATGTCTTACAAGTGTGTGTGTGTATTGCATGTTTGTTCCCAAGCATAGTCTTAAAGACCAGTGGTGATAAGTCCCTCCTATGCTTTGGGATTTGTATGGCACGCTTGATTTGTTTGGCTAGCGTGTCTGTTGCCCCATATGCAGCCTTAAAGACTGGTGGTGATGAGTCCCTCCTACATTATGGGTGGTGTGTTTACTTTCCTTGTACTTACATCTGCATTTCATATGTAAAAGAAAAAGAAAAAGAAAATAATCACTGTCTTCATTGCATTCACTGTCCTCATTGTGTTTTGTGTGTCTTCAATGTTGTATTCTCCATGTTTTGTGTGACTGTAACTATCTTCTTCATGTTTTGCCTACCTGTTACTGTCTTCTCTATGATTGACATGTCTTCTCTGTGCTTGGCGTGTTTGCTATGTTTGTTCACTATACTTTAATGCATGTATTGGCCTTGCGTTTAATACATACATTAAAGTGGGGACTAAATGTTACGTCAGAAAATGTCCCCTTGGGCCTTTTTCCTCTTAAGGTTTAGTTCTCGAGTCCTATTTTTGCATTTAGAGCATTTTTCATGTTAATTTGACATCCCGATGAGAAAACCCTGAAGTTTCATGGCAAATGGGACCTAGGGGGTGCACTTGACATAATTCTTGCCTTAAGTAGGGGGGAGAACTTGGGCACCCGTACCCTAGTCCTACCCTATTTTAGGTCAAGACCAATTTCAAAGTGTCAGTTTATGACCGTTATTTAGGTCCTATGCCGACACGATAAGTTTAAATTATGAAATTCTTAGCGGGAATGTGTGTATTTGCATATATAAGCATGATTAGTGATTCATTTGTAAACTAGATGGCATTTTGGCTTATGTTAAAGTGATTCAAGGCATTCATTGTGTTGTAGAGCAGAATTTGTGTTGTAGAGTAGAATTTGTGTTGTTATTGTGTTTGTATTTGTAGATTTGGTAGCCATCTCCTCATGGCATGAAGAACTTCTTCCTTCCATGAGAGCTTCACTACAAGGTGATATGAATTGTGTTTTCAATCATTTATCATATGGATTTTGTCTCTATCTCGTAGGGATACACACGCTTTATCTGACAATGGTGTTGAAAAGACTTGAATGTCTCTCTGTGGCTTGACAGAGGCAAGCCTCTAAACACCACAACCCCAACCAATTTTTTTGTGATTGCAGGTTATAGGTTGCAAGAGCAGAAAAAGTGGAGTTGTAGGAGAGCAGTGCATACTGTTGGAATTGCAAATCAAAGAAGAAAATAGGGACCTAGACTCAGGTGCCTGCTTATTAGTCCTCTGAATCCTGCAATAGGAAAATCTCTGGAACAATAGGAACAGGTTGTAGACAAGATTCCCAGATCTTGACAGAAATGGTGGCACTGGACAAGGGTGCCCACTCATTAGTCCTTGACTTTTCCATTTTCTAAACTTCAAAATTTGGTACGCATTTGATTTTCATTTGATATCTCTGTATGCGAGCATTTTCTGTGATTTGTCCATTTGCTTCCAAATTTGCATAATTAGGGTTTTGAGCATAAGTGGACTTAATTGAATAGCTAAATCACACAATTCTAATTTTCCCCTAAATTCTGAGTGACCGAAGGCCTATGGTAGACTTCTGACTCGGCTGAAGTCCTTGAATGTTTAGAGGTGAAAGGAGGATTTATACAAACTAGCAAAATCAACCCTAAACACAAACAAATCCTCTTCGTCATTTTTCACCTTAAACAGTTCTAAAGCCATATGGCTCCTTCTATCTATTTCTTGACTAGCCTCATAGTTATTCTCTCCATGCTCATTGTGGGTGGTGTCATTATGACGTTCCTCATCATCACCCCCATCATAGGCATCCCACCAAGCTCTGGGATAACTTTAAGAACCCCCCAGAAAAGGCCCATAGTCTAGGACCTTCTTGATCAATTAAAGCCCTCCACTAACGACAAAGTGAACGGTATGCTTTTGTTCCAGGGTTCCAAAATTAAAGAAGGCCCTATAGATAAACATATCCATATCAAGGATGCCACAATACCACCTACAGGATGGTCATTGTTCAAGAACTAGTTTGGGAACAAGAATTTGAGTGCTCCTCTATGTAACCCCTAGAGATTGGAAATGGGGAAATTGGTTGTCCCAAATGTCTACATGGATGTGGACTTGTTAAAACATGTGGCAGCCAGATATGATCCTATCTCCAGAGTTTCGAGGATATATAATGGGATCGAAATGGTAAAGATCAGTAGAGAAGAGATTGCTGAAGTTTTTCAACTTCATGAGTGGAATGAGGATTTGGTAAAAATTGATTTCAAAGCCTTTAGAAGTGAATACGAGAAGACAAGACACACCTTTAAAATCACAATGCTACCAAATCATCTAGCATTAGTTAGAAAGGGAAAGGGCAGAATTGTTATTGGTCCATTAGATAAGGAACCCTTCCCAATAAAGTATTTTGCTCCATATTTTCAGAAAATCTTCTATTCTTTGATCTTGCCTCCAGCATGCCAATGGGTTTCATGTATATGGTTTCTCATATCCAACACCCCTCTTAAAACATAGTATATAACTTTGCTTCCTACTTGGTAGATAACATTCATGAGGGTTTATTTTCATTTAAGAATGGTAAAAATTGGGTTCAGTTTTGGTGGTACTCACTATTAATGCACATGTTTTTATTCAAAAGGGCAAAATTCTTTGAGAATGATATGGGTCAGTGCAAGAAGTTGGGTCCACTTTTTGGCCAAAAAGTGGAAGTGGTTTCCCTCATTTTCAGAATTTGTCACATTTGACTTGAACATTTGAGGCACTTAAAGATTGAATCTTTGAAAAAGTTAGTAATATTAAATGTAGTATTCGGAGTCTAGTTTCCAAATATGTAATTTATTTTAATATCCAGATGATACAAATTCATTTCCAATAGGTATTTCTAAAAACCACTGTTTAAAAGTCACTTTTTTTTACCATACCATGCACGTGTACGACCAACATATTTTGACCTAAATAAAAGTATTTTTCTAAACCCTTTTGGGGAAAGATGTGTAGTACAATGAAGTTTGATGAGGATATTTTTTTCCAAATAATATTTTTTTATTAATTTTTTATTGGCCCTAATTGCTGTTTTCAAAAACCCTCATGTACGACCAACATAATTTGAGCAAAAATAATCATAAAATGAATTTTTTTTTTCATTGTGTAAAGAATGATGTGTAGATTGATGAC
Organism: Cunninghamia lanceolata; assembly: GCA_027924645.1. NCBI lineage: Eukaryota > Viridiplantae > Streptophyta > Pinopsida > Cupressales > Cupressaceae > Cunninghamia > Cunninghamia lanceolata. The sequence goes on from BSBN01000550.1 coordinate 2,124,959, forward strand.
ATAATTTTTTTTCAAAAAACTTTAAAGATTAAAAGTTATTAAAAAAATACAAACACCTGTCATTTCAAGTTTTTGGACTAGTTTTCTCATAAATTAAATAATAAATAGAAAAACAAGTCCAATAAAAAAAATTACATATTTGAAAACAAGACACTCTCATCTGTAATGGGTTTTAATTTCATAAAAAAATTTAGAAAAAATGTCATCAACCATATAGGTAAACTCAGTCTTTTCTCTTGTTCTGTACTTAGAAAAAAACTTGTAGGTCTAGGCAAGGGATTGGCTTACCATGCCTTTCCCAAGCCTAAGCTTTTAGGAATGGGTACCCGTTCCTTTTGTATAGGCTTTTTTTTCAAATTCAAATATCTTTATAGAAATGGGCACCCATTCCTAAATGGATACCCATTTCTAAGTGGGTACCCATTTAGGATCAGGCACCCATTCCTAAACGGGTACCCATTTCTAAGTGGGTACCCATTTAGGCTCGGGCACTCATTTCTGTCGGGATGTTTTTTTTGCCCGCAACTTCCCCTCTATGTGGACCCAACTTCTTGCACTTACCCATATGAAGTTGGAAAAGGAGGACGGTGTTGAGATGCCTATCCAATGTTGGACAAGAATTCTAGACAAGGATGATATGAAGTTTGATTTTGTGGTGTTTGAGAATGTCTTTACATCAAAGTTGAGGAATGACCTAATCCCGAATCCACCAAGGATTCCAACTGGACTACATGATTTTCTCATGCCAAAAGAAAGGAGGTGTGATTTAAAAATTGATCACAATTGGGGAGATGTCATCCCCTATCTAGATTGTACAATTCTTAGAGTATATGGCACTATGGTTAGACCACATGTTCTCCCAAGATATGTACCACTGAGAATTGGATTCCTTGAGGTCATTTGGTAGCAGGGTAATGTTAAAGATGGCCACTTATTAAATATGAGGAAAGGAACCTTCTTCCCAACATGGATAGTTTTTTCAGACTTTGTGATGATTGGTTGAGGGTGGAAAAAAATGAATGAATTGCTTGAACCATACAACATGAGGAGAATGTTCCCAAGAAATCATGATCCTAAAAGTTTCATGGCTGCATTGAAAGCGAGCATCAAAAGCAACCAATTCATATATAACTTCTATTTACCTGAAGATGTTATTAGGAACATCTTTATTTACCAAATACATGAGAACAGGAAGGAAAAATGGATTGCCTATGATAAGATGGTAAGGGAAAAATGGAAGATTGCTCCCCAATATGACGCCCTATGGCTACCTCAATTCAAAAATGAATTGTAAAAAGTTCAATATATGCTCCAAAATTTTGAGTAAGTGGTTGGCAGGATGAAAGGAGAGAGATTGGTTGCTAACAAAGGAAAGGCTATGGTTGGGGAAGAATAATAAAAGGATAAGGGGAAGGCCCCAGTGTTGGAGGAATGGCCTACCTACCAACCACCACAAAAGATCAGAGTCTTTGCAAGGAGAAAAGGTATTGTGAGGAAGCAATAATCTATTGCCACCCCAATTGCATCTGAGGATTCTAAGCCTAAGGGGTCAAGAGCTATTAGATTCAGGACAGACAACTGAGAGGGGGGGTGAATCAGTTGTCCAAAACTTTCTTCCAATTAATTACTTCAATCCTCTTATAATTCAACAGCATAATAATAAATCAATCATGGAAACATAATGCAACAATTCAAGAGCAGAAACACATTAACACATAAGACACTAAGATTTTAACGTGGAAAACCCGGTTAAGGGAAAAACCACTGGGTGACTAACCCAAGATTGTATTCTCTGTTAAAATAATAAGAAGAACAAATGGCACATGCCAATTAGGGCTCACTGCCCGAGCACACTGCTCACAAGAGGCCCACTGCCTACAGGAGACACACTGTCTACAGAATGATAAGTATTACATACTTGAACTGAAGAATAGCATCTTCACCATGCTTGAGTCAGTTCCATTTAAGCCCAATACTTCTGCTCTGCCTTTCACTTCTCTACTTTCTACCACACGCTCATCTCTACCAAGATACTTTTGAAATGACTTCACAACTCCTTATTTATACAAGACATCAACTTAGGGATAATCATCCAAGTCGGTATACATTACAGAGCAGATACATAAATACAACATGACTAATTAAAAAAATTTCACACGGATCAACACGTTGTCAGCCACATAGATCTGGGACTTCAATCTTCTTTTAGGATCATGCCATGCTTCACAGAACATCTTCAAGATCATCCGCAGGATGTGTAACTCATCTGGTCGGCCAGACTTAGGAAGAACATCATCATCTGGAAGTACTTCTTCAATTACGAGCTCAATATTCAATGCAGACCACCAACACAAACTAGACACAATCCAAATACCTCCACAAGCTTGCCTGAATCACTGAGAACATCCACACTACTTCTGCTTACTGAAATCATCCTCTCCTTCATCCAAAACCTCAAGAACACAGTTTGTCATCACTGTCATATTGGAATAGATGCTTACAGACCTCCAGACCATGAACCAATTGAGTTGTCAATTCACATTGACTTCCTAAACATTCCACCAAATCTGCAGAACAAGATATTGCTTTTCCGGATCTCACCGGACCTATCTGTGTCACTCTGTCACCTCTGAACATCTGCCAGAACTGGTTTTACTCAAGTGGCCATAACTTCTTCAAATCTTCATGTGGACCTCTCAAATCTTTACTGGATCAACTTAAGACACAAATCTACAAACCCTTTGATCTGCATCCTTTGATCTTCATCTTAACTGGTATCTTTACCTTACTGTCTTCATTGTTCTTCTATGTTCTTGATAGGACTAATTTTCTCAATATCCTCAGCATACAACTCATCCAATCCTTATCATTAATGCAACAGAAGTATGTTAACATTAATGAAAACACCAGTTAGGCCCATACTTGCAACAATCTCCCCCTTTGTCATTGATGGCAACATATGATGTGAAAAACTGTTTTAACCATCAAGACAAGAACTTCTCCTCACTGACATAACTCCCCCTATCAACAACAACCATCCACATGCCTTCTCTTCCTTTACTGCTCCCCTTTGATCAGCAACCACTTTTTTTTCACATGCCTTCTCTCCTCCTTTGACATCAATGGCAAAGGGTACGTACTTGCATCACTTCAGAATCATACCAACTGCTCCTCCTGAGTAGCAACTTCCCATCATCAATCTGGACCACAAGATATGATTGTGAGTTCCACCGGACTGATGCACATTAGTGCACCTTAATTCAGAACTGGAGGGGTAATAACTGCTAACTTCTCCCTAAGATACTCAAAAGAGTCCTTAAGTAGAGGTTTAGTAAAAATATTTGCAATCTGATCCTTGGAGGGCACAAACTCTAATCTAACTTCATTCTTGTTCACTTGCTCTCTCAAAAAGTGAAACTTGATGGATATATGTTTTGTCTTTGAATGCAACACCAGATTTTTTGATATATTTATTGCACTTGAATTATCATAAAAGATTGTGTAGGTTCCTCATACTCTACTCGAATGTCTCTTAGCATTTGCTTCATCCACAAAACTTGAGTGCAACTACCTGCTACTGCAATATATTCTACTTCTGCAGTGGATAGAGATATTGCCTCTTGTTTCCTGCTCAACCAAGAAACCAATCTCTTCCCCAAAAAGAATGCTCCACCACTGGTACTCTTCCGGTCATCCACATCTCCTGCCCAATTTACATTTGTATGTGCACAAAGAGAGAAATCATGATCTCTAGGATACCAAAAACCATACTCAACTATCCCTTTTAGATATCTAAAGATCCTCTTGATTGCCATGACATGAGATTCTCTAGGATTAGCTTGGAATCTAGCAACAAGACCAACAACATTCATAATGTCAGGTCTAGTTTGAGTGAGATACAATAATCCTCCAATCATTGACCTATACTTTTTCTGATTAGCCTTAGGAGAGTCATCATCTTTTCTTAATTTACATCCGGTGGCCATGGGAGTAGTCATTGGTTTTGAGTCTTCCATCCCAAATTTCTTCAACAATTCTTTCACATATTTAGTCTAAGAAATGAAGATTCCTTTCTTTGTTTGAATGACTTGCAAACCCAAGAAGAAATTCCTTTCCCCAAACATGGACATCTCAAATTCACTTTTCATTTGATTTGCAAAAGTTTTGCACATACTATCTCTTCCTCCAAAAATGAATCATCAACAAACACTTCAACAATCAAGATATTTTCATGATCAATTTTGAAGTACAAGTTACTGTCAGCAGTACCTTTGTTGAAACCAATCTTCAAAAGATGCTTATCCAGTCTTTCATACTAGGCTCTTGGGGTGTATTTGACTCCATACAGTGCTTTCTTCAACTTGGAGACCATATCACCATGATCAGACAATTGAAATCCATCTGGTTGCTCAATATATACTTCTTCTTCCAAGTCACCATTTAGGAAGGCAGACTTGATATCCATCTAATATACTTTGAAGTCCTTGAAGGCAGCAAAGGCAAGAAATAATCTGACTGCTTCAATTCTTGCCACTGGAGCAAAAGTTTCTTCAAAATCAACTCGTTCTACTTGAGAGTAACCCTTGCAGACCAATCTGGCTTTGTTTCTGACTACTTTGCCATCTTCATTTAGTTTGTTTCAGAAGACCCATTTGGTTCCAATCACATTCTTGTTTCTAGGTCTGGGAATAAGATCCCAAGTGTGATTTTTCTCAATTTGCATCAACTCTTCCTCCATTACTTTAGTCCAGCTTTCATCATTGCATGCTTCATTCACTGTCTTTGGTTCAATCTTTGAAATCAGACAATACTCTTCTGAGTCTTGAGCAATCTTTCTTCTTGTTTGAACACCTTTTCTTTTATCACCTATGATCTAGTCTTCAGAGTGATTTAGTCTTACATACCTAGGAATTTTGGGACTTTCTTTCACTTCTATTTCTTGCACTGGTTCATTCAAACTTATCTCTTCTTCCTGATTCACTGGATTAGTCCGGATCTGAATTTCAGAAGGGGCTTGGACTCCTTGGACCAAAACATCATTATGATCATCTTCATCATATTCATAAAACCTTGAGGGTTTTTCAATACCTTCATCAACCTTCACATTTGTACTTTCTATAATCTTTCTCAATCTCTTGTTATAACACGAGTATGCTTTGCTTTGAGTAGAATAACCCAAGAATATTCCTTCATCACTTAGAGCATCAAATTTTCCTAGATCTTCATCTCTTTTAATGTAACATTTGCTGCCAAAGACTCTTAAATACTTCATAGTGGGAGTGGTGCCAAACCAGAGTTCATAAGGAGTCTTACTAGTATTGCTTCTAATTTGTACTCGATTAAGAGTATAGACTGCAATGCTTACAGCTTCTCTCCAGTAGATCCAAGGAACATTTGCTTCCATCATCATGGTTCTAGATGCTTCCTGGATGGTCCAGTTCTTTCTCTCCACTACTCCATTCTACTATGGAGTACTTGGAGCAGACAACTGTCTTTTTATCCCATGTTTCTCATAAAATTCTATGAACTCATCGGATGTGAATTCTCCACTTCTATTAGACCTTAGACATTTTATGTTCAATCTGGTTTCATTCTCTACCATAGCCTTGAATATTTTGAATTTTTGAAGAGCCTCTGATTTTTCTTTCAGAAAAGTCACCCACGTCATCCGGGGGTGGTCATCAATTAATAGCATGAAGTATCTATCACCTTGCACACTCCTAATTCTTGTCGGACCACATAGATCAGTATGAACTAAGTCCACCAATTGTCCAACACTGAGAAGATTGTGCTTCGGACCTTCAACATACAGTACATTACTGGTTTTGTTCTTTCCATCAAAAGAATTGGTTCCTCTACCTCTGATTCAGTCAGTAGAATTATCACCAAATTTTACCACTCCTTCATATCTTTCCAAATCTATGAACTTATTTTTGTCACCTATCATATGGTGGGAGCATCCATTGTCAATGACCCAATCATCCTTTTCTTCAACTTGGGCAGCCAGAGCTCTTTCTACCATTTTATGATTGACAGATTCAGAAGGCATTGGATCTTCTTCCTTGATGGCAATAAACACCTAGTCACTTCCAGATTTGTTTCCTATCTCTGATTCATCATCTGTTACTCCATCATCATCATCTTCATGAACATAGTAACATTTCTTTTGGAATCTTGATCTGTTAGGATTTGGTCTTGAAAATCTTTCCGGACACCTTGAGGTAAAATGACCAATCTTATTGTAGTTAAAACATTTAAAAGGCAATTTCCCTTCATACTTACCAAATCCTCTTGGTAGTCTTTTTGCAATAAGGTCTTCAAGTTGAGCAGCTTCTGCTTCATCTTCTTCCAAATCTTTTCTTTCTTTTTCATACCATGATAGTTTCTTTGAAGAGTTCTCTCCCAGATCAAACTTTTGTTTCCCTTTTACAGAGGCACTAGCTTTGAATGTAGATTCAGTCTTGGGGGGGCATCTCCAAACTCAGACAATTCAAATGCATCTAATTTACCAACCAATTAATCTCTTGTGAAAATTGAAAAGGATTTGAATTATTCAATTGCAGCAACCTTATACTTGTAAGAATCAAGAAGGGATCTAAGAACTTTGGAAACAATCTCATCTTCATCCAAGATTCCACCAACACATCTAATGCCACAAACAAGCTCATTTACTCTTGGCATAAATGTAGTGATATTTTCATCTTCTGTCATCTTCAGGTTTTCAAATTTTCCTTTCAAACTCTGTAGCTTGGCACATTTGACATACTTGTCTCCTTCATGCAGAAGTTCCAGTTTTTCCCAAATCTCATATGCAGTTTTTAGGTCAATAACATTTGTTAGCTCTGAATCAAATAAGGCACTTAGTAGAGATTCTTTAGCCCAAAGATTGTTTTCAGCATCTCTGATTTCATGTATGGTTCTTAGACCATTCTGAGGAGGAACATACTTCTTTGAAGTTATGATCCAATATTGCATTCCCATACATGACAAATGACATTCCATGCAGCTTTTCCAAAGAGTGTAATTGGTTCCATCAAACCTCAGACTATCCTTCTTGTAAGATGACATCCTGGATCTCCTCAAGCGGTTAAGCTCTTTTAGAGGAACTTAGCTCTGATGCCAATTGTTAGATTCGGGACAAACAACTGAGAGGGGGGGTGAATCAGTTGTCCAAAACTTTCTTCCAATTAATTACTTAAATCCTTCTCTTATAAATCAGTAGCATAATAATAAATCAATCATGGAAACATAATGCAATAATTCAAGAGCAGAAACACATTAACACATAAGACACCAAGATTTTAACATGGAAAACCTAGTTAAGGGAAAACCCATGGGGTGACTAACCCAAGATTGTATTCTCTGTTAAAAGAATAAGAAGAACAAATGGCACATGCCAATTAGGGCTCACTACCCGAGCACATTGCTCACAAGAGGCCCACTACCTATAGGAGACACACTATCTATAGAATGATAAGTATTACATACTTGAACTGAAGAATAGCATCTTCACCATGCTTGAGTCAGTTACATTTAAGCCCAATACTTTTGCTCTACCTTTCACTTCTCTGCTTTCTACCACACACTCATCTCTGCCAAGATACTTTTGAAATGAATTCACAACTCCTTATTTATACAAGACATCGACTTAGGGATAATCATCCAAGTCGGCATACATTACAGAGAAAATACATAAATACAACATGACTAATTAAAAAAAACTTCATGCAGATCAACATTCTGTCGGCCACATAGATCTAGGACTTCAATCTTCTTTTAGGAGCATGCCATGCTTCACAGAACATCTTCAAGATCATCTACAGGATGTGTAACTCACTCGGTCGGCCAGACTTAGGAAGAACATCATCATCCGGAAGTACTTCAATTACAAGCTCAATCTTCAATGTGGACCACCAACATGAACTGGACACAATCCAAAGACCTCCATAAGCTTGCTTGAATCACCAAGAACATATACACTACATCTGCTTACTAAAATCATCCTCTCCTTCATCTAGAACCTCAAGAACACAGTTTGTCATCACTGTCATATTGGAATAGATGCTTGCAGACCTCCAGACCACAAACCAATTGAGTTGTCAATGCCCATTGACTTCCTAAACATTCCATCAAATCCATAGAACAAGATATTGTATTTTTGGATCTCACTGGACCTATCTGTGTCACTCTATCACCTCTGGACATCTACCAGAACCAGTTTTACTCAAGTGGCCATAACTTCTTCAAATCTTCATGCGGACCTCTCAAATCTTTACTGGATGAACTTAAGACAAAAATCTACAAACCCTTTGATCCACATCCTCTGATCTTCAACTTAGCTAGTATCTTTACCTTATTGTCTTCACTGTTCTTCTCTATTCCTGATAGGACTAATTTTTTCAATATCCTCAACATACAACTCATCCAATCCTTATCATTAATACAACAGGAGTATGACATCAATGACAACACCAGTTAGGCCCATACTTGCAACAAGAGATTCCTCACCATTGCATGAAATGCCACCACTGTCTCCCCCAAGGCAAGCAACTCCACAAGTGATTGAGGTGGATTCACCTCCAAGAATTCCCTCACCACCAAGACAACCACTACCAAAGAAGTAAAAGGTTGAAAAAAATAGCTTGGTGGATTATCCAGATGACTCAGATGATATCGTTGTCACTGAGGAGGATATGAGACATGGAATGCCCTCTCCCACTAGGGAGATAATAGAACCAGAAAGCAGCCTCAGGTTGGGCAAGGTAGATCTCAAGGGGATGAGCAACACAAATGACCTTAGGGAGGAAGCTTGCAAGACCTTCATGATAGATGATTCATTTGTCCAGATCCCTGCTTTTAGAGAGTTTGCTTGGAGGGAAAAGAGAGATGAATATGTTGATAATGTTGCCAAAAAGAGAAGCTTGCACCCTAAATTACCAAAAGAAGTTATTCAGGTTGAGGTTAGAAAGGATATGAAAGAACAATTTTAGAAGATAACAACTAAGGAAGGCAGAGAGTTGGTGAAGAAAAGTGGTATTTTATTGCTGCCAGAGTGGGATTTAGCCTCAACAATTGCTTTTGACATAGTGAGAAGGCATGACAGACCATTGTATCAAACAGAGGAGGAAGCAAAATTGGCTTTGTAGGGGTCTGCTTTCAGCAAAGAAAGGGATACACTTGTGATGCAGAGTGGCCAGCACAAGCATTTAAACTTGGCAGGATTTAACTATTCTCATTCCATCAGCAAGGTCTACCATAATGTCTCCCCGATATACACTATCAGCCAAACAACAACTATCGACACCTAAGAAAATTGTCACACCGAACTCCACCTCACGCCGATGGATGTTTTTTTCGCTTTATTGCCTATCGGCAAGATAACCTCTATTAGCCTGCCCAAAATCTCTTTCGCCAACATACCATGTTACTCTGATATCTTCCTTGAATCGTCTTCATCGGTAATACTTGACCATCAGCAAAACATTATCCTCGCTCACCGATACCCACTCTTACACCGATATGCTTTCTTCTTTCGCTGAGACTTTCACCAACTCTCCCCGATGGATTATCCACTCTTCCTTTAGCACTTGTCGCTGTGACATATAACATCGGCTACACCAAACAACCTTATACTGATACCTTTGGTCACCCTGATGAGCCTTAAGACCTCATTCATTAGTGTGACTAACATCGTCGGTGGAACATTTCACTTCTCCACTGATGGCATATCTCATGCCAATATACTCTTCATCGGCAGCACTTTGTAATTGTCACCCCGATCGGTGAAAGTGCCCCCTGTCAACTCAATGTAACTTTCTCAACCCGATGGTTCTTCTCATGCCGATGCCTTCACAAATTTGCACCAAAAACTCTGAGCTCAACCTGATCCGCTTACTTAGCAATCTTGACACGAATTTCTTCCCTCTAAACCCTAGCACATGAGGATGCTAGGTTTGCTCACTGCATGCAATATTTTGATCCCAAAAACATGAAATGTAAAAATAGAAAAATGAGAATGCAAACTAAACTACTGTACATGTCCATTCCATCGATTCAGAGAATCAACCGGTGGAATGGATGAATGATTCCATCTCAACTGCAAAACAAAATATGATCACACAGATAGATCAAAGATCAGGCAAATGAAACAATGGGATCTTCTTTATTTCGATATCAGAAATGCATACAAATATCTGACTTCATAGTCCCACTATACCACAATGCTCAGTCTGATCTCCAAACACAATGTCTTAGTTTTTTATATGCAACGCTGAACTATGTCTAAACAAACTGATCTAAGGCATAAATAACTACTCCTCACGAGTAGTACAGACTCAATTCCCAGCAGCTGGGAGCTTCCAAGCGGCTGGGAGGATAGCTAGCATAACAAACTATAATTGTCAACACACAATCCTAGATTGACTTAAAACATAAGAATTGGTCCAATGGACCTTATTACATCATAAACTAAAAACATACTATAATTAGACTTATGGGTAAGTGCAAGAAGATGGGGGGCCAAAAAGGGGTCTTAAGTGGCCACTTTTTTTCTGAAATCAGGAAATACTGGCCTTGGATGAGAAATTGAGCATAGTTACACTCAAAATTTAGAGATGCAACCAAAACAATGTTCGTAGTGCTCCGAGTCTACTTTCTAAACTACTATTTTGTTTTGAAAATGGCATAGATTAAGGGGTTCAAAAGAGGGAGCCACAGAAATTGGTGTTGTTTCTGTCAAAAAAACATAACATAGCATGTTTTGTGGCTCCCTCAAAAGGTCAACTTTTTTTTGGTATTTTTAAAATCGCTTCGGTGAGAAATTAGCTAATAGCATGTAGTTTATGCCTGATTTTTCTGATAATTTTTTGATGAATATTTGATTTTTTACTAATTTTTAAAGTGGACACATCCTAAAAAACAGAATTTTGGCCGTGCTACCCCTATAAATTTTGAAAACTAATTGAAAATCATTTTTTTATTTTTTTAATATTTGTAGAATGGAGTCTAGTTTCTAAATATGTAATTTTTTTGAAATTTGAATGAATAGTTATTTTACAATGAAAAAAAGACCAAACAGTGGTTTTTGCATAAAAACGGACACACAAACAAAAGAAATTAAAGATGAAAGGCTTAACATTGTTAAAATGTGAAAAAAATCACATCGTCAAATAGCTAAGAGAAAGCCTAACATTACCCATGTGTTCGATTTGTTCAACCTTGAAACACGTGCAAATCTGAGGGTTAGCACGAACGAAATTATGTGAAATTTTGAAGAATACAGAAAAACACGTCTGTGACTGTTCATAAGGCACTCCAAGCCTTTGGGTTGGAAATCCAAAGCAAATCCCAAGCCCAAGGCTTGGGATTCCCAAAGCAAGAAATAACGCGAGCGCGTTATAACGCGCTCGCGTTATTTATTACCTTACATTTTTCCCGCAAGCCTGTCTTTTCCCATGTTCGACATAACGCGAGCGCGTTATAACGCGCTCGCGTTATGTCCCACTCAAATTTTTTTACACTCAAGGCTATTCATCATAGGGTTAAGGCATAAAGGATAGAGTTGAAAGGTTTACGGATAAGGGATTAGCGTTTAAGGTATAGTATCGAGCCCGTTGAGGGTCTAGGAATAAGGATAGCGTTTAAGGTTTAGGGATGAGGGATGACAGATTACGGTTGAGGGTCGAGGGATCAAAGTTAAGGGTTGAGGGATTAGGGTTTGACATTAAGGGTTGAGGGTTGAGGTTCAAGGGTCAAGGGTTTAGGGATAGGGTTTAGGGTCGAGGGATTAGGGTTAAAATAGAGTGTGGAGGGTGTAAGGATTAGGGATAGGGTTGTAGGGTTTAGGGATAAGGGATTAGGGTTTAAGGTATAGTATCAAGTCTGTTGAGAGTTTAGGAATAGGGATAGCATTTAGGGATTAGGGATGAGGGATTATAGTTGAGGGATGATGGATTAGGGGTGAGGGTTGAGGGATTAGGGTTTAGGGATAAGGTTTAGGGTTGAGGGTTTAGGATTAGGGTTTAGGGTTGACGGATTAGCATTTAATGTCGAGGTTAGGGTTAGAGTGTTGAGGGTAGAGGGATTAGGGATAGGGTTTAGGGTTTAAGGTTTAAGGATTGAGGGTTGAGGCTTTAGGGATGAGGGTTTAAGGCTTAAGATATAGTGTCAAGTGTTGAGGGTGTAGGGATAGGGTTTAAGTTTTAAGGGTTAAGGGTTGAGGGATATGGATCAGGGTTTAAGGTATAGTGTTGAGGGTCGAGGGATCAGAGTTAAGGGTTGAGGGATTAGGGTTTGACGTTGAGGGTTGAGGGTTGAGGTTCGAGGGTCAAGGGTTTAGGGATAGGGTTGAGGGTCGAGGAATTAGGGTTAAAGTAGAGTGTGGATGGTATAAGGATTAGGGATAGGGTTGGAGGGTTTATGGATAAGGGATTAGGGTTTAAGGTATAGTATTGATTCTGTTGAGGGTGTAGGAATAGGGATAGCATTTAGGGTTTAGGGATGAAGGATTAGAGTTGGGGGATGACAGATTAGGGTTGAGGGTTGAGGGATTAGGGTTTAGGGATAAGGTTTAGGGTTGAGGGATGAGGGATTAGGGTTTAAGGTATAGTGTTGAGGGTTTAGGGATAGGGTTTAGGGTTGAGGGATTAGGATTTGACTTTGAGGGTTGAGGGTTGAGGTTCGAGGGTCAAGGGTTTAGGGATAGGGTTGAGGGTCAAGGAATTAGGGTTAAAGTAGAGTGTGGAGGGATGACGGATGATAGATTAGGGTTGAGGGTTGAGGGATTAGGGTTTGACGTCGAGGGCTGAGGGTTTAGGGTTAGGGTTGAGAGATGAGGGATCAGAGTTAAGGGTTGAGGGATTAGGGTTTGACGTCGAGGGCTGAGGTTCGAGGGTCAAGGGTTTAGGGATAGGGTTGAGGTTGAAGGGATTAGGGTTTAGGGACAAGGTTTAGGGTTAGGGTTGAGGGATTAGGGTTTAAGGTATAGTGTTGAGGGTTTAGGGATAGGGTTTAGGGTTGAGGGATTAGAGTGAAGGGTTGAGGGATTAGAATTTGGCGTTGAGGGTTTAGGGTTTAGGATCAGGGTTGAAGGTCGAGGGATTAGAGTTAAGGGTTGAGGGATTAGGGTTTGATGTTGAGGGTTGAGGGTTGAGGTTTGAGGGTCAAGGGTTTAGGGATAGGGTTGAGGGTCGAGGAATTAGGGTTAAAGTAGAGTGTGGAGGGATGACGGATGATAGATTAGGGTTGAGGGTTGAGGGATTAGGGTTTGATGTTGAGGGTTGAGGGTTTAGGGTTAGGGTTGAGAGATGAGGGATCAGAGTTAAGGGTTGAGGGATTAGGGTTTGACGTCGAGGGCTGAGGTTCGAGGGTCAAGGGTTTAGGGATAGGGTTGAGGTTGAAGGGATTAGGGTTTAGGGACAAGGTTTAGGGTTAGGGTTGAGGGATTAGGGTTTAAGGTATAGTGTTGAGGGTTTAGGGATAGGGTTTAGGGTTGAGGGATTAGAGTGAAGGGTTGAGGGATTAGAATTTGGCGTTGAGGGTTTAGGGTTTAAGGTATAGTGTTGAGGGTTTAGGGATAGGGTTTAGGGTTGAGGGATTAGGGTTTGACGTTGAGGGTTGAGGGTTGAGGTTCGAGGGTCAAGGGTTTAGGGATAGGGTTGAGGGTCGAGGAATTAGGGTTAAAGTAGAGTGTGGAGGGATGACGGATGATAGATTAGGGTTGAGGGTTGAGGGATTAGGGTTTGATGTTGAGGGTTGAGGGTTTAGGGTTAGGGTTGAGAGATGAGGGATCAGAGTTAAGGGTTGAGGGATTAGGGTTTGACGTCAAGGGCTGAGGTTCGAGGGTCAAGGGTTTAGGGATAGGGTTGAGGTTGAAGGGATTAGGGTTTAGGGACAAGGTTTAGGGTTAGGGTTGAGGGATTAGGGTTTAAGGTATAGTGTTGAGGGTTTAGGGATAGGGTTTAGGGTTGAGGGATTAGAGTGAAGGGTTGAGGGATTAGAATTTGGCGTTGAGGGTTTAGGGTTTAAGGTATAGTGTTGAGGGTTTAGGGATAGGGTTTAGGGTTGAGGGATTAGGGTTTGACGTTGAGGGTTGAGGGTTGAGGTTCGAGGGTCAAGGGTTTAGGGATAGGGTTGAGGGTCGAGGAATTAGGGTTAAAGTAGAGTGTGGAGGGATGACGGATGATAGATTAGGGTTGAGGGTTGAGGGATTAGGGTTTGATGTTGAGGGTTGAGGGTTTAGGGTTAGGGTTGAGAGATGAGGGATCAGAGTTAAGGGTTGAGGGATTAGGGTTTGACGTCGAGGGCTGAGGTTCGAGGGTCAAGGGTTTAGGGATAGGGTTGAGGTTGAAGGGATTAGGGTATAGGGACAAGGTTTAGGGTTAGGGTTGAGGGATTAGGGTTTAAGGTATAGTGTTGAGGGTTTAGGGATAGGGTTTAGGGTTGAGGGATTAGAGTGAAGGGTTGAGGGATTAGAATTTGGCGTTGAGGGTTTAGGGTTTAAGGTATAGTGTTGAGGGTTTAGGGATAGGGTTTAGGGTTGAGGGATTAGGGTTTGACGTTGAGGGTTGAGGGTTGAGGTTCGAGGGTCAAGGGTTTAGGGATAGGGTTGAGGGTCGAGGAATTAGGGTTAAAGTAGAGTGTGGAGGGATGACGGATGATAGATTAGGGTTGAGGGTTGAGGGATTAGGGTTTGATGTTGAGGGTTGAGGGTTTAGGGTTAGGGTTGAGAGATGAGGGATCAGAGTTAAGGGTTGAGGGATTAGGGTTTGACGTCGAGGGCTGAGGTTCGAGGGTCAAGGGTTTAGGGATAGGGTTGAGGTTGAAGGGATTAGGGTATAGGGACAAGGTTTAGGGTTAGGGTTGAGGGATTAGGGTTTAAGGTATAGTGTTGAGGGTTTAGGGATAGGGTTTAGGGTTGAGGGATTAGAGTGAAGGGTTGAGGGATTAGAATTTGGCATTGAGGGTTTAGGGTTTAAGGTATAGTGTTGAGGGTTTAGGGATAGGGTTTAGGGTTGAGGGATTAGGGTTTGACGTTGAGGGTTGAGGGTTGAGGTTCGAGGGTCAAGGGTTTAGGGATAGGGTTGAGGGTCGAGGAATTAGGGTTAAAGTAGAGTGTGGAGGGATGACGGATGATAGATTAGGGTTGAGGGTTGAGGGATTAGGGTTTGATGTTGAGGGTTGAGGGTTTAGGGTTAGGGTTGAGAGATGAGGGATCAGAGTTAAGGGTTGAGGGATTAGGGTTTGACGTCGAGGGCTGAGGTTCGAGGGTCAAGGGTTTAGGGATAGGGTTGAGGTTGAAGGGATTAGGGTTTAGGGACAAGGTTTAGGGTTAGGGTTGAGGGATTAGGGTTTAAGGTATAGTGTTGAGGGTTTAGGGATAGGGTTTAGGGTTGAGGGATTAGAGTGAAGGGTTGAGGGATTAGAATTTGGCGTTGAGGGTTTAGGGTTTAGGATCAGGGTTGAAGGTCGAGGGATTAGAGTTAAGGGTTGAGGGATTAGGGTTTGATGTTGAGGGTTGAGGGTTGAGGTTTGAGGGTCAAGGGTTTAGGGATAGGGTTGAGGGTCGAGGAATTAGGGTTAAAGTAGAGTGTGGAGGGATGACGGATGATAGATTAGGGTTGAGGGTTAAGGGATTAGGGTTTGATGTTGAGGGTTGAGGGTTTAGGGTTAGGGTTGAGAGATGAGGGATCAGAGTTAAGGGTTGAGGGATTAGGGTTTGACGTCGAGGGCTAAGGTTCGAGGGTCAAGGGTTTAGGGATAGGGTTGAGGTTGAAGGGATTAGGGTTTAGGGACAAGGTTTAGGGTTAGGGTTGAGGGATTAGGGTTTAAGGTATAGTGTTGAGGGTTTAGGGATAGGGTTTAGGGTTGAGGGATTAGAGTGAAGGGTTGAGGGATTAGAATTTGGCGTTGAGGGTTTAAGGATAGGGTTTAGGGTTGAGGGATTAGGGTTTGACGTTGAGGGTTGAGGGTTGAGGTTCGAGGGTCAAGGGTTTAGGGATAGGGTTGAGGGTCGAGGAATTAGGGTTAAAGTAGAGTGTGGAGGGATGACGGATGATAGATTAGGGTTGATGGTTGAGGGATTAGGGTTTGATGTTGAGGGTTGAGGGTTTAGGGTTAGGGTTGAGAGATGAGGGATCAGAGTTAAGGGTTGAGGGATTAGGGTTTGACGTCGAGGGCTGAGGTTCGAGGGTCAAGGGTTTAGGGATAGGGTTGAGGTTGAAGGGATTAGGGTTTAGGGACAAGGTTTAGGGTTAGGGTTGAGGGATTAGGGTTTAAGGTATAGTGTTGAGGGTTTAGGGATAGGGTTTAGGGTTGAGGGATTAGAGTGAAGGGTTGAGGGATTAGAATTTGGCGTTGAGGGTTTAGGGTTTAGGATCAGGGTTGAAGGTCGAGGGATTAGAGTTAAGGGTTGAGGGATTAGGGTTTGATGTTAAGGGTTAAGGTTCGAGGGTTTGATGTTGAGGGTTGAGGGTTGAGGTACATTTCGGTGTGACATTTAAATTGTCTTGCCGATATACACTGTAAAGGTTATTTTGTGGACTTTCAAGGATTTTTTCACCTGTGTTAATGTTCAACTTGTTTCGCTCTGCATCAAGGGATTACGGTTTGACGTTGAGGGCCGAGGTTCGAGGGTCAAGGGTTTAGGGATAGGGTTGAGGTTGAAGGGATTAGGGTTTAGGGACAAGGTTGAGGTTGAGGGATTAGGATTTGACATTGAGGGTTGATGGTTTAGGGATAGGGTTGAGGGATTAGGATTTGACATTGAGGGTTGAGGGTCAAGGGATCAGAGTTGAGGGTTTAGGGTTTAGAGATCTATAGGAGGACAAAACGCGAGCGCGTTATAACGCGCTCGCGTTTTGTAATTCTACTAAAACGGTAAAAAAGTGGTTACCCCCGTGATCCAGGCCCACATGCTCTGTTTTCTTACTGATTCTGCGCGTGCTCTGACAAAAAAGAAGTGCTTTCATGCTATTGGGAAGTTCACATGCACATTTGACACATTGTACCACCTTTGCATGATCTTTCCACCACCTTTTCTGCTTTGCCAACTTGAGAAGGAGGAAATAACATAGTTTTCAAACCAAATTTGATATATATCTATACAAGTTTCAATTTTTGTAGTATTGCAATGTTAATTTTGATTCAATTTTAAGAATTTAACATTGAAAAGGAAGCAAGTGGTGAAAAACTCAAATTGTTGAGGAGTTTGATGCAAGAAGATAAAAACACTACATAATTGGGTACTCTCTCCATTCAAATCTTCATTTTTTAGGTATGTCAAGTCTTTACATGCATGTTCTTTACATTTTCCTTATTTCGGATTGAATTACTTTATCATGCATTATCATACATGTTTAAAATAGACACATTTCCAATCAAGAAAGCAACCTACAATCTCACATGATGCCATGTATATTTTCTACACTTGGGCTCTTTAATAATTATGTGTAATAAACAAACCTTAGTTCATACCATGATGTCAAACTATACAAGAATAAATCCTTACAACATAAAAAAAATACAATCCCACTATTATCATGTATTCATTTCTTAAGAACTAATATTGGTCTCTTTATCATGCTACAGACAAATTCTCCATCATGCCGAGGAAACGATCAAGAATTAAACCAACACAGGAAGAGATAGAAGCTAAGAATGCAAAGAAAGCAATGGCTATGAGGGAACTTCGTGAGAAGAGGAAATTGGACACGATAAATGAAGACATACCAATTGAAGAGGAACCACAACCATCACAAAGAGATATGGTATTGGCGGCACAAAGAGAACGAATGCAAAAACTTCGTGGTACGAGAGATTTAAATACCATAGTTGGAGACACATCCTTTATCGCAAGACAACATGTAGGGACACCATCTACCACATCTCAAGTTGAGAGTACATCATCACTCACATGTGATGAAGGAGGTACGCCATCGTTCCCACCTCAACCTCAAGGTATGTCATCTATTCCATCTTCGATCGAAGGTATGCCATCTAACCCATCTCATTTAAATATTGATGAAATTCCTAATGTTGAGATGAATTTACCTAACTTGACACCACCTAGAATTTTGCATAGAAAGCCAAAGTATTTGATTGATATTGATGAGAATATTTTGCAGCCAATGGAAGGTAAGATTCCAAAACGCACTTGTAGAAGATATGCTAATAAGATTTGGAGATTGTTCTTTGAAAAGTTAAATGAGACTGCAAGATGTCAACTATTCGTTGAAATGATGCGAAGTATAAAGTATAGGTCTATCATGAAGATTCTTGGGTTGAGAACATCAGAGGCTTCAAGTGAAAAATCTATTGTCAAGAATCTAATGAGTGCGTATGAGAGTGTGGGTAACACCTCACGCACAAAAGATAGTAATGCAACACGGCGTGTGATTACATCGACTATAGTAAGTAGTCAAACGAGGAAAGCTCGTCTTATTAGAAAGACAAGTCAAAAATTGAGAATTAATAGGAAAACTTTATCAAGAGCCGTTGGAAGACGCCAAAGAATTGAGGACACTAATGCCAATGAATTATGGGCGTTCTCGGGGAGACTACCACGAAAAGATAAACCAATTGTTGAAGCATTGAGGTCACTAATTGAAGACTTTTGGAAGAATTACACAAGGGTATCTCTGAATCAAAGGGATGTGGTAAGAAGGAGAATTGGTAGTCAGAACCGCGAGCCACATCCAAAGCATTTTTTGGATGAGACTCAAACACAGTTTTATGGTAAATTTCTAGAGAAGTATCCTCAAATTAAAATTTGTCAAAGATATTTTGAAATGCTAAAACCTTTCTATGTTAAGATAAATCACACACGCACTACTTGTTGTTGTAGATTACATATTGAATTTTCTAACCATTTTGATGCTTATAGGTCTATATGTTTAGATATGCATACTAACAATGATTTGCAGGGTTGTGCCATATGTGCCCCACCAACATCTTCAAGAGATTTCATATCAAGAATTTTATGTGAAAGAGAGGAAGGTCAAATATTCTACAAGAAATTATGCTTGGATGGCACATGTCATCGTTGCGGTGGCTTGCAACATTTGCCAATATGTGAACATATGGAAATAACACATGCGGTTGGAAATGAACTAGTAGAATTTGGCAAGTATAAAACAGTGGCATACAATACAAAAGATGGTAAAGAAGCAAAGAGGTGTGAATTAGTTATTGAAAAGATTCCAGTGTATCAGTTTATGCCTATATTTCGTGACAGCATAGTGTATGAGTATGCAAGACATGCCCATAGAGCTCGATGGTTGGACTTGCAATTCAAGTTATGCAAGGACACATTTCCAGTTGGTAGCATTGTTTCAGTCGTCGACTTTGCAGAGAACTACAGTCTACAGCCACAGCGTGAGGTGCAATCACAATATTACAACTCCACACAGGTTTCTATATTTGTGCACATCGCATTCATTCATGCGAATGATAGTACAGAGGATGACAGAAAGATCATAAGGGAGTATCATTTCTATATTAGTGATGATCGCACGCATTCTACGGAGTTCGTGCAAGGTTGCTTTCAGGTGTTCTATAATGATTTGGCTAGAAGGGGCATATCGTTCAGTCAGCATATCATATGGTCGGATAATTGTGCATCACAATTCAAGAACTCGCGAAATTTCTATTGGCTGAGTAGGAGGCATAATTTTACAGGTATTCAACATATGTGGAACTTTTGTGAGGCCGGGCATGGAAAGGGGGAGCATGATGGTGCAGGAGCATGTATCAAAAGAGCCATAGCACGAGAAGAGTTAAAGTATAAAGACAATGCAAAGTTGACAGATGCAAAATCGATTGTCGAGTGGTGTAATGCTTCCATGGGTCCAGGTAATGAAGGTAAGTCTTTAGTTCGTAGATTTTTTTGGTTGATAGATGATACTAACATTGCACCATATGAGGATTGTTGTACACTGACAGGATCAAATGAGATGCACTCTTTCAGAAGTTCAATTGCAGGTTCATGGAGTATCCATACACGAAAGATGTCATGCTTTTGTTCTTCCTGTACAATTCAAGTCTGGGATGAGTGCGAGTCAAAGGAGTGGGTTGACGAATGGCAGTTAAGTTATCTTAGCCCACTTGACACGTATCGACCCCCGACGGCACTGGAACTAACACAGATGGAATCGTCAGTTGACTTTGACCACATATCAGATTTAGTTCAACCAGGTAATATAGGGCACATATATGCATCTAATTTCATCTAGTTCAACCAGGTAATGTCATCTTACTTTGTAGTGTTTTTGTAATGTTGACTAATTTCATCTAATTTGCTACACATATCAATGTAGGACACGTATATGCAGTTATTGCAGATGAAGATAATGAAGAGGGAACAGATTATTACTTATGCCGTTGTGTTGAGGCCAAAAAGAAATTGGAGGCCCCTGTTACAGATGGAGAAAACATCGAATACCCTACAGGATCAGTGGTTATTACTGGAACATGGCTTAGAAGGTACCCACATAAGAGTGTTAATATTTGGCTATTTTAGGACTTTGACATGCATCGAAAGATTCTTCATTACTCGAACCTTGTCGTGGCATCCAATGTTCATTTGATAAAGTATCGGGGTAGACCTTTGAACAAAATATTGTGGAAGGTGCGTGAGTCTGACCATGAAGCAATACTTGACACAATAAAGAGTAGAGCAGATCCAGATGGTTCATTGGATTAATTTGTAAGTATTCACGTTGATTTTGTAAAGTTATGTTACATTGAGTTGTAAGTATGCACATTAATTTGTAAGGTTTGTCTTTTTTTATTTCCTCCTGCATTTTTACACATATGTACACATTTTTCCATCATCATGTTATGCATTTTTGGTGTCCTGCTCCTGATGCGACCAAACTCATAACTCACCCTACTAGACACCATTTGATGATCTCTCCAACACTCTGGATCCAGGGCGCCCAATCATGATGATGACCTATATACCATTCTCCCAAGGCGCTCATAATGAATGAATGATAAGGAGTGCCTTGACCTCTATAATCAAGGTGATTTTAAGTCACTTTGAGTCATTTGGGGTCAGTTTGAGTCTTTGAGTCATGTTGCAAAAAAGTGTCAATGTTGTCAAGTTGCACAAAGCAACCTTTGCATTTTTGGTGTCTTGCTCGTGATGCGACCAAACTGACTGTTCCAACGCGTCTGAATGGGTACATTTATGCTAGGCATGGTCCTATTTCTCACCCAAACATGTCGAAACAGTCGGAGCTACATTGTACCAACGATATCCCTGAAGAGTCCAAAGTGCAAAAAGGCAGCAATCTTTGACGAGATGTTACTCAAAAATCATGTCACTTAGAAACATTCCGTCTGAGGCAACGGGATCACGTAGAGTGCCTCTACAATAACCTCTCTCGGTTTTTTATAGCTCTGAGGCATTTGCCCGTGGTGAAAGGTTTTCTGCTGCCCCAAAAATCGTCAGAAGGAGGCAGTGTAAAGTTGCAAAGGGGTGTAACTTTCGTCCTTCTCCTGATGCGACCAAACTGACTGTTCCAACGCGTCCGAATGGGTACATTTATGCTAGGCATGGTCCTATTTCTCACCCAAACATGTCAAAACAGTCGGAGCTACATTGTACCGACGATATCCCTGAAGAGTCCAAAGTGCAAAAAGGCAACAATCTTTGACGAGATGTTACTCGAAAATCATGTCACTTAGAAACATTCCGTCTGAGGCAACGGGATCACGTAGAGTGCCTCTACAATAACCTCTCTCGGTTTTTTATAGCTCTGAGGCATTTGCCCGTGGTGAAAGGTTTTCTGTTGCCCTAAAAATCATCAGAAGGAGGCAGTGTAAAGTTGCAAAGGGGTGTAACTTTCGTCCTGCTCCTGATGCGACCAAACTGACTGTTCCAACGCGTCCGAATGGGTACATTTATGCTAGGCATGGTCCTATTTCTCACCCAAACATGTCGAAACAGTCGGAGCTACATTGTACCGACGATATCCCTGAAGAGTCCAAAGTGCAAAAAGGCAGCAATCTTTGACGAGATGTTACTCAAAAACCGTGTCACTTAGAAACATTCCGTCTGAGGCAACGGGATCACGTAGAGTGCCTCTACAATAACCTCTCTCGGTTTTTTATAGCTCTGAGGTATTTGCCCGTGGTGAAAGGTTTTCTGTTGCCCTAAAAATCGTCAGAAGGAGGCAGTGTAAAGTTGCAAAGGGGTGTAACTTTCGTCCTGCTCCTGATGCGACCAAACTGACTGTTCCAACGCGTCCGAATGGGTACATTTATGCTAGGCATGGTCCTATTTCTCACCCAAACATGTCGAAACAGTCGGAGCTACATTGTACCGACGATATCCCTGAAGAGTCCAAAGTGCAAAAAGGCAGCAATCTTTGATGAGATGTTACTCAAAAATCGTGTCACTTAGAAACATTCCGTCTGAGGCAACGGGATCACGTAGAGTGCCTCTACAATAACCTCTCTCGGTTTTTTATAGCTCTGAGGCATTTGCCCGTGGTGAAAGGTTTTCTGTTGCCCTAAAAATCATCAGAAGGAGGCAGTGTAAAGTTGCAAAGGGGTGTAACTTTCATCCTGCTCCTGATGCGACCAAATTGACTGTTCCAACGCGTCCGAATGGGTACATTTATGCTAGGCATGGTCCTATTTCTCACCCAAACATGTCGAAACAGTCGGAGCTACATTGTACCGACGATATCCCTGAAGAGTCCAAAGTGCAAAAAGGCAGCAATCTTTGACGAGATGTTACTCAAAAACCGTGTCACTTAGAAACATTCCGTCTGAGGCAACGGGATCACGTAGAGTGCCTCTACAATAACCTCTCTCCGTTTTTTATAGCTCTGAGGCATTTGCCCGTGGTGAAAGGTTTTCTGTTGCCCTAAAAATCGTCAGAAGGAGGCAGTGTAAAGTTGCAAAGGGGTGTAACTTTCGTCCTGCTCCTGATGCGACCAAACTGACTGTTCCAACGCGTCTGAATGGGTACATTTATGCTAGGCATGGTCCTATTTCTCACCCAAACATGTCGAAACAGTCGGAGCTACATTGTACCGACGATATCCCTGAAGAGTCCAAAGTGCAAAAAGGCAGCAATCTTTGACGAGATGTTACTCAAAAACCGTGTCACTTAGAAACATTCCGTCTGAGGCAACGGGATCACGTAGAGTGCCTCTACAATAACCTCTCTCAGTTTTTTATAGCTCTGAGGCATTTGCCCGTGGTGAAAGGTTTTCTGCTGCCCCAAAAATCGTCAGAAGGAGGCAGTGTAAAGTTGCAAAGGGGTGTAACTTTCGTCCTGCTCCTGATGCGACCAAACTGACTGTTCCAACGCATCCGAATGGGTACATTTATGCTAGGCATGGTCCTATTTCTCACCCAAACATGTCGAAACAGTCGGAGCTACATTGTACCGACGATATCCCTGAAGAGTCCAAAGTGCAAAAAGGCAGCAATCTTTGACGAGATGTTACTCGAAAACCGTGTCACTTAGAAACATTCCGTCTGAGGCAACGGGATTATGTAGAGTGCCTCTACAATAACCTCTCTCGGTTTTTTATAGCTCTGAGGCATTTGCCCGTGGTGAAAGGTTTTCTGCTGCCCCAAAAATCGTCAGAAGGAGGCAGTGTAAAGTTGCAAAGGGGTGTAACTTTCGTCCTGCTCCTGATGCAACCAAACTGACTGTTCCAACGCGTCCGAATGGGTACATTTATGCTAGGCATGGTCCTATTTCTCACCCAAACATGTCGAAACAGTCGGAGCTACATTGTACCGACGATATCCCTGAAGAGTCCAAAGTGCAAAAAGGCAGCAATCTTTGACGAGATGTTACTCGAAAATCGTGTCACTTAGAAACATTCCGTCTGAGGCAACGGGATCACGTAGAGTGCCTCTACAATAACCTCTCTTGGTTTTTTATAGCTCTGAGGCATTTGCCCGTGGTGAAAGGTTTTCTGTTGCCCTAAAAATCGTCAGAAGGAGGCAGTGTAAAGTTGCAAAGGGGTGTAACTTTCGTCCTGCTCCTGATGCGACCAAACTGACTGTTCCAACGCGTCCGAATGGGTACATTTATGCTAGGCATGGTCCTATTTCTCACCCAAACATGTCGAAACAGTCGGAGCTACATTGTACCGACGATATCCCTGAAGAGTCCAAAGTGCAAAAAGGCAGCAATCTTTGACGAGATGTTACTCAAAAATCGTGTCACTTAGAAACATTCCGTCTGAGGCAACGGGATCACGTAGAGTGCCTCTACAATGACCTCTCTCGGTTTTTTATAGCTCTGAGGCATTTGCCCGTGGTGAAAGGTTTTCTGCTGCCCCAAAAATCGTCAGAAGGAGGCAGTGTATTAAGTCAGGATGAAAGCCTATTCACTCTAGGCGCCTGTTTTTGACCAAATCACACATGCGCCTTGAACAACTCTGTCTTCAAGGCGCTTTTCTCTAATCTCTGTAACTCTCCAAATCCACTAAGGCGCAAATTTTACCTCTTGGGCTCAAGATATAGGTTCTTCATCCAAGGCGCCAGAATGGTCCAAAGGCGCATTTCACCTCTAACCTCACCTCTGACCTTACTTGGAGGCGCTAAACCTCATCTCATTGCTCTCCTCCATTACAAGCGCTCACTTACCTCAATCTTGGGCGCATACCAACATCCCAACATCCAAATCACCTAGGCGCTCAAAACCTTCAAGACTCAAGGTGCATTTTATGATCAAACAAGGTATCTCCTGAACAAGGCGCTCATAGTCTCATCAGGGCGTTAATCATCATCATGAGCACTCATATTGTTCTAGGCGCACAATTATCTCTGGAATGCTCAAGGCGCACATACCCTTCTCTAGGCTAGTTTACACTTATTCAAGGCGCTCATTCCAAACTTACATGAACTACTCATTACAAGACGCACAAACTAGATGATCCTAGGGCATAAGGGCGCTCATAGGAGTTGTTATGTGTCATTTTGGCCAAGGTTTTCTGGAGCAGTGAAGACATTAGGAAGGGGATGATCGTTTGGATAGTTTTGAATGCTTTATTTCTCCTTGTTTAAACTAGGCGCTCACTGAGGATTGGAGTAGCCTTTACACCCTCACATCACGTTAATCGGCGTTTCAAAGGCAATCATAGTATAGGAAGATTTGCGCCTTGAAGAAAAGAGTTATCTGGTGAGTGCTTAGGAGTTCTGGCGCCTAGGGGAAAGGTCTAGGTAGAGCGCCTTCAGACTTTCACAGTGAAGTGCCTTAAGGAGTTGGATGATGTTTTTAGCGCCTTAAGGATGATGATGGAGCGCTTTGGAGTCAGGTTAGTCTGGAGCACCTTAAGAAGGTAAAGCACTTCAAATGTAAACACAAGTGTTTTGAGCGCCCTAATGAGAAGTTGTCTTGGCACCATAAGTTGTTCAAACGAAGATATGCGCCTTGGATAGTTGCAAAGACCTAATTTAGCGCCCAAGGTTGGAAGACTCTTTGTGAGCGCCCAGTGTTTGAAAGCTCTTTGTGTTTGGTGCATTAAAATGAATTTGGCACCTAAATAGTATTGAAACACTCAACTGAGCGCCTAAAGCCCATGAGAGAAGTGATATGCGCCTTGATAGGAATATCATGGAAGATGAGTTTACTGAATGGCACCTTGAATGACTTGGTTGATTAAGTGTTTTAGCACCTAGATATGGGATGAATCATTGAGCGCCTTTGGTTGAGATGATGTCAGCACCTTTGAGATTATAACACCTTGGAGTCAAGTTCGAAGGAGCACCTTGAGAAGGTAAAACACTTCAAATGTTTTCAAGGAATTGGAGAAGTCACTTAGTGCCTAGAAGGAATTCCAGAGCAAGAGGGTTGGAGCGCCTTGAGCTTCAAGTCAGATATGCGCCTAGACCTCTACCCTTTAGCAAGTTGAAGCCCTCTGAGCCTTGACAACGTGAGAATGCCTTATAGTGAATATGCGCCTTGGGCAAGGTTGAATACAAAGTTGAGGAGTATATCATAATGAGTAAGTGCACTGTAGGGTTAGATGATAAAGACTAGTGCCTTGAGTGTCTTGGTCAAAATTTTGACGTGAGAAGTCTTGCAAGATCAAACCCTGGAGTGCGCCTTAGAGAGAACCTATTGATCCTTTGCTTTGACAAGATTTGGGCGCCAGAATGATCCTTAATAAATGGAATGTATCTACACCAATTTTGCGCCTTTAGGGAAGTGATGGTGGCCAGAATGATCCTTAATCTCATATTTGTGCGCCTAGGTCTAGAAGCAAGATTTGAGCGCCTTAGGATAGGGTTTTTTGCACCTTGTCTTGGAGAGTGAATTTGCGCCTTGGATGATGTTGAAGCGCCTTGGGATGAAATGCGCCCAAACTTATAGAGGGCCTTCAGTGAGGGAGTTGAAGAGAGTGCTTAGAGGAAGGATAGCCTTAAGATCAAACTAAGTACTTAGAAACCTAAGATTAGCGCCTTATTTGAAGTTATACACCTATTCTGGCGCCAGAGAGTGAGTTTGAGTGTGAAGAAGTGAATGTCTGCGCCTTGAAGGGGATACAAAGGGAAGATGATGTACCTTGATGGGTTGATGATGGAAATTTGTGTTTTGGAGCTAAATGTGCGCCTTGAAGGAGATAGTGCATAGAGGTACAATGAATCTTCCGGAGAACATGGATAGACAACTAAGTCTCCAACTTGAGTCTTCTAAGTGAATTGGATAATGAAGAGAGTCTAGTCATTTTGGGCGCTAGTATCAGGATGAATCATCCAAAATGGGTGCCTAGAACTAGAAGGCGCCAATGCATGAGTTCAAGGATCCTCCATTGGAGCGCCTAGCCCAGATGGCTATAGATTGAAAGTTTTAAAGCTAAGTGATGTCTCTTACGTGAATTCCTAGCCCAGGTGCATGTGTTGGGAAAAACTCTTTGGCTCTGGCGCCTAGAATTGGGAGCTTTGTAAGATGCACCAATTGATGAAACATTTCCATTTTGCGCCTAGAATAGAACTCTCTCACATAGTTGAAATTGACTTGATAGAAGGAGATAAGTCTTAAGGACTAGTTTGGCGCCTCACTTGCCTATCTCACCTTTGAAATGTGCTTTGGTTGATGATCATCATTGATGGAACCTAGTGAAATGTAAAGCTATTTGCATCTCCAGAGGATCAAAATTAGATTAGGAGATCATCCTTGCAGTTGAGATTGACAGAGAAGTGTTAAAGGAATCACTTCAAATGGGCGCCTAAGCTAGTTGAGGCGCATATCAATTCCACTGTAACTCCAGACTGATGCTTAGGATCCAGTCATCTCCTAAGGCGCAGTTCCATTCACCCATGACCTCGCTTGGCGTCTAAAACTTGGAAACTCCTTTGGAAAGCTCCTGTTGCGCCTAGAAGATGAGTTTGGGATATCAACTTGCAAAAGGCTTAGAAACTCTTCAAAGATGTTAGGCACAATCCCATGGCACTGGAGCTCAGTTTTGGCGCCTTCAAGGAATAGCACATGAAGGAACTTGGGAGGTCAGGTGCTTGTAAAAGGGAACACCTTGGAACATCTTCCAGGGGTTGAAGTAGTAAGAAAACATCAAGTGAGTCTAGGCGCACTCCCTTGTGTGAACAGTTTAGCTCTGGCGCCTAGCCACAGAGTGAGCCAGAAGAAGTAGTTTGGACATTAGAAGATAGGCGCTCATTCTACAATGAAGCATTCCACCTTCCTAATCAACAAAGACTTGCAAGAATTGACAAAGGAAGCTAAGGCGCACCTTCTACTTGTTTCCACCTCCAGAATGCGCCTAACCTTGAAAGGGGGTTCAAAGATGTTTGTTAGACCTTTTCACTCAAGGCACTCACCTTAGGCGCACTTTCTAAGTCCTTGTCACCTCAAGGAAACACCTAGTTTGGAAGGTGCTTGCCCTGTTCTCCACTCCTTTCAATTGGCGCCTAGAACACAGAATGCATGAAAGGAGCGCCTAGACTCCAGAGGGCTGATTTGGGCGCCTAGCATTTAAAACACTTTCATAATGATGATGTTTTGGCGCCTACTCTTGGAAACAATCCAGAGCATCCATAAACTCTAATTGGCACCTAATGTTGACAAGGCGCAACTTCAGGAGGAGGTCACCTCAACTTGGCGCCCAAGTCAGAAAAACCTGTAAATCCTTCAAATATGCGCCTACCTTGTGAGGTGATGAGTTGAACATTCTAAATCTTCAAATGTTGCTCAAATAAGGAAGACATTGTAACATCAAGGCTTCAAGGCCTGTCCTTGTATTTCCATTGAATGAGTTGTACTTCATGCTATTGAAAGCATTTTCCATGTAATAAGACATTGCAAGTTGATTGAATCAAGTAACAAGACAAGTACCCAACTCTAATGTTGTTTCATTCAAATAGTTATCTTGATGTATATCTTTATGTTATTGAAGTAGTTGATGAATTGTTAGCAAGTAAAAGTGTTTAAGTAAGGAAAATTTTTCGTAGAACTAGTTGGGTATCTTACACTTACACCATGCCTATCCATCAAACATCACAATGCAATCAAAATCCTAACAACATGCCCATGATCCAAGATCAAGTGCAATCATGCAAAGATATTATCAATCACAAGCCTATTAAGAATGAACTAGAGTCTTCTAGTACCATACTTTTCCATCAAACACCATCATGTAATCCATGGCCTATCAAGCCTATCAAAGAAAATGCAAACATCCTATGTAATACAATCAGACTTTAAATATTTGAAGTAGCCATCTACAAATATCCATTCAAAAGTGGATTTATAATGCAAGTATGGACGCCATCAATAAAAAAGATTTGTATTAACCAAATATCCATATACGCATACATCAATATCTGTCGATATAAGTATAACATATATACAAAATAGCCATATAGGCTTACAAGAATGCCATATAGGCATACAATGTCAACTATGTACAATACAAAATATATGTCCACAAATGCCATATAGGCATACAACAGAGGAACACAATAAAAAGTCATTCCCCTCTAGCTGGTGAAGAGAATAAATCACGAGCAGCCTTTGATCTTCTAGGGGATGGAGACATGCATGTGGGTGGTCTACTACGAACCCGAGGGCTACTTCTCCTATTTAGTTCTTCCTGCACCTTTACCTGTTACAAAAAAAAGTATAGATATTAATATATAGAAATTACATGTTATAAAAAAATGAAACATTTAACAAAATAATCACTTACCGCTAACATATAATCTGTCTGCTCGCTTGCCTCAGTAGAAGGAAAAGGCCCTGGTGATGTCATGTCCTATAGAAACCATCCAGATAGAAATTAAACTTCAAATCAATAATCTTTTGATTTTTCAAAAATAGACAACTATAACAATGAATGTAAATTGAAATTTACTAATCTGCCTCATACCCCTGTCAATGCCATAGAGCTATGAATTGCAGAGGCCACACCCTGCTCCATTGCCCTATGAACATGGGGAGGTGTATCCGCAGCCTGCATCATCTGGAAATAAAACAACATTATTCAATTACGAAAACTATAATAGTGATGCAAATCATGGCTCCTAACATACACACACGCTCATCTAAACATGGAAGTACACACAATAAAACACACAAATCGCATACAAAAATTTAGTAAGTACAATTCATTCATTAAACTATTTATTTTATTACCTCCGTAAAGCTTTGAAGTCCACCACCGCTGGCAGGTGTTGCCATGAAATCTACAGTGTTAACCTATTCAACATCCAAAATCAGAAATTAGAATACCATTCATATAACGATGCTATTCACATGTAATATTTATAATTGTTTATTAGTTACATACCTCGACAGTAGATGATCTAGTGAAAAATGTAGGTGGAGAACCACTGAAAACTGCATCGACGCTATGACCCTGAAATTTCATTAAAATCATCAATTTAAATTAGTTAATCTTGTATTTCAAAAATAAAATTTAATAAATTAAATTCAATAAACTTGCTAATATTTACCTGAGTATCAAGGCCGAAAGTCTCACTCAGGAGGGTATCTATCATCGCCATCTGCTCAGCTGCAGATGTAGCCTGTGCACCTGCGTCCTGACTGTCCATGGGGTCATAACCACAGGCTGACCCGCAAGCCTGGCAAGTATGCGGTGGGACCCTACTCCTCGCACTATCTCCCAACCCACTCTGTGTTGCAGGATCGGCATGCTCTATGATGCTCTGGGTCAAGGCACTAATCGACCTCAGTGTATCGACCTCAACACTCTCCTTCACAATGGAAGGAATAGAAACATGCTCGTGGGCTGGTCTGCTGATTACTCGTCTCACTACCCGCTGTGGGTCAAGACGTGCCCCTGGTCTATCCTGTGTTGAGCCCCCACCTCTACCCTGGAAGTCCCGCATATCAAAATAGTTTGGCACTTTATTGAGGACAAACTCGGAGTAGAGTTTCCTCAAAAAGTATTGCGGGACCTCATTGTTATTGCATGGAGGATGGTCAAAAACCATCCACCACCTCTGCCCGAAATTGTCCCTTATCGCTTGGTTGTTGCACCAATGGATAGGGAACCTCTTGCATGTAATGGGTGGAGGTTGATTTGTTTGTGGGTTTGTGAAAATTGAACACAAGTCTACTTTTGTAATTTGTAATTTTTTGACATCTTGATATGACAATTTATCTGCATAGTAATCTCTAAACTCTCTCTTTTTATCGGTCCAACTAGTTATTTGCTTGCTAATTGAATTTACATTTGATAACATAGACTCAAGAGATTCGGCAAGCGTGGACCTATGCAAGGTTGAAGTGGAAGGATCTTTCAACCTTGCAATTATATCTTCAATTTGTTTTTTGTTGTTTTCAATTTCCCCCATTATATTATCTTGTGTTCCAGGGGCATGTCGAGGAATGAATGGAGGAGGTTGTTGTTCTGCAGGTATTTCTTCCTCAAGATTTTGTGGATTTTGAGGATTTTGAGGAGGAGGAGGAGGTGCATTAACATTTCCTACAATTAATAAAATATGCATCAAAAATCAACACAAAACCTACCTATTTAGGAAGAAATTCAAACAAAAAAACAAAGATAACTCACCCCTTTGGCGTGCTCGACGTCGCGGCGGCATTTCGAAGATGAATCGACAAATCTTTTGTGTTGAACGGTGTTTTGTAGAACGCGAGCGCGTTTTTGAAGGGTTTTAAGCCGCGGGCGGAGGAAAAACTCACAATGAAATGAACTAAAATGAAATGACAGCGTTTTTTTTTTATATATGAAGCGCTTTATAACGCGAGCGCGTTATAACGCGCTCGCGTTATGCCTAAATTTTTTTTCAAAATTTTTTGGCCACTTTTTGGCCCCCCATCTTTTTGCACTTACCCTTATTCTTTATTTCGAAGGGGTACTCTTGTACCATACTCCCCAGAAGAAGAAATCTCAAGTCCACTTGAGATGAGAGTATGTAGGTCTGAACCATGTTGGTTGATCTATTCTTCAGTCATCCACACTACTTCTGAATCAGGTTTTCCCTGCTAAGCCGCCAAATATTTCAAATATGTTTTGTTCCAGGTCTTCTTGATCACTCGTGTGTCTAAAATCTTCTGCAACTATGGGGGATCATGTTTTGGAATGTCATCAGCTTCTGTATCTTGTAGTAGTTCCTGTTCGTCATCCGGATTATGCTTGTATGGAGTTAAATCACATACATTGAATATAGGTGATAAACCAAGATCAAAAGGAAGTTATATCTCATAAGCATTCTATCCATGCTTTCTCAAAATCTGACATGGTCCAATCTTCCTCTGCATGAGTTTGGTATATTTACCTTTAGGAAGTCTTTCCTTTTTCAAATGAACCCATACCATATCTCCAACATCAAACTGTACATCTTTCTTCTTTTTATCAGCATACTCCTTATACTTTAAGGTAGTTTGTTGGAGTTGGTTTTTGACCTGATCATGTACCTCGTGTATGGCTTCTGCAAAAGCTTCACCATCTGCACTAACATAACCTCCTATAGGTAGATCTCTCAGCTCCAAAATACCTCGTGGATGCATACCATATACTATTTGAAAAGGTGATTTCCCTGTACTCCTATTGACAATATCATTTTAGGAAAATTCTTCCTGATATAGGATATTATCCCACTAGTCTCCATGCTGTCTTGTCAAACATCTGAGCAAATTCCCTAAGGAACAATTTACCACTTCAGTCTATCCATCCATTTGAGGATGATATGCGGATGAGAAAGACAAATTTGTTCCAAGTTTCTTCCAAAGAGTCCTCCAAAAATGACCAATAAATTTCACATCTCTATCTGACAATATGCTTAATGGCAATCCATGTATTCTTACTATTTCTTTGAAAAGCAAATCTGCAATATATGAAGCATCAGCAGTGGTTTTGCATGGCAAGAAATGTGCCATTTTGCTGAATCTGTCCACTACAACAAAAACACTATCATATCCCTTTTTGGTTCTAGGTAAACCCAACACAAAATCCATACTGATACTTTCCCATGGTCTGGAAGGAATGGGTAATGGCTGATATAAACCTGCATTAGTGGATCTCCCTTTTGCTTTCTAACATATCACACATGTCTCTACAAATTTTCTGACATCTGATTGTAACTTAGGCCAATAATAATGTCTTCGAACAAGATCAAGAATCTTGTCTAAACCAAAATGTTCTACCATAGCTCCACAATGTTTCTCTTTAATGATGTTCAACCTCATAGAACACCTTGGAATACACAACTATCCACCTTTGAACAACAATCCATCCTGGATCAGGAATTCAGAGAATTCAGCATGATATTTATCTCCAAAAGAAGTACATACCTGATATATCTCTCCAAAATCTTCATCAGCATCATACATGGTCTTCAATGAATCAATGCCAACACTTTCCAACTGAATCTAGTTGATTGTTAGAGCTCTCCTGCTCAAGGCATCTGCTACCTTATTCTTGACTCCTTTCTTATGCTTCAATGTGAAAGTAAAAGCATGCAAAGTTTCTACCCATTTCATATGCATGTGGTTCAACTTTTCCTAGCTGTTGATAAAACTTAGAGCCTGATTATCTGTGAATACTATGAATTCTTTTGGCATCAAGTAATGCCTCCACTTCTTGAGTGACTGGACTAAAGCATACATTTCCAAATCATATGATGAATACCTCTTTTTAGCATCATTGAGCTTCTCACTAAAAAATGCAATTGGCCTACCTTCTTGGCTGAGTACTGCTCCAATTGCCATGTGACTTGCATCACATTCTACCTAAAAAAATTTGTTAAAATTTGGAAGTGCAAGGACTGGCTGTTGTGCCACTTTCTTCTTCAATGTTTCAAAGGAATCATCTGCTTCCTTAGTCCAAGCAAATCTACACTTATGTCCTCCTTTTATAGTATCAAGCATGGGTGCACAAATATGACTAAACCCTCTTATAAACTTTCTGTAAAAGGTTGCTAACCCATGGAAACTTCTGAAATCATTCATAGTCCTTGGAGTTGGCCAAGACAATATGGCACTCACCTTCTCCTTATCCATTTGTAGCTTTCCTTATAAAATGACAAAACCCAAATATGTGATCTCCTCCTACATAAACAAACACTTATTTAAATTTATCATCAGTAGCTCTTCATGTAACCTCTTGAGAACCAAATCTATATGTCTGATATGTTCTTGATTGTGTTAGGTTGTCATTGATGTCAAAAGTGTTCAGGAGCATGAGAAATCATCTTACAGATATAGAGAATGGTTTTATACTTCACAAGTTTGATCTTGCATCATCAGGAGTACATCATCTTGTTTGTTGTTGTTAGGAGCAGGAGCATGAGATATCATCTTGTGTGATCTTCATTCATGGTTTACTTGGTTCATACAATCAGTTGGAGAGATGTGTTCTTCACAATGTCATGATTTATCAGTGAACATGACATATTCTTGGTAGGCATGGTCTTCATTATTCATCAAGTTCTTGATAAGGTTGATGATATCAGTTGATTGGTATTCAAAGGTTTGCAATGTGTTGCATAGAATGTCAAAAGGTTGATAAGTGAGTTCATATGAAAGGATCAGAATAGAGATACTCAGGAGTATCAAAGATGTCATATTTGGTTTGTTATGTTTGATCATTTCTTCACACATGATGTTGAGTTGTTGCAATATTGATATTGTGAATGTATTCATGCCTCAGGGTCTTGGTTCATCATGCTCATGTTTTAGTTCACATCATATCTAATAAGGTCATAACAGGTTGTTAAGATCAGATGTGAGGTCATGAAGAATAACTCAGAGATCAGGACATAAGGTTGGTTGTCACAAATTGAATTGATGTTGATTGATGAGCTTTACAATGATGAGATTTAGGATGTGCTTCTTGGTTTATACATCTTCAAAGTTGGTCATTGATGAGCTCTATTTCTAAATCCCAAAGTCTTCAAACTTATTCCTAAAACCTTAATGTCATTGTGGTGCCCTAAAAACCTAAGTTCAATTCTTTTGCATCTATCATAAACAAAGTTTGCTTTTGTTTTTCATTTGATAGTGACCTGCGAGTGCAGGTTATTTCACTAATGCCACCTGCCAGAGGGGTCTCTTGTCATAGCTTATGACTGGCCCTTTCCTTAAAGCATCGGTCCTTATATGATATGTGGAGCACGTGGGGGATATGCTTTAAGCATAGAAAATTCAAAAGGCAAATGGGAGCGCGGTTTATGTAGTGATATTTGAAGTTTTTAAAAAAAAAAGAAACTAGTATGAGATAAATATTATATGGGGTTAAATGTGTATTATTTATAAAAGGAAGAAAGCCCGACTTTTATGGCTTTTAATTTTTTTAGAAACTTTCTTTATTTTCTAAAGTGGTCGGTCCATACCATTTAGAATTTTAAATGGAGATTTTTTTTGTAAAAGAAAGATATAAATTTCTTTCTTTATGGTGATAAGATATTTTTAAAATTAGAAATTTTTAATCTATAAACTCCAAGAGATGATTTTAAGGAGATTTTTTTTTAAGGCAAATATTGATGGAGATTTGGAGATTTTTTTTCAAAATGAAGTATATCTTGAGACATTGGCTAGGATTTTTTTTGAAGAAGTTCTTTGCAGAGAAAATGAGATTTATTGAAAATGTGGATTTGGTTTTTGTCTGAGGAGAAATTATTTTTGTTGTAGATTGGATAAAGATTTTTTATTTTGCAGGAGATTATTTTTGAAGAAAAATTTGAAGAGGTTATTGAAAAATTTGTTTGAAGGAAAGATAATCAGATTGAAGTTTTTTTTGTGTTTTGGAGAATATGAAACATCATGCAGAGATTGTAGATATGAAAAGGTTTTAATGGAGATAATTTGTCTTGTTGAAGATTTATTATGAGAGAATGTTTTTGCAGGAATATGAATCAAAAATTGAAGAGTTTATTTGCAGGAGAAAAGGAAATGTGTTTTTGCAGAGAAGTGAAATTTCAAAAGTCTTGTTGCGAAATTTATGTGATCTGAAGGAGAAATTTATGAAGGAATGTGAAAGGTTCCAAGGCAGTGAAAAGACATTCAACTTGTATAAATTTGTTTTCCAGGTGCATTGATAATTGTTTTAAGAAGGATAGAGATGAAACATATAGTGTTGTGAAGTGTTGGATTAGAATACAAATTTGATATGCAGTGTTGTTGAATGGATTAGAATGCAGTGTTGATTGGATCAGAATAAAGGATTGTTGAGTATATCCGGATGTCAGATTGAATAGAATGGGTATTTGACAGATATATATTTGTATTGAATGAAACAGAGTATCCCTCTGATTTGCTTATTACATTTGTTGGTAATTTGGTTTGCCAGTGAGGCACAATATGCCAGTGTGGCTTGTGGTCAGTGAGACCATTCTATGCTAGTGAAGGTTGTGGTCAGTGAGACCTTAATATTTGTCAGTGAGACAATTTGTATTGCCAGTGAGGCATGTTTTTCAGTTAAGCTAGTGAGGCACTTCATGAGTGGTTTTTCTACCCCTGAGGGTTTTCCACTCGGTAAAAAGGTTGTGTCTTAATTTCTTCTATGTGTGTGCATATTATTGGTTTGATCATGTTTTGTTTACATCTGTTATTGTAAGTCTTGTGCATATAAACTCAATAAATCATTAATGTATTCCTTTCCATCTGTTCTGTAAGAGAAAGCTTTTAAAAAGTTGTAAAATGTTTGAAAATTAATACAACACTGATTCACCCCCCCCTCTCAGTGTTGTCCGGACTCCTACAGTTCTTCCTTTGTATTGCTAAAAATCAGAATGTCATCTAGATATACTATGACAAACTTGCCCATGAATTCTCTCAAAACCTCATTCATCAATCTCATAAAAGTACTAGGTGCATTAGACAAACCAAAAGGCATAACTTTCCACTCATACAACCCTTCATTGGTTTTAAATGTTGTTTTCCATTCATCTCCTTGCCTAATTTTGATCTGATGATAACCACTCTTCAGATCTATTTTTGTTAAATACTTAGCACCTCCCAAACAGTCAAGTAAATCCTCTATCCTAGGTATTGGAAACCTATACCGGATTGTTATCTTATTAATAGCCCTGGAATCTGTGCAAAGCCTCCAAGTGCCTTCTTTCTTTGGTGCTAGTACAACTGCTACTGCACATGGGCTTAAACTTTTACCAATCAGACCTGTGTCTAATAATTCCTTCATTTGTCTTGCTACTTCTGCATTTTGGTCTGGAGTTAGCTTGTATGCTGCTTTGTTTGGAAGTGTAGATCCAGGGATTAGATCTATGCAATGGCTGATATCCCTTACAGGTGGTAGGGATCTTGGCATTCCATCCAAGATGATGCCTTTATACTTATCCAATAGCTCTTAGACAGTTGGGTCTATGAACCTCTGCTTCTTCTCTTTCTTGACTTCTTGCTGCTATTCTTTATTCACTGTCAGACATGGAATTAGGGCATATGCAACTGCACCTTCTGTTGCTACTTCTTTCGTAAATTGTTTTCCTTCCATCAGGATCACCTTTACCTCTTTTCCTTTTGATTTCTCCTCCTTCTCTGTCCATGGGATCAACTTTGTCACCGTACCATTTTTGGTGATCGTATAGGTGTTCCTAACACCATCATGGCATGCCTTCAAGTCATACTGCCATGGTCTTCCAAATAAAAGATGGCAAGCATCCATCTTGGTGATATCAAATAGTAACTTATCTTTATATGCTCCAATCTAAAATTCTACCCAAGCCTGCTCTTCTACAACTGTTTGCTGACCTTGGGTAAGCCACGAGACCTTATATGGGGATGGGTGAGGCAATCTTCTAAGCTTAAGCTTTGTTACCATTTCATCAGATACAAAATTTTCAGTAGAACTAGAATCAATTAAAACTTTACATGCCTTACCTCCTGCCTTGCATGTAGTTTTGAAAAGAGACTTTCTTTGTGGGGGTTCTTTGTCAGGTACCTTCATGGTGGTCATTGTTCTCCTCATCATCAGAGATTCTCCACTCTCTGGATATCCATAATTGTTAGGAGCATTCACACTTTTAAAAGTGTTTGAGCTTGTTGCACTTTGACTATCAGGTTCTTGGATTAGATTTGTTCTCCTTTCTCCTATTGAACTTGTTGCCCTTTCTAGACATCTGCTGGCTATATGGCCTTCTTTATTATAGTTATAACATCTGATAGATCCTCTACCCTAAGATCTTCCTCTGAAAGGTCTTCTGCCTCTGAAGTTTTCTTGCTGATTGTAACTTCCTCTCTGGTTTTGACTATTATCTCCCTTGCTGTTGTCATGACTGGATTCTCCCTGATATCCAAATCCATGTCCTCTACCTTTGAAAGGACATCTTCCACCTCTTTGTTGTTTTCCTCTTCTCCTATTGTTCTATTCTTGTCTTCTCTTTAACTTCTCTTTCACTTTCAATGCCAACTGAAAACATTTCTGAACTGTATCTGGGTTATGCAGATTCAAATCTTCCTGAATGTTGAACCTCAATCCATTAAGGTATCTGGCTACCTTTTCTTCCTCACTCTCTTTTACCTTTGTCTTAACACAAAGCTTCATGAACTCTTTTGTATATGAGCTGACATCTAGCTCCTTCTGCTTCAAATTTTATTTCCTCTTATGCAATTGGATGCTGTAATCCAATGGAACATAGGCTTCTTTCACTAAAGCCATCATCTTCTTCCATGTAGCAACTCTGCGGTTTCCTTCTTGTTCTCTGTCATCTTGGATAAAATTCCACCAAGTTAATGTAGCCTCTTTCATTTTTGATTGGGCTATCTTTACCCTCTAGTGTTCTGGTATCTCCTCTGTCTCGAAGAAATTGTTTAAGAAGTCTATCCACTCCATCACCGAATTAGGATCCATCTTTCCTGTAAACACTGGTAAATCCAGTTTCACATCCATGGTTCTCCTCTCCATGGATTTGAGGGCATTAATCAAGGGTGTCTAGTCTGCAGGAATGTCTTCCTCATTCCACCTAGGGATCTCTTCTTCTTCCCTATCTTCTTCTTTACCAGAACCTACTCTGTCCCTCAACTTTTCCAACTCATTTTTCAATGCCTGATTCTTAGCCTTTACAGCAATGCTCTCTGCAATCTGCTTCTTTACTAGAACTGCCAACTCAGTGTTGGTCATCCTTGCCAGAATCTCTGATGTTCCTTCTTCATCTAACATCTTGCTATCTTCTTATCTTTTCCAGAAGATCCTTCCTTTTCTCTGATACCACTTTGATGCAGAGTGGCCAGCACAAGCGTTCAAACTTGGTGGGATTTAACTGTTCTCATTCCACCGGCAAGGTCTACCATAATGTCTCCCCGATATACACTATCAGCACCTAAGAAAATTGTCACACCGAACTCCACCTCATGCCGATGGATGTTTTTTTCACTTTATTGCCTATTGGAAAGATAACCTCTATCAGCCTGCCCAAAATCTCTTTCACCGACATGCCATGTTACTTCGATATCTTCCTTGAATCGTCTTCATTGGTAAGACTTGACCATTGGTGAAACATTCTCCTCGCTCACCGATACCCACTCTTACACCGATATGCTTTCTTCTTTCACTGAGACTTTCACCAACTCTCCCCGATGGACTATCCACTCTTCCTTTCGTACTTGTCGTGGTGACATATAACATCGGCTACACCAAACAACCTTATACCGATACCTTCGGTCACCCTGATGAGCCTTCGGACCTCATTCATCAGTGTGACTAACATCGTCGGCGGAACATTTCACTTCTTCACCAATGGCATATCTCATGCCGATATACTCTTCGTCGGCAGCACTTTGTAATTGTCACCCCAATCAGTGAAAGTGCCCCCTGTTGACTCAATGCAACTTTCTCAACCTGATGGTTCTTCTCATGCCGATGCTTTCACAAATTTGTACCAAAAACTCTAAGCTCGACCTGATCCGCTTACTTAGCAATCTTGACACGGATTTCTTCCCTCTAAACCCTAGCACATGAGGATGCTAGGTTTGCTCACTGCATGCAATATTTTGATCCTGAAAACATGAAATGTAAAAATAGAAAATGAGAATGCAAACTAAACTACTGTACATGTCCATTCCACCGATTCAGAGAATCAACTAGTGGAATGGATGAATGATTCCATCTCAACTGCAAAACAAAATATGATCACACAGATAGATTGAAGATCAAGCAAATGAAACAACAGGATCTTCTTTATTTCGATATCAGAAATGCATACAAATATCTGACTTCCCAGTCCTACTGTACCACAATGCTCAGTCTGATCTCCAAACACAATGTCTCAGTTTTTCATATGCAACGCTGAACTATGTCTAAACAAACTGATCTAGGGCATAAATAACTACTCCTCACGAGTAGTACAGACTCAATTCCCAATGACTGGGAGCTTCCAAGCGGCTGGGAGGACAGCTAGCATAACAAACTATAACTATCAACATACAATCCTAGATCGACTTAAAACATAAGAATTGGTCCAATGGACCTTATTACATCATAAACTAAAAACATACTATAATTAGACTTATTCTTTATTTCGAAGGGGTGCTCCTACACCAACTTGCTATTTGGGTATTGGCCCTAGGTGTAAGGAAACCTACAGTTGTTGAGCCTACTCCAAACATAAGTGGAGGGCTAATTATTAAGAGAGTATCTGATACCCCAACAATTGAGGCAGCAACCATGTCAGTGAATGTTGCAAAATTTACAAAGGCAACAGTACAGAATATCACTGAGGAAAGAGATCAATATAGAACCAAGTATAATGACATGGTTGTAGAGTATAATGAGAGTCAGAAAAAGGTTGCCAAGTTGGAAACTGAAGTGACATTATTAAAGCAACAATTGCAAAGTATGCATGTTCATGCCCCAACACATACTGACTCTGTTGTCCTTCTAGAAGTTTCAATGGAAATCATTCCATACAATCTTGGAGATGCACCCCTTGCAGTTGAGGAGCCAAGCACATCAAGTGCAACTCCATCAAGTGAGCCTACTAAAGAGGAATTATTAGATCAAATTGAGGCATACAAGTTATTTCTACCACATGTCAATGAATCAATTTATTCAAGTAATATGAAGATTGTAACTATAGTTCTTGAACACTTGAATAAAGGAATTGATAGGAGATTAATTAGCACTCATTCAAATTATTCTTCTATGTTTGATGCCATAAAGGATTTTGATAAGGATAAGGATGTTGTAACATCATTAATGGATACATGGATCCCTAGAGCTCAGACATTAAGAGACATGGCACTTTCAACCAAGCATGTCAAGGATGCACCTCCTAACATTGTCCCAACTCTCAGGCTTGTAAATTCAATTAAGGATTTTCAGGGTGTGGTAGGTCCTTTGGAAATAAATATTAGGGAGCTTGTCAAAAATTTTGATGAATGAAATTTTAGTTTGCTTCTTGTTATTTTGAGTGAAAATGATGGGGTTAAACCTCTACAATTGTGGAAGGATTGGGAAAAACAAATAATATTTGCTCAAGTTAAGCTCATCTGTGACAATGTTGATTTAGATATGTTGAGAAGTGGCATGGATAAACTTATTCACACTGTCATTTTCTTAGAGGAATTTGACAAGGAAGATAATCAAGTGGTTATCAAGTACACACCCTACAGGACCAAAGCAAACAAACTTGTCAATTTCATCTGGCCAACAGAGGAGGAGTCTCATCTATGGAGGTCCAAGTATGACACTTTAGATTTCTAAATTGCTGAAGTTATAAAAGGAGATACAATACATGGTCAAGTATAATGCAGGTCTAGCCTTTGATATTATAAATGGTGAAATAGACAAGACATGGGAAGGCTGGGGGTGCCTAAATTTACCAAGGCACCTTCCCAATCCATAGTCCCATCTCTAGAGTATGTAGGCCATTTTGTTATAAAATATACTAGTATATCACAATGGGCTATTTTTCACTTTCAATTGAATAGCTTCATATAAAATGTTAAGGGATTAGATTTGTCAATTAATAAAATTTTCTAATTCTAGCATAGAAAGTCATTAAATACATTAGAAAACTCATGTACTAATAGTAAATCCTATTTTTTATTTATTTCCCTAGTTTAGATTGTAAAATAACAATATATATTTACTATTTTCTTAGATGCAAATTCCAAAATGTTAAGTATATGTAAAGTATTGATTTAGGGAGTGTGAACCTAAGGTAGTATATGTAAATGTTAATGTTTTGGTGATTATTGTATTATTCATTTATTGAATATATTTGATCTGAGATGATTTTGTTGAAATTAGAAAAAAAAAAGAATTACTCCCTCTTTTTATAGTATTTATTATTAGTTTATTGTATATAAAATTGGTCGGATCTTACATATCAATTTACAAATATTGTGCTCCTTTTAAGTCAAAATTGGTGACATGGATTGCATATGTGGAACATAGTTTGGAAACTCTATTAAGTATTATCTATATACTTAAGTCAAATCAAGTATAAATATTTGTGTGCAGATTAAATTCACTTGAACAAATATATCATATCACTTAAATATTGACACACTTGGAAAGATATCCCAAAGCTTTGAAGCCGAGCACCACTAATGAAGCTGGCTCTATTTAATGGAACCCAACAATGTTTTTTCATACCAAAGATTGAAGCTGGCCAACAAAGAAAATGGATAAGCCAATTTGCCTTATAGTGCTGCGAAGGCAAATTACTTTCTTGGGATTCATCACAAACTCAAGACTTAACGCGATAACGAAGCCTCACATAATTTCCCGTTTGTACTTCCTGGAGTTGGAAGCTATGAGAATGGTGCTTGGGAGGGATTTCTTAACATATAGGTATTAGGAACAGATATAGAGTGAATTCTGACATTGCTTCTTGGCTCTTGGCATCATTGTTGGACCTTAGAGGTGTGAAGGTGGATATTCTCATTCTGTTGCAAGAAATTTTCAAGCTAGAGTTTTTGGGTAATGATCTGGAGGTGGTTCTTGGGGCAAAGATGAGTGTGGGGATTCCATGGTCTTCTGACCTATCATTGTTGATTCTCCCAGATGTTATGGTTCTATAGGTTTCATTTCTTCTCAACATGACAGATGGGGCTCTCACCCGCCACCGTCACTGGGCCACCATCGGTCAGAATTTTCTAAGGCGCTCTCAAGCTATCAACATGGAGCCAAATCTAGAATGGGTGTTGCACTTCACAGAGCTGGTGGAAATAGGTGATTTCTATGGTTTCCCTTAGCCATTGTTTTGATTTTTGCTATGTAATTTTGATGTACTACTATCGTATCGATTGGGAAAGAATATGTAATACATGGGATTTTTTTGTAACATAGTGATATGCCAGGGGTGTAGCTATCCGCCAACTATAAGAATTTTTTGAATTAATATCAATTGAATACCCACTTTGTGATTTATCGACAAATAAAATAAAAGATATTTGCATGCAAATTTAAAACATAAATCAATACAATTGAAAAAAGAAAGTTACAACAAATTGACAAATTACATTATAAACACTAAAAGTTGTCACTAAAAGTAGATCTATACAAACAAACTATATGTTTATTGTTTATATCATAAATTACTCGACCATTCAATGAACATTTGATGGATGGTTGTAGTTGCATCCCATAATGAAATGTACAGAGTGCTAGGCTTGAGAACTTAAATCTCTAGAATCACCCTATAACCATTAGATTTACAAAGATCAATGGTTTAGAAATTGATGTGAGCTGTCAATGCAAAACAACTGTCAGCCATGTACTAATTGTGTAGTCTGGAAGCAACATGTTGACTTGACGTTTCATTCACTTTAATGTTCGTAAAATAAGAAAACTTTTTACTACTAAGTGATTTTATTTTTAAGTGAGAGGGTCAACACACGGGGAGATTTCAGATTGCTCATTACAATGCACCAGGGAGATTCTAGGTGCCACTTCTAACAAATATAGTAAGTCAAAAAGCAGAA
Source organism: Cunninghamia lanceolata (assembly GCA_027924645.1). Classification (NCBI taxonomy): domain Eukaryota; kingdom Viridiplantae; phylum Streptophyta; class Pinopsida; order Cupressales; family Cupressaceae; genus Cunninghamia; species Cunninghamia lanceolata. Next base: position 2,168,316 of record BSBN01000550.1, read on the forward strand.
CTCCTAGGCTACGTTTCATGTTTCATTGTTTCTTAAAATCTTATTTTGTCAAACTTTTTTCTTAAAATCTTATATTATCAAACTTTGGGTTTAGGGTTGAGAGACTTAATAAAAATTAAGGACTTAAGAGGGAATTCATAATTTCACACTATATAAGCATGTCTACCACCACTAGCAGACCAGAAAAAGTTTTTGGGAAAGGTAGAGCAAGTTCAGATAGAAAAATAGATTATTCTGGATTGCTTAAAACCTCAGGATTGATTAATGAATACCATGATATTTATGATCCTAAAATCTATGGTAAACTTACCTTAGAACTTAGATTTTCATGTGAGAATAAGATTGCAAACCAAATGCAAGTTAATAGTATCAATGCACCACGGGTAACTGGATTAGGGCGCATGATGTTACATGAGGTTTTCCCTTGCCCATAATTTATCATGGTTTGTGCCCACAATTATGATTATAACAAAAGAGCAATTGTAAATAAAGATGCCAAAGAAGAAATTTTATCCATTAATGCAGAAGAATTGGAAAAGTGTTGGGGTTTACAACTGAAGAATTTGGAGACATCCACATTGACCTAGAAAATCTTGCTAGTGATTATGAAGCAACAGATGAAAGGGACAAAAATGTTTTCCTAAATAAAATAGTTCAAGAAAGAAACAAGTTGAAAGGTAACCATAAGCCTCCTTATCGTTTGGAATTCTTTAGATCATGGGCTCAGAATACTATTTCCATGCTAGCATTTTTCCTTGGACTGGACAACAATTGGGAAGTGGATGCAAGCCTCCTTGAAATGGTATATAATATCCATTATAGTATTGGTGTACATGTCAAATATAACTTTATTGAGCACATTATAGAATCCATGCATAAACAATTTTTAATGATTAAAGGAGGTTCCACCAAGACATTTAGGTTCACAACCTACTTGTGCTATTTTTTTCTATTCAAATTTAGTGAAATGTTTCAGACCAATAAGCTTCAGATTCAGCCCTATAGTAATGCTAAGGAAAAGAAAATGGCTCTAGTATATAATTGGACAACTAAGATAAGGATGCATGATTCTCGAAGGAACTACAATCATTTTGTAGAGTACTTTTTGGCTCCATTGCATCAAGCAATTACAAATAGTCCAATGCCTAGATTGCCTATATCATGTAGAGATTGCATTCAATTAGGAAAATAAATATAATTGGTTGATTGGTACTTATTGGAAGAATATACTATAAGGCAGATGTAGAGTGCTAATGAACTACAATTTTTTGGTCAGAAAAAGAAGACCTTATTTCCCTCTTTACCTGTTTCATGTGGAGGGTTCACATTGGAGAGAAAAGAATTTAAGGTGGTACATGATCTTTTGAAATTTTTTAATTTTGATGATGTCTGTCACTGACAGTATGATCCATGTGACACCATTAAAACAATGATTGTGGCCAATATGAATGCTTCAAGTAGAATTCAACATCAAATTAAACCCTTGCTTGAAAAATTGAGAAATAAGGATTCTTGGGATGAGTTCAAAATAACAATGGAGAAAACTGTTGCTGAGAAAGGTATTTCTTTTAAACAATTGTCAGCAGAAATTATGTCATTGCCCCAAAATATAGGAGCACTAGCAGAGAATCAAATCAAGAGGTACAATCATTTTTATGAAAAAAGTGATAAACCATCTATTAGAGTAAAATTTTTAGATTCTCTAGATAAGTCTATTACAAGAAAAAATTGGTCACGATAAAAAATTACTGTCTTTTGGTCTATGAGGAAGGAGCTAGGTGAACCAAGAACTATTGCAGAGTATAGAGAAATCGATGAAGATGATGAGTTTAGCAAATTGTGGAATATAGAGCATCCCAATGAATATGAAGATGAAGAAACTGATGATGATAGGGATGAACAAAGCAATTTCAAGTCTGGTTTAAGTCAGGCCACAAAAGAAGCATATACTTTAGGAGCAGCCATAGATGAAAATATGGGTTATCATGGTGGTGGTTTGGGGTCCCAAGGACAAGGCATTTGGAACCCAATAGATTTAGTCACTAGAAAACTAGTTGATAAACGAGGTCTTGGAGTTGAATCAGTTGATAAAATAGACCAAGGGCATGCAAGTACAGATGAAATAATTCATTTTGTTACAATTTCAAATCATAATCCTCATGGTCAGATGCAATCACAACTTGGACATGCCCATGGTGGAGAGCCTAGTACAACTGGCACTGCCACTGGTGGAGAACTTAGTCAACATGTGCTACAAAAACAAGTGCAACAACAAATTACACACAAGAGGACACCAATACAAGATACCACACAAATATTCAGTGATTAAGGGACACAGAAGAGACAAAGGATTATGTCATGTCCAAGTCCAACTACCAGTTCCACCACAAAGGAGTTATTTCCAGGAACTCCCCCAGTTAGTGTGGCTACAACAAAAATTGCAAGTACTCCTATTCCTTCACCATTTAAGCATTCTATTATTCTTGTGTCCCCAGGTTTTAATTACATTCAAGAGTTTAAAAAGAAATCAGAATTGTATAAAAAAGAAAAGAAGCAACTGATGGAGAGTGTGTCTGCTATAACTTTAGAGCCTGCAATAACCATGATATTACCCACATTTGACACAAATTCAAAAATCATGGAGTACATAATTGTTGTTCCCATAGTTCAAAATAAACTAGAAAAATAGATGGATTGATCTAAATTTTAGGTGAGCAGTTTCCAATTTGATTTTTCTAGATTAAAAAATACTAACAAAATTAATATATCAAAGAAGAATAATGAATTGGTGTACACATCATTGCTAAAGCATGATAGAGAGAAAAAAAGGTTGTAGAATCAAATAAAAAAATTACAGATACACTTAGCAAATGAGAAAGCAAAGAGGAAAGTAGCAGATAACAAGAGCAATGAATTAGAAAAAAGAACAAAAAAATCTGCCTCTACATCAACAAGCAAAGAGGATAAACAAATAGAGGTGGTATTGAATGGACTGAAGTAGATGTTAGATGAGATCAAAAAGAAATATGACATGAGGAAAAATCCACTTTAGAAAAATTAAGACAAAGCATTGGGAAAGCAAATGAATAGTGGGAACAAAAATTGGAGAAAGAAAAAAAATGAAACATTGGCCACAGAGCTTATGGAAGCAAAAAATGAAATAAAATCTTGTCAAAATAAGTTAACTAAATTTTGTAGACAAACAATGAGGCATATGAAACAAAAGATCTGGGAAGAAATAATGCAAAGGATTGATCATTTGTGTGAATTGTTTCAATTGATTGATGCCATGAGAGTACATCATAAGAAGCTAAGAAAATATTTAATGGACAACAAAAATGTGCAACTGCAAGTAGAAGAGAAATATGTAAATCAAGTTCTAGAAACAATCTACATAGCCAGTGACAATGAATTAATCTCAAAAGGCATTACTAATAGGACTGAAGCCTCAATGAAGGTGACATTTATCATTCAAAAGTGTTCAAGAATGCATGAAACAACATAATTTGTGATTGAGGCTGCAACAAAGATTAAGGAGGATGAAAAGGTAAGGAACTTGACAAAGCTTGGTTTGCCACAAACTTTTGACACAAATGAGAGATTCATTGAAAAGGATAATTTTAAAAAGAAGATGGAAGATGCAAGGAATATTGATTTGGACCAGTTTCCTCAGAACCCAAATGAGGTGAACTTTTTGGATTCCATCAAACCACTGATAACCTTGAATTTATCTTTGGCTAAAACATTCAAGTTAGGATCCAAATTGAAATTCGATCATACATTGTTAACAAAAATTCAAGTCAGACAACATCAACTAGAAGAAATGACAATTTCACCACCTGAACAGTGGAATTTGCTAAAAAATTGTTAGAATTATTTGATATTGATAATATGAGTTTCCAAGTTCCAACTCAGCTCTGTACAGAGTTGTCTTTGAGCAATATTTTACATTGCCTCTATGTATTCCTTCATTTGAAAATCAATAGAAAGCTCAAATTCAGTAATGTATTGATGTTCAATTATTTGTATTATTTATTTTATCAATTTAAGAAAAACTCTAGTTTCAACTACGAGATACACATTCAACGATTGTTCATGTTCATTGTTGTATATGCTACTATTGTTAATATGTTAAGCTAATGTTATTTATCACTTCAAATGTTTTATTCACATGCCATTGAGACCGCCCACTATCCATCTTGATTCAATAGTGTTTAGATCTATGATAGTGGGGTAGTGGGGAACGGTCTAGATTAAGTTTGGGCCCATCAACTTGCATGTTATTTAACCTCCTTAGTCATCCACCTAGAAGCTTAACTTTTTTATCATTGGATGGTTAAGATTAAAATATCTTACCGCATATTTGCCCAAATGATTTATAATTCCTTTAAGTAGCTCACTATTTAAAACCCAATGCAACTCCTTCGAAATATTTGACAAAATATTTCATGTCTTCTAAAATCTCTTCAACGGTCCAAATGAAGATACGTGTGATCTCCTCACTATCCCTCTAAGAGATGAAAGATTTTGGTGGCCCCCCTGTAGGCTAGTGAGGAATGACCTAGATTGACTCTAATCTTTAGATCACCACTGTTGATTTTCAATGTTTTGATGTTCAACACCTATAGTGGATGATGGGTCCCACTTTGACAGGCAACATGTGTCACTAGCCCGATATCCCTCTGGATTTATTAAAACATTATTTTATTCAAGTGGGCTAGTAGGAAGTGGTCAGGATTCAATCTATGAGATCCAATGGCTCCCATTAATGTTCAAATATGCACATGCGAATTGTTAGTGACTTAAAAGTAGACATCCCTAGGTTGACAGGACAAAGGGACATAAAAACTTTGGGGGTCAAGACTTAAGATAAAAGATGAAATATTTAACCACTTTAAATATTTTGATGCATAATGTTCCCAATCAAGCGGTGACCGATGAGACAAGGCAAAGGGGCCGGTAATACTAATGGGTTTGATGCCTTAAGTGTGAACTTGGATGACTGGGAACCAACAGTAACAAGTCAACTTAAAATTATACTGCAAAAGGCTAAAATGTTAGGTTTATGTATGAAATGAAGACAAACCCTAAACCCTAAACCTAAAACCCTAACCAACAAATCAAATGGTCTATTGTAGGAGTATATTTCATTTTCTGACCCAGTTGTAGATAAGGTATTGATCAAAATAATTCATAAACTGTGAAAAATGATGGAGAATCACATATCAAATCAAAAACCAAAATTCTACTTTACTGCAAATTTTATGTTTTATGCACAAATCAATGCTAGCAAGGAAATAGTAAGCATTGAGTTGAAGGATGAATCACTGAGTACATGTAAAACTTATCAGTATGACACAATTAAAATATAAAATAATTAATATTATGTTAATGAATTCAATTTGATTCACAATTTCAAGGAATACAATATAAAATATCATCAACTACAATTTTGGAATATGATTCATGAAATGTAGTATAAATACATAAAAATTGCTAATTCACTTCTATTTTCCAAATCGAGTCAGTGTCCTCAAACTAACGTTCAGATAAACTAAAAGAGTCATCTTGATTCTGAGTCTCAAATTCATTAGTCATTGTGTCACTGTCACTTGTTCCACCACCACCAGTGTTTGAAGTGTTGTACAACCCTCGTCTTTCGCATATTGACTTCCAGATTGTGAGTTCCCTTTCATAAGGAAATTTTTTGACATTATACGCACTTCCTAACACCCTCAAGCAATTTTCCAAATTCTTGTCTAGTTTGTTTCTTATCTTTGATTTCAAAAACCCTAATGTACTGAAAACTCTCTCATCTTCCACCGAACCCAATATCATTGTATGAAATAAATCAACAATTTTTAAATATTCTGAAATCGAATCATGCAATATTTCACTCTGACCTAAGTTTTTCCAAGCCATTGTTATTGATCCTACTTTGAAGGGATTCTCCATGGCTTTAAACTGGTCTATCATACTTCTTGCAAACTAACTACATTGTCCTCTAAGCTTATTTCTATCTACAATTCCTTCTATTGTCTGTCCATTGCATTCTACACTTTTCGAAAAGTATGCAGTCAAGGTAGTTACTTTTTGATGAAAAAATCTTGGGTTATCTCGGTGGCCTTGAACCCAAAATTGAGGATACACAATAGACATGGCTTCAAGTATTTCTTCTTGAAGGAATCGATTATAAATCTCTGTTGAAAGATTGCTTGCAATTTCCTTCAAATTATTACTAACAGATTCAACAATGCCGTCAAAATCTTCCTTTCTAACATGTACTTCTTTGATAGAGTGCCTGATCATCTTACAATGGTGCATTGGTATCTCAAATCCACATACAAAGTCACGTAACTCCCCTCTTGCATTAAACTATAAATAATTTTTAGGATGATTCAAATATGTAATTATCTACCACCTATTAAAATTTGGGCTTTGAGAAGTTAGATCTAGATATAGATTATTGAGGGCCATGTGTAGGAGTTCAGGACAACACTAAGAGGGGGGGTGAATCAGTGTTGTATAAATTTTAACCTTTTATAAATTTAACTTTCAGGACATGAAGAAAGAAAGATATCATTTGTTAAACACATGTGCACATAACTGAGAATGAATGATGAGATTAAAATCTCATGAATAAATCATACACACAAATAGAGAGAAAATCAAGACACAAGAATTGCACGAGTGGAAAACCCTCCTGGGGTAGAAAAACCACTCCAAAACTGCCTCACTGGCTTAACCTTAAAAATATCTTTACAAGCCTCACTGGCTGATGTGAGTGTCTCACTGACAAATGGTCTCACTGACCTAGCCTCACTGGCATACTGTGCCTCACTGGCTTTTCTCAATCAATCAAAACAAAAATCTCATGTGCAAGAAGTGATTGCTGTTCAATCTGATTTGCACCATTTAAATCAACTCATCTTTCTTTTCAAAAAGGTTTTCTCTGCATATCATAACTTCATAACATACATAACATTAATTGCTCATCTCTATTTTTTTCATCAACACACTCTGTCAATGTACTTGTGAAGCCAATAATAATAAGATCCCTCTCCACATTCTGCAAAATCATTTTCATATTTTCATGACCTTTCATATTCCAAAATAAATAGCTTCTTCTTTATTTTTGTTTCAATTTCACCTTCTGACCCTTGACATCTGCATAAACAATTCATCTAAAAACAATAGAAAGGTCACACAAAAATCTTCAATAAAATAAAATCTCTTTTACTTGTATCCTCTTCATATCCACCATGTTCATAGCCTGCAAGAAATCCTGTACCAACAAATTACATCTCTATAAAATAAAATCAATTTCTTTCCATATTCCATTTATATTTTCTCTGTATAACTTTTCAATTTTCATCTTGAATATTCTTTTTGTATTCTCCAATTTAAAAAAAATAAATCATCTCTCCAGTCCTCTTGTAATTTCTTTTCAAAAAGAAAATAACCCTTCGTATTCTATGATCTGCAAAAACCATTTTCTTGCAAGAATATAAATCTTCATATTTATCTGTGCATAATTACTTCAAAGATTTTTTAATTTCCCTCTGCAAATAAAAAATCTCTGAGAACTTTCATCTTCTCAAACCCTTCATCTTCTCCTTCACATTTTTTATTTTCTTTTCAACAAGACTTCAAAAATCATTTTGCCTTGTATAAAGTCTTCATAAAAAAATCTCTGTCAAAACTTTATGTTCATCTGCAAATAACCTTTGATTTTCTATAATAAAAAAATTTCAATGAAATATTGTCAATCTTCCTCAATCTACACATAAAAAGCTTCACAAAAAATTACTTCAAATCCTGGAAAAAACTTTCATCAAAAATATTCATTAAATGACCCTTCTTTGCAAATATCTTCAAAAATAAATCAATCTGCCTTTTTATCTTCTCTGCAATTTTATTTCAAAAATCTTCAATCTTTCATTCCAAAAAAAATCTCCTTAAAAACTTCAACTTCAAAAAGCCACCTTTGATAAAAAAGTATTTCACCTTTTTGTTTCTTCCTTTAAAAGATACTCTTTATATTCTCTCACAAAAACATTAATTCCTTAAAAGAAATTAACTCCACCTTTATTGTTTTTGCTGCCACTAGGAGGTTTAAAATAAGAAAGAATTTCCTTAAAGATCTCATAAAAAATCTTCAAAAAAAAACATTTCTAAAACTCCTCAAAATCTCCCACAAAAATCTCCTTAAAAATAGCTTTGAAAATCTCCTTAAAATCTCCTTAAAAGTAGCTTTGTAACTTCACATTTTTATTTATGTCAAAATATGGCATTTAAAGGGGATCAACAAAATAGGATAAAAATCAAACTTTATATATTTAAATATTCAATGCTTTTGCTCCCCACTTTTTAAGCATATAAAGTCCACTTTATTTAAATAAAGCAATTTGAGCTCTCCTTCCAATTTGCTCCCATTAAATATTGATCTTCAAATATATTTGGATGCTTTTTAATAAATGGAGCTCCCATTAAATAAGGTTCTTCATAAAACAAAGTCCTTTGGATATTTAAACAAGTTAGCATTTCTTGACTTAGCCATGAAGCAACATATCAACCTGAAGTATATGAACAACTCCTATCAATACCAACACCTTTTTGACATCAATGACAATCTACTTTCATCACCATGCATGTCATTCTACGTAGTTTGGTATACTCATAGATATACATAGTTCTGTCTTGGGCTTTCTTCACAATATTGTTCATTTCATCCAGCATGGGGAGAAGACTAGCTAAAGTTAAGAGTTTCTCTATATTTCTTAACCTATGTAAGAGGTCAGGGGCTTTGTCTACTATGTTGCGATGCTCATACATTATTCAAATCAAGGATGGATATTCTGAAAGAACTTGTTGTGCTAGTCTATGCAAGGAGATCCATCTGGTATCAACATCTTTAAGAAGCTTGTTTCCTATTGTTATTCCCTTAGCAAAATTTTGAAATTCCACAAAACGTTTGGGACTTCGGTAGAAGTATGCACGGAGCTTGCGGACTAGATTTTCAACTTTTAATACTGTAGGAAACTTGCTTATAATTTTAAATGCTAAATTCATTATGTGGGCCATGCAGTGAATGCCAAGCATGTATGGTGCACAAAGTAGTTTGTAATTTTGTGCAAAGAACAGTCATATGACCTTGCATTACTACACCTCCATCAGCTCCTACACACACCAACTTTTTGGCAATTGTCAAGTCATCCATACTTGCAATTTCATTCAAAGACTTCTTAACTAGTTCAAATAGATTTTGTGATGTTGAACTATCCTTCATTTTATGAACACAGAGTAGATGAGCTCAACGGACATGTTCTTTTACAGTATACACATGCATACAGACCCAAGAAGTATTAACTACTGTAGTAACTTCATCTAAAGATAATGCAATGAAGTTTGACTCTTTTATATTCTCCTTTAAATCTTATTTTTCCACTGCAACGAGATAGTTTTCCCATTCCCCACCAACATTTATTGACGAATGTGTGCTAGGATAGTAAGGAACACTCAAAAAAGATAATAAATTACTATATTCTAGGTAGTCTGTCATAGGATGCCTTCTGGACAAAATATGAAAAACAACACTCATCTAAACAATTTGTTCCAGTTGTACTCCTTCCATTGCTTTTCCAAATTGAGCCTTGATTGTACCTCCACTTGCAACAAGCGTTGTCATTCTTTTCTTATACTCATCATATTCCATGGCATACTTAACATGAAGACATTCTTCCTTTGATTTCCATCTTACTACTGATGTTTCTTTTCTATCTATGATTTGTTTTTCATAAACTTTACCGATATGCTTTTCTATAGTGTCAAGCTTTAGCTACAAGTTCTTGTCTCTTCTACATTTCCAACTACAAATCATACACTTGCATTCTTTTGGTTGTTCATCTTTGTTTTCTTTCTCCACTGGTTCAATGAATGGGTACTTTGACACCCAATCAAGCTGAAAATTCCTTGACATTTCCAACTCGTGCCCCATTTTTATTTGCCTTTCTTTTCTTCCTACCAACATCATCTACAGTGCTAGCATTTTCATCCAAGTCAATTATCTCATTTTGGCTAACCAGGGTATCCCTTGGAACATCTTCTATAGTATTGCCATCCTCATTCTGGCTAACCAGGGTATCCCTTGGAACATCTTCTGTGGTATTGCCATCCTCATTCTGGCTAACTAGGGTATCCCTTGGAACATCTTCTATGGTATTGTCATCCTCATTCTAGAAAACTAAGTATCCCTTGGAACATCTTCCGCGGTATTGCTATCCTCATTTGACTTAATGGCAATCCCACCTTCTAGTGGTGGTGAGGTATTATGAATGGCTTCTTCATTAATATTTGGTGCAAGAGTTGATGATGTAGCTCCATCTTGATTTGATGGATCAGAAACATTGCCAATTCCAAAGTAAGATTGTATACTAACTCCACATTTTTGGCATTTTGATGGCCTCCCAGTCCCTTCACCACCCTGAGGAGTCTTACCCTTGTCGCACTTGCAGCTCGACATCTTGATCTCTCACTTTGAATAAAAGTTGGAAAAAAATGTCTTCTTGTTTAAGGACATACTCATAGAATATAGATCCCATTCCCTACTAAATATCTTCTTTAAGATTGAAGCAAGAATGGAAAAGAGATAAAGAAATCTTATAACACTAATACTATGAAGAAATGATTACTCACCTTTAAGTTTAGGTTTTCACTCACTTGCTATTCGTTAATGTAGGAATGCCTATGTTGTAAGTTTGTAACTTTACCTACGATCAACTTCAAGGTTCCAAATCCAACTTTTGAAATCCAAATTGAGAGCTCATAAGTTCAGAACTAAACAAAATGTGTAAGGATAAATTAGAGTTTCAATTGTATTTATATCAATCCATATTTGGTGAATTCCGCAAGAATTTTAAATGGTATATTAAAAAATTAGGTGAATCTCACGTGATTATATAAGGAATACGTTTAATTGTTGGCAAATCAAACCTTGACGGAGTACATACTTTGTAATTTCCAAGGCGAATATGGCCCTATGATTAGCACGGAGGTGTCATGGCAATTGGTGAAATGGGGCCTCATAATCAACTACTTGTAAATTTTAATTGGTGAAATTGGTCCTCATGCGCAATGACCATTTAATGGTGTTGGCAAAACGTGTCCCGATACATAATGTTGTTTTAATAGTATTGGTGAATATATAGGTGATTTAGTACTTACTTCCAAGATTCTAGGCAAAAATATTAGTTGGCCCATTTGAAACACATAGTTTGTTATGGCAAAAATATTACTTCATTGATTCTCATAAAATAAATTGATAGAAAATAGATATGCATTCGACTGATAATACGTAAAATCTAGGCAATTTGACCACCCTGTTGGATGTGATTTATTTGCCAATTTCAACTTGGCCGATCTAGGATATTCGCTATTTGGCAAATATTCACCACTAAAAAAATCTCTAGCCAAGGTCCATGCTGACCCTTGACCTCCTACTTGAGAGTTCCAATGCTCACTCTCATCTCTTGGAGCATAGCAAGGATCTAGTCAAATTTAGATTTGGAGTGCCCTAAAGGTTGTCGTTCATTCTGGCTTTCTCCCATCCTGGTTCTTGTTTGAACCTTTACTGCAATTTACTTCTTCTTGAAGTTTGCAGATTACTCATGGATTAGTTTCCCATATGATTGAATCCATTCATAACATGAATCTATTCTCTTTCATGTAATCTTTAACAAGAAAGGAAAGATTGTCAAATTTTTTCAAATGCATTATAATTTCAATTGGATTACATATAATCCATCAAAATTACAAAACTTTGTATACACCTTGCTACTACAAGTCATTTTCAAGATAGGATAGCTTCCCATATTCATTTCTCAACTTTGAGATTTATCAATTTAGTTTTAGGAGGTGGATGTACAAATAGGTACTCATCCACGACCTCCCTAGTTACCTCATAACCCTTAGGATTGTTTTCCACAGCTGGTGCTTTTAGGTGAAGAGGGTTCTGGTGATGCATCATTAGAGTTAGGAGCAGCAATCCTAATTGATTTTCTCAACTCCTTCTTGATGCATTTAATAGCATCAGTGAAGGTCTCCTCATCAATTAACCATACACCTACCAAACAACTAGTCTATTCAAATCTTTTCCTTCTTGAGTCTTGCTCCCTTAAGACCTTAAGGCTATTAGATTTAGGATAGACAACTGAGAGGGCAGGTGAATTAGTTGTCCAAAACTTTCTTGCAATTAATCACTTAAATCCTTTTCTTAATTCATCAGCATAATAATAAATCAATCATGGAAACATAATGCAGCAATTCAAGAGAAGAAACACATTAACACATATGACACCAAGATTTTTAATGTGGAAAACCCAGTTAAGGGAAAAACCATGGGGTGACTAACCCAAGATCATATTCTATGTTAAAAGAATAGTAAGAACAAAATGGCACATGCCAATTAGGGCTCACTACCCAAGCACATTGCTCACAAGAGTCCCACTGCCTATAGGAGACACACTATCTACAGAATAATAAGTATTACATACTTGAACTGAAGAATAGCATTTTCACCATGCTTGAGTCAGTTCCATTTAGGCCCAATACTTCTACTCTGCCTTTCGCTCTCCTCTTCTCTACCACACTCTCATCTCCACAAGATACCCTTGAAATGACTTTACAACTCCTTATTTATACAAGACATTGACTTAGCGATAATCATCCAAGTTGGCATACATTACAGAACAAATATATAAATACAACATGACTAATTACAAAAAGACTTCATGCGGATCAACATACTGTCGGCCACAAAGATCTGAGACTTAAATATTCCTTTAGGAACATGCCATTCTTCACAGAACATCTTCAAGATCATCTGGTTGGCTAGACTTAGGAAGAACACCATCATCCAGAAGTAATTCTTTAATTACAAGATCAATCTTCAATGCAGACCACCAACATGAACTAGACACGATCCAAAGACCTCCACAAGCTTGCCTGAATCACCAAGAACATCCACACTACTTCTACTTACTGAAATCATTCTCTCCTTCCTCAAGAACATAGTCTGTCATCACTGTCATATTGGAATAGATGCTTGTAGACCTCCAGACCATGAACCAATTGAGTTGTCAATTCACATTGACTTCCTAAACACTCCACCAAATCCATAGAACAAGATATTGCATTTTTGGATATCACCAGACCTATCTGTATCACTTATGTCACCTCTGAACATCTGCCAGAACTAGTTTTACTTAAGTGGCCATAACTTCTTCAGATCTTCATGCGGACCTCTGAAATCTTTACTGGATCATCTTAAGACACATATCTACAAACCCTTTGATGTGTATCATCTGATCTTCATCTTAGCTAGGATCTTTATCTTACTGACTTCACTGTTCTTTTATGTTCCTAATAGGACTAATTTTCTCAATTTCCTTAGCATACAGCTCATCCAATCCTTATCATCAATGCAATAGGAGTATGTTGACATAAATGACAACACCGGTTAGGCCCATACTTGCAACAATCTCCCCCTTTGTCATTGATGGAAACATATGATTTGAAAAATGATTTTAACCATCAAGACAAGAACTTCTCCTCACTGACACAACTCCCCCTATCAACAACAACCATTCACATGTCTTCTCTTCCTTTACTGCTCCCCCTTTGATCAGCAACCACTCATTTTTCACATGTCTTCTCTCCCCCTTTTGACATCAATGGAAAAGGGCACATACTTGCATCACTTCAGAATCATACTAGCTACTCCCCCTGAGAAGAAGCTTCCCATCATCAATCTGGACTACAACATATAACTATGAGATCCACCAGACTGATGCACATCAGTGCACCTTAACTCTGAACCGGAGGGGTAATAACCCCTGACTTCTCCCTAAGATACTCAAAAGAGTCCTTGGGTAGAGGTTTAGTAAAAATATCTGCAATTTGATCCTTGGAAGGCACAAACTCCAATCTGACTTCATTCTTGTTCACTTGCTCTCTCAAAAAGTGAAACTTAATGGATATATGTTTAGTCTTTGAATGCAACACCAGATTTTTTGATGTGTTAATTGCGCTTGAATTATCACAGAAGATTGTGATGGGTTCTTCATACTCCATTATGATATCTCTTAGTATTTGCTTCATCCAAAATACTTGAGTACAACTACCTGCTGCTGCAATATATTCTGCTTCGGTAGTGGATAGAGATATTGTCTCTTGTTTCTTGCTTAGCCAAGAAACTAATCTCTTCCCCAAAAAGAATGCTCCACCACTGGTGCTCTTCCGGTCATCCACATCTCCTGCCCAATCCACATATGTATATACATGAAGAGAGAAATCATGATCTCTAGGATACCAAAAACCATATTCAACTATCCCTTTTAGATATCTAAAGATCCTCTTGATTGCCATGACATGAGATTCTCTAGGATCAGCTTGGAATCTAGCAACAAGACCAATAACATTCATAATGTCAGGTCTAGTTTGAGTGAGATACAAAATTCCTCCAATCATTGACCTATACTTTTTCTGATCAGTCTTAGGAGAGTCATCATCTTTGCTTAATTTACATCCAGTTGCCATGGGATTACTCATTGGTTTTGAGTCTTCCATCCCAAATTTCTTTAACAATTCTTTCATATATTTGGTCTGAGAAATGAAGATTCCTTTCTTTGTTTGAATTATTTTGCAGATCCAAGAAGAAATTCATTTCCCCAAATATGGACATCTCAAATTCACTTTTCATTTGATTTGCGAAAGTTTTGCACAAACTATCTCTTCCTCGAAAAATGATATCATCAACAAACACTTCAACAATCAAGATATTTTCATGATCAATTTTGAAGTATAAATTACTGTCAATAGTACCTTTGTTGAAACCAATCTTCAAAAGATGCTTATCCAATCTTTCATACCAGGCTCTTGGGGCTTGCTTGAGTCCATACAGTGCTTTCTTCAACTTGCAAACCATATCACCATGATCAAACAATTGAAATCCATCTGGTTGCTCAATGTATACTTCTTCTTCCAAGTCACCATTCAGGAAGGTAGACTTGACATCCATCTGATATACTTTGAAGTTCTTGAAGGTAGAAAAGGCAAGAAATAACCTAACTGCTTCAATTCTTGCCACAGGAGAAAAAGTTTCTTCAAAATTAACTCCTACTTGAGAGTAACCCTTGCAGACCAATCTGGCTTTGTTTCTGACTACTTCACCAACTTCATTTAGTTTGTTCGGGAAGACCCATTTGGTTCCAATCACATTCTTGTTTCTAGGTCTGGGAACAAGATCCCAAGTGTGGTTTTTCTAAATTTGCATCAACTCTTCATCTAGTCCAACTTTCGTCATTGCATGCTTCATTCACTATCTTTGGTTCAATCTTTGAAATCAAACAATACTTTTCTGAGTCTTGAGAAATCTTTCTTCTTGTTTGAACACCTTTGCTTTTATCACCTATGATCTGATCTTCAGAGTGATTCAGTCTTACATACCTGGGAATTTTGGGACTTTCTTGCACTTCTATTTCTTGAACAAGTTCATTCAAACTCATCACTTCTTCCTGGTTCACTGGATCAGTCTGGATCTGAATCTCAGAAGGGGCTTGGACTCCTTGGATCAAAACATCATTCTGATCATCTTCATCATATTCATAAAACCTTGAGGGTTTTTCAATACCTTTATCAACCTTCACATTTGTACTTTCTATAATCTTTCTCAATCTCTTGTTATAACACCGGTATGCTTTGCTTTGAGTAGAATAACCCAAGAATATTCCTTCATCACTTCTAGCATCAAATTTGCCTAAATATTCATCTCTTTTAATGTAACATTTGCTACCAAAAACGCTGAAATACTTTACAGTGGGAGTGATGCCAAACCAGAGTTCATAGGGAGTCTTACTAGTATTGCTTTTGATTTGTACTCGATTAAGAGTATAGACTGCAGTGCTTATAGCTTCTCTCCAGTAGATCTAAGGAACATTTTCTTCCATCACCATGGTTCTAGATGCTTCCTGGATGGTCTGGTTCTTTCTCTCCACTACTCCATTCTGCTATGGTGTCCTTAGAGTAGACAACTCTCTTTTTATTCCATGTTTCTCACAAAATTCTATGAACTCACTGGATGTGAATTCTCCACCTCTATCAGACATAAGACATTTTATGTTCAATCCTATTTCATTCTCTACCATATCCTTGAATATTTTGAATTTCTCAAAAGCCTCTGATTTCTCTTTCAGAAAAGTCACCCACATCAACTGGGAGTAGTCATCAATTAATAGCATGAAGTATCTATCACCTTGTACACTCCTAATTCTTACTGGACCGCATAGGTTAGTATGAACTAAGTCCAATAATCTAGTAGAAAATTGTTCCTTACTTTTGAATGTAACTTTGCTCTACTTGCCCAACTGACATTCTTTGCACAAACTATTAGTAGGTCTCACCAGTCTTAGAAGATATCTTACAACCTAAGTGTTGCTTATCTTGATTATATTATCAAAATTCACATGACACATTCTCCTATGCCACAACCAACTCTGATCAATTTAAACAAATATGAAACTTTTACCAGTACCAACCAAGTGGAATATATTACCTTTAGTTTGAGTACCGAATGCAATCTCTGTTCCAGAACTTTCAAAGATCCTGCATTTTCTGTTTTTAAATCAGAGATCATAGCCTTTGTCCACCAACTATCCAACACTGAGAAGATTGTGCTTTAGGCCTTCAAAAAATAGTACATTACCAGTTTTGTTCTTTCCATCAAAAGAAATAGTTCCTCTATCTCTGATTCTACCAGCAGAATTATCACCAAATTTTACCACTCCTCCTTCATACCTTTCCAAATCTATGAACTTATTTTTGTCACCTGTCATATGGTGGGAGCATCCACTATTAATGACTCAATCATCCTTTTCTTCAACTTGGGCAACCAGAGCTCTTTCTACAATTTTATGATTGACAGATTCATAGGGCATTGGTGATGCAGAGGTACTTTGTATGTGGAAAGATAGACGAACTAGACAAGGTTCTACTTCACCTACAAGCCCAAAAACGAAGACCTTTATGCAAAAGTGGGAACAACAGAAGGAAACTCTAGTATGATCATGGAAAGGTTGTATTGGGGTATCAAATGACTCATCCCACCCATTGGTTAAGGCAGATCACTCCCGGAACATACACTTGCTTCACAAATCCTCTAAATGGCTTGTCTCCCTAGAAAAAGAGAACAATCCTCTTATCTTTTTGCACAGACCTTCAAATGTCAACCTAAGACATGCATTGGATACCCATTATGCCTCTCCGTAGTATACTCTAAGATGGGTATAGGTTACTTTGGAAAATGTGCTCTAAAAACGGACTGGTAATGCTGCTACAAGGGTTCAAACTCAGAAATGTCACTGTGAAATGCCACGAACAGTCATGCATAACTTCCACACAACATAAAATGAGGTCAATCGCTTCAGTCAGATTGTAGATAACATAGGTATAGTCATTTTCCCCAAGTTACATAAAGATCCAACGGTGGAAACAAAAGTTATGGCATTTTTCCCAAAACAGGTTACCCTAAATCAGGGTTTTGACAGTTTTTACAAGAATTGACATATCTTACACAAAACAACACGAAAATACATGCAACAAAAAGGAAATGGAGGGTGATTGATAGGACTATCACTTAAAACCAATTTTGCATCAGTCCTTGTCCATACAAATCCATACAACTACAAGAAACAGTCAATTTCTGTTGAAATACATGAAAACAATGTTTTCTCTATTGATCAAAACCTACTAATCAACCACCCACACCTTATTTAGATGTTACAAGGCCTTAATAAAGGCATTCCTCATTTGTCTCTTCAGTTTCCACTTCCTTCCAACGAATTGGAACAAGGTGACCCTTCACCTTCCTCATTTTACATTTTTGAAAGATACATTTTTAGGGATTTTCCATTTTTTATGACAACTTGTCATAAGACTTAAACATTAGACCCCTCCTAGGATCTTAACACATGAAAGATGACTTGATGGACCTCATTACAATGTGGAAGCATACAAATTTAATCAAACTCAAAGATTTGTCTAGGGCAATATTAATTTGCCAAGGTGCTCCTGCACCATACAACCAACCAACAAAATTTCCAAGTCCCTTGGAAATGTATCTGCAACAAAAGTCTCTTTCCTCTGTCTTTATCTTCAATCTTCTCAGCTTCAATCTTCAAATCTTCATACCAATAGAAAGGTGTCCAAACAACCAACAAAACAAACTACCATCTTCACAGAGCATCCTCAGGCTCCTTCTACTCCCATCAGTGGAGTATTCTTCAGGCTGCAACATCAAGTGCTTCTTCAGGTATCCATCTCTCTCACTGCTTCACAACAAACCAACTCATCAAACCATCCATCTCACCCAACAGCAGATCCTAGTGATGCACCTACCACTCTCTCCTCAGTGGTTTCTCTATGCATCCTTCTCCAGCCAAATCTCTATTGGAGAATGGTCATGACAGACCTCATCTTGTCTGCCCACACAACCTCAGAAAACATCTTTCTGCAGCTAGATGGATAAGCACCTGCAACCAAACAACTGAGCAACATAAAATCCAAAAGGTGTAGATTGCCTCCCTCGGTGATCTATCTACACAATCAAGATCTTCTCGCTCTTCACCTACCTTCTCAGTGACAGGAGAAAAAAAATACACACTACCCAAATCTTTCGCCAGCTCTGATACCAAAATGATGCAGAGGTACTTTGTATGTGGAAAGATAGACGAACTAGACAAGGTTCTACTTCACCTACAAGCCCAAAAACGAAGACCTTTATGCAAAAGTGGGAACAGAAAAGGAAACTCCAGTATGATCATGGAAAGGTTGTATTGGGGTACCAAATGACTCATCCCACCCATTGGTTAAGGCATATCACTCCCGGAACATACACTTGCTTCACAAATCCTCTAAATGGCTTGTCTCCCTAGAAAAAGAGAACAATCCTCTTATCTTTTTGCACAGACCTTCAAATGTCAACCTAAGACATGCATTGGATACCCATTATGCCTCTCCATAGCATACTCTAAGATGGGTATAGGTTACTTTGGAAAATGTGCTCTAAAAACGGACTGGTAATGCTGCTACAAGGGTTCAAACTCAGAAATGTCACTGTGAAATGCCACGAACAGTCATGCATAACTTCCACACAACAAAAAATGAGGTTGATCGCTTTAATCAGATTGTAGATAACATAGTTACAGTCATTTTCTCCAAGTTACATAAAGATCCAACGGTGGAAACAAAAGTTATGGCGTTTTTCCCAAAACAGGTTACCCTAAATCAGGGTTTTGACAGTTTTTACAAGAATTGACATATCTTACACAAAACAACACGAAAATACATGCAACAAAAAGGAAATGGAGGGTGATTGATAGGACTATCACTTAAAACCAATTTTGCATCAGTCCTTGTCCGTACAGATCCGTACAACTACAAGAAACAGTCAATTTCTGTTGAAATACATGAAAACAATGTTTTCTCTATTGATGAAAACCTACTAATCAACCACCCACACCTTATTTGGATGTTACAAGGCCTTAATAAAGGAATTCCTCATTTGTCTCTTCAGTTTCCACTTCCTTCCAAGGAATTGGAACAAGGTGACCCTTCACCTTCCTCATTTTACATTTTTGAAAGATACATTTTTAGGGATTTTCCATTTTTTATGACAACTTGTCATAAGACTTAAACATTAGACCCCTCCTAGGATCTTAACACATGAAAGATGACTTGATGGACCTCATTACAATGTGGAAGCATACAAATTTAATCAAACTCAAAGATTTGTCTAGGGCAATATTAATTTGCCAAGGTGCTCCTGCACCAATTGGATCTTCTTCCTTGATGGCAATAAACACCTAGTCACTTCTGGATTTGTTTCTTGTCTCTGATTCATCATCTGTTACTCCTTCATCATCATCATCTTCATGAACATAGTAACATTTCTTTTGGAACCTTGATCTGTTAGGATTTGGCCTTGAAAATCTTTCCAGACACCTTGAGGGAAAATGACCAATCTTATTGCAATTAAAACATTTAAAAGGCAATTTCCCCTCATACTTACTGGATCCTCTTGGCAGTGTTTTTGCAATAAGGGATTCAAGTTGAACAACTTCTACTTCATCTTCTTCTAGGTATTTTCTTTCTTTTTCATACCATGATTGTTTCTTTAAAGAGTTCTCTCCTGGATCAAACTTTCGTTTTCCTTTTACAAAGGCACTAGCTTTGAATGCAGATTCAGTCTTGGGGGGGCATATCCAAACTCCGTCAATTCAAATGTAGCCAGTTTACCAACCAATTGATCTCTTGTGATACCTAAAAAGGATCTGAATTCTTCAATAGCAGTAACCTTTTATTTGTAAGAATCAAGAAGGGATCTGAGAACTTTGCCAACAATTTCATCTTCATCCAAGATTCCACCAGCACATCTAATGCCACAAACAAGCTCATTTACTCTTGGCATAAATGTAGTGATATTTTCATCTTCTCTCATCTTCAGGTTTTCAAATTTTCCTTTCAGACTCTGTAGATTGCCACATTTAACATACTTATCTCCTTCATATAGAAGTTCCATTTTTTCCCAAATCTCATGAGCAGTTTTTAGGTCAACAACATTTGTCAACTCTGAATTAGATAATGCACTTAGAAGAGCTTCTTTAGCCCACAGATTATTTTCAGCATCTCTAATTTCATCTACAGTACGCGGACCATTCTGTGGACGATCATACTTCTTTGAAGCCATGATCCAATACTGCATTCCCATACATTACAAGTGGCATTCCATGCGACTTTTCCAAAGAGTGAAACTGGTTCCACAAACCATGAACTATCCTTCTTGTAGGATGACATGTTGGATCTCCTCAAGCGGTTAAGCTTTTTTAGAGGAACTTAGCTCTGAAACCAATTGTTAGATTTAGGACAGACAACTGAGAGGGGGGGTGAATCAGCTATCCAAAATTTTCTTGCAATTAATCACTTAAATCCTTTTCTTAATTCATCAGCATAATAATAAATCAATCATGGAAACATAATGCAGCAATTCAAGAGCAGAAACACATTAACACATATGACACCAAGATTTTTAACGTGGAAAACCTGGTTAAGGGAAAAACCATGAGGTGACTAACCCAAGATTATATTCTCTGTTAAAAGAATAGTAAGAACAAAATGGCACATGCCAATTAGGGCTCACTGCCTGAGCACACTGCTCACAAGAGCTCCACTGCCTATAGGAGACACACTGTCTACAGAATAATAAGTATTACATACTTGAACTGAAGAATAGCATCTTCACCATGCTTGAGTTAGTTCCATTTAGGTCCAATACTTTTTCTCTGCCTTTCGTTCTCCTCTTCTCTACCACACTCTCATCCCCACAAAATACCCTTGAAATGACTTTACAACTCCTTATTTATACAAGACATCGACTTAGGGATAATCATCCAAGTCGGCATACTTTACAGAGAAAATACATAAATACAACATGACTAATTACAAAAAGACTTCACGTGGATCAACACACTATCGGTCACACAGATTTGAGACTTCAATATTCCTTTAGGAACATGTCATTCTTCACAGAACATCTTCAAGATCATCTGGTCAGCCAGACTTAGGAAGAACACCATCATTCGGAAGTAATTCTTCAATTACAAGCTCAACCTTCAATACGGACCACCAACACGAACTGGACATGATCCAAAGGCCTCCACAAGCTTGCCTGGATCACCAAGAACATCCACACTACTTTTGCTTACTAAAATCATTCTCTCCTTCCTCAAGAACACAGTCTGTCATCACTGTCATATTGGACTAGATGCTTGCGGACCTCCAAACCATGAACCAATTGAGTTGTCAATTCACATTGACTTCCTAAACACTCCACCAAATCCACAGAACAAGATATTGCATTTTTGGATATCACCAGACCTATCTATATCACTTTTGTTACCTTTGAACATCTGTCGGAACTAGTTTTACTTAAGTGGCCATAACTTCTTCAGATCTTCATACGGACCTTTGAAATCTTTACTGGATCATCTTAAAACACATATCTACAAACCCTTTGATGTGCATTCTCTGATCTTCATCTTAGCTGGGATCTTTATCTTACTGACTTCACTGTTCTTCTATATTCCTGATAGGACTAATTTTCTCAATATCCTCAGTATACAGCTCATCCAATCCTTATCATCAATGCAACATGAGTATGTTGACATCAATGACAACACCAGTTAGGCCCATACATGCAACAAAGGTAACATCCATTTTTTGTCACCTTCTTTCTTTCTAGGTGTTGTTCTTATTCTTACAATTCTAGCATAAGAACATCCAAGAATTAACAACTGTTAATGTTGGATAAAGAAAATCATTATGTAGTGATCTCATAGGTCCATGTATTGAACTGGTAGCTTGGATACCATATGTAACATAACTTTCTACAATACTCAAGACTAACATAAACATTCATGCTAATTAAGATATTAGATGACAACATGATTACCCATTCAAATTAAACAATAATGATTCACAATCATTTCATTAACTAAGCATGTTATTCTGAACAAAATATAACAAAGCTTACATTTTTTATAATCATTTACATATCCAAGTTAATAACTTTCACTATGCATGTATAAATCTATGCTCAAGGCATCAAATATCAAATTATAGATAATAACTGACTATCAAGTCATATGATGAAAATGCACTGCATCTGGAACTCTTGACATCTGTCTTCATAAGCCTCAACTTGTCTCATGCTTGGGAAGGAGAGCATCATCCTGGTGCTTTTCCACCAACCATAGACTTGCAGTCCCCCGTTCAACTTCCTAACTGGAAGTGGCCCTACCCTTCGCAGAAGGGTTAGATATTAGGAACCGTTGGGTTATCCATCTAAGTATCTAGTGTTGTGTCCTTCATAATGCCTCACGGTCACACAACTATAGATCCACTCTAACTATGTATGACACTACTGGAGATATTATGCCATCTAGAGCATTGTGGATCGACAATGCATGCAGAGATGGATGCATTACTTTGGCCAATGATTTACATACATATATGTTTCGCAATGAATGTAGTCATATGTCCACCACCCTTACTCGACTTAGAAGCTGTCTCATCCTATAGTAGGCTTAGTTTGACCTTTCACTCTAGGTCTAGTAAATGTGAATTTAGATCATTTCATAGTCTAGTACCAGGATAATTTGACTCCTATCTTAAGAGTTCATTAAATGTAATAGGTTTCTTTCACAACAAAGAACCTATGACTCCTCATCACCCTATTCCATTATCCAACATGTCAATAGACAAATCAAGAAGGTTGCTTTCACAAAAGGGAATCTATGACTCCTCGTCACCCTATTCCATTTTCAAAAATGTCGAAACAAGTTTTCTAGATCCTAACCTTCCTAAGTTCACAGTTTTATTTTGACCTTTCACAAGGTTTACATTCAACTTCATGACATTTAAGACTTATATCATAATAGTCTATAAGATAGACTTACTAGAAAGATTCTATCACAAGCATCCTCATTGGTTTTAATATCTTATACCTCATTTGTGAAGTATGGCCATTCGTAAAGAGATGGCTTCCATTTCCATTGAAATACAAGAGTTCCATACTAACCATAGTATTCATTCTCATAAGTATATAATTATCTAGGACAAATAGTTCCTCCAATAAACCTAGCAGGCACTTAATACCGCCTATAAGGCAATACAACTTACCTCTTATCTAGTTTTTCCTTCTTCAACAAGGAGTCAACATATCTTTTAAATACATAAGAAGCATCATAGTTATCATAATAACTATCATTAAAAGTTAAGCTCTGTTATAGGGAATCTGTGACTCCAAGTCACCTTATTCCTCTTTCTAATCATATCAAAAGTCAAACCATATTCACCACCCCAAAGACAAGACTCTCCCAAAAAAAAAACTTCCTCTACCGAATAGTGTCCTTAAAAAATAATAACTAAACTTGTTATCAAGACTTCTTGGCATACCGATTTAGGTGGATAACTACCACCTAACTCAGCCAACTTTCTCATGATAAGGCTAATCCAAGGTGACATGCACCTATAAAGGGTAATCTCAAGCTCCCATTCGCTCCACCAAACCAACTATCAACAAAATTAACAATTCAAAAATATAGAATAGTAGGCTTTACCAAATTCACAACATTATTGTTGTCAACCTCTAAAGAGGTTCCCTCTTATAGACATATGATAAGGGTTAAATAATAGTATATATAGTATTAAAGATTATCATTAAAGAAATGAAATCAAAAGACAATATACAACAAGATTGTCGGTTGCCAGGGTCGAGTAATACACTCCCCCCCTAAATCGACTATCATACAACTTGAGATGTTGTTCCACGAACATCATCTAGTCATTAAAGCACCATCGACAAAATGACTCACAAGAATTGAATTACTATGAAGGAATACATGACTCATGACAACTTACAAATGGATTCGAAAGGACATAGAAACCAATACTTAGATGACTAATCAACCTTGTTTTCTCAACATCTTACCCTTCCTCCAGGATGATACTCTCCTTCCTTATTCGAAGGATGTTACATTTTCCTATTCATAGTCAGGATCACAAAACCATGATCAGTGCATCATTATCATATCCCATAATATAAATTAATTAATGTTCAAAAATAATTAACATTAGTCATTAACCTCATAATCAAAGATCAAAGAAGATATTTCCACAATATCAAATCATCAAACTCTTAACTAATCCTCCTGATTACCATGTAAGAGTAAGATTAAGCTAATCATAGGTTGGGGATGTAACAAGGTATCTTCCATTGAGGAGAATGCAAACTTGGACACTTACATTGTAGACAAATTGTTTGGTATCCTTACTGCCTTTGAAATGAGAGAGTTTGGCAGTGATGCTCCAAAGAAAGAAGATGCTTTCAAAACTAGTATGAAGACCAAAGAAGAAGTTGCTGATGAAGGTGAGAGCTCTGATGAAGTTGAAGTAAATTTTGTAAGAAGACTGAAGAAAGGTACTGGAAAATACAAAGGTAAGTTACCCTTCAAATGTTTTAATTGTGGAAAGGTTGGTCATTTTGCTTCTAAATGACCTTTCAAAGAATCAAGGAGTAATAACAAGAGAGACAAGTTTAAGAGAAATATGTATTCCATAGAAAATTATTCTTTAGAAGATGAGGATCATGATGATTCAAATGATGAAACACTTTTCATGGCTCTGAATATTGGTAAAAAAAAGGATGATGCTAGAACTAGTGAGAAGATTGATACCTTGCAAATAAATCAAAACAATGAAAGATCAAAGGTTGTATGGACTTCCTTTCATGCAAAAGAAGAATTCAAGGTTTGGGTGATTGATAGTAAATCATATTACTGGTGACAAGGAGAAGTTTATCAGCCTGGAGAAGTGGGATGGTGATGCTATCTAGTTTGGTGGTGATGAGGCAGCACAGATTTGTGGAAAAGGTGCTATATCTATTGATGGGAAGAATAGGACTGAGGATGTCCTCTATGTCAAAGGGCTAAAACATAATTGTCTCAGTGTCATTTAGATGTGCAACAGAGGGTATAATCTCACCTTTCATGCTAAAGGTTGTGAAATTAGGAAGGCAAGATCTGGAAAATTAGTGGTAGAAGGCATCAATACATATGGTGATATCTATCATCTAAAGGAGGTAAATGGAAGAACATGTTTGTTGGCTCGGTCTAGTGAGTGTTGCTTGTGGTACAAGAGAATGGGACACAAAATTTTTGATAATATGGTAATGATCATTTCTATTCATGCAATGAGAGATATGCCAGAGATAATCAAGCCTACAAATGCAATATGAAGAGAGTGTCAAATGGGAAAGCAGACAAAGACAAACTTCAAAAGTAAGGAGTATTCTTCTTCTAAGCCATTGGAGCTGATTCACACTGATCTATGTGGCCCTACCAGAGTAGGGAGTCAACAAGGTGAGAGGTATCTCATGTTGCTTATTGATGATTACTCTAGAATGACTTGGGTTACTTTCGTAAGAGAAAAATTAGATGCTCTTGATAAATTTAAAGTGTTCAAAGCTCTGGTTGAGAATGAGGTGGATACCATGATTAAATGTTTGAGGTTTGATAGAGGA
Source organism: Cunninghamia lanceolata (assembly GCA_027924645.1). Taxonomy (NCBI): domain Eukaryota; kingdom Viridiplantae; phylum Streptophyta; class Pinopsida; order Cupressales; family Cupressaceae; genus Cunninghamia; species Cunninghamia lanceolata. Next base: position 2,194,507 of record BSBN01000550.1, read on the forward strand.
GGTGAATTTACTTCAAATGAATTTGAAAAGTTTTGTGAAGATAATGGTATTAGGAAACATCTGTCAACTCCTAGGATCCCTCAGCAAAATGGGGTGGTGGAAAGAAAGAATAGGACTGTGTAAGAGATGTCTAGGGAAATGTTGAAAGATGTGAATTTTCCTAATATGTATTAGAAGGATGCATTTCATATTGTTGTCTATCTAATTAATAGAGTGCAATTGAGGGTCAACAACACTAAGACTATTAGGGATTGCATGCAAAAGATATCAATTAAATGCAAATAAAGATTAAATAGAGGAATGAAAATACACAGAAATAATAATAGTGAGAGACAAGTTTTAACGTGATTCACCCAAACTTAGGCTACATCCACCAACAGAGAGTCCAATATTATTATCTAGTAAATCGAATAGATTACAACCAGCAATCCTTGCAACTCAATACTACTACAAAATACTACAATACATCAACAGAAACCCTAACCCTTAGCCACTTTTATCAAGCCTTATGTCAGTTACAAAAATAGGGGTTTTTTAAATTTTGGCCAATAGAAAAATAACTCTTGATGCCTTAATAAAATAATAAAAAATTGTTGGAGGTTTCGAGGGCACTGCCCCTCGACCCTGCCCTATATCACAATAGGGAACGTGCCAGGGGTGTTGCCCCTAGACCCCGCAAGGGACGTTGCTCCTTGACCCTGTCTTGGGGGTGCTACCCCCAAACCCCGGCAATAGATACTGCCCCTTGACCCCGTTAAATAATTTGGGGGGGAATTGTGATGATAAAAGGGGCAAATTTAACCTCTAAGCCTGATTAGGCTCCATATAACAACAAAGACTCTTTGTGAACTATGGTATGGAAGACCTCCCATAGTCAAATACTTAAGGATCTTTGGAAGAAAATGCTATATTAGAAGGGATGAAGAAGACCTAGGAAAGTTTGATTCAAGAAGTGATGAAGGAATATTTCTTGGCTACTCAACCAGAAGCAAGGCCTATAGATGCTATATCAAAAGGTTGGGAAAAATGATTGAAAGCACAAATGTTAAGGTAGATGAAGACCTATATCAAATCTCACATGAATCAGAGGACTCTAAAACTGATATCTTTCCATGCATTATAGATGAAGAAGAAGTAAAAGAAGAAAAGGAACCAGAATAAGAACCAGAGCAGATGCCTAAGACTCTAGCAAAGTATGTTCAGAAGAATCACTCAAAAGATCAGATTATTGGAGACAAGAATAAGGGTGTACTAACCAGGAGAAGTTTTGCAAAAGAAGGTGAGCAAGTGAACCTATGTTTGTTATCAAAAGTGGATCCCAAAAAATTTGCTGAGACCAGAAAGGATGATGGATGGATAAAAGCCATGGAAGAAGAATTGGATCAAATTGAGAAGAACCAAAAATGGGAATTGGTTCCCAGACTAGCAAACAAGAATGTTATAGGAACAAAATGGGTGTTCCAGAACAAACTAAATGAAGAAGGTGAAGTTGTAAGGAATAAGGCAAGGTTGATACGCAAAAGATACACACAAGTAGAAGGCATTGATTTTGAGGAGACTTATGCTCTGGTAGCAAAGATGGAGGCAATCAGAATGTTCCTTGCTTTTGCTGCTCATAAGAACTTCAAGCTATATATGATGGATGTTAAGTCAGTGTTTCTAAATGGTGACCTAGAAGAAGAAGTTTATATTGAACAACTAGATGGTTTCCAAATATCAGAAGATCTGGATATGGTGTGTAAAGTCAAGAAGGCTCTGTATGGTCTTAAGCAAGCACCTAGAGCTTGGTATGCTAGGTTGGAAAAGTACTTACTTCAGTAGGGCTTCAAGAAAGGTACTACAGATAGTAATCTTTACATAAAGGAAGAAGGATACATGATATTAATAGTTGTAGTATATGTTGATGACATCATCTTTCGTGGAGATGATGATATGTGTAAGAGGTTTATAGAGGAGATGCAAAAAGAGTTTGAGATGTCTATGATTGGTGAAATGTCCTTCTTCCTTGGACTTCAAATTTCTTAGCTAGATGGTGGTATCTTTATTTCTCAAGCTAAGTATGTCAAAGAGTTGTTAAAGAAGTTTGGTATGGAGGATTCAAAACTAGTGAGTACTCCCATGGTCACTGGATGTCACTTGAGCAAAGATGATGAGTCTCCAGAGGTGGATCAAATTGTCTATAGGTCTATGATTGGAGCATTGTTGTACTTGACTACTTATAGACCTGATATTATGCATGCAGTATGTGTGGTTGCCAAATATCAAGCCAATCCAAAGCAAACACATTAGAAAATAGTGAAAAGGATATTTAGATACTTGAAAGGAACTCTGGACTATGGCCTATGGTATCCAAGAGGTAATGACTTTGATTTGAGTGCATACACTGATGTTGACTGGGCTGGTTGTGTTAATGATAGAAGGAGTACAAGTGGAGGTGCTTTCTTTTTTAGGAAACAGATTGGTTTCATGGTAGAGCAAGAAGCAAGATTCAGTGTTCCTATCTAGTGCAGAGGCAGAGTACATTGTAGTAGCATCTTCATGTATACAAGTGTTGTGGATGAAGCAAACCTTGAAGGACGTCAAGGTATTATATGAAGAGCCTATTCCTATCTTGTGTGACAATAAAAGTGCTATCAATATTTCCAAGAATCCAGTGATGAACTCTAGAACCAGGCATATAGCAATCAAGTATCACTTTTTGAGAGAGAAGGTTGCAGACAAGGAAGTGAAGTTGGAATATGTTCCTACTAAGGATCAAATAGCATATATTTTCACAAAGGCTTTGGCAAAGGATACTTTTGAGGATCTTTGACAGATGTTATGGGTAATTGGGCCCCTTCTTCTTCTTGCTAAGATACATAATGGTGCATCTATCCAGGAGGAGTTCATGCTATATCTTGTTCTTGGACTGATGGTAACTACCTCTGAGGGGGACCAGGTAGTAGTTGCTGATGTTAGGGGGAGCTTGTTTGCTGCAAGAATTCATGGCCTAAGGAAGAATTCATGTACAGGTTTGTGATTGAGTCAGTGATTGCCCTTTGTCCTTGATGTCAAAGGGGGAGAGATGTAAGGATGTATTTCCATCAATGCCAAAGGGGGAGATTGTTACATATATGGTTCTTAGGGTTGTCATTGATGTCAACACTATCATGGTGGCATGATGGTGTTGATGCTTTGATGTCATGCCTCATCTTGCAAGAGAAGAAGAGACAGTGAGAAGAAGAGCAATAGAAGAAGATACAACTCATGGTTGGATATCATCCAACAAGAGAAGGGAGAAGATATAATTCATATTAAGATGGGAATTAGAAGCACAAAGATGATGAAATGTGTTGCTGATGCTACTAATGGTTTGTAGTATGTTTGTTCTAAGTTCCATGATGATTGTATTACCGAAAGAGTGTTTCCCTGATTGATTGTTTGAAGATAGTGTCACATCTGTGAAGATGTTATATCCAGGACAATGAAATGCTCCACATTCATCTACATTTGCATATATGGCCATGAAGTCTTAGAATTATGTTCAAGATGTAGTGAAGGTGATAATTCCAAGTTCTCAGATCATTTGTCCTTCCGCTGTGAAAGTTACACATGATAAAATATTGACATGTGTTCTGAAAGAGTAAGCCAGTGATGAAGGCCTAATGAAATGCTCCACATTCCTCCTAAAATGAATGATTTTCTTTGTAGTTTTGAGTAGATCTTTATAGACATATATTACATGCCTCCTATCATTTTCAAGGTTCTTGGTGGTCTGTAGCTCATTTTTTCAAATGACAGCATGTTGTAGGGTGTTCTGGATGGAAAGTTGTTCTCATTGCTAAGGATTGAAGCTATGCGGCATAATTCTATGATGTGCAATGGAAAAGGAGTGTTTGGGAATGTTGTATGAGTCATGTGGACTCATCTAGAAGAGTTTCATGAAGATCTTTCTTGTTTCTAGTACCACACAAGGTTTTCAAGTTGTTGTGGCCATTATACTTCAAGTCTTCATGTGTTTTCCTTCAAGCTATCCTATTTTCAAATAAACAGAGTGTGTGGATGCAATTCCTTGTTGCTTGAAGCTGTAAATGATTTTTTGGACTTGGATAAGCAAGTGTTTGTGTCCACAAGGATTGGATCTTCTTCTGGTGTAACGCGTGGTTTCACTTAGGACCTATCTTCTACACATTTCATATTATGTATTGTTTGACTGACTTGTAAATACATTTTTCATATTGTATCTAGCCAACAAACAATGTAATCAATGTAATATCATGTATAAATAGTGAATCAAAGTGAGTGAGGTGATGTGTGATTGCATAGTGATTGAAAAGATTCGCAATCAGATGAAAGGAGGAATAAATGCATTGTTGATGTGTGATTGAAGGAGAAAGAGTAGAAGTTATTAATGCTATACAGATCCATCTTGAAGATATATTTGTGACAATGATGAAGTATAGTGTGTGCCTAACTTATCTAATCCTCAAAAGGAAGTGTGTAGAGGCAGAAGTGTAATCATCAAAAGTGTGAGTTTCAATGTCAGTTTTCAAATAGTAGAAAGACTGTCATACTGTAATCATTTGTAAGTGTATTCTCATTTCAGGGAGTAGTATCTTCCTTGGGTGTGACCCTAAAACAAAGTCATCAGGGAGTAGAAGCTTCCTTGGGAGTGACCCTAGCTAAATCAAAGTTACTTAGGGAGTAGCAACTTCCTTGGCTTAAAGCCCCTAAAACAAAGTTATTATTTGAGCTTCATATATTGTGAGTTAATCGTCACCATGGCTTTTCCCTTCTAGGGTTTTCCACATATATCTGGTGTTATGTGTTGATGTGCATTGTGTTAGTATTTCATAATCATGTTTATGCTATGATAACTAAGTTCTGATCTACTCCAGATAAGTTGAAGTTGTTAAAAGTCAAAATTGTTTAGATAGTGATTCACCCCCCCTCTCAGTACCCTGGTGTGTTCAACATGTCCACTGGATCAACATTTGGGGTTATTCCTTCATTCAGCAAGAGATCATCCTTTATGATAAATGCGAAATACTTGTACACATGAAGCACTTCAACTTGTTCTATTAAACTTTGACACTCACATCCACCTAGATTTTTCTATAAGGTATCATGATAAGCACACTGAAAGGATCCATCTTCCAAAATGTGCATGTACCCATCTTCATTCTCAACACTTCCATCACCAAACTCCATCTTGAATGCTTCAAAAGAAGGCTCAAAAAATTTAGAATATAGCCCATTATCAAAAGCTTCATAGTCACCCTTACCATAGATATCACAGTCAATACTACCCTCTATTGTATTAATATGAACATCTGAAACATGTCCACTCACAGTCAGAATAGTGACCTTGATTCTCCTTTTCATCAATGCATTCATGATTAAAAGTAAACATTTCTATTTTTGCATTGTACAAATCATCATCATCCTCAAGGAAGCATCCATACTCAACATCAATAAAACATTCCTAATCAATAGTTTCAAATTATTCAACCAAGTCTTGTGCTCTTTCTTCTCTTTCTAATTTGACATCTCTGCCATTTATGGGAATCATGGCATAAGACAGATCTAACTGTATACTACCTCCAATTAGTGTTTCCCATCTCCTGGACAACATCCCATATTGATGCTTAATATCCACCACAGTGACATTTATAATACACTTCTTCTCAGGGTAGGCTGTAAGCATGAAATCAACATTCTTCATAACTCCAATGATAGACACCTCCCTTCCATCCATGGAAAAGAATTTACTGCACACCTTATCTACCTTCATTCCTATCTCTTCCATAATAGCTAAAGACATCATATTAGTAGATGCACCTGAATCAATCATACAATTCCTTACCTTTTTACCATTTATAATCAAAGAGACATAAAAATGCTTTATCTAAGGACATTTAGTGAGAGTGGTTCCCAGATACACTTCTAGAATATCCTCTTCCCCAACATCATTTACCTAATCCTTTTTTTGATGTTTGTCACCTTGATCTGTCTGATTAGAAATCCTAGAAATTATTAAAGCCAGTGCTTTATTCTTGTGTTCTTTAATTTTCATCATCTCAAGAAATAAGACAGAAACCTTCATTTGTGACAATGCTTGAGTCATGTCAAATGGAATAAAATTTTGCACCTGAGTGGTATTTTGACTCATACCTGGTGTACTGTGATTCTTACCTTTGTCATTAGTCTAAGTAGTTTTAGTATTTCCTAAATTCTTAGTGTTAGTACCTAGTTTGTCCTTAGACTCCTTGTTATCATTCTTCTTCTTCTTTGGAATCTCTGCAGTTGAACCTTTAGCATTATTCTAAAACCACTTCATAAATAAGCTTCCTGGTTTCCCAGAATCACTAGTCTGAACCTTACTTTTGAGGTTATAGTTACTCTTTACTTGAGAAACTACAGCAACTGTGAGAGCCCTGATTTCTTCATTGGAAGGCATCCTCAATCCGATGTTGGAAACACATGAGTCAAGTCCATATACATAATGATCTTCACTTTCATCATCTAAGAAAACCTATTGACAAACTTGTTTTTTCTGATATCTTCTTTCAATCATATATGTTTCAGCATCATGCTCATTTGAAGAAGAGTAATCTCCACTAGTAAACATGTTGATATTATCATCTTTATTATAATGTGGCTCATTACACTCATCATAGGCATTGCCATCATTTTTAAAAAACTAAGCAACCATACACTATAATGGTGAATGAGGCATTTGGCAAACCATACACCAAGGAGTGTCTTCAACCATATTGATATTTTTCTTTAGTGGATAAGCTGTATCTCTACTATGTTGACCTTTCTGGTTATTGTTACTATTTAGAATAGGTCTTCCATTATGCTAGTTTGTATTGTATGGCATGTCATGTAGTTGTGGTCTTCTTTCTGGTTTCTGATAGTTTTGTTTATCATCTCCTAGTCATTTTTCTACCCTATCTACTTTGTAGCTAAGATCTTTCAAATCATTCTTTACTTTATCCAACTTGTCTTTAGATGTGGAAGCTATATTCTATTGGATTTTATTGTTTGGGTTCTATAGGATCTTCACTTCATCTCTTCTACCCCAATTTCCAGATGATTTCTTATTATTCTTAATATTAGTTGCAATCTTGAAAGTATCTCTCAAACTTGCTAGGTCTTTATCCCTTAATTCATATCCCATCTTAGCATCAAAAGCATTTGTATACAAAACCATACACATTGGTTCATTGGGTGTCATATGAGGTGTGACCTTATTCAGAATTTAGTGAATCTAGCATTGAAATCAGTAATTGATTCATTTGATCCTTTAGTTATGCTAGTGAACTCATTTATAATAAACCTAGGATCAGTTTTATCTCCATACCGTTATCTGAAAACCCTTTTGAATTCATCCCATGATCCAATACTTTGATTAGGCAATTTTTGTACCATTCCCTAGCTTCATCAATCAAAGATTGCATAAATAATTTTATAACATCTTCATGTTAAACCTAAAAATCATCTATTAAATTCATAAATTCTTTCAAATGTTCCTCACCAGAAACTATATTGTTACCTAAACACTTTGTTAATGCAATCCTAACATCATTGTCAATTGGATTAGGATAACCAGGGTTACCAGTGAAATCTGTTTATACCTATCTAATGGCATAGGTATTCTACCAAATACATTCTGATTTACATTACCTTGAGCATTAACATTTTGATTTCCTAGAGGATTCTAATTTGCCCTATTTTGGATCACATTCTGTTGTTGATTGGCTTGTACATACTGATTTTGATTCTAATTTTCTTGCAAATTCTAATTTGCATTTTGATTAACCCTTCCCCATGGATTACCCATTACATTCTGACTATTAGGATTGGGTACATTTTGATTATTCTGGTTATTCTGAATAAAAGGGATTGCATTTTGATAAGTAGACCTTAATGGCTCAACCCTTAATCTTATTTCATCTCTTATTTTGATTGCTTTTAAGTACTCAATTTCAGTTATGAGGTTCTTAACTTCTTCCAACAATTCATTTTCACTAGGCATTGATGAAGATGGTACATTTGTGTCCTGATTATTTGCACTCTTTGGAGATTCTACATTTATGGGATTCTCAAATGGATTGCTAATTGGACTTCTATGAGAAATGTCAAATCTCACTCTGTCTCTCTACTTCCTACCTTTGATAGGCTTCATGAATACTAGATTCTACATTTGTGAAATGTTCTTCAAGAAACCTAGCCTCATGACTACCATCTTGACTATTAGCATCATTTAGGGATGAAAGAGGATCATTTTGGTTACCATGGTTATTAGGAGATTTACCTTGTCACTTTTCTCTCCACATTTTTCTTGTTGGTAACTCTTGAACTAAGGTATTATTTAGGGACCTTCTACCATGCATAAAAATTATGATTCACCAGTTAGGAGATAGATTCAGAGTCACCACTCACCAAAATGGGATTCAATCTAGTAATATGTGGGTTCTTTTGTTGACAACTTCCCAATAAATTCATCAATCTATTGGTGTTCCCAACTGATTGCTTGATTATCCCTATAAGGTATCTATCCTCAATGCTTAGGACTCTAAGATTAGTGGCCACTAAATAGGAGACAATTATTTGTTCTCCTCTACACTTCAGGCTCTACTAGAGATGTAGGGGTTATCCCTTATCACAGTATCTAAAAAATCTTGCCTAAGTATAATGAGATATTAATTTAAGCAGAAAGTTCTCACTTTTGTATTGAGGTCTAAAAGACCCTATTTCAGATTAGCTAAATCCTCAACATATATCTCCTTCAATACTTTGAGAACATGGAACAAATTGAACACATTATACAAACAAACAGAAAAAAGGTTTTGTCTTTCTAATTTTAAAATTTTTAGATGCTTGGACTTGAAAGATATCCTTAGATTTGTGCCTATTTAGGGTAATAGAGTCAAACCCTACATGTAGTAGCTTTTCCCATGACAATAAAACTTCATGTTCAAAGGGTAAATAAAATCACTACTACCTTACAACAATGAGCCCAAGAAAGAGTATTATCTATTATTCTTCTTCACTAATCCATTAATACAACACACATCCCCTTATATCTAATCTAAAGTAATTTAATCCATTCCTTGAATAGATGCAACAAATCAGACATACAATATAGAAAATATATGTTGATGAGTTCAGAAACCCTTAGCAACATCACTTAAAAGGAAAACATTCATATCCACAAAGACAATAAAAAATAACACACATACATCAAGTGTTTCTCATATAATTCAATCTGAATAGAAAATTGCCATGCAAAAAACAAGTAATCTCACATGCAAAAATATGACTTGCAACTCAAAAGTACTCCTTTCTTATTGGAATCTGTCAAAATTACAAGGCTTTACAATTGATTTTCAGAGTATTCTCTTCTACTGATCTGCTATTACAGTCATATTCTAGATTGATTCTAGATTATAGAGCATAGTATGAATTTCCCCTAATATAAGGAAAGTACAAAAGTATGTAGGCTTAGCCTCCTATAACTATTTGTAGAAAAGTTTGACAATTACATCACAACAATAGTTTTGGAGCTTGTGCTCATTCAATATTTGATATTATAATTCAATTACAATCACATATTTGCTGACATAATCCTCCAATGATGATGCTTGATCCATTTGCATAGGCCAAAAACATAGTACCACTTGAAAATTGCCAAAAATAGATCATCTTTGTAAACTGATGACTGATTGAAAGCTAACTAGTATCAATCACCTTCGTACTTCTCTTCCCAAGCTCCATATTCCTTAACTTCTAGCCATTGGAACTATAAAACTTTGATCACCTTCTCATTGTGACTGACATAATGAGCATCCAAAATTTCCTTTGACTCTTTGTCAATATTATCACAGAGCTTCTCCAATGAAATGAGCTCATCCAAACTAAATTCAAGGACCATGTATGCAATTCTCCATCAACACAAACCAAAGAAATCACCTTAGATCCCACATCACTGAATTCTTCTTTCCACTGGTCTAGTGTTTTGGCTTGACCCTAATCATCTTTGAAGTTGGGCAATACCTTCATCTTCATATGATCAATGGATGTCACCTTCTCCTTTAACTGCATCTCTAGTTTCATCATGTAGGAAGCAACATCATGCAAAATTCCCATGGTTTTTGATACACCTTGCAGTCCAAGGGGCTTGTTTGAATCAAACCTAGCTATCTTGACCATTTTTTATTGTAGCATTCCTTGGCATCCACTTACTCATAATCTACTATAGACTAGCTAAATTTTTCTCATGCTTGACCAAAGCCTAATTTAAGTCTACAATTCCCTTATATGCATCATCTACTTTTCCATTGATCTTAGTTAACTAATGGTTAACTATGTCAGATACTATCTTGTTGTATGCTTCCATTCTATCTCCTTTGAGAGATTCAACTAATCCTTTCAATTCTATAATCTTTGCAAGCAAGGCATCTCTATCTGATCGAAAAGATTCACCTAATGGACTTGAATTAATTGACATAGGGGTGCTAGAAGATGCAATCTCCTTTTCCTCTAAACCTCTTAGTTTCACCAATTCATGTAGATATTTCTTCTGCAAATCATTATAGTCATGTTGTAGCTTAAGGACTAGGGCTTGACTGAACATGGTTGTATCAACTGCCAATGCTACTGCATCTTGAGTTGGTGTGTCTTTAAGACTTCTCACAATGAGATTTCCCCTCAATTGATCAACACTCTCTACCACATATGGCTTACTTGTGTTGGGTGACAAGGTCCAAATAGCTAGTGTTTAAAAAGATGGATTGAAACCAAATCCAAAGACTTCTTCTACCTACTCTTTAGTGGAGAAGACTACCTCATATTATTTTCTTATGGTTTCAAAGGCCAAGGTATTTGCCAAACTCCAATTTGGCAATAACAACATTCCACTCCATCACCATTACTACAAGCGCAAGTCAACCATTAAACCAGGAAATAGTCATTCTCCACATTTGAATATCCACCATTGATGTGATTATGCTATGAGAAAAATGATGATTTAGATTTGAAATTACACCTTTGAAATACAACTTACTTCAGAATGGCACAGACCAATGACATATCATGATCTCAACACATACTTGTCCACATGTCAGCTCATCACGGCAGCCTAAGCCTGGAAGAGACCTGTTGTGCCTTGCACACATGCCCCATTTCTAAAACAGGGACCCCCTCTTTAGTTTGGTCTAGAGTGTCAAGTAGATTTTTCACCTCCTGAGTGGTCAAAGTACATTTTAGCCATGTTTGAATGATCATGTTGAAAATCATTTCAAGAATTTGCTAAGTTAGATCTTTGTATCTCTTTTGATGGCCTTGACCAACCCTTTTGCATTGATTTGCATCCCAATTGACCTTTGCACTGATTTGAATCCCAACCAAATTTGTGTTAAAATCCTTTATCACCGACTCTGGCGCTAGTTTTCCTCCCGACAAACTTTTATGCTTAAATCAATTGTCTCTGAATTGCATTGTATTGTTCAATCCCTAACTAAGTTAGATGAGGCCAAAATTCCCCCAAATCTGAAGGACATCAAAATCCTACAAACTGCATAATGTTGAGCCTATGGTCACAGCGTTAAAAAGACCTTTCGCTGACCAGGTTCGTTGCATCCAATTTCCCTGCCAAGTCCGAGCGAATGAAAAGCCACGCGAAAACCCTAATCTGTCGACTGACACTATGTACATTGCGCATTAATGGTGATTTGGCTGAAGACAATAAAAGGATTACCCACATTATTTAAACCATTTTCTGTATTTTGATAAATATTTCAGAGAGTCCCTTTGCAACCTGTCGAGCGCTTTTGCTGCCGTTTCCCTCGAGTTCGATCCCGTGACCGCTTCTTGCCTGTGCAACCCGAACACATTTTCTGCAACTAACCAGGTAGGGTTCCAAATCTCCTCTTTGAGCTTTCACTGTGTGCGGTTAGGGTTTTATTTCAAGCACATTTTCTTTCTGAGCAACACATTTGGGGTTTTAGCTAGGGTTTTGTGTATAAACTGTTTGTTTCTCCCTTGAAACCTAGATTAAATTTCTCCTTAAAAACTTAGTTGGATTGCCACGAGCTAAAAGAACAACTTAACTAGGCTTGGCCATAGTTTCACAAATTTGAACCCTTTTCTTAAACTGGAAAGTCACCTGGTCTCGGCGCCAAACTTGCGCCCAACCGACCTACAAACATTTCAACTTGTCCAGTCAGTCGGTGGCCATTAAAACACACACTACGCTTTAAAACCCATTCAATGCTAAAAACATTGACTTTTGACCTACATAGCTTTGTCATGTTAACTAATTAGTTAGTGGAGCCTCAAAACCCTGCAAGATTTGAAAAGCTATTTAGCATTTAAAACCTTTGTGCCGACCTTGCACTAAAGGACTCCATCTCTGACTTGGTCAGACACCTCGAATATCTCCGCAAGTCAGTGACATCCAAAGTCCCACTAAAATAAGAAAAAAAATATAGCCCTGTGCTAGAATTATTCCCATCTAACCTTGCACTGAAACACTCCTTCACTGACTTAATCAGTTGACCTCAAATCTCACGCAGGTCTGACAAAGCAAATCCCGTGCAAGTGTAGTGAAACTGATCACAAGAGACTTGCGCTAAAACCTGACCGAGTAACTAAACAACCAATGAAAGGTCGGTGACCTTCAAAAGTCGCGCAAGTCGGTAACATCCAAAACCCATGCAAAAGAAAGAAAAGATATAAACAATGATAGAACTTTGGGTCGGATGTACCCATTTTTCACGCTGAGGTTGGTAGACCTCAATTTTAGCATTTTTCTACCTACAGGTCTGTTAACCCTAAAAATAGTGCAAATGATGCAAAATGACTATGTTTTAAGAGCTCTCAAAGGGGAAAATGTTAGGGATGATGAAGTTAATGTTGTAATACGTAGATAATGATGTTTTTCATGCTTTCAATAAGATGTATTGCAACATTAAATGTTTTTTGCATACATTAATGGTGAATTGCTATGAAGTAGGTGCAATGGTAATAACTGTTAGATTTATAATTCTTTAAAAAGGACATATCAGTAGTATTAGCAGATTCATTAATATTCATCTCAAACTTAGGAGTGTGTGAAAGTTCTCAAGGTATCAAACTTATAAGGTCCGGTCCCATAGATTAGATGATTGCCTGAGCTCAAGCCATGAAGTACAAATTCAAGGGGATCCCTCCAGAGACCAAGATTCATTCCGGGTGGAGTGATGTAGGAGACACCGATCTGGGTCACATAGACTTAGATGATTTCAGATTAAGAATCCTCGGCCCAAATCCAACTCCTCGGGACAAAACACTCAAAGACAACAGTATATCACAAGCTGTTGCCTTCCCTACCTCACTACAGTGTGTAGAATTGATGGTAACATGTGCTGATAGATATGATGTCATGACTAGGACAATTCAAACTACTAACAGGGATATCCTAGCTAATTTAAGTCCACCCTCTCTCCTGAGACCTTTGATATTCCATGGTACAAAGTCAAGACCATGCCAAATAAACAAGGATCAGAGGGGACTTACAACAAAGATGTTGAGGGATACATGAAACACATGAATGATCATTGGGCCAAAACTAGAAGGTCTACCCTCAGTAAATTTCCCCAAGTGTTCTATAGGAGTGATTTTCATGATGAGATTGGAGATTTGGTAACTTTTCTAAGCAGAATATACGGATTACCTACAGCCTCCACTTTTGAGGGGTGGATGTTCATTATCATAATTGAGATATTGAAAGGGACTAAGTTTCATTGGTCCCAAATCCATAGTGACAACATCCATGAGGCCTTCAACAACTTTAAAGAGAAGAGATACTTCAGATGGACATCTTATGTTGTCTATGCATTAGTAAGGAGAAATCACTATGTTGGGTTATCTAAGATTGGAGAAGTTGGAAATGATGAGCAAACCCAAGTAAAAGTATATGAGTGTTACCCGAAGCTGACATCATCTCAATCTTTAATACACTTTAAAAGGCTAAATGATGCTTTTACAATGTATATAGCCAGATTACTGCAAGGTAATATAGCCTTAAGGATTTCCACTGAAGGAATGAATGAAGTAACTAAATATGGTAGGTGGTACATTTAATTTGAAAAATTCATGTATCTAAGAGTACAAGGCTTCACTAGGATGGCTTATAGACTTCCCAGATATCCTAATGACAAAACAGTGCTTCTAGAATTGTCTAGATAGTTAATACCTTGTACTGAGAAACTCAAGCACTTACACAGAACCAATGTTTAGTTTCCTATCAGATTTGGCAAGGGGAATTATGTATTTCCTTCTTTGGCATCAGTAGAACATTCTAACAAGGAACTTCAACTCCTCAATTTACACTACTACAATGCAAGGGATCATTTCGACCCAAATAAGGTGATGGAAAGATTCGTAAGTAAGAAGTTATTTCATAAGATACATATTGAAGACTTCTGGGCCAATTGCATGGATGACTATGAAGTTATGAAGAAGGCTCATTCAAGGCTACCTCTAGCCTTCATCAAGATGTTCCACATTATTGCAGTTCTAGATCAGTTAGAAGATGATGATAATGTTATGGTTAGAGAGGCTTGGGAAGCCCAATACCGTCAACCCATCCCATTACTAAATTAGGCAAATGGAGACGAAAGATCTTTGGATACCATGATGAGAAAACCAATTAGATTGAGCAAGGCCTGGGGAAGGTTCTAAGACCAAGAAAGCAAGGGTGAAGGAGGTACCTAAGGAGGATGTTGTAATACAAGAAGAAACTAATCTGCCAACCTCCCTATCTCCTGCTGCTCAAAATGTAAGCATGGCTACCCCAACCTCTGGAGCTTCTACTAACGCTTCTTCCCCTACTACTTCTACTACTACTGCATCCACTTCACTAATGACCTTAGCTGTCATTATCCAAGAAACATCCCATGCTACCACCTCTCTCACCTCTACCATTTCAATTACTTCCTGTTCATTGGCAATTTCTTCCAATGCCCCTAGCAACTCTATTTCCTCCACTACTACTACTTCATGTCCTACTACTACTACTACTACACCTACACCTTCTACTTCTTCCACTCAATTATCCACCCCCACAGCATCACCTTCTATTTCCACCATCCTTTCACCTTCTCTTCCTCTACCTTCACTACCTTTTCCTTCACCTCTTGTCATCTCTTCTTCCTTGTCAGAAATAATCTCTTCTTCCTTGTTAGAAAATACCACGCTCAATATGGAAGATAGGTTTGATAAGGTAAGTGACCTTAGAGCTTAATTCAAAGCATTCCACAAGCCTGGTGTAGAGATAGAAAAGATATTCAGTAGATTTAGCTAGGAATTGGAGATGTTCGATTATCAGATCAATCATTTGAAGAATCCAAATCCCTCAGAGATCAATCTTGCACTTGAGGCATGGCTAACTTACTACAATAAGCTAGCTAGCGAAGACAAAATTAATTTAGATGAAGAGTCTTGATTATTATTTTGAATATTTTAAGTATGTAATCCCATCATAATTGTAAATTATTGTATTCGGGGCAGCATGTGACTCTATTTTGTCTTTTCTATGCTCTAAAAATGTTCTTTTCTATTAATATATTGAGTTGGCTAGTCAAATTGACTAGATTCAATGTATTTGGAGGCTATTTTTTGTCTTTTTCATAAAAGACAAAGTGTAATCTGAGAATTGATATGAGCTGTTACAAATGCTTTTATTGATGTAATCTGGACTGTCGTTGATGAGTTAATCTCCACTGTTCATTTGAAAACTTAGTATGCTACTTTTCTATATAAAGGGCTACCATTTCCACTTTTTGTAAGAGAGAATTTGATGCCAAATTGTTTACATCCTGCCATGTGAAGTAATACAAAGCAAGTTTTTGTAGTATTTCTAAGAATTTGTGTATTGTGTTCCTTATTTGGTTTTCATGGTTCACTTCTTGCTCTCCCATAGTTAGTTAGTTGTGCTTTTATAATGTTTATGGTTTGCTGAAAGTATCTGATGAATACTCTAAGTCCATACTTTTAGTTATTTGCTGATGGTAAATAGCTATGTAAAGTTAGTCTAGGCTGATCATTTATGCTAAAGTTCAATTGCATCTCACCAGTTAAATTGCACCATTAATTGGGTATTTAACAAATGAATGTAATCTAAAAATCTATTGACTTCCATTGAAGATAGCACTATTTTCTACAGTGCTGTAACACCCATTTTAGTTTGGTAACTTAGAAAATTGGTTAAGTTCTAAAGTATTTGTCTACTTAAAGCAACCCATACATTGTGAATGTCACTTAGGATTCCTCTAAAACCCTATACCTTTTGAATTTTCTTTAAAAAACCTTAGTTAGATTAGGAATCTCAGTAGCATTTCACATTGTTTATCAGCTGAAATCTCGAAGGGTTTATGTGTATTTGCTGTCCCAACTTGAAGATTTGTAGGTTGCATGTAAGACCCCTTGTAGGCATAGCTAGAACATACCAACTGAGAAATTCCAAGCAAGCTAAGACCTGGCTATATTATCCTTAGAGTAGTCTTACCTAAGGTAGGATACTTTTCAAGAGAGGTGTGAAAACATCAATCACACCTGCGTTGCTACATGCTAAAACCACCATCAACAGGACCCACACGATAGGGCTTGCACTCTTGTGCTAAGCCTTAAGCTTAGCCTACTGGGACAGAACAGGGACCCATTTTCTAATTGTCACTCTGTCGCAACAGTGCAAAGGATATTCCCTAACATCTTCTGATAACATGCCCTTGCAATCCAATAAGGAGTGAGCATGTTTTGGGGCACCCGACCGATGAGACTTTAGACCCACCTGTTAGGAAATCTAGGGTCAGTGCATCAGTGTGGCTTTAATAGATCTAACAGATCAGGAGCCCACGATGTCATGACGACCATTTATCTAGCATCATACTTTGGACTCAGACTTAAGAAATATTTGTACACATAGGAGGAGCTGGTTACTAGGCCTAAGGGGTCAGTTTTTAATGAGACCTAGCAAATAAGGTGGTAACTTAAATCATGAGTGACTACCTACAACAGGTCAACACAAAATTATAACGTAGGCTTAAAATGAACACTAAGGGTTTAGGGTTTAAGGATTTTTAGCATAGACTTATCCATTTCCAAGGTTTAAGGACTAGAGAGAAAGGAAATTATGGGGAGGTTCCACCAATGTGGTCAATATAATTTTATGATTACACAAAACAAATCCAAAAAGCTATATTTTTATTGTAACTTACTTGCACCCAAATCTCATGTTTCTAAAACTATCTCAAAAAATCACTAATTTGTAGCCCTAGGAGTGACTTTGGTGAAAATGCTAATTTCATAATAACTCAAAAATAGCTTTAAATGATCTCAATTATAGACTCTAGTAGATTCAATACGTCCTAAACTAGCCCTTCCAATTTTAGAATATGTTTTACCAAATTGAGAGAGATATGTGCTTCACACTTTGATCTCCTAAATTAATTAAAAATTTCCTTTGTTTTTTCTTCTAGAGGCCAAGATCATGTTGTAATACCACTTATAATGAAATTACTTGCACAAGAGAAGAATATAATAGGAAATAGTTCCAAATACTTGATAATAATAGGCCACTTGGAGGAGGAAACTTCCAAAATTCTTCAATAATAATAGAGTTTACAATATGATCATTAAATACTACTCATTGCCTCCTATATATAGGCATCATTAGGTAACATTAGTCCTCTAACCCCAATGAGGTAGCTTAGCATAAAAAATATACTTAGGGACTCATAATAGACTTAATTAAGGATTGTGTGGTCCATAATAGGTTATCACATGCCCCAATAAAATCAATAGGTTAAGGTTGTAGCATTCAGTACCAATGAGATAAAGATTTGGTTCCTATAAAACAATAGAATTAGATAAAAACATATATATCAACACTAGAAGCCGCCAACTAAGGAAGTCCAAGAATCACCCCTTATATTCCTATCTAGGATGTCCCTTTAGGAATTTGAACCTAGGTCTACATAATGAGAATCTAGTGATTTAACCAAATGAGCTCAACCCTTTTGACTACACTAGTGTTAATTAATTGTGTGTCAAATTATTGATTTAGCCTAGTATATTTATAAAGGAAGCATATATTTTTCCTCTATATTTCTAGTGAACTTATCTTATTTTACAACCCCTTAAGTCTTGACCTTATGTTTTTACTTCTATATTTGAGCAGCTCTCTAGTTTTTTTTAGTTTTATTATCCTTTGTACAATTTAATCATATGTTCAATTAAAGATAACTTAAGGAACTTGAAAAAAATTAAAACAAACCAAATTGTGCATAAAATAAAAATTATAGACATGAAGGAATGTATAAAGCACTATCTTATTCACCAAATTGAGCCTAAAGTGGGCTATCAAACTATGCTTTGCTACCATAAAATGAAATGGAGTTTCTTTTTTATAGATAATTGTCACAACCCATAGTATTAATACTTAATAAGCAATGTTTGGAACAATATTAAATTATTATTGTGAATTTCAATTAATCTTACAATTATTAATGTTTGATGATGTTTCAATGTATGAGATAGGAAATTCATCGAAGCTTTCAAGAGTCTCGATCATTGTGAATTCATTTATTTATCCATATATTGAATTTATTAATGTTTGTTTATTATTATTATTGACTATCTAATCACTTGATGTTGTTTTCAAAGATGAGACATGATGATTCGACTCTCTCATGAGAGAGTATCATTGGGGAGATGAAGTCTAGCCATAGAGAAGCGAATGGTTGTGATGGAAAATCTTATAGACACACACATAAGAAAATAATCTTTTATTCATGAATGTATAAATAATTAAAATTTATGTGTGTTTGAGTGTGTCAAATATTGTTGTGTGCTTTAGACTAAATAATTTCATGATAGAAAATAGTCTCTTATAAATTTAAATATATTTTTGCATGCTCATATAAAGAATTAAATGTTTTAATTTCATTTTTAAATAGTTGGTGTGCTATCAAAAAATAAAATAATAGTGAATCTTTTAATTTCTTCATGGAGTTTAATTTATGTAAGTTATCTAAATGGGGGTGGAGTTAAAATTAGAAAATAATGGGTAGAGTGGAAGAAAGTGGGAAAAGGGAATTAAATGCTTTTTCCTTTTAGGGATTTTCTAAAACAATGCTCTATATCTTTTAAATAGGAAAGTAGACTAGAAATTTAGGGAGGAGAAGACAGAGGAAAAAAATTAGGGAGAAATTACCAAAAATAATCTAGGAAAAATCTCTAAATCTAGGCATGTTTAAGAAAATATCTTGTTTTCTATAGAAAAGAATTTAATTGGGGTTTTAGTTTTTATACTGTGATATTTGGAATATTTTTTATCTTCTGGTTTAATGCCATCATCTGGATTCATTTGGAATTATGTTTATCTTTCAATATTTGTTTTACCCTGCAATTGTGGCATTCCTAGAGGTCATTTATCTCTTTTTGGATTTTCTACTACTAATTAGTTTAAGCCTAAAAGATTTCCTTGCTTGTATTGATTCTTTGAGAAAATCTTTCAATCTTTTGTCATCTAAATGTATCTTTTTCCTTTCCATCGACATGATTCTTAGCTCAACTATCTATACCTGGCGATAACCTCTATTCATTATCCTCTTTCTTGCTCCAAAACATTAAGAATGAACCCATTTTAGTTTGCACTTTGTTTGTGCCATCATTAAATCTCTACTCATATGCCTATGTGACTTTTTTCTTAATCCTTGCACAATCACATCATGTATGATGAGTAAATCCTATACGTCTGCCTTTTGGAAAACTATACTAGCATATTTATATTTTAAAAAATATATCTAAAGTATGTTGAGGGATATCCTTTTTCATAGTTACTTTGATTTTCTCACTTTTTTTGGTTTGCAATTTCTTTTTTGGTTTTTATTTTTTATTTTTTCCAATTTCTTTTTTAGTTTTTATTTTTTATTTTTTCCAATTTCTTTTTTGGTTCCATCTTTTTCTCCTTCAACATTTTTTTTTTTTTTGTTTTTTTCTTTGATTTTCTTAAGTTTCATTTTTATTTCCTTTTTGGTATTTTATTTTATTTTTATAAATTTAGGCAGAAAAAATGAGTGCTCTCATCCCCACCCCGCTATGACTGTAGAACGTCTCTCGGCATAATAATTTCAACTGAATTCTTTAGTGTCTTGAATCAATGTTGAGTATTCAGATTTAAATTTGAGTTCTTTTGTAAGCATTTTGTTTACTCCTTACTAGCACCGCACCATAACACAGGGATTCAAGTATATTTTAGATGTGAGAAGTTTATCAATTCTAGTTAAATTTTCTTAATCTCTGAATATTTGGTTCTATGCCATAACTTAATCTACATTTTTTTGATTATATATTATTATTTAATCCTTTTTCTATCTTATCTAAACACCAAAATAGTGCTTTCACTCTATGCTAAATTTGGAGTCTATGTGCATATTGTGTCGCACCCTAATAGCATAGCTATTTAATGCCATTTATAGATGTACATCCTACATGTTTTAAAGCAATCTCATCCAAAATGTTATTCATTCATTTATTTTTCCATAAACCTTGTATGATGACCATCATGTTTATAAAAATTTCTCTTAGTTGGCATGCGAATCCTCTAATCGATTTTCCCTTGCACCATGATCATTGGTTTTCACTTGTTTAGATCATTTTCACAATAAGGATTGTATTTATGTTTCCTCTTTTTTTCTATGCTATTTCATTGTTGTTTAAATCTTTTTGTGGTAGTTATGTCTTACAGGGTGTATTGCCACTTTACCTTTCAAACTTGAAATATCTATCCCTTATTTAAAATAGGTGTTAATCCTTGCTTTGTATATAGTTCCTTCACCAAATGTTTTAATAAAACAAGAGATAGTTTGTCTCAACCACTTTCCTGCTATAATAATCAGTTCAAATTTCCTTTCTATGCTTATCCTTTACATGCATGATCACTAGAGCATTGATAGGATTAAGGTTCCATTAACCTTGTAAATCCTTTTAATTATTATTCCTAATAATGTTTGTAAATCACCCATAAGGGATGTATAAGTTTCACTGACAGTGACGTTTACGATGGCAATTGTAAAAATCAAGAGTAATTGAGGGTAGGTGCCACCTTGGAGGAATAATCTATTTTTGGTTGTTATGACACACGTCATAAAGTTTGTAAGAGATTGTAAGAGAATCTATGACAAATGTAAATTGTTATAAAATTCTATGACTTGATATGACAGCTTATGACAGATATTTATGAGCTATAAGTTGCTATTCTTATCTCTAGGCACCCATATTGGAAAAAATACTATTCAGGGAGTGTTATGAGGGAATCTATGATGGTTATGCTAGCATTTATTACACCACAAGTCCTATTCTTGTCCATAGGTGCCCAAGTTTGCATGGTTGACTATTGACATGTGGCATGAGCATGTAAGAAGTCATTTAATGTTACATGTTGGAGTTTTTAAGGTGAGAGAAAGTGGATGCCTAGGTTGGGGATTGTAAATCCTCTATAAATATAGTGCCTTGTATGTGTTATGAATATCTTGTATCATAGTTTTCTTGTACACAAGTTCTGCCAAATTGAAGGTTGGAGAGACAGAGGAAGTGCATGTATTATGTAGTTTAGATTTTAAAGATAATACAAGTTGAGACTCTTTTATGGTGGAGTTTTTTACCCTAAAGGGTTTTCTCTACGTTACATATTGTGTTATGTGTTCATTTATACTATGGTGTTAATTCCTATGTTGTGAATTTCATTTTCATTTGCAATCTTTGTTCATATTACACTGTTTCAAGATCATAAACATATTGTAATTAGATTTCCATTTAGGTAGTTGTTGCCTTCATTTCTAACATTTGCTATTAGAGCCTAGATAGTTTTGATTCTTGGGTGGTAGTGTGAAGGTTGTTTAGCTACAATGGGAGATTTGGTTGTTTTTTTTTCAAGAGCTTATGTAGTATTTGTGGCTCAATACACTACTTCAACCTCTCATTTAGACATCGAGAAGTTCAATGGTATGGGGTATGAATTGTGGAAGCTAAAGATGGAGGATTTACTTGTGGAAAGAAACCAATGGTTAGCTATTAGGAAAGAGAAGAAGCCCGATGATGTGAGTATGGAAGAATGGGAAAGGTTGGATAAGAAGGCATGGAGAACCATTTGACTGTGTCTTGCAGATTCTGTCCTATTGAATGTCTCGAAGGAAAAGACTACATTCAAACCTTGGAAGAGATTGGGTGAGATCTATCAAGCCAAGAACATGGTAAAAAAGCTTTATTTAAAGTGGAAATTATTTTCAGTTAAAATGAAAGAGGGTGATTCCATTATAGACCATTTGAATAATTTTAATTTACTTTTGAGTCAACTTGATTCTGTAGATGCTACAGTTGAAGAGGAAGATAAATGTATACTTATACTTTATTCTTTACCTAAATCTTGGGAGAATGTTATTCTTTCTATTAGTACTAACCTTGAAGATCTGAATTTGGATCACCTTATTGTAACTTTGTTGGCACAGGAGATGAGGAAGAACACTTCTAAGGGTAACACTAAGGCTCTCAATGTGAGGGGAAGGTCCAAGGAAAGAGGATTGAAAGGAGATCATAAGGGGTCTAATGACAATTCTAAGGGTCATTCTAAGACTCCTAGAAAGAAGAACAAATTTAAGTGTTGGAATTGCAGAAAAAGAGGGCATGTGAAAAAGGAATGTAGAATTTCAAAGAAAACAATGGGATTCTATACTGATAATTGCTTGAATGTAAGTCAAGATTTTTTACTTTCTACATGCAATGTTGTTTCTAATGATCATTAGATGGTTGACTCAAGATGATCATATCATATGACCCCACTTAAAGAATGGTTTCCCATATATGAAGAGTATGATGGAGGTAATGTGTACCTTGGGGATAACTCTACATATCTGATAGTTGTGAATGGAAAGGTAATGTTGTGTTTCAATGATGGGATAATTAAAACCCTCCCTAGTGTTTTGCATGTTCCTGGATTGGATAGAAATCTTATTTCAGT
Source organism: Cunninghamia lanceolata (assembly GCA_027924645.1). Taxonomy (NCBI): domain Eukaryota; kingdom Viridiplantae; phylum Streptophyta; class Pinopsida; order Cupressales; family Cupressaceae; genus Cunninghamia; species Cunninghamia lanceolata. Next base: position 2,217,554 of record BSBN01000550.1, read on the forward strand.
TTCAAAGTTGAATGTTTGGGAATGCATGTAATATTTGATAAGCATGGTTACAGAGTGGTGAGAGGAAACTTGCTGGTAGTGAAGGGGTAAAGATTGGAAACCTTGTTTAGGCTAGATGCCACTATAGTTTGTAATTCCTCTTATATTTTTGAGGCTTCTTGGTGCAGTCATGGTAGGGGGGTTCACAGAATGAACTATCTAGACCATGTAGCAAGAGTAAACACAACAGAAACAACACAAGAATATAGAACATATGCAGATTCAGTCATTCAGTATATCAAAGAATTCAAATACATTCTGGCTGGCAACATGCGGGCTTACAATTTGACTCACAGTCCTGATTACATACATGCGCAAGATAAAGCTTTAAAGTCCTCTCGCACCAAAATCTAAACTATCAGATCTTTCTTATGTGAATAGATATCTTCCTAAGGATCTATTACATCAATATATATCATTTCTAGACCATTAAATTCCTCTGTGTTAGCTAAGGAAGGTCACAAACTCCAATGAAGAGATGTAACATGTTCATAGATAGGTCAGAGCTAAATGCATAGAACACTTCCTTAAATGAATGGAACAACATGTGGACCTACGGGAAGGGTAAACCATGAACCAAGGTTCATAGAATGATGTGTCATTAGGATCTGCAAGTCAAGGAATGATCTGTAAGCCTTCTCCTTTAGTTGATTATCAGGAACTGTTAGAATGCTCTGCTATGAGAAAATAGTTGATTTTATGATAATGATATCTTTCCGGTAACTAATCCAAATGCTCTGAATTCTTGATATGATGTAGATGAATGAATGTAGATGCTAAGTCTAGATCTACAAGATGTGAAATACCAAAACCAGACCACAAGCTAAAAACTGCTTCTGACTAAACTGCCTAAACTGAACTAGAAAATGAAAGAACTGAAATGCAAACAAACTGAGATGCAAATGTTTTTGTTTGATGCAAGATTACTCTTGAACCAAGGATGCTCCTGCATCAGACATCTGGGGTTATTGAAAAAGTGAGCCCCTCACTTTGCTGGGGCCAGGGGACAAGCAAGATGGTCCACCTCAGCCTGAGAAATCCAAGATGAATCTTCCTCCAGTCTGCCTTTCCACTTCACAAGATATTCTTTGTATTGTCTACCTCTGGTGCTGCATCCAATCTTGTTGTCCAAAATGTCTTCAATTTGTTCTGGTGCTTGCTGTGGTAATTGTTTCTTCAAGTCTTCTCCCATGCGGTCACTGAACTCTACTTCATGATACTGATATAGATCTGTAATGTTGAAAATAGGTGATATACCTAATGTCTCTGGTAACTCTACTTCATATACATTTCCTAAATCAAATTTCATGAGTATCTTACAAGGTCCAAACTTCTTCATCTTCAACTTGTTATATGTCCCAACTAGAAATCTTTCTTTTCTCAAATGTACCTTTTGATCATGATGTTAGTCATAAACAAACATAGAATAAAAGTACACATTAATGTTTACTCATCTTGAAAGATATGATGAATTCAGAGAATTCATGATCTCAAGTCTCCGTTGATTAGGTCTTAATCTTTTGACATTACTCAGAGGTTGATGTGTGTTTCTGTTTCCATTTTGGGGCCTTACGTAGATCTCATCAGTAAGATAATGTTTCTTGTAATGATACTGCACAGAGAGTTATTCTACACAGGATATACTTCAAATATTATGTCTATCTTTAAATCTTTGCATGATATTTGTCATTTTGACATGCTTTAACCTCAAATATGCTGAATATGTTCAGTTATCTATGGGATGTCTGCATATTTGTATTATTTGCTTAAGATTGTCAATTATTTGCAATTGTGATGATGAAATTCTCTGAAATTGAAAGAAATTGAAAGAAATACTTCAAATTAAAGTTGAACCTTCAGCCATTGAGCCACATATACAATCAAATACAATCATGAAGAGAAGAAATCAAACCATATGTTCACCAGGACATTCCACAGCTAGATACAGTCGATGCTAACTTCAAAGGAAAGGTATGAAGACAACACATGCAAGTTGATATGCACTCCAAGGGACGCAGCAAATCAAAGCATATATCAAGAATTCACACACTGATTACTCAAGATTTATGATGGATTGTAATCAAAACAGTCTTCTCATTCATTAAGTATGCAAGAACATATATGTATACAATAACTTTGAAATAAGCCCTAAATATTTCAGCAAACAAATTTCAATTAAGTTTCCAATGTTTTAGAATGAGGCATCCCTGTACCTTTTATAGAACAAGGTGAGGGAGCAGTTACAATTGATCTACGATCAAGATTTATCTATTGAAATCTATAGTTTACATTTCATTGACTATGTCAATCTTTTCCACATGGCACAGGTTGCCAGCTGGCAACCATCTAGGCAACTTATACTTTCATAAGTACTTGATGCATATATTCCCTTTATGATGCATCCTCATCATCATCCTTATTGTCATGATCATCACTTTCAACGCTTTTGCTATCTTCATCATCATGATGATTGTCCTCTTGAATATGGACCTGCATAGCTATCCTGATATTCTCATATGCTTGCACTATCTTCTCCACTTCTCTGCCATCCTGAGTTCTTGCTTTGGCGATGGCATGTTTATGCACCTGATATTTGCTCCGGAGAGATTCCAATTTACTCCTCCTACTGGTGGATGTTTCATTACAATCTTCCACCTTAACCTTTATTCTTATTATTTTATCTAGCACTTCTTCTGTCAGGTGGTTGATAGGATCTTTAGCAACTAGCTGGAAATTACTATGTAGAGCTTTGATGACAAACTCTTCATCTTGATTTTCTAACTTTCCCTCGGCCTTTCCTTCTAATGTTTCCAAAACATCGGCCTCATGGGACATCATATCATGTAGCTTCATGCTGATATTCCTTAGTTTACTATTGCATCTTTTAAGCACATCACTTCGAACCTGATGTCTTTATTCCAGATATCAATCAATAAGGCTGTGTTATTATTCAGTACTTGATTCTTTATTAGAATTTGTGGATCAATCTCTTCATTTCATCCAAAATGCTCATGACTTTTTCTAATTTAAATGACCTCTTGCTGATCTCCATCTGTAGTTTATCTACTTTTCTCCTGGAGGTGCCCAAAGAATTCCACCTCTTCAAAGAGGCCTTTGCCACTTCTTCAACTCCATCGAGTGCAGATGACATCCATTTCAACATTATTATTGATTCATGTTTCATGAGGTTCAACTTGTTGACCTCGTCCTGAGAAATTGCAGTCAATGGGACTGCTTTATCACTTGATGTATCATTAGGGTTAATTAACCCTTTTATATATGCATGCAGCTGAGCAATGTGCTCTTTATGCTGCTTATTCTTCTCTTTCTCTCTTTTAACTCTTTGAGTAAATGAATCAATAACGTCCTTACCTTCCTAACCTTTCTTATCCTCATTGGCAAATCCTAAATCTACTGTAGTAATCTAGAATTCATCCAGAGTGATCTTGCCCTTTTCTTTATCAACTGCAGGAACATCTACCTGGGCTATTCTCCTGCCTGTATCAGGATCCCTTCATATTGCAAAAGTTATTCTAGCCTTCCTCTTTGGCTTTATCAGGGTTTCTGTAAATAATGTGGATACATCAAATTCATGTATCCCTATGCCTGACTCTTCACCAATTTCTTTCTCAAGCCACTGAGGAATTGGATCCTTTGACTGTTGGTCTCCATCATGATGATCACCCTGATCTTCAGAATCCACCATCATGTTTGATGGTGAGGGTGATCTTCTCTTTTCTTCCTCATGACCTTCCTCATGAAGGTGATCTTTAGGTATATCCTCCTGTTGAGGAACTTCCTTTTCTGGAGGGTGATCCTGTTGATCATCTTCATGTTTATCTTGATCTTGATCTTTTGCTTCCTCCATGGGTGTCTCATCTACCTTAGTGATTTCCTCATCATGAGGCATATTAGTTTCCTTAGATATTACTGTATCTACCTTAGGCTTGTCCACCTGATCTGCAGCTGCAATTTGTTCGATAGCTGTAACAATTACCTCTTGTACCTTTAGGGCAGGATCAACTGATGTATCCTTTTCTTCTCCTCCCTTGTCTTGGACTTCAACTATCTTGGGTTCAACAAGTACTTCCTTTTGTTGTTGCTCACCCATATCCAAAGTGTGGTTTTCTATTTCTGCCATCTTCACTTCCTCAACATTTTCTTCCCTATCAGGAACACCTGCTTGATTTTCAGGACTTGCATCCTTTCTATATGTTAGATCAATCACTGCAGGACTGGTTACCTGATCAATCAATGTATCAAGCCCCATCTCTTGGGCCACCTTTTCTGGGCTCTTCTCTTTTTCTGATTCTATTTGTTTCATCTCCTCTAACATTGTTTGGACTGATGGGGGCCCCGGTGGAATACTCCGAGTGCCAGCAGCAAGAGTTTCCATTCTTTGTGAAGCTACATCCTTCACCACCTCATCATCAGATAGGTCAATTGTTTCATCCAATGAAACTAGACAACTTTGCACTTCCTTAGAGGCTTATTTCATTTGTTCCTCTGCTTGTTCAGTTTTGAACTTTACAATGGTAGGAAGTGGAACATTATGTTGGAATTCTCTACTGAATACTTCTCCACCTGTCCCTTTTAGCATTATAGGGGTTTGTCTTATTTCACCTCTCATAGAAGTCCTTGGTTTCTTAGGCGTAGTGGCTACCACCTGAGGTGTTTTTCTTTTCCTTGTGAAGGATATAGGGCCTCCCTCTTCTTCAGATTCTTCTTCCAAAGGGATATCCTTCTCTTTATTCTTATGTGAGGCTTTATCCTCCTCATATGCAATAGTAGGTTGTGCAGTTGGCCTCTGGATCTGTTTAGCCTTTTGTTTATCCCAAGGAGGCTGTGATGAGAATGCTGATGCTTGTTGAGATCCTGATGCATCTTCAACTGGCACTATCACTCTTTCCACTATAACCCCTTTGGGTTCAGTATCAACTTTCTTTCCTCTTGGAGGTCTTTTTCTTTTCTCAGGAGGAGGTACCTTTTCTCCTTTAGTCTTTCTCTTCTCAATTAAGAAATCATCATATTCATCTTCAGCAATCTCCTGTATTTTCTTTTTGTTGTCCACCATGATGACAACACCCTTTTTCTTCAATACATTTATCTGCTCATCCACCCAAGCTTGGGTTCGCTGTAATATCCTGCATGTGAATGGATCTAAGGAGATATCCTCCTGTATAGTGAGATCTAGAGTAGAGATGGTATCATTATATATCTTTTTCTCTTCATATTCATCAGCCATTACTTTTCCATCATCTTTCTTCAATTGTGTCGGGACAGGAATGCAATCAAAGGTCTTGATCTGGCTAAGTGTAAGCCTTTGGTATCTTCTTCTTCTGGCTTCAGCTTCATCTTCACAATCTACCCAGAAGTCTTCAAGGTTCCTTTGATGGATGGGTTTCCCCATGATCTTCTGCATCCTCCCATATGGATTATATGATCTTACTAATGGAAAAGGCTAGAAATTCATCATTGCTAGACCATCTATGGCCTTCTCTATATTCTCAGAATCTGGGCACATATACCAGCCCATTGTAACTAGAAACAAAATTGGTGGAAGCTTGTTGTTTGCCTTATAGGCATTCAGTATTGTAGAGATTTGTCTTAGAAACTCCATTAAGACAACTGCATTTGTAGGGTACCTTGGGAGCATGAGAGGCTCCCCCTCAAAACCTTCAATCCTGATATAGGAGAAAGTGGCAAATTGGATAAACCAGGCTCCATGCTTGTAGATAACTTCCTGAGCTTCCATGCTCAGTCTCTTGGTTCTATCTTCTTCCATTGTTCTCACCAGGTGCATAGAGAATGTATCATTTACCAGCTTGTAATCTTGGAGATAATTCACTCTTTGCAGTTGGGGATGATGATCCCATATGTGTGCATCATTGGTTGTGCCTCCAATCTTTACATCTGTAATCAATGCATCAAATGTACCCTTGTAGGCACATGAATAAACTATATATGAGGTCATATAGAAGGAACAATCTGGACCTCCTAGGTTCACCAGCTGCTCATCCAGAGCATCACTTATCATCTTGGCCCACATTGGCTTGCTGTCTGTGTAGAGACACATCAGGATGATTGCATACATCCAGTCCTTAAAACTTCCAGCATCAGGCTGGCCTATCACTCTGCTTAGTAATGCTATCATGTACTGGTACTCATCATCAAAGTTAAATTTATATAAATGTACAGGAAGTTTAGCTGCTACAGTATAAGGACTATTCTTTGCCCTCCATTGATACATTTTATTCCTAGCAGACTTCTTGTTATTCTCATACTCTGCTTCCGACTTCCTCAAATCTATGTTGGCAACTTTCTTGCCCAACGGTAAACTGAAAGTGGCAGCAATACCCTTGATTGACATATCAACATATATTCTGCCATGCTTCTCTACCCTCCTTGTTTCTGGGTTATAGTTTCTTGCACACTCAATAACCAACTCAGGGGTTTCCATGGAATATGGGAAACCAGCTGCATTCCACATCTCAGACACAAAAATTGCATCCAACAGGGTGCTATTATTCTTCTCATCACTCATTTTTACTAACCAGGTAGCCAGATCTATATTTCCCTAGTGTGTATCTGTAATGGCCCTGTATTTGAATTGAACACCCCCAGGATGAGCAAACATCAGTTTTAGGAATTTTGCCTCTGACTTAGCTAACCGCTTGTCCGCCATGAGTGCCTACAATAGAATCAAGGCTTGTCTTACAATTTTATACCACATGCATGCATGTACGTTATATTTTATTAATCATCATGCATATTATAGTTTTCCATCATCTAGTTTATCTTGATATGCATGACTTCAAACCAGCAAACACCATGATACCTGGATATGCAAAAGATGACAACCAGAGGGTTTCAAATTACTTACCTGATGCACTTATCCTCTTGATTATGCTAATGATCATCTGAAATGAATTCAATTACCAACAGTGCTCTCGTATCCCACTCTGGTACAAGCTATATGCGTCCACAGGAAACTCTGCTCTGTAAAAACTTGTTTATAGCAAGGTAAGTGCAAAATGACTGGGTAAATTCATTTTAAACCTATGCATCGGTTACCTAGGGCAAATTAATTGAAACATCTGATTTTCCTGTACGAAACTCTCAGATCTCGCCAGGTGTATGTATCGAGTTCATAATCAGCAGGAACCACCTACCACATCTGTATGTATTTAATGTTATGGCAGCGAGGCGCGGGGTGATCTTCGCAGGATAGGGTGATATTCAAATATCAAGTGATGTTTAGAATATGACCCCCTTGGTATAATATGATCATCTATTTTAAGTGGAAAGACCCATGTCGAAACATCGGGTCGGGTTGAGAATATCGGGTGATGTTCAAAATATCAGGGGATGTTTGAAATGTCTGGTGATGTTTATAATATCACCCCCCTTAGACTAAAATGACCTCCTATCAAAGTATCAGGATGATGTCATCAGGATAATGACTTGGTTCATCGTTGTCGCACTATGACGTCACCGTCATGTTATGTAAGAAGGGTCATGCTTGGAAATATACCTCCACGAGGTAAAAAGGGATGGTGACGTCATCGGTATGTTTATTTCATCATTTACTAGGTTTGGATGATGTTAGTAGGATATTAGCTCAGGGTGATATTTTACGACAGGCCGATATTCAAATATCGGGGTGATGTTTTAGGAATATGACCTTCGCAAAATATATGACATTTGTCAGGTAGTTATTGTCATCGCATAAAGTTGACGTATGGATGTTCGAAGCAAATGATTTTATCAGGTGATAATATTAGATCAGGGTGATCTTTCGTAAGATGACTGATGTTGAGAAATATGATCCTCCCCTCGGAATATCAGGTTTGACCAGATCTTTGACTCATCATAACTTTTGTTCCCTAAGGAATATCAAGGTGATCCAAAAGGCAAAACTGCATGAAATTTTGTATTCTATCCCCCCATGAGGTTATTGACATGAAATGTTAACTTTGAAAAATTGACCTCATCATGATGACTTACCTAGTCCCCTTTATGTAGGATCATCTGCATGGACTTACTTTTACCAGACCGCTAGAAAGTAGAAAATGCAAGCAAAGCCAAGCAAAAAGTTGGGTCCCTATTTTGTCAAGTCAAAATGGGGCGTGTTGTGTAACCACACAACAGTACCATTACTTCATATCCCTCTTCAAATTCTTTGTGTCTTCTCTTCTCATCTACCTTCTCTTTGTACTTACTATTCATGTCTTCCAAATGCTTCTTTACCTGGTTATGCACTATCTTAATATGATCTACAAATTCCTCTACTTCCATACTTCTCTTTTCTTCCATGCTAATGTCTCTCAATTCTGCAACTCCTCTAGGCTTCACTCTAGTAACAATCTCAAAAGGTGTTCTTCCGGTACTCCTATTGACTAAATTGTTCTATGCAAACTCTGCTTGTGAAAGAATCAAATCCCAACTTCCTATTTTCTCTCCAACCAAACATCTCAACAAGTTTCCCAAACTCCTATTCACTACCTTTGTCTGTCATCAGTCTGTGGTTGAAAAGTTGAACTGAACTTCAAATCTATCTTCATCTTCTTACAAAGTGTCTTCCAAAAGTATCCAACAAATTTTGTGTCTATGTCTGAAACTATACTCCTAGGTAATCCATGCAATCTCACAATCTCCTTGAAAAATAGATTAGCTACATGCACTGCATCAGTTGTCTTCTTACAAGGTATGAAATGAGCCATTTTTGAAAATCTGTCAACCACTACAAATATTGAATCATGTCCTCTCTATGTCTTAGGTAATCCCATTACAAAATCCATGCTTATGTCTTCCCAAGGTCTCTCTGGTACTGTCAAAGGTTTATACAATCCAGTGTTCTGACTACTCCCTTTTGCAACTTGACAAACTTTGTAACTCTGCACAAATCTCCAAACATCCTTATGTATCTGAGGCCAAAAGTAATTTTCACTCACCAAAGCCACTATCTTGTCAATGCCAAAATGTCATGCCAATCCACCACTATGCTTCTCCTTAATCAAATTATCTCTCATTGAACTTCTAGGTATCCACAACTGACTTCCTTTAAACAAAATATCTCCTTGAATGAAATAATCTAACCACTTGCTTCTATCTACTACAATAGGTTCCTTACATGCTTTCCAAGGTTCTACAAAATCAGTGTCTCCCTCATACATGTTCTTTAATTCATCAAAACCCTACACTTCAACTCTCATTTTTGTCAACAAGTTTCTTCTTCTACTCAATGCATCAATGACTTTGTTTGATTTACCACTCCTATGCTTCAACACAAAAGTATAACTCTACATGAACTCTACCACTCTCATATGTCTCTGATTCAACTTACCTTGACTATTCAAGTATTACAAAGCTTGATGATCTATATACAACACAAACTCCTTAGCCAACAAGTAATGTCTCCACTTCTTCAAGGCTTGAATTATGGCATAGAACTCCTGATCATAAACTAAATATCTTCTCCTTGCATCATTCAATTTCTCATTGGAAAATGCTACTGGTCTACCTTCTTGACTTAATACTACTCCAATTGTATTTCCACTTGCATCACAATCAACTTGAAATACCTTATTGAAATCTGGTAATGCCAAAATAGATTGTTCTATCACTTTCTACTTCAACAACTCAAAACTTTTATCTGATCCTGATGTCCACTTGAAATCCTTTCTATCACCTCTCATTGTCTCTGTCATAGGGTTACAAACTGAACTAAAATTTTGGATGAACTTCTGGTAGAAACTAGCCAATCCATGAAATGATCTAACTTCTCCAATGCTCTTTGGTGTAGGCCATTCAACAATTACTTTCACTTTCTCAGGGTCCATCTTTAGTCCTTCCATAGAAATCACAAACTCCAAATATACCAACTCCTCCTTCATGAAACTACACTTCTTGATGTTTATCAACAATTTCTCTTCTCTCAACCTCTACAAAACTTGTCTAATATGCCACAAATGTTCTCCTTTTGTCTTACTGAAAATTAGAATATCATCCAAATACACAATCACAAACTTACTTGAGAATTTCTTTAGAACTTCATTCATCAATCCCATGAAATTACTTGGTGCATTTGTCAATCCAAAATGTATCACTAACCACTCATACAATCCTTAATTTGTCTTAAAAGTAGTCTTCCATTCATCACCTTCTCTGATCCTGATATGATGGTATCCACTCTTCAAATCTATCTTTGTGAAATATCTTGCTCAACTCAAACAATCCATGATATCATCCATCCTAGGTAAAGAAAATCTATACTTAACTGTGATCTTGTTTATTTCTCTAGAATCAGTACACATTCTCCATTCTCCATCTTTCTTCGGTATCAAAACTACAGGTACTGCACAAGGACTCAAACTTTCTCTGATCAAACCTTTCCTTAACAACTCTTGTATCTATATATCTAATTCTTCATTCTCTGTTGATGTCATCCTATGTGCTGCTTTGTTAGGCAAACTTGCTCTCGGTATAAGATCCATGTGATGACTGATACTCCTTATAGGTGGTAATCCTTCAGGCGCATTATCTAATATGATGTCTTCATACTCTATCAGCAATTCTCTTATCTCCTCTAGGTGTGATTCTTTAGTCTCCTTCTTCGATGCTTCAGGTTTCTTGGGAATCAAGGCATAACACATACTCTCATGTCTCAAACCATCCAGAAATTTTCTTCCATCTACCAAACAGATTCTACCATTCCCACATACTTCACTCTTAGAGTCATCCTCCAAAGGAATCAAAGTAATTCTCTTTCCATTTGTTGTTATAGTATATGTATTCTTTCTCCCATCATGCATAGCTTTTCTATCATACTGCCAAGGTCTACCCAACAAGATATGACAAACATCCATAGGCATACTATCACACAAGACTTCATCATGATAAGATCTAATATGAAATTTCACCAAACATTGTTCACTTACCAATACCTTATGATCATCCTGAATCCATGTTATCTGATAAGGCTTAGGGTGTTTCAATATTTCCAACTTCAGCTTAGTCACCATCTCCTCTAAAACTAGGTTATTTGAACTACCACTATCAATCACAACTTTACAAAACTTACCTCCTGATTTGCATCTAGTTCTGAACAAACTTTTCCTCTATGATGGTTCCTCATTTGTCTCTATTTGATATAGTGCTCTCCTCATCACCAATGATTCTCCTTTCTCCATATTTCCAACTGAACAAGGTGATTCAATAGGTTCTTCTTTAGCATAGGATGCTCTTCCACTATTTTCTGTCTTCTTGCTTATACTTCCTTGATTACATTCAAATGCTCTATGTCCTTCACCTCCACACTTGAAACAAGTACCTCGAAATGTTCTCCTATCAAATCCTCTTCCTTCTCTTCTATATCCTTCATTCTGGTATGCACTAGGCTTTCTTCTCTGGTAAAAAATTATGTCATCTCTCCGATAAGCATTGTTATCTCTGTCATCCTTCTTCAACAGGCTGTCAAACTTGTTTTACTCCACAAATGATCTATCATATCCAGAAAATGTTTTTCCTCTCTTAAATTTACCTCCTCTACCTCTCTGTCTTTGATCATGCTTCTTATTCAGCTTCTCTTCAACTTTCAATGCAAATTGATATGCTTCCTCCAAAGATGTCATCCTTACCAAGCTTAGTTCTTCTTGAATATTCAATCTCAGTCCATTGATGTATCTAGCCACTTTCTCCTTACTTGCTTCACTATATCATGTTCCTATGATCATGTTATGAAATTCTTTAGTGTACTCCTTCATAGATTTCTCCTTTTATCTTAGGTTTTGTAATCTCTTCAACAGTTCCTGTAGACACCCAAATTTGTCCCAACTTTGTCCATGTCTAGCAACACCTTGATAAATCATTAATCATTAAGCCAATTAATTAAATAAATTTTATTTATTTAATTAATTCCACATCATAATCCCATTTATCCTATCCTCATCCCAATTAATTAAATAAATTTTATTTAATTAATTAATTTCCACATCATATCTTATCCCATTTTATTCATTTATCCTATTAATTAAATAAATCTAATTTATTTAATTAATATCCAACTCATTTCCCAACTAATTCAAATATTTTATTTGAATTAAATACTCATCTTTCACCATATTCCAACACTTGTCTAGTCAATCATGTGTTATTATACAACTTTCATTCATATCCTTCACATGCACAACTAATGGAACCTAAATTTAGTATCTTTTAATCCTAGCCATTCACATAGCCTCTGAATCTCCACCATTGATTGATCTTGGTTGAGTCCTATATAAACACCCTCTCATTCCATATGAGAGGGGGGATCCAGCAATCATATAGCACCTACATTATCATCTTGAGCATCTTGAGCATCTGATCATCCAACTGAGCTTTTATCATCAATCATGGCAGCTTTCAACTTTGCAATTGTTCATTGTTGAAGAAGCAGTCCACATCCCTCAAACAAGGAATCGCACGGTCTAGGTGATGTTATGCTTGATTTGCATTATGCTTTGATTTCATTTAGATTAGATTCCTTGATGATGGTAGGGTTAGGGTTTCATGACTTTGTCTGATCTGCTAAACCTGACTTTCACCTATCACATTTTGGCACGCCCGGTAGGACTCACGTCCCTGATTAACTCTCTCATTTGAGCTATTTTTGTAAAGATCAGATCTCTTAGAGCACCAATCTTTCATTTTTGCAAGTCTTTGTAGCAAAAATTTGTATTTTTCTAACCCTAGTTTTGTCTAGATTTGCAAATTTTGGGGGTGAATTCTTGCAGGTGATCTTCTGGGTGAAAACAGACTGCACCGTTGCAATCAGGTACTCATTTCCATGAATTTTGACTATAAATTTCCCTATCTTTCGTGATTGGAATTTTTGAAAAAAATTGAAATTTTTTTTAGTTTCACAGATCTGTACAGTACGCATCATACCATACGAACCTTCTATACAGACTAGAGCTGACCGAATTTGGTGTGAGTTTTGTATTGTAGGCAATGTTTGATTTTGTCTGCAGAAAAATTCATGTTGCAGGTTTAAAAATGGCAAAACCCTAGATCTCGAACCAGTCACCTCCGTTATCTTTGAAGTCACCACTGCAATTCATAGCCTATGTCACCGTTGAAATCCTTGAATCTCGGCCACCCATAACCATAAGCTTATCCGGTGAGTCTTTTATAAAACTCTGCATACTTTGTAATCTTCGTCGCTCATTTAGAACTGGTCGCAATCTATACTTTACTATTTACTGGTCTCCTCCACTTAGCCAACATCTGCATCCCTATCGTCTGCTCCACCCGAATCTCTCACCACCACTTGATCTTTCGACACCTTCTGCAAAGAAACCACCGCTACCTGTTTGCATTCCTTCGCCACCCCTTAAAATCCTATGCTACCTTGAAAGCTCCCTCCTAATGTTGAAATTTTAGTCACTACTGTCACAGAGCCCTAGATTCGCCATTTAGAAGCCTTAGTGGCACCATGCTAAACATCCTCCACTGGCTGAGAGTTTTTGCCTGCCGCTCATCCAAATCACCACTACCTTGGTTTCATTCCTACTACCCTAAGAGACGATTGCCATTGTTTAGCAGCTGTCATCATTTATTCATTCATCGACTGCCAGACCAAAGGCCCTTGAATCTCTAGAATATACTCACTGGTGGCCATTCGAATCTTCATAGTCATGGCATCTTGACCTCTAGCAAATCTTGGCAACAGTAAAAGTCCGTAGAGTGGTCAAATCGAATTCCATGATGGCTATATGCAAATTATTTCACACTGTAAATAAATTCATGCCAGAAAATTTCTAAACTCGTCGGTTTTTCTTTGTGGCGTATCCTGGAATCATTACATTCACAGTTGGCATTTATTATGAACATGTTCAGCGACGGGATTTTTAGATCTCTAGCAATTTTTTAGTGAGGGATCTACAATTGTTATATCAATGGTCTTGAAGTTTTTGCGGTGGTTTAATACATTTCCGGTAGTCATTGCATGTTCTCCCAAAAACTAGTTTCATTGGCAATGATTTTACAACCCCTGACGACGGTTTCATTTGCAATGACTATTTTATTGCTCCTCAACTGTTTGGATCTGCAGTCATGAATCAGGCGTCCACCATTGAAACTGGGGTCTTTCAACTTTTGCTTGGTCATTGGCTGTTTGTTGCTTCATTGGTAGTTGTTTGTGGTTTGTGGCTCACACTGAATCATACCAGTGATCTTTGTTTCCACACCAGAAAATTTTGAAACTCGTCAATCGTACCTTTCAGCGCATATTTTGGTCTCATTCCCAAAGACGGTTTCAGCCTCAAATCAGTGGTTTCATTTATTAGTGACCAGACATCCATTTGAGCATTTAACTGCCCAAGTAAACTGCCATGAAAAAATGGTATCATGTGATTAAAATTTGATGACTGCTAGTGGCTAGCAACAACTGCCAGGTTACCTCTTGGAAATAATCGAGATAAATCTTTAGTGCTCACTTCAATGGCTACATCTAATTTGGTCGTTAGCACATTAAACTCTTGGTTTATTGATTTTGTTAAGACAATTCGAGAGTATTCAATGTATGGGCACATCGGTACTAGTAGTGAGATGATAACCAGGGTTTTGATTACTATAAGCTCTGCATAGATCTTGTCGATGCTATCAAATCCCCTCAGCCACTCACAGTTTTTATCACCGCCATCAGTTTTTTTTTAGCTCCACGTGGCTTTGAACTGTCACATGCCAGGAAATTTTTTTTGAGCTCGTTGATTTTCAAACCTTAAGTTGATATCTATTGGTGGTGAATAAATCTTAGCTGTAGACCATAACTGCCTAGCCTGACTGTGTTCATGAGAACAGAAATTCGCCAACTGTCAGCGGTTAAATTAAACAGCTAGGCTTATTTTTTTTTGCCTTCATATGCCATAAGGAGGCTATTTTTTTCTTTTTCTTATAACTTTCACATACGACATCGAAATCACATGAACGAGGACTCGTTGGAAAGATGGGAGGATGAACTTTGCAGCTGAGTAGGTTTCATCAGGTGACTATACCATTTTTTATGCTATTTTATAAGTCAAAGTTCAGCTTCATTGAAAACTTTATTTGAGCATAACTTGAGCAATTTTGGTCGTTTTTCAGCGAAACATTTTTTCAAATTGCTTAGAATCTCCTAAATTTTCTGTTTATGAAATCCATTCTTTTGTATCAGATCATTTTCATGAGAATTTTTAGATTTCATCTTTTTCATGTAATCATCTTCTTTCAAGTTTACTTGTTTCTTTTTGGAATTTGGTGACTTGTAGAGGCATCTAAGGAGTTGGAGCAACATTGGCATCAACATCTACAGTGAATTGGAAAGTGATTGTATCAGGTGCACTCATTCTAATCTTTCATCTCTTAACCTTGTTTGATGACACATTTGGACTTTGGGACTAAAACAAACATTTGTTTGCTATCACATCATCAAGAAATTGGGCTTAAAACAAATCATTGTCTTCCATCACATTTGGATTTGGGCTTTAAAACAAACAAGTGCTTGAATTGTCTTCCACACATTGAATTTCTAAGGTTAATGAACCCCATGCGAGTGTGACCAAGTAAATGTGTATGCTCTCTCCTTGCGTCCCAACACGAACTTGGAGATCAAAAACATTTACTTGTGTTGCTTTTGTTTAGCCTTAGAGAGGCCTGCCTTGGTATCCACCCCAAGGGAACGACCTCAAGCGGTACTTTCATCTGGTCTGCTATAAAAATCAAAGGATAAGGTGAAAGCCAAGTCTAACTGGTATTAGCGCTCACCATACAGTGCTAACTCGAAAGGAGGTGTACCATTGTGTATATTAAAAATCCTAGTAGGGTTAGTTAAAGTCTTAAGTGGCTTGCTAGATGCTCATGGGGTGCCGGTCCCCCGGATTTTCACTAGAAACTCCTTGTGATAGTGGCCTTGCCTTAACTAGAACTTGTTGAAGTGTCTTCACGTGCTTGCTTAACCATCATCACATTCTTTCAAACTAACAACTTGCTTATGTGTCTTGCGTGAGTGATTCATGTGTGTATATGCATAATCATTTGTTTGAACATTGCCAAATCAAGCTATAAACATCAAACACATAAACAAATCAATCTAAACATTCATCCTAGTCAACACACATCATCTAAACATTCCACATTATCATCCAAATCCCTAAGCAAGCACTTGCTAAAAGGACTTAAGACAAACACTTGGTGATAACATGTCTACACTAGAAGACCCAACAATCAAATTCCAAAGATTCCTCCAAAATATTTATCAAGGATTACAACCCCTCAACCAAGATGCCATTGAAATATTACAATTCTTCCTCCAAAGAGCTCAACCCCACTCAAGCCAATCACCTCAACTACAACACTTCATAGCCCAAGTCCAACACCTTTTAGCCACTAGTCAAGCTTGACAAGTACAACAATCCTTAGCCACTCCATACCAACCTAATTCACCTCATAGCCATATGTCATATCCATCCACTTCATATCAACTTAATCCACCTATCCACCAAGTCAATACCACATCAACCTATGAACATCCACCTCAAGTTTATCCAATCCCTCATACCACCATTCCAATGCACTACCAAGCCCATCCACAAAGTCATCAAGTGATATTACAAGAACAACATCCAAGTCCCAATGGCTCTTTGTACATAAATCAAGTAAGTCCAAATACACCTTTTCAACAAGACCACAAAGCACCATTGATAGATCTAAATCCACATTTCCAACAAGAATCATATCCAAATCCCAATGGCCCCTTGTACATAAATCAAACAAGCCCAAGTTATCCTATGCAAGATCCAATAACCTTTGATAAGGGAGATACCAATCTAGAGTGGCCTTCATCATCTAATCACACACCAACACATGAGCCAACTAATCCTATCCCAACACCACCATGTGATCCTATTCCTAGTCCATTGGTCCATCAACCCTCCAAATCACCAAGCCCTTCATTACCTTCCTCGCCATGTCATTCTAATCATTCACCAAAGGATGCGGCTGAGAGAGTTTTACAAAGGATGCTTGAAGCAAAACTCATTGAACTTCCTAAAGTCAAACCATGTGAAGAAAGTCCATATGATGAACATGATTATTGTGCATACCATAGGACCAAAGGCCATAATACAAATCAATGCCCAATATTTGTCTCAATTGTTTACAAGGTGTACCCACCTATAATGGGAAATCGTGCCACATCACCCCCATCTAGTCCAAATCCTAATCCATCCAATCCAATTAGCTCTCAACCTAATCCTTGTCCTAATCCTAATCCAAAACCATCTACCATTATCATCCATCCATTATATTTCCCATCCACCCATACACTTGCAAAGGATGTGATCCATTGGCTACTAGATAGGAATAAACTACCCCCATGTCAAACACCAATTCATGAGCCTACCAATGAACTTCCAAAGGTTATGTCCAATCCTATAATCTCATCATGTGGTTCACATACCTTGAGCCTCTTCAAGAGCCTTCCATTAACATACCAAGCCCTTTAAGCCCATCATGTGACCTACAAGCCAACAAGTCTATTCAAGAGTCTCCAACCACAAGCCTAAGTCAAGAGCCATCATGTCTCCATGTTGATAACTATCAAGAGCCTATCAAGTCCACTCAAGAACCTTCCACTTCCATCCAAAGTCAAGAGGTATGTCAAGAGCATAATCTTAAACATGTGGAAATATCGAACCCTAGTCTTAATCAAGATCAAAGCACCTATAAGTTCCACCTATCCATGACCTACTTATGGGTTGCCCTCAAGCTATTAGCCATCACCATGACCTCATTCATGAGCAAATTTATCCCTTTTATAGCCCACTTAATCCTACTTTTGCTCATAGTTATGATCAAGGTTCTAGCTAAAATCATGAAAACCATGATGATCCATTTGGCAAAACTTTATCTATCTCATGATCAAGATGATATCTATGATGAAGAACCTATTAAAAAGTACCTTGATCCTATCCATAATCCCATAATCATCCATGAGCAAGATATCCAAATTGCTCCTAGTCATCCTCCATCTAGCCCTATCCATAATGAGAAAACATCCACTTGTCATAATGAGACATGTGCCTCTCAAGAACACATAAGCATAGAAGATCAAACAAATAACTTGGATCTTAGTGAACACAATGCTAATGATCCTCTCTCCATATCTACCATCGATCCCATTTCAAGTCCACCATCATGTCCTAGTGGTCTTACGACCTTCCTCCATGAATGTTCTTCCTTAGGACAACAACAACCATTGTCCTCCATTTCATCTTCTCCATCCAATAAAGAACTCAAGTCTAGTTCCCAAAACACATCTAGTCCCATAGTCAATCGCATCCTCCAAAACATGAACTACCAAGGTAAAGGCCTAGGCCTTTATGAAGAAGGCATTTTGGATCCAAACCATGTTAAAATCCCTCCATGCTCATATGGCCTTGGATACACACCCCAAGGTAAACAAGGCCAAGATGTTGGTAATCCCTTCATACATCCTAAATCTACCACTTTCCATTGCAAACCTTATCATCTACCTAAAACATATGTTGTCATTCCACCTCCACCAACTTATAAAAGTCAAAAGCATGTGACCATACACCTTCCACCATCCACTTTGCCTCCACTTTTATCAACTCCAAATATCCCTCCATCCACCTTGCCACCATTGCTTCCAACACCTAACATACATATCATTCATAAGTATCCTTACATCCCTAATCATGGCCAACAAAAGCACACATCATATAAGCATAAAGCTTCCAATCATTCCATCCACTCCACCCATCCCATGGGATTCAAAAGCAAAAATTTTGATGTCTCTACCTATAAAGCTAACAATCCTACAAAAAATCCTAAAGGTCTTCATACCTTAGGACATAAAGAATCAAAATCAAAGCAAAGTACATTCACAAAGCTATCCAAACCCTTACCTCCAAATGCAAAGCCCAAAAGCAAAATGGTTTGGGTTCCTAAGCAAACAACTAGCAAATCAAATGAGGCATCCTCATTCACATCTCAAGAATCCCAACCACCTATCTCCATCCAAAAGCCTACTTCCATCCAAAACTTCCATTCCCTTCAAAAATCCCACAAACAAAGCAAAAGAACTAAAAATACTAAATCTATGTGGGTTCCTAAATCACTTCATAAACCATCCCCTAAGAAAACATCTCCATTGCTTCCTACACCACCATCCAATCAAAAGCTTCAATGTTTATCACGATGTGTGCAACCATTGGTCATGGTTCCCTTCCATTCCAAAACATTCCCACATGCCTCCATCTCCCCATCCTTCATCCATTATCCTACATATCTCCTCAATCACCTTCCTATAGTCCATGCTTTTGCATAAGCCTTTTATCCATCCATCCTTGCATGAACCTTCCATAATCCACATTATAATCCATTATCTACCTAATCCATCTCCCATCCATGCAATCCCTTATCAACATCTATGAGCACACTTGACATGGTCCATGTGAAGACATCATCAATCTCTAAAGGGACACTATCAACCTTCATAGCACTAAACACTTGAGTCCCTCCTATCGATTACCATGGTGAAAACCTAGCAAACAGGCACCATGTGTAATTGTCAACCCATCTAAAAGCAAAAAAGAAAAAGAAAAGAAAAAAAGCAAAAACAAAAAAAAAATCAAAAAAGTAAAGAGAAATCCCTTCGTCCTGTTGGTGCCTGAATTCACTGTCGGTTATTTTAGAAATTTTCATTGAGGCACCTTCCCAAAAAATCCAAAAAAGGTTCTAAGTCTTTGGGCCTCCTCAGCATGTTTTAACATCAGCATCATATTTTCTTTGGAGGAGGTCATCATCATCATGTTTCCAGACATCACCCTGATGTTGCTTACGAGGGTCATCATATTTTCTGTCAGCATGATCTTTCGCTGGGGTGATATTCTAACATCGGGTGATCTTACTTAAGATCATCCTGATGATGTTGCTGCAAAGTCCTAAGTATGATCCGATCTTCATCGGGGTCATCATATTTGAACATCGGGTGATCTTAGTCAAGATCATCCTGATGTTGTTTTATCACTTCATGTTCGTTGTTTTATCACCCTGATGATGCTGACGTCATTCTTATGTCAGGGTGATATCCATTTTTCTACCTGTTTGCATCATGATATTTCCGAAGGGAGATATTCGCCTGTCGGCTTCATGCATTGTCCAATGGGGGTGATCATTTCAAATATCAGTCACATATTCATATATCACCCCGATCTTATAGTGGAGCTACAGTGCAGCATGATATGTGTGCATCAGGATGATATTTCCAAATATCCGGTTATCTTCCGAATATCATCCTGATGCCGATGTATGGTGACGTCATCAAGGTCCGGGGGGGTCATATTTCTAACACTGATCATCTTGTGGAGATCCCCCGATATTTGCAAACATGACGATGACGTCATCTGGATATGAGGAGGTGCGCGATAGGCAGATATGCTGATGACGTCAGCAGGATATGACGGTGATGTCATCAAGATGTTCATCGGCCAGACATTTAGTATTGGCTGAGCAGGAGGATCTTCCTCCGATGGATCAGGTTGTGCCGATGAAGGCAATTATCATGCAGGTGATATTGCGATGATGATGCTGACGTCAGGGTGATATTTCAAGCAACAAGATATCATGCTGTTGGAGGATGATGATGAAGGCTTATACTAGTGTCGTCGGGAGCAAAAGCACCGACATCATATATGCTCGCGACCTAGTATATAAAGTGTTGAAAAGGTCGCCGCGGGGTGCATGTGGGATAATTGATATCCTGCATATTTTGAAATATCACGATAAGGTATTTTGGTGGGAAACGGTTGCGGTGCACTGTTTGATGTTTTCCCAAGGCCACGGGTTGGTGCGCCATTAATGGCGAAGGTTGCAGAGGTATGGACGGATCTGGTACCCGATTGAAGGTGTACATCAACGGACAGTGGTGCAGGGCTCGAGGTTTCTTCCTGTCTCCTCCCCACCTACTGCATTCATGTTTGGGCGCCAATCTGGTAATGCGTTGAGCGCCATTTTTCTGATACTGTGTATCTAGTGGGATTTTTGGTCAACCATGTAATTAATGCTAGAAGTACACTTTCTGGCTATTATAAGCAGGAAGTGTTACTCATTTAGAGGTTGTTGAAAACTGGACATTTTGGCTCTGTAATAAGATACAACTAGTTTTGGTTGCTCTGTGCAGCAAAACTTGTGAGTTTATGTATCTCCTGTTGTACGTTTTGGCATGAATCCACTGATTTCATGGTTAATCTTATATGAATAATGCTATGTTTGCATGTGTTATGCTGATTCTGTCTCCAGTTTTGCATGTATCTTTCTTCCTGCAATAGGGATGCCATAAGTATCGACAGCTTAACACTCTGTATTGGGAGATATCTGTAAGGCAGGTATCATGTGTATCCCCTTGAAATCCAGTTTTAGCTATTCATGCTGATCATTCACAGGTGTATGTCTACCGACTCCAAGCCCTGGATAGGCACCAATCTAGCTCTGTGTTGAGGTTATACACCAAGTCCAGGTTTGCATCCAAACACCATTTCAAACCATCTCTCCCTTCCATCTGTTAGTTGTAGGATTAGGAGTAGGAAACCCTTGCATGCTCTCATACCTAACCAGACATATATGTCCAAGAACGTTGCCCACCTTGTGATCTATCATACAGATCTTGGTCCATACATGAGAGTATTCTGCCTGTTGTTGTCAAGTTAGATCTTTCTATCTTTGAGCTAGTCAAGGTTACATCTTGAGTTATAGGGATACCCCCCCTGGTGCGGCAGAACCAGAAGTGAAGGGGAGGAGCTCACACAACCTCCTGTATTAGTTGGCTGAATCTGCCTGTGCATTAGAAGTGGCAAACCCTAATGCTGATTCAGAAGAAAAACCAACAAAATGGCGACTCCACTGGGGATGGACTGATAAAAAAAGAGTAATATATCTGTGACCCATCCGAGTCACCAACAAAATGGCGACTCCGCTGGGGAGAAAATTGATGAAAAAGTGTTATATCTTGTGGCCCATCTGAGTCACCAACAAAATGGCGACTCTGCTGGGGATGTTGATGTAAAGTGATATCCTGCAGTCTCTGGTGAAGTTTTGCTCTGCTGGTGGAATGAACTCAGAAACATATTTGTTGAGCTTTCAGCTGCTGTAAAATTTTGTCCTCTTTGGAGAGGTGGCGACTCTGCAAAAAAGATCTAAATGCACATGAAAGATGGATGTATGTGATGTGACAAAAATGTGCTGTTCATATTTCAGCATCTGTATGAGAAAAGGTATCTTGTTCCTTCCCCTTTATATTTGCTATTTTACTGCATAAGTTAGATGCCAAGGGAAGCCTTAGGTCTTAGGCAAACAAAGGATGTCTAAGAATAAGATTTTTATGAATCTAAGTATGAATTATCCCATACTCAGCGGTGAAATGTTGAATAAAAGAATAGAAGAGATAAGAAATAGGTTGATATTCTTAGAGGCTGAGCAGGCCCAGTTAAAAAGTAGTAACCCTGTTGTGTCTGCTAGTCAGAAGGCTAAACCTCTTCTCAGCCCTTTTGATCCTTTGTATGACCAACTGGATTTGTCATGGGTTGATTATAAAGTAGAAACTATGCCTGCTAGGATATACTGTCAGATGCCCAGATTTAGTGGTCACAGTGTATGTGATGGGAATGCACATATCCAAAATTTTCATGAGTTCATGGGAAAACATTCATTTAGAGATGAGGATATGTGGATGAGGTTTTTTGTTAGGTCCTTTGATGCAAAAGCAAAAGACTAGTATTTGAGCTTTTCAAAAGGATCCTTTGCCTGTTGGGATGAGCTTGCTGACTGTTTCAAGGAAGAATTCGCAAGAGAACCTGCTGATCTTGTTGCAGAATTGATGAACATCAGAAAACAAGATGAAGAGCCATGTGTTGATTTCAGTCATAGGTTTGCAGTAGCCCTTTCACATGTCCCTAAAAGTTTCAGACCTGGTATTTCAGCCTGTGTTGGCATATTCTTTGAAGCTTTTGAGGAGGGCTTTAGTGCAATACTGAGGGATTTCAAGGTGACAAGTATGCAGATGGCATACAAGTTCATAGAAAAGATAGAAAAAATCAGAAATGTGCACCTGCTGAAACCCCTGTCCACAGGCTTTGGTGTGAGAAATCGTTGTGAAGCTGCAAATGACCAAATAATTAAGGCATCATGTGAAGATGAAAAGATGAATGTTGAGGATGCCAGTGAAAGGACTAATGAGGATTCCCATTGCAATGATGAGGCATCTGACCATGAAAACAACAATGAGGTTGTGGACAACAATGAGCAATTTTTGAAATGGACCTGTGGAGACAATTGTGAGTATTGTACTCAAGACAGAGAAGATATAAGCAAACAGAGAAGCAGTCCCATGTGTGACCCATTGCCTTCCTTTCAAACACATGAGGATCATGAAGAGCAGTCAGAGATTGAAATAAGTGCTAGTGCAGAGCATGATTGTTCTTTGATTGATGGTTGTTTTACTTATGACACACAGGCTGATACTCCTCCACAAAAGGAATCCATTGGTGATGAAGATGCATGCTCTGCTGCCCATGAACAAATGGCATACTATGATGAAACTGATGCACCTGGGTCACCCATCTATGACACATATGGTGATGAGGATCTATCTGAGTATGGTGAGGGTCTTGACATGGTTTTTGACTTGGATTCTATTTCTCATCATGATGAAAGAGGAACCGACATACATCAGGTAAGTGATTGTAAAAATGTGCCTGATTGTAAAGAGGTGTCAGAGCCTGATCTTTTCCAGCCTGGTGCTGCTGATTGTTGTGTACATGATGTGTACAATTGTGATTTTGAAAGCTTTTCTTTTGATGTGCCAGCATATGATACAATGAGCTATGATCTTCCTAGCTGTATGGTGGACTTTGAGTGTTTTCAGTTTTCAGTCCAGCTAGGAGATCATGTTGCAATGCATATTGCTAATATAGATGACAAGTGCTATATGCCATATGAGTATGCATTGCTTGATACATTCTGCATCCACTTGTTGCCGGATGCTAAGGGTTATCTGCACAGGGATGACAGTGACAAGCTAAATCAGAGGGTTGAGTATGCAGATGACAAGATTTGTTTATGGGTGGATCTCTGTAGTATCTCCAAGCTTGACCCAGTGTATGCAGATGAAAACAAAGTGTTTGACAAAGGGAGATACATGTTTTTCTTTTCTTGGTGGCCTTAGGCCATCAAGTGTGTTTGGTGATGCAGGTCGGTGTAGTATTTGACTCTGTGCCCAATGGATAAGGGACTGGTCTGCATCCCAGAGATCTGGGGTTCTCGCTGCAGTCTTGCACCTGCACGTCCCCAATCAGAGCCACTGTTGGTGCCTGAATTCACTGTCGATTATTTTAGCAATTTTCATGCAGGCACCTTCCCAAAAAATCCAAAAAAGGTTCTAAGTCTTTGGGCCTCCTCAGCATGTTTTAACATCAGCATCATATTTTCTTTGGAGGAGGTCATCATCATCATGTTTCCAGACATCACCCTGATGTTGCTTATGAGGGTCATCATATTTTCTATCAGCATGATCTTTCGCTGGGGTGATATTCTAACATCGGGTGATCTTACTTAAGATCATCCTGATGATGTTGCTGCAAAGTCCTAAGTATGATCCAATCTTCATTGGGGTCATCATATTTGAACATCGGGTGATCTTAGTCAAGATCATCCTGATGTTGTTTTATCACTTCATGTTCGTTGTTTTATCACCCTGATGATGCTGATGTCATTCTTATGTCAGGGTGATATCCGTTTTTCTACCTGTCTGCATCATGATATTTCTGAAGGGAGATATTCGCCTGTCGGCTTCATGCATTGTCCAATGGGGGTGATCATTTCAAATATCAGTCACATATTCATATATCACCCCAATCTTATAGTGGAGCTACAGTGCATCAGGATGATATTTCCAAATATCCGGTTATCTTCTGAATATCATCCTGATGCCGATGTATGGTGACGTCATCAAGGTCCGGGGGGGTCATATTTCTAACACTGATCATCTTGTGGAGATCCCCTGATATTTGCAAACATGACGATGACGTCATCTGGATATGAGGAGGTGCGCGATAGGCAGATATGCTGATGACGTCAGCAGGATATGATGGTGACGTCATCAGGATGTTCATCGGCCAGACATTTAGTATCGGCTGAGCAGGAGGATCTTCCTCCGATGGATCAGGTTGTGCCGATGAAGGCGATTATCATGCAGGTAATATTGCGATGATGATGCTGACGTCAGGGTGATATTTCAAGCAACAGGATATCATGCTGTTGGAGGATGATGATGAAGGCTTATACTAGTGTCGTCGGGAGCAAAAGCACCGACATCATATATGCTCGCGACCTAGTATATAAAGTGTTGAAAAGGTCGCCGCGGGGTGCATGTGGGATAATTGATATCCTGCATATTTTGAAATATCACGATGAGGTATTTTGGCGGGAAACAGTTGCGGTGCACTGTTTGATGTTTTCCCAAGGCCGCGGGTTGGTGTGCCATTAATGGCGAAGGTTGCAGAGGTATGGACGGATCTGGTACCCGATTGAAGGTATACATCAACGGACAGTGGTGCAGGGCTCAAGGTTTCTTCCTATCTCCTCCCCACCTACTGCATTCATGTTTGGGCACCAATCTAGTAATGCGTTGAGCGCCATTTTTCTGATACTGTGTATCTGGCGGGATTTTTGGTCAACCATGTAATTAATGCTAGAAGTACACTTTCTGGCTGTTATAAGCAGGAAGTGTTACTTATTTAGAGGTTGTTGAAAACTAGACATTTTGGCTCTGTAATAAGATACAACTAGTTTTGGTTGCTCTGTGCAGCAAAACTTGTGAGTTTATGTATCTCCTGTTGTACGTTTTGGCATGAATCCACTGATTTCATGGTTAATCTTATATGAATAATGCTATGTTTGCATGTGTTATGCTGATTCTGTCTCCAGTTTTGCATGTATCTTTCTTCCTGCAATAGGGATGCCATAAGTATTGATAGCTTAATACTCTGTATTGGGAGATATCTGTAAGGCAGGTATCATGTGTATCCCCCTGAAATCCAGTTTTATCTATTCATGCTGATCATTCACAGGTGTATGTCTACCGACTCCAAGCCCTGGATAGGCACCAATCTAGCTCTGTGTTGAGGTTATACACCAGGTCCAGGTTTGCATCCAAACACCATTTCAAACCATCTCTCCCTTCCATCTGTTAGTTGTAGGATTAGGAGTAGGAAACCCTTGCATGCTCTCATACCTAACCAGACATATATGTCCAAGAACGTTGCCCACCTTGTGATCTATCATACAGATCTTGGTCCATACATGAGAGTATTCTGCTTGTTGTTGTCAAGTTAGATCTTTCTATCTTTGAGCTAGTCAAGGTTACATCTTGAGTTATAGGGATACCCCCCTTGGTGCGGCAGAACCAGAAGTGAAGGGGAGGAGCTCACGCAACCTCCTGTATTAGTTGGCTGAATCTGCCTGTGCATTAGAAGTGGCAAACCCTAATGCTGATTCAGAAGAAAAACCAACACGTCCAACGGTGAAAACCTAGTAAACATGCGCCTTGGATAAGTACCATGATGAAAACTTGGCAAACAGGCGTCATGTGTAGGTTGATCTTCTATGTCACTTACACTTGGGGGCACGTTGTCTCATCCAACCTATCCATTTCCCAACTATCCATCCCATTATATCATTTTCCATCCTATCAT
This sequence comes from Cunninghamia lanceolata, assembly GCA_027924645.1. Lineage (NCBI taxonomy): Eukaryota > Viridiplantae > Streptophyta > Pinopsida > Cupressales > Cupressaceae > Cunninghamia > Cunninghamia lanceolata. The sequence continues at coordinate 2,244,385 of BSBN01000550.1, forward strand.
GCTACATCCTACCATCCTTATCCATTCATCCATCCTTCTGCCTTTTGATTTTGATGAAGACATAGGGGCAAAATGTTGAAACATGTTTGGATATTTCTTGACATACCTTCTTTCCAAACCAAGTCCTATCCATTAATAATTTATCCATCCCATCCAAATCCAATCCATTATGTCATCCCTTGGTCATGAACTTTTTCATGTAAAAATCCTCAGCATTACCACCTAGAATGGAGCAAGTTCCTCCTATGCAACATAGCCTTTGGAGATCACATCCTAGCTCCCTTATGATCCATCCACTATGGTGTATCCTTATCACGAGCTTTCCATCTTATAGCTTATCCCCATCCATTTATCATGAAGCTTTCCACTATAAGCTAACTATTCGTTTATTATGAGGCACACATCCATCCCTTATATGGCCAATCCTCTTATCCATCCATCCAATTCTCATGAGCCTTTCATCCCATTTACTATGAGCCCATCCTTTTATCCATCCAATCCCATTCATCCATCCTTGCACCTAGACTTGGTTTTCTCTTGTCATTGGTATCAAGCACAAAGGCTACCCAAATTGTAAATCCATTGATGTTCCAAAACATTTAAAAATCCAAAAAAATCAAAATATGTCAAAAAATCCAAAAAATCAAATATCCAACAAAAAATCCAAGCAATAAAACCAATCACATCATCCAAAACAATCCACTCCACCAACATTCAATCAAAATAAAATCATCATCATCAATTCTTCTTATCAATAACATTCATTCATCCATTTCAATCAATCCATTTCCAATCATATCAATCAAATCAATCTAAGCAATGATCTTAAATCCAAGTCACACTAATCCATATCAAGCAAGCCAATGAATCAAGGAACATTATCCAACCAAATCAACAGGTTTTGATCCTAATCTTGTCATGAGCCAAATCAATCATCATCAATGGGATATAGCGTTCCCACATCCTTGTGTTGATCTAGGGATATAGCTTTCCCTGCAATGACAACACTATCTATCATCATCAATCAAACAATCAATCATTAGTTTATGACTTGCCAAGGGCAATACCTTGTTTGTTTTACATCCTTTGAGCACATTGAGAACACTTGCTTATGCTTAGATTGAGTGGACACTCTAATTATCACTCCATCACTACCATCATTCAAAATAGTCCAATCATCAAAACAATCAACCCAGCAATAGCAAACATCACAACCAAAGCACATCAAGCCAACTATCAAAACAAAATCCTATCAATCATTAGCATCAACACCAAAGAAAATCAACTCAAAGCACATCAAGCTAGCCATCAAAACAAATCCAATCACTTCAGCAAATCAAAAGAATCTCAATCCACCACAAATCATTCATCCAACCAAATCAATCTAATCAACATTTCATCATCTTCCAATCATTCTAAACAATGATCCAATTGCAAGTCAATCCTTAAGCTATACCAATCAAGTTAATCAATCAAGCCAAGTTATCCAAACGCATTCAATGGTCTTGATCCTAGCCTTGTTGTAAGCCAAATCAATTAGCTAATCAGCCAACCAACTCAGCAAACAACCTTCTGTTGATCTAGGGATATAGCTTTCCCCACAATGACAACACTCTCAACTATCATCAACAAAACAATCAAACAATCAATCATTGGTTTACAGCTTGACAAGGGCAATACCTTGTTTGTTTTTGAATCATTTGTGCATGCATGCTTGCTTGCTTGTGTGTGTTATCATTTTATCTTGCATGTGCGGGATGATCTTATCTTCTTCCTATGCGTATTGGTATCTTGTACGTGTTGGGATTAGCATCTTACATATCAATATCTCTAGCATCTAAGAGCTAAACAGTCTCTTATGCATTTGAGACTATTCTATGTTAAGACTAACTCCATACATATAACCAGCAAGATATCATTATGTGTAGTGGAGATAAGCTCAAACCATTGCTTGTAGCGTCAAAGTCCAACACTAGCTGTTATTCATATCTTATGCATGTTGGCTCAACATCTTGACCTCATGCGTTTAGACAAGATTGTAACACGCTAGTTGCGCATTGGATATCTTGACACCTTGGTCTCTTATACCCTAGTGCATAACATCCATATGCTATATCAAACATGAGGACTACATTTCTTTTCATTCTAAGCAATTATTTGAAAGCTGCCCATCATCATCCTATCTATCCATTCTATCTATTCATTCCATCATACTCAGCCAAGATCACTCATTTCCATTTTCTTCGTGTCTACCTTCTTTTTAGCCTTTTTTTTCTATCGAGAGCCAACCCAGCCCTTCCTGGTTAGCCTGGCTTACCTCTCGAGGGGGCATCACCTGCCAGTTACACTGGGGCATAACTTGTTTATCGAACACATATCGTATCTTCTTTAACACAACGCTCTATCAAACATTGTATCAAAGAGGGGCAAAATGTAGACACCCAAATTTGTCCCAACTTTGTCCATGTCTAGCAACACCTTGATAAATCATTAATCATTAAGCCAATTAATTAAATAAATTTTATTTATTTAATTAAAATCCCATTCTCATCCTACTTAGCCAATTAATTAAATAAATTTTATTTATTTAATTAATTCCACATCATAATCCCATTTATCCTATCCTCATCCCAATTAATTAAATAAATTTTATTTATTTAATTAATTTCCACATCATATCTTATCCCATTTTATTCATTTATCCTATTAATTAAATAAATCTAATTTATTTAATTAATATCCAACTCATTTCCCAACTAATTCAAATATTTTATTTGAATTAAATACTCATCTTTCACCATATTCCAACACTTGTCCAATCAATCATGTGTTGTTATACAACTTTCATTCATATCCTTCACATGCACAACTAATGGAACCTAAATTTAGTATCTTTCAATCCTAGCATTTCACATAGCCTCTGAATCTCCACCGTTGATTGATCTTGGTTGAGTCCTATATAAACACCCTCTCATTCCATATGAGAGGGGGGATCCAGCAATCATATAGCACCTACATTATCATCTTGAGCATCTTGAGCATCTGATCATCCAACTGAGATTTTATCATCAATCATGGCAGCTTTCATCTTTGCAATTGTTCATTGTTGAAGAAGCAGTCCACATCCCTCAAACAAGGAATCGCACGGTCTAGGTGATGTTATGCTTGATTTACATTATGCTTTGATTTCATTTAGATTAGATTCCTTAATGATGGTAGGGTTAGGGTTTCATGACTTTGTTTGATCTGCTAAACCTGACTTTCACCTATCACATTTTGGCACACCCGGTGGGACTCACGTCCCTGATTAACTCTCTCATTTGAGCTATTTTTGTAAAGATCAGATCTCTTAGAGCGCCAATCTTTCATTTTTGCAAGTCTTTGTAGCAAAAATTTGTATTTTTCTAACCCTAGTTTTGTCTAGATTTACAAATTTTGGGGGTAAATTCTTGCAGGTGATCTTTTGGGTGAAAACAGACTGCACCGTTGCAATCAGGTACTCATTTCCATGAATTTTGACTATAAATTTCCCTATCTTTCGTGACTGGAATTTTTGAAAAAATTTGAATTTTTTTTTAGTTTCACAGATCCGTATAGTACGGATCGTACCATACGAACCTTCTATACAGACTAGAGCTGACCGAATTTGGTGTGAGTTTTGTATTGTAGGCAATGTTTGATTTTGTCTACAGAAAAATTCATGTTGCAGGTTTAAAAATGGCGAAACCCTAGATCTCGAACCAGTCACCTCCGTTATCTTTGAAGTCACTACTACAATTCATAGCCTATGTCACTGTTGAAATCCTTGAATCTCGGCCACCCATAACCATAAGCTTATCCGAAAGACAATTCAAGCACTTGTTTGTTTTAAAGCCCAAATCCAAATGTGATGGAAGACAATGATTCGTTTTAAGCCCAATTTCTTGATGATGTGATAGCCAAGTCCCAATGGCTCTTTGTACATAAATCAAGTAAGTCCAAATACACCTTTTCAACAAGACCACAAAGCACCATTGATAGATCTAAATCCACATTTCCAACAAGAATCATATCCAAATCCCAATGGCCCCTTGTACATAAATCAAACAAGCCCAAGTTATCCTATGCAAGATCCAATAACCTTTGATAAGGGAGATACCAATCTAGAGTGGCCTTCATCATCTAATCACACACCAACACATCAGCCAACTAATCCTATCCCAACACCACCATGTGATCCTATTCCTAGTCCATTGGTCCATCAACCCTCCAAATCACCAAGCCCTTCATTACCTTCCTCGCCATGTCATTCTAATCGTTCACCAAAGGATGCGGCTGAGAAAGTTTTACAAAGGATGCTTGAAGCAAAACTCATTGAACTTCCTAAAGTCAAACCATGTGAAGAAAGTCCATATGATGAACATGATTATTGTGCATACCATAGGACCAAAGGCCATAATACAAATCAATGCCCAATATTTGTCTCAATTGTTTACAATATTTCTCTTTACTTTTTTGATTTTTTTTTTTTTTTGCTTTTTTTTTTTTTTTTTTTTTTGCTTTTAGATGGGTTGACAATTACACATGGCGCCTGTTTGCCAGGTTTTCACCATGGTAATGGATAGGAGGGACTCAAGTGTTTAGTGCTATGAAGGTTGATAGTGTCCCTTTAGAGATTGATGATGTCTTCGCATGGACCATGTCAAGTGTGCTCATAGATGTTGATAAGGGATTGCATGGATGGGAGATGGATTAGGTAGATAATGGATTATAATGTGGATTATGGAAGGTTCATGCAAGGATGGATGGATAAAAGGCTTATGCAAAAGCTTATGGTTATGGGTGGCCGAGATTCAAGGATTTCAATGGTGACATAGGCTTGAATTGCAGTGGTGACTTCAAAGATAATGGAGGTGATTGGTTCGAGATCTAGGGTTTCGCCATTTTTAAACCTGCAACATGAATTTTTCTACAGACAAAATCAAACATTGCCTACAATACAAAACTCACACCAAATTCGGTCAGCTCTAGTCTATATAGAAGGTTCGTATGGTACGATCCGTACTGTACGGATCTGTGAAACTAAAAAAAATTTCAATTTTTTTTAAAAATTCCAGTCATGAAAGATAGGGAAATTTATAGTCAAAATTCATGGAAATGAGTACCTGATTGCAACGGTGCAGTCTGATTTCACCCAAAAGATCACCTGCAAGAATTTACCCCCAAAATTTGCAAATCTAGACAAAACTAGGGTTAGAAAAATACAAATTTTTGCTACAAAGACTTGCAAAAATGAAAGATTGGCGCTCTAAGAGATCTGATCTTTACAAAAACAGCTCAAATGAGAGAGTTAATCAGGGACGTGAGTCCCACCGGGCATGCCAAAATGTGATAGGTGAAAGTCAGTTTTAGCAAATCAGACAAAGTCATGAAACCCTAACCCTACCATCATCAAGGAATCTAATCTAAATGAAATCAAAGCATAATGCAAATCAAGCATAACATCACCTAGACCGTGCGATTCCTTGTTTGAGGGATGTGGACTGCTTCTTCAACAATGAACAATTGTAAAGCTGAAATCTGCCATGATTGATGATAAAATCTCAGTTGGATGATCAGATGCTCAAGATGCTCAAGATGATAATGTAGGTGCTATATGATTGCTGGATCCCCCCTCTCATATAGAATGAGAGGGTGTTTATATAGGACTCAACCAAGATCAATCGACGGTGGAGATTTAGAGGCTATGTGAATGGCTAGGATTGAAAGATACTAAATTTAGGTTCCATTAGTTGTGCATGTGAAGGATATGAATGAAAGTTGTATAACAACACATGATTGACTGGACAAGTGTTGGAATATGGTGAAAGATGAGTATTTAATTCAAATAAAATATTTGAATTAGTTTGGAAATGAGTTGGATATTAATTAAATAAATTAGATTTATTTAATTAATAGGATAAATGAATAAAATGGGATAAGATATGATGTGAAAATTAATTAAATAAATAAAATTTATTTAATTAATTGGCTATGTAGGATGAGAATGGGATTTTAATTAAATAAATAAAATTTATTTAATTAATTGGCTTAATGATTAATGATTTATCAAGGTGTTGCTAGACATGGACAAAGTTGGGACAAATTTGGGTGTCTACAGTTCCAACTCATAGTCAGCAGGTATAAACTAATTTTTCAACTTTGTCACCATCTAGTCCCACTTTGTAATTTTTTTTTCCTCTCCTATTTCTCTCCAACTGAACTTATTTCCACTATATAGTAGCATTTCCTTTCAACTTTGTCTTTGCAAATTTCATCTTCTTTAGATCTTCTATTTCTTCATATTCAAAATATTCTTCCATGTCATTTATCCAATCAATCAACTCTTCTGGATTCAAATTGCATGTATACTTCGGCACATCAACTCTAGGTCTTTTCCCAATCTTTGAAATAGCTCACAACATCTTTACTTGATATGATTCTTCTTCTTCATGACCTTCTATGGTTTCACCAGTTTGTTCAACAAATTCAAATTCTTCTTCATCATCACTTTCAACATTAGGTCTCAGTGTCAATCCTCTTCACCTATCTTCTTCAACAACATCCAATCCAATCATCAATTCTGTCATCTCATCCATTATATTAGCCATTGTACCAACAAGAGGAACTCTTTGTGGTGGCATCTTCCTAGGATCAAGTGCAAACTGCCTCAAGTTGGTGATCATGCTACAAACGACAACTGCCTCTCAATCAATGATTGATTGCACACCAGTAACTTGCCTTAAATCGGTGATCTACTTACAACAAGATCTTATGGAATCCCCTTCACCAATTCACTCCAAAGAATCAAACTTTCGCTCTGATACCACTTGGTGTAGTCATGGTAGGAGGGTTCATAGAATGAACTGTCTAGACTGTGCAGCAAGAGTAAACACAATGGAAAAAACACAAGAATATAGAACATATGCAGATTTAGTCATTCAGTATATCAAAGAATTCAAATACATTTTGGTTGGCAACATGCGGGCTTACAATTCGGCTCATAGGCCTAATTACATACATGCGCAAGATAAAGCTTTGAAGTCCTCTCGTACCAAAATCTAAACTATTAAATCTTTCTTATGTGAATAGTTGTCTTCCTAAGGATCTATTACATCAATATATATCATTTTTAGACCATTAGATTCCTCCACGTCAGCTAAGGAAGGTCACAAACTCCAATGAAGAGATGTAACGTGTTCATAGATAGGTTAGACCTAAATGCATAGAACACTTCCTCAAATGAATGGAACAATGTGCGGACCTACGAGAAGGGTCAAACATGAACCAAGGTTCATAGAATGATGTGTCATTAGGATCCGCAAGTCAAGGAATGATCTGCAAGCCTTCTCCTTTAGCTAATTATTAGGAACTATTAGAATGCACTACTCTGAGAAAATAGTTGATCTTCTGATAGCAATATCTGTAACTGATCCAAATGCTCTAAATTATTGATATGATGTAGATGCTAAGTCTAGATCCACAATATGTGAAATAATAAAACTGGACCACAAGCTGAAAACTACTTCTGACTAAACTGCTTGAAGTGAATTGGAAAATGAAAGAACTGAAATGCAAAAAAATTGAGATGTAAATGTTTTTGGTTGATGCAAGTTTGCTCTTGAACCAGGGATGCTCCTGTATCACTTCTAAAAACACTTGTATGTTGTGGCACTGCAAATTGGGTCACAAAAGTAATAATGTTTTAAAAATAATCAAGAATAAAGAATTATTGGTCAGTTTGTCTTATTCTAAAGAGCACTTTGATTTATGTGAGCATTGTGTTTTTGGTAAACAAAACATAACATCATTTCCTTTAGGAAGTAATAAAGAAAAAGATAAGTTAGATATTATTAATTCAGATGTGTTTGGACCTGTGGCTAATGACTCTATTAGAAGATCTCATTATTTTGTCACCTTGATTGATGATGTATCCATATTTACATGGATTTATTTTATATGAAACACAATGGAGAGGAATATTTATCTAAGGAATTTGATGAGTTTTGTAAGCATGCAGATATAATGAGACAAAAGACAACTCAATATATACACCACCGTAGAATTTTGTTGCAAAAAGGATGAACCAAACAATCATGGAAAAAGTTAGAAGTATGTTGAGTGATTCATGTTATGTGATTACACAACATGCCCCATTTTGCATTAGCAAAATAGGGTCCCAACCTCTTTTCTTTGCTTTTTCTTGTTTGCTTCTGTCCTGGGTGGTAATGGTAATAGTAGCATCAGTCAGTATGCATATGATTAATGACATGTATATCCATGATTTTGAAATATGAAGTCAAACGTCAAAGTTAAAATCTTCTGTCATGAACCCTACCATGTGAAAGAGTGAAATCCTAAGTATCTTTACCTTTTCGATCACCTTGAAAATTGCTAAAATAAAGAAATTATGTGTGGTCAAAGTTTGGTAAAACCTAATATTCCAAGTCCTCAGGGTCATATTTCTTAATATGACTGATATTCATGAATATCACCCTGCTTATGTTTTAACAAAGAGTTTGATATTTGCATCTTTGTATGCGCACGTCAAATTTATACCCGAGGGGTCATTTACCCGTCAAGCTCATGCACATTCATGGAGGTCACATTCATCAATATCACTGATCTTACCTAATGTGACCATGATGTCATCATGTTTTATTCGAAGAAAGCCCAAAAATCATGATGACATCATCATCATGTTCCTAATATAGCAAGGTCATATTTCTTAATATGACTCATCTTCGCTAAAGAAATGATGATGTCATCCCATTTCATGCTAATGAAGACCTGATATGACAGTGACGTCATCAATCGGCTTAACATTTGAAGGTCATCAAATTCCCAATATTAGTCATATTTGTTAATATGACCTATCCTTCCTTACATGACCATGACGTCACCCTTTCACATTTCAACAAAAACCTCACATGATGATGACATCATCATCACATCCTAACCTATAAAGGAGTCATATTACTCAATATCCCTTATATTAACTAATACGCACATCCAGACTTGACCATCTTGTAGGGTGAATTTCATAACATTTGAAGTCTACAGTTGTATGCATAAGATTTGCATCTGTTATACAATCTTGTAATATGCACATCTGGACCCAAAATCTATGCAATAGAATTTAGAAAGCATAATAGTATGCATACTTGTATGCATAAGGGCTTGTATGTATCCGAGATATGAAAGAATATGCAAAGGTACATACAAAGCCGTAATTGAAGTTGATTCCAATCCAATTCATAAACTCATTGAGATCCGCATTTGTATGTATCTGATATACATATGGTTTATACAAAGGAGGATGCAAGATGGATACAAAAGGTAATTTCAATCTGTTTATAAACCTTTTAAAGTCTACACTTGTATAAGATATGTACATAAATATACAAGAAATCGAATAAGTGCATAAAGTGATAGGAGGGTCATTAAGTCAAAATATGACCATGACATCATCATTTGTTATATGCATAACGATGTATATTGCGCATGTATAGCATATGCATGATCTAATGCATGTGATATACAAAAGGAGATACAAATGCCAAAATGGAGGATATTGAAGCCATTTTAGAGCCCAATAGCATGTTTTTCGGTTAACAATGGTTGACCTGACCTTCTTAACGAGATATGTGTATATTGATATACGGATACTCACAGATGCCTAATATTCATAACCTAATATTAGTGTTTGAACATTCAAAGCCTGATTCACATGTAATGTAATGTTTATTTTCCAGCTAATTTATTAAATGGTTATGTTTAATTCTTGCATTTCTATCGTAGGATATGGGAACTATTTGAGAAGGCCGGATGTTGTAGAGTGGATAAAGTTGTAGAGTTGCAATGGTGACATGAACCAGAGCCGATAAAGATATCACCAAGTATGTTGTGTACCAGATGGAGGGTGGACTAAGTCAAAGCTGTTGGAATATTCTCCTCCAGCTATGCAATTACCAACTGGCAACCATGTGCTATCCATCTAAACCATTTATTACCATGAGAGGATCCTGATCGTTGGATCAATGTAACTATTTTCTGGCCTTTGTTCTATAAAAAGGCCATGACTTGTCATTTGACAAGAGATAAAATATCTGGTAGAAATAAGGCCAATTAGTGTAGACCCTATAGGATATCAAATTACTGAGACTAATGAAGATTGAATTGTTGAACTGTTCAAGGCTCTTTCTTCAGATCACTATAAGGGTACTTGTTCTAAAGCATACTGGATGGAGATGAAGCTACAGATTACATCCTGATTGTAAACTTTACGTAATCTTCAAGTTGATTTCTAGATATGTAATGGTGAAATGATGTGTTCAATAGAATTGCTTTCATTTTATTGCATATTGTTGTCAACTTTTCCTTTGAAGATTTGCACTGAATCATGTAGATTTGTGGAATGTCCTGGTGAAGTATGATTTAGTTTTTCTTCTCTTCATTACTATATCAGAACATGTATGTGGATCAGTGGTCTTAGTTAAGTAATTTTGGGAATCTCATTCTCTAAAATTTATTTTAGTTTCATTTTCTTTAATTCCATTGAATCACCACCATCACAACTACAAATACACAGATAAATGAAAAGCAAAACATAAAATATGTAGATATCCCGTAGGTAACTGAACATCTTTAGCACATTTGAGCTAAATGCATGTAGAATTGAAAATGTCATGTAAAGAATCATAAATAATGATTGGAATCATGGAAATATCATCCTGTAGGCACAATATTTACATAAATTTAAAGTGCAGAAGCTAAATTGAGCTAGGATTAGTTCTAGATCAGTAAATTGAGATAGTTGTAGAAGAACTAATCAGAAATCATCAAGAAATTTGCAAATAATACTGATCAAAGTGGAAATATACGTAAATATTTGCATATTTAGGTTAAATATTGAAAGATTTGACATCTTTTGTTGAGAATTCATAGAGCAGGATCAACAGAGAATAGGTGAAAATAGAGCATATCTAGATATGACAACTTCAGACTAACACGTAAGGCCCCTGAATGGAAAACAACAACACACATCAACCTCTGAGTAACATTAGAAGATCATAACCTGATCAATGGAGCCTTGGAGTCATCAATTTATCCTAAATTGATTGTACTTTCCAAGATAATAAAGCTTTGTTTTGTAAACTTTTATTCATGTTGTAATGACAAACAATCATCATCAATAGTTTTTGGCGCTAGAAGGAGGGCCAACCAAGAATTTGAAGTAAAGTGATATTTGTCAAACTTTTCAATAATACTCTGAATCTTGAGTATTTTCACAAAGATTCCACCAATATCTAGCAATTTGCAGAATCTGATCATCAGCAACACTTCCTTATGGATGTTCATCTTGATAATTACAAATAATTTGTCTAAATTTCTGTATTTGAGCTAAAAATTTGTGTTCTCTGTAAAATACGCATGAATATTTCATTATTGGATACAATGGATGCATATGAAGATAATTTTCAAGTTAATATTCCTTTCTTTCAGGGAACTTTAAATAGGAAGCTTTATCCTCAACATTTGTCTAACTTTGGTTTATCTAGGAGATGTAGGATGCACAATTCTCCAAAACATGGTGAAGTTAGTTGTCTGACTTTCCTCACAAGGTTAGATTTAGCTTTAAAAGGACTAATTCCTTTCTCAAAAGTATACAGGACTGAAGTTTGGTAGGAAGATGAGAGAATTTTGAAGCAACAAGAAGTTATAGCTCAGGAAATCATGAATTGTCCAAAGAATGGAACAATTGAACTAGTTATGGGAGATAAGTACAGTGAAGAACCTTTTGATGAACCAATATATGATGAAGTTGAGTGTTCTTCACTTCATGTGAATGAGGCAGAGTCCTGGTCAATGGAACTAGACACTCCACTAGATGGTGAAAATGAACTATTTGAAGAGCAATTCATGAAAATGGAGGATACAAAGAACTTTGCTATTGCTAAGCATGATCAAACGTCAATCCAGCACTTTTTTGAAAATGATATAGGGAAGTTTTCTTATCTATTAAATGTTGAATCCTCCTTACAATTCCTTGATCTAGAGACAATAGATTTATATGCATCAGGATATGATGATGAAGATCTTTATTTAGATGTTGATGTATAAGGAATTAAAGAAAACATTAAGGTGTTTCCTAAAGTCAAAAGTCATATAAGCTTGCAAAACGAAGAGAAGAGATTGGAAAATGATGAAGGAGATCACTTCAAGGATTTTTAATTGTACTTGTCTAGGAATATATAGTGTAGCCAAATGTTATGTTTACCCATTAATGACATCTTGATTGAAAGTTGGTGCAGATTGCATGATGAAGTACATTTAGAAAGGGAATGTCATGTCTGCTTGGTCATGTTGGAGAAGACTTGAATTTTGGATCAACAAGAAAATACAGCACCAAAAGTCGTGAGTTATCTAGAAAATGGAAAAGTTGAGTCAGTTCTGGAAGATAAAGATAGTGAAATATCTTTCCTTGAATCATTTTATGGTAAGATTGATAAGAGTTTTCTACTTCCTAATATGAGTAAAGGAGAGTACAGGTATGAATCTTTTGAAAATCATAAAGAAGCAAGTGTTTCTTATTTTCAGTCATTTGACAATCAGCCAGAAAGATTTGATGAGAAGGAAAATAAATGTGAGATTGATCCTGATATACTTGATAGATACATTGAATTATTAAACACTTGTTAGGATAATGTCCCTGGATCTGAATTGAGTAGTTTTGATGAGGATGAGTTGATAAAAAAAGTGTAAATAAGTGGTGGAAGAATTTAAATGCACTGCTACTAAAGAAGTTCCTACAATAGAAACTAATGGAGTCATAGAAAAGAGAATAAACCTTGATTTCATAGTGGACTTCTTTAAATTGAATGGTCAAATCCAAGATTGTTATAGGTCAATGGAACCAAACATTCCACTAGGTGGTAAAAGTGATCTGTTTGAAGAGAAATTCATGAAAATTGAAGATACAAAAAACTCTGTAATTGTTGTGCATGAACAGATGTCAATCCAACACTGTTTTGAAGATGAAATAGGGAAGTATTCATATCAGTCAAATGTTATTTCACCTTTATAGTCAATTGATTTAGAAATGATAGATTTCTCTATATCATATTATGACGATGAAGATACTGACCTAAGTGCTGATATGCAAGAAATTGATGAGAACATTGAATTTTTTCCTGAACATGAGGATAAACTGAACATACAGAATGAAAGAACAAATTTGGATTTGGGTGATGAAATAATTCACCAGGAATCATACATCCTTCAATTTGAAGTGAAACTAGACATTGAGCCAAGCAACAAAAATGCAAAGTTAAATGGAAGACTAGATGTCAATGAACAAGCATGTCCAACAAAACTAGAGATACACCAGGTTGTATTCCTCCTTTCCCCAATGAATGATGTTAAATATTATTTTGATTATGGAGATTCAAAAGATAAGACATGCATATGAATTGATCATGAACATGATGAACTTCCTCAATTGTTGATCATAAGGGATCATTCTATTAAAACTAATGAATTTAGAATACAAAGATGAGTTTGCTAGGATTAGAACCATAGCTAGTGCCCTAATGCTCCTACACAATCTAAGGAAGTATGCTGATACAAGTGTCTTTGGATCTTATCATGGGTTCTATTTGTCTGGTAGGGTCTTGTGTACAGTTTGGTAGGATCTTTGTTTTGTTTCTCTTCTTTGTTTTCCTGCTTTGCTTTGTGTTGTTTCCTTTTGTAATTAGTTGTTTGTAATATTTTCTCTTTGTGTTTTTTTGCTCTTGCTTTATGTTGTTAAGTCCTTGTTTTGGTTAGGCAACATGAGGCACCTTTTCACTTCAGAACGCCACTGAAGTTGTTAAAATTAAAGGGTTGGATATAAGTTTATACACAGATTGTAATTCATGTTGACAAAGTACTCTTGGTCGGGTCTGTGGTATCATGTTCATCAACACTAGTTTAACTTGCTCAAAGAGATCTTCACGACACACCTAAAATCCTTGGGTTTGTTGAACATACCAGTGTAGGTGTAAAGTGAAAAATTAGAAGTCACCCTTGCTACCATTGCAATTCTCAACTTAATTATTAGCAAGTGACCACACCTTGCATTATGAACTTACAATGATAATATCTCATGAATTTGTATGCTCTACAAAATTAAAAATACAAAAGAAAGAAGGATTATACTAAAAATCCAAATTAAGTCATCTAAGTAACTATACGAGGGCTATGTATTCCTACTGGTAGTGGGGCTCTACTTAGGAGAATTACAACGATAAGCTTGCCAGGGCTATGGATGCCTACTGGCAGCAAGGCTCTATCCAATTGGCTATGAGGGATGAACTCAACTATGTAGCTTAACACCAGTCACTGGTTTATTCAACTCACTTTTAGCATGAGGGATATTAATCACATGCACACACTTGATCCCTTATCAATATATTGTTATATTGATGAAGATGATACCATTCAGAAAGTTTAGGATGCTCATGCTGAACAGGAGTTGGAAACACTATGTTTTAACTTATCCTCACCTTTTGAATTATTTGAATTTTGTTGTTTTCTTTAGTGGCAAGTTTTTATGTGATTACGCAACATGCCCCATTTTGCCTTAGTAAAATAGGGACCCAACCTCTTTTCTTTTCTTCTGCTTGTTTGCTTATGTCCTAGGTGGTAATGGTAATAGCAACATCAGTCAGTATGCATATGCTTAATGATAGGTATATCTGTGATTTTGAATTATGAAGTCAAATGTCAAAGTTAAAATCTCTTGTCATGAACCCTACCATGTGAAAGAATAAGAAATTGTAAGTATCTTTGTCTTTTGGATCACCTCAAAATTTGCTAAAATAAAGGAATTATGCATGGTCAAACTTTGGTCAAACCTGATATTCTAAGTTCTCAGGGTCATATTTCTTAATATGACTGATATTCATGAATATCACCCTACTTATGTTTTAACAAAGAGACTGATATCTGCATCTTTGTATGCGCACATCAAATTTATACCCGAGGGGTTATTTACCTGTCAAGCTCACGCATATTCATGGAGGTCACATTCGTCAATATGACTGATCTGACCTAATGTGACCATGATGTCATCATGTTCTATTCAAAGAAAGCCTAACAATCATGATGACATCATCATCATGTTCCTAATATAGCAGGGTCATATTTCTTAATATGATGCATCTTTGCTAAAGAAATGATGACATCATCTTGTTTCATGCCAATGAAGACCCGATATGACGATGATGTCATCAATCAGCTTAACATTCGAAGGTCATCCAATTCCCAATATTAGTCATATTTGTTAATATGACCTATCCTTCCTTACATGACCATGACATCACCCTTTCACATTTCAACAAAAACCTCACATGATGATGACATCATCATCATATCCTGATCTATAAAGGAGTCATATTAGTCAATATCCCTCATATTAACTAATATACACATCCAGACTCAACCATCTTGTAGGGTGCATTTCATAACAGTTGAAGACCGCAATTGTATGCATAAGATTTGCATATGTTATACAATCTTGTAATATGTACATCCGGACCCAAAATCTATGCAATGGAATTTAGAAAGAATACTAGTATGCATACTTCTATGCATAAGGGCTTGTATGTATCCGAGATTTGAAAGAATATGCAAATGTGCATAGAAAGCCGTAATTGACAATTCATAAACTCATTGAGATCCGCATTTGTATGTATGCAATATACATATGGTTTATACAAAGGAGGATGCAAGCTGGATACAAAAGGTAATTTCAATCTGTTTATAAACCTTTTAAGGTCTGCGCTTGTATAAGATATGCACATAAATATACAAGAAATCACATAAGTGCATAAAGTGATAGGAGGGTCATTAAGTCGAAATATGACCATGATGTCATCATTTCTTATATCCATAACAGTGTATATTGTGCATGTATAGCATATGCATGATCTAATGCATGCAATATACAGAAGGAGATACAAAGGCCAAAATGGAGGATATTGAAGCCATTTTAGAGCCTGATAGCATGTTTTTTGGTCAATGATGGTTGACCCAACCTTGTTAATGAGATGTGTATTTTGATATGTGGATACTCATAGATGCCTAATATTAATAACTCAATATCAGTGTTTACACATTCGGAGCCCGATTCACATGTAATGTAATATTTATTTTTCTACTGATTTATTAAATGGTTATGTTTAATTCTTGTATTTCTATCGTAGGATATGGGAACTATTTGAGAAGGCCGGACGTCGCAGAGTGGATAAAGTTACAGAGTTGCAGCGGCGACATCAACATAACCGATAAAGATATCACCAAATATGTTGTGTGCTAGCTAGAGGGTGGATTAAGTCAAAGATGTTGGAATATTCTCTGCGAGCTATGTGATTGCCAACTGGCAACCATGTGCTATTCATTTGAACCATTGATTACCATGAGAGGATCTTGATCATTGGATCAATGTAACTATTTTCTGGCCTTTGTTCTATAAAAAGGCCATGACTTGTCATTTGACAAGAGACAAAATATCTAGCAGAAATAAGGCCAATTAGTGTAGACCCGATAGGAGATCGGATTATTGAGACTAATGAAGATTGAATTGTTGAACTGTTCAAGGTTCTTTCTTCAGATCATTGTAAGGGTACTTGATCAAAAGCATACTGGATGGAGATGAAGCTACAGATTAAATCCTAATTGTAAACTTTAAATAACCTTCAAGTTGATTTTTGGATATGTAATGGTGAAATGCTGCATTCAATAGAAGTGATTTCATTTTATTGCATATTGTTGTCAACTTTTCCTGTGAAGATTTGCACTGAATCATGCATATTTGTGGAATGTCCTGGTGAAGTATGATTTAGTTTTTCTTCTCTTCATTACTGTATCAAAACATGTATGTGGATCAGTGGTCTCAGTTATGTAATTTTGGTAATCTCATTCTCTAAACTTTATTTTAGTTTCATTTTCTTTAATTTCGTTGAATTACCACCATCACAACTACAAATACACAGATAAATGAAAAGCAAAACATAAAATATGTAGATATCTCGTAGTTAACTGAACATCTTTAGCATATTTGAGCTAAATGCATGTAGAATTGAAAATGTCATGTAAAGAATCATAAATAATGATAGGAATCATGGAAATATCAGCTTGTAGGCACAATATTTACATAAATTTAAAGTGAAGAAGCTAAATTGAGCCAGGATTAGTTCTAGATCAGTAAATTGAGATAGTTGTAGAAGAACTAATCAGAAATCATCAAGAACTTTGCAAATAATACTGATCAGAGTGGAAATATATGTAAATATTTGCATATTTAGGTTAAATATTGAAAGATTTGACATCTTTTGTTGAAAATTCATAGAGCAGGATCAACAGAGAATAGGTGAAAACAGAGCATATCTAGATATGACAACTTCAGACTAACACGTAAGGCCCTTGAATGGAAAACAACATCAGACATCAACCTCTGAGTAACGTCAGATGATTATAACCTAATCAACGGAGCCTTGGAGTCATCAATTTATCCTAAATTGATTGTACTTTTCAAGATAATAAAGGTTTATTGTGTAAACTTTTATTCATGTTGTAATTACAAATAATCATCATCAACAATTCACAGTTGAAGAAATGCTTTTGGGTAGAGGTTGTGTGTACCACTTTTTACTTGATTAACCAAACTCCTTGTAAGGCTCTTGATTTGACACCTTATGAAGTGTGGACAAGTAAGAAACCTTTTGTTTCACATTTAAGGGTTTTTGGTTGTGACACTTTTTTTCATACCCCTAAAGAAAAGTGATCTAAGTGGGATCCAAAAGCATATAAATTCATATTCATTGAATATGGTGAGAATGTTAAAGGTTATAAGCTTTTGGATCCTCTAACTAGAAAAATTATTTCTCTAGAGATGTTATTTTCAAGGAACTTAGAGCTATTTCTAAACCTGAATAGCTAAAAGAGAAAGAAAGGTCAAAGGTAGTGCATTTTGATTTACAACAAGAAGATTAACATCCAGAAGAACAAAATGATGGATTGGGGGGTGAAGAAGAAGAAGAAGATTCAAGTGGAAGTAGTTCTGATGAGGAAGACTCTATTGTTACAGAAGAAGCTGAGCATCCAAAAGAACCAGAAGAGTCCTTTACTCTACCTTTGAGGAGATCCACAAGAGAATGGAATCCAGATGATGGATATAGCCCACCATATTTCCAATGTGTATTTTCTTTATTGAGTACTAATGATGAGCCTAGATCCTACAGGGAAGCTATTCATCCATATGATAGTGAGTCTTGGTAGTTAGCCATGTGTGAGGCCTACTATTTCACTCCCTTATTTTTTGTTCATTTCATATTACTGTTGGAGACATTTTAGACTTTTGGGGACTATTGATCCCGATATGCAAACCTTCTAGACTATATTTCTTTATTTTGGTTAGTTATGCTTAGTATGTTGTGATGAGACTAGATCTTGATATTTATTCATTGATGATGATTAGACATGTGATATGCATTCTAATTCTATTAGAGATACTAGTTGTGAGATTATGTTATGGATTTACTATGCAATTTTTATCTTGAGATGGTTTATAGAAATGAAAATTATGAATCTTATTATGATGTGATTTTTATGATGTTTTAAATAATTATGCGATGGTGTGAGTGTATGCTTTTTTCCTTGCTTCGGCTATGATATACATGTTGGATTATTCTTTTGTTTAAGCATGCAGGTGATTGTCCCAAGCCATGGAAAATCAGAGATCATCCCACACATTTTGTGAATCCCATGTTGAACCGATCTAGTTCCAAGAGGAACCAAGATCAACTGTGTATTGCATGATGAATTTTTGTGATGTTTGTGTATGGTGTCTTTTGGGCTAGGTCTACCCATTTTCAGTTGATTGTATTATGGTTTGAAAATGTGTAATGTTTATTTGATTCAATTTTTGGGTTTTAATTTTTGTGACCCCTTTTCATGTGATTTTCTACATCCTATGGTGCTAAATTTGGGTTAAAAGTGACCCTGGGTTGTACCCCTAGGGTCTAGAGCCCATTTGAGCTTGTCTAACCCTAGGATAACTCCCATATGGTCACTTAAACTTCACCCTAAAGTGAAGTGACGAAGATGGGAGTTTGGGGAGGAGTGGAAGGTTGGGTTAAACCCTCAACCTTATCCACACCTCATTCCAAGGCATTGGGGTACCTTGCATTGAAGGATTGGGAAGTCTTCAAGACCCCTAATTGTTGAGGACCCAACTCCAAGGCTCTCACACATTGGTGAGAGTACCTTGGGGTTTTGTGGGCTTTCATGGGGATAGGATATGGACATATGTCATACCCTCATCCCTTTTGGGCTCCACCTTTCTCTCACACATGTGTGAGAGAGCACAAGTGGAGGGGGCAAGACTTGGTGGAATGGGAGGGTGACATGTGTCACCTCTACATTCCTTGGAGCTTACAAGTGGATGTGAGGAGGAAGGAGAAGGTGATATTTTTCACCTTCTCATTCCTCAAGGCTCATGAGGAGAGCCTATTTTACTCCCTCTTGAAGAGAGGAAGAGGGTTCTTGATTTTTATGGCATTTTCTATTTTATTTGAATTTTGTGAGAGAGTTAGAGGGTTTTTGGAGGCACTTTTGGAGGAAGGACTTGGAGGTGGAGTAAGAAGGCTCTACTTCAACTATCTTCCTTTGTTGGGCTTATCAAGGTAGGATTCAAGGCTTGAAGCCTTTTCTTATGTAATTATCTTTTTGTTGTGTGCTTGCATTGTGTGTTTTTGTATTTTGATGTTGTGGGGTTTTGAGGGAGTTTTGTAAGAGCCTCTCCATTTGGAGAAGATGCTCAACATGTGTGGGGTGGGGGGGAGTGAACCTCCTCGAGGTCACCCTCCTAGTGTTGGTATTTTATGGCCTTGAGGGCAATATTATGAGTATGGAGCATTTTGTATGGCATGAGTACCATGGTGAAATCCATGTGTTTCTTGGAGTAATTGTTTTGGGCTTGAGGCCTTGCTTGTGTTGAGATTTTGAGATTTTGGAGTGGCCTCTTGAGTTGAGTGATGTCCACTCCCCTACCCCTTCAAACTCATTTTTATGAGTTTCGTGTTGTGATAAATCCATTGGTGTTCATGTTTTGTTGGTTTGATCATTGTTGTATTGTGGAGTGTTAAACCTTGTGTGTGGATGACCTCCAAGCTCAGGGTTGATTCATTAGTGAGTCTATGGTAGGGAGGAGAGTTGTATTGTATGGCTTGGTTTCACTCCCTTGTTTGTTTTCTTGCAGGTTTATTGTTGGCTTTGGAGCTTGAAGGAAGTGCTTTAAATTCATGTGCATTTTTTGGATATTGAGAGTCTTGGACCAAGGTTGGCCTTTGTATAGTTTGTTTCAAAAGAAAGAGAGAAAAATACTCTCTTATTTTGTAATGTTTAAATGGTTCAATGTTATATTATAGTTTGTGATGCTTGCAAAAATGTGTTAGATGGCTGGGTCATATTTTGTTGCTGCTATCTTTTAAAAGTAAATATAATATGGTTGATGTTTTGTTTGTTATGGCTATGAAGAAATCTAAGATTGAAAAGGATTAGAGGCCTTGGGAATAAATTATCTTGTTGCTGATTTGTATTACTATTTCAAAAAAAAAATGAATAAATGTAGTTGCTGATTTATTTCAAGAAAGAAATAAAATGTATATATTATGTTGTTTTTTAAGATTATTGTTTGAATAAAATAATGTATCTTGTTGTTGTTTATTGATGTGTGAAAGTTGAAAATATGAATGAAATATATTAGTTGTATTTTAATATTGCTATTTTACTTTCAAAATAAGAAGGAAAAGAAATTAGATGGGTAGCTGATTTTTATCTTATGTTTGGAAGGAAAAGAGATTTGGAATAAGATGCTTCAGTTTGCTAGGAGAAGAAATTTAAATGTTGAAGTGCTTGTTCCTGTATAAAAAGAAATTACATACTTATCTATTCTATAGATATATTCTTGTTGTAGACACCCAAATTTGTCCCAACTTTGTCCATGTCTAGCAACACCTTGTTAAATCATTATTCATTAAGCCAATTAATTAAATAAATTTTATTTATTTAATTAATTTCCACATCATAGCTTATCCCATTTTATTCATTTATCCAATTAATTAAATAAATTTTATTTAATTAATGAATATCCAACTCATATCCCAACTAATTCAAATATTTTATTTGAATTAACTACTCACCTTTCATCACATTCCAACACTTGTCCATCTCCCCTTAATCATGTGTTGTCATACAACTTTCATTTAAAATTCTTCACATGCACAGCTAATTGGATCTAAATTTAGTAACTTTCAATCCTAGCCATTCACATAGCCTCTGAATCTCCACCATCGATTGATCTTGGTTGAGTCCTATATAAACACTCTCTCACTCCATATGAGACATCCAGCAATCATATAGCACCTACATTATCATCTTGAGCATCCTGAGCATCTGAGCATTCATTTGAGCTTTTCATCATCCATCATGGCAGCTTTCAACTTTGCAATTGTTTATTGTTGAAGAAGCAGTCCACATCTCTTAAACAAGGAATCGCACAGTCTAGGTGATGTTATGCTTGTATTGCATTACTCTTTGATTTCATTTAGATTAGATTCCTTGATGATGCTAGGGTTAGGGTTTCATGACTATGTCTAATCTGCTAAACCTGACTTTCACCTATCACATTTTGGCACGCCCGGTGGGACTCACATCCTTGATTGACTTCATTTTTCGGAGTTGTTTCTTTGAAGATTAGATTTTGCAGGTGCTTACAGTATATTTCGGTCGCTTCTGAGTGAAAATCTACTGCTTTCTGTATTTTTGTGTTGCTTATAAGCTGGAACCGACCGCATTTACCTCTCTGGATTGCCTATACACTGACAGTCATCGCCTCTGGTAAGATTTGCATTGCTTTTGCCCTAATATAACTCGCCTGGGGGTGCTCACTGTTAGTTGTCAGTTTTACACTGTACTGATCGCTTATGATTTAACAAAGATCGCCTATGCTTTCATCTGGATCACTTTTGAAATTATATCTGTCACTTTTGATATTATACGCGTTGCTTACCAACTGACAGTATCTGCTTTTGACCTGGTATGCATCGCTTCTGAATTAACATTGCTTGCCTATCCAGACTAGGGTTTTTGTGTTTTGACTATCTTTTTGCAGATACAGGTCATTTTTAACCTGAAACCGGTCACTTTTGGATATAACCGCATCGCTTATGAATCTGCACATGCCGCTTTTAAATGGATATGAATCGCTTATGAACTGACAGTGTTCGCCTCTGCAGGATAGGGTTTTGACTGTGTTTTTGCAGATACAGGTCGCTTTTAGCTCACAATCGATCGCTTCTGAGTTTATATGCATTGCTTCTAAGCTGACAGGAGCCACATCTAGTATGTTTCTTGTCACATATGATCTACAGGATCTCACATGTTGCACAATACAGATCGCTTCTGAGCAACAGTGAATCGCATCTGGTAAATTTTGTTGCTTTGAAATCTATTTCAGTTCCAGTTTGATTTCTTGGCTATTAATTGGGTATTTGCACAGCATCTTATCGATTTGTCCAAGAAAAGGAGGTTATCAAACTACTGACATATCTATTGCAGGTTTGATCGGTCCAAGATTTGTGGTTTTTCACTAAATTAGGCACATTTGGGCTTGGTGCTTAAAATGAATCATTGTTTGCTCCGTGCTTGATTTATCTTTTTTGACTACTTGCATGTGTTTGATTGTAACCCAAATTTAATGGCAAAAGTATCCTCTCCCCTTGCCTATCAAATGGATCTTGGGTGTATGAGAACTTGTCATTATCTTTAGAGGGCTTGCCTTCCTGGTGTGAGAAGGGATACGACCCAAGTGGTAACGAGCTAAAGCCAAGTCCTTCCGAACCGCTATATAAGAAAAGTGTTTGTGTCGAAAGCCACAAACAACGGGTGTTGTTGCATTATACCGATAGCCAACCTCCCCCAAAACCCTCCAAGGTGCAACCCTTGTAGGCTGGGAGACTCCATAATGGAGAGTAGTGCTGCGGCACGTATAGCCACCTGAACGGATGCCCTTATTAGCAACTTTGTGTAGTAGCCAAAAACCTTCTATCTGTTGATGCAAAAGGTGGGACCTTTGAAGCGGCCCCGATTCACGTGGTTCTTAGTAGAGATAGCAGGGACAATCCTAAGGTTTGGTGTGGGGACAAGCCTTACAGGAAGCCCAAAACTTGGTATGTGTGAGAAGTGAGTGCCGTGGAGGGGAGCCGGTGCTACCAAGATCCTGAAGCTATCCGCTTTGAATAAGCACGGCCACGGGATTCAATGGATACTGTCCTATCCTAGCCTAGGTTGTATCAATTTGTGCTTGTTGTGAGTGTGAGTGACTGTTATCACTATTTTCTTGCTGAAAAACTACAAAATCAGACATCTTTTTGACAAACACTGTCGCTTTTGAGCCTAAACTGCCCGCACAGATAACAGACATCGCTTCTGAATTGTAGTAATCCACTTTTGGCCTGAACTGTGTCACCTTTAAACAACAGCTGGCTGCATATAGGCTGAACTACATCGCTTTTAAACCATAGTTGATCGCTTATTGTCTGAACAAAATCGCATCTGAACCATAGTTGATCGCATATTGCCTGAACTAGATCACCTTTAAGCTGCAGTTAGTCGCCTTCTGTCTGAACGAGCTCATCTTTGAACAATAGACTGTCACCTTTAGGGATACATGAGTCACTTTTGATCAGCAGAAAATCACTTTTAAACCAACAGTAGTCACCTTTGGCATAGCATTCACTTCTGGTTAGCACTGTGATTTTCTGTTGAAACTTAACCAGATTGCATTTGAGCTATCATTGATCACCTTTAGCATCCTTTGAGTCGTGTTTGAGCTATCATCAGTCACCTATAGTCAAAATACCTACAAATCCTAGTGTCTCAGCTGAATTAGCCACAGGTCTAGCTTGCTTAAGTCTTAAACATCAGTTTTCAGACTTCTCTTTGATCAACAGCAAATACCTGGACTTTGTCTCCTATTTTTGAGCTTATCAATCAATCACAACTCATGAGCTTTCCATCTTTTTGAGACCTCAAGCAGCAAATCAGATATCAACCCAACATTTCAATCAGCAAACATCATCCTTCAGCTTTAGCTTCAACAAACATCATCCTTTAGCTTTAGCTCCAACAAACATCAGCAGCAAACAATCTTTCCCTTGAGTGTTTGAGCTATCCTCTAGGGACAACCAACAACAACTCAACAACAACAACTCAGCCAAAACAAATCAACCAAGCGAATTAGACAAACCAGCAAACCAAAACAGCAACCAATCAACCAACCAGCCAACTATCATCTTTTGGGTCTCAAAACTTTGACAAGCTCAACTTCATCATCAACATCATGCCTCAAACTAGGAGTCAATATCGAGCTGAATTAGAAGCCAAATTGAGAGCTGAAATGGAAGCCAAATTGTAAGCTGAGATGAAACAATTCACAACACCTCTTAAGGACGCAACTCAATTCACAACTGGTATGCCTCCTCATATGTTTATGCCTCGAGGATACACTATTGGCGAGTCATCTTCACAATGAATGCAACCTACACCATCCTTGGAAACTTTTAAAGAACAATCTCAAGATGACTCATCAGAATTTCAAGATACCCATGTATGGGACCAAGTTGAGAGACTCATGATATCTGAGCCTAATCATTGCTTTCTCCAACTTGCTCGCATGGGTGCTAAACTACCAAAGGACTTTGACATATCCACTATTAGAGAGCAAGATCCCAACACTACTGCTGTTGTTGCGAAGACACCATCTACCATTGTCACATCATCTCCTATTACATCGCAAACATCACCCTCATTACCTATTGTTGCTTCATTTGAGCCACCACGATCAGAGCATACTTTAGAACCATTGATAGTGCCCACCAATGTGCTCCCTCTCATGTCACAAAATCTCAACATTCCACCTTTCCATGTTCCTCAACATATCTCTCCTTCTACCATGACTGTTTCCATGCCTCAAGTAACACAAGCTGTCCATGTAACACAAGCGCAAATACTTCAAGCATCACAAGCTATTCCCATGTCTTATAGTGTGCAAACCACTCCAACAACACCTATTGTCCATGCTTCACACCCATTGCAATCTACTACATCTCATACGAATACCATATCCCATATACCAACCGGCAATCCCTCCATGCTATCATATAATCCCAACGTTTGTCTCATTGACATGAGTGATCCACCCGTTTCTAAACCCAATCCGAACAATAAGGTCGCTTATGTTGATCACCTTACATCCATGCCATCATATTCTTCCAATTCTTCATACACCATCAATCCATCTTATGCTACCCAAAGCTTCCTTATTATCACCCAACATATGACACATACTAATCCTCATGTTGTCCACAATACAAATCCCAACGTTTATCCTTCTGTCGTATCTACCAATCCCTCTATCACTTACCATGTCATGAATTCAATCCCAACTTCCCAACCATTCGCTACTATCAATCCGCTATCCACTTCCCATGTGATGCACACCCAATTGCCGCTTGTGTCTCAAGGACAGCAATCCTCCAACACATACGTGTCACATACCAATCCTTCGACATACATTGTGGGTACACAACCGCAACAAATAGTCACAACTCCATATATCCCACAACCGCAACCACAATTATATCTCATACCATACTCCACCCCCTTCGTAAAAATAGCAATTATCTTCAGCAGATGTTCAATAGATGATCGATGAAAGGGTAGGACAAGGCAAGAAACCTTTTTCTCTTGAAAACATATGCGCCTGTCC
The DNA here is from genome assembly GCA_027924645.1 of Cunninghamia lanceolata. Taxonomy (NCBI): domain Eukaryota; kingdom Viridiplantae; phylum Streptophyta; class Pinopsida; order Cupressales; family Cupressaceae; genus Cunninghamia; species Cunninghamia lanceolata. The sequence goes on from BSBN01000550.1 coordinate 2,270,276, forward strand.
ATTTGACAAGTCTCTTAATATGATACCTTTTCTGCCACATTTTGAAATCCCACAATTTGATAAATACAAAGGGAAAGGAAATCTGGAAGACCATCTTCGAGCCTTTTTTGTGGCATGTCTTGATGTCTCTTATGACGATACGTATCTTTTGAGACTATTTCCTCAAAGCTTAGTAGGACAAGCTCTCAAATGGTTTTCTCATTTACCCCGGGCATCAAATCTTTTGCGGAATTAGCAAACAAATTTTGATCACACTTTGCCTTCAACATTAAACATGAGGTAAACATGAATGACCTTGTCAACAACAAACAACACAACGGTGAACCCTTTTCTACTTTTACCCAACGATGGCGTAATATGGCTAGCAAATTATCATGGGAAATACCTGAGAAACAACAGCTTGACATCTTTGTTCAAAATCTTCATCTTGAGCTGTCATTCCAATTACAATTGCAAAGTGCTAGCACCTTTGACAAATTAGTTTCCAAAGGAGTTATTATTGAACGAGCCCTCATTGCCAAGGGAACTATCAAGATCTTTCGTGATAACAAAGATTCTCACCAAAATTCCAATGATAAGTCTCACTTTTGGAACAAGAACAAGAATGTTGTAAATGACGGTATTGTAGACGCAAAGAATATTCAAACAATGAGAGCTCCCATCAACATTCAAGCAGCTTCTACACCAACACAACCTTTTCCACAACGAAGAAACTAACGCCGAACTTCCAATCCACGTCGACAATTCACACCATTAGCAGAACCCATGGAAGTTGTTTTCCAAAAGCTACTTCAGGCAGGAGACATTGTTCTACCTGATGCACCACCAAATGGCGAACCACTCTTTCGAGCTCCTTGGTACAAAGAAAATGAGTATTGTGATTACCATCGAGTTAAAGGACACAAAACAAATGGTTGTATGCGCTTAAAACATGTTATCCAAGATTGCATTGATCAAGGTTTAATCAACATCACACCTTCAACGGCTCAACCTGCTCAACAATCAACATCAAACTATGATCTAGAGACTTTCAAGAATCCACTTCCATCTCATGATCAGACAAATAACCTTCAGGCTGGAAATGCTATTCCGTATAATTATGAATCATCTACCATTGGCTGCATTGACCATGCTCGCATTTCTACCATTACCGTCTAAGGGAGAGCACCTAATTGTGCCGTAACCACATGAAGAGGTCAAGTTACTATTCAAGGAGCACCTCCACATCCTCCTTGACCTCTCTCTGACTACAACCTCTTGGATCACCTTGGCAAAACACCCGCGCACATATCTATTCTTGAGCTGCTCCGCATATCCCTCGCACATAAAGCTATCCTTGATAAAGCCTTACAAGAGTCTTCGGTGCCTAATAATATTAATATCACACAATTCCAATCTATGGTCGCTAGCATTGCAGCTCCTTGTCACTTAACCTTTTCCGATAAAGATCTTCAGCCCTCCATATTGAAGTATTTGTTAAACAACGCCGTATCAAACTAGTCTTGATAGATGGGGGAGCTGGTCTTAATATATGTTCTTTGAAACTTATCAAGCAATTGGGATTTTCTGAGAAAGATGTTGACACTTCCAAAGTTATTACCATCAGAGCATATGATGATGCTGAAAGAGATACCGAAGGGATTATCTTATTGCCTATTCAAGTTGGGCCAGTCATTACAGAAACTCATTGTCAAGTCCTTGATATTGATCTTCCTTACAACATCATCCTTGGTCGCCCTTGGATCCATACCCTTAAAGCAGTTCCCTCTACATACCACCAATGCCTTAAATTTCCACATAAGGGTGTTGAGGTTACCATTCAAGCTAATCCCAATCCATTTGAGTTCTGCCATGCCTTTCAAGCTAAATATTAGAGTCTGAATCATATTCCTATCAACACCAAGGCATATCCGTCTTCATCCTATATAAACCCATCCGACCTTCTCAAGCCCTCATCTAGCAAAGCTGCTTCCAAACTCCATATCAAATATACCGAACATGGCCCTGGTGAATACAAATTACAAGAGTCCTATTGCGTTGGTACCCTTCCATTATCTCCTAAATCCCATGGTAAGCCCTCTACATTCAAGCCAACTTCATCCTCCGTTGTTATCAAAGCTCCCCCTACAATATTCATAAAAGGTGGATTCTTGGATGATGAAGACATTGAGGATATAAACTCTTGGATATTCTTTGATGAAAATGACCAAGTCCAACTTGAAGTAGAGCAATACAACAATGGGTTTCGTATCATAAAGAACATGGGCTATAAAGGACATGGTGGCTTGGGATCACAGGAACAAGGACCTACTGAGCCCATTATTGTGTCTAAGAAGTTTAATAGGAAAGGCCTTGGTTACCAACTGGAGGTACCGCGACCCAAAGACATTAAGTGTATTTCTGATACTGACGTTGGACCTTCTTCGGTAGGAGAGACTTCTAATTCAGATACTATCGATGACTCCTCCCTTCATATCACCAAACTTTTTCAAGAACATTCCATCTTCATGTTTTCCGTAGCCTCTTCTAGCCATCATGATTCCTCCATTAGCCTTTCACTCATATATCCTGACCTCATCGATTGGGACCAACAGGGGGCACCGATATTAGATACATTTGAAAATGATGAAGCCATTGCAAAATTCATGGGTTTGAGACAAGGTATTCCACTGGGTGATCATAAAGCAGGTTTCATGATGGATTTACCTAAACTAGCATATTTTGGTGGAAGTATCAAATCCTTCAGTCGCAAAAGTGAAGTAAACAAAATTCAACAAAATAGGTCACTAGGTGAAAACCGAAAGGCGCCTCTTGACCCTGAAAAAGTAAAAATAAAGGATGTATCCGAAGGTGAAAACCTCTCTGAGGCACCTGAGGATGGAGGATTTGATCTTCCTGTTGCCACTAATTACCATGAGAAATCAACTGTGCTAGTTGAAAAATCACAAGACATGAACTTGGGAATAGAGCAGAATCCGAAGATCACTTTTTTGGCAGCATCACTATCAGAGCAAGAACGAAGAAACTTCACAGCTTTTTTTATGAGAAGAGCTATAAATTTTGCATGGACTTATGTAGACATGCCAAGTCTAGATCCTTCACTTGTGGTACATCATTTAGCAGTATCTCCTGATGCAAAGCCTATCAAACAAAAATTGCGCAAAATGCATCCACAAGTTGCCCTATTGGTCAAAGCAAAAATTCAGAAACTGTTAGAAGCAAAATTTATAAAGCTTATTGATTATCCAGAATGGGTTTCAAATTTGGTACCTGTAGCAAAACCAGATGGATGTGTTCGTTGCTGCACAGACTTTAGAGATCTTAACAAAGCTTGTCCTAAGGATGATTTCCCACTACCAAGCATAGACAACATTGTAGATCTTACAGCTGGACATGAAATGCTATCTTTGATGGATGGATTTTTAGGTTATAATCAAATCTGAATAGTAGAGGAAGATCAAGATAAAACATCCTTTATCTGTCCATGGGGTACATATTGCTGGGTTGTAATGCCTTTTGCTCTCAAAAATGCTGGAGCCACCTATCAACAAGCCATGACAGTTATTTTTCACGACCTTTTCCATACCATCATGGAAGACTATGTTGATGACATCCTGGGAAAATCTAAGACAAGAGGACATCTACAAGTATTAGCACAAATCTTTGATCGATTAGAAAAATACCAAGTCAGATTAAATCCAAAGAAATGTGTATTTGGTGTAACATCGGGAAAACTGCTGGGATATATTGTGTCTCGACGAGGAATAGAAGTGGACCCAGCTAAGGTAAAAGCCATCATAGAAATGCCTCCACCAACGAATCTTAAACAGCTTCGCAGTTTGCAAGGTAGGCTACAATCTATCCGCAGATTTATCTCACAACTAGCATATAAATGTCATCCTTTTCAGCATCTTCTTCGTAAGGGTGAACCTTTTAAGTGGGATGAAAAGTGTCAACAGGCTTTTGACAAGATAAAGGAATACTTGGCAACACCTCCTGTGTTAGTACCTCCGATACCTGATCGTCCATTATTGCTCTATATATCATCAACAACCGCAGCATTGGGTGCCCTTCTAGCTCAACATGATGATTCAGGAAAAGAACAAGCCATCTACTACATTAGCAGAACCCTTGTGGGATATGAACTCAATTACTCATTCATGGAAAAAGCTTGTTTAGCATTAGTGTTTGCTTCCCAAAAGTTGCGACATTATATGTTGAACCAAACAACAAAGCTCATATCTAATGTGGATCCTCTCAAGTATCTCCTCTCAAAAGAACTTCTCACAGGGAGATTAGCAAAATGGGTTATGATCTTAAGTGAATTTGACATACAATATGTGAACTGCAAAGCTATCAAAGGACAAGTTATTTCTGATCAATTAGCTGAAGCACCCATCACAGACATTCAGCCAATATATCTAGAATTCCCTGATGAAGGATTGTTTAATTTGAATTCTCCAGCACAATGGCAACTATACTTTGATGGATCATACACACAACATGGTTCTGGCGCAGGCATCCTGTTTGTTACTCCCCAAGGAGATTGCATACCTAAATCATATAGAATAGCATTCCCATGTACCAACAACATAGCCGAGTATGAAGCTTTAATCACAGGCTTGCACATGGCAGTACAATGGGCTATCAAACAGTTACGAGTCTTTGGTGATTCTCAGCTGGTTATTAAACAGGTCTTAGATGAATATCAAACAAAAGACGAAAAGCTTCTTCCATACAAGCTAATGGTGGACGATTTCAAGAAATATTTTGTGGATATTACCTTTGAGCAAATTCTAAGACTACAAAATAGAGCAGCAGATGCCATGGCTATGATTGGATCTCTTTTAGACATGCCATCTAACACCCATAAATGTGAATTCTTGGTCGAACAGCTTTTGATCCCAGCATTTGAAGTTCCATAGTTTGAGCTTATATGTGAAATTGTTGGTCCCAACTCGTCATGGTACGAGGATATATACGAGTATCTCCGTAATCAAACCTTTCCATTTCAACTATCCAACACCCAGCGCAAAACCTTTATCCGTCGAGCCTCTCGTTACACTATCTTAGGAGACACCCTTTATCGCCGGAGTCTTGATGGTATCCTTCTTAGATGTCTTGATTCTGAGGAAGCAAAAACAGCCTTATGTGAAGTACATGAAGGTGTCTGCGGTTCGCATTTCGCCGGCCCTGGCCTTGTTAAGAAACTTCTACGAGCAGGATACTATTGGCCAACTATGGAAAAAGATGCACAACAATTTGCAAGGAGATGTCTACAATGTCAGAAACATGGAGATCTAATACATGCACCAGCACATGAACTTCAGCCTATTGTCACTCCATGGCCTTTTTCGCAATGGGGACTTGATCTCGTAGGTAAAATCCATCCTACTTCATCCAACGGTCATAAGTTCATTATTACTGCCACTGAGTATTTCACGAAGTGGGTAGAAGCCATACCAATGACCTATATCACAGGTAAACAAATAGCCAAATTCATCCTACATTACATTATCTACCGTTATGGAGTTCCTCAAGCTATTGTCACAGACAATGGTTGCCCTTTCAAGAACCAAGAGGTTAGAGATCTTTGCAACAAGTTCCATATTCAACATAGATTCTCTACACCTTATTATCCTCAGAGCAATGGTCAAGCTGAAGCATCTAATAAGACAATCATCAAGATCCTTAAAAAGACTGTTAATGAAGCTGGTTGAGATTGGCATCTACAACTGCATCCTGCATTATGGGCATATAGAACAAGCATCAGAACTCCTACTGGAGCCACACCCTATGCTCTCATCTATGGCACTGAAGCTATTTTGCCTATCGAGGTTGAGATCCCCTCTTTGCGCATATCCCTGCAACATACTATCTCAGATGAAGAGTATCGAGTATCCCAACTCCATGATCTTGAGCTATTAGATGAACACCACCTTACAGCATTGAACCATCTTCAAGTCTACCAAAGCTGGCTATGCTGCAGCTACAACAAAAAGATCAGAGAATGCAGATTTCAAGTTGGCGACCTTGTCCTTAAAGAAAACCAAAGGAATCAACAACATCGAGAGAAACAGGGCAAGTTTGAACCCAATTGGCTTGGTCCTTTCATTATCACAGCAGTCTATGGATCGGGTGCATACACTTTGTCAACACCTGAAGGCATTCCCTTAGATGAACCAATCAACAGCGTTCATCTCAAGAAGTTTTATCCATGAATCTCAGCTATCCCTCAAAAAAGCAAAAAAAAAAAAAAAACAAAAAAGAAAACAACAAAATAAAAGAGACATAAGATAAATAATCCATCCTCTGGTGAAAACCTGGTAAACGGGCGCCTTGGATAAGTACCATAGTGAAAACCTGGCAAACAGGCGCTATGTGTAGTGACCAGCTTCCCTCATCTGCTTGGTTCGTTTGATCATATTTCCCCATTTCATCTTGTATAGTCCATAATCACAATCCACCTCGCAATGCCACACATAGCCTTTCATCTTCATCTTTGCCAATGCTAGCTATCATATTTGAGACATTGTCGCGATACCTATATCTTTTGGCACCTTAGCATCTTGGCCACATCCTTTCCGCATTGTCGCTTCTGCATAATAAACCTCATCCCGCACTGGGGGCATTTATTAAGTCTTATTTGGAAGTGGATACTGTTATCTCTAGCTCATAACACATCAAACAACTCAGCTTACAACACAAAAAACCTTATCAACTTCAGCCATGGCATATATCCAACGACAAATGTGACCTAACAACTTGCAACCAGGACCCATATCTTCACAATTTATCGACATTCATCCAACAATCGTAATAAACATCACTTGATCAAACCTCCAACCAATTAGCGACATCAATAAGAACTACATCCAGCTCTATCGTTGACGCCTTGATCCCGTGGATACAAGGTATGTAGGTAATCTGAGATGCGAAGGAAGCACTCTGATTCAGGCTAAGACGATAGCCCCTTTCATCATTCATCTTCATCTTTCTTCTAAACATCCTTCAATCTTTCAGCTCACATTCTTCTATCTTTCATCACTTACATCATCAATAAAACCCAGAACTACATATTCATCATGTCTCATCTTCATCATAAATGTGCTTTGATCCTGTGGATACAGGGTATTTAGGCAGTCTGGAATACGAAAGAAGTTTCCAGTACTAAAGCACAGATGATCCACCCCATCTTCTTCATCTTCATTCATCATCCATCTTCTTCTTCTTTGATTAGCTCAAACATGAAGCAAACCATGTGTATATTGAAAGCTCAAGCACTTTAACTAATCAAAGGTAAGCCAGCAGCTATTTGTCCACATGCCTTAAGCCAACATTTGCTATAGCAGCTTATCAACAACTTTAGCCTTCAACAAGATGTAGCTTTCCTCTTAACAAGGCGCCAGCTTGATCCATCCAAGAGCACCCAAAATTTGGCAAGAGAAAGTGATGACAGTATCTTTTGTTTTATCTTTTGATTTATCTTTTGTCCCTTTCCTATGCCTAATCAAGACTGCCTTGATCTATTTATATCTTGGTATGTTGCAATGAAGTAAGGACTGGGGCATGGTCATATAGCTTTCGTATACCGTGTTTGCGGGATGATCTTATTCTCTTCCTATGCATATTGGTATCTTGTACGTGTTGGGATTAGCATCTTACATACCAATATCTCTAGCATCTGAGAAGCTAAACAGTCTCTTATGCATTTGAGACTATTCTATGTTAAGACTAACTCCATACATATAACCAGCAAGCTATCATTATGTGTAGTGGAGATAAGCTCAAACCATTGCTTGTAGTGTCAAAGTCCAACACTAGCTGTTATTCATATCTTGTGCATGTTGGCTCAACATCTTGACCTCATGCGTTCAGACAAGATTGTAACACGCTAGTTGCGCATTGGATATCTCGACACCTTGGTCTCTTATACCCTGGTGCATAACATCCATATGCTATATCAAACATAAGGACTGCATTTCTTTTCATTCTGAGTAATTACTTGAAAGCTGCCCATCATCATCCTATCTATTCATTCTATCTATCCATTCCATCATACTCAGCTAAGATCAATCATTTCCATCATCTTTTGTCCATATTCCTGCTCCTGCAAAACAAGTGTGTTAGACATACCTAAGTCCATCATATACCTTTCATTACCATCTATCTATATGCATAAGTCTATCCATATCATTACCATTTATATATTCACACATTTTCCATCCATCAACATTTGCATAAACATCCATATATAATCCATCACAGTATACACACAACATGCATAGCCATCATAATATCAACATAAGAACCATTACAACATCATATCGATCACCATAACTACCATATATATATATATATATATATACATGTGTGTCAAAATACAAGTGTCTACAATACACGCTGAGCCCTGAAGGACTAAATGTACAAAATCGGCTCTAGGCCTCATCATGATACAATATAAACAAAAGTAGCCCTAGTGACTACTGGCAGCTCCCTCGCCCTGACCACCACCACCACTAGGTCCTGTACCTGGTCCTCTATCTCTCGATGGCCCCACCACTGAGGCTACTGATTGAGATCCACCTATCCAAGCCCCTGACCTGCTCCTGAAACTAGGCTGCCTCTGCTCTGCTGGCACAGCTCCATAGTACAAGCCTCTGTAATACTCAGCCTCACCCTGCACTCTCTGAAGCTCTACCTGTACCTCTGTCAACTGTGTAGCCAAGTACATCGTAGCTCCATCAGTCCCCAATGCAGCCACTGCTCTGTCTCGCTCACTGGTCATCCCCTGCCGCTGCTGCACTGCCCTATCTCTCTCAGCCCGCATACTATCTCTCTCAGCTCGTAGACCATCCCTCTCTGCTCTCATAGCCTATACCTGCTGTATCGCAGTGTCTCGCTCTAGTCTCATCATCTGCTCATGCTATCTAGCCGCATCCCTCTCTCCTATCACTCTAGCTAGAGCACCATCATCCTGTCCATCTCCTCCCTGTGCTCTCAACTGTAGCTGAGCCTGATATGTCTGTGCCTATGCTCTTGCATGCCGCAGACTAATCACCGCCTGATGCCTATCCATCTCCACCCTCCTCAGCCTCATTTGTGCTCACTGCCTCCATCTCCTCTCCTCTCTAATCCGTCTCCGCAGCTGCTCAATACCAACATCATCACCTGCTACAATCTGTGCCTGAGGCTGTGCTAATATAATAGGCTGACCTGGCACCTGCTCTGGCATCTGTATCCCTGGTGCAGCTGGCACAATAGCCTGCGCTGGTGGAGCCTGTCGTCGTCTCCTCCGAACTGGTCTCTCCATCCCAATCTCTCCAATCTCCCCATCTCGTGTCAATCGCGTCGGCCTCGCTGTCACCCAGTATACATCATACTCTGGCAATGTGCCTAGATCTGCAGGACCCTGTCCCCACTGCCATGCTACTGGCTGCAATCCATCTCTCTCTGCCAAAGCTATGTCAACCACAACCTCTGGACCCCAATCAAATACCTCCTGTCTCGTCCTCCCAAAAACGGCATCACCTATTGGTACTGCCTGTGCCTCCCCGAACTATCTCAAAACTCTCTCTGGCAAATAGCGCTCTATAATATACATGCCGTGTCCAAAAATGTATCTCGCCTATCTAGCATAGACAAGCTCTGCATCCTCCTCATCCCACTGCTCACATCCTAGCCATGGCCTCCATACAAATCTATCCACCTCATCCAATCTCTTCCGCTAGTATACCACACCTCGGCGCTGTCGATATGTCAAAGCCCCTCTATACATCCGTGCAAATGGCTCTCCTGCTGCTCTAGCTACCCATCCCTCTGGTCTTGTCACTGGAATGTGCTCATATGCCCATACATGTAACATTGTCACTCCTGCTAACATACTCGCTCCAAACATATAAGCACAATCATGCAGATAATGATAGAGCTGTCCCAACACACACTCTGCCCATGCATATCTCGTGCCATATGAAAACATACCCTCCATCACTGTCCCCCATCCTACTGGAAAACCTCTGGCTCTCCTATCACCCACTAGCCATCTAAAGATAGCCACTACTACCTGCTGTAACCTGTCATAGAGCTCCTCCATCCTCCCCATCGGAATCTCTGAACCCTCTGCTCCGATGTCTGGTGTCCCAAATAATCTCCTGAATGCAGCTGGACCCATCTCCGGATCATAATCCACATGCTCCCCATCTATCAGAATCCTCAAAATCTGGAACACATCCTCTAAGGTGATGGTCGCCTCTCCTGTCGGTAACAAGAATGAACTGTGCTCGCTCATCCATCGCTCCACCATCACTGTCATCAGCCCTCGATATGCCTGAACTGGCTCTAATCAGGATACATGCTCCAAGCCCAGGATCTCTAACACCAGTAGCTCCTCTGCATCTAACCGTCTCACCAGCTGTAAATCTCTCGGATGTGGCTCTCATGATAGCAATGGCAGTAGTACATCCTGCATCATCCATTTACCCTTGTCAGTCCATTCCGTTAGTTATCCATATCAAAATCTACTTATCTATTTGTTAGTCTACCTTACACCTACCATAAACAGTCCACTTTACCACATGCGCTTATTCCCAGCTCAATAGCGACTGGCTTTACCTTATGCGTCCCTATTTTGTCTAAAGGCGAGCTATTTCTACTCATGCACTTACTGTTTGCATATAAGCGAGCTAGATTACTATAAGTGCTAATCTTTGGTTTATAGGTGTGTTCTATGCTATATGCAGGCATCTTTTCCCTAAACGCGAGCTTAATCCTATATGCGCTTAGCTTTTTACCATATGCGAGCCAGATACGCATTTGCGATCATTCTAGCCTTATAAGTGCACTATCTACCCTTTGCGAGCTACTTTTCTTCATATGCGCGATGTATTACCCAATGCGACTGTTATCTGCCTACAAGCGATGCATTTTGGCTCTATACACGCATTTCGGCTGCGTTTTTCCCACCGACAGGATGCGACCACTTTTTGCATAAGCGACCTACCCACGCCCATAAGCAACCCAGAGTGCTATAAGCATTCTATATTCCTCCATAAGTGACCTACAACTGCTATTTCCTAACCTAGTCGCTTTTGGTGACGTGTGTGCATTAATTACGCTTTTAGGCTATTAATTACATGCTTTTGGGAAAAGTTTTGAAACCTATCGGTGCGCCTGCTCCCTCTGGTTGCCCATGTGTCCTCACTCGCTCCGCACGATGATCCCTATGTGGAATAACCATCCTGCTAGCTCTGCAACTCTCACTCTCAGGAGCTCTGGATTTCTCTAGTTTCTGAGCACAAATGAGCACAAATGAGCCTATTTGCCATTGTGGAACCTACTTATAGCCCTTCTCACAACCCTAATTCTTCTATACCATAGCCTATTTTCTCCCATCCAACCCCCATTTTCTTCGTGACTGCCTTCTTTTTGGCCTTTTCTTCTATCGAGAGCCAACCCAGCCCTTCCTGGTTAGCCTAGCTTACCTCTCAAGGGGGCATCACCTGCCAGTTACACTGGGGCATAACTTGTTTATCGAACGTATATCATATCTTCTTTGACACGACGCTCTATCGAACATTGTATCAAAGAGGGGCAAAATGTAGACACCCAAATTTGTCCCAACTTTGTCCATGTCTAGCAACACCTTGTTAAATCATTATTCATTAAGCCAATTAATTAAATAAATTTTATTTATTTAATTAAATCATATCCTATCCCCATCCTAATTAATTAAATAAATTTTATTTATTTAATTAATTTCCACATCATATCTTATTCCATTTTATTCATTTATCCAATTAATTAAATAAATTTTATTTAATTAATGAATATCCAACTCATATCCCAACTAATTCAAATATTTTATTTAAATTAACTACTCACCTTTCATCACATTCCAACACTTGTCCATCTCCCCTTAATCATGTGTTGTCATACAACTTTCATTTAAAATTCTTCACATGCACAACTAATTGGATCTAAATTTAGTAACTTTCAATCCTAGCCATTCACATAGCCTCTAAATCTCCACCGTTGATTGATCTTGGTTGAGTCCTATATAAACACTCTCTCACTCCATATGAGACATCCAGCAATCATATAGCACCTACATTATCATCTTGAGCATCCTGAGCATCTGAGCATTCATTTGAGCTTTTCATCATCCATCATGGCAGCTTTCAGCTTTGCAATTGTTCATTGTTGAAGAAGCAGTCCACATCTCTTAAACAAGGAATCGCACAGTCTAGGTGATGTTATGCTTGTATTGCATTACTCTTTGATTTCATTTAGATTAGATTCCTTGATGATGGTAGGGTTAGGGTTTCATGACTATGTCTGATTTGCTAAACCTGACTTTCACCTATCACACTTGTCAATATATATATATACCTTCTTCCTACTGTATTTTTATTTTATCAAGATAGACCTCTGTGAGAATTGGAGAAAAGTATATATATATATATATATATATATATATCTATATATCTATATATATATATATATTACATTTTAGTTGGCTGGGAATTTTAACTTTATTTTAACCTTGTTGGGTGGGGCGTCGCTCCACCCAAGCTCCCTTGACCTCCATTGATGTTGTCGTGGCGGCGTTGCAATCTCCCCTCCATGGTACCCTCTGTGGGATTCCGATGTCAAATGGAGCCTCTCTGCTGTGTCTTTTGTTGTGGCCTGCATATAAACCCTAGCTATCTTATATATATATATATAGATGATTGCCACTATAGGTTTATCTTGCCTATAACGGCCATGGCTGCTATTTAACTTCAAACCTACAACAAAGAAACTAGAGAATGGAAAAAAAGAGAACAAAATGAGAGAGGAAATGAGAGAAAAGAAAAATAATAGAGAAAACAAAGATAGGGTTAGGGTTCTTTTCTTCATAAGGATATTGTATTTCATTGAGCAACCTTTTAGGGTTTTTTGGATTTTAAACTAGTTTAGTATTTTATTTGAAGTTCCCACCCTATGGAATTTTTAATGTGGGTGTATAAATTTTTACCCCTTTTGTATTTTATTTTCTTTTATCATTATTAGACCTTAGAGGGGGATTATTTTGTAGTTTAATTATGTTATTTAATTGTGTCTAGGGAGTTATATTTTTTAATGTAGGTTCTTGTGGATAGTGTTGTTATGTTACTTAATCTAGGGTTAGAATATTAGTTTAGTGATTTATTAGCCCTTGAGAATCTTCTATTATTTATAGGACACTACAGTGAACTCTATTAATGTTTTTGGGGAATTTAATTTTATTAATGTAACTAGTGAATTATTATTGCAAAAGTATATTAGCAAGGTCTTTTTAATTAATTTAATTGTATGTTTGGATTTAATCGAGTAGGTTATTAATTAAATTATTTTAATCTAGTTAATTATTAGAGAACCTTAGTGCGGAAAATTAATTCCCCTAGCGTAATTATTTTAATTAATCAATGTTAGTAAGTTTAGTGAACTCTTCAGCATGATTTCTTAATTAGAATAATTCCTATATACTCCCTAGTGGCATTATGTTGCTAGATTTTTCTAGGAATTAGTGTTAATTTTTTTAAAGAAATTTAATCCTGGTGTTGAGTAATATTTTGATGTTTTCACAAACTAGTTGTTTTGATTAAGTGGTTATTTATTCTTTTAATTCTCTAGAATTAGGGTTTTGATTTCAACTCGTGTCAAAATCTCATCACTCACTTAAGAAAACTTAAGGTTTCGATCAATCGATCCTAACCCTAATGGCGATGCTCCTTGCGTTGCATAACCCCCTAGTCAGCTATCATCACATAGGGGATTGTGCATGTGATCACAGTACCCCAAGATTTGATTGACATGTTTACGCCTTATGCGTATTACCATCGAGCACCTGATGCGTGCGAGGGGGTTTCTAGGGATGCGTGGAAATTTTTTGATAATTTGTGTCATGACCACATGACAAATGTGGACATGATGCGTGTGTTGCGTGTCGTGATCGCATGGGAAATGTGGGCATGACATTTGGTATCAGAGCCCAAGTTTAAACACTGGGATTGTTTGGGCACATTATATATTCTGCATTTTCGATTGATTTGTGAATACCTTATTCTTGTAGGATGCCTCTTCAAACTAGGCGAGCATGTTCACGTTGCATAGCATCCATAGAGATATAGAATGAGTCTTCAGCATAGGGTTAGGGACAACCAATTCCACCAGAGCAGCCAACACCACAGGTACCACCAGCACCTAATATAGGGCCACAAATCTTACAAGCATTACAATTAGTGTTAGAGAGGTTACCATCGGTTGTAGTAGAGCCATGTGTCAAGCCCCACGTTGATCCACGAGAGGAGCCACATGCTAAGTCTCATGTAGAGCCACATGTCGAGCCTCATCAAGCCGTGAGTGGTGCCACATGTAAAGCCTTATGTAGAGATACCTGACACCATAGTAGAGGAGGTCGGTTCAACTTATAGAACTCGTAGTAGGAGCCCTCTGCACCATGCAAGGCGAGAGGAGGCTATGAGGGTAGAGCAAGTTTATCATGGTCCTTATGACTATGGATGGCAAGAGGATGTGGATGAGCCTATTAGAGGACATAGAGACCAAGGGGACCCCATCAGAGACTTACTTAGATTATATCCACCCACCTTCGCGGGGACCATAGAGGGAGCTGAGGCTGAGGCTTAGCTCACCAATTTAGACAGGTGCTTTCTATTGTGTCCTTATGGGAGCAACACAAAGGCACGCATGGCAGTTCACCTTTTGAGAGACATAGCAGTGACATGGTGGCGCATTGAGGAGTGCAAGCATCGACTATCTTTGGATACTCTTGGGACACCTTCATTGAGCCCTTTAATGTGCGTTATCTATTAGATCACTATAGGCAGCGTCAGATTGACGAGTTCCATGACTTGTAGTAGCGAGGTTCTACTGTAGCATAGTATGAGAGTAGGTTCATTGAGCTATCACGGTACGCAGAGTACCTCCATGATGAAAAACTCCTAGTTCACAAATTTATTAGGGCTTTGAATCATGGGATATCAGGACCAATGCGTATGGCAAACCCCCAGAACTTGAGTGAGGTTGCTAAGAAGGCATACATCCTAGAGGAGATTTAGGGATGAGGTCAAAGTTCACATCCCCAATTTTAGGATTACAGCCAGAAGCAGCAGCAGCAAAGTTTCCACCGACCACCACCACCACCACAGAGGGGAAGATTTAGTTCTACACCATTACCTCCTAGGCCTTCATAGTAGCAACAGCAGTATTAGTAGAGGTCCAAGCCCCAGCAGAGGGCACAAGGGGGTCATAATCATGGTTGGTAGTAGCATGGCCTGCATAGGGATTACCGATAGCAAGGACCACTTGCAGGACCTGCTATATCACAGCAGTCATACAGAGGTTCTCAGGGGTCCATGGGTCAGATTGGACAGCAACAGAGTAACAGGACACAGACTGGACAGGTACAAGTTCGGGGCCCATGCTATGTTTGTGGTGGGGTAGGACATTTAGCCAGAGAGTGCCCACAGGGCCTTACATTAGGGGGACAGCCTCGTGCAGGAGGATTAGAGCAGACAGTTAGAGATGTGGGTGGCTCCCACCATATGTTTGCAGTGGTTGATAATCACCAGCATGACTTCCAAGCCTTAGTGATCGAGACTACATGTATGATTGGGGATGTTACCATTGCTATTTTATTTGACTCTGGCGCTACTAATTCATTTATATCTCCATCGTTAGTGGAGCGTTGCAGGCTAGTGGCCTCTAGGCAGGGTGATAGGTGGGAGGTTGAGTTGGCCACTGGGGCCAAGATGGCAATAGATGCTTTGGTTTTGGATTATGTGTTATCTTTGGGGGCCTTCACTATAGTATGCGACCTTAGGGTTATGCCCTTAGGATCCTATGGTGTAGTTTTAGGCATGGATTGGCTTGTGGCTCATAGAGCCCAGCTAGATTGTCGTCGAAAGGTGATTAGCTACTTAGACAATCATGACAAATCATTCGAGGTAGTGGGCATTCAGAAGCCCGCGATAGTTTGTATGATGTCCACTCAGCAGTTTAAGTGCTGCATGTGGAAGGGATGCCAAATGTTCGCCATCACAGTTAGTGACAAATCAAAGGATGAGCCAGAGGCATCATTAGATGACCATCCCATCTTGAGGGAGTTTAGGTATGTTAGATCTAGGGCACACAACTGAGAGGGGGGGTGAATCAGTTGTACCAAAACTTGCTTCTACTTCAAACAATTGATTCTTCTTTGTTAGTTAATAGCATATCAATTAGCCATCCATGAAAGCATAATGCATAAACACAAAAGCAGATAAACATCAACACATTGGACACCAAGATTTTGACGTGGAAAACTCAGTTAAGGGAAAAACCATGGGGTGATTAACCCAAGGATTATTCTCTATTAGAAGAATAAGAAAAATGAATGGCACATGCCAATTAGGGCTCACTGCCCGAGCACACTACTCACAAAGAGGCACACTGCCTACAAGAGACATACTATCTACAAAGTGATAAGAATCACAAACTTGAACTAGACATTGACATCTTTACCATGTCTGGATCAGTTCCATTTAAGCTCGAGATACTTCTGCTCTGCCCTTCACTCTTTCGCTATACCACTCTCATCCGCTGCTCACCACCCTTTGAAATGAACTCACAAACCTTCATTTATATAAGACATCGACTTAGGAACAATCATCTAAGTCGACAATCAACTATAAGGACATTCACAAGATGATTAATACATCCAGTCGGCCACCACAAGAACATTCGCAATATGAACAACTCATCCGGTCAACTAGTCTGAACAAGAACTTCATCTGGAAGAATATCTTCAATTCTGGGCTCTACCACCAATGCGGACTGACAACATAACCTCAACATGATCCAAGAACCTTCACAAGCTTGCTTGATTAACTAGGTACATCCGCACTTCCTCTACTCACTGGAATCTCTTCTCCTCTTCATCTGGAACTTCAAGAACACAGTCTGCCACCACTGTCATACTGGAGAAGGTGCTTCCAGACCTCCAAACCACGTACCAATTGAGATGACACATCAGAAAGACATCCCAAACACTCCTTCCAATCCGCAGAGTCTAACAATTCTCCTTCGAATCTCACTGGACCTTTTTGCAACACTCTATCACTCCGGAACAGCTCCCAGAACCGGTTCTACTTGACCGATCACAACTTTTTCATATCTTCATGTGAACCTCTGAAATCTAAATTGGATCATCTCAAGACTCATATCTACAAACCCTTTAATTTGCAGCCTCTGATCCTCAACCTATTGAGTACATTTGCCTTCTTCTTATCACTGTTCTTCACTGTTCCTGATTGAGACTACTTTTCTCAATATCCTCAACACACAGCTCATCCAAACCTTCTTACCAATGCAATATGAGTATGTTGACATCAATGACAACACTGGTTCACCTCATACTTGTAACAATCTCCCCCTTTGTCATTGATGGCAACATATGATGTGAAAAACCATCAAGACAAGAACTTCTCCTTTCTATCACAGCTCCTCCTATCAACAACAACTCTTCACATGTCTTCTCTTCCTTTACTACTCCCCCTTGGATCATCAACCACTTGTTTTTCACATGTCTTCTCTCCCCCTTTGACATCAATGGCAAAGGGCTCATACTTGCAATTCTAACATATCAGAATCATACTAGCTGCTCCCCCTTAGTAGTAGCTCCCCATTATCAATTTGGATCACAAGATATGACTATGATATCCACCGGACTGATGCACATCAGTGCATCCTAGTTCATCACCAGAGGGGCCATGACCCCTAACTTCTCCTAGAGATACTCAAAAGAGTCCTTGGGAAGAGGTTTAGTAAAAATATCTGCAATCTGATCCTTGGAGGGTACATACTCCAATCTGACTTCTTCCTTGTTCACTTGTTCTCTCAAAAAATGAAACTTGATAGATATGTGCTTAGTCTTAGAATGCAATACCAGATTCTTAGAAATATTAATTGCACTTGAATTATCATAGAAAATTGTGATAGGCTCCTCATATTCAACTTTAATGTCTCTTAGCATCTGCTTCATCCATAAGATTTGAGTGCAACTATCTGCTGCTGCAATGTATTCTGCTTTAGTTGTAGACAGAGATATTGCATCTTGTTTCTTGCTTAGCCAAGAAACCAATCTCTTTCCCAAAAGGAATGCTCCACCATTGGTGCTCTTTCGGTCATCCACATCTCCTGCCCAATCTGCATCTATGTAAGCATGAAGAGAGAAATCATGATCTCTAGGATACCACAAACCATACTCCACTGTCCCTTTTAGATATCTAAAAATTCTCTTGATTGCCATCACATGAGATTCTCTAGGATCAGCCTGAAAATCCACATATGCCTGTTCAGAGACAAAAAGTGATTGACTATCACTCACCCAAGATGCCTTGTAAGGGTGTGGATGTGGAATCCTTTCCAAATTCAGTTTATCCACCATTTCCTGAGATACCATGTTGTCTGTTGAACCAGTATCAATGACAACCTTACACACTTTACCTTTGCTCTTGCATATGGTCTTGAAAAGAGCTCTTCTTTGTGGGGATTCTTTGTCATGTACCTTCATGGTAGTCACTATTCGTCTCATCATCAGAGACTCTCCACTCTCTGGGTGTGCATAATTATCAGGCTCCTTATCCTTTTGATAAGTGTTTGAACTTTGCGCACTTTGCTCTACTGTCTCTTCTTGTACAAGTTGTACCCTCTTGTCATTTGTTCTATCATTTCTGGATGATGAACCTTTGTTTTCTGGACATTTGAAGGATGGATGACCAAACTCACCACAGGTGTAACACTTTCCTGAAAATGTAGTAGAACCTCTACCACCTCCAAATCTTCCTTTATTACCTTTCCATCCACCTCTGAAATCAGACTGTCCCTGTCCTTTACCAGTGTCTTCTTGACCCTCATTGGTTTGCTTTTGTGTAGGGGCTGCTCCTCTTCCCCTCATATTGTTTCCTCTTCCTCTCATGGACTTATCATGTCCTCTATTCATCTTTTCTTCAATCCTGATTGCCATTTGATAACAATCCTCCACATTCTTAGGGTTAGCTAAAACTAACTCATCCTGTATGTTAAATCTCAAACCAGCCAAATACCTAGCCACCTTTTCTACCTCATTCTCATGATGACCAGATCTCATACTCAACTTATAAAATTCCTCAGTATATGCCTTCACATCCCTTTCCTTCTGCTTTAAAAATTGCAGCTTCTTGAACATCTGAATCTCGTAATCCCTTGGCAAGAATTTACCTTTGATCCTTGCTACCATCTTATCCCATGAAGTGATCTTTGACTTCCCTTGTTTCCTTCTCTCAGATTGTACATAATCCCACCAAACCAAAGCATGACCTCCTAACTTGGTCTTTGCAATCTTTACCTTCTGATCCTCAGCAACATCTTCACATTCAAAGTGATTATCAAGTGCAGCAATCCAATCTAACAACTCATCTTCATTCAAATTTCCAGTATACTTGGAAACATCAACCTTTACCTTAGGTTTATCACTCTGCATTGCCTTTAACAGTTTTGCAAGTCTCTGGTCTTCAGCATCCAGATCTTCAGTTACCTCTTCATACTCTTCAACAGTATCTTCATCTTCTTCAGACTCACTGTCTTCCACTTCCCTCTTTTTGTTCTTTTCCAGGGCCACAAGCCTGGCTTGAAGTGCTTCAGCAAGCTCCTTCATCTTCCTCATTTCTCTAGCATGTTTTTCCTTCATCTCCTGCAATTCCCTTGCAGTACCACTACCTTTCGGAGGCATTTTGTCAACCTCTCAATCAACACACAACACACAATCAACACTACCTCTGCCCTTTCGGTGACAGAATCAACACACAACAGCCTAGATGTTTTGCTGAGCTCTGATACCACTATGATGCAGAGGCATCCACACTATAACCTTACAATACAGCATGGATGTCTGCAGCCCATCATCATCATCATCATCATTACCATCATCATCATATTTTGCTTAACACTGTCAGCATCATCATCATATTTCACCTGCCGACCGATATCCTCCTGCAGACAAGCCTTCGCACTTTCGCCTGCCAACAACATCACCTTATTCGATTAACGACAGCATCATCATGTTCGACCAGCGCGAACATCCTCCTACCGTCCACTGTTCACTTCAGCGTCAATTTCCACCTTCACTACCTTCAGCATCATGATATTCAACATCATGATAATCAGCAGGATAAAGAACATCCAGTTCCTTCCATTTATCCT
Organism: Cunninghamia lanceolata; assembly: GCA_027924645.1. Lineage (NCBI taxonomy): Eukaryota > Viridiplantae > Streptophyta > Pinopsida > Cupressales > Cupressaceae > Cunninghamia > Cunninghamia lanceolata. The sequence goes on from BSBN01000550.1 coordinate 2,290,535, forward strand.
GATGATGACGAACCTTAACTCCTCGCACCGTCCCCTCGATGCTGACATCACCCCGATATCCTGATGACGTATATCCTGATGACGATGACGTCACCTGCAGCTCCTCAATATCCTGCTGCTCCGAAACATCCTGATGACGTATATCCTAATGATGATGATGTCATATCATGCTGTTGGCCAAACTTAGCTTTTTCGGCCCGCGATCAACCCGATCTTCAACCTGATGCTGATACGCTCCTCCTCAGCTCCTCCTGATGATGATCACCCCGACGCACTTTCACTTCATACAATCTAAAGCATCATGCCGATCTCCTCTTACTCGGATGATGATGCCCGAAGCGACTGCAGGATATTTGCAGAAATATCCTGATGATGCCGTCTTAACGACTTTTCAACCTTAGCAGATTTTCACTGTTCTGATCCGCCGAACCTCCTGGGATGACTCGATCCACTTCCAGGGTGATCTTCCACACTTTATCAACTCGACCTAGCACATGCCCATGCTAGGGTCTTCAACACCTCTCGACCGCGATCCCGCACACCTGCATGCGAACAAACAAACTAACACCTACCCTACTGTACATAACCATTCCACCGATCAGACGAATCAACCAGTGGAATGGATCCGTGAATCCATGAAAAACCACCCAAACTAGCAAATCGATTAGATAATGGAAGTCAGCAGAGGATGAAAACAGGATCTTTATTGATTTCAAAGATGCAATACAATATACTGTTTCTCACACAGCACACTCTAACTCCTCTGCTCAATGCAATACTATACTATTGATCGATGATCTACAGTCAACCGATCCTCATGCTTAAATAGATTTTCCTACGAGTACTACTGACCCGACTCCAAGCGGCTGGGAAATCTCTCCAAGCGGCTAGGAGATCCAACCGGACATACAGCATACAGCTGTCCTAACAAACTTCCTAAAAATAGCAAAAGCATGGTCAGCATGATCTTATCATGATCAGCATGACCTTATTACATGCATTTGGTCTTATCAGACCTTCTTGAAAACATAAACAAGACTCAAACTAACTAACTGCCTCATGAAGGCCAGCTGTCAGGTAGGTGCTCCTGCACCAATCTGTGTAAGCATGAAGAGAGAAATCATGATCTCTAGGATACCACAAACCATACTCCACTGTCCCTTTTAGATATCTAAAAATTCTCTTGATTGCCATCACATGAGATTCTCTAGGATTAGCCTGAAATCTTGCCACAAGACCAACAACCTGCATTATATCTGGTCTAGTCTGAGTGAAATACAACAATCCACCAATCATTGATCTATACTTTGTCTGATCTACCTTCAGAGAGTCATCATCTTTGCTCAACTTACATCCGGTTGTCATAGGAGTGTTCATTGGCTTTGAATCTTCCATACCGAATTTCCTCAACAATTCTTTCACATATTTAGTCTGAGAAATGAAGATCCCTTTCTTTGTTTGAGTAATTTGTAGACCCAAGAAGAAATTCATTTCACCAAGCATAGACATTTCAAACTCACTTTTCATCTGATTTGCAAAAGTTTTGCACATACTATCTCTTCCTCTAAAAATGATATCATCCACAAACACTTCAACAATCAAAATGTTTTCATGATCAATTTTGAAATATAAGTTACTATCAGCAGTACCTTTGTTGAATCCAATCTGCACAAGATGCTTATCCAACCTTACATACCATGCTCTTGGGGCTTGCTTCAATCCATACAATGCTTTCTTTGACTTGCAGACCATATCATCATGATCAGACAATTGAAATCCATCTGGTTGTTCAATGTATACTTCTTCTTCCAAATCACCATTTAGGAAGGCAGACTTGACATCCATCTGATATACCTTGAAGTCTTTGAAGGTAGCATATGCAAGAAATAATCTGACTGCTTCAATTCTTGCTACCAGAGCAAAGGTTTCTTTAAAGTCAATTCCTTCTATTTGAGAGTAGCCTTTGCAGACCAATCTGGCTTTGTTTCTGATTACTTCACCAACTTCATTTAGTTTGTTCTGGAAGACCCATTTGGTTCCAATCACATTCTTGTTTCTAGGTCTGGGAAGAAGATCCCAAGTGTGATTTTTCTCAATTTGCATCAACTCTTCCTCCATTGCTTTTGTCTAATTTTCATCATTGCATGCTTCATTTATTGTCTTAGGTTCAATCTTTGAAATCAGACAACATTCATCTGAGTTTTGAGCAATTTTCCTCCTTGTTTGTACCCCTTTGCTTCTATCACCTATGATCTGATCTTTAGAGTGATTTAAAGTTACATACCTTAGAACTTTGGGAGTTTCTTGCACTACTAATTCTTGATTAGGCTCATTCAGACAAACTTCTTCTTCCTAATTTACCGGATCAGTCTAGATCTAAATTTTAGAGGAGGATGGAGCTCCTTGCACCAGAGGATCATTCTGATCATCTTCATCACATTCATAGAATCTTGAGGGCTTCTCAATTCCTTCATCAAAATTCACATTTGTACTTTCTATCATCTTTTTCAGTCTCTTATTGTAACACCGGTATGCTTTGCTTTGAGTGGAGTAACCCAAGAAAATTCCTTCATCACTTCTAGCATCAAACTTTCCTAGATCTTCATCTCTTTTGATGTAACACTTGCTACCAAATACTCTGAAATATCTCACAGTAGGAGTTATACCAAACCAAAGTTCATAAGGAGTCTTACCAGTATTGTTTCTGATTTGAACTCGGTTAAGAGTGTAGACTGCAGTGCTGCCAACTTCTCTCCAAAACATCTGAGGAACATTTGCTTCTATCATCATTATCCTGGAAGCTTCCTGGATGGTCCGGTTCTTTCTCTCAACTACTCCATTCTGCTGTGGAGTCCTAGGAGCAGACAACTATCTTTTTATGCCATGCTTCTCACAAAAGTCTATAAATTCACTGGATGTGAATTCACCACCTCTATTAGACCTTAGACACTTCAGTTTCAATCCAGTTTGATTCTCTACCATAGATTTGAAGATTTTGAACTTCTCAAGGGCTTCTGATTTCTCTTTCAGAAAGGTAACCCACATCATCTGGGAATGATAATCAATTAGTAACATGAAATATCTATCACCTTGCATACTCTTGATTCTTGTCAGACCACAGAGATCAGTATGAACTAATTCCAACAATCCGGTAGTGGACTAATCCTTGCTTTTGAAAGAGACTCTACTCTGTTTACCTAGCTGACATTCTTTGCACAAACTATTTTTAGGTTTCACCAATTTAGGAAGATCTCTTACAACCTGAATATTGCTTATCTTGATGATGTTATCAAAATTCACATGGCACATCCTTCTATGCCATAACCAACTCTAATCAACTTGAACAAATAGACAAATTTTATTAGAACCAACTAGATGGAAGATATTACCTTTTGTTTGAGTACCGGATGCAATTTTAGTTCTGGAGCTTGTAAAGATTCTGCATCTTCCATTCTTGAACCGGAGATCATAGCCTTTGTCCACTAACTGACCAACACTGAGAAGATTGTGCTTCAATCCTTCAACATATAGTACATTACTGGTTTTGCTCTTTCCATCAAAACAAATAGTTCCCCTACCTTTGATTCTACCTGCAGAATTGTCACCAAACTTTACCATTCCTCCTCCATACCTTTCCAAATCTAAGAACTTGTTCTTGTCACCAGTCATATGGTGAGAGCATCCACTGTCAATAACCCAATCATCCTTTTCTTCAACTTGGGTAGCCAAAGCTCTTTCTACAACCTTATGATTGACAGATTCAGGGGATATTGGTTCTTCTTCTTTGATGGCAATAAACACCCATTCATTTCTAGATTTGCTTCCTATTTCTGATTTATCATCTGTTACTCCTTCATTGTCATCTTCTTCATTAACATAATAGCAGTTCTTTTGAAACCTTTGTCTGTTAGTATTAGACCTTGTAGATCTTTTTAGACATCTTGAAGCAAAATGACCAATCTTATTGTAGTTGAAGCACCTAAAGGGTAGTTTTCCTTCATACTTACCGGACCCTCTTGGTAGTCTCTTTGCAATGAGGGCTTCAAGTTGAGCTATTTCTGGTTCTTCCTCTTCCATGTCTTTTCTTGCTTGATCATACCATGATAGCTTCCTTGAAGAGTTCTCTCCTAGATCAAATCTTTGTTTGCCTTTCACATAGGTACTGGCTTTGAATGCCGATTCAATCTTGGGGGGATCATTTCCAAACTCAGTCATTTTAAATGCAGCCAATTTGCCAGCCAGTTGCTCTCTTGTGACAGTTGTATGGGCTACGAATTCATCAATGGAAGCAACCTTGATTTTGTAGGCAGCAGGAAGGGATCTGAGAATTTTGCAAACAATTTCATTTTCATCCAGAACTCCACCAGCATTCTTGATTCCACACACTAGCTCATTCACTCTTGGCATAAAGGTAGTGATATTTTCATCATCTCTCATCTTCAATCTTTCAAATTTCCCTTTCAGACTTTGCAACCTTGCACTCTTGACAAACTCATCTCCTTCATACAAAAGGTCCAATTTAGTCTAGATCTCATATGCAGTTGGTAGGTCAATAACATTTGAGAGATCTGAGTCATTCAATGCGCTTAGAAGAGCTTCCTTGGTCCGCAGATTGTTTTCAGCATCTGTGATTTCATTCAGAGTTGTCGGACCACCCTGTGGAGGAACATATGGTTTTGAGACCATGGTCAAGTATGTTTTTCCCATACACTCCAAATGACATTTCATGCGACCTTTCCAGAGAGTGAAGTTGGTTCCATCAAACTTCAGACTATCCTTCTTGTATGATGACATCCTAGATCTCCTCAAGCGGTTAAGCTCCTTTCAGAGGAACTTGGCTCTAATACCAATTGTTAGATCTAGGGCACACAACTGAGAGGGGGGGTGAATCAATTGTACAAAAACTTGCTTCTACTTCAAACACTTGATTCTTCTTTGTTAGTTAATAGCATATCAATTAACCATCCATGAAAGCATAATGCATAAACATAAGAGCAGATAAACATCAACACATTGGACACCAAGATTTTGACATGGAAAACCTGGTTAAGGGAAAAACCATGGGGTGATTAACCCAAGGATTATTCTCTGTTAGAAGAATAAGAAAAATGAATGGCACATGCCAATTAGGGCTCACTGCTCGAGCACACTGCTCACAAAGAGGCACACTGCCTATAAGAGACACACTGTCTACAAAGTGATAAGAATCACAAACTTGAACTGGAGATTGACATCTTTACCATGTCTGGATCAGTTCCATTTAAGCCCGAGATACTTCTGCTCTGCCCTTCACTCTTTCGCTATACCACTCTCATCTACTACTCACCACCCTTTGAAATGAACTCACAATCCTTTATTTATACAAGACATCGACTTAGGAACAATCATCTAAGTCGGCAATCAACCATAAGGACATTTGCAAGATGATTAATACATCCGGTCGGCCACCACAAGAACATTCACAAGATGAACAACTCATCCAGTCAGCTAGTCTGAACAAGAACTTCATCTGGAAGAATATCTTCAATTATGAGCTCTACCACCAATTTGGACCAACAACATAACCTCAACATGATCCAAGAACCTTCACAAGCTTACCTAATTAACCAGGTACATCCGCACTTCCTCTACTCATTGGAATCTCTTCTCCTCTTCATCTGAAACTTCAAGAACACAGTCTACCACCACTATCATACTGAAGAAGGTACTTGCAGACCTCCAAACCATGTACCAATCAAGATGACACATCACAAAGACATCCCAAACACTCCTTCCAATCCGCAGAGTCTGACAATTCTCCTCCAGATCTCACCAAACCTTTTTGCAACACTCTGTCACTCCAGAACAGCTCCCAGAACCGGTTCTACTTGACCGATCACAACTTTTTCATATCTTCATGCAGACCTCTGAAATCTTAACTGTATCATCTCAAGACTCATATCTACAAACCCTTTAATCTACAGCCTTTGATCCTCAACCTATTGAGTACATTTGCCTTCTTCTTATCACTGTTCTTCACTGTTCCTGATTGAGACTACTTTTCTCAATATCCTCAACACATAGCTCATCCAAACCTTCTTACCAATGCAATATGAGTATGTTGACATCAATGACAACACTGGTTCACCTCATACTTGCAACAAGATATGCCACCTCATAGAGAGGTAGACTTCCACATTGATTTAGTGTCAGGTGTTGAGCCAATGTCATGTGTACCCTACAAGATGACCACTCATGAGCTCACAAAGCTCAAATTGTAGTTAGAGAAGTTGCTTGAGAAAGGGCACAGCTGACCTAGTGTTTCACCTTGGGGTTCACTAGTCATCTTTGTGAAGAAGGATGGGTCTCTTCGTCTGTGCATGGATTATAGGCAGCTTCATAAGGTGACAATGAAGAACCATTATCCTCTGCCCAAGATTGATGATCTTTTTGACTAGATGCAAGGAGCCAAAGTGTTCTCTAAGATAGACCTGAAGTCCAGTTATCACTAGTTGTGCATCACAGAGGCAAACATCCACAAGACCACCTTCTGGACTTGTTATGGCCACTATGAGTTCACTGTGGTACCCTTCGGCTTGATGAATTTCCTTGCAATGTTCTTGAGTCTCATGAATGAGGTGTTTCGTACTTACTTAGATTGGTTCATGATTATATTCCTTGATGATATTTTGATCTATTTGCGGACCGAGGAGGAGCATGAGGAGAACTTACGTCAATTTTTGCAGTGCTTAAGAAAGCAGCATCTTTATGGCAACTTGGCGAAGTGTGCCTTTTTCAAATCTGAGGTACAGTATTTGGGGCACATCTTGTCTAGCGATGGTATCTTTGTAGATCCATCAAAGATTAGGGCTATCACGGATTGCCAACACCCACCAGTGTGATAGAGGTCAGGAGTTTCATGGGGTTAGCCAGGTATTACCGCAAATTCATAGAGGGCTTCTCCAAGATAGCACACCCCATCACTTCCCTTCAGCAGAAAGGGAAGAGTTTCACTTGGACTGAGTAGTGCGAGAGGGCCTTTGGGGTCCTTAAGGAGCGTCTTACCAATGCTCCCATCTTAGCGGTTCCTGATCCAGCAATGGATTTCATGGTTTGTATTGATGCATCACTAGAGGGTTTGGGAGCCATTCTTATGCAGGGTGGTAGAGTAATCGCGTATGAGTCGCGAAAGCTCAAGACCCATGAGATGAACTACCAGACTCATGACTTAGAGCTCACAGTAGTGGTTCATGCTCTAGTTCATTGGAGACACTTTCTACTGGGTCGTTGCTTTGAGATTCATTTAGATCACCACAGTCTTTAGTACATATTCACACAGTTGAATCTGAACACCCACTAGTGGCATTGGATGGAGTTTCTTTGCGAGTGCGACTTTGATGTCCACTACATCAAAGGGAAGGAGAACGTGGTTGCCGACACATTGAGTCAAAGGTGCCATGGGATTCTAACCTTGACCTTGAGCATGGGCCTGAGAGGGCACATCATACAACATATGCCTGAGGATGAGTGGTATCTTGAGGTGCAGCAGGAGATCCAGTCACAAAGGGCCCTTGTGGGCAAGTTTGCGAGATATTCACTAGAGGCAGATGGGCTACTTAGACATCAACAATGCATCTACGTACCCCGTGTAGGTGACCTACATACTGTAATTCTTTTAGAGGCTCATAGAGAACCTTATGTAGCACACCCAGGGGTGAAGAAGATGCATACCAACTTGTGACAACTGTACCATTGGGTGGGTATGAGACACGATATTGCAAAGTATGTTGCTCGATGCCTTGAGTGCTAGAGGGTCAAGGCCGAGCATCAGCATCCAGCAGGTCTTTTATACCCTCACGAGATACTTGAGTGGAAATGGGACACCATTTCCATGGATTTCATTGTTGACCTTCCTATGTCATCTTGTCGCCATGATGCCATCATGGTGATTCTTGATAAGTTGACCAAGGTGGCACATTTCTCACCTATACACACAATGTACAATGCACAATCAGTGGCAAGACTATTCTTGGATGAGATTGTGAGATTACATGGGGTACGATGCTGCATCATTTCTAACAGGGACTCAGTGTTCACATCTACCTTTTGGAGGGCTCTATAGCAGGCATTGGGCATGCAGCTCAACTTCAGTTCAGCTTGTCATCTGGAGACAGATGGTTAGACAGATAGGGTGAATTAGGTATTAGAGGACATGCTTCATGTGTATGTTATGGATCACTAGCCTATATGGGAGGAGTATCTATATCTAGTTGAGTTTGCCTACAATAATAGGCATCATAGCTCATTGGGTATGCCTCCTTATTAGGCCTTGTACAACAGACCTTGCAGGACACCGTTAAGTTGGGACTGTATAGAGGACAGGGTTGTAATAGGGCCAAAGTTGGTGTAGGCTATGGAGTTGTAGGTGACCTTGATTAAACAAAGACTTTAGGAGGCACAGGATCAACAGAAGAAGTATGCTGATGCTAAGAGATTAGATCAGAGCTTCTCAATCGGGGATAGAGTATTCTTGAGAGTGCGGCCACACAAGATTCCAATTCATTATGGAAAGGGCTCTAAGCTTACACCACAGATTGTTGGGCCTTTTGAGATCTTGGAGTGGATAGGACTCGTAGCCTACCATCTAGCCTTGCCACCTAGTCTGTTGTGCATCCACGATGTATTTCATGTATCTATTTTGTGGCATTACATATCTGATTTATCTCATGTATTGGATTGGAGTGCTCTATAGGTAGAGGCAGTCGGGTAGCTGTCTTTGGAGCCAATTTGTATATTGGCTCATCGTACGTTGGGCCTTTGAGGTCAAGAGCTAGACTAGGTTAGGGTTCAATGGGACAAGTATGATGAGGTCACGACGACATGGGAGGATGTAGCTAGATTAAGGACACTATATCCTCACCTCTTTGATGACTTCCAAGAGGAAGTTTAATCTTAGGGGGGGAGGGTGTGAGGCTTACTATTTCACTCCCTTATTTCTTTCTCGTTTCATATTACTATTGGCGACATTTTAAACTTTTGGGGACTGTTGATCCTGATATGCAAACCTTCTAGACTATATTTCTTTATTTTGGTTAGTTATACTTAGTATGTTGTGATGAGACTAGATCCTGATTTTTATTCACAGATGATGATTAGACATGTGATATGCATCTTGATTCTATTAGAGATACTAGTTGTGAGATTATGTTATGGATTTACTATGCGATTTTTATTTTGAGATGGTTTATAGAAATGCAAATTATGAATCTTATTATGATGTGATTTTTATGATGTTTTAAATGATTATGCGATGGCGTGAGTGAATGCTCTTTTCCTTGCTTTAGCTATGACATAAATGTTGGATTAATCTTTTGTTTAAGTGCGCAAATGATTTTCCCAAGCCACAGAAAATTGGAGATCATCCCACAAATTTTGTGAATCCCGTGTTGAACCAATCTAGTTCCAAGAGGAACCAAGATCAACTATGTATTGGATGATGAATTTTCATGATGTTTTTGTATGGTGTCTTTTGGGCTAGGTCTAACCATTTTTAGTTGATTGTATTATGGTGTGAAAATGTGTAATATTTATTTGATTCAATTTTGGGGTTTTAATTTTTGTGACCCCTTTTCATGTGATTTTCTACATCCTATGGTGCTAAATTTGGGTTAAATGTGACCCTGAGTTGTACCCCTAGGTTGTAGGGCCCATTTTAACTTGTCTAACCCTAGGATAACTCCCATATGGTCACTTAAACTTCACCCTGAAGTGAAGTGACGAAGATGGGAGTTTGGGGAGGAGTGGAAGGTTGGGTCAAACCTTCAACCTTCTCCACACCTCATTCAAAGGCATTGGGGTACCTTGCATTGAATGATTGGGAAGTCTTCAAGACCCCTAATTGTTGAGGACCCAACTCCAAGGCTCTCACACATTGGTGAGAGTACCTTGGGGTTTTGTGGGCTTTCATGGGAGGATAGGATATGGACACATGTTGTATAATCATCCTTTTTGGGCTCCACCTTGCTCTCACAAATGTGTGAGAAAGAACAAGTGGATGGGGCAAGACTTGGTGGAATGGGAGGGCGACACCTACATATTCCATGGAGCTTACAAGTGGATGTGAGGAGGAAGGAGAAGGTGACATGTAGCACAAGTGGAGGGGGCAAGACTTTATGGAATGTGAGGGTGACATGTATCACCTCCACATTCCATGGAGCTTACAAGTGGATGTGAGGAGGAAGGAGAAGGTGACATGTGTCACCTTCTCATTCCTCAAGGCTCATGAGGAGAGCCTATTTTACTCCCTCTTGAAGAGAGGGAGAGGGTTCTTGATTTTTATAACATTTTCCATTTTATTTGAATTTTGGGAGAGAGTTAGAGGTTTTTTGGAGGCACTTTTGGAGGAAGGACTTGGAGGTGGAGTGGGAAGGCTCTACTTCAACTATCTTCCTTTATTGGAATTATCAAGGTAGGACTCAAGGCTTGAAGCCTTTCCTTATGTAATTATCTTTTTGTTGTGTGCTTGCATTGTGTGTTTGTATTTTGATGTTGTGGGGTTTTGAGGGAGTTTTGTAAGAGCCTCTCCATTTAGAGAAGATGCTCAACATGTGTGGGGTGGGGGAGGAGTGAACCTCCTCGAGGTCACCCTCCTAGTGTTGGTATTTTATGGCCTTGAGGGAAAGATTATGAGTATGGAGCATTTTTTATGGCATGAGTGCCATGGTGAAATCCATGTGTTTCTTGAAGTAATTATTTTGGGCTTGATGCCTTGCTTGTGTTGAGATTTTGAAATTTTGGAGTGGCCTCTTGAGTTGAGTGATGTCCACTCCCCTACCCCTTCAAACTCATTTCTATGAGTTTTATGTTGTGATAAATCCATTGGTGTTTTTCATGTTTTGTTGGTTTGCTCATTGTTGTGTTGTGGAGTGTTAAACCTTGTGTGTGGATGACCTTCAAGCTCGGGGGTGACTCATTAGTGAGTCTATGGTAGGTGTGATAGGTAAAAATTAGGTTAATAAGATCAAGCATACAAATGAAAACCTAAACCTACCACCATCAAAGAATCAAATCCAAGTGAAAACAAAAGCATGCAATTCAAGAACAAGACCACCTAGATTATATGATTCCTTGTTTGTGATGTGGATTACTTCTTCAACAATGAACAATTATGAAGATCAAAGCTGCCATGATGGATGGATAATAATGATAGTATGCTCAATGAATGCTAAAACGCTCAATATGCTCAAGATGATAATGTAGACGCTATATGAGAAATGATGGATAGATGTAGTATGAAAGGAAGGGGTGTTTATATAGATCTCAACCAAAATCAATCAATGGTAGAGATTTGGTGGCTATGTGAATGGCTGAGATGAAATGATAGTCATAGGTGAATGTGTAAATGACAAGTGGAGGGAAGATAAGGCTCATGTGTGATTGTGTATATAAAAAGTACATGTGAAAGATATTAAATTAAAGATGTGGTACCACACAAGTTTTTAAATAAAAGAGACACGCATGTCAGGTTGTGAAGATAAATGAAGATAAGTGATAAGAGAAATTAATTAAATAAATAAAATTTATTTAATTAATTGGAGAGTGGGGCTATGAAAGGAATTTTAATTAAATAAATAAAATTTATTTAATTAAAATAGATAGAATGAAGATAATTAAATAATTAAAGATTATTTAATTATAGATTAGAGAAAATAGATAATGAATTAATTAAATAAATATAAATTTATTTAATTAATAGCACAAATAAGTGATTTAGATGAATAGAGAAAATGCTCAAGTGTGTTAGACAAGGCAGATGTGATATTTGATACTAATGATAATTAGGTCAATTTTGGGTATCTACATTTCTCCCCTCTTTGATACAATGTTTGTTAGAACGTTGTGTCAAAGAAGATACGATAATTTGTTCAATAAACAAGGTTATGCCCCAATGTAACTGGTAGGTGATGCCCCCTTGAGAGGTAAGCCAGGTGAACCAGGAAGGGTTGGGTTGGCTCGCGATAAGATGAAAGGCGAGAAACAAGGTTGACCTAAAGAAAATAGGGGTTGGGTGGGTTGAAATTTGGGATGGTATAGAAGAAAATAGGCTGTGGTTTAGAAGAATTAGGGTTTTGAAAGGGGCTATAACTAGGCCCCTCAACGGCAAAGAGGCTCATTTGTGCTTGTTGCCTTTAGAAATCTAGAGCTCTCGAGAGTTTTGGTGCTTTGAGTGTTGGAGAGCTATTAGGATGGTGATTCCGCACAGTGATCATCATGCCGAGTGAGTGAGGACACATGGGCGACCAACAGGAGTAGGCGTACCGGTATGTATCAATTTTTTTGCCAAATGCATGATTTTTTAATGTTAAAAGAGTAATAAATGTACACACGTCACTAGAAGTGAGTAGTTTTAGGATAGGAAGTTCAGGTCGCTTGTAGAGGAAAAGTGGTCGCTTATGGTAATATAGATTACTTATAGGCACATACTAATTACTTAGGGCAAAATGAGGTCGCTTCTGGTCGGCTAGGTCAAGTAGAGAAGTGAAATGCACCTATGGTAAATGTAGGTCACTTTTAGGGAAAAAGTGAGCGTGTATAGTAATTCAGGTTGCTTTTAACTAACAGTAGCACACATATAGTAAATGAGTCGCTTATAAGCATAAAGTGTGTGCTTGCAGTAAAATGAGTCGCTTATGATCAAAAGGGTAGTGCATGTAGAAAAGTGGGTTGCTTTTAGTAATGATAGGCAATGTTTAGCAGCAAAAAGTTAATTTTTAGCAAAAGAGACTGATATGTGAGCGAAATGATGCAGGATATACTACCACCATTGTTGTCATGAGAGCCACACCCTAGGGATTTGCAATTAGTCAGAGTGTTGGATGCATAGGAACAACTGATTTTAGATATCATTGGTTTAGAGAATGTGTCAAGGTTAGAGCTAGTGTAGGCACATCGAGGACCGATCACATCGATGGTTGAGTGGTGGAGGAGCGAGTACAGTTCATTCTTATTGCTGATGGGAGAGGTGATGATTACACTAGAGGATGTGTTTCAGATTTTGCGCATCCTGATTGATGGAGATAGAGTAGATTATGATCCTGAGTTAGGTCCAACTGCATTCAGGTGATTGTTCAGGACTCCAGACATTAGGGATGAGGGCTCAGAGATTCTGATAGCTAGGATGGAGGAGCTCTATGATAGGTTGTAGTAGGTGGTTGTAGCGATTATCCGATGGCTGGTGAGAGACAGACGGGCGAGAGGATTCCTAGTCGAATGGGGGACAGTGATGGAGGGGATGTTTTCTTATGGGACGAGATATGCATGGGCTGAGTGTGTACTAGGGCAGCTATATCATTATCTACATGATTGTTCATATATGTTTGGAGTGAGCATGTCTGCGGGAGTCACAGTGTTGCACGTATGGGCATATGAGCATATTCCAGTGACAAGGCCAGATGGATGGGTGGCTAGGGTAGTAGGAGAGCCATATGTGAGGATGTATAGGGGAGCTCTTACCTATCGGCAGCGCAGAGGTATAGTATACTAGAGGTGGACATTGGATGAGGTCGATAGGTTCATATGGCGACCATGGCTGGGATGTGAGTGTTGGGAGGAGGATATAGAGCTTGTCTATGCTAGGCATGCTAGATACATTTGTGGTCACGGCATATATATCATAGAGCACTATTTACCTGAGAGGGTGTTGAGGTAGTTCAGAGTACCACAAGTAGTACCAGTAGGGGATGCCATTTTTGGGAGGACTCGGCAGAAGGTATTTGATTGGGGGCCAGAGATAGTGGTGGATACATATTTGGTGGAGAGAGAGGGATTATAGCCAGTTGTATGGTAGTGGAGACAGGGTCCTACAGATCTAGGGACTTTACCAGATTATGATGCATACTAGACTACAGATAGGCTAACTTAGTTGACGAGGCCTAGGGAGATAGGGGAGATTAGAATGGAGAGGCCAGTTAGGAGGAGGCAGGGATGAGCTCCACCAGTACAGGCAGTAGTACCAGCAGTGCCAGAGATTCAGGGATAGGGACAGGGACAGGCTTAGCCACATGTACTTGCACAGCTACAGGCACAGGTGTTAGGAGGTGATGATGTTGGTATTCAGTAGCTGAGGTAGAGGATTAGAGGGGAGAGGAGATGGAGGTAGCGGGATCAAATGAGACTGAGGAGGGTGGAGATAGATTGGCATCTAGTCTTGGGATTGAGGCATGTTAGATCACAGGCTTAGGCTTACTAGGCACAGCTACAGGCTAGAGTGCAGGGAGGTGATGGGCAAGATGATGATACTCTTGCGAGGGTGATAGGAGAGAGAGATGCATCTATGTAGCAGATGTAAATAGTTACAGTAGAGAGAGATACAACTTTGTAGTAGATGCAGGCTATGAGGGCTTAGAGAGATATAGTTGTACAATAGATACAGGCAGTGAGGACTAAGAGGGATACGGCTGTGTAGCAGGTACAGATGATGACAGTGGAGAGAAATAGAGAAATAGCTACCTTGGGGATAGGTGGAGCCACTATGTATCTAGCTACATAGTTGACACAGTCACAAGGAGAGCTAAGGAGAGCACAGGGTGAGGCCAAGTATTATAGAGGCTTGTATCATGGAGCAGTGCTTGCAGAGTAGAGGCATCTTAATTATAGGAGCAAGTCAGGGGCTTCAGCTTCACAGAGGATAGGAGGCTCGAGGTCTATAGCTTCAGTGATGGGGCCTCCTAAAGATGGTAGACCAGGTGCAAGACCCAGTGGTGGTGGACAGGGTGAGGGAGCTTCCAGTAGTCACTAGGGCTTCCTTGTTTATGTATATTGTGTATCATGATGAGGCCTATGAGCTGATTGTATATACATTTTTGATAACTCATGGATAGCCCATGTTGTATATGTAGACACTTGTATATTGACTTGATTGATGATATATATATATATGATGGCTTTGATTACCTATGGGATGTTGAATGATGATGGATGCACTTATGTTATGGTGTTATGCCTTTTTGTATTTTCATGGTCTATATGAATGTTTATGCAAATGATATGAATATGGAAATGGTAATAATGGAAATGTATCATGCTAATGGTATTATCATAATAAAAATGCATATAATGGTAATGTATGATAATGAGGTTATGATAATGCAAATATATAGATAATAATGATAATTATATGTACCTAGGTATGCCTAACACACTTGTTTTGTAGGACGAGGAATACAGAAAAGGAAGATGGAGGGAAAGATTGATCTTGGTTGAGTATTATATAAGAACATGATGGAATGGATAGATGGTATGACATCTTTTAAAGTAATTGCTCAAAAGTAAAGAAATGTAATCCTTATGTTTGATATAGCATGTGGATGTTATGCACCACGGTATAAAAGACCAAGGTGTCGAGGTATCCAATGCATAACTAGCATACTACAATATTGTCTACACGCATGAGGTCCAGATGTTGAACCAACATACACAAGTTATGAATAGCAGTTAGTGTTCTGAGATGGACTTTGACGCTACAAGCAATGGTTTGAGCTTATCTCCACTACACATAATGACACCTTGCTGGTTATATGTATGGAGCTAGTCTTAGCATAGAATAGTCTCAAATACATAAGAGATTGTTTAGGTTTTCAAATGCAAGAGATATTGATATGCAAGATGCTAGTCCCAACAAGTACAAGATACCAAGACACATAGGAAGAAAATAAGATCATCCCATAGACACGGCATATGAAAGCAATATGACCATGCCTCATTCTGTACTTCATTGCAACATACCAAGATATGATAGATCAAGGCAGTCTTGATTAGGCATAGGAAAGGGACAAAAGATAAATCAAAAGATAAAACAAAAGATATTGTCATCACCTTCTCTTGCCAAATGTAAGTGCTCTTAGATGGATTTAAGTTGGTGCCTTGTTGAGAGGAAAGCTACATCCTATTGAAGGCTAAAGATGTTTATAAAATGCTATAGCAAATGTTGGCTTAAGGCATGTGGACAAATAGCTTTTAGATTATCCATGATTTGTTAAAGTGCTTGAGCTTTCTCTGATATGCATAGTCTACTTCTTGCTTGAACTGGTCAAAGAGAAGAAGATGGAAGATGAGAAAAAATGAAGATGGGGTGGGTCGTCTGTGCTTGCGTACTGGATACTTCCTTCATATTCCAAACTGCCTACATACCCTGTATCCATAGGATCAAAGCACATTATGATGGTGATGAGACATGATGAATATGTAGTTCTGGGCTTATTGAAGATGTAAGTGATGAAAGATAGAAGAAAGTGAGATGAAAGAGTGGGGATGATTAGAAGAAAGATGAGAGATGGATTGATGGGAGAGGGGCTATCATCTATGCCTGAATTAGAGTGCTTCCTTCGCATCTCAGATTGCCTACATACCATGTATCCACGGGATCAAGGCTTTAAATGATAGAGATGTGATGTAGTTCTTGTTTATTATGTTGATGGTTGATGTCAAAGGATCAACTTTATTGCTTGGATTTTTGTGATGTTTTGATTTTTTTGAGATTTTTGGTGTAGTTTTGGTTGTGTTTTTGGAAGTTTGTTGTGTTTTGGTTTGGATTGTTTGTTGTGTTTTGGTTGCTGAAATGATATGAGCTAGAGCTATGAGTATCCACTTCTAAATAAGGTTCAACAAATGCCCCCAGTGTGGGATGAAGTTTATTAGGAAGATGCTATGATGGATGCATTTATGCGAATAGTGTACTAAGGTGCATAATGATATCTTAACCCCAACGAAGTCCAAACTATGAGAACTAGCAAGGCAGAGGTAAGAGCGAAAAGGATTTTATTATAGATGTATAAGGGATAATGGCTTGAGATGTTTAGATAGGGACAATAGTGGATTATGTAGGTAAGATAATGGATGGTGCTATGAAAAGTTGTGATCAAACAAACTAAGTAAATGATGGGGACTGATCTCTACACATAGCGCCTATTTGCTAGGTTTTCACTATGGTACTTATCCAAGGTGCCTGTTTACTAGGTTTTCACCAGAGGACAAATTATTTATCTTGCAGTATGTTTTGTCATCCAAAGCACCACAAAAAATGGTTTTCACTATTGATTTTTTTAATTTTTGAATATGTTGTTGACTGGTTCATCTAAGGGAATACCTTAAGGTGTTGAGAGAGTGTATGCATCTGATCCATAGACTAATGTGATGACAAAAAGACCAAGCCAATTAGGTTCAAACTTGCCCTATTTCTCACGATATTGTTGATTCCTTTGATTTTCCTTAAGGACAAAATCTCCAACTTGAAATCTTTGTTCTCTGATCTTCTTGTTGTAGTTGCAACATAGACAATTTTGATAGACTTGGAGATGGTTGAGTGTTGTAAGACGTCGTTCATCTAATAGCTCAAGATCATGGAATCTAGATACTCTATATTCTTCATCTGAGATAGTATGATATAGAGATACTCACAGTGAGGGGATCTCAACCTCAATAGGCCAAATAGCTTTAGTACCATACACAAGAGCATAAGGTGTAGCACCAGTGGGAGTTCTGACACTTGTTCTATAAGCCCATAATGTAGGATTAAGTTATAAATGCCAATCACGACCAGATTCATTGACTGTCCTTTTAAGGATTTTGATGATTATTTTGTTAGAAGCCTTAGCTTAGCCATTACTTTGAGGATAGTAAGCTGTAGAGAATCTATGTTGGATATGGAACTTATTGCAAAGATCTCTAACCTCTTGGTTCTTGAAAGGATGACCATTATCAATGATAATGGCTTGAGGAACTCCATATTGACAAATGATATAATGTAAGATAAACTTGGATATTTGCTTGCCAGTAATGTAAGTCATTAGTATTGCTTCCACCCACTTTGTGAAATACTCAGTGGTGGTAATAATGAACTTATGATGATTTGATGAGGTAGGATGGATTTTACATATGAGATCAAGTCCCCACTGCGAGAAGGGCCAAGGAGTAGTGATAGGATGAAGTTCATGTGCTGGTGCATGTATTAGATCCCCATGTTTCTGACATTGTAGACATCTCTTTACAAATTGTTGTGCATCTTTATCCATAGTTGGCCAATAGTATCTAGCTCGTAGAAGTTTCTTAACAAGACCAAGGGCTGCAGAATGCAATCCACATACACCTTCATGTATTTCATGTAAGGTAGTCTTTGCTTCCTTAGAATCAAGACATCTAAGAAGGATACCATCAAGACTCCGATGATATAAGGTGTCTCCCAGGATAGTGTAGCGAGAGGTTCAACAGATAAAGGTTTTTTGTTGGGTATTAGATAGTTGAAATGGTAAGGTTTGATTGTGGAGATACTCGTGTATGTCCTCATACCAAGGCAAATTGGGACCAACAATCTCACATGTAAGCTCAGACTATAGTACTTCAAATGTTTGGATTAGAAGCTTTTCAACTAAAAACTCACACTTATGTGCATTGGAAGACATGTCTAAAAGAGATCTAATCATAGCCATGGCATCTGCTACTTTGTTTTGTATCCTTGGGATCTGTTCAAAGGTGATATTGTCAAAGTACTTCTTGAAATCATCAACCATTACCTTGTATGGAAGGAGCTTCTCATATTTTGTTTGATACTCATCTAAGACCCATTTGATGACTAATTGGGAATCACCAAAGACATGTAACTATTTAATAGCCCATTGTACTACCATGCGTAATCCTATGATTAAAGCTTCATATTCTACTATGTTATTGGTACAGGGAAATGCAATTCTATATGACTTTAGGATACAATCTCCTTGAGGGGTGACAAATAATATCCTTGCTCCTGATCCATGTTGTGTGTAAGATCCATCAAAATATAGTTGTCACAATGTTGGTGAAGTTAGATTGAACAATTCTTCATCAAGGAACTCTGGATGTATTGGATGAATATCTATGACAGGTGCTGCGGGTAACTGATCAGCAATGACTTGTCCTTTTATGGCCTTTCGATCCACATATTGTATGTCAAATTCACTTAAGATCATAACCCATTTTGCTAATCTTCCTATAAGGATTGCTTTGGAAAGAAGATATTTCAGTGGATCAAAGTTAGATATGAGCTTTGTTGTTTGGTTCAACATGTAATGTCACAACTTTTGGGAAGCAAACACCAATGCTAAACATGCTTTTTCCATAGATGAATAGTTAAGTTCATATCCCAAAAAGAGTTATGCTGATATAGTAGATAGCTTGTTCTTTTCTTGAATCATCATGTTGCATTAAAAGGGCACCCAATGATGCTGTTGTTGAAGATATGCAGAGTAATAGTGGTTGATCAAGTACAGGAGGTGTTGCCAGATATTCCTTTATTTTGTCAAAGGTATGTTGATATTTTTCATCCCACTTAAAAAGTTCACCCTTGCGAAGGAGATGTTGAAAAGGATGACACTTGTCTGCCAGTTGTGAGATAAACCTACGAATGGATTGTAACCTTCATTGTGGACTACGAAGCTGCTTTAGGTTTGATGGTGGAGGCATTTCCATGATGGCTTTGACTTTGTTAGGATCCACTTCTATTCCTTGTCAAGACACAATGTACCCCAACAACTTACCAGATGTTACACCAAATACACATTTCTTTGGGTTTATCCTGATTTGATACTTCTCTAGTCGATCAAAAATTTGTGCTAGTAACTGTAAATGTTCTTCTCTTGTCTTGGATTTTCCTAGAGTATAATCAACATAATCTTCCATGATAGTGTGGAAAAGGTCATGGAAAATAACTGTCATGGCTCATTGATAAGTGGCTCCAGCATTCTTGAGACCAAAGGCATTACCACCCAGCAGTATGTACCCCATGGACAAATGAATGATATTTTGTCTTGACCTTCCTTTGCTATTTTGATTTGGTTATATCCTAAGAATCCGTCCATCAAGGATAGCATTTCATGTTGTAGACACCCAAAATTGACCTAACTATCATTAGCATTCAAATATTACATTAGCTACCATCTGCATTTTTCTAACACACTTGAGTAATATCCCTATCACCTATTTCTTCTATTAATTAAATAAATTTTATATTTATTTAATTAATTCATTAGCTATTTCCTCTAAGCTATAATTAAACAATCTTTAATTATTTAATTATCTTCTTTCTATCTATTTTAATTAAATAAATCTTATTTATTTAATTAAAATTCCATTCACAAACCCACTTTCGAATTAATTAAATAAATTTTATTTATTTAATTAATTTCTTCGTATCATTTATCTCATGAGCTGACATGTATGCCTCTTTCATTTAAAAAGATGAGTGGTACTACATAGCCACCAAATCTCCACCATTGATTGATTTTGGTTGAGTTCTATATAAACACCCTCTCATTCCATACTACATCGATCCAACATTCATATAGCATCTACATTATCATCCTGAGCATATTGAGCACTTTAGCATTCATCTAGCATATTAGTTTTATCATCCATCCATCATGGCAGCTTTTATCTTCATATTTGTTCATTGTTGAAGAAGCAATCCACATCATAAACAAGGAATCATACAATCTAGGTGATATTGTTTTTGAATTGCAGGCTTTTCATTTCATTTGGATTAGATTCTTTGATGATGGTAGGGTTCAGTTTTCATGGCTATGCTTGATCTTATTAACCTAATTTTTTACCTATCACATTTTGGTACACCTAGTGGGACCCACATCCTTGATTAACTTTGCTATTTGAAGTTGTTTTTGTGAAGATCAAATTTTCTAAGTGCTTACGGCAAGTTCCAGTTGCTTTTGAGAAAAACCAGTCGTTGTCTGAGTATATGCCTCGCTTCTGAGCCAAAACCTGTCGCTTTTAGTATTCCTGGGATCGCTTCTGAGCAAACAATAGTCACTTATTGCCTATTTTGCATTGCTTACAAGATAACAATGGTCGCTTATGCCTTTATTTGAATTGCTTTTAACCTAACAGTGATCGCCTTTAGCTATCTGGATTGCTTTCTACAAAACTAGGGTTTTTGTTATATTCTATTTTTCGTAGATCTGAATCGCTTATGACCCATAACCAGTCACCTATTTCTTTTTTGCATCACTTATGAGCTTTCTCATTCCACATCTGACATTACTAGCATCGCTTCTGATCTGTAACATTTCGCTTGCAGCATAATATAGTTCACTTGTGATCAACAGTTGATCACCTCTAGTAAACTATGTCGTTTTTAGTCCTTATCATTTGCAGTTTAGTTTTATTAGCTATTAATTAGGTATTTGTGCAGCATCTTATTGATTGTCCAAGAAAAGGAGGTCATTAAACTACTAACATATATGTTGCAGCTTTGATCGGTCCAAGACTTGTAGTTTTTCACTAAATTAGGAACGTTTGGGCTTGGTGCTTAAAAAGAATCATTGCTTTCTCCGTGCTTGATTTATCTTTCTTGATTGCTTGGATGTGCTTGATTGTAACCCAAATTTAATAGCAAAAGTATCCTCTCCCCTTGCCTATCAAATGGATCTTAGGTGTATGAGAACTTATTATTATCTTTAGAGGGCCTACCTTCCTGGTATGAGAAGGGGTACGACCCAAGCGGTAACGGGCTAAAGCCAAGTCCTTCTGAATTGCTATATAAGAAAAGTGTTTGTGTCGAAAGCCACAAACAATAGGTGTTGTTGTGTTATACCGATAGCCAACCTTCCTCAAAACCCTTCAAGGTATAACCCTTAAAGGATGGGAGACTCCATAACGGAGAATAGCACTGCCACACGTATAGCCACCCGAACGGATGCCCTTATTAGCAACTTTGTGTAGTATCCATAAACCTTTTATTTCTTGATGCAAAATGTGGGACCTTTGAAGCTGCGCCAATTCACATGGTTCTTAGAAGAGATAGCAGGGACAATCCTAAGTTTTGGTGGGGGGTCAAGCCTTGGGAAACCTGGATCTTGGTATGCGTGAGAACTGTGTACTATGGAGGGGAGTCGGTGCTACCAAGATCCTGAAGCTATCCGCTTTGAATAAGCATGGCCAGGGGACTCAACAAATACAGTCCTTTCCTAGCCTAGGTTGTATAAGTTTGTGCTTGTTGTGAGTGTGAGTGACTGCAATTACTATTTTCTTGTCAAAAAACACAATTTAGACATATTTCCTGACAGACACAGTCACCTTTGAGCTTAAACTATCCACATATAGACAATCAGATCACTTTTAAACAATAGTCAGTCACCTTTTGCCTAAACTAGATGACTTTTAAACAACAGTCAGTCACCTTTGGTCTAAACTGTATTGCCTTTGATCAACATTAAATCGCTTCTAAGTCAATACTGATCACTTGTAGCAAATTGGCTTGCCTCTAATTAACATTGTAGCTTGTTACCTGAACCAAAACCAGATTGCATTTAAGCTATTACCAGTCACTTTTGGCCTTTTCTGAGTCGCATCTGAGCTATTACCTGTCACATGTGGTCAATTACCAGAAAATATTAGTGATTCAGCTGAATCAGCTACACTTCCAGCTTGCTTAGCCTCAGCATTAGCTTTCAGACCTATCTCTGATCATTAGCAGATACCTGGACTTTGTCTCCTGCTTTGAGCTTACCAACCAATTGGACTTTGTGAATTTTTCTTCTTTTTGAGATCCCAAACCAGCAAACTAAACATCAATCAATCGGTCAACTTGATCAATTACTAAAACATCATCTTTTGGCTTTAGCTTTAGCAACATTAGCAAAACAACAATCTTAGCAAACAACTTTTCCTTTGAGTGTGTGAGCTATTCTCTAGGGAAGTCCAATCAACAACAAAGCAACCAAGCAACCCAACAACAAAGCAACCAAGCAACCCAACAATAAAGTAAACAGCAAACCAACAACCAACAACCAGCAACCAAACAATCAACAAATCATCATCTTTTGGGTCTCAAAACCTTGACAAGCTAAAATCCACGTTTCAACATCAACAATCATGCCTCAAACTAGGAGTCAATATAGAGTTGAAATGGAAGCCAAATTGTGAACTGAGATGGAAACCAAGATGCAACAATCTAGATCAACACCTCTTAGAGACGCAACTCAATTTATGACCGGTATGGCTCCTCACATGTTTGTGCCCCATGGGTACACCATTGGAGAGTCATCTTCACAACAAGTGCAACCTCAAACATTTTTAGAGACATATGAAGAATAATCCCAAGAAGACTTATCAAAATTTAGAGATACACATGTATGGGATCAATTCGAGAGACTTGTTTTATCCGATCCTAACCGCTACTTCTTGCAACTTACCTGCATGGGAGCTAAATTACCAAGAGATTTTAGCACAATCCAGACACTCCCACTGTTGTTGTAAAGGGACCATCCACTATAGTAACACCATCCCATACCATATTACAAACTCCATCTTCCAACCCATCTCTTTCATTTCCTATTGTTACTTCATTTGATCCACCATGCTCAAAGTACACTTTAGAACCTTTGATAACTCCAACTAATGTACTCCCTTTCATTTCACAAAATCTAAACATTCCACCTTTCCATGTTTCCCAACATACTCCTTCTCCCACCATGACCATTTCTATGCCTCAAGTAACACAAGCTGTCCATGTTACCCAAGTGCAAACTCCTCAAACATCACAAGCTATCCCCATATCCCATATTCTGTAAGCTTCCCAAGCTATCCAAACAACACCAATGGTCCAAGCTTCATAACCGTTGCAATCTGCTACCCCCATTACATCACATGTGGACACAACATCTCATATTCCTACCACTACTAATATGATCTCCACTATCTCCACTAATCCATCCAATACATCATACAATCCCAATGTTAGTCTTATAGACATGAGTGATCTACCTATTGTTTCTCAAGCTAATCCTAGCACTACAGTCTCTTATGTTGATCAACTTACATCTGTTCTACCATCTTCTTATAATCCTTCACAAACCATCAATCCATCTTATACTACCCAAGGTTTGCCTATCGTCACCCAACACATGACATATACCAATCCCCATGTTGTCCAAAATACAAACCCAAATGTCCATCCTTCTTCCGCATCCACCAATCCTTCCATCACTTACCATGTCACAAATCCAACTCCAAATTCACAACCATTAACTAATGCCAATCCATCTTCCACTTCCCATGTGATGCAAAATCTTAGTGCTAATTCGTCACAATATACCCAACCACCGCTTGTGTCTCAAGGACAACAATCTTCAACCACATATGTGTCGCATACTAATCCTTTGACATACATTGTGAGTACGCAACCTCAACAAATGGTCATGGCTTCATATATTCCACAACAACAACCTCAATATACATCATATCATGCTTCACCTCCCAACCAACCACCCCCTTTAACAACAGCAATTATCTCTAGCGGATGTTCAACAAATGATTAACCAAGCGGTAGGACAAAGCAAGAAGATATTTTCTTTAGAAAACATATGCGCTTATCCATTTGACAAGTCCCTTCATATGACACCTTTTCTGCCACACTTTGAAATTCCACAATTTGACAAGTACAAAGGAAAAGGAAATCCAGAAGACCATTTTAGAGCATTCTTTGTGGCATGTCTCGATGTTGCTCACGATGATACATATCTTCTGAGACTATTTTCCCAAAGCTTAGCAGGATAAGCTCTTGAATGGTTCTCTCATTTACCTCTGGGAATTAAGTCTTTTGCAGAGTCAGCAAATAAGTATTGATCACACTTTGCTTTTAACATTGAACATGAAGTGAACATGAATGACCTTGACAACAATAAAAAATGCAATGGTGAGGCCTTCTCTTCATTTACTCAATGATGGCGTAACATGGCTAGCAAACTATCATGGGAAATACCTAAAAAAGAAACAACTTGATATCTTTGTTCAAAATCTCCATCCCGAGCTGTCATTCCAACTACAATTACAAAGTGCTAGCACCTTTGATGAACTTGTTTCCAAAGGAACCATCATTGAACAAGCTTTAATTGCTAAAGGCACTATCAAGATTTCTCATGATAACAAAGACTATCCTCAAAATTCCAATGATAAGTCTCTCTTTTGGAACAAAGACAAGAATGTTGTCAACGACAGTGTTGTGGATGCAAAGAACATACAAACTATGAAAGCTCCTATCAACATTCAAGCTGCTTCTACAACAACACAACCTTTTCAACGAACTCAATAATGACAAACTTCAAATCCTCACCGGCAATTTACACCATTAGCGGAACCTATGGAAGTTGTCTTTCGAAAGCTTCTCCAAGTGGGCAATATTATGTTACCAGATGCACCACCCAATGGTGAACCACTCTTCAAAGCTCCTTGGTATAAATAAAATGAGTATTGCGATTACCATAGAGTTAAAGGACACAAAAAAAATGGTTGTATGCACTTAAAGCATGTTATCCAAGATTGCATCGATCAAGGTTTAATCAAAATTACACCTTCAACAACTCAACCTACACAACAACCAACATTGAATTATGATCTAGATTCTTTCAATAATCCACTTCCAGCTCATGAAAAACCAAGTAACCCTCATGCTGGGAATGCCATTCAGTACAACTATGAATCATCTACTATTGGCCGCATTGACCATGCTTGCATTTCTACCATTACCATCTAAGGAAAAGCACCTGACTGCACTGTAACTACTCGAAGAGGTCGCGTTACCATTCAAGGAGCACCTATCCATCCTCCTCGACCATTCTCTAGCTATAATATCCTTGATCACCTTGGCACAACACCTACGTACATTTCCATTCTTGAGTTGCTTCACATATCCCCTACTCACAAAGCTATCCTTGACAAAGACTTACAAGAATCTTCGGTACCCAATGATATTGATATCACACAATTCCAATCTATGGTCGCTAGCATTGTAGCCCCTTGTCATTTAACCTTTTCTAACAAAGATCTTCATACCTCCATTCATCCTTCACACAACGAAGCCCTCCACATTGAAGTGTTTATCAAACAACACCGTATCAAACAAATCTTAGTGGATGGTGGAGTTGGTCTTAATATATGTTCCTTAAAATTAATAAAACAATTGGGATATTGTGAGAAAGATGTTGACACCTCCAAGGTCATTTCTATCAGAGCATATGATGATGCCAAGAGAGATACTAAAGGGATTATTTACTTGCCTATCCAAGTTGGGCCTGTCACTACTGAAACCCGTTGTCAAGTCCTTGATATTGATCTTCCTTATAACATCATCATTGGCCATCCATGGATACATGCCCTCAAAGCAGTTCTTCTACATACCATCAATGTCTTAAATTTCCACATAATAGTGTTGAGATTACTATCCATGCCGATCCCAATCCATTTGAATTTTGTCGTGCCTTTCAAGCTAAATATAAAAGTCCAAACTGCATTCCTATCAACACTGAAGCATACCCATCTTCATCATATGTAGATCTATCTGTCCTACTCAAGCCATCATCTAGTAAAGCCTGCTCCCAACCTTAATGTCAAGTACACCGAACACGGCCCTGGTGAATACACATTGCAAGAATCTTGTTGTGTGGGCACCCTTCCCTTGTCTCCCAAATCTCATGGCTAACCTTCTGCGTCCAAGCCACCTTCATCTACAGCTATCATCAAAGCTCCACCCATAGTATTCATTAAAGGTGGATTCCTGGATGATGAAGACATTGATGATATCGACTCTTGGATATTCTTTGATGAGAACGACCAAGTCCAACTTGAAGTGGAGAGATATAACAATGGGTTTTGCATCATAAATAACATGGGCTACAAAGTACATGGTGGATTGGGATCACAGGAACAAGGACCTATTGAACCCATTGTTGTGTCTAAGAAGTTTAATAAGCAAGGCCTTGGCTATCAGCTGGAGGTACTGTGTTCCAAAGACATTAAGTGTATTTCTGATATGGATGCTGGACCTTCCTTGGTAGGAGAGACTTCTAGTTCAGATACCATCCATGACTCCTCCCTTCATATTACTGACCTTTTTCAAGAAAACTCCATCTTCATGATTTCCACAACCTCTTATAGCCATAACCATTCATCTGTTACCCTTTCACTCATATATCCTGACCTCGTTGATTGGGACCAACAGGGGGCATCGATATTAGATACATTTGAAAATGATGAAGCTATTGCAGAATTCATGGGCTTACGACAAGGCATTCCATTAGGTGATCACAAAGTAGGTTTCATGATGGATCTACCTAAACTAGCATATTTTGATAGAAGTATCAAATCCTTCAGTCGCAAAAGTGAAATAAACAAAATCAAACAAAATAGGTCACTAGGTGAAAACCAAAAGGCACCTCTTGACCATAAAAAAGTAAAAATAAAGGACATATCCGAAGGTGAAAACCTCTCTGAGGCACCTGAGGATGGGGGATTTGATCTTCTTGTTGCCACTGACTATCATGAGAAATCAACAGTGCTAGTTGAACAATCACAAGACATGAACTTGGGTACAGAGGAGAATCCAAACATCACTTTTTTGGTAGCATCACTATTAGAGCAAGAAAGAAGAAACTTCACAAAATTTTTTATAAAAAGAGCTATAAATTTTGCATGGACTTACGTTGACGTGCCGGATCTAGATCTATCACTTGTGGTACATCATCTAGCAATATCTCCTAATGCAAAACCTGTCAAACAAAAATTGCGCAAAATGCATTCGCAAGTAGCTCTATTAGTTAAGGCAGAGATTCAGAAGCTATTAGAAGCAAAGTTCATAAAGCCTATTGATTATCCAGAATGGGTTTCAAACTTGGTACCTATAGAAAAACCTGATGGACAAGTTTGTTGTTGCACAAATTTTTGAGATCTTAACAAAGTATGTCGTAAGGATGACTTTCCACTACCAAGCATAGACAATATTGTAGATCTCACAGCTGGACATGAAATGCTATCTTTGATGGATGGATTTTTAGGATATAACAAAATTAGAATAGCAAAGGAAGATCAAGATAAAACATCATTCATTTGTCCATGGGGCACATATTGCTGGGTTGTAATGCCTTTTGGTCTCAAGAACGCTGGAGCTACTTATCAACAAGCCATGATAGTTATTTTCCATGACCTTTTTCACACTATCATGGAAGACTATGTTGATGATATCCTAGGGAAATCTAAGACAAGAGAAGGACATCTATAGGTATTAGCACAAATCTTTGATCGATTAAAGAAGTATCAACTCAGACTAAAGCTAAAGAAATGTGTATTTGGCATAACATCTGGAAAACTATTGGGATACATTATGTCTTGACGAGGGATAGAAGTGGACCCAGCTAAAGTAAAAGCTATCATGGAAATGCCTCCGCCAACAAATCTCAAGTAGCTTCATAGTCTACAAGGAAGGTTACAGTCCATTCACAGATTTATATCACAACTAGCAGATAAATGTCATCCTTTTCAACATCTTCTTTGCAAGGGTGAACTTTTTAAGTGGGATGAAAAAAGTCAACAGGCCTTTGACAAAATAAAGGAATATCTGAGAAGACCTCTTGTGTTAGTACCTCCTATGCTTGATCACCCATTATTGCTCTACATATCATCAACAATAGTAGCATTAGGTGGCCTTCTAGCTCAACATGATGATTCAAGGAAAGAACAAGCCATCTACTACATCAGCAGAACTCTTGTGAGATATGAACTTAATTATTGATCTATGGAAAAACATGTTTAGCATTAGTGTTTTGACATTATATGGTGAACCAAACAACAAAGCTCATATCTAATGTTGATCCACTCAAATATCTTCTCTCCAAAACAATTCTCATGGGAAGATTAGCAAAATGGGTTATGATCCTAAGTGAATTTGACATACAATATGTGGATTGAAAATCCATAAAAGGACAAGTCATTACTGATCAATTAGCTATAGTACCCATCACAGATATTCATCCAATATATCAGAATTCCCTAATGAAGGATTGTTCAATTTAACTTCACCAACATTGTGGCAACTATATTTTGATGGATCTTACACACAACATGGATCAGGAGTAGGGATATTGTTTGTTACCCCTCAAGGAGATTGTATACCCAAATCATACAAAATTACATTTCCATGTACCAATAACATAGCAAAGTATGAAGCTTTAATCATAGGATTACGCATGGCAGTATAATGGGCTATCAAACATCTACAAGTTTTTGGTGATTCTCAACTAGTTATCAAACAAGTCTTAGATGAATATCAAACAAAAGATGAGAAGCTTCTTCCATACAAGGTAATGGTTGATGATTTTAAAAAGTACTTTGATAATATCACCTTTGAACAAATCCCAAGGCTATAGAATAGAGCAGCAAATGCCACGGCTATGATTGGATCCCTTCTAGACATGCCATCTAATACACATAAATGTGAGTTTCTGGTTGAACAGCTTCTGATTCCAACATTTGAAGTACCGCAGTCTGAGCTTATATGTGAAATTGTTGGTCCCAATTCACTATGGTACGAGGACTTATATGAGTATCTCCGCAATCAAACTTTTCCATTCTAACTATCTAACACCCAACGCAAAACCCTTATCCGTTGAGCCTCTTGTTACACTATCTTAGGAGACACCCTTTATTGCCAAAGTCTTGATGGTATCCTTCTTAGATGTCTTGATTCTAAGGAATCAAAAGTGGCCTTACGTGATGTACATGAAGGTGTCTACAGCTCGCATTCCGCTGGCCCTGGACTTGTTAAGAAAATTCTACGAGATGGATACTATTGGCCAACCATGGAAAAAGATGCACAACAATTTGTAAAGAGATGTCTACAATGTCAGAAACATGGAGATTTAATACATGCACTAGCACATGAGCTTTAGCCTATCACTACTCCATGGCCCTTCTCGCAATGGGGACTTGATCTCATAAGTAAACTCCATCCTACTTCATCAAATGGTCATAAGTTCATTATCACCGCCATTGAATATTTCACAAAGTGGGTGGAAGCCATACCAATGACTTATATTACTGGAAAGTAAATATCCAAGTTCATCCTACACTACATCATTTGCCGCTATGGAGTTCCTAAAGCTATTATCATTGATAATGGTCACCCTTTTAAGAACCAAGAGGTTAGAGATCTTTGCAACAAGTTCCATATCTAACATCAATTCTCTACCCCTTACTATCCTCAGAGTAATGGCCAATCTGAGGCTTCTAACAAAACAATCATCAAGATTCTAAAAAAGACAGTCAATGAAGCTGGTTATGATTGGCATTTACAACTTCATCCTGCATTATGGACATATAGAACAAGTATCAGAACTCCCACTGGAGCTACACCTTATGCTCTTATGTACGAAACTAAAGCTATCCTACCTATTGAGGTCGAGATTCCCTCATTGTGAGTATCTCTATAGCATACCATCTCAGAGGAAGAATATCAAGTATCCAAACTCCATGATCTTGAGCTACTAGATGAATGGCATCTTACAGCACTCAACCATCTCCAAGTCTATCAAAACTGCCTATGCCGTAGCTACAACAAAAAAATCAAAGATCGCAGATTTCAAGTTGGAGATCTTGTCCTTAAAGAGAATCAAAGGAATCGGCAACATCGTGAGAAACATGGCAAGTTTGAACCAAATTGGCTTGGTCTTTTTATCATCACAACAATTTATGGATCAGGTGTATACACTCTCTCAATACCTGAAGGCATTCCCTTGGACG
Source organism: Cunninghamia lanceolata (assembly GCA_027924645.1). NCBI lineage: Eukaryota > Viridiplantae > Streptophyta > Pinopsida > Cupressales > Cupressaceae > Cunninghamia > Cunninghamia lanceolata. The sequence continues at coordinate 2,321,123 of BSBN01000550.1, forward strand.
AACCAGTCAACATCATCCATCTCAAGAAGTTTTATCCATGAATCTCAGCTATCCTAAAAAAAAATCCATCCAATAGTGAAAACCACTTTGTGGCGCTTTGGATAACAAGAAAATAATAGTACAAGATAAATAATCCCTCCTTTGGTGAAAACTTGGTAAACAGGTGCCTTGGATAAGTACCATAGTGAAAACCTGGCAAACATGCGCTATGTGTAGTGACCAGCTCCCATTATCAACTTAGTTTTGTTGATCACCACTCTTCCTAGCATACTTCGCCATCTTCTCCTACATAATCCATATCATAATCCACATTTCATCTTGTGTAAATATCATAACCTATTTCCCCATAATAAACAACTTTTCCATCTTCGCCTCTATCAATGCTAGCTATCATACTTTGGACATTGTTGCAATAACTATATCATTTGGCACCTTAGCATCTTGTCCACACACACCATCCACTGCCGCTTCTCCACAATAAACCTCATCCCACACTGGGGGCACTTGTTAAGCCTTATTTGGAAGTGGATACCGCTAGCTCTAGCTCATAACACAGCGAACACCTTAGCTCACAACATAGTAAACTTTCAACTTCAACCATAGCATTCATCCAACGTCAAAAACATGGCAAACATTTGCAACTAGGATTTGTATCTTTGCAATCAATTCAAGCTCAAACAACATCGAAAAACATCAAAACATCACCAAAGCCAAAATCCAAGAAATAAAGTTGATTCTTTCAACATCAACCACTAGCGTAATAAGCAAGAACTACATCACCAACTCTATCGTTAAAGCCTTGATCATGTGGATACAAGGTATGTAGGCAATATGAGATGCAGAGGAAGCACTCTGATTCAGGAAAAGATGATAGCCCCTCTTTTCATCATCCATCTTTCATTGTTCTTCTAATCATCCATCAGACACATCATCAATAAACCCAGAACTACATATTCATCATGTCTCACCATCATCGTAAATGTGCTTTGATCATGTGGATACATGGTATGTAGCCAGTCTGGAATGTGAAGGAGGTTTCCAGTACTCAAGCACAGACAATCCACCCCATCTTCTTCATCTTCTTTCATTTTCCATCTTCTTCTCTTTGATCAGCTCAAATAGGAAGCAGACTATGTGTATACTCAAAGCTCAAGCACTTTAACCAATTAGGGATAAGCCAAAATCTATTTGTCTACATGCCTTAAGCCAACATTTGCTATAGCATTTTATCAACATCTTTAGCCTTCAACAGGATACATCTTTCCTCTTAACAAGGCCCCAACTTAAACCCATCTAAGAGCACCTAAATTTGCTAAGAGAATGATGACAATATCTTTTGTTTTTATCTTTTGATTTATCTTTTGTCCCTTTTCTATGCCTAATCAAGACTGCCTTGATCTACCATATCTTGGTACATTACGATGAAGTAAGGAATGGGGCATGGTCATATTTCTTTCATATGTTGTGTTTGTGGGATGATCTTATTCTCTTCCTATGTGTATTGGTATCTTGTATGTGTTGGGATTAGCATCTTACATATCAATATCTCTAACATTTGAGAAGCTAAATAGTCTCTTATGCACATGAAACTATTCTATGTCAAGACTAGCTCCATACCCAACAAGGTGTCACTATGTGTAGTGGAGATAAGCTCAAACCATTGCTTGTAGTGTCAAATTCCATCTCAAAACACTAGCTTCTATTCATATCTTGTGTATGTTGGCTCAACATCTTGACCTCATGCATTTAGACAAGATTGTAGCATGCTAGTTTTGCATTGGATATCTCGACACCTTGGTCTTCTATACCCTGGTGTATAACATCCACATGCTATATCAAACATAAGGATTGCATTTCTTTTCATTCTTGACCAGTTACTTTTAAAGCTTCCCATCACACCATCTATTCATCTCATTATCTGCCTATATAGTCCTCAACCAAGATCAATCATCTCCCTCCATCATCTTTTTTCCACATCTCTTATCCTGCAAAACAAGTGTGTTAGGCATACATAGGTCCATCACATATCATATCATTATTATACATCTATATACATAGGTCCATCACATATCATATCATTACCATCTATCTATATGCATGAGTCCATATCATATCATTACCATTTACATATTTGCATTATCATTAACATAAATACATTTACATTCATATCATTTGCATAAACATCCATACATAATCTATGAAAATATGAATACAACATGTATAACCATCAAAATACCATAACGCATCCATCCTCATTACAACATCACATAGATAACCAACATGCCATCATATATATACATGTGTCAATATACAAGTGTCTATATATACAAGCTGAGCCATCAAAATGTATGTACAATCGATTCTAGGTCTCATCATGATATAACATAATATAAATAAACAATGTAGCCCTAGTGACTACTGTCAGCTCCCTCGCCCTGACTGCCACCATTGGGTCCTGCACCTGTCCCTCTATCTCTCTATGGCCCCATCACTAATGCTATAGATCGAGATCCACCTATCCTCTATGAACCCGAAGCTCCTGATCAGCTCCTGAAGCTAGGCTGCCTCTACTATGCTAGCACAACCCCATAGTACAAGCCTCTATAATACTCTGCCTCACCCTATACTCTCTGTAACTCTCCCTGTACCTGTGTCAACTGTGTAGCCAAATAAATCATAGCCCCATCTGTACCTAATGTAGTCACTGCTCTATCCCGCTCGCTAGTCATCCCCTGTAGCTGCTGTACAGCTGTATCCATCTCTGTCCGCAGACCATCCCTCTCAGCCTTCATCACCTGCATCTTTTGTATGGCCATATCTTTCTCTAATCTCATCATCTGGTCACTTTACCTAGCTACATCTCTCTCTCCTATCACCCTAGCAAGTGCACTATCATCCTGCCCATCCCCAGCCTGTAGTCTAGCCTGTAACTGAGCCTGGTATGTCTGAGCCTAAGCTCTAGCATGTCGTAAGCCAATCACTACCTGGTGTCTATCCAACTCCACTCTCCTCAGTCTCATCTGAGCCCGCTGCCCCCATCTCCTCTCCTCTCTAATCCTCCTCCATAGCTGCTGAATCCCAACATCATCACCTCCTAATATCTATCCCTGAGGCTGTGCAAGTATCTGAGGCTGTCCCTGCACCTGTCCCTGTACCTGTATCCCTAAAGCTACTAGCACAACAGCCTATGCTGGTGGAGCACATCGTCACCTCCTCTTGACTAGTCTCTCCATCCCTATCTCTCCTATCTCTCCAACCCACGTCAGTCGCGTCAGTCTCACTATCACCTAGTATGCATCATAATCTGGTACCATGCCTGGATCTGCAAAACCCTGTCCCCATTGCCATATAACTGGCTATAGCTCCTCTCTCTCCACCAAAGTTGTGTCAACCACTACCTCTGGCCCCCAATCAAACACCTCCTATTGAGTCCTCCCAAAAATGGCATCACCAACTAGTACTTCCTGTGGTAACCTGAACTATCTCAAAACCCTCTTGGGCAACTAGCACTCTATAATGTATATCTCACGTCCAAAAATATATCTCGCCTGCCTAGCATAGACAAGCTCAGTATCCTCCTCATCCCATCTCTCACATCCTAGCCATGGCCTCCATATAAATCTATCTACCTCATCCAATATCCTCTGCCAATACACTAGTCCTCTGCATTGCCAGTATGTCAAATCTCCTCTATACATCCTAGCATATAGCTCTCCTGCCACTCTAGCCACCCATCCATCTGGCCTCGTCACTGGATTATGCTTATATGCCCATACATGCAAAACTATAACTCCTGTAGACATACTAGCCCTGAACATATATGCATAATCATGCAGGAAATGATAGAGCTATCCAAGCACACACTCTATCCATGCATATCTCATCCCATAGGAGAACATCCCCTCCATCACTGTCCCCCATCCTACTGGAAACCCTCTCGCTCACCTGTCTCCAACTAGCCATCTGATAATAGCTACTACCACTCACTGCAGTCTATCGTATAGCTCCTCCATCCTCACCATAGGAATCTCTGAGCCCTCCGCTCCAATGTCTAGTATCCCAAACAATCTCCAAAATGCAGCTGGACCCATATCAGGATCATAATCTACTCAGTCCCCATCAATAGAAACAAGTAGAATCTGGAACACATCCTCTAGTGTGATCGTAGCTTCTCCTATTGGCAACAAGAAAGAACTATGCTTGCTCATCCATCGCTCCATCATTGCCATCATCAATCCTTGATGTGCCTGCACTGGCTCCAATCTAGACACATGCTCTAATCCGAGGATCTCTAACACTAGCCGCTCCTCTACATCTAGCAATCTCACTAACTGCAAATCCCTTGGATGTGGCTCTCGTGATAATAAAGGCGGTAGTACATCTTGCATCATTTCACTCATCCTATCAATCTCTTGCACTACACACAACTGATACAAAACTAGATTGTTTCCTGCTATACCTACTTCTATCTATTGCAAGCGAATCCTTTTTCTATATGTGCCTATCTACTGCTTGCAAGTGAATCATTTTCCTACATGCACTCATTTCTCACCTACCTATGACCTAAGTTTCCTATGCGACTGCTTATTGACCAATTGTGAGCTATATTTCCATATGCGCATACTTTTTTCCCCTAAGTGATCTATATTCTATAAGCGAGCATCTTTTCTTTACAAGTGAGCTAAACCTATATATGCACCTACTTTTAGCTCACAAGAGACTTTCTTTTATCCATATGCGCATTTTGCCTATATTTGTCTAGCCGACTGAAAGAGACCTATTTTCCCATATGCAACCAAGCTGCACCTATAAGTGACCTCAACTACCTTAAGCGACTTGTTTTTCTTCCTAAGCGACCTGAACTGCCTATCCTCAAACCTAGTCACTTATGGTGGCGTGTGTGCATTTATGATGCTTCTAGCCTATCAAAATCATGCTTTTAGTAAAAGTTTTGATACATACCAGTGCACCTACTCACTCTGGTAGTCCATGTGTCCTCACTCACTTGGCACGATGATCTCTACGTGGAATCACCATCCTGATAGCCCTCCAACTCTCATCGCACAACTCTAAGGAGCTCTGGATCTCTCTAGATTTTTGAACACAAATGAGCACAAATGAGCCTCTTTTCCCTTGAGGGACCTACTTATAGCCCCTGTCCAAACCCTAATTCTTCTATGCCAAAGCTTATTTTTTTCTGCATCATCCCATTTTTCTCCCACCCAACCCCTTTTTTCTTCGTGTCAACCTTGTTTCCTTGCCTTTCATCCTATCGAGAGCCAACCCGAGCCTTCCTAGTTAGCCTAGCTTACCTCTCGAGGGGGCATCACCTGCCAATTACACTTGGGCATAACTTTGTTTCTCAAGTGAATTATCATATTTTCTTTAACACAATGCTCTAACGAACATTGTATCAAAAAGGGGCAAAATGTAGACACCCAAAATTGAACTAATTATCATTAGCATTCAAATATTGCATTAGCTACCATTTACATTTGTCTAACACACTTGAGCAATATCCCTATCACCTATTTCTTCTATTAATTAAATAAATTTTATATTTATTTAATTAATTCATTAGCTATTTCCTCTAAGCTATAATTAAACAATCTTTAATTATTTAATTATCTTCTTTCTATCTATTTTAATTAAATAAATCTTATTTATTTAATTAAAATTTCATTCACAAACCCACTTTCTAATTAATCAAATAAATTTTATTTATTTAATTAATTTCCTCTTATCATTTATCTCATAGACGACATGTGTGCCTCTTTCATTTAAAAAGATAAGTGGTACTACATCTTTTATTTAATATCTTTCACATGTAGTACTTTTTATGTACACGATCACACATAAGCCTTATCTTCCCTCCACTTGTTAACAGAAAGTCATCTTTAGGGCATGCTTTGTTGAGATCTCTGAAATCTATGCAACAACAAACTTGTCCATCAGGTTTTTCTACTGGCACCAAGTTTGAAAGCCATTCTAGTTAATCAATAGGCTTTATGAACTTTGCTTCTAACAACTTCTGAATCTCTACCTTAACCAAAAGAGCTATTTGCGAGTGCATTTTGCGTAGCTTTTGGTTGACTAATTTTGCATTAGGAGATACTACTAGGTGATGTACCACAAGTGGTGGATCTAGACCCCAGCATATCAGCATAAGTCCATACAAAATTGATAGCTCTTTTTATTAAGAATGCTATGAAATTTCTTCTTTCCTGCTCTGAGAGTGATGCTGCCAAAAATGTGATCTTTAGATTATGCTCTATGCCTAAGTTCATTTCTTGAGATTTTTCAACTAGCACTGTTGACTTTTCATGATAATCAATGGTGACAGGAAGATCAAATCCCCCATCCTCGGTCACCTCAGAGAGATTTTCATCCTCAGATACGTCTATTTTTACTTTTTCATGGTCAAGAGGTGCCTTTCAGTTTTCACCTTGTGACCTATCTTTTTTTATTCTATTTATTTCAATTTTACGACTAAAGGATTTGATGCTTCCACCTAAATATGCTAGTTTAGGGAGGTCCATCATGAAGCCTGCTTTGTGATCACCTAATGGAATGCCTTGTCATAAACCCATGAATTCAGTAATAGCTTCATCATTTTCAAATGTGTCCAATATTAGTGCCCCCTGTTGGTCTCAATTGACGAGGTCAGGATATATGAGTGAAAGGGTAATGGATAAAGGGTTTCGGCTAGAGGAAATGGTAGAGATCATGAAGATGGAGGTTTCTTGAAAAAGGTCTGTGATATGGAGGGAGGAGTCATTAATGGTATCTGAATTAGAAGTCTCTCCTATCGAGGACGGTCTAGCTTCCATGTCAAAAATACACTTAATGTCTTTGGAAGGCAGTACCTCTAATTGATAGCCAAGGCCTTGCTTATTAAACTTCTTTGACATAACAACAAGTTCAATAGGTCCCTGTTCCTATGATCTTAATCCGCCATGTCCTTTATAACCCATGTTCTTAATGATGTGGAACCCATTGTTATATCTCTCCACTTCAAGTTGTACTTGGTCGTTCTCATCATAGAATATCAAAGAGTTAATGTTATCAATGTCTTCATCATCAAGGAATCCACCTTTGATGAACACTGTTGGTGGAGCTTTTATGATAGTTATGGATGAAGATGCCTTGGATGTAGAAGGTTTACCATGAGATTTGGGACATAAGGGAAGAGTTCCAACACAACAATATTCTTGCAATGTGTACTCACCCGGACCATGTTTAGTGTACTTGATACAGAGATTTGAAGTGGCTTTTCTAGGTGACGGCTTGAGTAGGGTAGATGGATCCTCATAAGATGAAGATGGATATGCTTCAGTGTTGATAGGAATACAGTTAGGACTATGATATTTATTTTGAAAAGTGCGGCAAAACTTGAATGGATTTGGATCGGCATGGATAGTAACTTCAACACCGTTATGTGGAAATTTGAGACATTGATGGTATGTGGAAGGAACAACTTTGAAGGCATGGATCCATGGACGGCCAAGGATAATGTTATAAGGAAGGTCCATATCAAGAACTTGACAATGGGTGTCAGTAGTGACAAGACCAACTTGGATAGGCAAATGGATAATTCCTTCAGTATCTCTCTCAACATCATCATATGCTTTGATAGTAATGACCTTGGAAGTGTCAACATCTTTCTCAGAATATCCTAATTGTTTTATTAACTTTAGGGAGCATAGATTGAGACCAGCTCCACCATCCACTAGGATTCATTTAACATGGCATTGGTTTACAAATACTTCTATGTGGAGGGCTTTTCTATGTGATGGGTTTATGGATGGTCGAAGATCTTTGTCAGAGAAGGTGAGATGGCAAGGGACTACAATGCTAGCTACCATAGATTGAAATTGTGTGGTATCAATATCATTGGGCACCAAAGATTCTTGTAATGCTTTGTCGAGGATAGCTTTGTGGGCGGGGGATATGTGAAGAAATTCAAGGATGGAGATGTGTGTAGGTGTTTTGCCAAGGTGATCAAGGATATTATATCTAGAAGATGGTTGAGGAGGATTGGCAGGTACTCCTTGAATGGTAACACGGTCTCTTCTAGTAATTACTGCGTAATTGGGTGCTTTGCCTTGGATAGTAATGGTAGAAATGCGAGCTTGGTCGATGCGACCAATCATGGATGAGTCATAGTTGTGATAGATAGAATTCCTAGTATGGGGGTTACTTGTCTTGTCATGAAGTGGAAGTGGATTCTTGAAGGCATCTAGGTCATAGTTTGATGTTGGTTGATGTGCGGATTGTGATGTTGGAGGTGCGATTTTAACAAGACCTTGATCGATACAATCTTGAATGACATGTTTTAAGTGCATGTAATCATTTGTTTTATGTCCTTTGACTCTATGGTATTCACAATATTCGTTCTCTTTGTACCAAGGAGCTTTGAAGACTGGTTCGTTGTTGGGTGGTGCTTCAAGTAATATGACATCTCCCGCTTGGAGAAGCTTATGAAAGATTACCTCCATGGGCTCCCCTAAAGGAGTAAATTGTCGTCGAGGTGTCAAATTTGCTCTTGGTCGATTTCATTGAAAAGGTTGATTTTTAGTAGGTGTGGCTTGGATGTTAATAGGAGCTTTCACTGTTTGTATGTTCTTTGCATCCACAATACTATCATTAACAACATTTTTATTCTTGTTCCAAAAGAGGGATTTATCATTTGATGATTGAGGATTGTCTTTGTTATCTCTAAAAATCTTGATGGTGCCCTTAGCAATTAAAGCTCGCTCAATGGTGGTTCCTTTCAAGATAAGCTCATCAAAGGTGCTAGCACTTTGCAATTGTAGTTGGAATGAAAGCCCGGGATGAAAATTTTGGACAAAGATATCAAGTTGATGTTTCTCAGGTATTTCCATGATAGTTTGCTAGCCATGTTATGCCATCATTGGGTAAATGAGGAGAAAGCTTCACAATTGCATTGTTTGTTGTTGACAAGATCATTCATGTTCACCTCATGTTAAATTTTGAAAGAGAAATGGGAGTGAAATTTGTTTGCTAATTCCTCAAAAGTCTTGATGCTCGGAGGTAAGTGAGAGAACCTTTCAAGAGCTTGTCCCACTAAGCTTCAAGGGAATAGTCTCAAGAGATATGTGTCATCACGAGTGACATCAAGAGATGCAACATAAAACGCTCTAAGATGGTCATCTAGTTTACCTTTCCCTTTGTATTTGTCAAATTGTGGGATTTCAAAGTGTGGTAGAAAAGGTGGCATATGAAGTAACTTATCGAATAGATATAGGCATATGTCTCCCAAGGAAAATGTTTTCTTGTTTTGTCCTACTACCTTGTTAACCATTTGTTCGACATCCACTTGAGATAGTATCTGTTGTTGCAAAGGGGGTTGATTGTCCGGAGGTGGAACATATTATGGTGTATATTGTGGTTGTTGTTGCGGAATGTATGAGGGTATGACTATTTGTTGAGGTTGTGTTCTCACATTATATGTCAAAGAATTGGTATGTGACACATATGTGTTTGAGGACTGCTGTCCTTGAGAGACAAGTGGTGGTTGGGTATATTGTGATGGATTAGCTCCAAGATTTTGCATCACATGAGAAGTAGAGGATGGATTGACATTTGTCAATGGTTGTGGATTGAAAATTGGGTTTGTATTATGGTAAGCAATGGAAGGATTGGTGGATGAGGAAGAATGGACATTTGGGTTTGTGTTTTGGACAACATGAGGGTTGGTATACATCATGTGTTGGGTGACAATGGGTAATCCTTGGGTTGCATAAGACAGATTGACAGTTTGTGAAGGATTATATGGAGGTGGAGGGGGTGATGTAAGTTGATCAACATAAGAGACAATGGTGCTAGGATTGGCTTGTGATAAAATAGGCGGGTCACTCATGTGTCAATGAGACTAACATTGGGATTATATGGTGTGTTGGATGGATTCATGGAAATCATGGAGACCATATTAGAAGTGATAGGAATATGAGTGTGGGGTGTGGTTTCCACATGTGATGCAATAGGAGTAGGGGTTTGTAATGGATGCAAGACTTGTGTGGCTTGTGGTGTTTGGATAGCTTGTGAAACTTGCAGAGTTTGCGATATTGGGATAGCTTGCGAAACTTGCATAGTTTGTACTTGTGAAACATAGACAACTTGTGATATTTGAGGTTGCGATACGGTCATGGTAGGAGGAGTATGTTGTGGAACATGAAAAGGTGGAAAGCTCAGATTTTGTGAAAGGAAAGGAAGTACCTCAGTTGGAGTTGTCAAAGGTTCTAGAGTGTACTCCGAGCATGGTGGGTTTGATGGTGTAGCAATAGGCAATGAGGGAGATGGATTAGAAGGTGGATACGAAGGTGTGGCTATAGTGGATGGTCCCTTTGCAACAACAGTGAGATTGTTTGGATCATGTTTTCGAATAGCGGATATGTCAAAGTCACTTGGTAAATTAGCTCCCATGCTGGCTAATTACAAGAAATGGTGATCTGGGTCAAATAAAATAAGTTTCTCAACTTGGTCCCATACATGTGTGTCTCAAAATTTAGATAAGTCCTCTTGGGATTGCTCTTCATAAGTCACTGTAAATGGGTGATGTTGCACTTGTTGTGAAGATGATGGTCCAGCAGTGTATCCTTCGGGTATGAACATGTAAGAAGGCATTCCAGTTGTAAATTGAGTTGTGTCTTTGAGAGGCATTGATCGAGATTGTTGCATTTTGGCTTCCATCTCATCTCACAATTTTGCATCCATTTAAGCTCTATATTAGCTCCTAGTTTGAGGCATAATGGTTGATGTTGAAAATTGGACTAGTTTAGCAAGGTTGAGACCCAAAAGGTGATGGTTGGCTGATTGTTTGGTGTTGGTTTATTTTTCTAGTTTGTTGGTTGCTTTGTTGTTATTGTTGGATAAACTTCCCTAGAGGATAGCTCACACACTCAAGGGAAAAGTTGGTTGATGATGTTGTTTGTTGGTATTGCTAAGGCTAAATAAAGCCAAAAGGATAATGTTTGTTATTGCTAGGTTGTTTGTTTTACTAGTTGGTTTCTATTTTGGTGTCTCAAAAGGATGGAGGGCTCAAAAAGTCCAATGGTTTGATATGCTCAAGATAGGAGACAATGCTTAGGTGACTGTAGATGATCAGAGGACTGTCTGAAAGCTGATGACAGAGATAAGAAAGTATGAAAATGCAACTAATTTGGCTAGGTTGAGATTGATTGCTGATATTTGACCAGAAGCGATAGGTAATAGCTTAAAATTGACTTGGAAAATGCCAAACGTGACTACTAATAGCTTAAAAGTGATCTAGTTTTGTTGCAGGTGACAGGCTATAGTGTTAACTAGAGGCGACTGGGTTTTCCAGAGGTGATCAATTTTAGGTTAAAGGTGACACAGATTTTGCCAAAAGTGATGGATTATCATTTAAAAGTAATGCAAATTCTGCCAAAAGTGAATAACTGCCATTTAAAAGCAATTTGGTTTTTGCAAAAGGTGAGCAGCTATTGTTTAAAGGAGATCTAAGTTTCTAAAAGCAAGCAGTTATTGTTCAGAGGGGATCTGTGTCTGACAAAGGGTATGTTTGAATGATGTTTTTGACAAGAAAACAATGATTTCAGTCACTCACACTCATAACAATCACAAACTTATACAACCTAGGCTAGGAAAGGACTGTATTTGTTGAGTCCCTCTGCCATTCTTATTCAAAGCATATAGCTTCAGGATCTTGGTAGCATCAACTCCCCTCCACGGCACTCACTTCTCACGCATACCAAGATCTAGGTTTTCCAAGGCTTGTCCCCCCACCAAACCTTAGGATTGTCCATGCTATCTCTACTAAGAACCATGAGAATCAGGGCAGCTTCAAAGGTCCCACCTTTTGCATCAACAAATAGAAGGATTTTGTCTACTGCACAAGGTTGCTAGTAAGGGCATCTGTTCAGGTGGCTACACATGTGGTGATTCGTTCTGTTAATGGAGGCAAAATAACCCAAAGAGGTTACGCTCTAAGGGGTTTTGGAGGAAACATTTGTCTATGTAACACAACAGCACCCGTTGTTTGTAGCTTTCGACACAAACACTTTTCTTATATAGCAACTCATAAGGACTTGGCTTTAGCCCATTACCGCTTGGGTCGTACCCCTTCTCACACTAGGAAGGTAGACCCTCTAAAGATAATAACAAGTTCTCATGCACCCAAGATCTATTTGATAGGAAAGGGGAGAGGATACTTTTGTTATTAAATTTAGGTTACAAACATGCACAACAAGCAATCCAAAAAAGATAAATCAAGCACGGAGCAAACAATGATTCTTTTTAAGCACCAAGCCCAAATGTTCCTAAATTAGTGATAAAATGTAATGTCTTGGACCAATCGGAGCTATAACATATATGTTGGTAGTTTCACAACTTACTTTTCTTGGACAATCGATAAGATGCTACACAAAGATTATTAATAACCAATAAAACCCAACTGTGAATGATAAAATTGAAAGCAGCACACAGTTACCAGAGGTGACTGACTATTGTTCAAAAGTGACCTGAATTCTGCCAGATGCAAACTGTTAGTGCTCAAAAGAGATCCTGAAAACCTAGATCCAAATAGTTAATGCTCAAAAGTGACTCGTTTGTTCCAGATGTGTAAAATTCCCTACAAAAGTCAAATGTTAGCAGAAAAAACCCTAAATTGCAGGAAGCAACCCAGACAGCCAAAAGTGATCCATTTCAGATTAAAGGCGATGCAAATTTGACTAAAGGCGACCACTGTTGGTTTAAAAGCAATTTAGAAAATGCTAAAAGTGGTGGATTATAGCTTAAAAGAGATGCGAAAGTTTTGAAGGTGACTAATTTTTGCCGCAAATTGCTGTAAGCACTCCAAAAATCTGATCTTCACAAAAAACAACTTCAAACAACTAAGTTAATCAAGGACATGGGCCCCATCAGGCATGCCAAAATGTGATAGGTAAAAATCAGGTTAATAAGATCAAGCATACAAATGAAAACCCAATCCTACCATCAAAGAATCGAATCCAAGTGAAATCAAAAGTATGTAATTCAAGAACAAGATCACCTAGATTGTATGATTCCTTATTTATGATGTGGATTGCTTCTTCAACAATGAACAATTATGAAGATCAAAGCTGCCATGATAGATGGATGATAATGATAATATGCTCAATGAATGCTAAAATGCTCAATATGCTCAAGATGATAATGTAGACGCTCTATGAAAAATGATGGATAGATGTAGTATGAAAGGAAGGGGTGTTTATATAGACCTCAACCAAAATCAATCAACAGTAGATATTTGGTGGCTATGTGAATGGCTGAGATGAAATGATAGTCATAGGTGAATGTGTAAATGACAAATGGAGGGAAGATAAGGCACATGTGTGATTGTGTACATAAAAAGTACATGTGAAAGGTATTAAATAAAAGATGTAGTACCACACAAATTTTTAAATAAAAGAGGCACACATGTCAGCTTGTGAAGATAAATGAAGATAAGTGATAAGAGAAATTAATTAAATAAATAAAATTTATTTAATTAAAATAGATAGAATGAAGATAATTAAATAATTAAAGATTATTTAATTATAGATTAGAGAAAATAGATAATGAATTAATTAAATAAATATAAATTTATTTAATTAATAGAACAAATAAGTGATTTAGATGAATAGAGAAAATGCTCAAGTATATTAGACAAATGCAGATGCAATATTTGATACTAATGATAATTAGGTCAATTTTGGGTGTCTACAATAGGGAGGAGAGCAATATTGTGTGGCTTGGTTTCACTCCCTTGTTTGGTTTCTTGCAGGTTTATTGTTGGCTTTGGAGCTTGAAGGAAGTGCTTTAAATTCATGTGCATTGTTATTTTTGGCTATTGAGAGCCTTGGGCCAAGGTTGGCCTTTGTATAGTTTGTTTCAAAAGAAAGAGAGAAAAATACTCTCTTATTTTGTAATATTTAAATGGTTCAATGTTATATTGTAGTTTGTGATGCTTGCAAAAATGTGTTAGATGGCTGGTTCATATTTTGTTGCTGCTCTCTTTTAAAAGTAAATATAATATGGTTGATGTTTTGTTTTTTGTGGCTATGAAGAAATCTAAGCTTGAAAAAGATTAGAGGCCTTGGGAATAAATTATCTTGTTGTTGATTTGTATTACTGTTTCAAAAAAAAATGAATAAATGTAGTTGCTGATTTATTTCAAGAAAGAAATAAAATGTATATATTATGTTGTTTTAAGATTATTGTTTGAATAAAAGAATGTATGTTGCTATTGTTTATTGATGTGTGAAAGTTGCAAATATGAATTAAATATATTAGTTGTATTTTAATATTGCCATTTTACTTTCAAAATAAGAAGGAAAAGAAATTAGATGGGTAGCTGATTTTTATCTTATGTTTGGAAGGAAAAGAGATTTGGAATAAGATGCTTTAGTTTGCTAGGAGAAGAAATTTAAATGTTGAAGTGCTTTGTTGATCATGATGTTAGTCATAAACAAACATAGAATAAAAGTTACACATCAACCTTTATTCATCTTGAAAGATACGATGAATTCAAAGAATTCATGATCCCAAGTCTCCGTGGATTAGTTCTTAATCAACTGACATTACTCAGTGGTTGATGTGTGTTGTTGTTTTCCATTCAAGGGACTTACTTTAATTCATCAGCAGGATTTTGTCTCTGTAAAGATGCTACGCAGAAGGTTATTTACACAAGATATTTCCACAAATAGTGTGTTTGTACTCAAATATTTGCATGACATTTGTCAATTATACATGCTGTAACTTCAAATATGCTATAAATCTTCAAGTATCTACGAGATGTCTGCATATTTCATGTAATTTGCTTCTGATTATCTATTATTTACAACTGTGATGGTGAAATGTTCTGAAATTAAAATAAATGTAAATGAATACTTCAAATTATGATGAATCTTTAGCTATTGAGTCACATACACACTTGATATAGTCATGAGAAAGAAGAAATCAAACCATATTTTCACCAAGATGTTCCACAGCTAGATATAGATGATGCAAACTTCAAAGGATTAGGAATGAAAACAATATATGCAGATTGATGAGCACTCTAAGGGACACAGCAAATCAAAGCATATATCAAGAATTCAGACACAGATTACTTAGTATTTATGATGATTTGTAATCAAACTGGTCTTCTCTTTCATTAAGTATGCGAAAATATGTATGCTTACAATAAATTTGAAATAGCCCCTGAATATTTCAGTAAACAAATTTCAATTAAGCTTCGAATGTTTTAAACAAGGCATCCCTGCACCTTTTATAGAACAAGGTGAGGGAGCGGTTACACATGATCTGCGATCAAGATTTATCCATTAAGATATACGGTGCATATTCTCCTTTGACTTAGTCAAATGTATTTCATGGCATAGGTTGCCAGTTGGCAACCATCTAGGTAACTTATTTTCTCCTAAGTACCTAATGCATGTATTTCCATTTGTTGTGCATCTTCATCTACTCATCAAGTTCTTCTTCATCTTCATGATCCTCATGATCATTGCTCTCCATGTTTTCATCATCTTGATGAATGTCTCCCTGTATATGGACCTGCATGGTTGTCCTAATATTTTCATATATCTCCACTATTCTTTCAATTTCTCTGCCATCCTGAGTCTTGGCTTTGCTGATGGCATGCTTATGTGTTTGGAACTTATCCCTGAGGGTTTCCAATTTATTATTCCTGCTGCTTAATGTTTCATTGTAGTTCTCCAACTTGACCTTGATCCTCATGATCTTATTCATTGCTTCTTCTATCAAGTGGTTAAGAGGGTCATCAGCCATCGGCTGGAAATTATTATGCAGAGCTTTCATAGCAAAGTCCACATCTTGGTTCTCAATTTTACCTTCTACTTTCCCCTCTAAGGCCTCCAGGACTTCTGCCTCATAAGACATCATGTCATGCAGCTTCATACTGATATCTCTCAATTTATTGCTGCACCTCTTTAGTATGTCACATTCAAATCTGATATCTTTATACCAGATATCCACCAGCATGGCAGTATTATTATTCAGCACCTGGTTGCTTATTAGGACTTAAGGATTAATCCTCTTTATTTCGCTCAAAGAAGTCAAGGATTTCTCCAACTGGAATGACCTTCTTCCGGTCTCCGTCTGCAATTTATCAACTTTTCTCCTTGAGATACCCAAAGAATTCCACCTCTGCAAAGAGACCTTCACTACTTCCTCAGCTCCTGTGAGTGCGGATGACATCCACTTTCTCATTATTACTGACTCATGCTTCATGAGGTCCAATTTATTGACTTCCTCCTGAAAAATCATAGTCAATGGGACTGCCTGATTTGATGGTGTATGATCAGGGTTAATTAACCCTTTTATGTATGCATGTAGCTGAGCAATATGCTTCTTATGCTGCTTATTCTTCTCCTTTTCTTTCTTCACCCTTTGGGTCAAAGAATCTATTATGTCCTTCCCTTCCTGACCTTCTTGGTCTTCATTGGCAAATCCTAAGTCAACTGTGGTAATCTAGAATTCTTCTAGGGTGATCTTGCTTTTTTCTTTTTCAACCATGGGAAGTGCTACCTAGGTGGTCCTTCTGCCCATAGCAGGATCTCTTCTGATGGCCGAGGTTAATCTAGCCTTCCTCTTTGGCTTCATGATGGTTTCTAAAAATAATGTCGAAACATCAAACTCTTGAATCTCAAAACCAGTTTCCATACCTATTTCTTGTTCTAGCCATTGAGGTATTTGATCTCTGGATCCTTGATTGCCATCATCATCATCATGTCCACCCTGATCTTCAGCATCGGTCTCTATTCTTGATGGAGAGGGTGACTTCCTTATTTCTTCCTCATGATGATCTTCATGAGGGTGATCTTGTTCTACTTCCTGCTCCTGAGGAATCTCTTCTTGTGGTGCGTCCACATGATGATCCTGTACTTCATCTTCTTTTGTTTCATCCACCTTGGTAATCTCCTCATCCTGAGGCACATTTGCATCTACAGACACCATTGTATCTGACTTAGGTGCATCTACTTGATCTTGGATCACCTTGTGATCTGCACCTACTATATCTACCTCCTGAGTCTTTAGGTCATCATGACCTGATGCTTCTTTATTATCGGAGGTTTCTTGAATCCTAAGGGCATCTTCACTTGATGTGGCCTTATCATTCCCACCCTTTTCTTGGACTTCTACAATCTTGGGCTCATCAGATATGTCTTGTTGTTGTTGGCCCATATATGGAGTGTTACTCTCCTCCTCTGCCTGCTTAGCTACTTTGATATTATATGTTTTCTCAGGTGCACCTGCTTGATGTTTAAGACTTACATCCTCTCTGTAGGTTAGGTCTATCACTGCAGGGCTGGTCACCTGATCAACTAATTTATCAAGCCCCATTTGTTGGGCTACCCTCTCTGGAGTATCTTCTTTATCTTGTTCTGATTGCTTCAACTCTCCTAATATCACCCTCTGTGAGGATGGGGTTCCATGTGGAGTTATGCGAGTACTTGAAGGTCTCCATCTGCTGAGAAGCTACGTTGTCTACCACCTCATCATCTGATAAGTCCACAGTCTCCTCCAATGAGAAAGGACCACCCTGTCTTGCTACAGTGGTTTCTTTAGCTTGCTCTTCAGCCTTCTCAGTCTTAAACTTAATGATAGTAGGAAGTGGTACCTCATGTTGCAACTCTTTTCTAAACACTTCACTACCCGCTCCCCTTAACATCACAGGGTCATGTCTTATTTCACCCCTCATATATGTTCTTGGTTTTTTAGGGGTTGAAGTTGCTAAGGATACTGCTTTCCTCTTCCTGGTGACCACCAAGGGGTCATCCTCTGCAGGCTCCTCCTCAATAAGAATATCTTTCTCTACATATTATTGTGAAGTTTGACCTTGGTCTGGTATTTCTGCAGTATCCATAGCCAACCTCAGGATCTTTTTAGTCTTTTGTTTATCCTCTGGAGGTGGAGCTGACAAGGCTGATGCCTATCCCGATGCAGATGCATCCTCAGCTGGTATATCTACTCTCTCAACTATTACTCCCTTAGGTGTATCTTCAGTTTTCTTCTTTTTACTGGGAGGTCCTTTTCCTTGTTTCTGGGGTGGCAGCCTTTCTCCATTAGATTTTCTCTTCTCTCCAATAAAGTCATCATATTCCTCATCAGGAATTTCCTACCTTTTCTTCTTGTTATCTACTGTGATGGCCATCCCCTTCTTCTTCAGTATACTTATTTGTGCATCTACCCACACCTGGGTCAACTGTAGCACTCCACCTGTAAACCTATTCAATGCAATGTCTTCAAGCTGTGTTAGGTCAGGGGCTGAAATGGTGTCATTATACACCTTCTTTTCTTCATATTCATTTGATAATAACCTGCCATCATCCCTTTTCAATTGTGCAGGCACTGGAATGCAGTCAAATTTCATAATCTGGTTGAGGGTGAGTCTCTAGTATTTTCTCCTTCTAACCTGGGCCTCATCATCACAGTCTGTCCAAAAATCCTCCAAGTGCTTCTGATGGATGGGCTTCCCTATGATCTTTTGCATCCTCCCATAGGGGTCATAAGATCTAGCCAGTGGGAATGGCTATAAATTCATCATGTTCAGACCCGCTATGGCCTTCTTTATGTTTTCTGAATCAGGGCATATATACCACCCTACAGTTACTAGAAACAAAACTAGAGGAATCTTGTTATTTGCCTTGTATGCATCCAGTATTGTTGACACCTGTCTTAGAAATTCCATCAGGATTACCCCATCAGTAGGGTACCTGGGTAACATTAAGGGCTGCCCCTCAAAACCTTCTACTCTTATGTAGGAGAATGTGGCAAACTAGATGAACCAGGCACCATGTCTGTATATTACCTCCTAAGCCTCCATGCTCAGTCTTTTGGTTCTGTCTTCCTCCATTGTCCTTACCAGATGCATAAAAAATGCATCATTCACTAATTTATAATTAGGGAGGTAGTGTGCTCTCTGCAACTAAGGATAATGATCCCATATATGGGCATCATTCAAACTACCACCAATCTTTCCAACTATAGTTAATGCATCAAATGTACCTTTCTAGGCACATGAATATACAATATATGAAGTCATATAAAACAAACAGTCCAGGCCCCCTAGGTTCATCATTTGTTCATCTAGGGCATCACTGATGATCTTAGCCCATAATAGCTTGTTATCTATGTAGATGCTCATCATGATGATCCCATACATCCAGTCCTTGAAGCTTCCAGCATTAGGCTGGCCTGTCATCCTGTTGAGCAAGGCAATCATATATTGATACTCATCATCAAAATCAAACATGTACATGTGCACTGGTACTTTGGTAGAGGCAGTGTAAGGACTGTTCTTTGCCCTCCATTGGTACATCCTCTTTCTTGCAGTCTTCTTGTTGTTTGTATATTCAACTTCCAGTTTCTTCAGATCCATACTGACCACCTTTTTCCCAACTGGAAGGTTGAAAGTAGAAATAATTCCTTTGATAGAGAGGTCTGCATATACCCTTCCGTATTTTTCTACTCTCCTTGTCTTAGGGTTATAGTTTTTGGCACACTCAACTACCAATTCCAGAGTTTCCATGGTGTACAAAAATCTGGTTACATACCACATTCTTGATATGAAAACGCTATCCAGTAGGGAACTTTCTTTGTCTTCCCCCATCTTGGCTGACCATGCCACCAAATCTATGTTTCCCTGGTGGGTATCTCCAATGACACCAAATTTGAACTATACCCCCTCTAGTTGAGCAAACATAGGTTTAAGGAATTCTGCATCGGACTTATTATTTCTAACATCTGCCATAGGTGCCTGCAATAAACACAACTAGTCTCACAACAATATCCACATGCATGCATATACAACATTATACGTTCATTGCATCATGCATAATATACCTATTAATCTCTATTTTATCATGATATGCCCAATTACAGAGCAAAACCAATGGAAAAGTATCTACTACCTGGATATTATAGAAAACGGCAACAGGAGGGTTTCAAATTACTTACCTGATTACGTTTATCTCCTGGACTAAATAGGTGATTACTGAAAAGGGGTTTAGATACCTGTGAGGATCACGTGTTATGTTCTACTATAAGCCGCTAGCATCTGCAGGTAGGTCGTACTAGGGTTTGAATGTTTTGTGCTCTATAAAACTCATTTTTTGCAAGGTAAATGTCAAATGAGCCTGTAACTTCACTTTTAATCTCATCCTTAGGGTAAATTAGGGTAAATCTAGGTTAGATTGATTAAAACCATTGATCTTTTGCCATGGATCTATGGATATTGCCAGGTGTTTGCATCGTGTTCGCGATCGGTTGGAATCCACCTACTGCATTTATGTGCAATTAATATCATGAGGCAAGATGAGCGGGACGATCTTCAGAAGATCAGGTGATGTTTGAGATATCGAGTGATACTTGAAATATCGGGTGATATTCAAATATCGGGTCATGTTTTAAAGATCAGGTGATGTTTGAGATATGACCCCTCAAGCGTAAAATGACCCTCTTTTGAAAGATCAGGATGACATCACCGTCATATTGTGTAAAAGGGCGATCGCTGGAATTATACCTCCTTGAGGTAAAAAGGATGATGATGTCACCATCGGGTGATTTTCTTTATTTATCGAGATTGGATGACATCATTAGCATATTGGTTCTAGGGTGATATTTGAAAGATAGGGTGATATTTGGAACATCGGGTGATATTCGGAATATGATCCCCGCAAAATATATGAAGCTGTTTGACGGGTAACTAATACTATCACGTAAAATTGACGTCTGGAGGATTAGACCAAATGGTTTATTGGGTGATAAAATTGGATTGGGGCGATCTTTCATAAGATGTCTGATATTAAGAAATATGATCCCCCCTCAAAATATCAGGTTTGACCAGGACTTTGACTTGCAATAACTTTCGTTCCCTAATGAATATCAAGGTGATCTAAAAAGCAAACCTACATGAAATTTTGTACTCTTTCCAACCATGAGGTTATTGACATGAAATATTAACTTTGACAAATTGACCTCATCATGATGACTTACCCAGCTCCCTTATGCAGGATCATCTACATGACTTACTTTTACCAGACCGCCGAAAAGCAGGAAAACATAAGCCAAGCCAAGCAAAAAGTTGGGTCCCTGTTTTGTTAAGTCAAAATGGGGCGTGTTGTGTAACCACACAACATGCTTGTTCCTGTATAAAAAGAAATTACATACTTATCTATTTTGTAGATATATTCTTGTCAATATATATATACCTTCTTCCTACTGTACTTTTATTTTATCAAAATAGACCTCTATGAGAATTGGAGAAAAGAATATATATATATATATATATATATATATATATATATATATATATATATTTGCATTTTAGTTGGATGGAAATTTTACCATAGCTGACTGTGTTAAAAGACATATATTAACACACTTAGCTATGGTAAAATTCCCATCTAACTAAAATACAAAAAAAAAATTATATATATATGTCTTTTAACACAGTCAGCTATGGTAAAATTCCCAGCCAACTAAAATGCTATATATATATATATATATATATATTGAAATTATAAAAGATTATCAAATTTTTTTTTTGGAGTTTAGTAGAGACATTTATCACCATATGATTGAGGAGTTGCGTCTATAAGAAGGATTTCAGGCCTGGGTAGAGGAGGCCGCGGCCTTTTCTTTTTGCCATTGAAATTCTTTAGATGCAGCATAGTGGGTTAGGGCCGATGACAGTATTGCCGCCCCCCGTTTAACTTTATTTTAACCTTGCTGGGTGAGGCGTCATCCCACCTAAGCTCCCTTGACCTCCATTGACGCCACCGTGGTGACACTACGATCTCCCCTCCACGGCTCCCTCTGTGGGATTCTAACGCCGAATGGAGCCTCACTGCTATGTCTTTTATTGCGGCCTACATAAAAACCCTAGCTCTCTTATATATATATATATATATATATATATATATATATATATATATATATATATATATATATATATATATATATATATATATATATATATATATATATATATGATTGCCACTGTAGGTTTATCTTGCCGATAGAGACCATGGCTACTATTTAACTTCAAACCTGCAACAAAGAAACTAGAGAATGGAAAAAAATGAGAAGAGCAAAATGAGAGAGGAGATGAAAGAAAATAAAAATAATAGAGAAAATAAAGATAGGGTTAGGGTTCTATTCTTCATAAGGATATTATATTTTATTAAGAAACCTTCTAGGGTTTTTTGGATTTTAAATTAGTTTAGTATTTTATTTGAAGTTACCACCCTATGGAATTTTGAATGTGGGTGTATAAATTTTTACCCCTTTTGTATTTTATTTTCTTTTATTATTGTTAGACCTTAGAGGGGGATTATTTTGTAGTTTTAATTATGTTATTTAATTGTGTCTAGGGAGTTATATTTTTTAATCTAGGTTCTTGTGGATAGTGTTGTTATTTTACTTAATGTAGGGTTAGAATATTAGTTTAGTGATTTATTAGCCCTTGAGAATCTTCTATTATTTATAGGACACTATAGTGAATTCTATTAATGTTTTTGGGGAATTTAATTTTATTAATGTAACTAGTGAATTATTATTGCAAAAGTATATTAGCAAGGTCTTTGTAATTAATTTAATTGTATGTTTGGATTTAATCGAAGTAGGTTATTAATTAAATTATTTTAATTTGGTTAATTATTAGAGAACCTTAGTGCAGCAAATTAATCCCCCTAGCATAATTATTTTAATTAATCAATGTTAGTAAGTTTAGTGAACTCTTCGGCATGATTTCTTAATTAGAATAATTCCTATATATGCCCTAGTGGCGTTATGCTGCCAGATTTTTCTAGGAATTAGGGTTAATTTTTCTTAAACAATTTAATCCTGGTGTTGAGTTTAATGTTTCCACAAACTAGTTGTTTTGATTAAGTGGTTATTTATTCTTTTAATGTTCTAGAATTAGGATTTTGATTTCAACTCGTGTCGAATCTCATCACTCACTTAGGAAAACTTAGGGTTTCGATCAATCGATCCTAACACTAATGGTGTCACTCCTCACGTCACATAACCCCCTAGTCGTCTATCATCATGTAGGGGATTGCACATGTGATCATAATACCCCGAGATTCGATTGACATGTTTACGCCTTATGCATATTTCCACCGAGCACATTGACGCATGTGAGGGGGTTTCTAGGGATGTGTGGAATTTTTTTGATATTTCGTGTCATGACCACATGACAAATGTGGACATGACATGTGTGTTGCATGTCATGACTACATGGGAAATGTGGGCATGACACCATGTAGGAGGAGATGATGGCTTTAGACTCTTGTAACACCTAGGATCTTGTTCGTTTTCCCAAAGGAAGAAAGACCATAGGTTGTAAGTGGGTCTTCAAGAAGAAGTTCAGAGCAGATAGTTCATTGGAGAAGTACAAGTCTAGACTAGTAGCCAAGGACTACTTCTAGAGAGGGAGTTCATTTCGGTGAAATATTCTCTCTTGTTGCTAAATTATCTTCTATTAGATTTCTCTTATCCATTGTTGCATCTTTTGATTTTAAGGTTGAACAAATGGATGTTAAGACTGTGTTCTTGTTTGGAGATCTTGAGGAAGAAATTTACATGTAACAACCTACAAGGTTTGAGGAAAAAGGAAAAGAACATTAGGTTTGCAAATTGAAGAGGTCCCTTTATGGTTTGAAACAATCCCCATGAATATGGTACTATAAGTTTGATTCATCTGTTTTGAAATCAGGTTTTTTAGAAGTGAGGAGGATCATTGTGTGTATATTCGTTATATTGATGATTCTATACTAATCATTGCATTGTATGTTGATGACATGTTATTTTTCAACAATACTAAGGGTATAATAATTAGTTAATTGAAATCCCAACTTTTAGGTGAATTTGATATGAAGGATCTTGGAGTAGCCAGGTATATTTTGGGTATGGAAATCAGGGGGGACAGAGGTAACAAAAATATTTGGTTATCTTAGAGTAAGTATGTGAATACCATTTTTCATAGATTTAGCATACATGATTGTAACCCTATTAGAATTCCTTTGTCCATTGGTACTAAGCCTTCATTACACAAGTGTCCAAAGAATGAGGATAATTTTAAGGATATGACTAATGTTCCATATGCTAGTGTTGTAGGGAGTTTGATGTATGCAATGTTTTGTACTAGGCCAGATATTACCCAAGTAGTGGTAGTTTTGAGCAGGCTTATGTCTAACCCTGGTAGACAGCATTGGAATTATGTGAAGAGGGTATTTAGATATTTATCCTGTACTTCTTATTACTATTTGGTAAATATTCTAGTACTGAAAGTGTGGAAAAGACATTGGACATACATGGTTTTGTTGATGCAGATTGGGCATGTGACTTGGATAGTCGAACATCACTAGTGGCTATGTGTTTACTTTTTTTGGAGGAGCTGTGAGTTGGATGAGCAAAAGGCAGGCCACTATTGCTTTGTCCACCATTGAAGCAGAGTATATAGCTACTACCCTTGTCTCTAAGGAGGTAGTTTGGTTGAGAAGATTGTGTATATGTATTGGTTTTGATTACAAGGTCATTCAGATTGGTTTTGATATCCAAAGTGCTATTTGTTTGGCCAATAATTCCATGTATCATGCTCAGACTAAGCATATTGATGTATATTATCACTTTGTTCAAGAAATGGTTGCAAGTGGATAGATTGAGCTGAAGAATGTAGACACTCAGAAGAATGTTGCAGATGCTTTGACCAAACTTGTTAGCACAGAGAAGTTTACTTAGTGCAAGGAGGCCATGGACCTTGTTTCTTGTACTTAGTTGTTTTAAGTTTTCCTATGGGTATTTACAATGTATAATGTCAAGTGGGAGGATGTTAGGATTAAGATGTCATTAACCTTGTAAACCCTTGTAATTATTATTCCTAATATTGTTTGTAAATCACCCATAAGGGATGTACAAGTTTCACTAGCAGTGGTAAAAAGTATTTACTGTCCAAGGTAATTATGGAGTTACTACATCGGTAAGTTTCAGAGTTACCAGCGATAGTTATGAAGTAACATTTACTAATGGTAATTGTAAAAATCAAGAGTAATTAAGGGTAGGTGCCACCTTGGAGGAATCATCTATTTTTGGTTGTTATTACACACATCATTAAGATTCTATGACAATATGACAACTTATGACAGATGTTTATGAGTTGTAATTTTGTATTCTTATCTCGAGGTGCCCATATTGGAAAAAATACTATTCTAGGGGTGTTATGAAGGAATCTATTTGATGGTTATGACAACATTTATTAGCCTGTAAGTACCTATTCTTGTCCATGATGCCCAAGTTTGCATGGTTGACTATTGACGTGTGGCAGGAACATGTAAGAGGTCATTTAGTGTTGCATGTTAGAGTTTTCAAGGTGAGAGAAAGTGGATGCCTAGTTTGGGGATTATAAAACCTCTATATATAAAGTTTATTATATATGTTATGCATATCTTGTATCATAGTTTTCTTGTACATAGGTTCTGTTGGATTGAAGGTTGGAGAGACAGAGGAAGTGCATGTATTATGTATTTCAGATTTTAAAGATAATACAACTTGAGCCTCTTTTTTTGGTGGAGTTTTTTTACTCGCAACGGTTTTCTCCATGTTACATGTTGTGTTATGTATTCATTTCTTCTATGCTGTTAATTCCTATGTTCCGAATTTCATTTCCATTTGCAATCTTTGTTCATATTGTATTGCTTTAAGATCATAAACATAATGTAATCAGATTTCCATTTGGGTACTTTTTTCCTTCATTTCTAACAAGTACATGTGAGCCAACGTTTCCTCTATCTTTATGCTTGAGATAATTGTGTTTCCTCGATAATTTGAGATTAACCTAAAGATATTTCTAAACCTAACTTAATAGCAAATTTGAATACTTTCATGATCTTAATATATTTAGATCCCATGTGAATGATGTTGATAGATGGTTCTATAATGCATGATCCTAGTTGTGATCAATTATACTCCTGATTAGTATTCTAGACTCTTCTATAACTAATTGTTACCCTGCCACTCTCTTGTGAATTCTCAGTTATCAAACTTAGTTAAGTCTCTTAAGGCATTGACATTGGTACCTAGGAAGTGTTAGTTTACTTGAGGACATATATGAGATTTATTGGGAACATTCCTTGATTTCATTGGGAATCTACCTCTTCTATAGTGCTTAAACTTGAGTAAATTTATGTAGCAGATACCTATTGTAATAGTGACACTTGGTTTAGGGAGGGGGATTTTTCTTCGTCTGATTGGTTTTGTATTATAGATACTTGAATTTAGTCAATGTGGTAAGTTGATTAAATTAACTCTTTTTCTTTGTATACGTTTAGGATGTGATCCAATACTTTTATGAACTCATATGCTCATCAAATGTTATCATCAGATAATTGGTAATTATGTTATGATAGAGAGCTACTTTTCTCTCTACCTTGTTTGGATGGATATATATAATGATTATGTATTCCTTATTCCTATGATAATAGAATTATTTTATTTGATTCTTGGATGGGTGTCAAATATGGGGTTACAAAGAAGGGTAGGTTAGGTTTAATCACATATCTCGCTGTCATTATCATCTTAAAAAGATACTTTGGCCAAAGATTTGAAATCAAATTAAGTATTTGCACTAGTTTGACTTATTTTTCACTCTCTGTCATATCATGATATTAGTTCATTTACAATAGTTTTCTATTTGTTAAATGTTAGATATATCATGTTGCACCAGATTCCATCATGCTTGTCAGTTCTAATTGCTAAACCTCTTGTGAAGGGTTAGGCTTTTCCTATTTGGAGTAAGGTTGGGAAAGCGTAAGTGGTGCAGGAGCACCAAGAGGATCATGAAGATCCATGATTGTTTTTTTTTATTCTATGTTTGTTCATGTTGGAATAAGGTCTTGGAAGACCACTCTCATGATTGTAATAAGGACCGTGTCCAAAAACATCTCTTGTTGATGTCATGAAGCAGTCATAAGGTGTGATAAATAGTCATAGCATCATACATTGTAAAAGGAGGCAGTCTTCATGATTGTAAGCCTTGCTAAGGCATGTAAGGTAGTGTCAAGGAGTCTAATGCCTAGTCTAAGGCTTAATTGCATTGTAAACTTGTTTGAAGGCAGTGTCAAGCCCAAACAACCGATGCAATCTCTGTTAACATGTAATTAGTTGTTGCAGTTAACAAACAGGGCAGTTCAATGGTTATCACACCTCCCCATTGACCCCAACTACCCTCTAACTACTCCAAGGTGTTGTGGTAGGCTTTTTAAAGCCCTTCCCATGATCATTGTAGGAGAAGAACCATTTTGGTGAAGAAATAAACAAGATATAATAGTTTTATGTCTGTGTTTACTATTTTTTGACTGTTGCTGCACGTACTCTACCTATGTACGGACGAGTGGTGGCTATTGGACACGATTGGATGAAAGCCCTGTGAGTAACCTTTCAAATGCATATATATTGAATTCTTGAAACTTCTTTAGAGAATACAAATTCATACTTTTCTCTAAGGTGGTCTGAGAAACCCTCAACTAGGGTTCTAACAAAAATTTAGGATGTTCTTGCCATTCCACTAACTCCAAAGCTCTTTGATTAGTGGGATAGATTCTTTAGTGTTTGTTTTGATGTTTTTCAAAAGCATTTTGGGTAGGGGTTTGTTATTGGTGGAGTTCTATTGATGAGACCTAGCAAGACCATGTGCTAGGAGTGTGGAAAGAACAACAACATAAGGTAATTCATGAATAGTCAGCTATGAGACCAAAAAAATCATGAAATCCTTTGTTTTTCCACCCATGTGAAGTGTCCAAGGGGTCTAGAGAGTTTGGTGGTTCCATTCAAGGGTAGTTGCTTCACAAATTTGACCTAATTGGGGCTCTAGGTCACTAGGAGGGGTTATAGGCTGGACCATACTATCCAAAACAACCCATACCCATATTGAAATATGTCATGAGGAATCCAAATGGGTATCTCTAGATTGTCTAAGTTCTAAGTTTGCAGGTCTGTATAAGAAGTTATTGTTGACTGTTCATGTTTGGAGGGCTACAAGGGATTTGGAGGCCTATAGAAGGAAGTACTAAAACCATTTTTTTTTTGCCTTTGTAAATGGTTTGGATGGGTCCCATGGCATGCCAACTCAACCTTTCCATGAAGATTTCAAAGCCTCTAACTACTATTCCCACTTTTTCAAATTGACCTTTGAATTTGGGTTTTAGAGTGTAGTGAAAACCTTGTCTATTTGTGCTATCCTCCAACTATCCTAGTGTCTCTACATCATAGTGGTATCAGAGCCATAAAAGGTTTTGTTGTTGGTTGTGTAAGGCTTGGTATATATCAGCAAAGGAGAGTGAAGGAGAGGCTAGCAATATGCCTCCAAAGGGGATGACCACTAAGGTGGTTAAGAAGTTCAAGGAGATGGAAGAAAAGATCAAAAGTGGAGTCAAGGAAGCACTCCAAGAAGAGTTGAAGGCATTGAGGATAGGGAAGAGGATAGATGAGGGTTCTGATGAAGAAGAAGAAAAAGAGGAGGAAGAAGAAGACCAAGAAGAGGTAGAGGTACCTGCACATCAAAAACATGTCCTTGAAGCCATTAAGGCAATTGGCAAGGATTCTTTAGAGGCTCGGATGGAAATTCCCATGTTTAGTGGAAAGATGAATGTTGATGAAGTCATAGAGTGGATTGAAGCCCTAAACAACTACTTTGAATACAAAGAAGTTCCTGAGAACAAGAGGGTGAAGTTTGCAAAAGCTAAACTCAAAGGTGTTGCCCTTACATGGTGGAATTACACCCAAGGTGAGAGGGTAAAGAATGGGAAGAGAATGATCTCTTCATGGAGTAGAATGTTGGAGAGGATCAAGTCCCAATTCCTTCCATCAGACTATGAGGTGTAGATCTACAAGAAGATGTAAAATCTCAAACAAAGAGATTTGGATGTGGCCACCTACACCAAGGAGTTTCACAAGTTCTCTCTTCGTTGTGGATACATGGAGGATGAAAAAGGTCAAGTGGCAAGGTATCTAAATGGTTTGAAAAAATCAGTCTATTAACCCCTGAAACCATGGATAAATGCTTTCAAGTGGCATTAAGGGTTGAAGAGAAGTTGAAGAGGAAAGCTGAGCAGTAAAATAGAGGAAGAGGTGGCAAAAATTTCAAAGGTAGGGGCAGTTTTGGAGGTAGAAATCAGTCCCAAAGGAGTCAAGGGGAATCTAGTTCCCAAGAGCAAAGTAGAGAATCAAGTTCTAGAGGAGGCTTTAGAGGAAGGAGACCCAATGGAAGGGGTAGATTTGGTGGACCAAGGAGAGGTCCTAATGTCTTCACAGGAAGGTGCTACAATTGCAACCAAGTGGGACACCAAGCCTTCAAATGTCCTGAAAAGCAAGTCTCAAGCTCTCATGGAGGAGAGAGAAGGAACCAATTGATCCAAGAGGAAGATTGCCAAAGTGTTAACTCACCAATTGGAAGTGCAGCCCCAGTCCATGAAGGAGAAAGTTTGATGATGAGAAGAACCATGTTGAAGGTGCCTCAAACACAAGAACCCCCTCAAAGGAAGACATTGTTCAGGACAACATGCAAGGCCTATAGTAAGATTTGCAAGGTATTGTTAATTAAGGCTCAAATGAAAATTTGGTTTCCATTGAAATGGTAGACAAGTTGAAATTGAAAAGACTTCCTCATGTTAGTCCTTATAAAATATCATGGTTGAATAAGGAGCAACAAGTTTTGGTAGATGAACAATCATGGGTAGAATTTGAGATAGGGGAATATAAGGACAAGATTTTGTGTGATATAATTCTCATGGATGCTTGTCATTTTTTGTTAGGACATCCATGGAAATATGATGTTCAATCCCAACATGATGGTAAAACTAATTCTTTCATTATAACCAAGAATGGTAGGAAGTATAGAATGGATCCATTACCTTATGAGAATGTAGAGAAGAGTGTTGGGTCAAGTGTCATGATTGTGAGTGGTAAAGAGTTTCTAGACACCCTTAAGGAGGAAGGAACCCAAGGGTATGCTCTGATTTTGAAGCATAAAAACAATCTTAGTTTGCATGATCCTAGTAAGGAAGAGGTTCCTAAGGAGGTGCAATTGTTAGAGAGGTATAAGAGGATTATGGTAGAAGAAATGCCTAATGAGTTGCCACCTCTTAGGGACATAAGCCATCAAATTGACTTCATACCAGGATCTACTTTGCCAAACAAAGTAGCCTACAAGATGACACCTTCTCAAAATGAAGAGATTGCCAAGCAAGTGCAATAATTGTTGGATAAGGGATTGGTAAGAAAAAGCCTTAGCCCATGTGTTGTCCCAACAGTCCTAGCCCCTAAAAACGATGGTAAATGGAGGTTGTGTATGGATTCTAGAGCCATTAACAAGATTACCATAAGATATAGCTTCCCTATGTCAAGGATTGAGGACCTAATGGACTGTTTGGGAGGGGCTAGATACTTTTGTAAGATTGACCTTAAGAGTGGGTATCATCAAATTAGGATAAAGAAAGGAGATGAATAGAAGACAACATTCAAAACAAATGAGGGTCTTTATGAGTGGTTGGTGATGCCATTTGGTCTATCTAATTCCCCAAGTACTTTTATGCATCTCATTTATGAAGTGTTGAAGAATTTCATTGGCAAATTTGTTGTGGTATACTTGGATGACATTCTTGTTTTCAGCAGGACTAAGGAAGAGCATTTGCAACATTTGGATCATGTTTTGAAGAAGCTGCATGATGAACAATTGATGATCAACATGGAAAAGAGTGTCTTCATGAAGGAAGAACTCACCTATCTTGGTTTTCTCATTTCCTAAGGTAGTTTGAAGATGGATCCAACAAAGGTAGAGGCCATTTTCTCATGGCCAACTCCAAAAACAATAGGTGATGTGAAAAGTTTTCATGGTTTGGCAACATTTTATAGGAAGTTCATAGGGGTTTTAGTCATAATTGTGCACCAATTTTGGATACCATCAAAGGGGGGCAGAAATGTAAGTTTTTTTGGACTAAAGAAGCCAATGATTCTTTTGAAATTTTGAAACAAAAAGTAGCACAACAGCCCATTCTTCTTTTGCCCAAATTTAACAAGTTGTTTGTGGTGGAATGTGATGCTAGTAACCTTGCTATAGGGGCTATCCTATGTCAAGAAGGCAGGCATGTTACTTTCTTTAGTTAAAAATTGAATGATTCTAAGAGAAAGTACTCTACTTATGACTTGGAATTGTATGTAATGGTACAAGCTTTGAAAAAATGGAGGCACTATCTTTTGCCTAAAGAGTTTATTATTTATACTAACAACCATGCACTTAGTTTTCTAAATTCACAAGAGAAACTCAACCATAGGCATATGAAATGGGTTGAAAAACTCCAATCATATACTTTTTCAATCAAACACAAGAAGGGGCAGGCCAACAAAGTGGCAGATGCATTAAGTAGAAGGGTGTGTATGGTTCAAGAAATTCAGTTGCAAAGTGTAGGGGTTGATGCTCTCAAACATATGTATCAGGATGATGAAGATTTCAAGGAGGTATATGAAGTTTGTTCACAGTTTTTAGACTCTTATCATTCTGATTTTTCTAAGTTTTTGTTGCAGTAGGGGTTGTTGTTCAAAGGCAGCCAACTATGTGTTCCTAGGTGTTCCATGAGGGAGAACATCATAAAGGAAAAACATTATGGTGGACTAGGAGGTTGTTGATAACTGAGAGGGGGGGTGAATCAGTTATCTTAATTATTTCAGCTTTCTGAACTTTCTTAATAATTAGTGCAACATCAATTCAAACAAGCAAACATAACTATGAAATGGAAATACACATGACACAATATTTTTGACATGGAAACCCTGTTAAGGGAGAAAACCATGGGGTGATTAACCCAAGATTGTATTCTCTATTAGAAGAATAGAATTACAAAATAGCACTTGCTAATTAGGGCTCACTGCCCGAGCACACTACTCACAAGAGGCTCACTACCTACAAGAGACTCACTGTCTACAAAATGTAAGAAGAATTAACAAGATCCTTGAACTAATGAGAAGCATCCACACATGCTGAGGTTCAGTTCTGGTTTAGGCTCAATACACTGATCTGCTGCACTTCATCCTTCCTTTTCTTATGTGCTGCTATCCTTTTACATACCTTATCTTCCTTACTGCTTTTTCTCTACTCTTCTACTTTTCTTCACACTTCACGACACACAACTCACACTTTCACATCTAAATCCATCTTGTATATATATCCGTACAAGTGATTTCAATACTTTTCTAGTCGGCATCCGAAATAGTCAATATTAACCACGAACTCTGATCTGTCGGCTGAATCCTTGCTTACCAAGTAATGCGGATCAAGGATATACTTGTAGAAGTCATCAATCATGTCAGCCAATCATAACTTGTGCCTTAAGAATCTTTACCATCATCAGTAACGCTTCTGGAATAATGTTTGATGTTCTGCCAGTCAATTCTTTCTCTATCCACACTGCCAATCAGGAACCCAACACTCAAGTATTCATATCTTTTTCTTCATCTATCACCGGAGGCTAAATCCTTGCAATCTATTAGTCAAGGTAGTCCTCTTGACTTCCCCAAATCTGTACTTCACCAAGATACTTCCTCTGAGAGATCCGGACCTGACTGTCAGACCTTGCCACATACTCTGTTCTTGCTTACTGGACCACAACACTCTTCAATCTGACTTCTGGTATAGGTACACCATGTCCTGCGGATGTGTGGGATGATCTTTGTTGCCATCAGTGACAACAATCATGCAGCTCCAATGTGTATCTTGCCAACAATCTCCCCCTTTGGCATTGATGGCAACACTTAGTGAAAAATGACTAAGTGTTATACTATACTCCCCCTTAGCTGATGCTCTATCTCTTTGTACATTTTTTGGAGCTCCCCCTTAGCTGAATTCCTCATTTTTCACTACTCTTCACTCCCCCTTTGACATCAATGGCAAAGGGTAGGATTCGTAGACCAAAATTTTCAAAATTTTATCTATACTTGACCACATAAGTATATACATATGGCATACTTACATATACTAAAGAATGTCTACAAAAGTTGTCTTCAATTGGACAAATTCTGTTGCCCAACTTTGCTTCATTCTGTCCAAAATTGATATATGACCGCTTAACAGGAATGCAAACGCATCTACCCTTTTTAGATCTATCGGATCACTAGTCGGGGCTGTGATCTGGGCTTCTTTTATGGCCTCATGCATGGCCTCTAACTTAGGGATGATTATCCCCCTGAGTGCACCCAACCTACTTATTCTTTTTTTCTTTTCCTTCTCCAGCTTCTTGATTTCATTCAAGACTGCAATAGTCTAACATTCTTGATTTATTATGGAGGATGAGAGAGGATCAAAATTCTTTGATAGATTTGTCAGTTTGTCCTCCTGTTCTTTTACTTTCTTCTCAATGTCCAATGTTGCTTTGGACCATGATAAACAAAATTTGTACATTTCGTCGCCATCTTTAAGAGCATTTTCTAAGCTCTTTATCCCTATACTCATATTCCTCCTATCATTAGTTATTAACCCTTGTACCTCTGATAATCTTTTTGACAAAAATTCCTTCCGGACCTTATCTTCTTCTGACTTCTCTAGGGAATCAAAATGTGTGCTAACACTATTAACTAGAGATTTGAGATTACCGGATGAGGAGGCTGAGGAATCCTTCTGAAAAGATGGCATGATCTTTTCTAAAACACTGAATGCAGCTTCTATTAGCTCACAGTCTTCCATGTGAGACTTCAAGAGCTTTTCTTTTGCCTTTGCATTGGCAAATGAAGCTATCTTCATTGTTTGAACCAAGGTGAGAGAGTCAAAGTTAAATGGACCTTGAAGTAACTCCGGTTCATCAATCTCCAACATTTCTTTTGTTAAGAAGTCCTTGATAGTTTCTGCAGTGTCTCTTGCTGGAGACAGAGATTTCTTCTCTTCTGCACTGTCACTTATGTTCTTCTCAGCTTGACTTTCTTCTCTTCCTTTTGCTTCTTCTTCTTTCTCCTCTAATCTTTCTTCTCCTTTAGATCCAGAGACTGTAGGGGAAACCGGAGGAGAGATATTTGTTTGTTCATGGGCCACCTCTTCCGGAGTAGAGGATTCCAAGTCCTTACCTTTATCTTCCCTTGTCTCCCAACCTCTTCTGCTACTGTCTCAGTAGCTTCTTCTTCAATATCTGTAGCCGATGGATCATCACCTAAGTCCTTTATAATAGGAATGTTGAATCTTTTGTATGCATTCCAGATGATCTCTTCTGTCTCTTTTGCTACTTTGTCAATTTTTCTGAGCATAAGCTGATTCATTCTAGCTTTGCTCTGGAACTCATCCTTATAATCTTTGAAGATCATACTCTTCTGCTTAGGAGTGATGGAGGGATAAAGCTGAATAGCTAACTATTCCTGGATCTCCATATCCTTCTCTTTGGCATTATTCTTCCTCAATTCAAGTTCCTTCTCAAGGGTTTTAGGAATTAAAGATACAATCTCAATGAAGTCCTTGTTGTAAATGTTTAGATACTTAACTGTGGCATCCTGTAGAATCTTTTGATTAGCTTCACTGTATTCATCATAAAATTCTGTTAATGGCTTCAGATTTCCATCCACAGTGATTGCCTTAACTATATCATCTAAGGACAAGGTGGACAGGGTGGTCCTTTCAACAAACTCTTTTGCTTCTGCCTCCTTGGTTTCACTGGATATCTTCTTCTTTTT
The DNA here is from genome assembly GCA_027924645.1 of Cunninghamia lanceolata. Classification (NCBI taxonomy): domain Eukaryota; kingdom Viridiplantae; phylum Streptophyta; class Pinopsida; order Cupressales; family Cupressaceae; genus Cunninghamia; species Cunninghamia lanceolata. The sequence goes on from BSBN01000550.1 coordinate 2,355,869, forward strand.
CCTCATTTTCTTCACCTCCTTGTCTAATTCAATTTCTTCATCATCCTTCAAGCTAACATAGGATCTTGTTGCCTTTTTCTTTTTTCTCTTTTCTCCTTTTCTAGATGTCTGGACTTCTGGTTTTGATGTCTTTGAGCTTTTATCAGAGATAGGTGCAGCCCTTTTAGAGGATCTGGTCCGGGAGGGGGCTTCTACCGGATCACTTGCCTTTTCTACTTCTTCCTTCTCTTTCTCTACCCTTTCCACCTTTTCTCTGTTGGCATCAAGAGATTCTTTTGATATGCCATATCTTTTGGCAATATTCTCTACTTCTTTTCTCACTTTTCTCTTTACCTCCAGTTGTCTAAGTTCCACATGAATTTTTATACTCAATTCTTCAAAGGTTCCAAATCTTTCTGCTTTGGGATCCTTGGGTTGACTAAGCATGTGTTGGACATGCAGCTCCACAAGTTTCTCATCCACCTCATACCCCATCGGCATGATCCAGACTGTCCTTGGTTCCACAGCTTCCATTTGGCACTGATCAGTTTCAACCATAAAACAAATTGTATCCTTATACTTTTCAACTAGAGATTTGGGAATTCTCTCTCTTGCTTGCATCAAATTTTGGAAGTTCTTGAAATAACCCCACAGAGCTGTATTTCTTGTCTTGGCATCTCTAAGCCCATGCAAATAGTCTCTGATTTGGATTGTAACAGGTCTGTCATTCTACCAAACCCAACCATTTGATCTAGGCAGCTCACTCATGAAGTAGAAAAATAGACATAATATCAGCCCACCATACTTGAAAGAATTTTTCTTATCCTTCTTGATCTTCTGTAGATTCTCCAATAGTTGGTTTAGAAGAAGTTCACACAGATCATAGTCAGTATTTTCTTTTAGCATCTGATAAGCTGTATAAACTATAGTTCCTGGTACTGAATTTTCCCTACTGGAGTGATAAATCTTGTAACCAATTATCATGGATGCAAATTTGATATCCGGATCAATGATATCTTTAATTGTCATAGCTCTCTTGTCAAATTTTGATCCGGTTGCATCACTCACTGTCTAATTCTTGATAGATTTGAGAACAAGTATCCCACCGGATGAATGCAAATCGGTTACTACCCTAATTGCATCTTTGGTGGTCTTAAATGGTCTATTCAACCATAGGAAGTTATCATGTACTCTGCTCAACACATACCGGACCCATTCATCTTCTTCAAAATAGGGGAAATGAATGCACTATGCAAAATGCTTATCCTGAATGGCCTTGAACTGAGGTTTGAACTCAAAAGAATCATCTATTAACTGATTGTGATAGATATCATCTAGCTTAGATTCCCCAAATTCTTCAATATTCACATGAATATATGCCCTAACATCTTCTACATGTAGAACCCCATGCGGAATGCTTGAAAAAGCACCGAGGGGATCAACTTCTAGGGATTTATATGGATGCTTCTTAAATTTAGGTCATGGCCTATCAGAAATCTTCACTATATTTGGAGTAGTCATCTTTCAAAGATTTGCAGAGAGATATTGAGAATAGAAAATACCTTTTGCGCTTCTAGGTTACATGAAGTGAGCCGGAACAACTGTTGGATGAATCAACTTCTGCAAATGATCTTTGATGAGCTTGAGGAATTTTGTTGCAGAGCTTCTCTTTTCGTTTCTTCTTGAATGCAGAATGAACAAATGCTTAATGAGAAAATCCTTATATTGCTCCACAAACCCTAATGTCAAGTTGCAATAAATGCTCGACCTAAGTCATTCTGGTTTGCCTTATTTGGATGACTTGAAGAACCGGATCAATCTTGATCTTAAACATCGTACGGATCTTCCAAATCTTAACCATAGTTTATTTGGATGTTTCTCTTATGAACCCTTTAATCCGCAACTCTTCTTGTGTCAGTTCCAGCACCAATTGACTGGCTGGGGGAACAAGGTTTTCTTTGTGTCTCCCCCTAAGCCAGAGCTCACTATTTAATTTCCAGAAGGAATATCAGCACTAGAGTCTGGTGCAGATCCATCCCCTACATTCTCTGTACTTTTCTTCACCCAAATCTTGTTCATCTCACTTTGAGCTTCATCCGCATTCACTTTTTGTTTTCCCTTATCTTGATTTTGATTATGATGTACCGGACCTCTTTTGTCCTGATTCTTGCTTCTACAGAATTTTGCAATATGACCGGATCTATTGCAAATTTGGCAGACAACATTTCTTTGCATATTTGATTGATATCCTCTTGATCTGCATTGATTAGCCATATGACCTATTCTATTGCATGCAAAGCATCTACCATTGAATGATTTGTTTATTTGCATATTTTTGCATTCATGAGATTTGTGACCATACCTTTTGTAGTTGAAACACTATCCAGAGAAGGATGTATTAGTCTGATTCATTCTCTTTCTACACTGATTAGCTTTATGACCAAAGTTATTGTAGTTGTGGTAGTATCCATTGAAGGATGGATATCTTTGAGCATTAGGCTGCCTTACCGGAGGTCTTCTAGGCCTGTTCCTTGGATTTTCTAATCCAAAATTCTTCTGACCGGATTTGGAGCTTTCTCCTTTCTCATATCCCAAACCATGCTTGTCATCTACCCTCTTTTGACTTTCAAGAAGAACTTCAAGTTGAGCAAAACTTATCTTGAATTTTTCTTTATATTCATTTGTTGTTTGCAGATCCCTTTTAAGAGAGACAATTTGATCCTCAAGTTTTTCTTCATTATCTTTAGCATCTTCAAGATTAGATTTAAGGTGTCTGATTATTCTATCCATCTTGTGGCAATCTTCTAATTTCTCCTTGAGAGATTGTCTTAGATCATCTTTAGTTTTTCTTTTCTCTTCAATTTCTTGGGAAAACTTCATAACTCCTGATTCCATCTCATGTCTTATCATAATGATCTCTTTTGATAACTTTTCACACAACTTGGTTTTCTCCTTCAGATCTCCATTTGTATCATTGGCTTCACCTTGACTTTGCCAGTTGTTGAAGGTGCTCCTTTCTCTTTTTCATAGAGAGACTCAATTTGTCTTTTAGTTCTTTTATGAAATCATCAGCCTATTTGAGTCTTTCCTTTAATTCATTGACTTCAGAGTTTGACTGCTCAAGATCATCAAGGGCAGTCTTGAGTTGCTCCCTTATACCATATACATCCATTTGAATTCCTAGATCTTCCTCAAGCTGTTAGGCTTTGTTGGGATGTACTTGGCTTTGATACCAATTGTTGATAACTGAGAGGGGGGGTGAATCAGTTATCTTAATTATTTTAGCTTTCTGAACTTTCTTAATAATTAGTGCAACATCAATTCAAACAAGAAAACATAACTATGAAATGGAAATACACATGACACAATATTTTTGATGTGGAAACCTTATTAAGGGAGAAAACCACAAGGTGATTAACCCAAGATTGTATTCTCTGTTAGAAGAATAGAATTACAAAATGGCACTTGCCAACTAGGGCTCACTGCCCAAGCACACTGCTCACAAGAGGCTCACTGCCTACAAGAGACTCACTATCTACAAGATGTAAGAAGAATTAACAAGATCCTTGAACTGATGAGAAGCATCCACATATGTTGAGGTTCAGTTCTGGTTTAGGCTCAATACACTGATCTGCTACACTTCATCCTTCCTTTTCTTATGTGCTGCTATCCTTTTACATACCGAATCTTCCTTATTGCTTTTTCTCTGCTCTTTTGCTTTTCTTTACACTTCACCACACACAACTCACACTTTCACATCTAAATCCATCTTGTATATATATCTGTACAAGTGATTTCAATACTTTTCTAGTCGGCATCCGGAATAGTCAATATTAACCATGAACTCTGATCTGTCGGCTGAATCCTTGCTTACCAAGTAATGTGGATCAAGGATATACTTGTAGAAGTCATCAATAATGTCAGCCAATCATAACTTATGCCTTAAGAATGTTTACCATCATCAATAATGCATCCGGAATAACGTTTGATGTTCTACCAGTCAATTCTTCCTTTGTCCACACTGCCAATCAGGAACCTGACACTCAAGTATTCATATCTTTTTCTTCATCTATCACCGGAGGCTAAATCCTTGGAATCTATTAGTCAAGGTAGTCCTCTTGACTTCCCCAAATTTGCACTCCACCAAGATACTTCCTCTGAGAGATCCGGACCTGACTGTTGGACCTTGCCACATACTCTTTTCTTGCTTACCAGACCACAACATTCTTCAATCTGACTTCTAGTATAGGCACACCATGTCCTGCAGATGTGTGGGATGATCTTTGTTGCCATCAATGACAACAATCATGCAACTCCAATGTGTCTCTTGCCAACAGAGGTCACTTTGGGATGGACAAAACATTGGATCAGGTGAAGAGGTTTTATTTTTGGCCTAAAATGCAATCAAATATCAGAAAATTTGTTGAATTTTGTAGTATTTGTCAAAGGGCAAAGGGTGCTTCATCTAATGTTGGTCTATATCAGCCACTTCCTATTCCTAATAGGCCATGGGAAAGTATTAGCATGGATTTTGTCTTGGGTCTTCCTAGGACTCAAAGAGGCTTTCATAGCATATTTGTTGTGGTGGATAGATTTAGTAAGATGGCTCATTTCTTGCCATGTAAATGCACTAATGATGCTTCACACATTGTTGGTTTGTTCTTCAAAGAAATTGTTAGAATCCATGGTTTGCCTCTTAACATTGTGACTGACAGGGATCCAAAGTTTGTAGGCCACTTTTGGCGCACTTTGTGGAAAAAGTTGGGCACTCAATTGTCATTCACTTCAGCCTATCACCCTTAGACTGATGGCCAAACTGAGGTAGTGAATAGGTCTTTGGGAAATCTCCTTCGATGTCTTACAAAGCAGCATGGAGAGGCGTGGGATATGATCATCCCTCAAGCTAAGTTTGCTTACAATGATTCCACTAATAGAAGCACAGGAAGGAGTCCATTTGAGGTTGTCTATGGTGTTCATACAAGAGGTATTCTTGAATTGAGAGATCTCCATGGATTAGAAAGGAAGAGTGCTCAAGGTGAAGACTTTGAATTGGCCATGAAGGACATCCATGATAATGTAAGAAAAACTCTTCAAAGGAACATTGAGAAGTACAAAGAGAAAGCCAATGAGAGAAGGAGAGATGTACAATACAAGGTTGGGGATTTGGTCATGGCACATTTGAAGAAGGAGAGACTTCCAAAGGGGCAGCCAACCAAACTCCTCATGAAGAAGATAGGACCATGCCATATTGTGCACAAGTTTGGGTCCAATGCCTATGAGATTGAGCTTCCTCAAGGCTTGGAAATATCTCCTATCTTTAATGTTTCAGACTTGTTTCCTTTCAAAGGTGATCATAATGTAGATTTAGAGGTAGCTATGACAACAACAGGAGATGAAGAATGGTTTAAGGGTCTTCCACCCACTCAACCTTTGAAGCTGGAATATATCTTGGACGCCAAGGTCTTGAAAAGGACTACAAAGAAGACATACAAATAGTTCCTTGTCAAGTGGAGTGGCTTACCCATTGAAGATGCCACTTGGATGAGTGAAGAAGACATCTTGAAGCATGGTGTCACAGTTGCTGATCTAATCCCTGAAGAGAGTTGAGCTTTTTTTCACCTGCAGAGTATGGTGCGGGAGCACCAAGAGGATCATGAAGATCCATGATTGTTTTTTTTATTCTATGTTTGTTCATGTTGGAATAAGGTCTTGGAAGACCACTCTCATGATTGTAATAAGGACCATGTCCAAAAACATCTCTTGTTGATGTCATGAAGCAGTCATAAGGTGTGATAAATAGTCATAGCATCATACATTATAAAAGGAGGCAGTCTTCATGATTGTAAGCCTTGCTAAGGCATGTAAGGTAGTGTCAAGGAGTCTAATGCTTAGTATAAGTCTTAATTGCATTGTAAACTTGTTTGAAGGCAGTGTCAAGCCCAAACAACTGATGCAACTCTGTTAACAACATGTAATTAGTTGTTGCAGTTAACAAACATGGTAGTTCAATGGTTATCACACCTCCCCATCGACCCCAACTACCCTCTAACTACTCTAAGGTGTTGTGGCAAGCCTCTTAAAGCCCTGCCCATGATCATTGTAAGAGAAGAAGCATTTTGGTGAAGAAATAAACAAGATATAACAGTTTTCTACCTGTGTTTACTATTTTTTGATTTTTGCTACACGTACTTTGCCTGTGTACGGACGAGTAGTGGATGTTGGACATGATTGGATGAATCCATGTGGGTAACCTTTCAAATGCATATATATTGAATTCTTGAAACTTCTTTAGAGCATACAAATTCATATTTTTCTGTAAGGTGGTCTGAGAAACCCTCAACTAGGGTTCTGACAAAAATTTAGGATGTTCTCACCATTCCACTGACTCCAAAGCTCTTTGATTAGTGGGATGGATTATTTAGTGTTTGTTTTTATGTTTTTCAAAAGCATTTTGGGTAGGGGTTTGTTATTGGTAGATTTCTATTGATGAGACCTAGCAAGACCATGTGCCAAGAGTGTGGAAAGAACAACATAAGGTAATTCATGAATAGTTGGTTGTGAGACTAGAAAAATCATGAAATCCTTTGTTTTTTCACCCATGTGAAGTGTCCAAGGGGTCTAGAGAGTTTGGTGGTTCCATTCAAGGGTAGTTGCTTCACAAATTTGACCTAATTGGGGCTCTAGGTCACTAGGAGGGGTTATAGGTTGGACCATACTATCCAAAACAACCCATACCCATCTTGAAATATGTCATGAGAAATCCAAATGGGTATCTCTAGATTATCTAAGTTCTGATTTTACAGGTCTGTATAAGAAGTTATTACTGACTGTTCATGTTTAGAGGGCTACAAGGGATTTGGAGGCCTAAAGAAGGAAGTAGTAAAACCATGTTTGTTCTACCTTTGTAAATGGTTTGGATGGGTCCCATGGCATGCCAAATCAACCTTTCCATGAAGATTTTAAAGCTTCTAACTATTGTTCCCATTTTTGTAAATTGGCCTTTGAATTTGGGTTTTAGAGTGTATTGAAAACCTTGACTATTTGTGCTATCCTCCAACTATCCTAGTGTCTCTACATCAGTAAGCTTTGTGGATGGGTGTTAAATCACTTCTATGATGCTCTCTCTTCTCACATTCACAGATGATTATCTCTAGAGGATAACAATATATGTTATGTCAAAGTTTGTTGTATTAATGCCATAATGGCTATGATGATGTAAAGGAGTTTATCCTTATGATTTAATAAGATATGTTCTCTATCTTATTGTATACTCATGTTGGAATAATTATTGTGGAATAAATTTTTTTGATTAAAATTTTTAATTTTACTCTTTTGTACAATATTTTATTGTATTAATTTGAGTGGTCCTTACATATGGTATCGAGGCATACCGGGTTTAGCACTAGGACTTAGAGTTTTCTATGCTTAAGGTTCCATTTTATAAATGTAAACTTTGTTGCAAGTATGTGCTAATTGGTGTTTTCATTGATGTCAACAAGCTTGTGTTATCATTGGTGTCAACTGTGTCAAGAGTATGAGTTAAGAAATGATGCAAGAGTGAGTAGTTTGTATTGAATAGAGATCAGAATAAGGTTGTGTAGAGATGAGGATATGAGCTATTGTTGAAGGTGATTTGGTTTCCTTGAAGAGGTGTTGAAGATGTTGAGAATATGGTTCTATTGTTTGGTTTCCAAGTGCTTTTGATAAAATTTGATTAAATAAGGAAATAGTGTGTTGAAGATGTGTTCTGACTTAACAAAGTAATGTTTTAGTTTTGCTCTGCATTTATTCCTTATTGAAGATCTACTTTTATGGTTTGCATATGTTGTTTAGAGGTGTTCAAAGATTCTATGTTCTAGATTTTGTGCTCTGGTTCATTATGTAGAGAAATTTGTGTTCACCAATGTGCAGATAGTGTTTCTAAGTTGTGCAAAAGTGTCTGGGAGAAACTGTTTTGCTCCACATTTCTCTACAGATTTGTTTCCAGCTTTGTGGTTCTAGATTCATGCTTAAAAGGTCCATATCTTTCTGTAGTTCAAGTGGTTCATGTTTTTGTGCTCCACAATTTCATTTCTTGAGTTGTAGTTGATGGTTTCTTGAGTTGTAGTTGATGACAGAGTAATCTAAGTGATTCGGTGTGAACTTTCTTAGGTGAAAGACGTTGCAAAGGATTTTGTTGGTTTTTAGGTGCTTGTGGATGTTTGTAGATCATGCTCAAGCTTGGTGTGTGGTCTTCATGTCATCTTATGGTTTTGATGAAGCGTGCACTTAAAAGTTCATAGTGTTAACACAAGTTTGGCCAACTTGGTTGTTTACACTAATTGTGGTTGTGCTTTAGTGATTGTGAAAGCATGATGAAACATGTATGTATTGATTTAGGTCCATGCTAAGGTGTGATGTGGTCCACATTCATTCCTTTCCTTCATGGGAATGATTTGGTCTAGACCTAATTTGAATTTTATGGGTTAAGATGTGTTGCCAACCTTGGAGAATGTTTTCAAGGTTGATGATGGTATAAATAAGTGTCAAGTATTCATGAGTGTATGTATGCATGAGGTATATGATTTCTATGATGTGAATTTGATCGGTGTAGTGATAGCTTTCATGTGTTAGGCTACTAGATGTAGTGAACAGAAGGGGTACTATTTTTCAGTGTTGCTGCGAAGGTGATGTTTGTGTTGTGGTGAATATTGAGCTTCATTGGAACTAAACTCCATGCATATGTTAGATGCAATTATATTAGTTCATCCCTAGCAATGAGCCTTCTATTCTATCTCTTTCTTCTGGACAGTGAGTCCTTTGGTAGTGAGCCTTTCTTTCTTTCTTCTGGGCAATGAGCCATGGGTAGTGAGCCCTCTAGCAGTGAGCCTTTTGTAGTTTGATGTTGCTACTACTTTATATTGTGAGCTAATCCTCACCATAGTTTTTTCCTTCTTGGGTTTTCCACGTAAAATCCGGTGTTATCTTATGTTTGGTACTATTATGATTCAGTTTCTGTTATTTTCTTTTCATGCTTAATCATCTTAACAAGTTTAAAGGTTAATGTGGATCTAAATGTTTGTGAGGGTTTGAAATTTTTGATACAATTGATTCAACCCCCCATCTCAGTTGTCTTGTGCATTCAACAAACCTGTCAGATGGACTAACAATATAGGCACACTAAATGTTTTCAAGACCCTATTTTTGGGTCAAAGATTTTCTAGATGTGTTGGATTTTTGTTGTTTGAAGATAGTTCAATTTGAACCTTGAGTAGAGTAATATAGTTTGATAAGTCAAAGCACTCTAGGTTTGACTCTAGGGCCCCGTGTTTTCCCTTTCTTTAGTTGTGTTGTCCTTTTTGTAATATTTTCTAGTGAGGGAGATGACATGGAGTTAAATCATGAGAAAGAAGAATATGCAAAAGTTGGATAAATGAAAAAGTGAAATAATCTGGTATGAGAGATCTCTCTGGGGACATAAAAGTAGTATGGATTGAATTAAGGAAAGAAAATTAGACAAGGAGAAGATATTATCAATCATTTTGGAAATAGAAATTTTAAAGGGAATAAGTTTTGGTGAGATAAAACCTCATAGGTAGAAATGACCTAGAGATGGATAATGTGGTTGTGGAGAAAAGCTTGACCGAAATGAATGGAAGGATATCCCTATTGAGATGAACAATAGGTAAGTTGATTAAGCTTATTTACTTAAGAATGCAGGTGTGGTTCAAATAGAACCCAAGTGAATCCTCTTTAGAATGCAAAATTAAGTTGCATTATGGGTCTTTTGTCAACGACGACCTAGAATTAGGAGTTGATTTGGTTTCTGTTAACTTTTTTCTTATAGGCAAGGCAAAGTTTCTTAGTTTTTAAGAAAGATAAAATAATAAGTCATGTATGCTTTGATTGTACTTTGTTCACTTTATATGAGAAATACATTTAGTGCGACCTAGTCCTAAATGTTTTAAGGAATCTTGTTTGTGCTAATGAAGTAGCTTCAAAATGGTATTTAATTTTTGCCTACTAATGTTCTAACAATTTGTGCAAGTGTTTGTTAGACATAGGGATTATGTTGTTATGGGAAAACATGAACAACTAATCAACATCTTGGTTAAGTGGATAGGCTATAACACTAAGGTACAATAGGTATACTAACTTATTTTATGCATAATTACTTAAACCTGACTAAGAATTTAAGATCATTAGGATGATGACTCTTCCAAGAGGGGAAGGATGTCACAACCCGTTGTATTAAGACTTAATAAGCAATGTTTGGAATAATATTAAATTATTATTGTGAATTTCATTTAATCTTGCAATAATTAATGTTTGATGATGTTTCAATGTATGAGATAGGAACTGCATTGACACTTTCAATAGTCTATCCTTGTGAACTCAATTATTTATCCATATATTGAATTTATTAATGTTTGTTGATTATTATTATCGACTAACTAATCACTTGATGTTTGTTTTCAAAGACGAGATAGGATTATTCAACACTCTCTCATGAGAGAGAGAGTATCATTGGGGAGAGGCAGGCTAGCCATTGAGAAGCGAATGACTATGATGGAAATCTTACACACATGCGCATAGGAAAATAAACTTTTATTCTTGAATGTTTAAACAATTTAAATGTATGTGTGTTTGAGTGTGTTGAATATTGTTGTGTGTTTTAGACTAAATAATTTCATGATAGAAAATAGTCTTTTATAGATTTAAATATATTTTTTCATGCTCATTGAAAGAATTAAATGTTTTAATTTCATTTTTAAATAGTGGTGTGCTATCAAAAATAAGATAATAGGAAATCTTTTAATTTCTTCATGGAGTTTAATTTCTAAATGGGGGTGGAGTTAAAATTAGAAAATAATGGGTAGAGTGGGAGAGAGTGGGAAAAGGGAATTAAGTGTTTTTTCCTTTTAGGAATTTTTAAAAAAGATTCTCTATATATTTTAAATAAGAAAGTAGATTAGAAATTTAGGGAGGAGAAGACAGAGGGAGAAAAAATTAGGGAGAAATTTCCAAAAAGAATTTGGGAAAAATCTCTAAATTTGGGTATGTTTAAGAAAATTTCTTGTTTTCTATAGAAAAGAATATAATTAGGGTTTTAGTTTTAATACTATGATATTTGGAATATTTTGTTTTCTTCTTGGTGTAGTCACAGTAGGAGGGTTCACAGAATGAACTGTCCGGACCATTCAGCAAGAGTAAACACAATGGAAACAACTCAAAGAAGTGAAGCAAATGCAGATTCAGTCATTCAATATATCATAGAATTTAAATGCAATCTGGTCGGCAACATGCAGGCTTACAATTAGGGCTCACAGGCCTGATACCATACATGTGCAAGATAAATCTTTGAATCTCCTTCGCACAAAATCTAAACTATCAGCTATCACTATGTTGTGAACTGCTTTCCTAGGGATCTATTACATCAATATATATCATTTCTGAACCAATAGATTCCTTCGCGTCAGCTAAGGAAGGTCACAAACTCTAATGAAGAGTTGTAACATGTACACAGATAGGTCAGACCTAAATGCATAGAAGACTTTCTCAAATGAATGGAATAACATGCGGACCCTCAAGGAAGGTCAGTCATGAACCAAAGATCATTGAATGATGTGTCATAAGTTTCGCAAGTCAAGGAATGATCCGCAAGACTTCTCCTTTAACTATTTGTTAGAGACTGTCAAGATGCTCTATTATGAGAAAATAGTTGATCTTCTGATAGTGATATCTTTCCAGTAACTGGTCCAAATGCCCTAAATTGTGGATATGATGTATGTGAATGAATGTAGATGCTAAGTCCAGATCCGCAAGGTGTGAAATGTAACTACAGCCAAATACTGGACCAAAAGCTAAAATTGCTGCTGACTGAACTACCTGAACTAAAGTAGAAAATGCAAAGAAACAAACAGAACTGCAAACTAAAATACAAATGTTTTTGGTTGATTCAAGATTGTTCTTGAACCAGGGAAGCTCTTGCATTAGACATCTAGGGTTATTGAAAAAGTGAGTCCCTCACTTTACTAGGGCTAGGGGAGAACCAAGATGGTCCACCTTAGCCTAAGACATCCATGATGAATCTTCTTCCAATCTGCCTTTCCACTTCACAAGATATTCTTTGTATTGTCTTCCTCTATTGCTGCATCCAACTCTACTATCCAAAATGTCTTCAATCTACTCTGGTGCATTGTGTGGTAACTACTTCTTCAAGTCTTCTTCCATGTTGTCACTAAACTCTGCTTCCTGATAAGTGCTAGGTGCATTTGTCAATCCAAAGGGCATCACTAACCATTCATACAATCCTTCATTTGTCTTACAAGTAGTCTTCCATTCATCTCCTTCTTGGATTCTGATCTAATGGTATCCACTCTTCAAGTCTATCTTTGTGAAATATTTTGCTCCACTCAAACAATCCATGATATCATCCATCCTAGGTAAAGGAAATCTATACTTAACTGTGATCTTGTTTATTGATCTAGAGTCAGTACACATTCTCCATTCTCCATCTGTCTTCGGTGCAAGCAATGTAGGTACTGCACAAGGACTCAAGCTTTCTCTGATCAAACCCTTTCCCAACAACTCTTGTATCTATCTATTCAATTCTTCATTCTCTGGCGGTGTCATTCTATGTGCTACTTTGTTAGGCAAACTTGCTCCTAGTATAAGGTCCATATGATGACTGATACTCCTTATAGCTAGAAATCCTTTAGGTACATTATCTGATATGATGTATACATACTCTGTCAGCAGTCCTCTTATATTCTCTGGTTGTGTCTCTTCAGTCTACTTCTTCAATGTTTTAGGCTTCTTAGGAATCAAGGCATAACACATATTCTCATGTCTCAAACCATCAAAAAAATTCCTTCCATCTACCAAATAGATTCTAGCATTCCCACATACTTCACTCTTAGGATCATCTTCTAAAGGAATCAAAGTAATTCTCTTTCCATATTTTGTTATAGTGTATGTATTCTTTCTGCCATTATGTATAGCTTTTCTATCATACTACCAAGGTCTACCCAACAAGATATGACAAACTTCCATAGGCATAATATCACACAAGACTTCATCATGATAAGATCCAATATGAAATATCACCAAACATTGTTCACTCACCAATACCTTATGATCATCTTGAATCCATGCTATCTGATAGGGCTTAGGGTGTTTCATTATTTCCAACTTCATCTTAGTTACCATCTCCTCTAAAACTAGGTTATCTAAACTACCACTATCAACCACAACTTTACAACACTTACCTAATGATTTGCATCTAGTTCTGAATAAGATTTTCCTCTATGGTGGTTCCTCATTTGTCTCTACTTGAAATAGTGCTCTCCTCATCACAAGTGATTCTCCTTTCTCAAGTTTTCTAACTGAACTGGGTGATCCAACAAGTTCTTCTTCAACATAGGTTGCTCTTCCACTATTTTCTATCATCTTACTTGTACTACCCTGATTACACTCAAATGCTCTAAGTCCTTCACCTCCACACTTGAAATAAGTACCTTTGAATGTTCTCTTATCAAATCCTCTTCCTTCTCTTCTGTATCCTTCATTCCATCATGCACTAGGGTTTCCTCTCCAGTAAAAATTTCTGTCATCTCTCTGATAAGCATTGTTATCTCTGTCATCCTTCTTAAATGGGCTGTCAAACTTGTTCTGCTCTGGATGTGATTTATCTCCTCTAGAAAATGATCTACCTCTCTGAAATTTACCTCCTCTGCCTCTTTATCTCTGATCATGTCTCTTATTCAGCTTCTCTTCCATTTTCAAGGCAAACTGATATGCTTCTTCCAAAGATGTCATCCTTACCAAACTCAGTTCTTCTTGAATGTTCAATCTTAGTCCATTGATGTATCTAGCCACTTTCTCTTTGTTATCTTCACTATGTCCTGTCCTTATGATCATCTTATGAAATTCTTCAGTGTACTCCTTCACAGATTTCTCCTTTTGTCTTAGGTTTTGCAATCTCTTCAATAGCTTCAACTCATAGTCAACAGGTATAAACTGATTCTTCAAATTTGTCATCATCTGATCCCACTTTGTAATCTTTTCTTTTCCTCTTCTATTTCTTTCTATCTAAACTTCTTTCCACCATATAGTAGCATGTCCCTTCAACTTTGTCTTTGCAAATTTCACCTTCTTTAGATCTTCAATTTCCTCATATTCAAAGTATTCTTCCATGTCATTTATCCATTCAATCAATTTTTCAGGGTTCAAATTACCAATATAATTCAGCACATCAACTCTAGGTCTCTTTCCAATCTTTGAAATAGCCTGCAGCATCTTTACTTGATATGATTCTTCTCCTTAATCACCTCCTAGGGTTTTGCCAGTTTGTTCAATAGATTGAAATTCTTCTTCATCATCGCTTTCAACATTAGGTCTCGGTGTCAATCCTCTTCACCTATCTTCTTCAACAACATCCAAACAAATTCACATTATTTTCATCATCTCTGTCATCTCATCCATTCTTCCGGCCATTGTTCCAATAGCAGCAACTCTCCTCAGCGGCATTCTTCCTAGGATCAAGTGTAAATTGCCTCAAGTTTGGTGATCGAACTACAAGGTGACAACTGCCTCTCAATTGATGATCAATTACAACACAAGTAACCTACCTCAATTTGGTGATCTATCCACAGCAAGATCTTATGGAATTCCCTTGCCAACTTTGCTCAATTCGCTCAATTCGCTCCCAAAGATTCAAACTTTCACTCTGATACCACTTGGTGCGGTCACGGTAGGAGGGTTCATAGAATGAACTGTCTGGACCATGCAACAAGAGTAAACACAACGGAAACAACTCAAAGAAACAAAGCAAATGTAGATTGAGTCATTCAGTATATCATAGAATTCAAATATAATCTGGCCGGCAACATGCGGGCTTACAATTAGGGCTCATAGGCCTGATACCATACATGTGTAAGATAAAGCTTTGAAGTTCCTTTGCACAAAATCTAAACTATCAGCTATCACTATGTTGTGAACTACTTTCCTAGGGATCTATTACATCAATATATATCATTTCCAGACCAATAGATTCCTCTGCATTGGCTAAAGAAGGTCACAAACTCCAATGAAGAGTTGTAATGTGTACACAAATAGGTCGGACCTAAATGCATATAAGACTTGATGAAGGGGGTAAATCATAAAAAACACAACAATAGAAATTGCACACAGAAAATAGAACTTTCTTTATTGATTTGGACAACTTAATACATTATAGAAGCTCAAATACAATCTGAAGAATCAACCCTCCATAGGCTGCAACACATTACAGCTTCCTCCCACAAGACTCTGGAATCATTTGCCTTTTGTAACCCCAAATTAGCTAGGGTTTCTATTTTCCCACCTATTCTTGACTCTACACTTTCCCCCTTAACTCTACTACTACCCAAGGTTCCCAAAAATGGTTATTAATAGTCATTTTGGTGGCCAACAACCTAATTTTAAAAGTTGCATCTCCCTCCAAAAATAGGTCAACTTCCGGGAGCCATAACTTTTGATCCAGGTGTCTAATTGATGAACCGTTTTATATGTTAGAAAGCTCATGGAGTTCTCTACACGCTAAGAATCTAATCTACCATTTTTGGGCCTGTACAGGGCCACTTAGTGTCTCAAATCTAAGTTTGAATAATTTTCAGGCATTTTTCAGGAAACAAAAACTTTGATATCTTTCATCTCGCAAATGATCTTTGTGTGATTCCTTCACCAAAGGTCTTATTTTTTAGTTATGAAGCTTCCTGTAAATTTTCACTTCATTCTATGCCCAAATGCAAACTTTCTAAAAATAGCAGGTTGCTATTTTTAGCAGTTTGGAAAAATTGAAAGTTCTACATCATTATTTAAGCGATTATGGAACTAGAACCACAATATTTGAAAAGAAATGGAAAGAACATCAACAATGTTGAAACACATCTTTTTTTTGGGTGATGCAAGATTGCCCTTACACCATTGGATGCTCCTGCATCAAACACCCAGGGTAATTTTGAGAAGTGACCCTGTCACGTCTCATGTGTTTGTGTGAGGAAAACCTAAATGGTCAACCTCTGCCTCAGATAACCAAGAAGAATCTTCAATAGGCCTTCCTTTCCATTTCACCAGATATTCTTCATATTGCCTGTTCTGAGTACTTCTTCCCACATGGCTATCCAAGATCTCTTCTATCTCCTCTATTGAAGTTGATGCTGGAATACTCCACTGTTCTTCTGTTGGTCCATCCTCTGTTCCACCTTCATGATATTCTGATAAATCAGCAATGTTGAAAATAGGGGAAATGTTGAATCCACTCAGTAGCTCTACCTCATATGCATTTCCTGAATCATGTTTCTTCAAAATTCTACATAGTCCAAATTTCTTCATTTTTCGCTTATTATATGTTCCAATTGGGAACCTTTCTTTTCTCAAGTGAACCATGACTTTATCTCCTACCTGGAATTGCTTATATCTCCTCTTTTGATCTACCTTAGCTTTGTACTGAATATTCATCTTATTAATGTGCTTTCTCACCTCTTCATGCAAATTCTTCAGATGTTCTGCAAAGTCTTTAGCTTCAACACTTGTCTTTTATCCTTTGTCCATCTTTCTTAACTCAGAAGCATTTCTTGGGCTATTTCCATATATAATCTAGAATGGTGATTTACCAGTACTCCTATTGATAGAATTGTTGTAAGCAAATTCTGCCTGTGGTAAAATCAAATCCCATCCCTTGGGCTTATCTCCTACTAAGCATCGTAGTAGATTACCCAAACTCCTATTCACCACATCGGTCTGTCCATCAATCTGTGGATGGTGTGCAGAACTAAACTTCAATTCTTTCTTCAACTTCTTCCACAATGTTCTCTAGAAATAACCAACAAACTTGGTATCTCGATCTAAAACTATGCTCTTTGGTAGACCGTGTAATCTCACCACCTCCCTAAAAAATAACTCTGCAATATGAACCGCATCATTAGTCGTCTTGCAAGGAATAAAATGTGCCATCTTTGAGAATCTGTCCACCACCACAAAAATGGAATCATGTCCTCTCTGTGTCCTTGGTAAAACAAGAACAAAATCCATACTGATATCATCCCATGGCTTCTCTGGTATAGGTAATAGATGATATAGCCCTGTATTATGACTTATTCCTTTTTCCATTTGACACACTCTGCAACTCTACACAAATTTCCTCACATCCTGCTGCAACTGTGGCCAATAATAATTTTCACCAATAATAGCAATGGACTTATCTCAACCAAAGTGTCTAGCCAATCCTCCACTATGCTTCTCCTTAATCAGGTTCTCTCTCATGGAACTCCTTGGAATGCACAACTGGCTTCCTCTAAACAACATGCCATCTTGGATTATGAAATCCAACCATTTTATCCTATCTAAAGTAACAGGTTTCAAACAAGCTTTCTAGGCCTCTGCAAAATCTAGATCTTCAAGATACAAACTTTTGAACTCATCAAACCCAACAACCTCTATCTTCATTTTTGTCAGCAAATTTTTCCTTCTACTCAAGGCATCTGCAACTCTGTTGGACTTCCCACTCATGTGCTTCAAAACAAAAGTATAACTCTACAAAAACTCAACCCATTTTAAGTGCCTTTGATTCAACTTTCCTTGACTATTAAGATACTGTAAAGCCTAATGATTATTATATAAAACAAACTCTTTTAGGAACAAATAATGTCTCCATTTCTTCAAAGCCTGAACTATTGCATAAAATTCCTGATCATAAACATAATACTTTTTCTTGGCATCATTAAGCTTCTCACTAAAATAGGCAATGGGCTTACCTTCTTGACTCAAAATAGCTCCTATAGCACTACCACTAGAATCACAATCTACCTAAAACACCTTATTGAAATCTAGGAGTGCCAAAACAGGTTGCTCTGTGACTTTCTGCTTCAATGTATCAAAGCTTTTGTCTACTCCTTTAGTCCATTTAAACTCTTTTCTATCCCCTCTCATTATCTCAGTCAGGGGTGCACAAATTCTACTAAAATTTATGATAAACTTTCTATAAAAACTTGCCAAACCATGAAAAGATCATACCTCTGTGGCACTCCTTGGTGTAGGCCATTCAATGATAGCCCTTACTTTTTTTGGGTCCATCTTAAGACCTTCCTCTGAGATAACAAATCCTAGGTATACCAACTCCTTTGCAAAACTACACTTCTTCAAATTAATTAACAACTTCTCCTCCCTCAGCTTCTCTAGAACTCTTCTAATATGCATCAGATGCTCATCCCAAGTCTTACTAAAAATCAAAATATCATCCAAATAAACAAAAACAAAACTTTCCAAAAATTCTTTAAGTACCTCGTTCATGAGTCGCACAAATGTGCTCGATGCGTTGGTTAGACCAAATGGCATGACTAACCACTCATACAAACCTTCCTATGTCTTGAAGGCTATCTTCCATTCATCTCCTTCTCTAATATGGATTTGGTGATACCCACTCTTCAGGTGAATCTTCATGAAGTACTTGGCTCCACTCAAATAGTCCATTATGTCATCCATTCTGGGAAATGGAAATCTATACTTGATCGTGATCTTATTGATGGCTCGAGAGTCTATACACATTCTCCACTCTCCATCTTTTTTGGTGCTAGTACTGTAGGTACTACACATGGACTTAGGCTCTCTCTTATCAATCCCTTCCTCAACAACTCCTGAACTTGTCTATTCAACTCTTCACTCTCTACTGGAGTCATTCTATGGGTTGCCTTATCTGGTAAACTCGCTCCTGGTATCAAATCCATTTGATGACTTATCTTCCTCACTGGTGGTAAACCTTTAGGTACATTATTAGAGAAAATATCTTGAAATTCTTCCAACATTTCTGAGACTTCTGCTGGTACATCTTCACATTTCTCTTGACTAATCTTAGGAATCAATGCAAAGTAATGACGCTCATGCTTCATAGCCTCCAAAAATTTTCTACCATCTACCAAACAAATTATGGTAGTATTACATACCTTTTCTTCCACCTCCTTTAAGGGCTTCAACTTATGACAAATGCCATCCTTTGTTAGAGAGTATGTGTTTGCACGACCATCATGGATAGCGCTCCTATCATACTGCACGGCCTCCCCAATAACATATGACATGCATCCATCGGTATGATGTCACACAGCACCTCATCATGGTAGTCACCAATCTTGAACTTCACTAAACACTTCTCATTGACCAAAGCTCTATGGTCCTTCTGCAACCATGCAATCGAATATAGATGAGGATGCTTTCTTCTTGTCAACTCCAACTTGTCAACCATCTCCTCTAAAACAAGATTGTTAGTGCTTCCACTGTCAATAATAATATCACATCACTTATCTTCACATTTATACCTTGTGCGGAATAAACTCTTCCTCTAATTAGGTTCTTTCTCCTCATTCAACAAAGTTCTTCTGACAACTAGGGTTTCTCCTTTTTCAACATCTTCATAATACTTAGACTGTGCATCTTTGTCTACATGTGCAACTCATGCATTACCTTCAGGTCTTCGATTTGTCCTTCCTTGATGTTGTGGGCACTCGTATACTTGATGCCCTTCTTCTCCACATTGGAAATAGGTTCCTCTGAAGCCTCCTCTTCCAGTTCCTTGCCCAGGTCTGCCTCTTCCTCTTCCTCTTTTCTCACCATTGTTCCAATCACAAGGGTAGTAGGTATTATCTCCTCTCTGAATTCAACTGGTGCCAGCTTCTTCACTTTTCTTTGAATCTCCATTTCATCCCCCATAGGGTCTTCCACTAGTCCTTCCACCTTGACCTCTTCCCCTTTGCTTGCTGTCAAATCTTTTATTCAGCTTCTTTTCCACCTTCATAGAAAATTGGTATGCATCTTCTATGGTGGTCATTCTGACTAGGCTCAGCTCCTCTTGAACAATTGGTCTCAACCCATTAATGTAATGAGCTACCTTCTCCTTATTGGCCTCTACATGACCAGTTCTGATAGTAATCTTATAAAACTCTTCTGTATACTCCTTAACAGACTTGTTGCCTTGCTTCAATCCTTGCAGCTTCTTCAATAACTCCATCTAATAGTCCATAGGAATGAACTGCTTCTTCAGTTTCTCCACCATCCAATCCCATCTGGTGATCTTTCCTTTTCCTCTTCTATTCCTCTCTAACTAGACCTCCTTCCACCAAACTGGCATGGCCCTTCAATTTTTTTTGCAAACGTGACCCGATCTAGGTCTTCCACATCTTCATACTAGAAATATTCCTCCATGTCATTGATCCAATCAATAAGCTGTTCTAGATTCAAATCTCTAGAATATGTAGAAACTTTGATCCTGGGTCTCTTTCTAATCTTGGAAATAGCCCTCAACAACCTAACTTCTGCAAGATCTCCTGCAGCTTCTTGTTCTTCCTCAGATAGCTCCTCTTCAGCTTCATCTTCGCTTTCTTCTCTTATTCTCAGCTCAAACCCTCTTTGTAGCTCCTCTGGCAATGCATCAATTTGCTTTTATAGGGCTCTAAAACCCTCTTCCATCAAAGCATTCCTCCCAATACGATTTCTTTGTGGAGGCATCTTGATCTCCACAGCAAACCCACAACCTCAAGTCCCGGTGCAAATTGCCTCATGGTCAGCGATCTATCTACACACTCAGGAACCCTTGCTCTGATACCACTTGATGAAGGGGTAAATCATAAAACACACAACAAAAAAAATTGCACACATAAAATAGAACTTTATTTATTGATTTGGACAACTTAATACATTATAAAAGCTCAAATACAATCTAAGGAATCAACCCTCCATAGGCTGCAACACATTACATCTTCCTCCCACAAGACTCTAGAATCATCTTCCTTCTGTAATCCCAAATCAGCTAGGGTTTCTATTTTCCTACCTATTCTTGACTCTACACTTTCCCCCTTAACTCTACTACTACCCAGGGTTCCCAAAAATGGTTATTAATAGCCTTTTTGGCAGCCAACAACCTAATTTCAAAATTTGCATCTCCCTCCAAAAATAGGTCAACTTCCGGGAGCCATAACTTTTGATCTAGGTGTTCAATTGACGAACCATTTTATACGTCAAAAAGATCGTGGAGTGCTCTATGCACTAAGAACCTGCTCTACCGATTCCGGCCATTTTCGGGCCCGTACGGGGCCATTTAGTGCATCAAACCTGAGTTTGAATAATTTTCAGGTGTTTTTTAGGAAACATAAACTTTAATATCTTTCAGCTCGCAAATGATCTTTGCATGATTCCTTCACCAAAGGTCTTATTTTTAGTTATGAATCTTCTATAAATTTTCACTTCATTCCGTGCCCAAATGAAAACTTTCTAAAAATAGCAGGTAGCTATTTTTAGCAGTTTGGAAAAACTAAAAGTTCTACATCATTATTCAAGCGATTATGGAACTAGAACTACAAATTTTGAAAAGAAATGGAAAGAACATCAACAATTTTGAAACACATCTTTTTTTTTGGGTGATGCAAGATTGCCCTTACACCACTGGATGCTCCTGCATCAAGACTTCCTCAAATGAATGGAATAATGTGCGGACCCTCAGGGAAGGTTGGCCATAAACCAAAGATCATTGAATGATGTCTCATTAAGATCCGTAAGTCAAGGAATGATCCGCAAACCTTCTCCTTCAACTGATTGTCAGAGACTAGCAGGATGCTCTGTTATGAGAAAATAGTTGATCTTCTAATAGCGATATCTTTCTGGTAACTAATCCAAATGCTCTAAATTTTGGATATGATGTAGATGAATGAATGTAGATGCTAAGTCTAGATCTACAAGGTGGGAAATGCAACTTTGGCCAAATACTGGACCAAAAGTTGAAACTACTTCTGACTGAACTGCCTGAGCTGAACTGGAAAATGCAAAGAAACAAACTGAACTACAAACTGAAATGCAAATATTTTTGGTTGATGCAAGATTGCTCTTGAACCAGGGATGTTTCTGCATCACTTTTGGTTTAATGCCATTGTCTAGATTCATTTGGAATTATGCTTGTCTTTCAATATTTGTTTTACCGTGCAATTTTGGCATTCTTAGAGGTCGTTTATCTCTTTTCAGCTTTTCTGCTACTGATTACTTTAAGCGTAAAATATTTCCTTGCTTGTATTGATTCTTTGAGAAAATCTTGCAATCTTTTGTCATCTAGATGTATCTTTTTCCTTTCTATTGATGTGATTCTTAGCTCTCATCTATACCTGGTGATAACCTCTATTCATTATCCTCTTTCTTACTCTAAAACATTAAGAATGAACCTGTTTTAGTATGCACTTTGTCTATGCCATCATAAAATCTCTACTCAAATTCCTATGTGACTTTTCATTTAATCCTTGCACAATCACATCATGTATGATGAGTAAATCATATATTTCTACCTTTTGGAAAGCTATTTAATGACAATTGAATTCTTTAGTGCCTTGAATTGATGTTGAGTATTCAGATTTAAATTTGAGTTCTTTTGTAGCCATTTGTTTACTCCTTACCAGCACCGGACCTGATGCAAGAGCATCCCTAGTTCAAGAGTAATCTTGCATCAACCAAAAACATTTGCATTTCAATTTTCTTGCCATTTAGTTTGTTTCTTTTCATTTTCCAGTTTAGTTCAGGCAGTTCAGTCAGAAGCAATTTCTGTATTTTGGTCCGCATTCTACCACAGTTGCATTTCACATCTTGCGGATCTAGACTTAGGATCTAGATTCATTCATCTACATCATATCTAGAATTTGGAGTATTTAGATTAAGTACCAAAAAGTTATCACTATCAGAAGATCAACTATTTTCTCATAGCAGAAGATTCTAATAGTCTCAGATAATTAGCTAAAGGAGAAGACTTGCGGAGCATTCCTTGACTTGTGGAGCTTAATGACACATCATCCAATGATCCACATAAGTTCATAGTTTAAATTTTGTGCAAAGGAGCTTCAAAGATATATCTTGTGCATATTCTATAATTCAGCCTTTGAGCCCTAGTTGTAAGCCCACATGATGTCGACCTGATTGTATTTGAATTCTAAGATATACTGAATGATTGAATCTACATTTGTTCCATTTATTTGAGTTGTTTCCATTGTATTTACTCTTATTGCATGGTCTGGATAGTTCATTCTGTGAACCCTCCTACCATGACTGCACCAAGTGGTATCAGAGTGAAAGTTCAAATCTTTGGGAGTGAATTGAAAAAAGTTGGCGAAGGAATTCCATAAGATCTTGCTATGGACATATTACCAAATTGAGGCAAGTTACTTGTGTCGCAACCAATCGCTGATTGTGAGGCAGTTGTCACCTTGTAGCCTGATTGTTGAACTTGAGGTAGTTTGCACTTGATCCTAGGAATGTTAGAATCTAAAAATATTATTAACCCAGAAAACTAGTGCAAAGAATACATATCTAAACTAGGAATGCAAATGATACAAAATCAAAATAGCAACATAGAGGTAGTCTCCAAGAGAGTAATGCAAATGCTAGAAGCAAAACATCATTAAGAGGATTCAAAAGCAAAAGATGCAAAATACAAGCTAGGTAGCATGCTAATATAGACTAGGGAAAGGGAGGAGGTGGCAACACCGACCAATGAGGAGCAACCATCTATCGGACTAAAGATAGCAAAGTATCTTCCCAAGATAGCTAATGGATGCTCACATGTAGGAAGGTGACACCTCGCAACCACTCACCTAATAAGACATGCTTTATTAACCTAAGTGAGATTAAAAGAAGTGTAGGAAAAACCTAGGAATATAGGGAAAAATAAATAACCCAACTAGGAAATAAAAACCTACACTAACACCCCCCATAAGAGAAGCTTAGGTGGATGTAGAAATGGGTCCCAGTAAATCAAGCTTGATGAGGTACCCACGTACATAAAATGCCTCCCCAAAGAGAGAGAAAAGCCCCTCCAAAAGTAGAGATAGTCAGGACTCCAAGTGAGAGGAAGAAGCCCCCCAGAAGATGAAGCATCCCGCACCCCCAACAAAGCTCACAAATGAACTTGTTCGTAGTGGAGGGTTTGGTGAAGATATCAACAACCTGCTTGGAAGTCAGATAGTAGAGAAGGTCGATGACGTGGCCATGGATGAGCTCCCGGATGTAGTGCATGTGGACTTCTATGTGTTTGGTCCACTGATGATGGATCGAATTCCATGAGATCTGAATAACACTTTGGTTGTCACAAAATATGACTGATTGCCATCTGATCTAGATACCAAACTCAGTGAGAAGATTTTGAAGCCAAATGGCCTCAATGGGGGCATTCACAGCCCCTCAATACTTAGCCTCAGTAGAAGATAGAGCAATAGCAAACTGCCTCTTGCTCGACCAACAAACAGGACCTAAACCAAGTGAGAAGCTGTAACCTGAAGTAGACTTGTGATCTTTAGAATCGCCCGCCCAATCTAAATCTGTGTAGCCCACCAAGTCAAGCTCAATGCCCATTGCGTAGTGAATCCCAAAACTATGAGTACCCTAAATGTAGTGAAGGATCCACTTGGTTGCTTTTCGGTGCAGCTCATGAGGCTCCTACATGAATCGAGAGACCATGCCTATAGTATATGAAATGTCAGGTCTCGTATGAGTCAGATAAATGAGACTCCCAACAAGTTGTCGATACAAAGTGACATCAACAAGTGGAGAAGAACACTGAGCCTCAAGTTTGACTCCAGAAAGAAAGGGAGTTAGAGCAGGCTTACAGTTAGCCATATGAAACCTTGAGAGAAAATCTAAAGCATACTTGGACTGTGTGATGGTGATCTCGGAAGAAGACTGAAAGATCTCAATCCTGAGAAAGTAATGCAACAAGCCCAAGTCAGTCATCAAAAAACTATCATGAAGGGTAGTTTTGACAGCCCCAATGATGGATGAAGAACTCCCTGTGATCAGCAAGTCATCAACATATAGAACTAGAAATAGGAGTGAATCATCCTGCTACAGAATGTAGACATTGGGATCAGAATGGCATCGAGTGAACCCAACTGATAGAAGGAATGAGTCAATCTTGGCATACTAAGCCTGAGGAGCCTGTTTGAGGCCATAGAGAGACTTCTGAAGACAACACACAAGTGAAGAATCCTGAATGAACCCCTGTGGCTACTCCATGTAGATCTCCTCTTGAAGGTCACCGTGAAGAAAAGCACTCTTCACATCCATCTAGTGTACTTCCCAATGATTGGCTACAACAATGGTAGGAACAAGTTAGATGGAATTCATTCTGGCGACTAGCACAAAAATCTCAGAGTAGTCAATCCCAGGAACCTGGGAGAATCCTTTGGCGACCAAACGAGCCTTATGCTTGTCAACCGACCCATCTGCTGCAAATTTTGTCTGATAGATCAACTTACATCAAACAATTTTTCTTCCCTTAGGAAGAGGGACAAGATCCCAAGTGTGGTTCCTCATCAAGGAACTATACTCCTTGTGCATAGCTGTATCCCACTCAGGAATACCAGAAGCCTCATGAAAAGACTATGGATCTAAGGTAGTAGCAATGAAGACATGTGGAGCATCCTAGAACTGTGAACTAGTCAGATGGTGTCTGATGGATCCCCAACCCAATCACCTGCAGACTTCAAGGTCTGTCTAGCCCAAAGTGGACCAAAAGATGGAGAATCTAGAGGAGAATCATCAACCTTTGAATGATGACTAGGAGAGGAAGGAGGTGAGTCCTTTAAATCACTTTGTGCATTGGAAGTGGAGGTAGAAGACTGTTCAGGTGAATCTGACTCATCAGAAGATCTGTCATGTATCCCAAGTGACTCCAATGTCAAAGTAGAAGGAGTTGGAGAAGTGCTAGAAAGTGAGCTCGAAGAGCCCTCCTCAAACTAAACACTCCTCTCAATGAACAACTTATGTGTAGTAGGGTGGAGCAATCGATAACCCTTCACACCATCAGGATAACCTACAAATATGCAAGGTCTGCTCTACGGATCCAAGGCCTTGCATTTCTCTATAGGAATGTGGGCCCAAGCAGGAGAACCAAAAACTTGAAAGTACTTAACTAATGGTTTCTGACCGCTCCAAGCTTCAAAAGGAGTGACTCCCTTCAAGGCTCGGTGAGGAACATGGTTCTGGATATAACAAGCACAGTTAATGGCCTCTACCCAATACTGTGGTGCAAGAGATCTAGAGTGAATCATGCAGTTCACCATTTCCTTCAAGGACCTATTCTTTCATTCTACAACACCGTTCTGCTGAGGATTGTATGGAACTAAATGCTGCAAATCAATCCCCTCTGAAGTACAAAACTTCTCAAACCGATGGTTGACATACTCACCACCATTTTTAATGCACAAAACTTTGATGGCTTTCCCGGATTGCTTTTCTACAAAAGTCTTGAAATCCTGAAAGTGATCAAATACCTCAGACTTTTGTTTAAGAAAGTATACCCAAGTATATCGAGAAGTCATCAATGAATGTGAGGACATATCTAGCCCTGCTGAAAGAAGGATGCTGAAATGGACCAGCCAAATCACTGTGAACTAACTCCAGTATCTGTGAAGCTCTCCATGCCTTACCTTTGTCAAAATTTTCCTTAGGATGCTTACCAAGAATGCAACCTTGGCAAACACCACCTGAAAACTTAACTGAAGGCAAACCTGTGACCATGCTCTACTGGTTGAGCTACTGCAATTAGCGAAAGTTAAGATGGCCAAACCACTCATGCCATAATCTACTCACATCATTAGAATGAGTGAGCAAAATAGTTGAAGGAGGATCAGGAACAAAGTGAGAAAATAGATAGAGCCGTGACTGATGATCTGCTCTCCCAACTGTAACTGTAGAACCACTATGCAACTCATGAATCTCCATTGAATCAGGAGTGAACTCAACTTGCTTGCCTGAACCTGTGTGAGTGATCTAGTATACCGATAGGAGATTAGTTGATAATGAGGGCACACAAAGAACATCATGGAATGTGCCATCCCCCACATCAACGGACCCTCTCCCACACACCTCAATAGGAGTGTCATCACCCATCAAAATAGAAGGCATAGTACACGGCTCCAAAGATGCAAGTTATTCCTTAGATGAAGCCATGTGGTGCGAAGCACCTGAATCAAGAACCCAAGTGGATGGTGAAGAAGCAACTGCAACAAGGGCCTTGCCCTTTCCTTTCCCCTTGTTGTTTTCTTTTGCCTTATTAGACCCCTCATTAAAACTCTGTTTGATAGACTCAGGAACACTGATATTATTCTTCTCAAGAATGTGTGTCAAGTGATCAATTTGTTTCTTCAGACATTTATGTTCATCATGACTAGGTCTTTTACAATAGGCACATTGGACCCTCTCTTTCTTAGGCTTGTCACCCTTGAAAGATTGGGTCTCATTAGTTGTTTTTGAAGCAACCGATATCTGATCCTTTTTCTCCTTGCTATTCTTCTATTTCTTATCCTTACTATTGTTGTTACTACTTTGTCCTTTATGTTCTTTTGTGCCTTGGTTGGTAACCAAGGCATGTGACTTAGAGGACTTAAGAGTGCCCATCTAGATTAGCTTGTCCTATTCCTAAGTGAGATTAATGGCAAAATCATCTAAAGATGGCATGGTGAATTGAGTACCAAGTGCACCCTTAGTAGCATAGAAAGTAGCAACAAACACAGAATATTCTATACTTAGCTTAGAGAGAATACTAAGAATCAGTTTTTCATCTTTCTTTTCAATTCCACATTGTTTTAACTGCAGCCTTAGTGATTTCAATTTAGTGAAGAAATCCTAGATTGTGTTGAAATTGCCTGGACTTAAACTAATTAGTTCATTTTCTAACATATGACCCCTCATTGAATCTTGTGTGCCAAATAGTGTTTCTAGCTTTGCCTAGATTTCATTTGGTGTATTCAAAGACTCAATGTGAAAGAGTAAATCAGAAGAAATAGACAAACACAATGTTCCATATGCCTCATCACATTTGTTAAACCACTTAGGCTTATCTTCATCTTTAGCAGGTTCAGTTTCAAGTCCCATAGTAATCCTATTTAATCTAACTTTCCTTAAGTGAATTGTCATGTGTGATTTCCACTCAAAGTAATTGTATGGAGTTAGAATGGGCACATTTGTTTGAACCGTGATGAAGAAAAAATGCCAAAAAGAAGAGAACCCAACCAAGAAAACTCCCCCTTTTCACTCAATCAAAGAACCCCCCAAAGAAAATATGATTTGGCACTTTATATTAGTGTTTTTACAACTGCTACTAGAAAGAAATACTAAGTGGTCTTGATTTCAATGCATTACAAAACCCTCACGAAGAGCATATGCTGAAAATACAACTTTGGCATAATACCCAGAGAAATAAATAGTACCGCTACGATCTACACAAAAAATCATGCACTTTCAAAAAAAGAATCACCTCGATACGAGGTCGTATGTGAAAGTTATGATCCTCCGAAGTTCCCAAAATGAGAACTCTACAGTGTCACGACTAAGAATCTGCAATTTCTGAAAAATCTTAGCATCAAAATCAAACAAAGACTGCACTAGTGCATAGAGCATGAAAAAATAGCCAAAACTGAAAAATAATTTGTGGGAAACGGAGTCCGTATGAGCAAGAATAGAGCATTTGAAAAATGCCTTCAAAACTGCAACTGCCAATGGAGAGGGGTCTTGTTGTAGCTTTCTGAGTGCATTTGTACAAAATATATATACTACATGCAAAAAATGAAATATACCCAAATAGTTTTTATGTGCTACAAACAAAACCCAGAAGGCATTTTTCTTGTTGATGTACAAAAGATATAGTTCTAATGTAAACAAAATGCCTTTAGCAACAAAAATGACCCCAGCAACCAAAAAATGGCATGCAAAGGCTGAATAAATTACCTAAGACAAGAAAAGACATGCTAGAACCTGCAATGTTGATTGAAAACACCAAATATGCAAGCTGGTTGTTAGATTTAAGCTTGAAACCGCAGTTCTGCAATTGTGTATGACGATCTCTGATTTCAGTGAAACGAAAGTGAAATCTGACCTTCTCAAGACTCCTGGACGCGTTGGAACAGTTGAAAATGCTGCCAGTGTAACCAAAAATGTTGCAATTACCCAAATTTCATAAAACACATGTGCAAACCCCAGAGATTAAAATGTTTCTGTCAAACTTTTCTGATTCTCCAGATCATTCGAAGATGCAAGAGAAGAGCATATTGGGTTTTTCAGAAAAATGCAATAAGATCAATTAGGCCCCCCCTGAATCTCTCAAATAAGGAAACTAAAATCTACTCTTGCACATAGCAAGGCTTTGATACCATGTTAGAATTTAAAAGATTATTAACCCAGAAAACTAGTGCAAAGAATAGATATCTAAACTATGAATGTAAATGATACGAAATCAAAATAGCAACACAGAGTTAGTCTCCAAGAGAGTAATGCAAATGCTAGAAGCAAAATAGCATTAAGAGGATGCAAAAGCAAAATATGCAAAATACAATCCAGGTAGCATGCTTATATAGACCAAGGAGAGGCAGGGGGTGGCAACACCGACTAATGAGGAGCAACCATCTATTGGACTAAAGATAGCAAAGTATCTTCCCAAGATAGCTAATGGATGCTCACATGTAGGAAGGTGACACCAACCACTCACCTAATAAGACATGCTTTATTAACCTAAGCGAGATTAAAAGAAGTGTAGGAAAAACTTAGGAATATAGGGAAAAATAAATAACCCAACTAGGAAATAAAAACCTACACTAACAAGGAGGAATGCCACCGAGGAGAGTTGCTGCTATTGGAACAATAACTAGTAGAATGAATGAGATGATGGAAATGATGAAAACAATGCAATTCGTTTGGATGTTGTTGAAGAAGATAGGCGAAGAGGATTGACACCTAGACCTAATGTTGAAAGTGATGAAGAAGAATTTCAATCTATTGAAGAAACTGGCGAAACCCTAGGAGGTGATGAAGAAGAAGAATCAGATCAAGTAAAGATGTTGTGAGCTATTTTCAAGATTGGAAAGAGACCTAGAGTTGATGTGCCGAACTATTCTAGTAATTTGAACCCTGAAGAATTGATTGAATGGATAAATGACATGGAAGAATACTTTGAATATGAGGAAATTGAAGATCTAGAGAAGGTGAAATTTGCAAAGACAAAGTTGAAAGAACATGCTTCTATATGGTGGAAAGAAGTTCAGTTGGAAAGAAATAGAAGAGGAAAAGAAAAGATTACAAAATGGGATAGGATGATGACAAAGTTGAAGAATCAGTTTATATGTGCTGACTATGAGTTGGAGTTGTTGAAGAGATTGCAAAACCTAAGGCAAAAGGAGAAATCTGTGGAGTACACTAAAGAATTCCATAAAATGATCATAAGAACATGACATAGTGAAGCAAACAAGGAGAAAGTGGCTAGATACATCAATGGACTAAGATTGAACATTTAAGAACTAAGCTTGGTAAGGATGACATCTTTGGAAGAAGAATATCAGTTTGCCTTGAAAGTTGAAGAGAAGATGAATAAGAGACATGATCAAAGACAGAGAGGTAGAGGAGGTAAATTTCAGAGAAGTAGAACATTTTCCAGTGGAGATAGATCACATCCAGAGCAGAACAAGTTTGACAGCCCATTTAAGAAGGATGGTAGAGATAACAATGCTTACCGGAGAGATGACATAAATTTTTATCAAATAGGAAACCCTAGTGCATACTGGAATGAAGGATATAGAAGAAAAGGGAGATCTGATAAGAGGAGATTCATAGGTACTTGTTTCAAGTTTGGAGGTGAAGGACATAGAGCATTTGAATGTAATTAGGGTAGTACAAGTAAGATGACAGAAAATAGTGGAAGAGCAGCCTATGTTGAAGAAGAACCTGTTGAACTAAGTGATCGTTGTTCTATTGGAAAACCTAAGAAAGGAGAATCATTGGTGATCAGGAGAGCACTGTTTCAAGTTCAAACAAATGAGGAACCACCACAGAGGAAAAGCTTGTTCTGAACTAGATGCAAATCAGGAGGTAAGTGTGTAAAGTTGTAATTGATAGTGGTAGTTCAGATAACCTAGTTTCAGAGGAGATGGTGAGTAAGGTGAAGTTGGAAAGATTGAAACACCCTAAGCCCTATCAGATAGCATGGATTTAGGATGATCATAAGGTATTGGTGAGTGAACAATGTTTGGTGAAATTTCATATTAGATCTTATCATGATGAAGTCTTGTGTGATATTATGCCTATGGATGTTTGTCATAACTTGTTGGGTAGACCTTGGCAGTATGATAGAAAAGCTATACATGATGGGAGAAAGAATGCATACACTATAATAGAAAATGGAAAGAGAATTACTTTGATTCCTTTCGAGGATGATCCTAAGAGTGAAGTATGTGGAAATGCTAGAATCTGTTTAGTAGATGGAAGAAAATTTCTTGATGGTTTGCGACATGAGAATATGTGTTATGCCTTGATTCCTAAGAAGCCTAAAACATTGAAGGAGACTAAAGAATCACAACCAGAGGAGATAAAGGAGTTGCTGACAGAGTATGAAGACATCATATCAAATAATGTACCTGAATAATTGCCACCTATAAGGAGTATCAGTCATCACATGGATCTAATACCTGGAGCAAGTTTGCCTAACAAAGCAACACATAGAATGACACTAGCAGATAATGAAGAATTGAATAGATAGATACAAGAGTTGTTGAGAAAAGGTTTGATCAAAGAAAGTTTGAGTCCTTGTGCAGTACCTATAGTGTTAGCGCCGAAGAAGGATGGAGCATGGAGAATGTGTACTAACTCTAGAGCAGTCAACAAGATCACAGTTAAGTATAGATTCCCTTTACCTAGGATGGATGATATTATGGATTGTTTGGATGGAGCAAGATATTTCACAAAGATAGATTTGAAAAGTGGATACCATTAGAGCAGAATTAGAGAAGGTGATGAATGGAAGACTACTTTTAAGACAAATGAAGGATTGTATGAGTGGTTAGTGATGCCCTTCAGATTGACAAATGCACCTAGTACTTTCATGAGATTGATGAATGAAGTCTTGAAGAAATTCTTGGGTAAGTTTGTGATTGTATACTTGGATGATATTATGATTTTTAGTAAGACAAAAGAAGAACATTTGTAGCATATTAGACAAGTTTTGTGGAGACTAAGAGAAGAGTTATTGTTGATAAACATCAAGAAGTGTAGTTTCATGAAAGAAGAGTTGGTATATTTAAGATTTGTGATTTCTGCGGAAGGATTGAAGATGGACCCTAAGAAAGTAAGAGCAATTGTTGAATGTCCTACACCGGAGAGCATTGGAGAAGTGAGATCATTTCATGGATTGGCTAGTTTCTACCGAAAGTTCATCAGAAATTTTAGTTCAGTTTGTAACCCTATGACAGGGACAATGAGAGGTGACAAAATATTTTAAGTGGACATTAGGAGTAGATAAATGTTTTGATTTGTTGAAGCAGAAAGTGACAGAGCAACCTATGTTGGCATTATCAGATTTCAAAAAGGTATTTCAAGTTGATTGTGATGCAAGTGGAAATACGATTGGAGCAGTATTAAGTCAAGAAGGTAGACTAATAACATATTTTAGTGAGAAGTTGAATGATGCAAGGAGAAGATATTCAATTTATGATTAAGAGTTCTATGCCATAATTCAAGCCTTGAAGAAGTGGAGACATTATATGTTGCCTAAGGAGTTTGTGTTGTATACAGATTATCAAGCTTTGTAATATTTGAACAGTCAAGGTAAGTTGAATCAAAGACATATGAGATGGGTAGAGTTCATGCAAAGTTATAATTTTGTGTTGAAGCATAGGAGTGGAAAATCAAACAAAGTTGCTAATGCATTAAGCAGGAGAAGAAACTTGTTGATAGAGATGAGAGTTGAAGTGTTGGGTTTTGATGAATTAAAGAACATGTATGAGGGAGACATTAATTTTGTAGAACCTTGGAAAGCATGTAGAGAGCCTATTGTGATAGATAGGAGTAAGTGGTTGGACTATTTCATTCAAGAAGATATGTTATTCAAAGGAAATCAATTATGCATACCTAGAAGTTCAATGAGAGATAATTTGATCAAGGAGAAGTATAGTGGTGGATTGGCAAGACATTTGGCATTGATAAGATAGTAGCTTTGGTGAGTGAACATTACTTTTGGCCTCAAATACATAAGGATGTTAGGAGATTTGTGCAGAGTTGTAGAGTTTGTCAAGTTGCAAAAGGAAGTAGTCAGAATACTAGATTGTATAAACCTTTAACAATACCAGAGAGACCTTGGGAAGACATAAGTATGGATTTGGTAATGGGATTTCCTAAGACACAAAGAGGAAATGATTCAATATTTGTAGTGGTTGACATATTTTCAAAGATGGCTCATTTCATACCTTGTAAGAAGACAACCGATGCAGTGCATGTAGCTAACCTATTTTTCAAGGAGATTGTGAGATTGCATGGATTACCTAAGAGTATAGTTTCAGACAGAGATACAAAGTTTGTTGGATACTTTTGGAAGACACTTTGGAAGAAGATGAAGACAGATTTGAAGTTTAGTTCAAATTTTCATCCACAGACTGATGGACAGATAGAGGTAGTGAATAGGAGTTTGGGAAACTTGTTGAGATGTTTGGTTGGAGAAAAGATAGGAAGTTGGGATTTGATTCTTTCACAAGTAGAGTTTGCATACAATAATTTAGTAAATAGGAGTACTGGAAGAACACCTTTTGAGATTGTTACTGGAGTAACACCTAGAGGAGTTGTAGAATTAAGAGATATCAGCATGGAAGAAAAGAGAAGTTCAAAAGCAGAAGAATTTGCAATCATATGAACACAGTGCATAATCAAGTAAAGAATCATTTGGAGAACATGAATATTAAGCACAAAGAGAAGGCTAATGAGAAGAGAAGACATAAGGAATTTGAATATGGAGTTGAAGTAATGGTGTACTTGAGAAAAGAAAGATTTCTAGTTTGGACATATAACAAGTTGAAGATGAAGAAGTTTGGACCTTGTAAAATACTCAGGAAATTTGATTCAGGAAATGATATGAAGTGGAATTACCAAAGACCTTGGGTATATCACCTATTTTTAACATTACAGACCTTTATCAGTATCATGAAGTAGAGTTCAGTGACAACATGGAAGAAGATTTGAAGAAGCAGTTACTACAACAAGCACCGGAGAAGATTGAAGACATCTTGGATAGCAGAGTTGGATGCATAACTAGAGGAAGACAATACAAAGAACATCTTGTGAAGTGGAAAGGTAGACCGGAAGAAGATTCATCATGGATTTCTCAGGCTAAGGTGGACCGTCTTGGTTCTCCCTTAACCCCAACAAAGTGAGGGACTCACTTCTTTTTCAATAACCCTGGATGTTTGATGCAGGAGCATCCCTGGTTCAAGAGCAATTTTGCATCAACCAAAACATTTGCATTTCAATTTGCTTGCAGTTCAATTTGTTTCTTTCCATTTTCCAGTTTAGTTTAGGCAGTTCAGTCAAAAGTAATTTCTACATTTTGGCCCACATTCTACCATAGTTGCATTTCACATCATGTGGATCTAGACTTACATCTAGATTCATTCATCTACATCATATCCAAATTTTAGAGCATTTGGATTAAGTGCTGGAAAGTTATCACTATCCGAAGATCAACTATTTTCTCAGAGTAGAACATTCTAACAGTTTCAGATAATCAAATAAAGGAGAATACTTGCAGAGCATTCCTTTACTTGTGGAGATCATTGAGACATCATCCAATGATCCTTGGATCATGGCCAACCTTCCCTAAGATTTACACATCATCCATTCATTTGCGGAGGTGTTCTATGCATTTAGGTTTGACCTATCTGTGTTTGCATGTTACAGCTCTTCATTGGAGCTTGTGACCTTCCTTGGTTGACACGAAGGAATCTATTGATCTAGAGATGATATATATTGATGTAATAGATCCTATGAAAGCAAGTTATCAAGTTTTGATCATCCACATAAGTTCATAGTTTAGATTTTGTGTGAAGGAGCTTCAAAGCTATATCTTGTGCATATTCTGTAATCCGACCTTTGAGCCCTAGTTATAAGCCCGCATGATGTCGGCCTAATTGTATTTGAATTCTAAGATATACTAAATGACTGAATCTGCATTTGTTCCATTTCTTTGAGTTGTTTTAGTTGTGTTTACTCTTGTTGCACGGTCCGGATAGTTCATTCTGTGAACCCTTCTACTGTGACTGCACCAACACCATAACACAGGGTTTCAAGTATATTTTAGACGTACTCAATTCTAGTTAAATTTTCTTAATCTCCAACCAAAGACCTAGAGGAAACCTAACAACATCTATAAGAACCTCACACACAACCTCCATCTCAAGCACCAAATATAGAGGAGATATAATACATGAAACCATCAAATCATAATTAGAAAACCATGAGCCAAAACCACCCAAAAGTAGTGCCCAAATCCTTAGGGTTTAATTATCTCCAATCAAAGATGCCTTAGGATGTGTGCATCATAAGTTAATCAACACATGTAACTCTCCCTTACAACTTTTTTGTGTCCAACACATTTTTACATTTTCCAATACAGGAGACCCAACTTCTAGAGGCCATAAATTTTAATCTAGGAGGTTGATTGAGCCTTTTTTTTTAATATAGAGCTAGAATAGATCAATGCACTAAGTACCCCTACAAGTGGTGTCAAATAACCTATAATTTTTATTTTGACCAAAAAACTAACTCCATATCCCATAAATTGAGTTGATTCAATTTTATAACCAAAAAATCACACTTTTTGTAATTGCAGGTTGAGACACCTTTCCTAACATTCTCCCACTTTTCAAACACCTTTGAAGAGAAAATGGAGTATCAACACCATTGTTTAATTTCTAGGGATTGAGAGGCCCATAGACTTAGTGTTGAACACACCATGATACTGAGGGGGGAGTTGAATCAGTATCCAATCAAACTTCAAATCCTTCGGAGCAGATTAAAACTTAAAGATTACAACATTAACATAAACATGAAAGATGAACACAAAGCACATCAACACATAACACTAGATATACGTGGGAAACTCCAAAAGGGGAAAAACCATGGTGAGGATTATCTCACAATAAATCAAGCTCACTGCTATAAAAATTACAACTTTGTTTTAGGGCTACAACCCAAGGAAGATACTACTCCCTGCTGAATTTATTTTAGGGTCACTCCCAAGGAAGCTAGTACTCCCTATAGACTTTATTTTAGGGTCACTCCCAAGGAAGCTACAACTCCCTACAAACTTTGTTTTAGGGCTACAACCCAAGGAACCAACTACTCCCTAAACTGATAATGAACTCAGAAATGATTACAGTATGATAGTCTTTCTACTACTTAAAAACTAACATTGAAGCTCACACCTTTGATGATTACAATTCTACCTCTTCACTCTTTTTTTGATGATTGAATCAATTAGGAACACTCTTCACTTCCCATCTATCACAAAAATGTCTTCAAGATGAATCAAGACAACCCTTATTGATTCTACTCTTTCTCCTTCAGTCGCACATCATAATGCATAATATGTTCATAATCTTCTCTTTACACACTCGTATTCTCATTTTCACAATCATTCTTCGCCTAGACCAACTAGGTTTACAATATATACATGAAATTACATTGATTTCATTACAAGTCAACCAAAACAACATGAATATCACATCTTACAAGTCGGCCAGAGATCTCATAACATGAAACATGCATAGGGAAAGCCTTATCATGAACTACATGCCACTCCAGAAGGAAACACATGCCTTGTGGCTCCCAACACATGCTTAGCCCAATCCTAAACATCCTTCATAGCATCATCCTTCAAGGAATAACATTTGCTTGCTTCACAAAATTGAAATAGGTCGCCCTTAAGCAGGAAAACATGAAGAATGTAGTACATCGGTCTTCACAATCTTGGCAGTACTCATGGATGATTAAATATTGCTTTTTCTTCATCCAAATAAATTGGAAAGACCTACACAAAATATTCAAACACTCCTTAAACTCCACACACCAACAACTTTTTGGCGCACATTATCAACATTCCTCAATTTTCCTCAACAATAATAACTCTTCAAATACTGACTTGAAAACCTTGTGCGATACTGAAACATGAAAGATCTTCATAAAATTCTTCTAGATGAGTTAGAATTACCCATACAACATCTTCAAACACTCTTTAAACTCCACACAACAAAGACTTTGTGTTGCACACCTGTAATCATGTGACCTAGGAACAGTTAGGCATCTGAAACCATCTGTATGTCATTTGGAAACTAAGCTTAACTGAGCTTGTGGACCTCCAAAACATATAAAATGCATATGGATGCACTCATACACCACTTTGAACATATCCTCAAAACTACATGATTAAATCTTCACTTACGGAGGAATGTGGAGCATTCCAATCAGCCTTTATCAACACTTTACTCTGCCAGAGCATGGACCAGAACTCCATCACTTGTAACTTCCACTGCGAAGGATTAAATGATTTGAAACTTTGGATTTAGCACATTTATAGCACACTTAACTTTTAAACTGCATGACCATATCTTCAAATGCAAAGGAATGTGGAGTATTTTACCAGATAGTCTTCCAGGAAGCTTCCTACAATAGCAACCTTCACCAACATTCAGAGGCCAGAGGTAACTCATACTTTCTTCAGATCATCAGGAAGGATCATATAACATGTTGTAGGTCATTAGCAACATCTTCTCATCCTCAACATAGCTTCTAATTCCCATATTAATATATCATCATTCATCTTTATTCTTCTAATTCCCATCTTAATATTTCATCATTAAATCATCTTTGTTGACCACAAACATGATCAATACAACTTTACTCAGCACTGATCAAGGCATGATATCTAACCATGAACATCAACAACCAACTATGACCATCATTGAACATCAGCATCATCACTGTATCTCTGTTACTACACCGGTATATCATGAACATTAACATCAACCTCATTAGACAACCACAAGTTGAGTGTTGACATCAATGACAACACATATTGCCAACAACATCCCCCTTTGTCATTGATGGAAACACATACACACCTGTTCATTCTCCCCCTTAGGTACACATTTTTTCTCCCTCCCTTTGACATCAAGGACAAAGGCTAACTTCTTATCCTCCTTAGGTTACAAACTCTTCTTTTCAACTTTCTTCCCCTGTCAGCAACAACCAATACCTGTTCCCCCTAAGAGGTAGTCACCATCAGTCTAGGTAAAAGGATATAGAATGAACTCCCCTTAGACAAATGCACTAACTATACATCTAGAAAGAAGAGGGAGGGGTAATTACCCCTAACTTTTGCCAGAGATACTCAAAAGTTAAAAGAGCCTTTTTGAAAATGTATGTAATCTGATCCTTTGTTGGAACATATTCCAACTTCACTTCTTTCTCTACAACCTTCTCTCTCAAAAATTGATACCTGATTGATATATGATTGGTTCTAGAATGCATCACTAGATTCTTGGAAATATTGATAGCACTTGTATTGCATACAAGATATGAATAGGCTCATCATATAGTAGCTTGATATCCTTCAAAGTTTGCTTCATCCTCAACACTTGTGTACAACAATATGTTGTTGCAATATACTCTACCTTTGTAGTTGATAATGATATTGAATCTTATTTCTTGCTCGACCATGAAACCAATCTATTTCCTAAAAAGAAAGCACCGCCACTTGTACTTCTTCTATCATCAAGATAACCTACCCAATCGACATTAATGTAAGCACTCAGATCAAATTCATTAGCTCTTGGACACAACAATCCATAATCCAGAGTTCCCTTCAAGTATCTGAATATTCTTTTCACTGCCTTCTCATGTGTTTTCTTAGGATTAGCTTGATATCTGTAAACCACACATATTGCATGCATAATATTAGGTCTAGAAGTAGTCAAGTACAACAATCCTCCAATCATAGATCTATAAAGAGTCTTATCAACCTCTGGAGACTCATCATTCTTGCTCAAGTGACAACCAGTAACCATAGGAGTAGTTACTTGTTTGGAGTCCTCCATGCCAAACTTCTTCAACATCTCTCTAACATACTTAGCTTGAGAAATAAAGATACCAACATCTAGCTGAGTAATTTGAAGCCCAAGGAAGAAATATATCTCATCAATCATAGGCATCTCAAAATATTTTTGCATCTCTTCTGCAAACCTCTTACACATGTTGTCATCTCCATAGAAGATGATATTATCAACATATATTGCAACTATCAAAATCATTTCTCCTTCTTCCTTAATGTAAAGATTACTATCTATGGTACCTTTCTTGAATCCTTGATGAAGTAAGTACTTATCCAACCTAGTATATCAAGCTCTAGGAGCTTGCTTGAGTCCATACAAATCCTTTCTGAGTTTACACACCATGTTTGAATCTTCTATTAACTGAAACCCATCTGGTTGCTCAATGTAGACCTCTTCCTCTAGATCACCATTCAAAAATGTTGACTTGACATCCATCTGATAGACCTTGAAGTTCCTGTGAGTAGCAAGGGTAAGAGACATCTTGATTACCTCCATCTTGGCTACCAGAGCATAAGTCTCCTCAAAATCAATGCCTCCAACTTGTGAATAACCCTTGTACACCAATCTTGCTTTGTTCCACAACTTCACCATATTCATTTAGTTAGTTCCAGAACACCCACTTTGTTCCTATAACATTCTTATTGGCTAGTCTAGGAACCAATTCCCATGTTTGATTCTTCTCTATCTGATTCAATTCTTCTTCTATAGCCTTCATCCATCCATCATCTTTGCTAGAATCAGCAAAAGTTTTGGGCTCTACCTTTGATAACAAACACAAATTCACTTTCTCACATGCCTTTGCAAACCTTCTCTTATTCTGCACACCTTCATTCTTATCTCCAATGATCTAATCTATTAAATGGTTCCTCTAAACATACTTTGGTGGAGTCTTAGGTATCTACTCTGGTTCTTGTTCCTTCTCTTCTTTCTCTTCTTCTTCTTCTTCAATGCATCAAAATATATCAAATCTACAATCCTCTAGTTCTTGTGAGATTTGATACAAGTCTTCATCTACCTTGACATTTGTGCTTTCAATCATCTTTCCCAATCTCTTGTTGTAGCATCTATAGGCCTTTCTTCTGGTTGAGTAACCAAGAAACATCCCTTCTTCACTTCTTGAATCAAACTTTCCTAGGTCTTCTTTACCTCTTCTGATATAGCATTTGTTGCCAAAGATCCTAAAGTATCTGACAGTGGGAGGTCTTCCATACCATAGCTCATAAGGGTTCTTAGTTATATTGACCCTCAGTTGCACTCTATTAATTGGATAGATAGTAGTGTGAACTGCTTCCTTCTAGTACATGTCAGGTATATCTGCATCTTTCATCATTACCATAGCCATCTTTTGCACAATCATATTCTTCCTTTCCACTACCCCATTTTGTTGAGGGGTCCTAGGAGCTAACAGATGTCTCCTAATACCATGATCTTCACAAAACTTTTCAAATTCATTTGAAGTAAACTCTCCTCCTATATCAGACCTTAAACATTTGTTCTTAGCATCCATTTCATTCTCAACCATTGCTTTGAAAACCTTAAACTTATCAAAGGCATCTGATTTTTCTCTTAAGAAAGTAACCCAAGTCATTCTAGAATAATCATCAATAAGAAACATGAAGTACATTTCACCTTGTTGACTCTTTATTCTTGTAGGGTTACATAGGTCAATGTGAATCATCTCCAATGGCATTGATGAAGAATACTCCTTGCTCTTGAAATTTGTCTTTATCTACTTTCCCATTTGACATTCCTTGCATAATGTGTTTGCAATCTTGGTTATTTTAAGCATATCTCTCACCACATGAATAGAGCTAATCTTTACCATATTATCAAAGTTGATATGTCCCATTTGCTTGTACCATAGCCAACACTCACTGGATTGAGCCAATAAGCATGTTCTTCCATTTGCCTCCTTCAGATGATAGATATCTCCATATAACTTAATACCTTATGCAACTAGTTTTCCAGACCCTATCTTCCTGATTTCACAACCTTTGGCATGAAAGGTAAGATTGTATCCTTTACTACACATCTAACTGGCACTGAGAAAATTGTGCTTTATCCCTTTGACATAGAGGACATCCTCACTCATGTTCTTCCCATAAATAGTTATAGCACCCTTTCCACATATTTGTGCTAACTCATCACCACCAAACTTGACAGCTCCACCATTCCACTTCTTAAGGTTGATAAACTTCTCCTTGTCACCAGTCATATGATTAGAGCAACCACTATCAATTACCCAAGCCTTGGCTTCTTCTTTTGCATGAAAGACAATCCATAAAACCATTGATTTATCATTGTTTTAGTCATCTTGCAAGGTATCAGACTT
Organism: Cunninghamia lanceolata; assembly: GCA_027924645.1. Taxonomy (NCBI): domain Eukaryota; kingdom Viridiplantae; phylum Streptophyta; class Pinopsida; order Cupressales; family Cupressaceae; genus Cunninghamia; species Cunninghamia lanceolata. The sequence continues at coordinate 2,397,134 of BSBN01000550.1, forward strand.
TTAACATTTTCCAATATCATCCTTTTTGTGACCAACATTCAAGGCCATGAAAAGTGTTTCATCATTTGAATCATCATGATCCTCATCTTCTGAAGAACAGTTGTTCTCCATGGAATATAGACTTCTTTTGGGCTTGTCTATTTTGTTACTACCTTTTGATTCTTTAAAAGGACATTTAGAATAAAAATAACAAATTTTCCCACAATTGAAACATTTGAAAGATAACTTACCTTTGTATTTTCCTGTGCCCTTCTTCAATGTTCTTACAAAGTTTTCCTCTATCTCATCAAGGTCACCATCTTGATCAGTTGCTTCATCTTCTGTCTTCTTACTTGCTTTGAATGTTGCTTCCTTCTTTGGAACACCTTTGTCAAATTATCTCATTTCAAAAGATGTGAGAGAGCCAAACAATTGATCTACTATATATTTATCCAAATCCTAAGTTTCCTCAATAGCATAAACCTTATGACTGTAAGGTTTAGGAAGAGATCTCAAAACCTTCTTTACATCTTCTTTCACTTCTCCACAAAGACCTCTAATGCCATTAACTATTTCATCCACCTTGAGCATGTAATTAGAAATGTCTTCTTCTTCTGACATCCTCAAGGTCTCAAATTTTCTCTTGAAGATTTGCATCTTAGCTTGCTTTACTTTACTATCTCCTTCATGAGTGCTTTCAAGTTTTACCCAGACATCCTTAGCAGATTTGCAACCCATTATCTTCACAAGTTATAAATCATCTAGCCCACTCATGATAGCACTTTTTGCCTTCACATTGTTCTCATACAAATTAATACCATCTGCATCTATAGGATCACTAGCAAGAGCAGTGTTACCCTTCTTGATTGATTACCAAATACCATACCATAGAGAAGATAGATAATTTTCCATCCTTAGCTTCCAAAAGGAATAATTTTTTCCATCAAACATAGGTACCTTGAGAGATCCATTATGATCCATCCCGGACCTTCCTCAAGGAGTTAAGCTTCTTCTGGGTAACTTGGCTCTGATACCAATTGTTGAACACACCAGGATACTGAGAGAGGGGGTGAATCAATATCCAATCAAACTTCAAATCCTCCAAAGTAGATTAAAACTTAAACATTACAGAATTAACATAAACATAAAAGATGAACACAATGCACATCAACACATAACAAAATTATAGGTGGAAAACCTCAAAAGGGGAAAAACCACTTTGAGGATTAACTCACAATATATGAAGCTCACTACTATAAAAATTACAACTTTGTTTTAGGGCCACAACCCAAGGAAGATACTACTCCCTGAAGACTTTGTTTTAGGGTCACTCCCAAGGAAGCTACTACTCCCTGAAGACTTTGTTTTATGGTCACTCCCAAGGAAGCTACAACTCCCTGTAAACTTTGTTTTAGGGATACAACCCAAGGAAGCAACTACTCCCTGAATTGAGAATGAACTCAGAAATGATTACAGTATGACAGTCCTTCTACTACCTAACAACTGACATTGAAGCTCACACCTTTGATGATTGCAATTTTGCCTCTTCACTCTTCTTTTTATGATTGAATAAATTAGGCACATTCTTCACTTCCCTTGTGTCACAAAAATGTCTTCAAGATGAATTAGGACAACCCTTATTGCTTATGCTCTTTCTCCTTCAGTCGCACATCATAATGCATAACATGTTCATATTTTTCTCTTTACACACTCATATTCTCATTTTTGCAATCATACTTTGCCTACACCAACTAGGTTTAAAATATATACATGACATTACATTGATGTCATTACAAGTCATCCAAAACAACAAGAATATTACATTTTACAAGTCAGCCAGAGATCTCACAACATGAAACATGCATAAGGCAATCCCTATCATGAACTACACACCACTCCAGAAGGAAACACATGCCTTGTGGATCCCAACACATGCTTAGCTTGGTCCTAAACATCCTTCACAACATCATCCTTTAAGGAATATAATTCACATGCTTCACAAAATTGAAATAGGTCACCCTTAAGAAGGAAAACATGAAGCATGTAGCACATCGGTCTTCACAATCTTGGTAGTACTCATGAATGATTAAACTCTACTTGTTCTTCTTCTAGATGAGTCGACAGGACCTACACAACATCTTCAAACACTCCTTGAACTCCACACAACAACAACTTTGTGGCTGTTATATGTGAAAATGGGGAGATGGGGATGAATGATGTTAAAGTGTATCAAATCAAACCCTCCTTTCACAATAACATTTGAAGACAAAATTGAGCCAAGTCACTATAAGATGGATGAGGACTTAGCTATAGATTTTGCACTTAGGAATGATATGAAAATAATAGATTAGATTGAGAGATTTACCAAACCCTAATTATAATACAATTGGGTACAAACAAACAAAATGCTACAAAAACTAGATAGAAAAGTACTTAGGGACGATCAGAAACATACCAGAAGTTGGATTATTGAGATTGAAAACTTTGCAGACTACGGGGCGGGCATCCAAGTCTAATAGGGTAGAATTTCTAGAGATTCTGCACATAGAGAGGTTGTAGATTGTATCCTGCTTCTAAGTTTTGAACCAAACTTATTGGGAGGACTATGGGATCAGCACTCTAGTCCAGGAGGGAGGTATATCAGCAAGATTCTTCAAGATCCTGAATCCTTATCCTTCAAACTACTTCTTTGCACCCATATTTTTCTAACACCTACACCTGTAACTAGAAAATACAAAGAGAGGGGTTTGGGGATTGTGGTGTTTAGGAACTTTCCTCGTTTAAGCCCCAGAAGGACATTCAAGTCTTCCAACACCGTTGCTAGATAGAGTGTGTGCACAATGAGAGTAGAGACCAAATCTAATGATGAAATGAAATGATTAAAACAC